>CM055117.1:626078065-627310565 GCA_029206835.1 Rana muscosa | reverse complement strand
ACACAGTTTGCCTTAACATCTAAAAATCAAAGCCATCATGCAAAGAAGAAGCCATATCTGAACATGATACAGAAACACTGTTGTCCTTTCTAGGCCAAAGCCAATTTAAAATGGTCTGTTGCAAAGTGGAAAAGAGGTCCGTGATCAAACGAATTTAAATTTGACATTTTTGGCAACCATGGATGGGCACGGTGTCCTCCGGACCAATGGAGAGGGACTTTCCGGCTCATCAATGCTCAGTTCAAAAACCTGCATCTTGGGTGGTATGGGGGTGTATAGACAGCTTGCACATCTGGGAAGGCAACATCAATGCTGAAAGATACAGGTCATCCAAATGACATCTTTTTCAGAGATGGCCTTGAAGATTTCAGCATAACAATGGTAAACCGCATTGTCCGGGGGGGGGGGGGGGCGCTTTGCTGGCCTGGCTGGAGTACGGGCCTTTCAAATTAAAAATATTTGGTGCATCTTGAAAGCAAAAAATTTAACAAAGAAGACCCATGGCCGTTGAGCAGTTAGGATCCTATATCAGACAAGAATGGGACAACATTCCTCTCCCAAAACTCCAGCAACTGTTCTCAATTCCAAGGCGTTTGGAATGTTACACCATGGCTCTGTCCGAACTTTTTTTGATGGTGCTGATGCCAGCAATTTCAAAATTACTGTATTTTTTTTCTGAAAAAAAAGGTACATTCTCAGTTTAATCACTTGACCGCTAGAAGGTTTTACCCCCTTTATTACCAGGGCATTTTTTGCTATTCAGCACTGTGCCATTTTAACTGCCAATTGCACGGTCAAGAAATACTGTAAGCAAATAAAATTTATATCTGTTTTGTTTACACAAGTAGAGCTATCTTTTGGCGGTATTTGATCACCAATGGGGTTTTTTCTTTTACA
Source organism: Rana muscosa (assembly GCA_029206835.1). Classification (NCBI taxonomy): domain Eukaryota; kingdom Metazoa; phylum Chordata; class Amphibia; order Anura; family Ranidae; genus Rana; species Rana muscosa. Next base: position 627,309,668 of record CM055117.1, on the reverse strand, counting down.
ATACAAAATATAAAGTATAAGGGTTTATGAGATTTGCAAATCATTGCATTCTGTTTTCTTGTAGATTTTACATAGTGACACAACTTTTTGGGAATTGGGGTGGTAGCCTGCTTTGCAACTGCAGATTAAATTTTTTAGGTATATTATATATATATATATATACATATACATACACACACATACACATATATACAGTACATCTACACGCACAATTTTTATTTCACGTGTGGTCCATGTGTTGGTGGTAATTGTCCAGCCATTACATTAGGGCAACTTTAATGAGACATTTGTTCACAGTGCACGCGGTTTGCTATGCTCCCCTCTATAAAGTGTGGTTTGCCTTGTCAAAAGCAGTATGTGGCCTTACACACGATCCGAAAATCGGACAAAAATGGTCGTCCGAGGAAGAATCATACGATTCTCAGATCGTGTGTACACTACTTTCGAGAGCCAATCACGACAGTTCATCCGATATTAGATCGGACAAGCACAAAGATTTTCCTCGTACGATTTTTGTTTAGTCAGTATAGTTGTCGTACGAAAATACAATACAAATACATTACTTTTTTTTCTGTCGTATGAGAATTTGTGACTTTATTACCTTCAATTTCTGCTTGCGACTATTAAGCGAAAAAAGTCGTACGATCTGTCGTACGATATTCGGATCGTGTGTATGGGCCATTTTGTAAATTTATTCCTAACTTCTGCACAGATTAGAAGAACAAGGAAATGTGTTGTAATGTATCAAAACATAGGTCAAAAAAGCAATGCTGATGGGGAAAATGTGATTAAAGTCTGAGAACAAACTCTTAGTCTGCATTCACATCTTAACGTCCCATCAATGCGCAGAAAACAGGTGCCATGCTTGTGGTGCCATTCATTGTTAATGGCACCTTAACGCGGCAAGCAGACATGTATTTTTGTGCATGCCTATACGCAAAAAGGTAAATGACCTTCTTTGGGCTACTGAAATAAAACAGGCTGCCTATGCATACAGCATGGAAATGCACGTTCATGATAAGCCAGGTGTGAACCTAACCTTGCAATGTTTAAGTGAGGTATAAATGCACAATTTTGTGTGCGTAATACAACAGTCGCAGCATATGGATGTTTTTTGCAGTGCTGCTCTGTGCATATCTGATTATACAGTGCCTTGCGAAAGTATTCAGCCCCCTTGAACTTTTCATCCTTTTGCCACATTTCAGGCTTCAAAACATAAAGATATAAAATTTTTATTTTTTGTGAAGAATCACCAACAAGTGGGACACAATTGTGAAGTGGAACGAAATCTATTGGATTTTTGAAACTTTTTTAACTAAGAAAAAAATGAAAAGTGGGGCGTGCAAAATTATTCGGCCCCCTTGCGTTAATACTTTGTAGAGCCACCTTTTGCTGCGATTACAGCTGCAAGTCGCTTGGGGTATGTCTCTATCAGTTTTGCACATCGAGAGACTGAAATTCTTGCCCATTCTTCCTTGCAAAACAGCTTGAGCTCAGTGAGGTTGGATGGAGAGCGTTTGTGAACAGCAGTTTTCAGCTCTTTCCACAGATTCTCGATTGGATTCAGGTCTGGACTTTGACTTGGCCATTCTAACACCTGGATACGTTTGTGAACCATTCCTTTGTAGATTTTGCTGTATGTTTGGGATCATTGTCTTGTTGGAAGATAAATCTCCGTCCCAGTCTCAGGTCTTTTGCAGACTCCAACAGGTTTTCATCCAGAATGGTCCTGTATTTGGCTGCATCCATCTTCCCCTCAATTTTAACCATCTTCCCTGTCCCTGCTGAAGAAAAGCAGGCCCAAACCATGATGCTGCCACCACCATGTTTGACAGTGGGGATGGTGCGTTGAGGGTGATGAGCTGTGTTGCTTTTACGCCAAACATATCATTTTGCATTGTGGCCAAAAAGTTCGATTTTGGTTGCATCGGACCAGAGAGCACCTTCTTCCACACGTTTGGCGTGTCTCCCAGGTGGCTTGTGGCAAACTTTAGACGAGACTTTTTATGGATATCTTTGAGAAATGGCTTTCTTCTTGCCACTCTTCCATAAAGGCCAGATTTGTGCAGTGTACGACTGATTGTTGTCCTGTGGACAGACTCTCCCACCTCAGCTGTAGTTCTCTGCAGTTCATCCAGAGTGATCATGGGCCTCTTGGCTGCATCTCTGATCAGTCTTCTCCTTGTCTGAGCTGAAAGTTTAGAGGGACAGCCAGGTCTTGGTAGATTTGCAGTGGTCTGATACTCCTTCCATTTCAAAATGATCGCTTGCACAGTGCTCCTTGAGATGTTTAAAGCTTGGGAAATCTTTTTGTCTCCAAATCCGGCTTTAAACTTCTCCCCAACAGTATTACGGACCTGCCTGGTGTGTTCCTTGGTCTTCATGATGCTCTCTGCGCTTTCAACAGAACCCTGAGACTATCGCAGAGCAGGTGCATTTATACAGAGACTTGATTACACACAGGTGGATTCTATTTATCACCATCAGTCATTTAGGACAACATTGGATCATTAAGAGATCCTCGCTGAACTTCTGGAGTGAGTTTGCTGCACTGAAAGTAAAGGGGCCGAATAATTTTGCACGCACCACTTTTCAGTTTTTTATTTGCTAAAAAAGTTTAAAATATCCAATAGATTTCGTTCCACTTCACAATTGTGTCCCACTTGTTGGTTATTCTTCACAAAAAATTAAAATTTTATATATCTTTGTTTGAAGCCTGAAATGTGGCAAAAGGATGAAAAGTTCAAGGGGGCCGAATACTTTCGCAAGGCACTGTAAGTAACCCTAAATACAAACAGACATTCACATGAGGGTCTTGTAAAATAGACAGTGGCAGTCATAAGTGCAGGGAACCGTTCGGTGCAGAGAATTTTATTACCCAACTCTGAACTCTGCGTCTAAGGAAGCAGCCTGCAGCACTCCTGGTGAGAAAGGAATCACTTTCAGTCATCCTTTCATGGAAAATTAATTTTCAAAACAGTAAGGATGTTTAAATTTATATCACGGGTTATAGTTTGGCTCAATCACAAACCGAGCATATACTTTATATGATATATCTAATATATGTGGCCTGTGGGTATGCTGCACAGCCTGCGGTGTTGAAATACTGAGAGCATGCCAATACTAGAGAGAACTAAATAAGCCACTCAAGAAGAGCAAGTAATTTAGTGCTAGACATTGACTTTCAGTGGGATTCAGATACTAACAGAACTGTGCTACGACACATTTTATTAAATTAAACACCTAAAGCTGTAGGAGGCATAGGTTTTAACTGTTCAGATAACATGCAAGGTTAGATGGGCTGGATAATCCTGGATGTGCCTTATTCTGAAGAGAAGCATATATTTTCATTAAAAAGGGTATCTGTACCCAAACTTTTTTTTTTTTCTATTCGTCGATAGAATGGTGAAAAGGCCCGGTCACATTTTACTGCTGTCTGCGGCTTTGTCAGAGAGAATGGCAATTAGCGAAAATCTGTACCAGGGAAATTAGAAAATATAAAGCTGTAAAGGTTTTAAAAGTACATCACTTGAAAAAGCATTTTTTACTTCTGCCCATTATGAGGTTACAAAGATTTCCCTTCACTTCATGTCCTGGGGAAAACCTTTTTACCTGACAGGAAGTGAAGGACTCTTTTCAGCGGAATTAACACCTGGAAGAAAATTCTAACCCTTCTATCCAAAACGAAGAAAGAAATAAAACCACATTTGGCCATAGATACACTGTCTAGTGAGCCAATGCAAAAGTAATAACTTCAGACATGCAACAAGCTTATCTGCAAGGTAAAAGGAAGTACATAGATTTTTGGTCACATTGTTTTGTAGGAAATACATGTCCATATAATAAAAAAAAAAAAAAAAAAAAAAAAAAACACCCCACGCCAAATCCCATCACTACCAAACCTCTCTTTCATCTCTTTATTAGGGCTGCAACCAAGGATTATTTTCATATCCGATTAGTTGGCCGATTTTTGTTTCGATTAATAACTTTTTTTTTTTTTTTTTAAAAGTAATTTAGCTGCGATTTGCATTTTTACATTTTTTTTGGCCAATTTGTTGTCGGGCAGATAAAAAAAAAAACACACAAATTGCCGCAAAAAACGCATTACACGCTTTTCTGCAGCTTCGCAATTGAAGTATATTGAACCAAAATAGCACCGTTTTACGTTAAAAAAAGTATTTGCCCTTTACAAATACGCAGCAGCTGAAAAAATCATGGATGTGAACGTGTCCCATAGGAAACCATGTAAATGCACTGTAGTGTGTTTCTGCAAAAAGGACCAAACAGAGGTGTGACCCAGGCCTGAGATGTTTAGTAACATAATGGTGTTAAAAAATGAAAATTAGTACAAAAAGAGCCAATAATCGCTACTGTAAGGGGTTAATTTTTTACTGTGGTACAGTGAAAGTAATATTTACAGTAGCGATTTGCTCTTTTTGTACTATAAAAGGCTAATTTATTTTAATTTTTAACCCCATTATGTTACTGGCCGATTAATCGATTAATTTCATAATTGATTAGTTGTCGATTAATCGATTAGTTGTTTCGGCCCTACTCTTTATATTTCTAAATACACTGGTATAGAACCGTTTAAAATATACACCTTACTTTTTTTACATAGGTTTAGTTTACACAAAGTTTATCATTTTGACACAGACGTCTTGGAACCATCGAATTGATAAGCGATGTCAGATCAATGAGGTATGAATGTTTGGTACTTTACCTTGATATCTGAAACCATTTGTCAACCGAACCATTATTCTTAAACACTATCCTAAAACTGAAATGCAACTGACCGATATGTAAATTTTTGATATATGATTGTAACCGTCTCTGTACTATTGTTGAAGTTCAATAAACATTTTTTATTTTTTTTTTTTTAATAACACATTTCAAACACCACGCACATAAGCTAAAGCACAAATAAAGAAGTACAAAAAAAAAACACAACAACGCACACAACACCGGAAAACTGGGAGGTCGAAAACCCAAATGTTTTACTACTTTTTTTTTAGCATGCTTAAGCTGACCATACATTATACAAATTTTCTTATTCAATTTCCTTTAGGATTTACCTTCAACTATGTGGTGCAAGGGCTTGCATGACTACATAGCCTTTGAACGTGTTTAGGTTTGAACTTGTATTATATGGTTTTGTTAAATCTAAAAGAAAATTTGTACAAGAAAAATGGTATACTGTATGACCAGGCTTAGGGGATACTACTACCACTTTCTGGGCCAACATTACTGATCAGTAGTTGTGGGAACCATCCAGCGTCGGCAGAGATGAGCGATGGCTAGATGGCCACCGCTCATTTTTATGCCCTTGGGGGACCAGAGCGACGTCACTTCTGGTTCTATTTACTCAGCTTAACATCTTTTATTATACAAAAAAATTGGGGTATAAATGTATTTTTTTTTTTATAAAAAAAACTATTTTTTCCAAAAAATTGTGTTTGAAAAAGCGCTGCGCAAAAAAACACGTTAAATAAAAGATTTCCAAGGCCACATTTTATATTCTAGGGCCTTGTAACTTGTAAGCAACAAACGTCAGAAAAAGGCCCACTCAGCAAGTGGTTAGAGTGTAAAGGCTAAACTACACAAATTTATTGTAATTGCATGCTACTGTAAGCTTTACCCAGTTTGTTTATCACTTTATTTGCAGCACACTGATTGTAATTCAGTTTCAATGGGTTAAAAATAAGGCGACTAGCTACAAGTTGTTAAATTTCTCGGTAGTATGAGGTTATTATTACCATTGTAGCTTAGCCTTCAAATCCTATTAACAACCTGTAGCCTCAGTGTAAGGACCCCTTCGCATTCCCAGTGCTTCAATTATAAAGGCTGAGACAAAAAGGACAATAAGACTAGACTACAACCTGTATGCGAGACATAGAATGTTACCATTTCTGATCTTTCTGGGAATGCTAGTGGCTAGGATGATCTACCATCTTACTACTTTGAGTCGCTGACCCAAAACAGGCATGCAGATCAGGAAAGTCTGATAAAGTCAGAGAAAACTTATCTGCATACGGTTTCAGGTCAGTTACTCAAAAGTATTGCAGTCAGTGTGACTACTATCACCTTCCAACTAGGAGGTCAGAAATTATAGCTTCCACGTTTCATATTTCGACGCCGGAAGGTTCCCACAGCTACGGATCGTCAACGTTAGCCCGTAAAGTGGTGGTGAAGGGGCCCTCTCCCGCCGCTTCTAAAAATGATCTTGTGGTGAATCCACCAATGGGATCACTTTCATGGGAAAGCCGACTGTGTCCCAGTAGGGGGTCCAGTGCGTCCCTGTACACAAATTTCAGATGTGAATCAGGTTCGAATTTTTGCCTGAAAACAGAGCCAAAAAACACACAGGGCCCTTTTCCCAATGCGGACCGTGGCCGCCCAAGAGCTGTGTGAACCAGCACATTAGATAATCTTTTAACAGAACAGATTACATACTTTTACAAGGACTTTAACCAAGGTTTTGGGATTACAGAATTTCATAATGCTGACTCCCAGGAGCTGAAATTACACACTGCAGAGCTCAGTGAGGGGAGCTCTGAGAGCTGATTGGAGGGAATGGGACAGACCCCCCCCCTCCACACAGGAACAGAGCCGAGGCTGACAATTAGCTGGAGGTCCCTCCCGTGTCACAATTTTTCTCTTGGTGTCAGGAAAACATGCGATTCATGCCGATAGCTGTGCAACAAAGCAGCAAGCAGAAAGGACACTGAGGCTGGATTCACACTGATGCGGCCACGGGTCCAGTGCGTCCCTGTACATGATTCAGGTGCAAATTTTTGCCTGAATTTGCACCCGAAACAGAGCCAAAAATGCACAGGGCCCTTTTCTAATGCAGACCGTGGCTGCCTCAGAGCTGTGCGAACTGGCTCCATTGAGAGCCGGCCGCTGTCTGCTGTCACACGACTTATGGGGGAAAACCACATGTGAACCCAGCCTTAGTGCTTTTAATTGAGACACATACACACTATAGAGGGATATGCTTTGTTCATATTTCATGTCTGAAGTTTGCAACCACTTTAACTGCCCAAATAAGCTGGTGGTATGTCTAGAGCCTGCTTTAGCTGCAATGGCGGTCTCTGTAGATATGTTTGGCTGCATCGCAAGAATCCTTTGAAATTTGAACAGTTAACATATACTGCTATTCAGCAGTGTATGCAGCTGTTTGCCTGGAGATCCACTTTAAGTTTTTATACACGAAGAAAAGGTTAATTTAAAGAAGCGATATCTAGCAGGCCAAACGCAAGCATATGCATTCCTACAAAGGAAAAAAAGATTTGTCATAATGAGTAGCCAATGAGATCAAATAGCTGCAATTATCCACAAATCAGGGAAAAGGTGTGTGTGTGTGGTTATATATATATATATATATATATATATATATATATATATACACATACATACATACATACATACACACACACACACACACACACACACACACACACATTAAATAAATGGTGAAATGTAGCACCAAAATTACCAGTGCTGGCCATAGCAACAGTTCATAATACAGATGATATTTTTTTAAAGAAAGATCATAAAATAGGTTACTGGTTAACCATGGACAGCACCGACATGTATTTTTTTTTCTAGGATTTTATTACATTATAAAAAAAAAAAAAAAAAAAAAGGGAGGAGTGCATAAATAATAACAGTGCAAACCACATGTAATCGATATTTGCCTTGACATGGTAACCTGCAACTTTAAGGAATAACATTTTTCAAATGCACCACTAATCCGACAACATAATCCTTTGCTAAAATGCAAGCTCCTTGCCCGGCTCAAAAATAGCCCAACCTCTCTTTTTTGCTTGCTCTCCCTAATTAATATTAGCTGGAGCTTACAAAGAGGTAAGAGGGCCTCAGGAAAGGCTCCTTAACCAATTAGTTCCATCTAGATTTTATTAGGAAGGAATCCACTTGATCTTTGTTGCCAGATGTATATCCAGTCTTAGAAAAAATTATTTTCTGAATTAACCAACATTATAGCTTACTAGATTTCTGGTAACAAAAAAAAATAAAAAACAGAAGCGCATCATTGCATTCAAGAGAGACTATGGGAAACAGTGCAGCAATTAAAATGATGTGTCAACGGCCATGTGTGCCCATACTGTATAAGGCCATGTTATCTCGGGAGATTAAATATAATTTACGCAACATTTAAAAAGAACCAAAAACATATTTATATTTATATCTAGATCTATATAAAAATCTGGCGGGAGAGTGATCCACTGGCTTCTTATATATCTCTTGGGGATACCAGCAGCAGTATTCCCCTCCGGTCATTTTTCTCGACTCTGGCTACCAACTTGGTGGGGTCTTTCCGACTGAGTGGCTATTCCAGTGCAGTCCCACCGCATGACAGGCAAAACGCCTCTTCTCTTGTGAGCCTGGTTCACACCACCATGTTGCGGCGGTGTGTGGGCAGTGTGCACTGGAAAAAATAAGTACTGCTTGAAGTACTTTTTTTTTTTTTTTTTCCAGCACACTGCAAGGCAATCTTCTGCCTTACATTGTGCGACGACCAATTAAATTTTTTGAAGTGTGTGACATTTAACTATTTTTAACTATTATAACTATGCAGGACTCCGTTAGGATACAATCACACCTTACTGACTTGCAATGGCGTTTGTCCACGTTCCAGAAACACAGGCCAAAAAAAAACGCAAGTTGAGCTTGCAGTGACATTATTTCTTAATGGCATCCCAAAACGCAGGCAGTCTCAGGTAGCTCAGTGCCAAAATGTGGTACTTAGAGCTTCTTTGGCGCATTTGTAGCCTGACAAGCAGCCAATTCTAGTCAATGAGTTTTAGCATCACTACATTCAGTTGTGAGCGCAGCCTGATGCCTCGTACACACGAGCGGTTTTCCCAGCAGGAAAAAAAATTACGCTTTTCCCGATGGGATTCCTCTCAAGCCTGCCTTGCATACACACAAAAGACCGCTGAACTTTTGACTGCCAAGAACGGTGACATCAAAGATTACGACGTTCTATGCTTCCGCGCATGCGCGTTTTTCCCCCTCGGGAAAGCATACAGACGACCAAAAGCTGTCATGGCAGTTTTCCCCGACGGGAAAAGCGGTCGTGTGTACGAGGCATTAGAGAGACGACTACTACTACTTGTCTCAACAGATTCACAAGACATGAAGTAATGGAGAATATGCTACAGGACAAAAACAGAACAAAAAAAAAAACACCCAAAACTGATATTCGTTTTCCTCTGACAAAATAAAATTATATATATTTTTTTTTCCCCCTCATTTCCAGTCCAGGTACATTTCTCTTAGGCCGACCATACACCGTGCAATCTTATCTAAATCTGCCATTAACTAGGGTCTACCTTATTTAAACACCAATTGTACAACCATATTGTATAATGTATGGCCAAAGTTAACAGCACTGGAGATCAGTAAAACGTGGATTCTACTACATCTTAATTCTAATCCCAAAAAATAAATATGAAAACATAAAAAAGTGAAGGCTAAAATCGTACACTTTAAAACTTCTATAAAGCAACATTAGATTTTTAATTAATCACACATCCTCTAGTAAAACAAAGACTTCCTATCCCTGGCCTGCCAAGCTCACACAACACAAAAACTCAATGTATGATTAACAAGGAAGACAACCACATAATTGTTCCATCAAGAAAAAGAAAAAAAACCACACATCTATGCAGTTCATTATATTATGTTCTCCATCAAGGGGAGGAAAATGATAACTTGCCTAGTATAAATGTAAAAAGAAAATACGTCTATGGAGCAGACAATAAGGGGCCTTGTTGGATAAGATGTCAGGGGACAAATGTCAGGCCAAAAAGGTAAATAATTTTTTTTTTAAAAATCCAGGAAAATGTCACCAAAAGGATTAGAGCACATTAGGGAATCTATCACGCTGAACCCTGCACACATTTCCATGGAAAACATTTCCTTGATTTGAACTTCATGCTGGAGCTCTAGAACACCTCCATCCTCCCACATATGTAATGAAAGTTCTCATTAGCTACATTGTGGGATGCTAGGTACCATGCCAAAGCTTCAACTCAAAGTCCACGCACGATACAGCACACTCCTTCAGTGGATAAGACACACTTCCCACTAAACTCATTGTATTCGAAGATACATTTTGCAACCTACTCATGGAGACCTGTGCTTGATTAAAAATGTATACTGGATTCACTTTAAGGGGGTTTCATTTTAACAAATGTATTCTCTTCCTACTTAAATCATTAATAGACGCAAGGTGTTCATTGTACAAATATTTAGGTTTTCAAGTTATCACTCCTCTTTGTATTTGTTGCCAGTGCTGGGCAGAAAGCCTAGGTGTGGCGTCTCACAAATTTTGGCGGCTCAGAAACACGCCAACATCTGCTAGCGAAGAGGTTTAAAATAAAAAAAATCCATGTATCTACTAATTTCTTATTTCCAATTTCACTCCATGTAACCACAGTGTGGGAGTTCTGTCACTTATGTATTATTGAGTTATAACATAGTATAAAATAATGTGTTTGTAATGTTAATCAAGAGGTTAATGGCCCATTCACAGTTACTAAAAGGCCATTGATATGCACGGTGAAGGTGTTGTGCATTGTTAGGATGCATCTCACCAGTTTTTTTTTTTTTTTTTTTGTGTAAAGAACTTAATTGAACGGTCACAAAATGTAATTTTATTCCTCTTTATGCACTGCAGTGTGCGGCAATGAGGTGTAGCACGTCACAACACACTGTGCTGCGTAAAAACGCAGCATGACCTACATATTTTCAGCATACACCACTGTACTTAACTAAAAAGGACACAAGGCAAACTGAAAGCAAGGCTGCCTAGCACGGGGTATGTTCACACTGAACGCGGGTTTGAGATCATGCAAGTTCAGGTGAATGCGCACAATTTCAAACCCGCATTTCAGTGCAAGTTCAAGGGCGATTTGAAAGACATCTGCTCATGCACAGATGTCTATTGAAATAGCCCCCGAAGTCAACAAAAAGTAGCGCAGGAACTAGTAGATGCAGAGATGTCTTTCAAATCGCCCCCGAACTCGCACTGAAAATGTGGGTTTGAAATCGTGAGTTCAGCTGAACGAGGGCTGAATGATTAGGTGAACAACATGCTACATGGTTTCCTGGAAATCTTGTGCAGAACAAAGTAACAGGTTAAATACTTTAGAGTGCTGCACCGATTGTGATTCATGTCCTTGCAAAGTTATATATTGTAAAGATGGCTGCAATACGTTACTCCAAAGCCAAGATTACATAGGTAAAGTTGCATCACAGATAATTAGATTGATCACTTGAACCCACATCAAAAGTAAAACTACAGTATTAAAATCACATTATTGTAATCGTTACTTGACACAACCACGAAGCGTACCCGACTTATAGCACCCATTAAAAAGGCCCAAAATATTAATCAACATACATTTCTTCACCAATGACTACCATGCCAACAAAAACTTACATCACACGACCTCAAAACTCGGTCAAGGCAGAGATACGAGTTTCTGAAAACTCACAGTACAATTCTGCAAATAAACTTCAATGGGTACAAACCAAATTTAACCTTTGTAAATAAAAGACTTGATGCTTCCCATGAATTTAAAAAGGTCTTGTACTTAATGCTAATTTATAACCCATAGTACCAACAGTCGCTCACTAGGCCAATGTGACACTTATTAATGGTTATGTGCTCATATGAGCTGTAAAATAGAGAGGTTTGACAACCCAAGTATATAGCCTTAAAATTACAAGTGGCAGGTTGTTTTATTTTTATTCTTTTACAAGCCATTACAATATTTAGTTCACACCAACATAATTTCAACAAATACAGCTGGGTTTTGAGGTTTTATAAATGTGATATGCAATACACTAATGGGCATATGTATAAAGCAGCGAATGGGACATTGATCAAACATTTTCTGAAGGATAATCTTCTTGGCGAATATGTTTATATTATTGATTGCAGTGAGGGCTCATCGATACCACATGCATTACTCAACACAAGCCAAGTGCAACAAGTCAAAAGCCATGGTTTCCAATATGTTCAGTTAACACAAAACACACTGGGGTTGATTTACTAAAACTGGAGTGACTGGTTTCTCTATGCAAAGCTGCTCCAGATTTTCAATCAGCTTCCAGGTTTTATTTTTCGTCAAAGCTTAATTAGGTGAAGTTAGAAGCCGATTGGCTACCATGCACAGCTGTACCAGATTTTTCCCACTCTCCAGCTTTAGTAAATAAACCCCATTGTATTGGTGAGCGCAGGGTAAAATTGGAACCACCTACTCTTTTGAAATTTTTTATTTTAGAATTTGGAGATATACAATTACGTGGAAAACATGAATGTCAACAATAACAAAAAAAAGGGATAAAAAAACAAAAAAAAAAAACAAACACACAGGCTACACTGGAGGATTTATGTTTTCAAAGGACTTTCCCATCACAATCGCTTAGTTAGAAAGGTTTTGTAAAACCAACTAAAAAATGTTCACTTTGGCAGTGAACGCACTGACAACCAATTCCAATAGCAAGTTTAGGCACCAACCATATGATGTTCGGTAATACTCATTGTAGATTCCTCTAAAGCTGTGTACCCATGATAATTCTCCATAGGCCACAGGAGCACCACTATGTAGTGCTGCTCAGCCAGAAGATAAGATATAGCTGTATTTAAATCATACATGGATAGTATAGCTCGTACCCATGGGAAGGCTTTCATGGACACTCCAGGGAGAATGAAAAGACCCGCTGCAATCAGTAGCATCTGTCAAAATCTGCAGTAGGTACGGGTGGTATCCTCCAGATATGATTAAATACAGCTCTATATTGCCAAATGCAACTGCCGGGCACACTGCAAAAGTTCCTCTCAACACCCAGAAGTACAAGACATTAGTCCAAAAGGATTAACAATTTTGGTATATTTGTTTAATAATCATACACTAGCTATTCCAGCTGATACTCTAAGAAATAAAGGTTCTCAAATCGGAGTTTCCAGACAAGTCTAATATTATATATATATATATATATATATATATATATTTCTAGCCAACCTAAAATAAAATGCCTACTACTACTACTGTTAAAAGCAAATTTACCACACAATAATCAAATAAAATCTATATGCACAGTGCCACCAAATACTTTTTACACATGGCTGTCCACATTTAATCATTTCTAAAAATTCTTGTCAAAAGCAACAGCGATAGGATCTGGTGCAAAACTGAACTAGTCCAGCAGTGCACAGCCTATTATAATTTAGGCACGACATTCAATCTAATGGCTGTCAGAATCTAAATTTCTGAGGACAGAAAACGAAGGGTACTGTGTATTTGAAGTCACATTCACATCTGAAGTATGACATAATACATTCATAGGTTGACCATTAATACACAAAACACCATATTTGTTCAAACATGGGCTATATTTTATTAAAAGCAAAAACAAAAAAATAAATAAAATCCCCAGTAAACCTCATAACACAAGCACAGTTTAGCCCAGTTAGCAGATAGTTAAAGTGGAGAGTCACAGCACAGCTCTCTCCTGTAGTTTCCCCAGCCATATGCTGATACCCTTAAGACGCCATGCGGTCCAGCTTTATAAGCTTTCATCTCCAATTCCCTGCTTGAAACACGAACTGCCTGGTAACAATGGCTCTCTGTGTGCCGAAAATCCTATTATTGATCCTTCTACTTACCTTGGGCTGTGCTCTTCTGGGAAATGCAACTTTAGGGTCAATCTGAAAGGACGGGACACAGGAAAAGAAAACAGAAAAAAAAAAAAAAAAACAGTTAGTGACTTGCATTCACTTGTTTCCACTTTGAGATTAATGGCTCATATTTAAGGGTGGTATAATGGACATTTATCACTTAAATGTTGGAACGACATTTCAGCGTGTACTGTAATGCTCTGCAGCCCTGACAAAGTCAAAGGGGTTACTAGCCTACTAGAACTGCCACAAAGCTAATGTGCTCTGTTTGAATCTTACAAAAATGACATTGATTTCCTTTATTACAATGCACTGAAAAATTAGAACTGCCGAGCACACAAGAGACCCAGTGATCTCCATATAACAAAGTGCTTCTCTCTCGCTCAGCGTGTCAAACAGATGTTTGAGCCCCACAGCTAAACGTAAAGTTATTTGCATGTACTTCATAATGCACCACTCTGCAGAGGGATGTGCAAACAGTTCTGGATAGAAGCAGTCACCCAGCAGATTAATCTGTGCAAAAAAAAAAAAACCCTCAACCCCCTTACAGCCACAGTCTGAGCGCTGTCTGCAATGCAACCTGCTGCCGTCTCTACCTAATCACTGATAACATGTACAAATACAGATGCCAATACCTGCTTCAAAACATAAGTCCCTTCTGCTAAAAAACGCCACATGTAGTAATAAATAAGTGGATTTTCCCTGGAGTATTTGAAATCGCTTCTTTCCAGTCACAACATTTGCCTATGTGTAAGCTTTGAAAAAGTTTCTGAAATAAACACAGAAGTCTAAGCAGCTCCACACAAGGATCTGTTTTTTCTTCCACCCTCCATTAACCTGGAAATCACATCGTCATGTTTAATAATGCAACAGCATGGCCACACTTTCTAATGTGTTAGCAGAACAAAAGCAACAAGTGAAGTAGATGGCTACATGATGAACATCTAGATCTATAAAAGACACAAAAATGTGACAAAAAAAAAAAAAAACAGAAAAAGCACATGTTTTTCTTTTCAAACACTTCCCACGAAAGACCTCACAAGCTTTTATTTCATAAAGCAAAGAGTTGTGTACAGCACCACACAACATTTATTCACAAATCAGCTTTTCTTGTAGTGACTACAAAAATCTAGTGAATGTTAATAAAATATGTCTGTCTCAGGTATAAGAGCCCTATACTCTGGCTGGCTATAAAAGGTATAACACTCAGGTCAGTAAACACAAATCGAAGCCACCTTGGCCAAAAACTAAACTGTTTTTTGGCACTTCACCATAAATAAAAAAACACACACACACACACACACACACACACACACACACACACACTAGCTGGATAACAATAAAATTGCCTGGGCTATCCAAAACCATGCTTAATAAATCAGGCAATGAGCAAAGTGCAGTAAACCACAGCAGATAGCATTTTAAAATTGAAATCTAACAGGTTGCTATGGGCAACTGAATATTGTCATTGCCTGCTTCACTCCATTAAATAAAAAGCTCAGATGTCATGCCGTTCTAAGGATCTACCGTGTTATATTCAACCTTACACGTGAGCCATTAATCTATGATATTCCTTTATGAGACACACACACACAGTAACATGACATTTTGCAAATCCTTCCCACAACAGTATTATAAGATCAGAAAAATAAACAGCACAGGGGAATGCAACAAGTGAGGTATTTGCATGCAAGCAAGAAGTGATGTCTACATGTAAAATTTCAAACTGCTAAAATCTGAACATCCCGGAATTTTAGTGGAACACGTTATTAGGACTAATAATTGCGAATTCAACATCGTGGGTTATCATGCTACCTAATGAGTAGTTAGTAGCCATGGTCCAAAGATGCTTTAGCATTTTCTAGAAGTATGTAACACCCTTTAAGCTTGCATAGAAATTACTCACCTCTTGCACCCACCCACCCCCCCCCCCACTACTATTACTTTCAACAATCATCTACCAAGAAATAAAATGGGAGTTAGTCAGAGACAAAAATTCTACTTACTGTATCTACAAATCCTCTATGAAAAAAAAGTACTATGACACTATTTCTGAGGTTTGTGGGCCATTACCTAAAATCAAAGCTTTTAACGTAAGCGTAAACAAGAGCGGTCACTCCGAGCCAAAGCCCAACCGAGCTGCCTCCTGCACTGAATGTTGAAACACGAGTCAAAAGACTAGATAAAGCTACATTAACAGTAATCAAGAATGTGGTGACAAATACAAAACATACTATTAGCTTTTGCAGCCCATTCTGCTTTACTTTACTGCTGAAGTAGTCTCTGGAAGCTTGAACCTGGGCCTAAACGTTTAAAACACATCGCCTACCCAAAAATTCTCTTTAAACAATATCTAGAATTAATAATTGGCATGAGCAGATCATTGTCCTTGCCCCTTTGAGACTGAACCATTCTTATTTGTCAAAAAAAGCTTAACATGAAGTAAAAGGGAGGGAGAAAAGTACAATGACTACACAAGAATTAACAAAAAAGGTGTAAGTGTATAAAAATGTGCACACTTCTTTTCTATTAGCTTAATTGAACGTTTTATACTCAAGAACTACACAAGCAAGGGTAGTCTTCAGCTGTTCAGATGACATCTAATCTAGCTACATAAAATACCTACAATGTGTGCACATTATATACAATGAATAGATAAGCAAACATGTGCATACTAACTTCCTCCTCACATTCCTTACAGCGATGTGCATGTTATTTTGGAAGCTCATCTCTATGCTCAAGTTCCATTTTTTAATCTAGGACAAAGCTTGCTGCATGAACATACAGTTAAAATTGTGTGACATTTACCAGTTGTTAAAAAATCCTTTATCTAATCAGTGTAATTAGCTCACCTTTCCCTCCTCATTAAGCACGATACCAGCAATACAGGAGATCTTTTGTCAGCGTCCCTTTTCCAAGCATAATTAAACTGGGTAATAAGGTGCAAAAAAAAAGGCTGTGTTTTTTTTCCTTTGCTTTGTAAACACAGGAAAACAGAAGTGAGGTGCACTGACAGCGCTGGCTGATCAGCCATAGTCACTGAAAACTAAGCTTATGCAAATTTCGGTCTATAAGTTGATGCCAAGGGCAAAATAAACATGCCAAAAGCAAATACTAAATGTTCCTAAATTAATAACACAGAGTAAAATAAACTGAGTGCCCTAGTAAGTCTACCATACCTAAAACTGACATCAGGAGATTGTATTACCTACAGACACTTGCTCACACAAAAACAAAATCAGCCTGGCACATTTTTAAACCCATATATTAACCAGCTACACATTACTGATGCCTATCCGAAATAATGGTGACTTGACAGCAGCTATGTACAGCTGGTGGTAAATGGGGTTAGCAAGGTATACAGGTAAAAAGAAAAAACAAAAAAAAAACAAATACACCAAACCACACACACAACTTTAGCCAACCCTATAAAGTGTCCGGCAAAGACAACAAAATAATAAAAAAATAAAAACACTGTACAAAAAACACACAACAAAAACTGAACAACTGAATTTGAAAAATAAAGCACAACATACCGTCTTGGAATCTAATTCATGGTGGGGTTGAGCTAATACTTTATCTACACTTGCAGGATCTGCAAACGTAACAAAGCCGAAGCCTCTGAAATCAGACAAAGAACAAGAGAAATGACAATGAGTGCTAAACATGAAGCACAGATGCAACGTGAAAATTAAAACACCACACTTATTAACAAAGTAAAAAAGAAAAAAAAAAGAAAAAGCACGCATTAGGGTGAAAGTCTAGGCACCCTCTTGTGTCCTCAAATCAGCAGTATATAACTTGGCACAGAGAATGCCAGCTGGATAGGACAACAGAACAGTTTTTGGACAAGTTTTTATTTCTCTTACAGTTCCCGCTGTTAATCAAATCCTGAAAAAAAGGGGTAAGGGAGGGGGTGTGGGCTAATAGAGGGCGAAAATAACCTGGATGCAGTATTACAGGCACAAAGACAAAACTAGTTAACCATGTCTGCAACAATGAAACAATTTAGCACTTTGGGTGACACCACACCTACCAGTTTGGCCAGAAAGAAGAGTGGCCCTAAAAGTAAGGGGGCTACTTGATGGAGAAGAGCGTGGCCCTAAAAGTAAGGGGGCTACTTGATGGAGAAGAGCGTGGCCCTAAAAGTAAGGGGGGCTACTTGATGGAGAGGAGAGTGGTCCTAAAAGAAAGGGGGCTACTTGATGGAGAACAGCGTGGCTCTAAAAGTAAGGGGGCTACTTGATGGAGAGGAGAGTGGTCCTAAAAGTAAAGGGGGCTACTTGATGGAGAGGAGAGTGGTCCTGAAAGTAAAGGGGGCTACTTGATGGAGAGGAGAGTGGTCCTGAAAGTAAAGGGGGCTACTTGATGGAGAGGAGAGTGGTCCTGAAAGTAAAGGGGGCTACTTGATGGAGAGGAGAGTGGTCCTGAAAGTAAAGGGGGCTACTTGATGGAGAGGATAGTGGTCCTGAAAGTAAGGGGGCTACTTGATGGAGAGGAGAGTGGTCCTGAAAGTAAGGGGGCTACTTGATGGAGAGGAGAGTGGTCCTGAAAGTAAGGGGGCTACTTGATGGAGAGGGGAGTGGTCCTGAAAGTAAGGGGGCTACTTGGAGAGGAGAGTGGTCCTGAAAGTAAGGGGGCTACTTGGAGAGGAGAGTGGTCCTGAAAGTAAGGGGGCTACTTGATGGAGAAGAGCGTGGCCCTAAAAGTAAGGGGGCTACTTGATGGAGAAGAGCGTGGCCCTAAAAGTAAGGGGGCTACTTGATGGAGAGGAGAGTGGCCCTAAAAGTAAGGGGGCTACTTGATGGAGAGGAGAGTGGCCCTAAAAGTAAGGGGGCTACTTGATGGAGAGGAGAGTGGCCCTAAAAGTAAGGGGGCTACTTGATGGAGAGGAGAGTGGCCCTAAAAGTAAGGGGGCTACTTGATGGAGAGGAGAGTGGCCCTAAAAGTAAGGGGGCTACTTGATGGAGAGGAGAGTGGCCCTAAAAGTAAGGGGGCTACTTGATGGAGAGGAGAGTGGCCCTAAAAGTAAGGGGGCTACTTGATGGAGAGGAGAGTGGCCCTAAAAGTAAGGGGGCTACTTGATGGAGAGGAGAGTGGCCCTAGAAGTAAGGGGGTTACTTAATGGAACATTGAAGCGCAGCATCTCATCAATACTGGCGGGCAGATGCGATTGATTCTTTTTAGAGTGAGTAAACCTCAGCGTGGAGAGGCAGGGATTTTGGAAGCAAGTCAGTGAGACGAGGGGGGTGTGTGCCTGCACAGACGGCGATTGCATCTTTCCCCTTTAGACCACTTGTCCAGAGGACATAGCTTCTGGGAGAGTACAAAGAAGTTTTTCCACGGAGCTAGCTTACCTGGACCGTTTGGTGGTGGGGTCTCTCATCACCATGCACTCTCGGATTTCTCCAAATTTGCTAAAATAGTCTCTGAGGCTATCTGTACACAAGCATAAAGGACATGACGGCCGTAAGTCATAGGTCAGAAGCAAAACACAGCCCACCCCCCATCCATCCCATGCCCAAAGAGCCCCAAATAGCGATAGGGGTCGAATAGAGGACTCGGAAAGCAGAAATAAATAAATAAGCGGAGAAGAGAAAGGAGAGAGAGAAGTGGGAGGTTGGAGAGGAGAAGAAGGAGCAGAGGGAGAAGACGTGGAACAAAGAGCCAGGGAAAAGGGGGGTCACCGGTGCCTGCTTACCTGGGGAGGTCTGCCAGCTCAGGCCGCCGATAAACATTTTACTAGAAGGGGAGGAAAACAGAACACAAGTCAGCACAGATGTCAGATCGGCCATTTTGACGTGTAACTTACAAAAGGGAGAGAGAAGAGAGGACAGAGAGATAGAAGGTAGAGGAGACAGAGGGTGAGGATGGAGCACACACACTATAGATGACAGGAGAGGAGGAGGAGGCCCACTCTTCTCAGGAAAGGTGACTGTCAACAACCAGGGATGTGGGGACAACCCTCCTCTGTGTCCTTGTCCTTCCTAGGAGAGGGGATGCTACACACACACCATCCCATACAACTTACCCGGGGTCGTGCTGAGAATCGTTCGGACTCCCAGAGGTGGTCTGGCTCCCATCTGCCTCCATGTCCCCTTTAAACTGTTTAAAAAAAAAAAAAAAAAAAAAGCTAACTAGTAAAAAAGAAGCCGGTGTACGTATAAAAAGCCCGATTGGAATCCAACAGCAGCCGCAAACTCTTGTCAGAGAAGACTGTCAGCAGCCCCACTCTCACTCACACACACAGTGACAGCAGGCTGTCCTCACTCCTGCACTGGGACTCGCTGTGTGTATGTGTGTGTGTGTCTCAGTCACACAGGGAGAGAGGCAGCAGCTAAGCGAGGAGCCGCTAAGAGAATATTATTGAGCCGGGAAGAAGCTCGTCACACGTGGGATCAGCTCAACATCGCCACGCCTCCTCCCGCCCCCTGGCCGCAGCCCCACCTCCTCTCCCCAGCACGACGGCCATGGGCGGGTTCCTCTCCGATGACATCACACTGCCTTCCTACCTGCCTGGTGTGCTGCGGATCCCTTGGCATCCCCGGCGTCCCTCTAGACGTGTGTGCTCCTTATAGCAGGAATACACGGTTGGAAGATCGAAACAGCGTTCGTTGGTCGCCAACATTAACCAATCAAAAAAAAAATTATTTAAAAGAGCAATCGATTTCATACGTAGTGTTGACGTCTCACGTACAAGTGGGGTCGTCTACTAGTTACGCTCATGCGTGATAATGTTCTAGAGATGTTTTATGGACGACCTTCACATCAACGAATAGAAGAAGATTGATATGACACAATTTTTCAATTTTTTTCAATCTGTCTTTTTCGTTATCGTGTACTACGTGCTGGGCATCAATGAGTAGAAAGTCGGTCGATCGTTCGCAGAACGGAAATTTTTGCCCGTCTTTCTTATCGTGCATTCCTGCCATTGATTATGGCCCGTATATACGATCCAAAAATCAGGGGGTTTTTTTGGTTACTAGTCTCACATCGAAAATAAAGAGTTTAGTAAAGTTCAGAAAAATTTTGTACAACAGTATAAAAATTTACAAGTGATGTAATGTTTTGTATTGTATTTTCATCTGACAACTGTACTGATGAACTTCTTCAGATCCATGCTATAGCCCAGGGATATGCAATTAGCGGGCCTCCAGCTGTTGCCAAACTACAAGTCCCATGAGGCATAGCGAGAATCTGACAGCATCAAGCATGACAACCAGAGGCAGAGGCATGATGGGACTTGTAGTTTGGCAACAGCTGGAGGTCCGCTAATTGCATATCCCTGCAAGTATAGCCGAATGATGGCTACAGCACGGAACTGCTTTGCCGGCAGGCCGCCAATAGATGTCCTCCCCTTTCCCAGCCCCTTACCACGTTATCAGCTGTCAGCAAATGACAGCTGATAACGTGATGTAAACAGAAGCTTGGTAATGACAGTGCAAGGAGAAAAAAAAAGCCGATCACTGGCTTTTGTGCAAGGGACATCAGTCCCGAAGAGGAAGGGGCACATCCGCCTCATCAGTGCCCACCAGTACCGCCTGCCAGTGCCCACAGTGCCACAAATCAGTTCTCACCAGTGCAAAACAGTGCCACCTATCAATGCCCACGAGTGCCAACTATCAATGCCCATCAGCGGTGCCAATCAGTGTCACCTACCAGTGCCCATCATTGCCGCCCATCACTGCCACCCACCAGTGCCCATCACTGCCACCCACCAGTGCCACCTCTCAGTGCCCACCAGTGCAGCCCATCGGTGCCCACCAGCGTACATCAATGAAGGAGAAAAAAATTACCTGTTTGCAAAATTTTATAACAAAATCTAAAACGGTTTTGTATTTTTTTATTTTTTTTTAAATCGGTCTTTTTAAAATTTGTTAGCAAAAATTAAAAACCGCAGAGGTGATCAAATACCACCAAAAAAGCTCTATTTGTGGGAAAACAATTATAAAAATATCATTTGGGTACAGTGTTACATGACTGCGCAATTGTCATTCAAAGAGTGACATCGCTGAAAGCCGAAAATTGGTCTGGGCAGGAGGTGGGGGGGGGGGGGTTTAACCACTTCAACACCGGGCTTTTTGTACCTATTCAATACCGGGCCTATTCTAGCACTTCTCTCCTACATGTACAAATCATCATTCTTTTGCTAGAAAATTACTCAGAACCCCCAAACATTATATATGTTTTTTTTAGCAGACACCCTAGGGAATAAAATGACGGTCATTGCAACATTTTTTCTTGCACAATATTTGCGCAATAATTTTTCAAACGCCTTTTTAAAAAAAAAAATGGTTTCATGAACTAAAAAATAACAAAACAGTAAAGTTAGCCCAATTTTTTGGGAACATATGAAAGATAATGTTACGCCGAGTAAATAGATACCTAACATGTCACGCTTTAAAATTGCGCACACTCATGGAATGGCGCCAAACTTCGGTACTTAAAAATCTCCATAGGCAACGCTTTAATTTTTTTTACAGGTTACCAGGTTAGAATTACAGAGGAGGTCTAGTTCTAGAATTGCTGCACGTGCTCTAACGCACGCGGCGATACCTCACATGCGTGGTTTGAACGGCGTTTACATATGTGGGCGACTTACGTGTGCATTCGCTTCTGATCGCGAGCTACCGGGGACAGGGGCGTTTTAATTTTTTTTTTATTTATTTATTATTTATTTATTTATTTATTATTATTTATTTATTTTACTTATTTATTTATTATTATTTATTTATTTTACTTATTTATTTATTTTTTTACAATGATTTTACTTTTTTTTTTTTTTTTTGATCACTTTTATTCCTATTACAAGGAATGTAAACATCCCTTGTAATAGGAATGTGTGTGACAGGTTCTCTTTATTGAGAGATGCGGGGTCAATAAGACCCCACATCTCTCCTCCAGGCTGGAAAGCATGAGATCAGTGAATTTTTTTTCACTGATTTCATACTTACAGCCGCAATGGCAGCTTTGTTTACATTTGAGACCCGGGCGTGACGTCATCACATCGCGCCCGGGCCTCCGACGACCATAGAGATGACTGGTGACCATCTGGTCATCAGTCATCTCTATGTTCATCACGTGACTCCACCAACGATGCCGGAAGATTCGCTCCGGGTCCCCGATCGCACAGGGGAGCCCGGAGAAGCACCGGATGGCGGCGGGAGGGGGGGGTGTCCCCTCCCGCCGCCTATAAGAACGATCAAGCGGCGGAACCGCCGCTATGATCGTTCTTATGGTGCACAGAATCGCCGGCACTTCAAAAGGATATCTGAATGATGCCTGTAGCTGCAGGCATCATTCAGATATCCCCCTACAAAGCCGAGGACGTCATATGACGTCCACCCAGGATGGGAGATCCCATCTGTGGACGTCATTTGTCTATGGCTGGGTAGGGAAGTGGTTAAGTGCCCAGTAAGCAAGTGGGTAAAGCCTGGTACACTCGATGAGACTATCGGATGAATGATTGTCCTTTTTTTTTTCTATGCTACCCTCATATCGAAAAACAAATAGGTTACTAAATTCCGAAAATTCTTGTACGACAGAATAAGAATTCGGAAGCAGTGGCGACTGGTGGTGTTCTCAAGACCCGCTTCCTGATTGACCAGGAGGAGAATCAGTGTGACAATAGCGAATATTTTGTACAATATTCTGTGTTTGTCCCTTCGTAAAATTTCAGATAACAGCTGTGTACTAACGATCAGATTATCACACGATCACTTCGAAATCGGTATTTTTTGTACGATGTTCTAACCTTTTTTGTGCTAGCCCATTGGATAATAAACAGATGAATTGTCGTTATCAGCTCTCGAAAGCTGCGTACTAACCATCAGATTATCGTATGATCAATTCAAATGCAGTATTTTTAGAACATGTTTCGGATCGTGTGTACAAGCCATTAGAAGCGATCGTACAATAATCTGATCATTAGTACACGGCTTTTAATGACAGTTAACCCGAAATTATCCGAAGGGACAAAAACACAAATATTTTTCTTGTACGATACCAGACCGTACGATTTTTCTTTATTCAGTATAGTATATGTCCAAAAAAGAAAAAAAAAAAATCAGAAGAGCAAGACCACGCATGCTCAAAACAAAAGAATACAATACATGACATCACTTCCAAAGTTGTATTCTGCCATACGAGAATTTTCGTAACTTTAGTAACCTCTTCATTTTTAATATGTAGATTAGCATGCAAAATAAAAAAAGAATGATCATTTGTCCAATAATCTCATCATGTGCACAAGGCTTTATGCATGTGTCTAAACGCAGCACAATGGGCCATTTCACACTGATCAGTTTTTCAAATAAAAAAAGCGGGAGAAAAAATACATGCAAAATTTCATTCCTTTAGCCCCCTTGGCGCCGATGTAACATAAATATGCGGCCTAAGGCCCTTTTCACACGGGACGGATCCATGAAGATCTGCCCCGTGAACCTCAGCTGATCCCCGCTGAGCCGGCGGATGACAGGGCGGTCCCCGCACACTGTGCATGGACCGCCCTGTCAGATCTCTACTCTCCCCTATGGGGGGATCGGATGAATACGGACCGTCTGTCCGTGTTCATTTATCCGCTCTGCAGACGGATAAAAAAAAATAGGATTTTCCTCCGTCTGCAGAATCGGAGGATTGCGGACCCGGATGAGATCAGGTGTCGGCGGATGTTCATCCGCCGACACCCGCGGTCTCATAGGGACCAATGTATGTCTCTTTTTCATCCGTAAACGGATGGATGAAAAAGCGGACATACGGTCCGCTGGTGTGAAAGGGGCCTAACTGAACTAGGCTTTTTTCCAGTGGGGCCGCATATTTGCGTATCTCCCATGTGGGCGCGCTCCCAGCACAGAGACTGAAGTCTTACTGAAAGCCCTGGGCCCCATTCTCACGATCGGGACCTGGAACTACCAATTCTGGGTCACCTGATTGGCTATCACAGTGATCAGTCACTGTGAAGCCCGCCCCTGTGTTTTCGGTCACTGTGAATAGACGAGAGAGATACATTTTATCTTTCTCTGTCCTTGCTTAGAGCCGGTTCACACAGGGGCAACATGACTCTTTGGAAGCGACCTGGAAGCGACCTGAGCCTGCACCACAGCGCGACATGGGGCGACTTACAAGTCGCCTCCTGGACAGGAGGCATTCCAGTGGCCAATCAACCTTGAATCAGCTCTGTGGGAGGGGTTTGCCCTAAAAACTATTTTGACTTTCTGAAAAGTCGCTGCAGTAAAGACAGTGATCCGACTTCTGAGGCAACTTCCATTGAAATCAATGGGTACAAGTCGCCTAGAAGTCGGATTGAAGTAGTACAGGAACCTTTTTTGAAGTCGGAACAACTGCAGTCGTGTACATTAAGACGCCTCCATTCACTTCCATTAGTTTTAAAAACAGCGCGACTTGAGGTGACTTGAAGTCGGATCCCGAGTCGCCCCTGTGTGAACCGTCTCTTAGAGAAAAGAAAAAAAAAAAAGGTGTGTGTAGAAAAAAAAAAAATTAAACAAATAAAATAAAATAAAATACCTAGATCCAAGTTTGATCTAGGTCAGTGCAAGGGTTATGCTCTTACAGGCACCAAACTCATGTTTTTGAGAGGAGCTTTCAAGCAGAAAAGATGCCTAATGCCCTGTACACACGATCGGAATTTCCGATGGGATAAAATCCGATGGAATTTTCCGTTGGAATTCCGTTCAAGCTGTCTTGCATACACACTGTCAGACCAAATTCCGACCGTCCAAAACGCAGTGACGTAAAACACTACGACGAGCCGAGAAAAATGAAGTTCAGTGCTTCTGAGCATGCGTCGAATTGATTCTGAGCATGTGTGTTTTTTTCTCCGTCTGAGTTCCACACAGACGATCAGAATTTAGTGCCCAAAAACACGCAAAAAAGGGTGAAAAGGCACTTAAAGCTCAATAAAGGGTTTGTGAAAAAAATAAAAAAGTATGCTCAAAATAAGCTCAATAAAAACATGCAAAAGAGCACAAAAAAAAAAACACACACGCTTCAAGCAGGGATGAGCCAAACACCCCCCCGTTCGGTTCGCACCAGAACCTGCGAACAGACAGAATGTTAGTGTGAACTTTAGAACCCTATTAAATACAATGGACTCGAACGTTCGAAATCTAAAGTGCTAATTATAAAGGCTTATATGCAAGTTATTGTCCTAAAAAGTGTTTGGGGACCCGGGTCCTGCCCCAAGGGACATGTATCAATGCAAAAAGAAGTTTTAAAAACAGCCGTTTTTTCGGGAGCAGTGATTTAAATAATGCTTAAAATTAAAAAATAAAAGTGAAATATTCCTTTAAATTTCGTACCTGGGGGGGTGTGTATGATATGCATGTAAAGTGGCGCATGTTTCCCGTGCTTAGAACTGTCCCTGCAGAAAGTGTAATTTTTGAAGGAAAAAAAGTCATCTAAAACTCACTCGCGGCTAATAATGAATTGTCGGCTTTTATCAATACATACAAAAGTCATTGATAAAAGAGAATTCAATTACCAGGCCCTTCAGGTCTGGAATGGGTATTAAGGGGAACCCCGCCGCAAATAAAAAAAAAATGGCGTGGGGTTCCCCCTAAATATCCATACCAGGCCCTTCAGATCTGGCATGGATTTTAAGGGGAACTCCACCCCAAATAAAAATTGGCGTGGAATCCCCCCAAAAATCCATACCAGACCCTTATCCGAGCACGCAACCTGGCCGGCCGCAGGGGAAAAGGGGGGGACGAGAGCGGCCCCCCCTCCCTCCTGAACCGTACCAGGCCACATGCCCTCAACATGGGGAGGATGTCCCCATGTTGATGGGGACAAGGGCCTCATCCCCACAACCCTTGCCCGGTGGTTGTGGGGGTATGCGGGCGGGGGGCTTATCGGAATCTGGAAGACCCCTTTAACAAAGGGGACCCCCAGATCCCGGCCCCCCCTATGTGAATTGGTAAGGGGTACATTGTACCCCTACCATTTCACGAAGAAAGCGTAAAAAAAAAAATGTAAAAAAAAAACAAAAAAAAAAAACACACAAACACCTTGAAAAAGTCCTTTATTAAAAAAAAACAAAAAAAACATTCCAGCGGTGAAATCCAGTGTCCCGCGGCGATCCCGATGTCCAGCGCTGTCCGTCACTGGTTTTGCCTGAGCGGACCTGATGGGGAACTTCCTCCTCAGTGTTTTAAATGTATAGACCCGCCCCTTCTAAAGTTCCCCATCAGGTCCGCTCAGCGGACCAGATGCGGAACATGACAAGGGGCGGGTCTATACATGTATTACCACAGTGAGAGAAGTTCCCCCATCAGGTCCGCGGCCGCCCCCTCGGTATGTCGGACCCGCCTACGTCATTGGCCTGAGCGGGGAACTTCCTTCACTGTGGTAATACATGTATAGACCTGCCCCTTGTCATGTTCTGCATCTGGTCCGCTGAGCGGACCTGATGGGGAACTTTAGAAGGGGCGGGTCTATACATTTAAAACACTGAGGAGGAAGTTCCCCATCAGGTCCGCTCAGGCAAAACCAGTGACGGACAGCGGTGGACATCGGGATCGCCGCGGGACACTGGATTTCACCGCTGAAATGTTTTTTTTTTTTTTAATAAAGGACTTTTTCAAGGTGTTTGTGTGTTTTTTTTTACATTTTTTTACGCTTTCTTCGTGAAATGGTAGGGGTACAATGTACCCCTTACCAATTCACATAGGGGGGCCGGGATCTGGGGGTCTCCTTTGTTAAAGGGGTCTTCCAGATTCTGTTAAGCCCCCCACCCGCAGACCCCCACAACCACCGGGCAAGGGTTGTGGGGATGAGGCCCTTGTCCCCATCAACATGGGGACATCCTCCCCATGTTGAGGGAATGTGGCCTGGTATGGTTCAGGAGGGAGGGGGGGCCGCTCTCTCGGCCCCCCCTCTTCCCCTGCGGCCGGCCAGGTTGTGTGCTCCGATAAGGGTCTGGTATGGATTTTTGGGGGGACTCCACGCCATTTTTTTTATAAATTTGGGGTGGAGTTCCCCTTAAAATCCATGCTAGATCTGAAGGGCCTGGTATGGATATTTGGGGGAACCCCACGCCATTTTTTTTTAAATTTGCGGTGGGGTTCCCCTTAATATCCATTCCAGACCTAAAGGGCCTGGTAATTGAATTCTGGGGGACCCCCACGCTTTTTTTTTATTTTTTTATCAATGACTTTTGTATGTATTGATAAAAGCCGACAATTCATTATTAGCCGCGAGTGAGTTTTAAATGACTTTTTTTCCTTCAAAAATGAAATTTTTTGCAGGGACAGTTCTAAACACGGGAAACATGCGCCACTTTACATGCATATCATACCCCCCCCCCCCCCAGGTACGAAATTTAAAGGAATATTTCACTTTTATTGTTTCACTTTAAGCATTATTAAAATCATTGCTCCCGAAAAAACGGCCGTTTTAAAAAAAAAAATTTGCATTGATACATGTCCCCTGGGGCAGGACCCGGGTCCCCAAACACTTTTTAGGACAATAACTTGCATATAAGCCTTTATAATTAGCACTTTAGATTTCTCCCATAGACTTTTCGAATTTGCCGCGAACACCCCAATTTGTTCGCTGTTCGGCGAACGGGCGAACAGGCAATGTTCGAGTCGAACAGGAGTTCGACTCGAACTCGAAGCTCATCCCTAGCTTCAAGCTTAGGCAGAGAAAAAAAAGCTCAATTGTCTGTAAAAGCAGCTTTTTTTAATTTATTTTGAGCTGCAGTGTGCATGATCCCTTAGTGTTGTGGTCTAGGTCAGGGTCAAAAGGTCAAAGTCAGGATCAGTATTTTTTGGGCAGGGTGTTTTTTTTATTTTTATTAGTATCAGTCAGAGTGTTAGGTAGGATAAAGAAAAAAGGAAAATGCGCACTATTGTTTTTGGGCTGTACTACAGATACAAAAAAAAACCTAACATACACATGTGCAGTATCCCTGTGATCATCAGGGAGCAGGAGAATTTATTTTGTGGTGTTCTTTGGTGGTAGGTTATGGTAGTAGCAAGAAATATACAGCTGAGCTAAATTTAAAAACAAATAAACTTTTTTTACTATTTTGGAGAAACCCATTACCATTTACCACCAAAAGAAAGTCCAATTTGTCCTGAAAAAAAATAAAAATGATTTTATATATATATATTGTGAGGGGGTTAGCTCGGCAGCGGGTGTGTGTGACCCCCGGGATGGGCTCCCCACACAAAACAGGCCCAGCAAACGGAGGTTGTGGTTTTCAAAATCAAAAAAAGGTGCGGTTTATTTTCTATTTACAGTGACAAAACACAGCAAAGCAAAAGAAACATAACCAAAATAAATCCTGGTCAAGTTGACCTCTGACTAAACATACAGGTTTCCTAACTAACAACTGGGATCAGCCTAGTGCTGTCCTAGTCCCTAAGTCTCTGGTTTTAAATGTCCAAGCAAATAGCCACACAGGCTTTGTCTCACCGTACAGGGGTTCACTCTCCCTAGACAGTCCACACAGGTCTGGTTCCAGGCATGAGCTAACATCTAATGAAGCTGGGAGTTCTTATAGAGGCCTTAAACGAACTGACAGGCTTCAGCTGGCCTCATCAACTCCCTGTCTGCACGACGCCCAGCACTCTCCCTAGAGGTATGAGTCATCCATGAGCCCACTAGCCTTAGCTGGGCTTATACAACTCTCCACCTAGTTGTATAAGTCGGCGTAAAGCCTGAATCTGGGCGAAATATATCTACCCCCCTGGATGCAACCAGGTGACTTTACCTTCCTGCTGTCACATACCCCCCCCTCTTGTTTTAACCTCGGGGTTGGAACACCAGCAATCAGGCATTCATGTACTCGAGACAAAGCATCCACATTCCCCATTTGAACGCCAGGGCGATGCTTTACTGTGAAGTTGAATTCCTGGAGGGCCAGGAACCACCTATTCACTCTTCTATTTGTTTCCTTGTTTTGAGCCATCCACTTTAACGGAGCGTGATCCGTAACCATGTCAAAGTGCCTACCTAGCAGATAGTACCGAAGGGAATCTAGAGCCCACTTCACCGCTAAACACTCCTTTTCAACGGTGGCGTAATTTACCTCATGGGACTTCAACTTCCTGCTGAGGTAAATGACTGGGTGCTCTTCCCCGTTCCAGACCTGGGACAATACTGCTCCTAACCCCACATCTGACGCATCACTTTGTACGACAAAGTCTTTAGAGAAGTCGGGTGAGTACAACACTGGCTGGCTACATAAGGCTTGTTTCAAGAATTGGAATGCTGCCTCAGCCTCGGGGGTCCATTTAATCATGACCGACCCTTTCCCCTTCGTCAGGTTGGTTAGGGGCACAGCCTTAGAAGCAAAGTGGGGAATGAATCGCCGATAATACCCAGCGATTCCCAGAAAGGCTCGTACCTGCTTCTTGCTGTTGGGACGTGGCCAACTCTGGATGGCCTCGACTTTGTTGAGTTGGGGTTTTATTACTCCCCTCCCAATGGTGTACCCAAGATATTTGGCCTCCTCCTGCCCAATGGTACACTTCTTGGGGTTAGCCGTAAACCCCGCTTCCCGAACAGAGTCCAGGACTGCTTGCACTTTTGGCAGATGTGAGGCCCAATCTGTGCTATGGACAATTACGTCATCCAGGTAAGCCGCAGCATACTTCCGATGGGGCCTCAGCATCTGGTCCATTTTCCGCTGGAATGTGGCCGGCGCATTCTGTAACCCGAACGGCATTCTTTTATATTGGAACGCCCCGTCTGGGGTTACAAATGCGGTTTTCTCTTTGGCCGACTTGGCCAGGGGGATTTGCCAATACCCTTTTGTGAGGTCAAGAGTCGTCATGTATCGGGCTGTTCCCAGCCGGTCGATCAACTCATCTATACGTGGCATGGGGTAGGTGTCAAATTTTGTAACTTTGTTCAACTGACGAAAATCGTTACAAAATCGCCAGCTCCCATCCGGTTTAGGCACCAACACGATGGGACTAGACCAATCACTTTGGGACTCCTCTATCACCCCTAAGTTCAGCATTTTCTGTACTTCCTCCCGTATTGCCTCCCGTCGAGCCTCTGGGATCCGATAGGGTTTTAACTTCACCCTTTCACCGGGCGGGGTAATGATGTCATGCTCTACCCCAGATGTTTGTCCCGGCAGCTCAGAGAATACCTCCTTGTTGCGAAGCACAAACTCCTTAACCTCCTGTTGTTGGGGTTGTGACAAGGTGGCTGCTATTCCAACCTCAGGAATCACACAACCAGTTTGAGCTGGTGACCAAGTGTCTGCGACTAGGGACTCTCTATCCCTCCAGGCTTTCAACAGATTAACGTGATAGATCTGTTCGGGCTTTCGCCTTCCTGGTTGTCTGACCTTGTAATTCACTTCGCTCACTTTTTCCATTATCTCGTAGGGGCCTTGCCATTTGGCAAGGAATTTACTTTCAACCGTAGGGACAAGTACCAATATCCTATCCCCCGGGGAAAAGGTACGGGTCTTGGCTCCACGGTTGTACACTCTCTGCTGTGCCAACTGCGCTTGGGCCAAATGTTCCTTCACGATGGGCATTACCTGTGCAATTCGATCTTGCATCAGGGCGACATGCTCAATCACACTCCTGTGGGGAGAACCCTCACTTTCCCAAGTTTCCTTGGCAATATCCAACAGCCCTCTTGGGTGTCTCCCATACAGTAACTCAAAGGGGGAGAATCCCGTAGAGGATTGGGGCACCTCCCTAATAGCAAACATCAAATAAGGAAGTAAACAGTCCCAATCCTTTCCATCTCTATCCACCACTTTCTTCAACATTTGTTTTAGGGTTTTGTTGAATCTTTCAACCAGCCCATCGGTTTGGGGGTGATACACAGACGTACGCAATTGCGTCACTTTGAACAATTTACACAGCTCTTTCATAACCCGGGACATAAAGGGTGTACCTTGGTCTGTAAGCAGTTCTTTACAAATACCCACCCGGCTAAAAACAAGAGATAGCTCTTTGGCTATGGTTTTGGCCGAGGTATTTCGGAGAGGGATCGCTTCTGGATAACGGGTGGCATAGTCCATTATAACTAATATGTACTGGTGCCCCCTAGCGGACTTGATTATAGGACCTACCAAATCCATGGCGATCCTCTCAAACGGGACCTCAATGATGGGTAGAGGGACCAGCGGGCTACGGAAATGTGGCATCGGGGCCAACCTCTGACACACAGGGCAGGAGGAACAATAATTTTCTACGTCCTTCATCACCCCCGGCCAATAGAATCTCTGTAATACCCTCTCTCGGGTTTTCTCTGTCCCCAGATGACCTCCAAGAATGTGCCCATGGGCCAACTCCAACACCAACTTCCTGTAAGGTTTGGGCACCACAAGCTGCTCAACGGTTTCTTCTGCCCTTTTTGCCACCCGATACAGTAGGTCCTTCTCTACGCTGAAGTATGGGTAAGTGCAGGTATTATCTGGGTTCACTAACTCGCCATCTATTTTCACTACGTTTTCCCGTGCCTTTATTAGGGCGGGGTCTTTCAACTGTTCTGTGGCAAAGTTTTCCCTGTGAACCTCAAGATCAGAAAACTCCACAGACGGTAGGTTTTCGTCTGAGGAGGTGGGCTCCTCTCCAGTTTCTTGAGTCTCCCCTGCCAATACTGATAAGGGAAATTCCGGAGAGTCCTCACCACTCTCAGGGGAGTTCTGGCTATCACATTCCTGGTACATAGGGGCACCAGTGAGGGGCTCAGGATCATCCCACAGTTCCCAGAACTTCGGAAAATCCCTTCCCACAATGGCGTCATGCGGTAACTGAGATACTAAGCCCACTGGATGAGAGAGGGTACCTTTGGGGGTCTCGAAACACACTGTAGTCACTGGATACTCTCGGGTGTCCCCATGCACACAAATAACAGCTACCTTGCTATTCCCAGAGACCTCTGTTTTAACTAACTCAGCCTTTATCAGGGTCACAAGGCTACCTGAATCCAGCAATACCACAACATTTCTACCATTAACACACATTTTGCATAAATGTTTCTCAGTTCCTCGAATGGCAGTGCATGCGACTGTCGCACACAGCGACTGACGTCTGCCCGTCAGAAAGTCACACTGCATGGGTTCCTCCACAACCGGGCAATTGGCTGCAATATGTCCCGCTTGCCGGCAGCGGTAGCAAACGATCCTTCTTGCCGCCTCTTGAGCCGCTGATTTCCCAGGCTGTTCTCGCCAAACTTGGGGTAGAGCTCCCACCCTCTCACTCTCTCCACCCTCACCCCTTGGAATCCTCTTATCCGCCCCTGGGGATGGTCTGGTCTTAGGGTGGAAAGTCCGAGTGTCTCTGGAAGAGGCCGTCAGGTTCTCTGTAGCCAAGTATTTCTCCACACGATCCACAAGACCATCGGCCGTCTCTGGGTCTCCATGGCTTACCCACTTTTGGATGGCAGTAGGAAGAGCTCTCAAAAACCGATCCATTACAACACGTTCCACAATCTTTGGTGCGGACAAAGTCTCTGGCTGTAGCCACTTTCTGCTCAGGTGAATGAGATCATACATTTGAGACCTGGGGGGTTTTCCAAGCTGGAAAGTCCAGTTATGCACACGCTGAGCCCGGACAGCCTGGGTGACACCCAGCCTTGCCAATATTTCAGCTTTTAGCATCACATAGTCTTTTGCTTGGTTAGGCTCTAGGTCATAGTAAGCTTTCTGCGATTCACCAGTTAACAGAGGAGCCACCAGTCCAGCCCACTGCTCCTCAGGCCACTTTTCTCTTTCAGCGGTCCTTTCAAATGTGGTCAAAAATACCTCTGGATCATCCTCTCCAGTCATTTTTGTCAATAAACGACTCACCCCAAAGGACGCGGTATTAGTGGGACGGCTTTCCTCACTGGTCTGCGGACGTTGCTGCATTACTGCTTCCATCTGTTGTTGTAGTCTCTGCTCTTGCTTCTGCAACAGGTCTATGAAGCGGGCCTCAGATTGCTGCTGGGCTCGTTGCTGAGCCTCCAGACTCTGTTGCAAAGTTGCGTTTGTCTGCTGCTGGGCTGCAAGGCTCCTTTGCAAACCTGCATTTGTCTGCTGTTGATTGGCATTTGCTAGAGCCAGCTGCTTCAGTATCTCCTCCATGCTGGCTTAAAAAAAAACTGCCACTGGTTCTCCACCAACTGTGAGGGGGTTAGCTCGGCAGCGGGTGTGTGTGACCCCCGGGATGGGCTCCCCACACAAAACAGGCCCAGCAAACGGAGGTTGTGGTTTTCAAAATCAAAAAAAGGTGCGGTTTATTTTCTATTTACAGTGACAAAACACAGCAAAGCAAAAGAAACATAACCAAAATAAATCCTGGTCAAGTTGACCTCTGACTAAACATACAGGTTTCCTAACTAACAACTGGGACCAGCCTAGTGCTGTCCTAGTCCCTAAGTCCCTGGTTTTAAATGTCCAAGCAAATAGCCACACAGGCTTTGTCTCACCGTACAGGGGTTCACTCTCCCTAGACAGTCCACACAGGTCTGGTTCCAGGCATGAGCTAACATCTAATGAAGCTGGGAGTTCTTATAGAGGCCTTAAACGAACTGACAGGCTTCAGCTGGCCTCATCAACTCCCTGTCTGCACGACGCCCAGCACTCTCCCTAGAGGTATGAGTCATCCATGAGCCCACTAGCCTTAGCTGGGCTTATACAACTCTCCACCTAGTTGTATAAGTCGGCGTAAAGCCTGAATCTGGGCGAAATATATCTACCCCCCTGGATGCAACCAGGTGACTTTACCTTCCTGCTGTCACAATATATATATATATATATATATATGTGTGTGTAGCGGGGTCCCTACTTAGGAGGTCGCTATGCTTAAATTTAGGGGTGACCTGAGCGGTAGTTGGCTCGGGTCTTCTAATTGTTTGGACTCTGCCTTGCTGCTGTGTCGCCTGGTGTGCAGTTCCCCTTTAGGCGTATAGGTGGTGTTGTTACTTATACCCGGGGTTGAACCACAGGTGATGGAGTGGCTATTGGATGTCCTCTCTCGGCTGCCGTACGGTGGGCGGTTCCGGCCTACTGTGCATGCCAGAAGAGGGTATATAAGGGGCGGACGCCATTGTTCAGTGTGGGAGTACCCGGGGACCTGTACCCAGAGGAGTGTGCCCCTCTAAGGGGGGGGTGCGCCCAACTTTGACTAAGGAGTCTCGGGCACCTTCAGCCCAAGACTGCGGAGTTCCAGGTAGGCCCAGTACCTTCAACTGGGTCTACAAACCAGAAAGGAAGCCCAGGGAGCCCAGGTGAGGGCGACCGCTCTGACAGAGGAAACCAGGGGTGGATCGGTCCCATAGAGGAGGCGAGTAATACAACATTGCTGTCTCGGGAGAGGCCTGGTGACCTGTCGGAGGGAAGGATTCCTTTCTTTGCAGACTGACTTTGCGGAGTGTCGTTATTAAAGGAGGGATCTCCTTGACTTTGTCCTTGGAGGGGACTAAGTCACTGTTCGAGCTTCATGCCGGCTGCTAGTGCTATTGAGTGACTATCCAGGTAAGCTATACCCACTCGGGACCGAGTGGCGACGAAGCCAAGAGTGTGCCCAAATCCATTCTATTCTCCTAACCCCTTTCCTCTCTTTAACTTTCTGGTTACTGAAGCAAAAGAGAAAATAAACTCTTGTTGGAGTTGAAGTGTTGTGTGGACATTGACCTTCTTTGGGAAAGGTAAAGACTCGCCTCTATAATCTAGGAGGGGAGAACCAGTGAAAGGAAGCAACTCGCTGCGGGACCCAAATACATAACACCGTCCGACCTCTAATCCAGAGGACACGGGCATGTGGCATGGTGTGTCTGATCCCCCTAAAAGGAAGGTAGAGGGGAAAAGGATCTGTGTGCTACACGTGGGGGCACGAGTCCGGGATTCTGCAGCTGTTTCTGGGAGTGGGACTTTACTTTTCCCGCATGGCTCTTTGAAGGTCGGCCATTTTCGGAGAAATTGGACTGCGCCACAAGTGAGAGAAAGGGAAGTACAGGCCTGGCAGTTTTTCCAGCTGTGTAGTTCGTGGGCGTGTCTCAAAAGCCCCGTACACACGGTCAGACTTTTGGCCAACAAACTTCATTTTGAGCAAGTTGGACCAACAATCCGACCGTGTGTACGCTCCATCGGACAACCTTTTTTGCTTTTTTCTTGTTTTCATCGGACAAAGGTTGGGTCTGCAAACGGACAAACTTTTGCCCAACAAAAGTCCGATGGAGCAAAGTCCGACTGTGTGTACAGAAAACCATCTGACTTGTCCGATGGACAAAACAACTAATGTTAAAATCAACCAACAATAGCAGAAGTTGACCTAAGGGTGGCGGTAAAGAGCAGAAAAACCATGTGATGTTGCAAAAAGTTTTGGGAAAGTTTGCAGAAAAGTCAGAGCGTGTGTATGCTATGGGTGTTCCCGACCAACTCCGTTCGGACAAAAAACCACGGAAAAGTCCGATGGTAGTCCGACCGTGTGTATGGGGCTAAAGTCTGGAAAAGCCTGCGAGTTGCGTGCAGCAAGGAAAAGATGGGAGGAGCCCCCGCCAAGTGTGTGTTCCACGTGGTGCGGTTGGCGCCAAAGAGACAGTGCTGATTGAACCATTGACGAGGCAACATGTCTACAGCACCATGGATGTCTGTTTCACTGGGATCTCGTGTTCTTTTACCTGGCCCAACCATGGACGTTGCCCCTGTTATGGCCTCCCTGATAGATACAGGGATTCGGCTGAAGCCCCAAGGTCGCTTTGCCCTCTATACATGCAGAGATGCAGAGGTCTTGGGCATGATCTGTTTGAAGTGCCAGGGACTGGTCGTACAGCTTCGCCCTTTCGGGAGATGTACCCGCTGTGGGGAGTTCTTCTTTGAGGTAGAACAGCCAACGGATGTGCCGAAAGTCTACCGTGTGAATTGTATTTCAGGTGCTGTTGCTCCTGAGGAGGAAATATGTGCTCCCACAGCCATGCCCACGCGCACTACCGCAGAGATAGTGGATGTAAAAACTGAAGTTCCGGCCATTAAGGAGCTTGAGGCCGAAAACCCAGCGGATGCTGCTTCTGCTGCAACGGGATCCTCCCTTTCGCCTGCTAAAAGGAAGGTGGGATACGTAAAGGCTTCTCGCGGCCGCGGTCGAGGCCCACCCCAGCGCCTGCCTGAACCGGATCGTCCAGTCGGAGGGATCTCCAAGCGATCCACGGAGAGGGAAGGTAAGGAGGCTGGGGACACTTCAGTAAAGAGTTTGCCAGGGAAAGGAAAGAAACTCAGTGTCTGTTCCATATGGGATAATTGGGTACCTGACCCGCGGGAACTTTTAAAAGTAAAAGAGTCAGTGTTGACCAGGAACTATCTGACAGCAGAGGAGTGTGACACCTCGGACATAGACTCTTCCTCTGACATTGGTGATGATTTCGAAATAGATGAAGTGTTTGTCAGGAAGGGATGGGACAAAACCCTGTTGTCCGCACCCCGAAGCATAAAAGAGGGATCACCCATGGACTCTGGGGAAACTGCACCCCGGGTGGAAGCCCCTGTTCTTGCTGGAGAAGTTGTTCCTATGCCCGCTTTGCATGCTCCGGTGTCTTCCGTGCTTGCTGTTCCGGAGGCCCTTTCCCCATTGAGGCCGCTTATGCCACAGTTAGAGCCCGTGCGCCCCCGGAGATCTCCGGATGCAGTTGTTTTGCCAGGCGCTGGTGATCGGGCGACTATGCCGCCTTTGGCCCGACTGCAACGGCTCTTGCATCGGAAGGTTGCTGCGGATTATGGTTGGGAGTATCCGTACGTTCCAAAGAACTTGTTGTTTGAGATTGAAGCCTCCCAGGAACGATGGTACAGTGACTTTGTTTGGGACCACTTGGAGGTAAAGAAAGGCCATAGATACTTTAAATGTTCGGGCCGTGATGACCGAGAGATATAAAGGATGCCGGAAAGATTGGCACATATACGCAGATCGGGTCGTGATCTGTAGCAAAGACAGAGACGATATGATCTATTCCATAGAAACTTTGGATAAGGACTGGAAGTCTCTTGTTCTCCCTGACCCCAGTTTTTACCTCTGAAGTGGGACTTGTGTTTTTTTTTATTACTATTACCACTTCAGGGACAATGCCTTGAACTGCTGCGCTTGACTCTATGCCCAGGGAGTTTACTCTCTGGAGGTTTGAAGGACATTTTTTTTGTTTCGTTCCCTCTTTTGAAAAAGTAGAGTTAGCCAGGGCCAAGCTGGAAGCCGCCGTGATCAACAAAAGAGATTCTTGTGTTGTGGTGCGTCTATGCCCAATTATAATGATAGGGTGTTTATTGTGTGCTGTGTTTTTCTTTCCCATGCAGGAAGACCATCAAGCAACTACACCGGAGAATGGGTGGGATACAGTTATGATAGGATGATGGGTGGGATTGTTAAATGATGTGTATTGAAAACTGTTTCTGTCCTTCTTTCCTTTTCTATAATTCCAGGCTTTGATTCAGGCACTATATTCATTGTATATAGTTCCAGGAATAAATTTGCGCTTGCTCAGGATTGAGTGTGCAGATTTATTTCAGACAGTGGGTGGGGTGTATGTAGCAGGGTCCCTACTTAGGGGGTCGCTATGCTTAAATTTAGGGGTGACCTGAGCGGTAGTTGGCTCGGGTCTTCTAATTGTTTGGACTCTGCCTTGCTGCTGTGTCGCCTGGCGTGCAGTTCCCCTTTAGGCGTATGGGTGGTGTTGTCACTTATACCCGGGGTTGAACCACAGGTGATGGAGTGGCTATTGGATGTCCTCTCTCGGCTGCCATATGGTGGGCGGTTCCGGCCTGCTGTGCATGCCGGGAGAGGGTATATAATGGGCGGACGCCATTGTTCAGTGTGGGAGTACCTGGGGACCTGTACCCAGAGGAGTGTGCCCCTCTAAGGGGGGGGGTGCGCCCAACTTTGACTAAGGAGTCTCGGGCACCTTCAGCCCGAGACTGCAGAGTTCCAGGTAGGCCAGAGAGGAAGCCCAGGGAGCCCAGGTGAGGGCGACCGCTCTGACATAGAGGAAACCGGGGGAGGATCGGTCCCATTAAGGAGGCGAGTAATACAAGATTGCTGTCTCGGGAGAGGCCTGGTGACCTGTCGGAGGGAAGGATTCCTTTCTTTGCAGACTGACTTTGCAGAGTGTCGTTATTAAAGGAGGGATCTCCTTGACTTTGTCCTTGGAGGGGACTAAGGTGACTGTTCAAGCTTCATGCAGGCTGCTAGTGCTATTGAGTGACTATCCGGGTGAGCTATACCCACTCGGGACCGAGTGGCGACGAAGCCAAGAGTGTGCCCGAATCCATTCTATTCTGCTAACCCCTTTCCTCTCTTTAACTTTCTGGTTACTGAAGCAAAAGAGAAAATAAATTCTTGTTGGAATTGAAGTGTTGTGTGGACATTGACCTTCTTTGGGAAAGGTAAAGACTCGCCTCTATAATCTAGAGGGGAGAACAAGTGAAAGGAAGCAACTCGCTGCGGGACCCAAATACATAACACTGTCCGACCTCTAATCCAGAGGACGCGGGCATGTGGCATGGTGTGTCTGATCCCCCTAAAAAGAAGGTAGGGGGGGAAAAAGGATCTGTGTGCTACATTATATTTATATTAGGGCTGTTACTGATTAAAATTTTCGTGTTCGATTAATCGTTTTTTTTTAAATCGATTAATCGACTAATTTCGATTAATTATAACGCACATAGATATCCAACTACTTTTAGCTGATCTCCTTGCAAGGTGGATTCCCAGTGCAGCTACCAACCACTGGAAAAATCGATAGCAGGATACAAAAAACACACAAAGGCAGCGCTCGATGGGAATAGCATTAAAACTTTTATAGTCTTCAAGTAGGTAACAAAATAAATATTGCACTGGAGATAAAATCTATGGTAGCAAAAGCAGTCATAAAAACATGTATCTAAGTATGATACTGGTATAAAAATGTGTACAACGATACCACTGCTGAATCCAGATGAGAAGGGGCTAACATCAGTCCGTTGGCATGTAGATGTCCTGTGAAGGGAACTATCACAACTCCCAGTGGATGGCTGTAGAATCCCAGGTTGATAGAGGGAAGTGATAGAGGGAAATGTAACAGTCCTTGCGTGTGGCAGATAGTAAGGTCCTGCCGGCATGCAGATATGAAGGCACAGCAAAGGAGCCATTCAGATGGACACGGCAAGCCCAAAGAATTTTGATCGAATTTTGATCGATCAAAGCAATTAATCGATTAATCGAGGAATTAATAGTTCATTTCCACAGCCCTAATATATATATATTGGGCTTAGGCATTTAGATTTGTTTTACCCTTAGGCACGAAGGGGTTAAGGGACAATTCACAGTCTTGATGCTTTTTTGCATGCGTGCTTTCGATGCCTTCATGTGCATTTCCCCCCTTTTTTTCTTCACCTTAAGTAAGGCTATGTGCATTCTGGTGTGTTCTGGTGTTTTTGTCTTATCGCGTTCCAGTACAGTTCAGTGCAGAAAAAAGGCAGCACGTGGTACTTTTTTTTTCCTGGAACACACCAGGAAACTGACCGCACTGGTGTGAACTATGCCATTGCAAACCGTGTAAACTACAAAAAAAAAACGCACTGGGCTGAATGTGGTGTGAACCAGCCCTTAATTCCATGGAACTCTTTACACCTACCAGTTGCGATTCAGTTGCATTTTTAAGGCCTGGTCAACACCTATCCAGGTTGTGGTTGATGCATTTTCCTTTTGCTTTTTTTCACTCGTGTTTTGACACATTTTTGATGTGTTTTGCTTTTTTAGGAGGTGTCTTGCGGGAGAAAACAGCAATATGTTATTTTTTTTTTGTCTTCTAT
Source organism: Rana muscosa (assembly GCA_029206835.1). NCBI lineage: Eukaryota > Metazoa > Chordata > Amphibia > Anura > Ranidae > Rana > Rana muscosa. The sequence continues at coordinate 627,269,199 of CM055117.1, read as the reverse complement.
TGTATGTGAAGAACACTTCATTAAACACATTTTCAAAAAAGAAAGAAAAATTTGCAGCAGAAATGCATCAAAAATGCAAGCACTGCTTTTTTGATAAGTTTCCGCTGCGTTTCTATTGAAGGAGCCAAAAACGCAACCTGCTGCCGGGAAAAAAGTCCCTGACCCTTTCTTAAAAATGCGATGGAAAACTCACAGATGTAAATGTGACCCATAGGAAACCCTGTTGCAAAATTGAAAATGCACTGAAAAACGCATGGGTGTGAATCAGGCCTTAAAGTCATGCTTGCTGCATTTTTGGTGTGCCAAAAATGTAGCTCCTTATTAAAATGAATAGAAAATGTGTCAAACACACAGCAGTTGCGTTTTTGGCACTTTTCTGTGTCACATGTCTATTTTTCACAGGTGCATCCTGGGAAGCAGGCAACCAAAAATCACGCCCGAAATGCATCCAAAACGCAAATGTGTTTTTGATGTGTTTTTTTTCCCCCCAACAAAGCAGTATTTAAGCAGCTTAGAGGAATCTATCTTGCTTTTATTATAATTAAAATGCGCAGCGCGTTTAGCTGGATACAAAAAAGCAGGATGGAGCTCAGTCTGGGGCCAGACATATCTACAGAACTTACGCATATTAATGTATATCTGCATAAAGTCATCAGAAGAATGGTTCACATCTAAACACTGTACACATCTAAATGCGAGTACTTAGGCACATAGTTTAGGCTAGGTTCAGATTATCGTGGTTTCCCTGCAGCCACGTTTTTCACATTCATTTAAACTGGCTGCTGTACTTACAGAAAACGCAGGGAAAAGACCCCTGCAACTTTTCCAAAATCGCAGCTACAAGGAAAACTGCGGTTTCCAGTGCATGGGGGTGACATGAAGAATTAGTCTGCTAACAGCAGTGTGTTTTTGCTGCGGGTGCAGGAAAGCATGCGATTTACATGCATGTGAACTAGCTGTGCTGGGAAAAACCTACGTCCCTTGCAGGAAAGAGACATATGACCGCGTTAATTAGCCATTATGGTGGCCATACACATGTCGAGAAATGACTTTTCTGATTGATTGCCCCCAATCAGAATAATTGATTTATAATTGATTTATAGTCAACAACACATTCGATCCATATGACACACACAGGGAAGCGTATACAATCAATGGTTGAAAGATAAGATCGTAAATTATGGATCTCATTTCTGTTTCCACATGCAGTCTCATAATCTGATCAATTGAAATATAACTGAATCCATGAACAAAGCATCTCAGTGTTGATTAGTGCGACACGATCAATCATTTGAAGTTTGATCGAATCCAATCTATATGGACTCCAAATCGTTCAGAAGGCAAGCTCTGTCGATCTGATTGTTTGCAGATTCAATTGTTTTGATAGAATAGCACGCTGATCAGATAATAAAATCAAAGCGTGCGTGACCACCATTGGGCTGGATTCACACCTGAACTGAGGGGCTGTTAGATGATTTCAGCTGTTTCTATTTGATAATTTTTGCAGGTGTAAGGCTCCATTTACACATGTGCAATTTGTTGTGCAACTTTGGACATCAAAGTCGCATGGCAAGTCGCACCCTAATCTTTTCAATGGCACCCATTTAAATCGTTGCTACTTAAAGTCGCAGCAACTTTAAAAAGGTGCTTGCAGTACTTTGGTGCGACTTAGATCCATTGAATGTCAAGTCAGACCAAAGTCGCACTGGAAATCGTGATACGCTAATGTGAATGGAGCCTAAACGAGTGTATTAGAAGTGTATTTCAAGCATTTACATGGGTATTCAAGCTTCAGGGGTTTTTGTCATAGCAAATAGAAAGCAGTAGAGGGAGAAGGCCAGTTCAGACTAAGGCGCTTGAAAAACTGCCAGTAAAACACTGAGCGCTTTTGAAGCGCTTTTCAGGCGCTTTTGAAGCGCTTTCAATTAATTTCAATGGAAATGCGTTTTTTCAGCACACTGCCCCAGTGTGAAAGGGTTAATTGATTTTAATGGAAATAAGTTTTCAGGCGCTTTTTTTAGCGTGAAAGCGCCTGAAAAGTGCCTCAGTGTGAAAGTGGTCTAAAAGAATGCTCAAAATACAACTGCAATTTTTTTTCAAAAGCGCTCAATTCACACTTTTACAGGCATTCCTGTTCAAGTCTTTGTGGCTAAAAACGGCCAATTCTGCTTCATAAGTAGCTCAGGTGGGTTTTGGAATGTCAGGCGCTGAGCCAGAGGTGTATGAGTGCTTGTGAACAGCCACTGCTGAAATATAAGGGGTGTTGGAACTTCACTCTAATGCCTCGTAGGACTGGTGCGATTTGACATGTCAAAATTTGCCGCAAATTGCGGGCAATGGCACCGTCCTAATCGGTGCGACGCCGCATCTGCGGCGCTGCACCGATTACAAAAAGTAGTTTCTGTACTACTTTTTGCAATTTCAGCCGCGATTTACATTGACATCTGTTTCAGATGTCTTTGAAATTGTGGCTGAAATCGGGACTGCCAGCGGGAGTGAAATCGTGTGAGTTCAGCTGAACTTGCAGGCTTCACTCCCGCAGCCCCAGTGTGAACGTGGGCAAAAACAGTTTTTTTTCCAGCAGGAAAACGGCTTAAAATTGTCTTGCATATACACGGTCACACAAATCTTGGCTGAAATTCCAACCATCAAGAACGCGGTGACATACAACACGTACGACGAGCCGAGATCAATGAAGTTCAATAGGCAGTTGGGGTCTTCTGGTTGATTCTGAGAATGCGAGTTTTTTGCGTGTCGTAATTGCATACAGACGAACGCGATTCGCGATAGGAATTTTTCCTGTCACGAAAATAGAGAACCTGCTCTCAATCTTTTCTTGTTGGAAATTCTGACAAAAAAAGTGCGATGGAGCATACACACGGTCAGAAATCGCATCAAAAAGCTCACATTGCACTTTTCTCTTTGGAAATCGCAATCGTGTGTACGAGGCATAAGCCCTGGTTCCCACTACACACTGCATGTGATTCGCAAAGGAATCGCACCGCATTCCTGTGCAAAATCACATGAGATTCTGTATGGTGCTATTTGAGCCCATTAATTTTGAAAGGCTCAAATCACACTGCATCCGCATGAATGAAACCAGATACAACCATGCAATCCATTTCAGACAAACGCACTGCAGTTTGTAACCTGCTTTTGGGGTGTCATTAACTTTTATATGACACCCACAGCAGATCACATGAATACAGCATAGCTCCCAACTGTCCCTGATGTGGAGCAAAGTCCCTCTGTCCCTCCTTCCCCCACATTTGTCCCTCATTTTGGTCTGATCTATATGGTTGTATATAAAATGCACTTTTTATTTTTCAAAAAGTGTTTCCCAGTGCTAAACCTTTCATCCAAATTCTAAATTGTTTCATTTGTAAATTTCAAAATCCAACAAAGAAATAGTAGTGGTAAAAAAAGCCCTTGTGGGCTTAACTAATCTCTTTTTTTTTGTTAATTCTCCTTTAAGGGGATGTGACAGGGGGGCGTGTCCTATGCCGACATACTTTTGCTAGTAGGTGTCCCTCATTCCCATCTCAAAAATTTGGGAGGTATGAACACAGTAGTGATGAGCCGAACACCCCCGAGTTCGGTTCGCACCAGAACCCGCGAACGGACCGAAAGTTTGCACGAACATTAGAACCCTATTAAATACAATGGATGCGAGCGTTCAGATTCTAAAGTGCTAATTATAACGACTGTTATCCATGTTATTGTCCGAAACAGAGTTTGGGAACCCGGGTTCTGCACCAGGGGACATGTATCAATGCAAAAAGAAGTTTTAAAAACGGACGTTTTCTGGGAGCAGTCATTTTAATGATGCATAAAGTGAAAAAAAAAAAGTCAAATATTCCTTTAAATATTGTACCTGGGGGGTGTCTAAAGTATGCCTGTGAAGTGCCACGTGTTTCCCGTGTTTAGAACTGTCCCTGCACAAAATAACATTTCTAAAGGAAAAAAAGCCATTTAAAACTGCTTGCGGCTTTAATGTAATGTCTGGTCCCGGTAATATGGATGAAAATCTTTAGGAAAAATGGCATAGCTACCCCATCAACCCCCCCCCCCCTACCCCAGCCCATTACCAGCCCCTTTGGGTCTTGTATGGATATTAAGGGGAACCCCGCACACAAAATAAAAAAGGCCCTATATACTCTGAACAGCCGTATACAGGCGGTGCATACAAGACAGGGACTGTAGGTTTGTTCTTATGTAGAATCTGTTTGTAATTTTGAACAGCTGCATTGTTTAAGTGTAGCTCCATGCCAAATTCCTTTTTTTTAGCTTTTTGTAAAACATATGGAACGGTTATCACCCCTGTCACATTTGTTTTGCTGTCTGTGCCCCTGTTCAGAACATTTCACCTCACTTTGCGTCCCAATGACAACTGTTTTTGAAATATTGTGTTTTTATTGAAACAAGGATTGCTGATAAAGCATCAGTACAGAGGAGACACCTTTCTCCCATATTAATTCTTACAGGAGAGAATTTTCCTTCCAAGGGGTAGATTTCCTCTCACTTCCTGTTGTCTTCTTGCGTTTGCAAGTAGTAGTAGTTTGTAAGTTGGATGTTTGAAAGTAGGGACCTGCCGTATATACTCTGCAGAAATTGGCCCCTTAGGTGTTGGTGTTGGCACAACACTGAAAGCACTCACAGTTATTCTTGGTTGGTGCTGGAACGCCCTGCTGTCAACTATAATATCAGGAATTGTAATTACATATAATTGTTGATCAGTGGTAGTAAAAATTGGGCCTTTGATGGTGGTGCTGGTGCCACAACACTGTAAGGCCTGACAGTTACTCTTGGTGGGCGCAGCAATGGGCCCTGCTGTGAATTATTAGATCAATAATTATAATTGCATGCCCCTGTTGAACAGGGGCTGAAAAACTCCTCCTCCTCCTCCTCCTCCTCCTCCTCCTCCTCCTCCTCCTCCTCCTCCTCCTCCTCCTCCTCCTCCTCCTCCTCCTCCTCCTCCTCCTCCTCCTCCTCCTCCTCCTCCTCCTCCTCCTCCTCCTCCTCCTCCTCCTCCTCCTCCTCCTCCTCCTCCTCCTCCTCCTCCTCCTCCTCCTCCTCCTCCTCCTCCTCCTCCTCCTCCTCCTCCTCCTCCTCCTCCTCCTCCTCCTCCTCCTCCTCCTCCTCCTCCTCCTCCTCCTCCTCCTCCTCCTCCTCCTCCTCCTCCTCCTCCTCCTCCTCTCCTCCTCCTCCTCCTCCTCCTCCTCCTCCTCCTCCTCCTCCTCCTCCTCCTCCTCCTCCTCCTCCTCCTCCTCCTCCTCCTCCTCCTCCTCCTCCTCCTCCTCCTCCTCCTCCTCCTCCTCCTCCTCCTCCTCCTCCTCCTCCTCCTCCTCCTCCTCCTCCTCCTCCTCCTCCTCCTCCTCCTCCTCCTCCTCCTCCTCCTCCTCCTCCTCCTCCTCCTCCTCCTCCTCCTCCTCCTCCTCCTCCTCCTCCTCCTCCTCCTCCTCCTCCTCCTCCTCCTCCTCCTCCTCCTCCTCCTCCTCCTCCTCCTCCTCCTCCTCCTCCTCCTCCTCCTCCTCCTCCTCCTCCTCCTCCTCCTCCTCCTCCTCCTCCTCCTCCTCCTCCTCCTCCTCCTCCTCTCCTCCTCCTCCTCCTCCTCCCCCCTAGGATAGAAAAGGTTAACAAAAGGGCTCTTCATGCTGTACAGGGCTGAGCGCCCATGTGAATGAACCCATAATGGGAAAAGCAGCTGTGAATAAATAGAATATCCACATACACAATCAGCACTAAAGTTCAAATATGTGCTACAAATAATATACAATGTTCCAAAGTCCACAGTCTTTCTGTGTAACTGTTTCATTCACCACACAAAGAATGTCCTGAGCTGACATGGTCACTCTGAAGGGAACTTGTGCTTTGCTCAATGCAGGAAAAGCTGCTGTCCAGCTCTATTGGACACTGTCCTCAGAACATTTTGTATTATTTAGTGCATGGGAGGGTTACAACTTCTGTCATGTTTTTATTGCCTATTGTCAGGACAGAATCTGTTCAATGGGGAAAACAGATTAAAGCTGCCCATAGATGGATCGAAATGTGGCTGGTGCAGCAGGGAACAGCCGAATTTCGATCCATGTATGGGCACTGTAATTGTACAGAAGTCAATGCACCAATCAACTTCTGTACAACCTCCCTGTCGGTTATTACCCTTTGTTAACCCTGTGTGTTCTGATGGCAGGGAAGTCTCCCCGCTGTCAGAATACAAAAGGTGCAGCAGGGAGGATTCCACCATCCACATCGAGTGTGTGGATGGGGGAATCAGGTCCGTTTTTTTTCATTCAACCCGCTGGTTGAAAAAACAAACAAAAAAAAAACGGATTCATCTATGTAATATAAAAAGCAATCAGCGCCCATATGACTAACGAAACTAATGCCGCTGGACACCAATAGGTAGATCACACAATAACCCAAGCAAAATGTATAGAAAATAACAGTGCAGCGCAATAAATGTCCATATGTGAACAATGATGAAACAACTGGAGAAATTTAAAAATCTTCATGCAATATATGTCTTGTCCATCCAATAGAAGGAAAACCTGCTTACCGGAACAGATGGACCTTTTGAATGAACAAAAAGGTCAAATACGCTTGTTTCCACCATGAGGGGAAGATGATATCAGATCCAGAAGGATCCAGCAGTGTGGTAGGCACAACATCAGATAGAGATATTATATGTGAAGAAAAAAAAAAGGGTTGGAGACGTTCTTAAGCCCCGTACACACGGTCGGACTTTTGGCCAACAAACTTCATTTTGAGCAAGTTGGACCAACAATCTGATCGTGTGTATGCTCCATCAGACAAACTTATTTTGCTTTTTTCTTGTTTTCATCAGACAAAAGTTGGGTCTGCAAACGGACAAACTTTTGCCCAACAAAAGTCCGATGGAGCAAAGTCCGACCGTGTGTACAGAAAACCATCGGACTTTTGTCCGATGGACAAAACAACTAATGTTAAAATCAACCAACAATAGCAGAAGTTGACCAAAGGGTGGCGGTAAAGAGCAGAAAAGAGCAGAAAAACCAGGTGATGTTGCAAATGTTTTGGGAAAGTTTGCAGAAAAGTCTGAGCATGTGTATGCTATGGGTGTTCCCGACCAACTCCGTTCGGACAAAAAAACACAGAAAAGTCAGATGAAAGTCCAACCGTGTGTACGAGGCTTAAGTGTAGACTGGTTTTAATAATCCAAAAAAAAGGCATGTGAGCAAAAAAAACACAGGCCACTGAACACCGGTGCACTGTGGCAAGATCAGGAGGATCAAACAGTCCAGAGTATGCAGAGGCTGATGGTAACAAGGTGGTGTTGAGTGACACACTGAGCACTTCAAGCAAGGTGTGTGTGATACAGCGGCTAGCTCAATACAGTTGATGGTGACAAAATGCTGATAGATGACACACTAAGCACCTGTAGCAAGATATGCATGGTGCAACAGCCAGCTCAAACAATGTGTCCCAAACAATAAGTAAAAACGAGTAGTGATAAAAATAGAAAGAAACAGCCTGGGACAGACACGGGTGACGTCACCGAGGTAAGCTCCTCCCCCGTCTCCAACCCTTTTTTTCTTCACATATAATATCTCTATCTGATTTTGTAAATAAACAAAAACTAAAACTCGCGCTTATGGAGACATACAAAAATAAATGACAAGTGAAAAGAAATTATTATATGCGCAGCTGCTACAGCATAAGGCACTAACACCTTGAGAGATAAAAAATTATAAAATGCAGCGCTAGCGAATATAAATGTGCTCAATACAAACGTATGTGTGAATGTCAACCATCTAAACCTTTCGGGATGATGGTACACACTATTAGTGAAAAGATTATGCACCAATGATTGGTGTCACCAGAAATGCAGTGGGTGTAATACTAAATGTTACCACTAAAAAGTGATCAACTAAGTAAAACCAGAAAATATACTGTGCAAAACATTAAATGAACTGAACAACCAGGCAAATAGCTCTAGGAGTAATTCACAGTACTACAGATGGTTTTCAACATCAAAGAAATAATGTCCCATTTGCAACAGTGGTTGTAATATAGAAGGAAGGGGAAAAAAAAATAAAAAAAAAAATGCTTTAAAATAAAATAAAAGTCACCCAACATCCAACTTCTAGGACCAATAATGTTCGGTGAAATTCAACAGTTGGCTCAATAGCAGCAGAGATCAGAGGACCATGTGGGGAATAAAAAGAAAAAGCAACTTGTGAAGTACCCGCTTAGGAACAGATTAACAATACGCTGTTATTGGGAAAACTCACAAGCCTTCAATGATAACCGAGCGTCAGTGTGTTCCGGGTTCACAACGGCGTGCGTTCCACAAGAACCGGAAGCAGCGTCACTGGTTCTTAGTGTTGACCGGAAATTTGTCAATGCATTTCGCCCCTCCTCCAGGGCATCATCAAGGACATCATCTCCGGTCAAAGAAGATCCTTATATATGCGCGGAGGTCTCCGCCCCAGTTATTGTGAGCCAATTAGAAAAAAGGTAGAACCTCTCACCGCAATAAACCATTAGCTTCCTGAGTCACATCATTGCCCATCATTGATCAAAATGTGAGAACTTTATTGTTATATGACAATGACAGGGGTTAACAATGTGAACACATGAATAAATCAATGAATCTGAATACATGAATAAATTAGCATAGATAAAATAATCATTGACTAAATCAATGAAAATACAATAAAGTGCAATATAGTGGATATGCATCACGGAAAGGAATGGGGCAAAAAAAAAAAAAATTAGAAAAATAAATATATAAAACTAAAATTAAAATTAAAATATGAAAAAATAAAATAAATACATACATACATATATATATATATATACATACACATACACATACATACATATATATACACACATATACACATATACATACATATACCCATAAAAAATTTAATAAAAATTACTTTCCGTAATGCATAAACCTAAAAACTACCAATTAGATAAAAAACAATTTAAATCAAGTTCGATGTTGAGACCATGCGGACTTAAAGTACCCAACCTATGTATCCACTGGGTTTCATTACGTGAGATAGCTTGTTTAAGGTTGGACCCTCTCCAATGTGCCTCAACCCTATCGATTCCACAAAACCTAAGACCCCTAGGGTCACTGTTGTGGAATAACCTAAAATGATTAGACAAACTGTGATGCTTGAACCCTTTTCTAATCCTATTTACATGCTCTCTTAATCTAATACCCAATTTTCTGGTGGTTCTGCCCACATAGTGGAGCCCACAAGGGCAGGAAAGAAGATAAGTGACATGTGTGGTTCCACAGGTAATAAATTTTTTAATTTCATAAGTTTTCCCAGACACACTAAAATGGGTTGTTTTCCTAACCCTGTGTTTGGAGGTACGACAAATCATGCATTTACCACAGCTATAAAAACCTGTCTGGTCCAAAAATGTGAATAATCTCTTAGGGGGATTCACGACATTAGGGGCCAGTTTTAATCTTAATGTGGGGGGTTTGGTATAGATAAAATGAGGTGCAACTGGTAGGACACTGGTTAGATCTTTATCTTTACGTAACAGTGGCCAATGCTCCTTAATGATTCTTTCAAATTGCTTGTGTTGTCTGGTATATCCTGTAAGAAATGCGATTCCATAATCTTTCTTATCTCGGATTTTCTTTTCAAAGAGCTGTTTTCTATCTAAGCTCCGAATATCTTCCCTGGTCTTATTGAGAGCCTTGATGTCATATCCTTTCTCTTGAAATCTTTCCAAAATAATTTTTGATTGTACATCATAGTCTTCAATTTTGTTACAGTTGCGCCGCACTCGCAACATTTGGCTTTTCGGTATTCCACTTAACCATCTTGGGTGATGGCAAATTCCAAGTGGTATATATCCATTTCTGTCAACTTCCTTGAAATATGTGCGAGTAAGTAATTTATCATTTTCTTTGAAAATCACCAAATCTAGAAAATTAACAGAATCATAACTAACAACCTCCAAAAAGGAGATACCACACTGGTTGTTACCAATTTCTTCCAGGAACTTAAAAAAGGAATCTCTTGATCCTGCCCAAATAATAAAAATATCATCGATATAACGTTTGTAAAAGCTTAACTGGGGTATATTTCTTCCATAGATTGCTTTGGATTCCCACCAGCTCATGAAAAGATTTGCTACTGAAGGGGCATATTTGGCGCCCATTGCAACACCTTTACGTTGTCTAAAATATTTCTTTTCATGCCAAAAAAAGTTATGGCTCATAGCCAGATCCAAGGCTTCAAGTAAAAAAACTTTTTGTTTGGGCTTGATATCTGTTTTGTCAAGAGCCCATTTGACTGCTTCTAAAGCATGATGTTGCTGTATGTTCGTGTACAGGGAATTAACATCCACACTGGCAAGAATGCAGTCCTGATCCACAGTAAGAGGCTCCAAAAATGTAATCAGATCTTTGCTATCTTTTAGATAGGCGGGGCATTTTTGTACTAGTGGTTGGAGAAAATTATCCAGGTACTCCCCCATTCTGGAAAATAATGAGTCTACCCCGCTAACTATAGGCCTCCCAGGAGGTCTATGGGGGTCTTTATGAATTTTGGGTAATTGGTATATTACCGGAACTTTGGGGGCATCAGGGACTAAAAATCTGGTTTCTTTTTTATTTAAAATCCCTGTTAGGTGTGCTTGCTTTGTAAGACGTTTCAATTTGGCTTTATATTTGTTGGTAGGATTACCTTTAAGTTCCTCATATGTCTCTTTGTCAGATACTAATCTATTTAATTCGTCAAGATAATCACTTTTATTAAGAATTACCAAACCCCCCCCCCTTGTCAGCTGATCTTATCACTATATTTTTATTTTGCTCTAATAATTCTAGACCCTTTTCAACATCTTTTTTCTTTCTACTTGGTTGTATTTTTAATTTTCTTAGGTCTTCTTCGACTACCGATTTGAAGACCTCAACAAAATGATTGTTCTTCGGTTTAGGATTGAAAATTGAATTATTTCTTAGTGTGGTATGAGTAAATTCGTCCATTACTCCTTTCGGAATTATGTCCTTATTGTTTTTAGCATAGGTCTTTTTAATATTTATTTTTCTAATAAATTTCTGAAAATCAATAAAAACATCGAACTTATTAAAATCTTTATCTAAAGCGAATTTAAGTCCTAGCTGGAGGACTTTTATATTCGCTAGCGCTGCATTTTATAATTTTTTATCTATCTGATTTTGTGCCTACCACACTGCTGGATCCTTCTACATCTGATATCATCTTCCCCTCATGGTGGAAACAAGCGTATTTGACCTTTTTGTTCATTCAAAAGGTCCATCTGTTCCGGTAAGCAGGTTTTCCTTATATTGGATTCATCTATGTGCAGCTTAAGGCCTTTCACAAGTGCAAATTCTCCTGCGTCTGCGGTTGTGCTGCAATGCAAAGCAAAGGAAATCACATTAATCCCATATGGTGCCTGCTCATATTAATACTACATGGTACAGTGCGATTTTCAAAAAGATGCAGGTGCTTCTTTTGGTGCGGCATAGTGCATTTTTGGTGCCATAGACTTCAATAGGAGTGCATAAAAAGAGCATGAAAAATGCTTGTACATGGTGCATTTTTGGTAGGGTTTTGTGTTTAACAACCAGTCTCCTCCTACAAAAAATAAAAAATTAAGCACCTGATAAAGCAGCAGCACTAGTGTGAATTTAGGCTTAAGCCTGGTACACACTGTTTGTTCTTTTCGTTCAACCCAGCGGGGTTCGGGAGTGAGGAGCCGCTGCACTAACTAAGCGATGTTAGCACAGAAATCTCCCAAAAAAAAAAAAAGTAGTTTGGGTACAGTGTTGCATGATGGCGCAATTTTCATTCAAAGTGTGATAGTGCTGAAAGCTGAAGATTGGCCTGGGCTTAACAATAGGTAAAAAGAATATCTCCTAAACCTGTATGGTTTAGGAGATATTCCCCTTGCAATGCGCAGCTGACCGCAGCGGTGCATGCGCATCGGGGATTCTCGGCTGAAAGCCCGGCAGACGCCGGACCTTGCCGGAAAGAAGTCTCCCGTGCACATGCGCGGGAGTGACGACATTGCGGCTCCAGCCACTCACAGCGCTGGAGCCGCGATACCCGGAAGACACGCTGAGGCAACATGTCATCTCCCTCGGCAAGGACCAGGTAAGTTACCGACGCCTCGTGCTAAGGTAAGTATTTCATAATGAGCTAGTATGCGGTGCATACTAGCTCATTATGCCTTTTGCCTTACAGGTAGCCAAAAAAAAAAAAACTGTCAGCGGGTATACAACCGCTTTAAAATTTGCAGGTAAAAGCTTTGAAAAATCAAATATTTTAACTGCTTACATGTAGCATTTTCCCATGCCATACATTATTTTTTATTACCTTGCAATGTGCCTCTTGATTTGCTAGAAAACTACCTCAGAAAGCATCAGTTCCCTAGTACAGTCCATATTCTCCTTGCATAGCATAGCCCTCTCCTCTTCTGGGAGTGTCTACTGTCTGTGCTGGTCAAGTTCCCTTACTCCTCCCTTCACCTACATGCCAGGAAAATATTTCAGTTAAAGCAGTAGTAAACATCACTTGGTCACTTGTACCTACAGGCAAGCTTATAATAAAGCTTACCTTAAGATACAATGATTATCTCCTAAATGTGCACAATTTCTGCAGCCAGTGACGTCACCAGCCCATGCACACTGCGCTCTGAGTTGAGGGCACACTGAATGTGCCGCCAATCCAGAGTGCTGTGCCATTGCCGCGACTCCCTCGCTCATGCGTGAGAGAGTAATGTCATCGCAGCTCGGCCATTGAAATAGCCTGAGCCTGTGAACCCGGAAGGAAGCATGGGTGAAGATGAAGGCCCTGTCACTGGTGACAGTGCGCCACCTTGAGGGATCCATTTGTAGCACTACCCCCGTAGGAGCTGCTGGTTTAATTTTGGGTCTGCCATTACCTGACTGTTCACTGTATCCACCATGGGGGTCCCATTGGAGAATTGTTCACAGATGTCTTGACCAAACACTTAAGCCTCGTACACACGACCGATTTTCTCATCCAAAAGCGTCGAGAAAAGTGCCGCGAGAGCTTTTTTGTCGAGAAAAACATTTGTGTGTATGGTTTTACGACGAGAAAATAGAGAACCTGCTCTCTATTTTCTCGTCAGGATTCCAGATTTCCTCGTCGTGTTTCTCGTCGGGCTGTTTTGTGACGAGAAAATGGTTCGTGTGTATGCTTTTACGACTCTTCCAAAAGCGCGCATGCTCACAAGCAACTATGAGACGGGAGCACATCTTCTGGTAAAACAAGCCTTCACGCTCAAAAATATTGCATCGTTTAAATGTTCTGCATTGAAATCTTCGTTAGAATGTTACATTAATCAAAACGAGTGACCTTCTTTTGCTGCTGATATTCACACAGAGTTATGACTTTTTTTTTTAACCTTTTTCATGCTGCTCTTAAGAAGATTTATGTGTATTATATCGTGCAAGTTTTTAGGAATAATTTAAATGGTTATATTTTTAAAAATTATGTTAATTATAATTTCGCAATGTTTTGATAGTGATCTCCCATTTAATTTTGGAATCTATATTAGTTAAATTTCCCCCCATGTTTTTTTGCAAATCAGATTTAGTTATTCTTTTGGGGGGGGGGGGGGGGGGGTGATATCTGTCCCTTTTTTTGTCAGTCAAATGTATCTGCTTACTCCAAAGCTAGATTTTTAATTTTTACAAATACACATAGTCAAGTATGAACTTAAACAAAAATCACATTTATTCATGTTTCGAAATAAAATAAAGAGAAGGCAGCGCTGGAGAACCTGCTGCCATTTGTGCATCCCAGGGACCCCAGAGCACACAGCAACCCTGTGTGGACACTAAAATTGGGAGCTTGAGAAGGCCAACATTTCTGAACACAATCTGATGCTGGCCTCCCAGAGGTCAGGAACAGCAGCAGGTGATATATATGTCCCAAGTGTGTGGTACAACAGGCTGCCTTCTGTCCGACCACAATGAAGCAAGGCCATCACTTCCTCTTCTTCCTGGCAACCTTCCCTGAAGCCTTCCTTCTTCGTTTGGCTGGAGACTGGGCCACTGGAGGGGTACTCCTGTCAGGAGGAGGAGGAGGAGGAGGAGATGTAGCAGAAGGGGGTGGGGCAGAAGAAGAAGGTGGAGGTGTAGCAGAAGAAGAAGGTGGAGGTGTAGCAGAAGGGGGTGGGGCAGAAGAAGAAGGTGGAGGTGTAGCAGAAGGGGGTGGGGCAGAAGAAGAAGGGGGAGGTGGAGGTTGAGGTTTGGTCAGTTGTGCCACCTCACATATGGCAGTATTGGGGGTAAATTTCTCCATCACCCCCTTGTTGAGCAAGGTGATGAGCAGGGGCTCGCATAGGAGGCGTTGCTTCATGCTCATCACCTTAAACTTAGCCTCCACTAGGCCGGCAATGGCCTCTTCAGGGGATGTGGGCTCCTGGAGGGTGGCATGGGCCTCAGGAATAAGGGCCATTGCTGCCTCACTCGTGCTCCTGTCCCTCCTGCCTCTTTTGGGAAGCCGGATGGGAGGCACCTGGGATATGGTGCTTCTCCTTTGCCCTGCCACCTCCTGTCTGCCACTGGGCCCTGCCACCTCCTGTCTGCCACTGGGCCCTGCCACCTCCTGTCTGCCACTGGGCCCTGCCACCTCCTGGCTGCCACTGGACCCTGCCACCTCCTGGCTGCCACTGGGCCCTTCCTCCTCCTGCCTGACAGTTTCCAGACCCTCCTCCTGGCTGATTTCATCCTGTGTATGAAAAAGGGACATAGTTTAATATGTTGGTTTAATCTTTGCATCAAACTTTGTAATCCTGATTGAAGCAATTAGAATGTAAATCCATAAATCCTTGCTTTAAATTTACCACTACATCGGATTGACTATTTAGCACCCAATTAAGTGCAGACTAATGTCTACAGATCTTGATTTCACTTGTGGAATCCAAAATAATGTATGTTTCTCATCTTGACATATTTGTCAAACATTAATTTTATCCCAATACATTTTCAGTTAATACTATACCTGGCTCCAGATGGCCAAATCAGGATCATCCAGGATGGCTGCCTCCTCTTGCTCCAGAGAAGGCTCAGGTTGGCTGCAGGGAAGTCTGGGGGGAAGAGTGGAGAGTGATGGCCTTGTCTCAATGTGGTCATCCAGGAAGGACATCCTGTTGTAGTACCACAAAATCGGGACATAAACATCACCTGCTGCTGCTGCTCCTGACCTCTGAGAAGCCAGCACCTTAGAGCGTTCAGTCCTGTAGGTACCTCTCAAGCTCCCAATTTTAGTGTCCACTTGTTTTGCTGTGGCTGTGGGCAGCTTGGTATGCACAAATGGGAGCAGCTTCTCCAGCGCTGCTTTTCTCACCCCTCTTTTTTTGTGTATGGGGTTTTTCGTCTCCCACAGAGCCGGCAGCTCCCTTACCCGGTCAATAAATTCCGCC
Organism: Rana muscosa; assembly: GCA_029206835.1. Lineage (NCBI taxonomy): Eukaryota > Metazoa > Chordata > Amphibia > Anura > Ranidae > Rana > Rana muscosa. The sequence continues at coordinate 627,253,761 of CM055117.1, read as the reverse complement.
AGGAAATCCTTGTCGCTTATAAAGACATTCATATTGTATCTGCAAGTTAAATAAATTATATATAACTAATGTGAGGCAAACAGTCTAACCTCCTTAACATCCTAGTCACCATATATATCCTCCAACATTCTCAAGACAGTATAGGCCAACAATTTGTACAAGTCACAAAATCACATACCTTCGTTCGCACGTCCGTCACTTGAACTCCTCTCTCCGCACACCGAACGTACTATAGTCACATGTGTGTTTGATATATACACACCACGCATGCGTCAAAATACGAACACGTCGCTCCGCACACGTCGCCCGCCCATGACGTTCTAACTAACATCTTTTCCCCGCCCCTTCTCTTTCGGCACGCAGACAGATATGGCGGAGTTACAGCAGGTGTCTGATAGTTCCGCAACTAACGAGGAGGAGACAAGCCCGGAGACCGAGAAAACGTCACGATCAAGGAGGAGATTCAAGGCATCGAATATGTCTTTGGCGGAGATGGCGGAGATGGTGGACATCTTGCTCAAGTCTGATTATGATGCAAAGCATGGGCCGTATAGCAAACCAAATAGAAGGAAGGCCAAAATCCTCACTAAAGTCGTGAAGAGTCTGAAGGCGAATTTCGGGGTGAAACGCTCAAATGAGCAGCTCAGAAAGAGGTGGTCAGACCTCAAACTGAGGGAGCCAGAGCAGTTGAGGAGCATAAAGAGAATGCTTGCTAAAAGTAAGTAAAATGTAGACTTTTCTGCTATTAATCTTTTTCTAAACTGACATGTTGCTCTTTATTTTGGTTTCTCATATTGGACTCCCTTCCAAAATGTAATATTTTGAACTTGGTTGGGCACAGTAATCGTTCGTTACGTTACCGACACTTCGTTCGGCCACTATCCGCGGTTTTGGCTTATTTAGAGCCACAAAAGTAATTAGACATCTGCCATTTTTGCTCAAATATTCGTGGCGAAATTTTTAGTCTAGATGATGTGTTTGTAAAGAGAATGAAATGCAACTTTTATCAGTGTAAAGGAGAGGACACTCAGCAGCTGCTTCCAAATCTGTACTTTGGAGCACTATAGTGTGGGCCACCAGACCCGCCTTTTTTGGATGTCCCACACAGGTGCATCAGTGAATTTTTGTGGTGCCTCCATGTCAAATAAATTACATCCAAAAGGTGAAATACTAAACATATTCTTGGTCATCACATAATGCATTCTTCTTTAAAATCCGCCCAATACACACTTGTACCACACTTCCAAGCAATTTAGCCGTTTTTATTTTAACATTGAGATTACAGTGTGATAAATAGACCTTTGTTTGATTCTCATTAGGGGAGAGATGACTGGGAGGAGGACACTCCAGGGAGCACATGCACCCCACAACTTCCAAGCAACCCCAAACTCCCCAAAGACCCACAACCGAAAGATGTGCAGGAAGTTGAGGTGGAGGAAGGAGAAGTGCAGGAAGGAGAGGTGGATGACGTTGTGGATCTGGTCACCACAACAGGTCAGTATCTGTCACCACAGCTTCAGGTAAGAGATGTAGCCTGCAGAGTTATAATACCTTTTGTTTTATGGGGATATAAATGTTGTGAAGGATAGTACACGGTTCTCTGCTGACAGTGCCCTCCGCCTCATCCAGCAAGTGATGGAATGTAGCACGGAACTGGACCTAATTAAACAAAGAATCCATGTGATGGAACAAACATTTAAAGACATTCTCGATGTTTTGGGGAGAATTCAATAAGCCATCCAAACACATTGTGTTTTACATGTTTGTTTTTGCACATTTTCGAATATTTTTGACAATCAACCCAGCCAAAAATTGAATCTGCACACAGTGTGTCAACATGTGCTATCTGCCATCAGGGGATATCCATGTACGTCTTTTGGGGGTGCAACCCCTTCCTCGTATCTAAAGTCGGTGAACTGAGGAAGGGGTTGCACCCCCAAAACACGTCCATTGATCACCCCTGATGGCAGATAGCACATGTTGACAATAGGGATCAGGATTGTAAACTTCCTAGATGAAAAAAATCCCAAATGTGTGCATATTCAATTTTTGGCTGGGCAAGGGGTGGCAGGACCCCATATTAGGACGGGCACATAGAGACATAGTTTGTGTAAGTGAATGTCTCAGATTGCTCAGAGGTATCCAATGTTGTAATTTTTGGAATGCAACTGTTATTTTTGTATTTTCATAAGCAAAAAATTGCCGGGTTGGGGCCAGGCCAACCCAAAAAACAAGAAAAAACTAAAAATGGTGAGAATGTGCACAGAGTAAAATATTTGACCACAAACAACGTGTAGCTTCTTTTTATAATACCCTCTAAGCTTATTTGGTTATTTTGTTAGGTTACATAGTGAAATGGTTGTTAGTTACTAAAGTAAAATACACTTGGCACTACAAATGCACTAAGACAAACTAGGAGACAGGAAAGAACAAATAAAAGGTTTAAACAAGCTTTTTATTTGGATCCTTAGACATAGGCTGGCATAGGAATTGCCTCCCTACCCGTGAAATACTCCATGTATTTGTCCCGAACCTCATGGGCATTTTGGGAGGGCAAGCCAGGACGGGCAGATTCCAGGCCCGGCAGGGGATTTGCAGGGGAAAGTCCAGCCTCTGGCAAAACTGAGGCCATATAGGAATTTGATTTTTGGCTCAGAAAGTTGTGTAGCACACAGCAGCATAATACGACATAGTTTATTTTGTAGTCCGCCAAGTGTATTGAAGTCATAAAAAGGTGGAACCGGCTGGCCATTATGCCAAAGGCATTTTCGACAACTCTTCGGCCCCTGGCCAGCCGGTAATTGAACACCGTCTTGTCTGGGGTCAGGGTCCTCTGTGGAAATGGCCTCATAAGATGCCGTCCGAGTCCGAAGGCTTCATCAGCCAAAAAAACAAAGGGGAGTCCTTCAATATTCCCTGCATCCGGTGGCAATGCAAGGTCGTCACTCTGGAGACGGAGGGCAAACTCCGTCTGGATGAAGGATTTCCCATCGGACATCCGGCCATTCTTCCCTACATCAACATAGAGGAATTCATACCGTGCTGACACCACCGCCATCAGCACAATGCTATGAAACCCCTTGTAATTGTAGTAGTAGGACCCAGAACGGTGTGGCGGCACGATGCGGACGTGCTTCCCGTCTATGGCACCACCGCAGTTGGGGGAAGTCCCACCGCGTGGCAAACTCCGATGCCACAGTCTGCCATTCCTGTGGCGTGGAAGGAAGCTGTGGAGTGAAACAAGATGAAATAATATTAGAATACAAAAGTCATACATTACAAAGAAATTCTCTGAAAAAACATTAGAGGCCAACATCAATCAAATTCTACGTTTATTAAGGTGTTTAATATAAGTATAATGGAAGGCTCATTTATCATATTCATCACCCCCTCTGATGGGCCATTACTAAATTTTTTTTTGGGGGGGGGGGGGGGGGGAGATGTGTTTGGCCACAGGATAGCATTGCAGTGGCGGTGCGTCCAGAGTGGGCGCTGGAGCACTGCCCCCTCTCTTCTGTGCCCATCACTCAGAACAATACATAGGTTCATGCGTTGCATTAACCTATGTATTGTCTATGCCGCCCACTATTCAGGTGGATGGCCTCTTGTAAAGCGACCGACATATGAATAATTGCGGCATTTAGGGGGTTCAAATTGCATAGCAGAAACAGGTAGCAAAATAGTCTTGCACATTACAACCTGAGGGATGTAATTGGCTTCCTAAAAGTAAAATAGGGGACGCAGGGGGGGGGGGGGGGCATTCCTTGGGGAAACACTGGCAGGCTGCTCTGCCAATCATGTTCACCAAGTCTGTTTAATGGTAACATGATTGGCTGATGCAACATCAAGGGAAGGAGAAGACATCAAGGACAGAAGAAGGATGGCGCTGACCACAAGAAGGTAAGTGCAGGGCTGGGGGGAAACTGGCTGCATTAGAGGGGACTAAATGGCTGCATTGGAGGGAACAAAATGGCTGCATTAGAGGGGACAACTGGGGGCGTTTAATAGGCACCAGAGCAAAAAAGGAGGAAGTTTATTTCCTAAATTGGGGTTTGAACCCCCAAACATTTGGAGCAACAGGCGCCCCTGCTGGAAAAGTTAGTGAAGGGAAATATTTATGGAGGAGAAAAAAGGGGCAATCTAAAGCTTCCAGCATGCATGGGGACATTCTCAGCATATTACAATCATGGTAATTAGGGAAGGATGAAAGAAATACAATACATTAGCATACATGTAATACATAAAATGTGATGTTAAGGGAGAAAACTTACCCTAATATAGTCCTCCTGCAGGACTTGTAAAATGGCAGAACAGGTGTCTGGGATTATGAGGCCCAGAGCCTGGGGGGAGATGCCTGTGGTGAACTTCAAGTCCTGAAGACTTCTACCTGTCGCCAGATAACTTAAGGTGGCGATGAGCCTCTGCTCAGCACTGATGGCTTCCCGCATAACGGTGTCCTTCCTGGTAATATAGGGGGACACCAAAGCCAACAGTTCCTGAAAAACGGGGTCAGACATCCGCAGAAAATTCCTGTAGTCCTCAGGGATTATTCTCGACGATCTCCCGCAGCAGAGGCATGTGGCAGAATTGGTCCCGCTGGAGCAACCAATTCTTGGTCCATGAACTCCTCCTCACACCATTCATGGACTGGTCTTGGTCCAAAACAAGCAGACCAACACCAAGCGCACGCACAGCACGAACTCGACGACGAGAATGTCCAGGCGACATGGCTAGGAAACGGTCGTCTTATCAGAACGTACAGAACAGAACGCACTTTAGAACAGCAAGGCCTATGAATAACGAACTGAAAATCAGAAACGAACAGGCAAGAACGCACTGTAAAACAGATACGACCTGCCTAGACGCCCTGAAAGTCAAGATACGAACCCACAAGCACAAACTGAACCGCAGAAAACGATCTGAAAAGTACGAAGACTGAAAAGCGCGAATCGTCTCTTCCCAAACTTTTACTTCACACGCGGTAACACGAGATCAGCAAAAGCAGCCCAAGAGGTGGCGCAAAGAAAAAAGATCTTCCCCTTTATAGTGCTGTCGTATGTGCTGGACGTGAGCGCGGAGAACAAAGATGAAATTGGAAATTGTCAGTGTGTACGCATGGAAAGCTTGACGAGAAAATCGACAAGCTTAACAAGAATCTCGTCGAAAAAAACGACGTGTTTTTTACGACGAGAAAATCGGTCGTGTGTACGAGGCCTGAGTCTCTTTTTCCAATGGTTTATTAACAAACGTCAGTTAGAGGGATGGAGGGTTAGGGGAGATTCAGGTACCTTGTTTTGCGGATTACGGGTACTTCTTTGATCCAGAGGACAAACAGCTCCACAACTGGATCTAGCAACCACCGGATAGACCTCTCTCACTGACCTAGCAGCCGGTGCGATGCTCGGTCATAGTCTCTGCCACAGACTTGATGAATATACTTGAGTCGTTGTACAATCCTCTGCCATAGGATTGTATAACCAAGAACCTCTACAAAGTCAAAGTACAATCTCACAGTACCAGTATCTTTCAGCCATCTGGCGATACTGTGAGGTAGATGGGCCGGGATGCGTCCTCCAATTGAGTCTCCAATTGCTCGGCTTCTCCCCGCAGGCAAGACAGCTCAGGACCATCCCTAGATCAGTAGGCCCCAGAAACTCCTGGGCTTACTTTCAGCAATGAGGTCTCAGGCCAGCAGGCACCGAGGCAGAAGGACTGCTACGGCCCACCTTAGGCCAGGAGGGCCATAAGGTCAGAGAGACCACAAAAACGGTGTCTGTCCCTTAAGTACCCTCTCCCAGAATGCACAGCGGGTGAACCACTCCCCCTGGGCTATCTCTGGGTAAAGAGGTACTCAATGCATCCATCCTGCTGTATTTCCAACACTGACCGCGGGTGACAGCGACACCCATGGCCAAGTGGAAAATGTGCAACACGACTGAACTGGAACAGAAACCAGCAATTTAACATAATACTCTGAGCTAAACTACAGCTCAGATAAACCTACATTTACATCTAGCACCTACTCAATAGGAGCAGGGCAATACACATTTTACAGGTAAGTCTGTTATAATGTGCTAGTATGGATTGTATACTAGCACATTATGCCATTAACTTGCAGGGACACAGTTTTTTTTGTTTTTTTTTTAAGACTTTACAACTGTTTTAATGTTTTCAGTCGTATTAATTCTTTTTAATAGCAAGAAACTTTATGTGGAAATAAAAAATAACATGTTTATCCGTCTAGAACTGCATTGTAAAAAAAAATTAAAGCTGATCCCTAATATTCAGATCTGTATTTTGACTGTCTAGGAGTTATGCCGCGTACACACGACCATTTTTCATGACGAGAAAAATTCAATTTTTTAGATTGGTCGTGAAAAACGGTTGTGTGTATGCTCCATAGCATTTTTCGTGACGAGAAAACTGCTCGAAAAAAAATAGAACCTGCTCTATTTTTTCTCATCGTTTTTCACGTCGTGAAAACCGGTCGTTTGTACGCTTTTACGAGGGGAAAAAAACGCGCATGCTCAGAATCAAGTATGAGACGGGAGCGCTCGTTCTGGTAAAACTAGCGTTCATAATGGAGATAGCACATTCAGCACGCTGTAACGGACTGAAGAGCACGAGGCTGAAAAGCGCAAATCGTCTCTCACCAAACTTTACTAACACAAGGATCAGCAAACGCAGCCCAAAGGGTGGCGCCATTCGAATAGAACTTCCCCTTTATAGTGCCGTCGTATGTGTTGTACGTCACCGCGCTTTGCTCGAGCGTTTTTTTTTTTCATGAACATGTGTATGCAAGGCAGGCTTGAGAGGAATCACGACGAGAAAAATTACGTTTTTTTGCATGACATGAATAACGGTCGTGTGTATGCGGCATTAAGGATACAGAAACCATTCCAGTTTTCAGGAAGAGGTCATATAAGCAAGCGGAATGGTAGTCCTTTAACAATGAAGTGGAGAGACACTGCTATGAGCATACTATGTTCAAAACAAAAGGCACAAGAAAATATATCACAGAAGTCATTTTAGGGTCCTCAAGATTTTGGGCGAGTGCCTTATGGTATTGGAGATGCCATGTGTCATTGGGGTATATTATATATATTGTAGTTGACCATAGTTACAAATCGTGTCATATATCATCGGGAACGCTGCAGGATACCAGATGTCATGCGAGACCTCATAAATCACGAGTGATGCACATGATATTGAAGGCATGCAAATGACATTGACAGATCTTACAGAGTATATTGTCTATGAAAGGATGCCAACTATCACAAAAGGATGCTGGATTCCAGATATCAGATAAAGCCAAACAACACATTGAAATGTCATACGACAGCCGATTCTGAAGCATGCCCTGTACTAATGAAGGATGCTGTGTACTAATGCATTACGTAAAATCGTCTTTCATATAGTCTCCAGTGTTCTTGCAATATCCAAAATGCAACTTTTCTAGATTACGCTTTAAATAACTAAAGGCAAACCTTTTTTGTTTTTGTTTTGGATACTGCAGAGGGATTAGAATGCTTGTCAGATTTTATTGCTCCCTAGACCCCCCATTAGAAAGATTCACCCCCTCTATTTGTCCTGTTTAGCATTATCATTGAAAGTGAAAGTAAAAGAAAGTCCCGAAGTTTGGGTTGTCCTTAGAAAGGTAATAGAGGTGAAGTCTACCAATAGGGACGCTAATTTTGGTAACCTGGGGTTCACCAACAAACTCCCTCAATTTTCAGAAATTTCCTCTCACTTCCCGTTTCTATGCGACAAGAAGCAAAGTGAAATCTCTGCAATGGGACAGAGATGGTGAAAAAAAAAAAAATCTGACAGGGATTATAACCCTCCCTTACTCTATCCAAAATGGAAAGAAACGTTTTACCTATACAGTAAATACCTCGGATTGTGAGTAACGCGGTTAACGAGCGTTTTGCAATACAAGCTATTATTTATTAAAAATCCTGACTCGGTTTGCGAGCAGGATTCAAACCTCTGGGTTGTGCAGTACCGCATTTGGCCAGAGGTGTGGGGACGCCGGTGACACTCGGAGCCACTTGGAAACACTCTAATGCCATGCACACATGATCAGAATTTCCGACAACAAATGTTCGATGGGAGCTTTTTGTCAGAAATTCCGACCGTGTGTAGGCTCCATCGGACATTTGCTGTCGGAATTTCCGACCACAAAAATTTGAGAGCTGGTTCTCAAATTTTCCGACAAGAAAAGTTCTTGTCGGAAATTCCAGTCGTCTGTATGCAATTCCAACGCACAAAAAAACATGCATGCTCAGAATCAAGCAGAAGAGCCGAACTGCCTATTGAACTTCATTGATCTCGGCTCGTCGTACGTCTTGTACATCACCGCGTTCTTGACGTTCGGAATTTCCGACAAGATTTGTGTGACTGTGTGTATGCAACACAAGTTTGAGTAAACATTCCGTCGGAAAAAAATCCTCGGTTTTGTTGTCGGAATTTCCGATCGTGTGTATGCGGCATTAGGCCTCATGTACACTGTTGCTGGTAAACGGACGTTTAGGAGCAGTTGTGCATTTTTTTCAACTGCTCATGAACTCTCCTCTATGTTATCTTATAAGTATATGTACACAGGGCTGTTTACAGTAATTTCTAGGCAGTTGAGTTTAGAGGCTTTTTTTGTAATGAAAAAAAATGGGTTCAGCTGTGTTTAGAGGCATTTCAAGCGCCAAACACTTCTAAACATGGCTAAACGCGGTAACTCGCCTTAACACTCCGTTCCCCAGTGTCTCTAAGCCTCTGAGTGAGTGTTTCCGGCGCACCCCACCTCTGGCCACATGCGGTACTGCATACAATAGAAGTCACCGTGGAACAAATTATCTGAGTTTCCATTGACTCCTATGGGGAAACTCGCTTTGATATACGAGTGCTTTGGATTACAAGCATTCTTCTGGAATTAATTATGCTCGTAATCCAAGGTACCACTGTAGTTCTACTTTAAGGCTGGTTTTATACTTGTATGTTGCTGTAAAACTCAGTGTACTGTGCGTTACAGCTAGTTACGCAAAAACATGGTACCATGTGTGTTGCATTGTGGTGCCATTCATTCAAAATGTTACCGCAATATATGTAGAGTAGCTACTGAAGCACCTGTGCGACTTGACAGTTTATTTTCTGCCAGTACCCCACCACCTAAAAAAAAAAGTAGCAAAAAGAAGTGGCAAAAAAATAATTAATGTCACCCAAAAAAATGATGACAAAAATACTTTAGTCTTGCATTACAGTAGGGGTGTTTGCATCATTTTTGTTAAGCTACGTTTTTGGTATAAACAGGGCACATAGAAAACAATTATAAGGAATGCACACAAATTGTGTGAACAGGGCACATAGAAAACCATTGTTTATTATGTGCCTTGATCACACCTAACGTGCAGTGTTTAGCAGAAAATCTCAACTCAACAGACATGGTGTGAACAATCTCAGGCACCCTGATTTGCATCTAAATTTGTCACCAAGATCTCTTTCACACCAGCAGCACTGAATGTGTGGCAGCTGGTATGCGCTGGAAGAAACCAGTGGCAATGTACCAATCCTGGTGCTTTAGACTGTTTACTTTTTTTTGTTAGAACTTTATTGAAATGTCACAAGTGACATTTCCTTAAAGCAGAACTAAAGTATATGAAATGCTACTTGATAGAATAATGAATAAAGTACCTTCGTCCTAGAAAAATCGAAGCAAATGGCGGCAATATGGACTTTCATGGTACAGTATAGCACTAAAGAACTAAAGTCTACAATACTTACCTTAGTTCTAATGGGCTGATGCCCGCAAGGTCCCTCACTGGTGGGGACACCTTCTCCCTGACTTTTTCCAGGTATCGGTCTTCAGCCATTTTGATTGGTCAGCGGAGGATGAAGTAACTCCACATGCGCAAGAGTTCAGTCACCCCCTGCACATGTGGAGTTACGGAATGTATACTTAGCTGCATTCTCACCTCAGGCAGATAAGATGGTGTCCTAAGCTCCTTTTAGTGCAGAGAGTGCTGGACCTTGTAGTCCTGCCCCCATACAATACAAAACAGATTATAGCGCACACATTCAAGAATGACATTTATCCTGCAAGGTTAGTTAAAAACACCTGAACATATACATAAAAATATATACAGGGGTTTGGTCACACTATATGGTCATATAGCGCTAAGCCCACAAACTGCGACAAAGTACCCCGAATTTCGTGGGTCCTACCCTAGTACTAGAATGAAAGAGCCTGCGTCTCAACTCCTCTATGTGGGAGAACTGAAAGGATTCCTCCTATGAACTGGTGGCCACTAATAAGAGGTAATGATAAGGGGGAGGGGTGCTCCAGCTCAAAAAAACCTGGTCAGGGTCTACTACAGGGATATGCAATTAGCGGACCTCCAGCTGTTGCCAAACTACAAGTCCCATGAGGCATAGCGAGACTCTGACAGCAGCAAGCATGACACCCAGAGGCAGAGGCATGATGGGACTTGTAGTTTTGCAACAGCTGGAGGTCCGCTAATTGCATATCCCTGGTCTACTACAATACAAAAACATATACAAGACTATAGGGCCATTTTATATGGGGACTACATGTCCCAGAATTCCTTACTGAAATTCTGGTGGCTGTCTATTGGCTCTCCTCCTCCTGCCAATGAGGATGCAGGGGAGGGAGCAGAGCGGCTGCCTGTATGTGCGAGCGCCACTCACATAATGCAGAGTCAGTGAGGAGAGGGAGGGGGAGAAATCCCCTGCAGGAGCTGACAGGCACACTCTCCCTTCAGTGAGAGCCTCGTCAGCTTGGCATGGTCGAGGGAGATGCAGGGCACCCGCTACATTAAAAATAAAATAAAAAAATTCAGTATCAATACCATAGTTTGTAGATACTATAACTTTCATGCAAACCAATCCAACTATCTTTCACCATAGACATGTAGCAGGTCTCAGAAGACTGCCCAACTATTTAGCAGGTGCAGCACGACTTGTGAATGCGCAGTGATCACCCAGCTGTGAAGCCGCAAGCTGTCACAGCCGGGTGCCTGCAGTGGAAGTGCCAGCACCAGGGAGAGGAGAAAAGCGATGGTTCGGGTGACCACATTGCTGGATCCTTGGACAGGCGAGTGTGTGTTTATTAAAAAGGTCAGCAGCTACACTTTTTGGGGCTGCTGACTTTTAATAAACACAAAAATGACTAAAACACTACTTTAAAGTCAGCAGCTACAAAAAACGTAGCTGCTGACTTTAAAAAAAATGGACACTCACCTGTCCAAGGATCCAGCACTGTCCTCCCCCGGGGTCGGTTCTTCATCTGTTTTCAGGTCCCCGGCACCAGCATGTAAACTGTGGGCAGCTGGCTGTAACTCTTTGGCTGGCTGCTCACTACGCTTTGTGAATGGCCCCACTTAGGCGATCAGAGCGGAAGTGGGATCGGGTACCTGTCAAAACTAGGTACCTGCTTCTGCCCCATAATATAATCCAAATACGGCAAAGAAAAGGGAGAGGAGGAAGAGTGGAAATTCCCATTTTAAATGAAGTTGTGCTTTAAGATCTATTGCTTAGTGTGAAAGACACCAATTTTCTTATTATATGTTCCCAACAAGCATGTAGCCAGTGAAATCAATGAAACTTATTGTGCGTTCTGATTCCAGGTCACAGCTTTGCAGGAACTGAAGCAATGGGATCAGCATGACAGTACAGCAACATCCAGGTTGGGAAGGAGAGCTGAGCAATGACAGCCTGTATCTTGGTCTCTGGGTATATAGGTCTGGGGAAGTGGCAGCAGTGATGATCAATAAATAACAGGTTTGTGGCATCCTGTGCCAATAGATACTATTACAATGAGTAGCACAGACAGGGTAATTGTGAAGATGACTATATAATTACAAGATGCTAATAAGTGTGTCAAATGTCAGCCATAGAGAGGTCAGTACGGTCAGTGGAGACCCACTGTGCTTCTGATGACAGCTAGCACTCGGGGGCGAGCGTAGAGTGCGCGCACGTGTAAAGGGACGCCTGGGATGCAGTGCTCAGTGTATCGGCGGCTCCAGTTTCTGGGTAGTAACAACAAGCAGCATCATCATCATCATCATCACCATAATACTTGCCGTGACGTGCTGCATTGTTTGGACACAGTGGAATCAGGCAGCCTACGTCCAGCACTTTACCGGCACCAGCTGCTAAAAATAGTCTGACAGCGGGGCTGGTGCCCGGCTCTGCTCTTCGGATACACACCGGAGTCATCAGCTGAGTGCTGGAGCTAGTTATGGAATCAGGAAGATCCTGCCTGCTCTATGGACAGAGACTTCCTAATGACAAGTCCTACCTCCCATCTACAGCACCACCTGCTTGCTCCTACACTAGTTAAAGTGGAAACTTAAAGCCCCCCGTACACACGATCAGAAAATCGTACGAAAAATACAGATTTCGGAGCGATCGTACGATAATCTGATCGTTAGTACAGAGCTATCGAGAGCTGATCAGTACAGTTCATCCAATATTATTCGGTCGGACATGCACAATTGTTTTCTTATGGTGTCAGATCGTATGATTTTCGTTTAATCAGTACAGCTGTCGTTCGAAAATGTAATACCAATGCATTACAACACACATCACTTCCGAATTTTTATTCAGTCATACAAGAATTTTCGTAACCTTAGTAAACTCATCAGATTCGATCTGAGATTAGCATGCAAAAAAAAAACCGGACAATCATTCGTCCAATAATCTCATTGTGTGTACCGGGCATTAGGCTAAAGCCTGGTACACACGATTAGATTATCAGACGAACGATCGTCCGTTTTTTTTTTTGCATGTTAAGTCTCGTACACACAGTCGGACTTCCATCGGACTTTTCCGTGGTTTTTTGTCCGAACGGAGTTGGTTGGGAACACCCATAGCATACACATGTTCGGACTTTTCTGCAAACTTTCTTAAAACTTCTTACAACATCACGTGTTTTTTCTGCTCTTTACCGCCACCCTTTGGTCAACTTCTGCTATTGTTGGTTGATTTTAACATTAGTTGTTTTGTCCATCGGACTAAAGTCCGATGGTTTTCTGTACACACGGTCGGACTTTGCTCCATCAGACTTTTGTTGGGCAAAAGTTTGTCCGTTTTCAGACCCAACTTTTGTCCGATGAAATCCAAAACCAAACGAAAGAAGTTTGTCCGATGGAGTGTACACACGGTCGGATTGTTGGTCCAACTTGCTCAAAACGAAGTTTGTTGGGCAAATGTCCGACCGTGTGTACGGGGCTTTAGTCTCATATCAAAAATGAAGAGTTTACTAAAGTTACGAAAATTCTCGTATGACGGAATTAAAAAAATAGGAAGTGATGTAATGTATTGTAGTATATTTGTATTGTATTTTTGAATGGCAACTGTACGGATTGAACAAAAATTGTACGATCTGATATCGTACGAGAATTTTTTTTGTGCTTGTCAGATAATATCAAATGAACTTTCGCTCTGGAAAGCTCTGTACTAACAATCAGATTATTGTCTAATCACTTTGAAAGCAGTATTTTTCGTACGATTTTCTGATTGTGTGTATGGGCCATAAGGAGTTAATATTTTTGGACAGGCAGAATTTTTAATGCAGAAAAGACGTGCTTTCTTCTGCATTACTTACCTGCCTGTCTGCCCTTGTACAGTGAGCCGTGCACGTGCAGCTCACTGTGCAGATTCAGTGGTGCCAAATCTGACTTGAATTGGTTTTAAAGGCACAAGGTTTTTTACCTTCATACCTTTCAGCTTCCACAAGAAATGGGCAGGTATGGAATATACATACCTGGAATTTAGCTTTAAAGGGGTTGTAAAGGTTCGTTTTTTATTTTCTAAATAGGTTCCTTTAAGCTAGTGCATTGTTGTTTCACTTACCTTTTCCTTCAATTTCCCTTCTAAATGTTTTTTTTCTTTGTCTGAATTTCTCACTTCCTGTTCCTCCTCAGTAAACTTCACACCATCATCCAAGCGGTGGTTAGTCAGCCAGAACAGCTTACTGAGGAGGAACAGGAAGTGAGAAATTCACACAATAAAAAAAAACATTTAGAAGGGAAATTGAAGGAAAAGGTAAGTAAACCAACAATGCACTAGCTTAAAGCAACCTATTTAGAAAATAAAAAACGAACCTTTGCAACCCCTTTAATGTTAAAGTGGAATTGGGGGGAAAAAAAAAAAAACACATGCCTGGAATTCAGCTTTAATGTTATTGTCAATACTCACCTCAGTTCCAGCAATGCGGTGCCCCCGAGCTCCCCGCCCCGCCGCTGACATCTTTGTACAACCGGTTTCTGGGTCTCGATCACTTGCCGCTGTCATTGGCATGTGCGGGAGTTAAAGGAATAATAAAGTCTTGAATGAAGGTAAAAAACCTTCTGTGTGAGCCACCTCTCGATCCAGCGATGTCCACGAGAGCCTTGGCTCTCCGTGGACTCGCACCCCCGATTGGCTCCCGTTGCTGTCAAATACAGCCAGTGAGCCTATCAGGAGACAGAGGAGGTGGGGCCGAGCCGTGGCTCCATGTGTGAATGGACACACAGAGCCATGAGTCAAGAGCGGGCCTGCTTGGGTGCCCCCACAGCAAGCAGCACCTGGCAGGAGGGAGGGGCCAGGAGAGCCAGAGTGGGACTCCAGAAAAGGAGGATCTGGGCTGTCCTGTGCAAAACCACTACACAGAGCAGGTAAGTACAACATGTTTGTTATTTTTTTTGAAAAAACAAGACTTTAAAAGAGTATGGGAATTTTTCACCCCCCACAATCCTACTTACCTAGGTGGAATGGAAAAGCAAAAACGGCGCTATTGAATAAATTGGATAAGTACCAAGCTGCAACTTAAAGTTATATACAACACCAACAGAACACGTATCAAAAAGGCTGCGCTAATAATGGATTGATAATAAAAACCCGTGAATAAACACATTAAATGCGTGTGTCACAAATGCATTGAAAAGTGCAACAAAAATGTCCACCTATGATCAAAGTAAGATAAAGTTATAACAAAATGTATATAATAATGAACAGTGAAAAACGGAATGTAGCAAATCCCAAGTACAGCATATAAATTATATATTATTATAAACTATATGGTTTATTTCACAATATAATTTATATGGTGTAATTGGGATTTGCTACATTCCGTTTTTCACTGTTCATTATTATATACATTTTGTTATAACTTTATCAGTGTTTGATCATAGGTGGACATTTTTGTTGCACTTTTCAATGTATTTGTGACACACGCATTTAATGTGTTTATTCACATACTTACCTAGGTGGATGCAGCATCGGTCCGATGCTGCATCTGCCCCCCACCGCCTCTGCACTGAGAACCGAGCGATCGAACACCGCCGATGGCTCTGTTCTCTCACCACCCCGAGATGAGAGCTGCTGCCTGTCAATCAGCAGCTCTCCTGCACTGCTCCTCCATGCTAAATGGAGCGCTGAGCTGTGGAGGGGTGGGGAGCGGCTATCTCAGTCTCTCAGCGGCTCGCTGAGAGGCTGAGACAGCCATCAGTGCAGGCACCTGATGGATCTAGACTCCCAGAGTCGAGATGACGTGGTGCCTGGACTGATCTTGGTGACGTCAGCAGAAAGCAGACTTCGGACCGCTCTCTGCTGAAAACAGGTCACAGGAGTGCAAAATGAACTGCACTCCTGTGACCCATAGGAGAAGCCCAGCCAAACGAGCTCAGGCTTGACTTCTTCTCCACCTCATCTACTCCAAGAACGCCTTGCAGTGCCTGATTAAAAATGCAAAGTGTTCCCTGAATAGGCACCCACACCCAGAGAGCAACCTTCTGTGGTTACTGTGCAGAAGGGTAGCCACTTGGCACAGGATCTGGAAGAACGCAAGGATCACTGTAGTAGCGGTGGATGCTATAGTAATTCTCCACTTTAGTTCAAGCTGGAGCAATGTAATTATGTGTGTAGCGGGGTCTCTAAATTTAGGTAGGACACTCAGGTGTGTAAGTATGGGAAAAATGGACCATTTGTGTTCGTGGAGGATTGGACGGTGTAATAATCTCCTTAGCCTCTGGGTGGCGGGGTACCCGGAGGCTCAAGGTAGATTGGTGGTCACAGTGCTACCCTTTTTGTCCCTTTCCGGAGATGGTACGGCGAGGGCGGGGAACCTGCTGTGGTGTCGATGGGAGGATATAAAAGGGGGAGACGCCCTAACCACAAGGTCTTCAGGAGGATCTTCTTCACGCGCCCAGGCACCTTAGGCCTGGGTGCGGGTGGTTCCGGATTCTGGCTCAGGCGCCCTAGGCCTGACCGGAATGGAGTTGGAGTCCATCCCAGGCACCTTCAGCCTGGGGTGAGGTACTAAACCAGGAGGCCTGGGGCCCAGTGACTTTGACTGGGTCCCGTGAGGGTGGAGAAGTCCGAGGCTCCCTGTGGTGGATAGGGCCCATGTCTGAGGTGAGGAGGCCGGGAGGTTACCCATTCGGAGAGTCTGGAGCAGCATCAACCTAGTGACGGATGGGCCTCTGGTAACTCCCTTGGAGGGACATCTTCCCCTGACAGCGAAGGTTCTCCTATCTAGGTTCTCTTGAGTCGCTGGTAGAGACTCTCAAGTTCTAAGTCCTTCCTAGCTAATGCTATAGTAACCGCTGGCGAGATCGCAGTGGTTTAGCTGACAACCAGGATAGTGCCTCGACCTGCTCATCCCCCGTATCAAAATGTTATCAAGTCGCAACCAGTTGGCTACTGAAGCACTGTTTATTGTGAGATATGCAATAAAACAAGAGTTGGACTGTGATCGGTGTGTGGAACTCTGGTTAATGGGAGCAGAGGGAAGTGTTGGCACAGCAGGACTTAATCCTTTACAGAAGCACATAGGCCCGAGGAAATATCTGGTACTGGCCTTCACTTCACCCACAGTTATGGGGAGGACATGGGCTGTAGCGCGTCTCACCCTGTCGTATGACATACCCCTAGACAAAGGAGATGGGGTGAGGCCGCTACATGTGAAAAACAAAACAACAAAAAAAACTGTAAATCAGCTCTAGGTCCCATTCACATGTGCATTTGGTGCTAACGTGCATTTTTTCCACACTTTTTTATGGCACATGTTTTGTGTGACAGCATAGGGCAGCCCAATGGGCTGTCCTACGTGTGACAAATGTGGCAAAGTAGCTCATGGAGCATTCTGACACATTTGCTTTTTTACCACTTGCTCGGTTTGTTGAAAACTTTTGAACACATCAAAATGAAGATTTGCTTTCTGCACTTAGGGTGCCCTTAACAATTAATAGCACTGCAAGCGTGACATGAGTTTTTATGTTTCTGCATGTGTTCCCAAAACACACAGATGTCAATAGAGCCTTGGTGTCAGCGATTACTTTTGGGGTTGACAGGTACCTTGTAAGCAGTTAGAAAATAAGGGCTCATGCAAATACAGTGCCTTGAAAAAGTATTCATACTCCTTGAAATTTTCCACATTTTGTCATGTTACAACCAAAAACGTAAATGTAATTTAATGGAATTGTATGTAATAAAATGATAAATGCTTTTCAATTTTTTTTACAAATAAATGTCTGAAAAGTGTGGCGTACATTTGTATTCAGCCCCTTACTAAAATCTATTCTAACCAATTGCCTTCAGAATTTACCCAATTAGTCCACCTGTGTGTATTTTTTTTTATTTTTTAATTCTCTTTATTGTTTTTTTAAAAGAGGTAACAGAGTTCCAAAAACAGAGCCTTGGGGAATTCCCCGGCTCGAAAAAGGTACCACGTAAATCGGTACCTAACAGGTTATCTACATAAACAATACTATTGGCAACAGGAAAAAAAAACCCCCAAAAAAACAACGATACAAACAATAAAAACACCACTGCTCAGTCACTCCATTTGGAAAGGGAAGTGACCGCTCCAGATAGGTGTGCTTGGCTGATCAATCTTCTCCTGAAGTCCACGGGTGCTGGCAATGCATGTAGTAGAAAACGAAAAGGATGTTTGGACAGCCGCACTCAGGAAAAAATTCCATAAATGTCCTTTATTGGTAAAAATGGAATACACTAGAATCCGCGGCAAACAGAAAATCGGGACACACAGCTAAGTCACTCCATTTGGAGAAATTATGAAAGGAGAATGTGCTACTCATCTTCGATAGAGGTGTAGTTTCCCAAGAGGGAACTTTGGTACTAGGCCTAGAATACTAAGGATTCAAATATAGGGGGTATCACGAGGGTCTTAAGCAGGTGTTAGCATGGAGGGAGTAGTTAATGTGTATCAGATAAATCGCCTATTCTTGAGCAGCATTAGTGGAGGCGAAATCAAGCCATAGTTCCACACTTTATCAAATTTAGCAATACACCCACGGGAGAGATATGTGGCTTTATATAATGGTATTGTAGAATTGACCAGGGCTTTCCAAGAGTTTGGAGAGGGCGCGTCTGATTGTTTCCATTTTAGCAATATTGCATTACGGGCATAAAAGAGCAAAAGTCTTATGAGGGTCTGAGTTGCTGTGCGGTGCGCTAAATGGCCCACCAGGCCCAGCAAGCAGACTGGTATGGTCGCCGGGATTGGGATTGTTAACAGCGAGGCTATAAATTGCGTCACCTCTACCCAGAAAGAGTGCACTTTGGGACAGGACCACACCTGTGTGTAATTTTATCTCAGTATAAATACAGCTGTTCTGTGAAGCCCTCAGAGGTTTGTTAGAGAACCTTAGTGAACAAACAGCATTATAAATGCCAAGGAACACAGCAGACAGGTCAGGGATAAAGTTGTGGAGAAGTTTAAAGCAGGGTTAGGTTATAAAAAAATATCCCAAGCTTTAAACATCTTACAGAGTACTGTTCAATCCATCATCCAAAAATGAAAAGAGTATGGCACAACTGCAAACCTACCAAGACTTGGCCATTCACCGAAACTGACAGGCCGGGCAAGGAGAGCATTAATCAGAAAAGCAGTCAAGAGGCCCATGGTAACTCTGGAGGAGCTGCAGAGATCCACAGCTCAGGTGGGAGAATCTGTCCACAGGACAACTATTAGTCGCACACTCCACAAATCTGGCCTTTATGGTAGAGTGACAAGAAGAAACCCATTGTTGAAAGAAAGCCATAAGAAGTCCAGTTTGCAGTTTACGAGAAGCCATGTGGGGGACACAGCAAACATGGAAGAAGGTGCTCTGGTCAGATGAGACCAAAATTTGACTTTTTGGCCTAAAAGCAAAACGCTATATGTGATGGAAAACTAACACTGCACATCACCCTGAACACACTATCCCCACCGTGATACATGGTGGTGGCAGTATCATGTTGTGAGGATCCTTTTCTTCAGCAGGGACAGGGAAGCTGGTCAGAGTTGATGGGAAGATGGATGGCGCCAAATACATGTCAATCTTAGAAGAAAACCTGTTAGAGTCTGCAAAAGACTTAAAAGAGAAGTCCAGCCTGAGCTCATTCGGCTGGGCTTCTCCTATGGGTCACAGGAGTGCAATTCGTTTTGCACTCCTGTGACCCGTTTTCAGCAGAGAGCGGTCTGAAGTCCGCTCTCTGCTGAGGTCACCAAGATCAGTCCAGGCACCACGTCTTCCCGACTCTGGAAGTCTGGATCCGCCAGGTGCCTGGACTGATAGGCGTCTCAGTCTCTCAGCGAGCCACTGTGACGTGAAGAGGCGGCGGGGGACAGATGCAGCATCGGACCAATGCGGCATCCACCTAGGTAAGTATTATTATGGGATAAAAAAAATCCCATACTTCTCTTTTAAGACTAGGGTGGAGGTTCACCTTCCAGCAGGACAACTACCCTAAACATACAGCCAGAGCTACAATGGAATGGTTTAGATCAAAGCATATTCATGTGTTAGAATGGCTCAGTCAAAGTCCAGACCAAAATACAATTGAGAAGCTGTGGCAAGACTTGAAAATTACTGTTCACAGATGCTCTCCATCCAATCTGACAGAGCTTGAGCTATTTTGCAAAGAAGAATGGGCAAAAAATTCACTCTAAATGTGCAAAGCTGGTAGAGACAATTCCCAAAAATACTTGCAGCTGTAATTGCAGTGAAAGGGGGTTCTACAAAGTATTGTCTCAGGGGTGCTGAATACAAATGCACGCCACACTTTTCAGATATTTATTTGTAATTAATATGGAAAACCATTTATCATTTTACTTCCCCTTCACAATTATTTGCCACTTTGTGTTGATCGATCACATAAAAACCCAATAAAATATATTTAAGTTTTTGGTTGTAACATGACAAAATGTGGCAAATTTCAAGGAGTATGAATACTTTTTCAAGGCACTGTAGGCACCAGGGGTCATACAACTAACCATGTGCATATGGACTTGCGACCCTGGATGCAGACAGCCTGCATCCAGGGTCAGGTGCCTGTACACATGTGTGTATTTACACATGTACCTACGTATGCCCATGTACATCTATGAACAGCCATTAATTTCTATGGGCTACTGTACACAGCACTTGTGGCGCCTGGAATCCCTGTGACGAAGCATCAATTCCAGCAGCAGAACTTCCAGCAATGATATACTGATATACTGTCCTTCCAGCAATGATATACTGTCCTTCAAACAGTGGAAGCGATGTTTGACTTATAAATATACATACAGTACATAAAGATAAATAGCAAATAGCGCCCAAAATATAAAAAAAAAGGACATACATATAAATCATAGTAAATTGCATATACTGTATAAAATTTGCTCAAAGTAGTTCAATAAACAGAGAAATCTACAAAAAACATTGAATGTGTATGAACATGAAGACCCTAAACGTATGAAAATGCCACTCACCCCATTGCATCACCTCCAAATTTTAGGTAGGTCATATCAAGCATGTGAATCATTCCCTTTGTATATTTTGCCCAAATCAGAAAAAAAGTGTTCCCAGATCTCTGTATTGCTATCAGACTTCTAAAGCCCTGTACACACGATCGGTTTTACCGATGAAAACAGTCTGATGGACTTTTTTCAATCGGACAAACCGATCGTGTATGGGCCCCATCGGTCTTTTTTCCATCAGTGATTAAAAATAGAACATGTTTTAAATTTATCCGATGGAAAAAAAAACGATTGCAAATTCCGATCGTCTGTGTGGAACTCCATCGGAGAAAAAAACCCACGCATGCTCAGAATCAAGTTGACGCATGCTCAGAAGCATTGAACTTATTTTTTCTTGGCTCGTCGGAATGTTTTACGTCACGGCGTTTGGGACGGTTGGATTTTTGACTGATGGTGTGTAGGCAAGACTGATGGAAGTCAGCTTCATTGGAAATCGGATGGAAAAATCCATCGGATTTTATTCCATCGGAAATCCGATCGTGTGTACAGGGCTTAACTGTTGTAGTTCAAAAACAAGACTCCAGATAGAGCAAAGCCCCTACAGGTCCGCCTGTAGACAGGTGCATTCTGCTTTCTCCACTGCAGGTGGCACTCATCCGCAGCAGCTTTGCAGTTGGAGAAGAAGTTAAAAGAATCTTAGTTCCTCTATGGTTTCCTGGGTCACAGGTGGCAGCTATCCTATTGGATGCTGGTGCCCCAAGTGACACTGGTGGAGATCTTGGGTCATGCAGAGTCTTTTTAAGATCCTGACTCCCAGGCTTTTCTAGCATTTTGCATGTGGCTAAAGTCATTTTTAGCTGCATATGCTTTTGCATCATGAGGCTTCATGCACCCAAAAATGGGCTGCGTTTTCAGCTACATGTGGGTGCCATTACAAATTAAGCACGTCTGCTAAAGAGCAATGCATTTTGCCTGTGGGTACACACATTACTGCACCTGCATAAATATGATCCTAACCTTAGTACGATTTACTAAGTTATAGTGACATTTTCTGTTTCATTTTTCCTGTAACAAAAAACAATTTAATACATTTCTGCTTAATGAATATGCCAGCCCATGATTTGAGCTTTTGAATACAGTAATGATTATAGGTTATTATTGAATGTCACAGTTTTTAAAATACTATACTGAAGCCATAAATTGTAAAAATGTAATTAAATCACCAGTTATAGAAATCTTTGCAGAAAGTACTTTCCACTGATTGTTGATCATGCACTTTTCAATTGGAAAAATGAATAATAAAAAGCACACAACCTGAGTGACAAACACAACAACAAGTGGAGAGTGGCAAGATCACCTAAAAGATTTACCTGTGGCTGCCTTGTGTTTTCATTATTGACCTTAGTACTGTATAGTACTGTATTTTCTGATGGCAAACTTCTTGTGGAAGTACTTGACAACCATTTTTCTAAAGTTATTGAAGAGATTATTCACCCTGATCAAACGGGCTTCATTCCGATTAGGTCCACAGCTCTTAATATTAGGACAGGGTTCAACAAACCCTGGGCGCCAGGTTGCCATTGCGACTAGAATTAGCGACCTGGCGCCTGGGGCGACACAGCTGGGGTATCCTGTGTCTCTGTGCGCCCCCTCCCCCCGCTGCGCGATCGCGTCGGGCCGCGCCGGCCGGTAATTGAGGCCGCGCTTTGCGGCCTTCTGCAGGCCTATGCTTCCTTCTGTGATCTGGCGCCATCTTGTGGTGGCCGTTGGTATGACAAGACAACCAGCAATGCTAATGGAGCTTCCCCTGTCTGTTTTCACTCCCATCTCCTTCCCTCTAATTAGAACCCCCAAACATTATATATATTTTTTATTCGAACACCCTAGAGAATAAAATGACGGTCGTTGCAATACTTTCTGTCACACCGTATTTGCGCAGCGGTCTTACAAGCGCACTTTTTGGGGAAAAAATACACTTTTTTTAATTAAAAAATTAGACAACAGTTAAGTTAGCCCTATTTTTTTTTATATTGTGAAGGATAATGTTACGCTGAGTAAATTGATACTCAACATGTCATGCTTCAAAATTGCGTCCGCTCGTGGAATGGCGACAAACTTTTACCCTTTAAAATCTCCATAGGCGACGTTTAAAAAATTCTATAGGTTGCATGTTTTAAGTTACAGAGGAGGTCTAAGGCTAGAATTATTGCTCTCACTCTACCAATCGCGGCAATACCTCACATGTGTGGTTTGAACACCGCTTTCATATGCGGGCGCTACTCACGTATGCGTTCGCTTCTGTGCGCAAGCTCGGCGGGATAGGGCACGTTCCTGGCTCCTAACTTTTTTAGCTGGCTCCTAGATTCCAAGCAAATTTGTCAAACCCTGTATTAGGAGGGTATTCCTCAACCTACAAGTCCCAACTAATAATATGGGCAATAGGGCTATCTTATCGTTAGACCCAGCCAAGGCCTTTGATAGTATAGAGTGCATTATATTTCTTCATCAATTATATAAAAAGGACATACTGATGTCTTTTTAATTCCAATAATTTTTATTGAAAATTTTCAAAAAGATGCATACCTTATTCAAGTTGGCTAAATGCAAAACTTGTTCAATACAATTAACTACATGTAAGATAGAAATACAAAAGTAGTAGTTTTGTAATGTGCCCAAAGTTCAATAATAAGAGAAGTGTTAAGCCAAGGAGACCATCTGGGTGGTGTCAAAATACAAAAAGGGAGGCCTCAGTGCCATTACATTATCAGCTATAATAACCCCTTAGCCCAGTGGTTCTCAACCCTTCTAGTGCTGTGACCCCTTGATAAAATTTCCCAAGTTGTGGGGACCCCAAACAGTAAAATTATTTTCGTAGCATGGGTTGTCAGCACCCAAGCCAAGACAAGTAATTTGCACCCCTAATCCACGAACATTTAGCGCTCCCTTAGTCCCTTCCACTTGTACAGTATTAAAACCCCTTATGGTACATTTTAGGATGTACCACTCTCTTTGTTCTCCTTTTATTTCTGTCTATCCTAATTTTTTTTTCCCCATCCCTCTCTCTAGCTCTCTTTCTTGTTCTTTCTCTTATTCTTTCTCTCCCTTTTTCTTTGTTCCCCCCCCCCTCTCTTTTCCTCTCCCTTCTACGTATTCTCTATTTTTATTCCTTCTCTTACTCCTTGGTGGGGGGGTGGGGGGAATGGGATGAGTGGCAGTACTGGCGGGGAGTTGGGATGAGTAGCAGTGCTTGCGGGGAGTTGGGATGAGTGGCAGTGCTGGCATGGAGTTCTGATCAGCCAACTGAGGTGCTCTTGATCAAGGTCATCTGCTGATCTGAGAACTGTAGTGGTGACTTTTAATGGCAACTATAATCACAGGTAGTGTTACTCACTGTGTCTCCGGCTTCACTGTGTCTCTGACTTTTTGGTGACTCGTAGCAGTGACACCTATGCCAAAATCAGGATATAGGGTCTCCTTCAGCCCCTCCCACTTCACATTTCTCACCAGTCAGCTGACCTCTAGTCTCTGCCCCCCAGCCATGCCATGAACTGAATGGACGGCTGCGGAGAAGCTGAGTGGAAAGTCGCGGACTCCAGGAACAGCTCAGCCGGGCGGCCACAGGCTCCAGGCTCCCTGCAGGGCGGCCACAAAAAGGCTGGGAAAGCAGTGCGGGCTTCAGGAACTGCCCAGGATTCGGTGACCCCCGGCAGATCGTCACTCGATCCCCAGGTTGAGAACCACTGCCTTAGCCAGAAACATAAGCAAAACTCTTTAACTCAAATGCTCATGAATTACTGCTGATGTCTTTTCAATACATGGCCGATAGATACTAACTCTCTACAAGTCATTTTTTCAATACCAACAACTTTGCCACGCCTTACATAGGCAATCATGATAATCCCAGATGGTTTACAACATTTCTGTAGATCTTAAAATGGTGGCCCCCTCAGGTACTTCCAAAAGGGGTTTGATAGGAGACTTGTCCTCTACAGTCTTAGTGGCAGCGAGTTCTAAGATGCACTTGCGATGTTGCGGGGGCTGGAGGCAGGATTTAGGTGATATAGACGGGGACCAGTGGATGGTGGCGCTTGAGGCGATATCTGCTGTATCTATTTCTCCTTCGCCATAAACTACCACAGTCATTTATTTTACTCGGGGTATATTATACCCCTCAAAAACTGTACTCCCGGGCAGGAATAACTTGCCTTTTTGCCACAGTGCTTTAGTGCTGCTGGCACATTAATTCATATGCTCTGGCGGTGCCCTAAACTATTCCGATATTGGTCAGCTGTCTTTCAAACTATTCAGGACTTGTGCGCCATTCAACTGGTGTTTGACTCTAATGCCGCATACACACGACCGTTTTTCATGACGAGAAAAATGCAATTTTTTTAATTTGGTCATTAAAAACGATCATGTGTGGGCTCCAGAGCATTTTTCACGACGTGAAAAATGGGCATTAAAAATTTGAAACATGCTCTAATTTTTTTCAGCGTTTTCCACGACTTGCTCAGAAGCAAGTGATGAGACGGGAGCGCTTGTTCTGGTAAAACTAGCGTTCGTAATGGAGATAGCACAATCGTCACACTGTAACGGACTGAAGAGCACAAGGCTGAAAAGCGCGAATCGTCTCTCACCAAACTTTACTAACACAAGGATCAGCAAAAGCAGCCCAAAGGGTGGCGCCATCCGAATGGAACTTCCCCTTTATAGTGCCGTTGTACATTTCGTACGTCACCGCGCTTTGCTTGAGCATTTTTTGTCATGATCGTGTGTAGGTAAGGCAGGTTTGAGAAGAATCACGTCGAGAAAAAACTTTGTTTTTTTCATTGACATTAAAAACGGTCGTGTGTACGCGGCATAAGATTGCCCTCCTAAACAATCTCCCTGAGCATATAGTACCACCATCATTTAAATTACTTCTGGTGCATTTATTGTTTCTTGCATTTAAACTAATTGCTGGCTATCTCCTTGTCCTCCCATCTTTTTACAATGGTTAAATGCAGTTAATGAGAGAGAAAAACTAACATCAACATAACGGAAAATTGTATCATACTTACCAGTAATTTTCCTTTCCTGGTGCCTATCCATGGCAGCATACCTGTGATAGAGCTCCGCCTCGACTCCTCCTTCAGGACTAGTGAATAGCATAAATTAAAGGCATAGCCCCTCCCCCAACATTCTCTGTAATATAGAATACCGAGGGTGGGAGCGTATGCTGCCATGGATAGGCACCAGGAAAGGAAAATTACTGGTAAGTATGATACAATTTTCCGTTTTCCTGGTGCCTCCATGGCAGCATACCTGTGATAACTAACTAGCTGACATG
This sequence comes from Rana muscosa, assembly GCA_029206835.1. Lineage (NCBI taxonomy): Eukaryota > Metazoa > Chordata > Amphibia > Anura > Ranidae > Rana > Rana muscosa. Next base: position 627,227,692 of record CM055117.1, on the reverse strand, counting down.
GGTGGGATAATTGCTTAACAATAAATGTTTAATTATAAGAGGACATAGCAGCCTGAACTGCCCTCCTTCCAAACTCAACAGTCGTGAGCGCTCCTGGATCAATATGGTAGTGTCTGAGGAACGTATGGTGAGAAGACCAGGTGGCGGCCCTGCACACCGTCTCCAATGAAACATTAGCCCTTGCTGCCCAGGAAGCTGAGACTGCCCTTGTAGAATGAGCATTCACTCGGGATGGAGGCTCCATATTCTTCACCCTGTAGGCCTTCTGGATTAACTTTACAACCCAAGATGCCAGAGTTCTGATGGAAGCTTCTTTGCCCCTGTATTTACCGAACGGTACGATGAAAAGTCTCTCAGAATTTCTGAAGGGGCCGGTTGCTTCTAGGTAGGCCCTGAGCACTCTGGATACATCCAGTTCGTGACAAGACTCTGAATCCATGTCTGTAAACACTGGTAGTGCCCAGGGTTCCAACAGGTGGCTTGGAGTAGCAACCTTTGGTGTGAACCCCCAAAGGGGACGAAGTTCCACTCTGTCTGTGAAGAAGGAGATGTGGTCGTCACCTATCCCTAAAGAGTGAAGTTCCGAGATTCTTCTGCAAGATGTAATGGCTAGCAGGAAAGACGTCTTTAGTGTCAGGTTCCATATTGTTACTTGTTCCACTGGAGCAAAGGGATGGTCAGATAGAACTTCCAGGACTAGGGACAGATCCCACTTAGGAAATGATCGTCTGACAGGAGGGCGAATCTTCAATATACCTCTGAGGAAAGTGACTACTGAAGGATCCTCCGCCCATCTCTTATTTGTTGCAGCAGAGATTACTGCTACCTGCACTTTGAGAGAGCTCAGACCAAGTCCCAGATCAAGTCCTGTCTGAAGGAATCCTAGAACATGAGATGTAGAAGGAAGGATTGGATGAAATCCATTTTCGGAAACAAATGACAAGAACCTGTCCCATATTCTTGAATATATGGCATTAGTTGCTGGCTTCCTAGCTTTTAGAAGGGTTGATATGACTCCTGGAGAACACCCTAGGGACTCGAACCTTCGCCTCTCAACCTCCAGATTCGAAGATTCAACTTCTGAGGGTTTGGATGAACTAGACTGCTCTGCGACAGAAGTTGAGGGAAAGGAGGGATCTTGATTGGAGAGCCCACACTGAGGCACAATACGGAAGTACTGCCACCACCTGGACTGGCTCCCTGAGGAGCCTCAGGAGGAATTTGAATATTAATGGCCTGGGAGGAAAGGCATATGCCGTGGTGAACCTCCAGGGACATGACAGGGCATCCACTGCCTCGACTTGTGGATGCGGCAGCCGAGAGAAGAACCTGTCCAGCTTGGCGTTCTTCGGGGAGGTGAACAGATCTACCTGAGGGGGATCCCATATGTTGGCAATCTGAAGGAAGACATGGGGGTGGAGAGCCCACTCATTGTCCAGGAAGTTTCTGGATAAAGTGTCAGCTTCCGTGTTCAACCTGCCTGGCAGATACATCGCTCTGGGGTCCAGGAGGTTCTGCTCCGCCCAGAGCATGATCGGCTCTACCTCCTTGAGGAGTGACCTGCTGCGAGGGCCTCCCTGCTTCTGAAGATAAGCGACAGCTGCTCTGTTGTCTAGGCGTAGGAGTATTCTTTGGCCTCTGATTTGGGGTGCCAAAGAGGTCAGTGCCAAGAAGGCTGCCCTCATCTCCAAGATGTTGGATACCACTCCCTGGGTGGTGCATGCCCATCTCCCCTGTATTCTGGTTTGCCCGCAATGGGCTCCTCAGCCCTGTCTGCTTGCATCGGACGTAATTGTGATCCAAGGAAGGGAGCCCAGGTGATGAGGCTTGGAGAGGTTTTCCGGAACTGTCCACCAGTGAAGGCTCCTGAGTATTCTTCCCCATCAGCAGGATCGTCTGAGATAGTCGTTGTTTCTTCCACTGCGCCAAGAAACCAGTCTGGAAATACCTCAAGTGCCAATGTGCCCAAGGAACCATGGGTATACAGGAAGACATTGTGCCAATGAGGCTCAGGCATTGTGAAGCCGTCAGATACGGGCTCTGGATGACTTTGATCATTCTCTGGATGACAATCCTTGCCTTCGGCGGTGGTAATGACACTGTCCCCTCCTGAGTGTCGAACATTGTGCATAGATTATCTGCTGTGTTGGCATTAGTTGACTCTTGTCGGAATTCACCAGCCACCCTAGCTCTTTTAGGGACTGTAGAAGAATGTCCCGGTGACATACCAACTGATCCGGATTGCTTGCTAGGAGTAGGATGTCGTCCAAGTAGTGGTATATCCTCAAGCCCCTCTCCCGCAGGGGAACTAAAGCAGATATTAGTATCTTGGTGAACACCCTGGGAGAGGTGCACAGACCGAAAGGCAGGGCTTGAAACTGTAGGTGGGTCCGTCCCACTGCAAATCTCAGGTATTTTTGAAATGCAGGTAGAATTGGAACATGTAGGTACGCATCCTGCAGATCGACCAAAATCATCCAATCTGATGGCTGGACTGCCTGAATAATCGTCTGCAGGGACTCCATTTTGAAGCTTTCGGGGCGGACATACCGGTTGAGCCTCTTTAGGTCTATCACAGGCCTCCACCCCTCTGTCCTCTTTGGGACCAGAAATAGGGTGGAGTATAAGCCTGCGAAGCGCTCTGCCAAGGGAACCGGAACAGCCGCCCCCTGAAGCTGGAGTGACGTTAGGAAGTTTTTCAGAGCTTGAGCCTTCAGTGGAGAGGATGGAATCTCTGTTCCTTTGAAAGAGTTCCGAGGTGGAGGGTGAGAAAAATTCCAAAAGTGCCCCCATTGAATTGTTGACAGAACCCAGGGGTTGTGGCAGCAGGTGGCCCAGACTGGGGTAAAAAAACTTTAGCCTGGCTCCCACCGGGAGTGCCTGGGTTCCTCTGGCGTCAAAAAGACTGCTTCTGCTCCTGTGGAGCCGGAAGGGCTTTCATCTTCCTGTTCAAAAAGGATCCCCGAGTACCTTTCCAAGGTCTTTTGTTGTCTCTGGGCTGTCTCGACTGCCTAAAATCCCTTGGGTTTGACTGGCGGAACCTAGAGGAACCACCTCTGAATCTTCGCATACTTCTGTCCTGTGGAAGCATACCAGACTTCCCTCCTGACAGCCTGGAGATAGCTTTATCCATTTTGTCTCCGAATAGTGCTTTCCCATCAAACGGGATTTTGCACCAATTTTGTTTGGAGGATAAGTCAGCCATCCAGGGTTTCAGCCACAAGGCCCTCTTCGCCATCACTGAATGCAACATGGATCTTGCCGAGCACCTGATCGTGTCAATGGCCGCTACGCAGACAAAGTCTGCCGACAATCTAAGCTCTTCTAAGGCCTTAATTATATCCTCCATGGGGACATCCTGATGCAAAGCCGTCTCAATATTATCTGTCCAAGATCTTATGGCATTTGATACTGATGTGAGGGCAATAGCTGGCTTACATGCTGCTTCCGCGGCTAAGTAGCTCCTCTTCAGCTCCAGGTCGATTCGCCTGTTTAGAGGGTCTTTGAAGGAAGCGGAATCCTCCATTGGTAGAGTAAGTTTTTTTGCGAGTCGCACCACGGACGCGTCTACCACTGGCATGGAGTTTAGTGACTGCGTTCCCGACTCTGGTAAGGGGTATATAGTTTATTAAACCGACCCCAAAATTATTAATTTTTTTATCAGTCTTTGACCATTCCTTCTGAATGACTTGACTAATCTTGCCCATCAACGGGAAAAGAACCTGCTTCCTTTTGAGGAATGGGAAGTAGCTTGTAGACTCTTGGGGAGGCCATTCTGTGTCTTTCCAGGCGATTGCAGTTTTGACTGCCTGGATGAATGGCTTTACCAAGGAGAGACTGAAGCCAGAAGGTTCTGACTCTTCTCAAGAGTCCCCTGAAGAGTCTTCAGGTGGTGAATCTCTAGCTGGTCGGCCTGACGGCGGCAGAGGTGTACTGACTGCTGATGGACCAGGGAGATTGGGTTCTATATCCTGAACCAGGGATATCTGCTGATGTGGTTGAGCAGGGACCGAAGCCAAAAGCTCAGAGAAGGAGTCCTTCATTGTTCGCTTGAGCAGATCTACAGCGTGCTGATTTTCTAGCTCGCGGTTGGACGCATAGTCCGTAAAACAGTCCTTACAGACCACTCTGTCTGGTAGCGGTGTAGCCCCACATATCCAGCATCTCTTCTTCCTATAGGTCCTAGGAGAGGGGGGTCGATCACGTCCTCTGGATCTTGACCTCTCTGATCTACGACGTGAAGAATGCGTCCTACGCCTTGATGAGTGGGACCCCTTGGAATGGGTAGGGCTACGGTGTAAGGAACTCACGCTAGACCAGTGAGCGCACTTTTTTTTTTTTTTATACTCACGTATAGTTGGTCACATACCTAATAGAAGTGTGAGGATCTTTGCTGCGAGATGAATGACTCATTGCGGAGTTGGGCACAAGGATCAGCTCCAGAAATATAGTAAGAAAGGGAAAAGAATCAGGAGTTTTTGGCGTCACTTTTTTTTTTTTTTTTTTTAAATAAACATTTTTATATCGTCATCTGTTTTTATTTTTTATTTTATTTTTTAAACATAAACATTTTTATATTGTTATCTTTTTTTTTTTTAACATAAACATTTCTGATCGGCAACATTTTTTTTTTTTGAGAAAATAAAAAGTACCTACCACAAAGCAGCAACAGAGAGACCTAGCAGGGCACAGCTGAGGAGACTGACAGCCATCCCTGAATCTGAACCTAATTAGGCTCAAGGTGCGTGGGCTAATCCCATAAACCACCATTTGGAATTGATTGAAAAAAAGGGCAAATCTAGCCTTCTTTCCAGAATCCAAGATGGCCGCCACTGAACCAAGCGTCTGTGCATGTGCAATCACAGAAGATTCAGCGTCGCCCAGTACAGAGAGCCAAGAAACTACGGCTCTGTATCACTCCCGAATCGCGCATGCGCAGACGGCGGCGAGGACGCTGCGCCGTGACACTCTCCTACCTGGCGGGACCTACAGAGCACCTGTAGCCCCCCCGAACCCGGAAATAAGCACCACAATGTTGTTGCGCAGAGAAACACCTGCCCTATCCAGTTGCACAGTTTTAAAGGAATAAAAAAGTAAGACAATAATCATTTTAAAGGCGCCTAACAAGCAAAGGAAAGGGGAGGGGGAGGGGAAGAGAGGAAAAGAAAGGGGAAAAACACAAATGCCTGTAATAAAAAATGGAAACCACCAGCCTGGGAAGATGGAGCTGATCCTTTTGCGACTTCCACTGCATTCATCATGGATGTGATAGCAGACTGCGTTCCTGTGAGGAAACTCTGTGAAATGACCCCAACAGATCCACAGAGGGGTTCCCAGTCTTATCAGCGCTGTGAGCGGCCCAAGAACAGGGACTGCGCACGGGAAAGGCTAAACCCGGCGGACGCTGCCGACTGCAGAGGTATGGACATACTGCTACTCTTCACCAGCACAAGAAGGTATGAGGAAAAAAAGGAGAATGTTGGGGGAGGGGCTATGCCTTTAATTTATGCTATTCACTAGTCCTGAAGGAGGAGTCGAGGCGGAGCTCTATCACAGGTATGCTGCCATGGAGGCACCAGGAAAGTGCTTTTCCTAAGAAGTAGCAAAAAATCTGTTCCCCATGGTTATCATCTCCTTCTTTGGCCTGCTCTTCTACCTCTTCTCTAGACTTGTTTAACTGATCAATCTTTTATCTGTTAAACTAACTGATGGTGAGAACTGCTTATGTCCACTGTCAGGCCTGTAATCTTTGGGTCACTTTCCAGTCTTACATGTTATGTGATGTACATTGGAGACATGTGCAATTTGTTTAGTTACGAATTCGTTATTCTTCAAAATTCGTTATATTTGTTGATTCGTAAACATACGAATAAACAAACGGTTTGATAAAATTACAAACGAACAACGAATTATCGAAAAGAACGAATATGGAAAACAACGAAAATATGAATTTAGTAAATTTTAAACAGCCAAAATACAAAAACTTAAAAAACAAAAACATAAAAACAACGAAAATACCGAACAAAGATCAAAAAATAACGAAAATCAAAATGAACGAAAACGCAAAATTACAAATATTCGGAAAACGTAAAACAAAACAACGAAAATAACGAACAAAGATCCATATTAACGAAAATCAAAATGAACAAAAAAAAATTATGAATCTTCGGAAAACGTAAATCAAAACAACGAAAATTCAAAAAAACGTAAATTCAATTTAGTTAGTTCTGAATTAGTTCTGGACGTTGGCCAATGGCCAATAAGATTGTCCCTTCCCCTGAAGAGGTTGTCTCTTCTACCAATGAGCTTGTTTCTTATTCCCTTGTGTGTTTTTCTGTTAAGCCTCGTACACACGGTCGGACTTCCATCTGGCTTTTCCGTGAATTTTTGTCCGAACTGAGTTGGCCGGGAACACCCATAGCATACACACCACAGGACTTTTCTGCAAACTTTCCCAAAACTTCTTCCAACATCGCGTGGTTTTTCTGCTCTTTTCTGCTCTTTACTGCCACCCTTTGGTCAACTTCTGCTATTGTTGGTTGATTTTAACATTATTTGTTTTGTCCATCGGACAAAAGTCCGATGGTTTTCTGTACACACGGTCGGACTTTGCTCCATCGGACTTTTTTTGGCCAAAAGTTTGTCCGTTTGCAGACCGAACTTTTGTCTGATGAAAACAAAAAAAAAAAAAAAAAGTTTGTCCGATGGAGCGTAGACACGTTCGGATTGTTGGTCAAACTTGCTCAAAATGAAGTTTGTTGGCCAAAAGTCCGACCGTGTGTACGGGGCTTCAGACTGCAGTGCATTCCATCCACAGTCCAGATAGGTTGTGGTTGGGTAGGTTGCACTGTTCTGTTGGATTTGTGAGTAAAGTTGTGACTTGTGAGAGAGAAATTCTTAAGCCCCATACACACGGTCGGACTACCATCGGACTTTTCCGTGGTTTTTTGTCCGAACGGAGTTGGTCGGGAACACCCATAGCATACACACGCTCTGACTTTTCTGCAAACTTTCCCAAAACTTTTTGCAACATCACGTGGTTTTTCTGCTCTTTTCTGCTCTTTACCGCCACCCTTAGGTCAACTTCTGCTATTGTTGGTTGATTTTAACATTAGTTGTTTTGTCCATCGGACACCGTCGGACTTTGCTCCATCGGACTTTTGTTGGGCAAAAGTTTGTCCATTTGCAGACCCAACTTTTGTCCGATGAAAACAAGAAAAAAGCAAAAGAAGTTTGTCCGATGGAGCGTACACACGGTCGGATTGTTGGTCCAACTTGCTCAAAATGAAGTTTGTTGGCCAAAAGTCCGACCGTGTGTACGGGGCTTTAAGCATACTCTGTCTAGATTCTAATTTCTATATTTGTATTTTGTAATATCTCTGACATATTTTAGTTTTCTCCTATTCTGACACATTATGTAAAATTACGAATTATGCCCCAATTACTAATCTACGAAAACAATGTTACGAAAGTACGAAAAAATGAGCCAGTCAATCTAACGAAAGTACGAATGACAAAATTACGACGAGTAGTGTTTTGAATAAACGGAAAATGTATTCTAACGAAAGTACAAATGTAATTAAATCTACAAAAGTACGATTTTCCAATCAACGGAAATTAGACACGAAAATACGAATCATTTCAAATCAACGAAAATATAGTTCTTACGGAAATACGAACGCGGCCGAATATAAAATATAACGTGAATACGAATTTCGAATCAACGAAAATTAGACTAACGGAAAAACGAATCAACAGAAAAATAACCCTTACGGAAAAACGAAAGAGTCCAAATACGATAACCAACGTCTTACGAAATTACGAATCGTTACGAATCAACGGAAACGCACAGAAACGAAACCAAACTAAACACATTTTTATGTTGTGCACATGACTAGTACATTGTAGCTTTTTACAAATTTTATCACACACCGTGATATGTAGGTGTTCTTGTGACATCTCTGAACATCTCTGATCTATATGAGGAAAGGAATTTGTTTAACTGCTAACTTTTCCATTCTCCTATTGCCAATCTTAAACTGGCCATACACGGCTACGTTTTTTTCGCTCAGCTTCCCCCACCCACACAGTCAAGGTGGATGTGTCATTGTATTCTGACAGCGGAGGAGTCAGCAAGACTCCTCCGCTGTCAGAAAACACTGATTAGCGCTGCAGCCTATTGGCTGTAGTGCTGATTAAACTAAAGTTTTCCAGTAAGCCCGTTTTGGAGCAGTTGAACTGTAGATTGACTACTTTTAAACAAAACCAACCATAGGTGTATCAAAATTCGGCCAGTCCTTGCTGAACCTAGCAAATATTCATCCATCTATGGCCATCTTTACTTTCATACTGACTTGGCCAAAATTCTTGCTGTGGGTGCCCCTGTCGGCACCTCCTGGCTTGACAAAAGACGATTGTTTGATCAATTTTTTTTGAAGATGCTGGGTAGAAAATTGGCAGCTGAACAATGACTGCTTTAAATCAGATGAAGTTAATGTTCAGGCATTTTAACAGCTGCTGGTACCAGCTGTCAGAGGATTTGCACTGGTTAGCATGGTGGAATCTGTTAGATTTCTTTCTTTCAGCCCGCAGACTAAATGAAAGAAATCTACACTATATTATCAAAAGTATTGGGACACCTGCCTTTACACGCACATGAACTTTAATGGAATTTCCGACAACAAATGTTCGATGTGAGCTTTTGGTCGGATATTCCAACCGTGTGTAGGCTCCATCAGACATTTGCTGTTGGAATTTCCGACAACAAATGTTTGAGAGCAGGTTCTCAATTTTTCCGACGGCAAAAGTTCTTGTCGGAAATTCCGATTGTGTGTAGCCATTTCCGACGCACAAAAGTGCTGCGCATGCTCAGAACCAATTTGACGCATGCTCGGAATCATTGTACTTCATTTTTCTCTGCTCGTCGTAGTGTTGTACATCTCCGTGTTCTTGACCATCGGAATTCCTGAGCAACATTTGTGTGACCGTGTGTATCCAAGACAAGTTTGAGCCACCATCCGTCGGAAAAAAACCCACGGTTTTGTTGTCGAAAATTCCGATTGTGTCTACGCGGCATTAGTCCTTAGGGTTCAATATTGAGTTGGTCCACCCTTTGCAGCTATAACAGCTTTAACTCTTCTGGTAAGGCTGTCCATGAGGTTTAGGAGTGTGTCTATGGGAGTGTTTGACCATTCTTCCAGAAGCGTATGTGTGAGGTCAGGCACTGATGTGGACAAGAAGGCCTGGCTCGCAGTCTCCGCTCTAATTCATCCCAAAGGTGTTCTATCGGGAGGTTAGGACTCTGTGCAGGCCAGTCAAGATTCTCCACCCTAAACTCGCTCATCCATGTCTTTATGGACCTTGACCAAAAATGACACCCCCTTTCCCCCCAAATGGCCCTCCTCCCCCAGTCGGTGCCTTCCTCTGACCCCCAAATCCCCCTCCTTGACAGTACCAGATAGAGAACTGTGGCTGCAGAAGAGCAGCTACAGCTAATCTCAGTAGGAGAGTGGAGAATGCAGGCTGTGGGCAGGGCACAGGGTTCAAGGGGGTTAATATAATTCTGCTAGGACTGTCTCAGGGCTGCAGCTGGAACTAGAGGTGCAGTATCGACAAATGCAGCCACCTCACTTACAGTGTCTTTTGAAAGAGACGCTGGTACTTCACCTAAAAAAAGCCCTAATTATTACAGACCTTTTATGACTGTAATGAATATTGAATTTGCAGACAGTTGGCAACCCTGCTTCTGGGCATGTGGCTCAGTCCACTTCCTCTCACAATGCAGTGCTGGAGTGGGAAGAGAGTCCTTTGCACTCTGCAAGCTTCAAACAGGTCAACTTTGAGCTCACACAGGCTTTTTTTGAAGTAGTAGGGTAACAAAATGAAGGCAAGTATGCATGGGTGTGGGAGGCATTTAAATGAGCTTGTTGCTTTGCCCTGCATGGGCAAAGGACATTTTTATTCTTGTAAATTGGGGGTGAGATACCATACCTACACACTCTATTTGGTTCCCATTGGCATCATCCTGTACATATATGTAGGCAAAATCTAAAAGGAAAGAGGGACTTTCTATATGCCCATGAGAATCACTCTCAAACACTGATGTATAAAAATACCAAATTTTATGATATCGTATAATACAAATAGCAATTAAAACATTTTTTTTTTTAGTTCGGATTAGAGTAGCCCTTCATATAGGATATGTATTCACATTAAGCTGCAAACCTATCAAAATATAGGATAGATGGGACATCTATGATAGTCCTTTGGATATGTGCACCAATGAATTCATTGATTGCATCTTTGTTTTCCTTTTCTAGATTTAGACTTGGCTGGAACCCCGACTGGGTTTCTGCCGGGGGGGGGGGGGGATCTTGCAGCAGGACAGTAGTCACATCTTCAGCACAGCTCCTGTGCTCTTCCCATACATGGAGTGACCCCTCTCTCCCCCAGAAGCAGTTCCCTCTTTTAACTGCAGTGAATGGTATCTGGCTAACAGAGTTAACTCTCAGGAGGTAACAGCTCTGCAGGGCAACACAACAACAGTCAAAACATAACATAGAAATAGAAAATGCATAACTGAACAATCTTTTTGGACGCACCTGCTTATTAGTGGGCTTAAAGAAAATTTCCCAGCATGAGTGTAAGAAAAAAATATGCCTTTTTCTCACTCCCCCAGTGGGAGTAAAAAATGTCCTAGCTTAAATGGGTGTAAAAAATGCCCCAGTGTTAGTGACAGTGAAAGATGCCCCTGTGTTGGTGGTCAATGTGGTGCAAAAAAAATAAATAAAAAAAAGCCCAGCATCAGTAGGAGCAAGAAAAGGTCCCTGTGTCAGAGGAAGTAAAAAAATGTCCTAGCTTAAAGCGGAGTTCCGCCTGGGAATTTTTTTTAAGTCAGCAACTACAAATACTGTAGCTGCTATCTTTTAATATATGAACACTTACCTGTCCAGGGAGCCCGCGATGTCAGCGCCCAAAGCCAATCTTCGGATTGACTCACAGGTGCTGCCGCCGCCATTCCTGCTAAGGGAACCAGGGAGTGAAGACTTTCAACTTCACTCCTGGTTCCCTACTGCGCATGCGCGAGTTGCGCTGCATGTTTTGAATGATCCCTGTTGTCTCCCAGAACCTGTGTGTCTCCCAGAAGACAGAGGGGGAAGGAGAAGGGGCCGGGTATTGCGTAGTTCGCCGTACAATGTGTGCCGCTTTGTCGCTGGAAGTGGGAGCAAATACCTGGATTTGACAGATATCTGCTCCCCCCTGAAAGGTGCCAAATGTCACACTGGAAGGGGGGGGATCTGATCAGCGGAAGTTCCATTTCTGGGTGTCTGTGATAGTAAAAATGTTCCAGTGGGGGGGGGAGGCCATCCTTTATGTTCTCCAAGCCTATCCTTTGTGATCTCCCCTCTTTTTGAAAAACTTGGCTGGGGTTTTCTCCCTAGAGTTGTTATCACCAGTTACCACATTTATGTACCAGCTCTCTTGCTTACCTGCTATTATATAACCCCTTTTACACACCTGATCATCCTGAACCACTTCAATATAGGGCACTTCCTGCCCAAGCCATTTTTCAGAACTGTCACACTTTAAATGACAATTGCGCGGTCATGCAACACTGTACCCAAATTAAATTTTTATACTTTTCCCCCCACAAATAGAGCTTTCTTTTAGTGATATTTGATCACCTCTATGTTTTTTATTTCTTGCGCTATAAACAAAACAAGAGTGACAAGTTTGAAAGAAAAACACAATATTTTTTTACTTTTTGGTATAATAAGAATCCATAAAAAAAACAAAAAAAAAAACATGTTTCCTCAGTTTAGGCTGATATGTATTCTTCTACACATTTTTGATAAAAATCGTAATCATAATAAGCATATATTGATTTGCGCAAAATAGGGGATAAATTTATGGAATTTTTATTATTATTATTTTTTTTTACTAGTAATGGCGGCGATCTGCGATTTTTATCATGACTGCGATATTGCGGGGGACATATCGGACACTTTTGACACTATTTTTGGACCATTCACACTTATACAGCGATCAGTGCTATATAAATCTACTGATTACTGTATAAATGTCACTAGCAGGGAAGGGATTAACACTTGGGGGCGATCAAGGGGTTAAATGTGTTACCTAGGGAGTGATTCTAACTGTAGGGGGAGGGGACTCACAAGGGGAGGAGACCGATCGGTGTTCCTCTGTACAAGGAACACACCATCGGTCTCCTCTCACCTGACAGGACGTGGATCTGTGTGTTTACACACACAGATCCACGGCCCTGCTCTGTTACTGGCAATCAAGGGTGTCCGGCGGACATCGTGGCCACCGGGCACGGGCATCGGCTCCCGAGTGACACACACACGCGCCCCCTAGAGGGCCGAGAAGCCGAGGACGTCATATGACGCCCAGCCAGAACGAGAGCCGCACCGCCTAGCCGTCATTTGACGGCTGGCGGGCGGGCGGCAAGCGGTTAAAGAACCTGAACTACATAATAAAGCGGAGGTAGGACAAAAGGGATTTTTGTGGTGCATAAATAGATCAATGAGAGAGAGTTTCTAAAAATATATAAGTTTTATTACTACAAATTTAGACAAAAGATATAAAAACAGATCCTGGGTATATTCAATACATGGTATGTCATACAAGAGTGGTGGTCATAATGCATAAAGTTTGGATGAGATACAAGAACTCGCATAGAAACCCGACACACTACAGAATGTTTTGGTCATTATCACTGGTTTCTTTTTCTTTCCTTGTCAAAATGTTTAAAAATGTTTCCATATGTCCAAGATTGGACACCAACTCTTGGAATATTATTATTTGAAACCTATGTTCTGTAGCGGGTGTTTGCATTTAAGGGAGGCATCTGGGTGGTAGTGTAACACAGATGCACAAATTGCTAGGGGATCCGAGACCTTTTTCTGGTTCTTGGAGGACTCTGGTGGTGTGAGGTTCCTTGCGGCCCACGGGGGGCGCTGTTGCCCTGGGCCGGAGCTGAACTCACACCGCAAGACTGTACCTTTTTGTGACGCAAAGGGAGAGGGGATAAAAGGGGCGGATGCCCTTATCACGGGGTTCAGAGTTCAGAGTCTGGAGGACGTGGCCGCACCCAGGCACCTTCAGCTTGGGTGCTGGCGTTCCAGTGCTCCAGGCCTAGGCGCCCTTGGCCTGAGCGGAGATGGAGTCCATCTCAGGCACCTTGAGCCTGGGGTGAGGTACTATGGCGGACGCCTGGGGCTCAGTACCTTCGACTGAGTTCCGCGAGGGTGGAGGAATCCGAGGGGGCCCTAACTCCTTGGGTGCCCGTGTCTGAGTTCGTGAGATCTGGTGTGCGGAACTTCTCTGAAGAGCCCGGCGCAGCATCGCTGGTGACAGAGAGGCCTCCGGTTTCTCCCTTGGACGGATTTCCTTCCCCTGACAGGGGCTGTGCTAGCAAAGGTAATTCATGTTCTACCTCACATAGTCAGTGGCAGTGACTATTCGCCACTGGTGATACCACAGTGGTTAGCAACAGAAGGGAAAGGATTGTGCCTCGATCTATTCCCCCCCCCCCATTATTACTCAGTAAAGAAACTGTTTGTTGGTTGCCAAGAAGAATAAAACTGAGTTGGACCTATTCACTGTGTAGAACTCTGGTTACTAGGGGCAAAGGAGTCAGGGACGAAGTACTGGACTTGACTCTAGGACACCTACACAAAACCCAATCTTCTGGCCTTCACCTTATAGCTATGGAGGACATGGGCCGTGGTAGGGCTGCAATGGATCGGCCGTGATCCGAACCCTGTTCGGATCGGATCACCACTCGATCCGCGGAGCGACCCCGTGACCTCAGCCTTAGGAAAGGCCGCAGCTTCGGCCTAGCTCTGGAGCCGCGGCCATCTTGGTACACCCGGCGGCGGCTGCCTTGTGCACGCTGACGTCATCACCCCTCGCTGCTTGTGGATCTGAACTGGCCGGCGGGAGAGACTAAAGTAAGTGGGGGAGATGCCCATTACAGTGGGGAGATTGTGGATATTACTGGGGGAGATTGTGGATATTACTGGGGGAGATTGTGGATATTACTGGGGGAGATTGTGGATATTACAGGGGGAGATTGTGGATATTACAGGGAGAGATTGTGGATATTGCTGGGGGAGATTGTGGATATTACTGGGGGGAGATTGTGGATATTACTGGGGGAGATTGTGGATATTACTGGGGGAGATTGTGGATATTACAGGGGGAGATTGTGGATATTAGTCATTTTTTTTTTCCCGATCCGATCCGTGGCTTTGATCCGAGGATCGATCCGATCCGTGAGTTTTTTTGATCCGTTGCACCCCTAGGCCGTGGTGTATCTCATCCCTCCGCCCAGCACTGAGACCCCTAGACGAAGAAAGACAAGCCGAGTATGAGAAGGGGTGAGGCCGCTACAGTTCTTTACTTATTGGTAGCGAAATTTAATTAATAATACTTGTTTATGCAACTTCAAATTTAATAAAATACGATTGATTCAAAAAAATGTTCCAGTGGGAATATAAAAAAAACAAAAAAACAGGAATGTCAGGAGTAGTAAAACATGCCTCTACAGTGGTCATCAGTGGGAGTAAAAAAAATGGCCCTGTGCCAGTGGTGAGGGAAATTAAAAATGGTCTTAGCTCAAAGACAAACTCCAGGAATTGCAACACTTTTAAAAATGTAAATGAACTTTTTTCCCTATACACCAATAACCTCCTTATTATAGAGCAAGCTAGCACCAATAAGAGTATAACATCTACCCACCCAAATATAAAAATGGTGCAGCGCTCTATTCCCTTTTAGTGCCTTTAGCCCTCGTTCACACTGAAAAAAAAATGCTGACACTTTAGCAGGGTTGGTCTGTGACGTCAGCACGCCACTCTGGGAGAAGATTCTGCACAACCATCAGGAGGACAGAGTGTTACGATTGAGGCACCATGTAGGACAGTGAATGCTCAGGTGGCTTATGTAGATGCAGTTTACATTTATTTTAATATGAGTACCATTCTAAAGTTAATCAAAAATGTTATATACACAGAGAATGGTCCCCCTTGTGTTTTTTGAAAAATTGTCATGCACTACCCGATTTTGGAGAAAGCTGCAGTGCCTAGTATTGGAGATGTTTTCCAAGAGGGAGGATATGGCTGAGATTTTATAAAGAAGGTGAGACTGATGCCGTGTACACACGATCGTTTTTAATGATGAGTAAAATGCAATTTTTTAAAATGGTCATTAAAAATGATCGTGTGCGGGCTTCAGAGCATTTCTCACGACGTGAAAAACGGGCATGAAAAAATTGGAACATGCTCTAATTTTTCACGTTGTTTTTTACATTGTCGTTTTTCTCGTCATGAAAAACGGGCGTGCGTGGGCTTTAACGACGTGAAAAAAAATGCGCATGCTCAGAATCAAGTATGAGACGGGAGCGCTCGTTCTGGTAAAACTAGCGTTTGTAATGGAGAGCATTGGAGATAGCACATTCATCACACTGTAACGGACTGAAAAGCACGAGGCTGAAAAGCGTGAATCGTCGCTCAACAAACTTTACTAACATGAAGGGTGGCGCCATCCGAATGGAACTTCCCCTTTATAGTGCCGTCACACGTGTTGTACGTCACTGCGCTTTGCTCGAGCATTTTTTTTCACGATAGTGTGTAGGCAAGGCAGGCTTGAGAAGAATCACGCCGAGAAAAACAACGTGTGTACACGGCATGATGGGCAGGATGCAGCATTTATATTATAACAAGTGATATTGACCTTCTATAGTTAGAGTTATAGAGGTCAATACTCAATGGTGAATGCATATTTTATTACGCGTATGGGGACAGCACGGATGTTTGGCATGGACTGAGAAACAGATATTTAATATATCAATTATATGAATATTAATGATAAACAATATGAATACTGTGCCAGTATTAAGAGGAGTAAAAAAAATGCCTTTACAATGGTCGTCAGTGGTAGAAAAAAAAATGTCTGGCGTCAGGAGTAAAAAAAATGCCTTGCATTGGTTGTTAGTGGGCATAGAAGAAAAAAAGTTACACCTAATACACAACTCTCTCATGAATGATGGGAATGGCCCTGGTTTGGAGTTTAGACTGGATTATGGTTGACTAGGATGAAGCAAAACTACTTTTACATTTAATAATAATACTTTAAAATCAATTGAGTGTCTGTTTGTTCTTCTTAGCAACTGATTCCAGCAATATGTGAGGACAAAAATTTCACCCGTACACACGGTCAGACTTTTTGACAACAAACTTCAAAATGTGCAAGTTTTCCAAAAAATCCGACTGTGTGTACGCTCCATCGGACAAACTTTTTCGTTTTTCATCGGACAAAAGTTTGCTCTGCAAACGGACAAACTTTTTGGCAACAAAAGTCCGATGGTGCAAAGTCCGACCGTGTGTACAGAAATCCATCGGACTTTTGTCCGAAGAACAAATAAGCATGCCCAGAACCAATGTTAAAATCAACCAACAATAGCAGAAGTTGACCAGAGGGTGGCGGTAAAGAGCAGAAAAGAGCAAAAAAAACACGTGATGTTGGGAAAGTTTTGGGAAAGTTTGCAGAAAAGTCCTGCCGTGTGTATGCTATGGGTGTGCCCGGCCAACTCCCTTCGGACAAAAATCCACGGAAAAGTTTGTTTGAAGTCCGACCGTGTGTACGAAGCTTTAGACAAGCTGTCTTTGATAGACGAAGAGGATAATTATATCTAAAGTCCATACCTAATAGAAGTATAATATCTTGATGCATCATATTGGGGAAACAATAGTTAGATAGAAAATTAAATAAATTTGTTTAATAAAAAATCTATTGTTTTGTGCAAGCTGGACAATAAATATATAAACACTGGCCCCGTTCACACCTATGCGAATTGGTTACACCGCATCCAATTCGCATAACATTATAAAATAAATTGATTCCAATGAGGCTGGTTCACATATGTGCGACGCATTTGCACTGCGCATTGCTGAAAAAACGTGTGCGTTCTCTAGGCATTGCGGCACATGTGTTGTGTTATGAACAGGGATCTTGAGGGGGAACTCCACGCCAAATTTTAAATAAAAAAACGGCATGGGTTCCCCTCCAGGAGCATACCAGGCCCTTAGGTCTGGTATGGACTTTAACGGGAACCCCTACGCCGAAAAAAAATGGCGTGGGGGATCCCCCAAAATCCATAGCAGACCCTTATCCGAGCACGCAACCTGGCAGGAGAGAAGAGGGAAGAAGGCGACAAAGAAGACTGGGCCCCCGCTAGCAAAAGAGCTGGAAGAAGATAGCGGAAGCCCGGCAGAAGGAAGAAAGAACCGGAGAGCGAGAGAAGAACCGGAGAGCGTGGAGACGACACCGGAGACCCCCGAAGTTGGAAGAAGACCCCGAAGTCGAAGAAGACCCCCAGAGCTGACTAATAAATTACTTAAAAAATCTGTGTAGTGTTTTTATTGCCATTTTTTTTCCACCAGGTGAATGGGTAGGGGTATGATGTACCCCATACTCATTCACATAGGGTGGGGGGCCGGGATCTGGGGGCCCCCTTATTAAAGGGGGCTCCTGGATTCCGATAAGCCCCCCGCCCGCATACCCCGACAACCAACGGCCAGGGTTGTTGGGAAGAGGCCCTGTCCTTATCAACATGGGGGCAGGGTGCTTTGGGTGGGGGGGCCCGCAGGGTGCCCCCCTGCCCCAAAGCACACACCCCCCATGTTGAGGGCATGTGGCCTGGTACGGTTCAGGAGGGAGGGGGGGCCGCTCTGTCGTCCCCCCTCTTTTCCTGCGGCCTGCCAGGTTGCGTGCTCGAATAAGGGTCTGCTATGGACTTTGGGGGGACCCCCACGCCGGTTTTTTTCGGCGTAGGGGTTCCCGTTAAAGTCCATACCAGACCTAAGGGCCTGATATGCTCCTGGAGGGGAACCCATGCCGTTTTTTTATTTAAAATTTGGCGTGGAGTTCCCCCTCATGATAACAGCGGTGAGACTTTCCAGGCAGTGTTAATTTTGGCTGCAAATTTTGTTTTAGTTTTAGTCTTAGTCTCAGGACTAAAATGGCATTTTAGTTTTAGTCCCATTTTAGTCTTCTGCAATAGTTTTAGTTTTAGTCGTATTTAGTCTACTAAAACTCCAATTCATTTTAGTCGAGTTTTAGTCGACTAAAAGTCCTTTTAGTCGACTAAAACTCCTTTTAGTTGTCTAAAATCGAATGGCTGTAGTTAAATTGTAATTGTAATGCATCAATTAAGCATTTCTCTACCATTTCCAAACTCATTATTATATAGTAACTGCTGCTGGAGTGAGAAATCAAATATGTTGTTTTTTAATGGTTAGGATTGAACATGCACTACAGAGACACAGATTTAGTCGTTATATAACGTCTTTATTTAAGTAAAAACTTTTCGTCAAGAATATTGCTGTTTTAATAAAAGGATAAAATACCCCCAAAAAAAAATAGGAACACTTTGCGTGACATTCATGCATGCGCGATTGGCTCTGCTGCTTCTTCTCAGCCAAGGGAGTGTGCGGTGTGGTGGGCCCACTCACAATTTTGCCTAAGAAGAACACAGCCATGAATAAATGGTACAAAAACATACTATTCAGGCTCCGAGAACAACTTCTCCTAAGTCCTACTCCTAACCATCTAAGAACAGTTTGGTGATGAACAGAACAACATGTCTTTTCCAGCATGATGGAGCTCCTTACCATAAGGCAAAAGTAATAAGTAGTACTAGTAAGTAAGCGGTACTGGGAACAAAAGTTTTTAATTTTGGGTCCATGGCCAGGGAAACTAGACCTTAATCCCTTTGAGAAGTAACAAGTTGAACGTGTGGTGGACTGGTGGTCATGGTCAATCCAACCTCAAGAGGCTGGTGATGAGGGTGAGGGAAAGGGAACCCAAAAAAAAAAAACACAAATTCTGACAAGTTGAACTTGATTGACAATGACAACATGCCACCACGATTGTCAGGCCCAGGGCAAATTGCAGCAGAGCATAGGTCTTTAAAAAGAAGGGTCAACTAACTCAAGTCAACACTGTGACTGCGTGACTGCAGTGCAGATATTGACTCTTTGCATTTGCAATGCATAAAATTAATGTCAATAAAAGCATTTGACACTTATGCAATGCTTTTACCGGATACAATGATCTGACACAAATGTCAGATCATTGTATCCCAGATACATCTGAGACTGACACAAAAAGATCTAAAACACTGAAGCAGCACTAGCAGACATTGTCAAAATTATTTTGGTGTCATTTTGGCCATAGCTGTACATGTACATGCCATGGCCAACCAAGCACAGACAGCAGCACACTGCACAGGCACTGTTACTTACTTACTGCCTGGTGCCTGTCTGGCAGTGGCACAGGCACAGAGAGAGCACTCCCGAGTCCGACTCCTGACTCCCGACTAATACTATGCTGTGACAGCATAACAAACAAACCAATACTTGAGGGTAATGCTTATTTCTACAATAAGAATAAGTTTACTGTCAGTTTATTATTTCAACAGTTCTAATGCTCAGATACATTCAAAGAAAAAGTGCACAGTCTACAATAATGCCATTAGTGCGTGGATTTACTGGATTATAACAGTCACCACTTTTTATCAACTCCAGTCCTCTCTCTCTCAGCATCCAGTTTCACAATGACAAAATAGAGGTAAATATCACACTAAAAGAAAAGACGGTTGCCCTTTTTGACCGTCCATTACCGTTACTGATCTATTTTTCTTTCATTAGTGTGATATTTACCTATATTGTCAAATTTGTCAATGCTAAAAGAGAGGGTACATTGTCAGTCAACATGTTGGTTGATAAAAAGTGGTGGTTGACTTGTTATTGTTCCAGAATACACATACTAATGGCATGGCATTTGTAGCCTCAGCCTGAGCCTGTGCATTTTTCCTATGAATTTGACTGACAATTAAAACTGTTGAACTACTGATTCTTCCTATCCTATCGCAATAAGCAGAACCCACAAGTATTAGGTATGCTTCTGTAAATAGAAATACTTGAAGAGAATAATAAAACACTCCTATTTGTTTCAATTTATTTTAAGGAAAGCACTTCGTGCCAACATGACCCTTGCTCTATTCTGCCGACCTCTAGAGAGGTCACCTGTAACACTTGTGACAGCAGGAAGGTAAAGTCACCTGGTTGCATCCAGGGGGGTAGGTATATTTCTCCCAGATTCAGGCTTTATGCCGACTTATACAACTAGGGAGAGAGTTGATGAAGCCCAGCTGAGGCTAGTGGGCTCATGGATGATTCATACCTCTAGGGAGAGTGCTGGGCGTCGTGCAGGCAGGGAGTTGATGAGACCAGCTGAAGCTTGTCAGCTCGTTTAAGGCCTCTATAAAAACTCCCAGCTTCATTAGGTGTTTGCTCATGCCTGGAACCAGACCTGTGTGGACTGTCTAGGGAGAGTGAACCCCTGTGCGGTGAGACAAAGCCTGTGTGGCTATTTGTTTGGACATTTACTAAACCAGGGACTTAGGGACTAGGACAGCACCAGGCTGATCCCAGTTGTTAGTTAGGGAAACCTGCATGTTTAGTCAGAGGTCAAGCTGACCAGGATTTATTTTGTTTATGTTTCTTTTTGCTTTGCTGTGTTTTTGTCACTGTAAATAGAGAAATAAACCGCACCTTTTGATCTTGAAAACCACAACCTCCGTCTGCTGGGCCTGTTTTTGTGTGGGGAGCCCATCCAGGGGGTCACACACACCCGCTACCGAGCTAACCCCCTCACAGTTGGTGGAGAACCAGTAGCAGTTTTTTTTAAGCCAGCATGGAGGAGATACTGAAACAGCTGGCTCTAGCAAATGCCAATCAACAGCAGACAAATGCAGGTTTGCAAAAGAGCCTTGCAGCTCAACAACAGAGCTTCGCAGCCCAGCAACAAGCCCAGCAGCAATCTGAGGCCCGCTTCATAGACCTGTTGCAGAAGCAAGAGCAGAGACTACAACAACAGATGGAAGCAGTAATGCAGCAACGTCCGCAGACCAGTGAGGAAAGCCGTCCCACTAATACCGCGTCCTTTGGGGTGAGTCGTTTATTGACAAAAATGACTGGAGAGGATGATCCAGAGGTATTTTTGACCACATTTGAAAGGACTGCTGAAAGAGAAAAGTGGCCTGAGGAGCAGTGGGCTGGACTGCTGGCTCCTCTGTTAACTGGTGAATCGCAGAAAGCTTACTATGACCTAGAGCCTGACCAAGCAAAAGACTATGTGATGCTAAAAGCTGAAATATTGGCAAGGCTGGGTGTCACCCTGGCTGTCCGGGCTCAGCGTGTGCATAACTGGACTTTCCAGCTTGGAAAACCCCCCAGGTCTCAAATGTATGATCTCATTCACCTGAGCAGGAAGTGGCTACAGCCAGAGACTTTGTCCGCACCGGAGATTGTGGAACGTGTTGTGATGGATCGTTTCTTGAGAGCTCTTCCTACCGCCATTCAAAAGTGGGTAAGCCATGGAGACCCAGAAACGGCCGGTAAACTTGTGGATCGTGTAGAGAGATACTTGGCTGCAGAGAACCTGACGGCCTCTTCCAGAGACTCTCGGACTTTCCACCCTAAGACCAGACCATCCCCAGGGGCGGATAAGAGGATTCCAAGGGGTGAGGGTGGAGAGAGTGAGAGGGTGGGAGCTCTACCCAAAGTTTGGCGAGAACAGCCTGGGAAGTCAGGGGCTCAAGAGGCAGCCAAAAGGATTGTTTGCTACCGCTGCCGGCAAGCGGGACATATTGCAGCAAATTGCCCGGTTGTGGAGGAACCCATGCAATATGACTTTCTGACGGACAGACGTCAGTCGCTGTGTGCGACAGTCGCATGCACTGCCATTCGGGGAACTGAGAAACATTTATGCAAAATGTGCATTAATGGTAGAAATGTTGTGGTATTACTGGATTCAGGTAGCCTTGTGACCCTGATAAAGGCTGAATTATTTAAAACAGAGGTCTCTGGGAATAGCAAGGTAGCTGTTATTTGTGTGCATGGGGACACCCGAGAGTATCCAGTGACTACAGTGTGTTTCAAGACCCCCAAAGGTACCCTCTCTCATCCAGTGGGGTTAGTATCTCAACTACCGCATGATGCCATTGTGGGAAGGGATTTTCCGAAGTTCTGGGAACTGTGGGATGATCCTGAGCCCCCCACTGGTGCCCCTATGTACCAGGAAGGTGATAGCCAGAACTCCTCTGAGAGTGGTGAGGACTCTCCAGAATTTCCCTTGTCAGTATTGGCAGGCGAGACTCAAGAAACTGGAGAGGAGCCCACCTCCTCAGACGAAAACCTACCGTCTGTGGAGTTTTCTGATCTTGAGGTTCACAGGGAAAATTTTGCCACAGAACAGTTAAAAGACCCCGCCCTAATAAAGGCACGGGAAAACGTAGTGGAAATAGATGGCGAGTTAGTGAACCCAGATAATACCTGCACTTACCCATACTTCAGCGTAGAGAAGGACCTACTGTATCGGGTGGCAAAAAGGGCAGAAGAAACCGTTGAGCAGCTTGTAGTGCCCAAACCTTACAGGAAGTTGGTGTTGGAGTTGGCCCATGGGCACATTCTTGGAGGTCATCTGGGGACAGAGAAAACCCGAGAGAGGGTATTACAGAGATTCTATTGGCCTGGGGTGATGAAGGACATAGAAAATTATTGTTCCTCCTGCCCTGTGTGTCAGAGGTCGGCCCCGATGCCACATTTCCGTAGCCCGCTGGTCCCTCTACCCATCATTGAGGTCCCGTTTGAGAGGATCGCAATAGATTTGGTAGGTCCTATAATCAAGTCCGCTAGGGGGCACCAGTACATATTAGTTATAATGGACTATGCCACCCGTTATCCAGAAGCGATCCCTCTCCGAAATACCTCGGCCAAAACCATAGCCAAAGAGCTATCTCTTGTTTTTAGCCGGGTGGGTATTTGTAAAGAACTGCTTACGGACCAAGGTACACCCTTTATGTCCCGGGTTATGAAAGAGCTGTGTAAATTGTTCAAAGTGACGCAATTGCGTACGTCTGTGTATCACCCCCAAACCGATGGGCTGGTTGAAAGATTCAACAAAACCCTAAAACAAATGTTGAAGAAAGTGGTGGATAGAGATGGAAAGGATTGGGACTGTCTACTTCCTTATTTGATGTTTGCTATTAGGGAGGTGCCCCAATCCTCTACGGGATTCTCCCCCTTTGAGTTACTGTATGGGAGACACCCAAGAGGGCTGTTGGATATTGCCAAGGAAACTTGGGAAAGTGAGAGTTCTCCCCACAGGAGTGTGATTGAGCATGTCGCCCTGATGCAAGATCGAATTGCACAGGTAATGCCCATCGTGAAGGAACATTTGGCCCAAGCGCAGTTGGCACAGCAGAGAGTGTACAACCGTGGAGCCAAGACCCGTACCTTTTCCCCGGGGGATAGGATATTGGTACTTGTCCCTACGGTTGAAAGTAAATTCCTTGCCAAATGGCAAGGCCCCTACGAGATAATGGAAAAAGTGAGCGAAGTGAATTACAAGGTCAGACAACCAGGAAGGCGAAAGCCCGAACAGATCTATCACGTTAATCTGTTGAAAGCCTGGAGGGATAGAGAGTCCCTAGTCGCAGAAACTTGGTCACCAGCTCAAACTGGTTGCGTGATTCCGGAGGTTGGAATAGCAGCCACCTTGTCACAACCCCAACAACAGGAGGTTAAGGAGTTTGTGCTTCGCAACAAGGAGGTGTTCTCTGAGCTGCCGGGACAAACATCTGGGGTAGAGCATGATATTATTACCCCGCCCGGTGAAAGGGTGAAGTTAAAACCCTATCGGATCCCAGAGGCCCGACGGGAGGCAATACGGGAGGAAGTACAGAAAATGCTGAACTTAGGGGTGATAGAGGAGTCCCAAAGTGATTGGTCTAGTCCCATTGTGTTGGTGCCTAAACCGGATGGGAGCTGGCGATTTTGTAACGATTTTCGTCAGTTGAACAAAGTTACAAAATTTGACACCTACCCCATGCCACGTATAGATGAGTTGATCGACCGGCTGGGAACAGCCCGATACATGACGACTCTTGACCTCACAAAAGGGTATTGGCAAATTCCCCTGGCCAAGTCGGCCAAAGAGAAAACCGCATTTGTAACCCCAGACGGGGCGTTCCAATATAAGAGAATGCCGTTCGGGTTACAGAATGCGCCGGCCACATTCCAGCGGAAAATGGACCAGATACTGAGGCCCCATCGGAAGTATGCTGCGGCTTACCTGGATGACGTAATTGTCCATAGCACAGATTGGGCCTCACATCTGCCAAAAGTGCAAGCAGTCCTAGACTCTATCCGGGAAGCGGGGTTTACGGCTAACCCCAAGAAGTGTACCATTGGGCAGGAGGAGGCCAAATATCTTGGGTACACCATTGGCAGGGGAGTAATAAAACCCCAACTCAACAAAGTCGAGGCCATCCAGAGTTGGCCACGTCCCAACAGCAAGAAGCAGGTACGAGCCTTTCTGGGAATCGCGGGTTATTATCGGCGCTTCATTCCCCACTTTGCTTCTAAGGCTGTGCCGCTAACCAACCTGACGAAAGGGAAAGGGTCGGTCATGATTAAATGGACCCCCGAGGCTGAGGCAGCATTCCAATTCTTGAAACAAGCCTTATGTAGCCAGCCAGTGTTGTACTCACCCGACTTCTCTAAAGACTTTGTCGTACAAAGTGATGCGTCAGATGTGGGGTTAGGAGCAGTATTGTCCCAGGTCTGGAACGGGGAAGAGCACCCAGTCATTTACCTCAGCAGGAAGTTGAAGTCCCATGAGGTAAATTACGCCACGGTTGAAAAGGAGTGTTTAGCGGTGAAGTGGGCTCTAGATTCCCTTCGGTACTATCTGCTAGGTAGGCACTTTGACATGGTTACGGATCACGCTCCGATAAAGTGGATGGCTCAAAACAAGGAGACAAATAGAAGAGTAAATAGGTGGTTCCTGGCCCTACAGGAATTCAACTTCACAGTAAAGCATCGCCCTGGCGTTCAAATGGGGAATGTGGATGCTTTGTCTCGAGTACATGAATGCCTGATTGCTGGTGTTCCAACCCCGAGGTTAAAACAAGAGGGGGGGGTATGTGACAGCAGGAAGGTAAAGTCACCTGGTTGCATCCAGGGGGGTAGGTATATTTCTCCCAGATTCAGGCTTTATGCCGACTTATACAACTAGGGAGAGAGTTGATGAAGCCCAGCTGAGGCTAGTGGGCTCATGGATGATTCATACCTCTAGGGAGAGTGCTGGGCGTCGTGCAGGCAGGGAGTTGATGAGACCAGCTGAAGCTTGTCAGCTCGTTTAAGGCCTCTATAAAAACTCCCAGCTTCATTAGGTGTTTGCTCATGCCTGGAACCAGACCTGTGTGGACTGTCTAGGGAGAGTGAACCCCTGTGCGGTGAGACAAAGCCTGTGTGGCTATTTGTTTGGACATTTACTAAACCAGGGACTTAGGGACTAGGACAGCACCAGGCTGATCCCAGTTGTTAGTTAGGGAAACCTGCATGTTTAGTCAGAGGTCAAGCTGACCAGGATTTATTTTGTTTATGTTTCTTTTTGCTTTGCTGTGTTTTTGTCACTGTAAATAGAGAAATAAACCGCACCTTTTGATCTTGAAAACCACAACCTCCGTCTGCTGGGCCTGTTTTTGTGTGGGGAGCCCATCCAGGGGGTCACACACACCCGCTACCGAGCTAACCCCCTCACACACTGAATACCCTCTCTGCAAAGGCTTGAGAAGCTGGCATAGCCAGCAGGTCTAATGCAAAAGGTTTTAGCTGGTGATACAAAGTGTCACTCTTTGACAGCCAAAAATCTGTCGCGGTGGTGTACTCCTCACTGATGGCAACTTGGTGCAAAAGCTCTTCCTTATATTTTCTGAACTGCTGCTCTATGCTGTTCGGGGAGATCCTCTGCTTGGGTCTTCTGCGGCATTTAGATAGAAACCGAAAGACTGGTTGCTTAGATGTGGATGCCGGTGGTGGTGCTTCTTCGACTTCCTGCGATAGTTCTTCTACCACATCATCGTCAGACAATTCCTCAAGGGGTGTGTGTGGCAATGTGTATTTTCTTGTGGCATACTCCTCTGCCTTTTTAAGCAGTTCTTGAATATTCTCATCCGCCGCATCAACAAGGGTTTCACAGATGATAGGGTTGACAAAACAAGCAGCTGCTGCAAGTGGAGAGAACATTTCGTCAGTTGGATCTAAGAATGAAGCAAAACGTTGGTTGACACTCCCTTTCATCTTCTTTGCAATTGTGGCAAGGTCTTGGTAGCTAGTGTTCTGTTTAAAGTCCTCAAGATGGCTGAGCAGATCAAAGAGGGCAGGAACAGCCAGGGACATGGACATGGTGTCACTCTGGAGGGTTTTGGTATGTTCTGCAAAAGGCAGCAGTAGGTCATGCAATGATGTGAGCTTTTGCCATTCACTAGGGAGCAAGCTGTCCCATCCCATGCTGTTTGCAATTTGGCAGACTGACTCTTTCAGTTTGAGGAGTCTTGCGATCATGTTGAATGTACTTGACCAGCGTGTGAGGCAGTCATTTAAAAGAATAAGGCCACAATGCTCCAATAGCTTCTGTGTTGCAACTGAAGACTTGCGGAAGAGGTGCACTATTGATCTTGCTTTATCCAGTATTCTCTTCACACTTGCCTCCTTATGCACCATGTGGACCACAAGTTGCAACGTATGCACCACACATGGTGTCCGGTCCATGTCGATCTGTTGGTACCTATCAAGTGGAACACACACACACAGCCCAATAAGCATAAAGTATACTATAGAAAATGTTTGTTCCATTCTATTATTTTAACACTTAACATCTTATGGGAATACTTTTACAGTACACAAGACAAATTATAGTGGAAAAATAAAAAAGGTGCACTGACTGACTGCACCACGTAGACTAGAGCAGATAGCGCTGTGCCCCCATATCAATCATCTCATAGTCATTAGATAATTGACTGGTGACTGTCACCGTGTCAACCATGTCATCATGTAAAAGAATAAAAATGTCTCACTCACTCACCGCAGATCATCAATTTCCGTCTCAGCCTCAGAGTCACTTTCCGTCATGGGGGAGTCTTCCTCACTAGAGCTGGGTGGTTCTTCTGCTGCTGCTGTGGTTTTTTTAAATGCCGCCACCATATTGCTCCCGTTGTCTGTTATCACTGTAAGGATCTTCCTCTTTGGTATGTCCCAGTCTTGCAAGCATTTGTCCACACAGGATTTGATTGACTGTGCAGTGTGTGGGTGGGATACTTGTTCAAGGGCCAACAATATGTGTTCAGGTTTATGTTGTTCAACACAAAAGTAGCATGCACTTATGGCAAGGAATGAAGCTGAGAGTCCTTTTTTGGTCCACAAATCAGTGCAAATAGATACTCTCTGAGCAGCAGCCACTCTCTTTTTGAATTTTTGTTTATCATCTTCATATTGTTAGTCAATCAGATTGCTTATTTTAGTTTTCTTTGGAACAGTCAGCTTCCTATCTAGTGTCTCCATCATGCTAACAAAGTCCTCATCTTCAATCGTTCTGACTGGTAATCCGGTGCGCCCAATCCATCTTGCTATGGCCTCTTCCCTGGCATGTTGCTCCTTAGAGTAAATTTTATATTTTGAAGCACCTAAAAGAGCAGTGCAAATAGTTTGCTGTGGTTGTGCACTGCCACTGGCTTGACTCAGTGCATCATTTGATGTTTTCAGTATCTGTGGGGTTGAATTAGGGGGGAAAATTAAATTTATCCTGATTTTACGTGCTCTCTCACCCCAGTGACCCTCCCCACCCACACAGTCAGTCAGCTCCAACTAAGTTGCCTCTCTATAATATACTAAATGTATAGCAGAGAAACACATGGCGGTCGTTGATATTTAATGTCACACGGTATTTGCGCAGCGGTATTTCAAACGCATTTATTTTTTTTAGGAAAAAAGGCACTTTCATGAATAAAAAAATAAATAAACAGTAAAGCTCAATTGTTTCATATAATGTGAAAGATCAGATGATGCTACGCGGAGTAAATACCAAACATGACTCGTGTAATAATGGCGAATTGGCGACAAACTACACTACTGTACCTAAACATCTACATCTTAAAAAATGCATTATGCAGGGGCCACTTACGTTTTCAGCTCGTGGGGGATGCTTTAAAAAAAATAATTCTTATTCATTTTATTTATTTTATATTGTCACATGTTGCTGTGCTTACCTTTTTATGAATTTCAGGATGAGTTGTCCGAAAATGACGCTTCAAATTTGTTGTATTTTTACCAGCGAGTGTCGCTCCACATGGTTTGCAAAGAGTCTTGTTGTCCTTAACATCAAATGTAAAATACAGCCATAGATCTTCTCTTCTCTTTCTACCAGTGATAATCACAGCCGACATTTCTGTATAGTAATAGTTTGGACTTTGGAGTCTTGGATATTGTATGGTGGGGGGGGGGGGGGAAGCCTGTATGTGGCAGTGCTCTCTCGACGATGGTCTCTGAGTAGAGTAGAGTAGGCCTGTGAAATTAGGAAATAAATGGCATGCAGTCAGTAAAGTACACATTCTGCCTAGATGTTGGTCTGACTCTGAGGGGATGGCCTATAATGGACAGTGAGACATATTTTGCAAAAAGGCCTGGAATGGATGCCAGTGCCACTCCACTGAGCAGCAGAATTTCATCACACAACAAGTGGTCGTCTAAGGGCTAGTTAGTACTGTACTAACTAGTAGTAGATGGTCAGGGGAGGGGGAGGCCTCAGGCCTGTTGTACGTACCACAATTTGTGTAACTCTGATGTGATGTCTGTACTCTGGGTGGGAGAAGAGTGGCGGGTGCAGTCGGAGTAGTCGGGAGTCGGGAGCGGACTCTGTCTGGAGACTCGGAGTGCTTTCTCTGTCTGTGTCCTGTCTGTGTCCTCACGCTGGCGGCCGCGCCTCACCATCGGACTCTTCTTATGGTATCGCTGGGCGCGTGGATTGCGTAAGTAGGCGGAGCTCCGTAAGTTGTTAAACGTCCCTCCTTCCCATTTTCGTCTAGTTGTCGTCCGATAACGAAAACGGATCAAATTTTCGTCATAGTTTTCGTCAGAGGACGAAAATGTGCTGTACTTTTCGTTCCGTTTTCGTCACTTTAAAATTGCTGCTGACGAAATCGTTGACGAAAAACGTTTTCGTTGACGAAATTAACACTGTTCCCAGGTGGAAGACTCCAAGCTCAAAAACGCAATGCATAGGTGTGAACCCAGCCTAAACCTACATCAAGTAAAGAAAAAACTCCATCCAAGCTTGGGTGGAATAATGATTATCAGGGAACTACTGCCAGACTAAAATAATTACCATTGCAGTTACATCATTTCAGATTATGTGTTTTTTTTTTTAATGTTTCACTCAGAGAAAAATTCTATTGAAGGCTGAAATTCAGGCAAGCTAATACAATACACTGATACAATGCATACAGTATATAAAGGCTGTGTTACCTGCCAAAGAATTTGAGTTTATGGCTATACAGTCCTAAGATTTAGGCCATGTTTCCACTATTGCGACCCCAAAGTCTGACGATTTAGAGTGTGACTTTGATGCGACTTTACAGTCTCTGGATTAAAGTTGCATCAAAAGTCACATCAAAGTAGTGCAACTTTAATTTGCATAGATGGGAACGGGTGTCATTGAAATCAATGGGCTGTGACTTGGCATGCGACTTTGTGTCCAAAGTCACATGACAAGTTGCACTAGTGGAAACTGAGCCTTACACAGCCTGGTGACCTGATGTTTCTTTGCTGCAGTTTAGCAAGATAGATAGTTCACCTCCCTGCCCCCAGCCTGTGATTGGACAGAGAAGCAGTAGAACAGGTTGAGAAGGTCATCCTTCTACTCTCTCCTCCCGTCAGGCCCAACTACACAGCAAAATGCCTGAAGCTCAAAAAAGTACAGGAGCGTCTTTTTTGACAGATTACAGGCGTTTTCTGCTTTCTACATCGGTGACCCTTTGACCTGTACAAAAACATGTCAAAAATCGCAGCAAAAACACGGTAAAATTGCGATAACGCAGCAAAAATCACAACTAAAACATGCGACTTTCTGCCTGAAAACAAAACGCTTAGGTGTGAACAGAGCCTAAGACTAAATACCCCCATTTTACAAAGCGCAGCAGGTCAGTGTGGTACATACCTTCCTTCTAGGAAGGTGCATTTCAAGGGTAAGTCATGAGTGGCCTTGTTCAAAAGGTAATTTTTTTACTGTACGATAAAATATGAGTTATTAGATCGTGGTATTGTACTGTATGTGGTATACTTAAAACCTTTAAAAAAAAATAAAAAAAAATACATGAATCCGATATACTGCTGTAATAGCGTGGCTATTATAATGAAGGAATAACGGTTACTGTTTCGTTGCAAATGGACGGGATACCTCCAGAGTAAAAAACACAACTGAAAAAAATAGATAGAGATGGGGCCAAGTGAGGACCCCTGAAAAGTCCTTGTGGAGAATCAGCCACAGTATACCAAAATTTATTATAAACTTTATTAGATACTTAAAACCTTCCCTGCAGGGCTGCCCCACCCTCTTCCTGCCACTGATCTTCCGACTCTGTGGAGATTAACAGCTTCAAGTCTCTGGGCTCGCTGCACGAAAGATGATCCGCCACTGCCCATAACATTATTTGTGAATAGCGGGGAGTCTGATTAGTCATAGGATTCTCTCCTGCATGCACAGATCATTTTATAATGTAATCAGTGAAATAACTTTTCTCACTGGAGGAGCTGTTAACCCCTATAGCACAGTTCAGCAGCAAGAAGAGGATGGGGCAGCCTTACAGTGACAATTTCTACAGCATCTGGCAGCCTGCACATCGTGGAATATACTTCATTTCAGGTAAGAAATTAAACTAAAGCTGTAGAGAATTTTTTTTTTCAAAGTAAACATTCACTTTAAAGGGGTGGTCCGGGCAACCCCGCACAAAAAAAAATAATTAAAAGCCAGCAGCTACACATACTGCAGCTGCTGGCTTTTAATAAATGGAGACTTACCTGTCCTGGTGTCCCTCGATGTCGGCACCGCAGCTGATGTTTCCCATCAGCTGTCGGGTGCTGCCGTCGCCTTTCACACCAGGAACCCTACTACACATGCGCAAGGCCCACTCCTCTCTCCTATTAGCCCGGTGGCCAGGGGAGGAGGAGGAGGGAGCCCCGCGGTGATGTCACGGCCGCGGCCGGACTCCCGGAAGTGGGAAAGGATACCTGTCTTTGACAGGTATCCTGTCCCCCTCCCCCCGAAAGGTGCCAATTGTGGCACTGGAGGGGGGAAGGAATCCGATGAGCGGAAGTTCCACTTTAGGGTGGAACTCCGCTTTAAAAGTATCTCTTTTCTTGTTAACCACCTCAATACCGCACGCTGTAATATGACGTCCTGGGATTTAGGGGGGGATATCTGAATGCTGCCTGCAGCTACAGGCATCATTCAGATATCCTTCTTTTCAGCCGGCGATTCTGCACACCATAAGAATGATCATAGCGGCAGTTCCGTCGCTTGATCATTCTTATAGGCGACGGGAGGGGACATCCCCCCCACTCCCGCCGCCATCCGGTGCTTCTCCGGGCTCTCCCGTGCCATCGGGGGCCCGGAGAACGAATCGGCCGGCGCCGGATGATGAGGATAGAGATTCTCTATGACTGTCGGAGGCCCGGGCACGACAGTATGACGTCAAGCCCGGGTACCCGGAAGTAAACAAAGCAGTGATCGCGGCTGTCAGCGTGAGATCGTGAATTTTTTTTCCCAATCTCATGCTTCCCAGCATGGAGTAGAGATGTGGGGTCTTGTTGACCCCGCATCTCTCCATAAAGAGGACCTGTCACAATATATTCCTATTACAAGGGATGTTTACATTCCTTGTAATAGGAAAAAAAATGATCAAAAGATAAAAAATAAAAAAAGTGTAAAAATAAAAAAAATTAAGTAAAAAAAAATAAAACATTTAAACCGCCCCTTGCGCCCTCGCGCTCAGAAGTGAACACAAATGTAAGTCCCGCCCACATATGTAAACGCCATTCAAACCACACATGTAAGGTATCACCGCGTGCGTTAGAGCACGTGCAACAATTCTAGTACTATACTTTTCTGTAACTCTAACCTGATAACCTGTAAAAAAAATTAAGCGTCGCCTATGGAGATTTTTAAGTACCGAAGTTTGGCGCCATTCCATGAGTGTGCGAAATTTTAAAGCGTGACAAGTTAGGTATCTATTTACTCGGCGTAACATCATCTTTCACATTATACAAAAAAATTGGGCTAACTTTACTGTTTTGTTATTTTTGAATTCATGAAACCGTTTTTTTTTCCAGAAAACAAAGGCGTCTGAAAAATTATTGCGCAAATACCGTGCGAGATAATGATCTTCTCGAATTTATTTTGCTGAATATTGTAACCGAGAATAATTCTGAGTTCAGAATCATCTTTCTTTGATGTAATTTTGGGCTTAGAACCAAAATGATCAAATGGGACAAAGAGATTTAAGAGAAAAAGAAACCCAAGTATATTAGGGACTCTGGTGAGGAGAGATATTTAACCACTTGACAACTGGGCACTTAAACCCCCTTCCTAACCAGGCGAATTTTCAGCTTTCGGTGCTCTCACATTTTGAATGACAATTACTCAGTCATACAACACTGTACCCATATGAAATTTTTGTCCTTTTTTTCACACAAATAGAGCTTTCTTTTGGTGGTATTTAATCACTGTTGGGTTTTTTATTTTTTGCGCTATAAGAGAAAAAAGACTGAAAATTTTGTAAAAAAATGAATTTTTCTTTGTTTCCGTTATAAAATTTTGCAAATTAGTATTTTTTCTTCATACATTTTGGCCAAAATTTATACTGCTACATATCTTTGGTAAAAATAAGTACAAATTGGTGGATATTTTTTGGTCTTTGTGAAAGTTATAGAGTCCACAAGCTATGGTGCCAATATCTGAAAATTGATCACACCTGAAGTACTGACGGCCTATCTCAATTCTTGAGACCCTAACATGCCAGAAAAGTACAAATACCCCCCAAATGACCCCTTTTTGGAAAGAAGACATTCCAAGGTATTTAGAAAGAGTCATTGTGAGTTTTTTGAAGTTGTCATTTTTTCCCACAATTCTTTGCAAAAATCAAGATTTTTTTTTCTTTTTTTTTTTTTCCACAAAATTGTCATATTAGCAGGTTATTTCTCACACACAGCATATGCATACCACAAATTACACCCCAAAACACATTCTGCTATTCCTCCCGAGTATGGCGATACCACATGTGTGAGACTTTTACACAGCGTGGCCACATACAGAGGCCCAACATGCAGGGAGCACCTTCAGGCGTTCTGGAGCACCCAGGCCAATTCTGACATTTCTCTCCTACATGTAAAAATCATCATTTATTTGCTATAAAATTACATAGAACCCCAAAACATTATATATGTTTTTTTAGCAAAGACCTTAAAGAATATAATGGTGGTCATTGCAACTTTTTATCTTGCACGGTATTTGCGCAGAAATTTTTCTAACGCGTTTTTTACGGAAAAAAACTGTTTTGTGCCTAAAAGAAAAAAAAAACAGTAAAGTTAGCCCAGTGTTTTTGCATAATGTGAAAGATGAAGTTACGCCGAGTAAATAGATACCTAACATGTCACCCTTCAAAATTGCACACGCTCGTGGAATGACGCCAAACTTCGCTACTTAAAAATCCCCATAGGCAATGCTTTAAATATTTTTACTGGTTATATGTTTTGAGTTACAGAGGAGGTCTAGGGCCAAAATTATTGCTCTCGCTCTAACGTTCGCAACGATACCTCACATGTGTGGCTTGAACACCGTTTTCATATGTGGGCGGGGCTTACGTATGCGTTCACTTCTGCATGCGAGCTCGCGGGGGCAGGGGCGCTTTAAAAAATATATATATATTTTATTGTTCATTTTACTTTATTTATTTTAGTTTGACATGTTTTTCCGCCCCAAATTTTTTTTTTTAGCACTTTTATTCCTATTACAAGGAATGTAAACATCCCTTGTAATAGGAATATGGCATGACAGGTCCTCTTTACAGTGAGATATGGGGGGGGGGTGTCAATAAGACCCCACATCTCACCTCTAGGCTGGGAAGCCTAAAAACAAAACAAAAAAAAAAACAATCTTGGCTTTGATCGTAGCGGTGAGTCGGTAGAAGCACCGGAGGGCAGCGGGAGGGGGGGGCATCCCCTCTCACCTTCCGTAAGAGCGATCAAGCGGTGGAACAGCTGCTATGATTGTTCTTATGGTGTAGGGAATCGCCAGCTGAAAAAGCGAATATCTGAATGATGCCTGTAGCTGCTCCCATCATTCAGATATCTCCGCACAAAGTCAAGGACGTCATATGACGGCCGGCGGGCGGGCGGGAAGTGGTTATTGCAGAGTATTGCCGGGTATTGAGGAGTATTGCCGGGTATTGAGGAGTATTGACGAGTATTGCCGGGTATTGACGAGTATTGCAGAGTATTGCAGGGTATTGTGGAGTATTGCAGGGTATTGTGGAGTATTGCAGGGTATTGTGGAGTATTGCTGGGTATTGTGGAGTATTGCCGGGTATTGTGGAGTATTGCCGGGTATTGTGGAGTATTGCTGGGTATTGTGGAGTATTGCCGGGTATTGCCGGGTATTGTGGAGTATTGCTGGGTATTGTGGAGTATTGCCGGGTATTGTGGAGTATTGCTGGGTATTGTGGAGTATTGCTGGGTATTGTGGAGTATTGCCGGGTATTGTGGAGTATTGCTGGGTATTGTGGAGTATTGCGGAGTATGGCAGGGTATGGGCAGGGTATTGCACAGGGTATTGCAGAGTATGGGCAGGGTATTGCACAGGGTGTATTGCAGAGTATTGCACAGGGTGTATTGCAGAGTATTGCACAGGGTGTATTGCAGAGTATTGGCAGGGTGTATTGCAGAGTATTGCACAGGGTATTGCAGAGTATTGGCAGGGTGTATTGCAGAGTATTGCACAGGGTATTGCAGAGTATTGGCAGGGTGTATTGCAGAGTATTGCACAGGGTATTGCAGAGTATTGGCAGGGTGTATTGCAGAGTATTGCACAGGGTATTGCAGAGTATTGCACAGGGTATTGCAGAGTATTGCACAGGGTGTATTGCAGAGTATTGCACAGGGTGTATTGCAGAGTATTGGCAGAGTATTGCACAGGGATGGCTGAGCAGGGATGGATGGATTGCTGGATCTGTGACTGCAATTGTCACAGATCCAGCCCACAGCTGACATGGGGGAGGGAGCGGACATGATCCGCTCCCTCCCCTCTCCTCTCACACTGTACCGATCGGTACAGAGAGGGGAGGGAGGAACCGGCGTCATCAAATGACGCCGGTCTGTTTACAAGTGATCGCTCCGTCATTTGACGGAGCGATCACGTGGTAAACGGCCGCGATTAGCGGCCATCTACCGTGATCCGTGATGCGCCGGGTCTTCGGGACCCGGCGGTCACGGACATATCCTGGAGCGCGCCCCTGGGGGCGCGCGGGAGCAAGATTCTGTGAGGACGTCCCTGGGACGTCCACTCAGGATAACTCGACCGCGCTGTGGACGTCTTTTGTACATGGCGCGGTCGGGAAGTGGTTAAATGGCAATCTAAGGTTCCCAGTTCAGAACCGGCACCTTTCAATATACCTCCGTCCCGTACCCCTCTTATCCCTACTGTGTCCATTCCGGTCAACTCTAGAGTCCCACCTGTTAGGGGCCCTCCCAACAGGGGCTGGGGGCGCCCTAATGGTAGAGGTAATCCAACTAGAGGGGGGCGAGGCAAAGGACCTCTTCATCACTACCAACCCCCACATAAACAAGGGAATTGGCGGGACCATGGGGACACCTCACGATCCAACAGAGGAAAAACTCCCAATGGCCCCCCCCCCAATCGAGATAATTTTTACTACCAAAATCAGAATCAATATGGGAGGGGCAATGAGTACCCGAGGGGCAATGATTCATGTTTTGATCATGCCTCTATTCCTGTTCAAAATCGCTTTACACCATTATTTCACAATGAAAACATCCAGAGTGAAGGTTTTTTAGGGCAGCGCCAACCACAGTGGCAAGACCCATGGGGGCAGACGCCCACAGGGAACAAACCGGGGGGGAAAAAGAAGGCAAGAGAGGAAGAAGTGCCGGAAGAAGAACTCAAAAGGCAAAGGCGGTAATAGGGGCTGGTGTATTTAACATCAGTGGTTCCGACCTTTCGGAGGAGGAACTTAAAGTCCTTGATAAAGGGCTCAAGTTTGCTCCAGTCCGTAACTTTAACAAGTTCCAAACTTATATAAGCCTACAAAAATTTGTTAGGACTTTGAATATTAAACACCACTTCCTTTCCAAACCGGGTGCACCTGTCCCAGCCCCTGTCTCTGTAGTTCCTCAAGGGACGCATTCCAATTTAGCTAATAAAAATGTTTTAATCCACCAAAAAATGACCACAGGCACATAGAAGTGTTTAAGAACATGGTTGCCAGCGACTTGGATTCCATGAAAATTAAAAAAGTGAGGGATCCCCACTATATCAAATTAGGCATAGCCTCTTTGGAGAAAAATAAAAATGTTTTAGTCAGACCTGCTGACAAAGGCTATGGTCATGAGCAAAATATTCTATATTAAGGAAATGGATAGATTATTATCAGACCGATCTACTTATTGGCTACTGACTAATGATCCGGTCTTTATTTACAAAAGTGAGCTTCGGGCTCTTATTCAGCAGGGCAAAAACAGTGGCGTTCTAAATAAAAAGGAATCCCTTTATCTGGACCCCAGTGCGTGCAGAAGGCCTATTATATATTTTTTGCCTAAGGTGAATAAAAATGCTACAAAACCACCTGGGAGACCCATTGTTAATGTGATCGATTCGGTCACAGCACGACTAGGCCAGTATATCGATCATTTCCTGAAACCATTTGTTTCTACCACCACCGTCTATCTTAAAGATACTAGGCATGCCATCCATATAATTGAATCCACGCCTGCCAATGACAACAGTATTCTTGTAACAGCAGACGTGGGCTTATTATTTACAATCATTGGCCATCAGGATGCTATCAAGTCGGTCAAATGGGCCCTTGATGCATCCGATCTTCCTCTTTCATTACATTTTTTTCTTTTGGACGCCCTTGAATTTTGTCTGACCAGGAATTATTTTTGGTATGACCACAAATTATTTTTACAAATACTTGGCGTCGCTATGGGGGCACGTTTTGCACCAAGCGTAGCCAACCTGTTTATGGCGTTATGGGAGGAGGAGACAATTTTTAATGACAGGCCAGCTCAACTTAAATGTTATTTTCGTTACATAGATGATCTTATTATTATTTGGGAGGGTAATATGACTAGTCTACAACTTTTTATGTCAAAACTTAATGGGAACACTAAAAACATCAGATTAACCTGGAATGTTGATGCTTCCTGCATGACATTCCTGTATTTAAAAAATATTCAGAGAAGGCCAGACCTTTAAAAAAAATTTTTTTATTTAAGCCGTCAGATAGGAATGGTTACATACCCCTAGACAGCTGTCACCATCAATCATGGCTGTGCAATATACCCAGAGGCCAATTCATTCGCCTTAGGCAAAATTGTACTCTGGAGTCTGATTATTTTGCACAGTCAGATATACTTGCTGAACATTTTTTACAGAAGGGGTACAAAAGAGATGTCATTACCAGTGAAATCCAAAAAGTTGTGAATATGGATCGAGCAATACTGGTGGCTGGTTCTAAGCCCAAAATTACATCAAAGAAAGATGATTCTGAACTCAGAATTATTCTCGATTACAATATTCAGCATAAGAAATTTGAGAAGATCATTATGAAACATTGGGACATCTTAAAGAAAGATCGTGTTTTGGGTGCAATCATACCATCACGTCCTAGGTTTATATATAGGAGGGCACCCACACTGAGAGATGTCATTGCTCCAAGTGTGGTTGACCCTCCTGCTATGAAAGAAAACAGAATCTTCTCTTTTTTGATGGGTTTTTATGCATGTGGCAGATGTCCACCTTGCAAACAGTGCAAACATAATGTCAAGAGAAGAAAGGATTTTGTGGCCCCCACTATCGGCAAGACCTACCCCATTAAAAATCTCATCACCTGTAACACCATTGGTGTCGTTTACGCGCTCGAGTGCGATTGCGGTCTCCAGTACGTAGGGAGGACCTCAAGATCCCTTAGCATTCACATTGGCGAGCACGTCAATAACATTAAAGTGGTTGTAAACCCACTCTTGCAACTTGCACCTACAGGTAAGCCTAGATTAAGGCTTACCTGTAGGTCTTTGCAATATCTCCTAAACCTACACGGTTTAGGAGATATTTGCCACAAAGAATGCACCATTGTCTACGGCGCATGTGCGCCGTAGACAACGGCGCAGGCGCACTGACAATGCCGGTTTTATCAATGGATAATCTTCCAGAGCGATGTCTGTGGCCAGAGGGGGAGACGAGGATGGCTTCGGGCGCTTCGATCTAAGGTAAGTAATGCATAATGAGCTAGTATGCTAGTCATACTAGCTCATTATGGCTTTGTCTTTCAGGTTATTATTTAAAAAAAATATATAATTTGGGTTTACAAGCACTTTAAAAAGGTTCTGAGGACCCACAACATCTCTAAACACTTCAGGTATTTTCACAACAGGGACCCCAAATGTCTTAAGTTTTGGGGCCTTGAAAGAGTTAAGCCACACTGGAGAGGAGGGAATTTTATCCGTCAACTAAGTCAACGCGAATATTTTTGGATTCATGAAACGCAGGTTCTTGTACCTGGAGGGTTGAATGTTGACTTCAACCTTAACTGTTTCATTTCAGATAAATAATTCAGTTATGTTCTTCCCTCTCCTTTATGATTTATAGTGTGTGCATTGCTTAGCTTTACACTGTTTAGTTTCAGCTCTGTTTATATTCTGCTCCCCTTTTTTATTGGGATTATACATGGTTCAGCATTTACAGAAGATCGCGGGTGTTCGTTTTATTGATATATAATTTTTATTGTATTTTAGCCATTTTAATACGTTTTTATTACTAGGCATTTCCTTTATATGTATAATATGTTGTGCATATATATTTATCCTTATTTGTGTAAATTCACTATAAGTTAGCCCATGGGTGACCCCATAGGAATGTGTGTCTAATTTGTGTGGATGGGATGAGTTCCAGCCTCCGGATTTCCGGTCGCAGCATGTCACCCGCGTTCTATCTGTTTTCTGCTTGCGTGCATACACCGCTCATTCACCGTTGTTTTTATGATTCCTGCTGTTTTTACCTGCCCGCTGTGTCTGCTTTGGATACTTTCTACCTGTTGGAATAAACTACCAGTCTGCATTTAGATTGTGTTTCTCATCTTTATTCCATACACAATCTACTTCCTATTGATGCCTGTATGCCACCTGCTGGATTCTACTCATCAATACCATCTCCCCTATGGTGGGAACAAGCGCTTTGACCATTTGTTCACTCAATGGTCCACCTCATCTGGTAAGAATGCATTACTTCTAATGGTGCAGGACATGTCACGTTGAAATACAACCTTATCGCTTGAAGATTTCCTGCATTCACGGGGTGTTCCATTACTGTTTCATATTCAGTTCATGGACTTTATTTATTGCGCTCCACCTTTTTTCACTTATTTACATTTGCATTCAAGGTTTTTTTGTGTGATTAACCTTTTGGTGTTCAGCTTGCAATTGTTTATTCATTTATTGTTTTATGTGCGCTGATTGCTTTATATATTAATGTGTTGGAATGGCCTAGTCAAAGCCCAGTCCTCAATCCAATAGAAAATCTGTGGTCAGACTTAAAGATTGCTGTTCACAAGCGCAAACCATCCAACTTGAAGGAGCTGGGGTAGTTTTGCAAGGAGGGATGGGCAAAAATCCCAGTGGTAAGATGTGGCAAGCTCATAGGGACTTATCCAAAGCGACTTGGAGCTGTGATAGCCGCAAAAGGTGGCTCTACAAAG
Source organism: Rana muscosa (assembly GCA_029206835.1). Lineage (NCBI taxonomy): Eukaryota > Metazoa > Chordata > Amphibia > Anura > Ranidae > Rana > Rana muscosa. Next base: position 627,187,716 of record CM055117.1, on the reverse strand, counting down.
TATTGACTTTAGGGGGGTGAATAGTTATGCACATTGACTTTTTCTGTAATTCTGTCCTATTTGTTGTTTGCTTCACAATAAAAAATAAATCTTGTGGTTGTGGGCATGTTCTGTAAATTAAATGATGCATATCCTCAAACAATCCATGTTAATTCCAGGTTGTGAGGCAACAAAACATGAAAAATGCCAAGAGGAGGTGAATACTTTTGCAAGGCACTGTAAATGCTTATTAACAGTGGTGGTGATTCACAGAACATTGCGCCATGAGCCCACCCAGGTGTTACAACAGAAAATTAATATTCGATGTTGCAACACTGATCCTCCTCTCGGCCAATCAGGAAGCAGGTCTGATACCGGTCACCCGATTGACTGAAAGCACAGGTGATCCTAATGGCCGCATAGGAGGAGGGGAGGAGACGCATGGTGGAAGTGAGGAGGAGAAGACACAGGAGGCGCTGCCTAATGCCCGCCACAGCCAGATGTCCGCCGATGCCCTGATCCCCACCGCTGCCTGATGTGCCCGCCGCTGCCTCGATCCCCGCCGCTGCCCGACGATCCCCAATGCTGACCGATGTACCCGTCGCCTAGATGGGGTAAGTGCCAGTGGACCGGCAGACAGCGAGGGGGGGGGGTTTGTTTGCCGCCCCCTCCAAACAAAAAATCACTAGCTCCAACTGCTCATTAATGCCAAGTACACATGATGAGAAAATTGGACGAAAACAAATGCATTTGGAGCGATAATCTGATCTTTAGTACACAGCTTTCAGGAGTTGATTACGTCAGTTCATGTGAAAATATTACAAAATAAGCACCAAAAATGTTTTTGTAAGATAACAAAATTAACAATTTTCATGTAATTAGTATGGTATTTGGTATAAAACATCAAATGACCTAGACTGCACATGCTCGGAAATGAAAGGATACATTACAATACATAATTTCTGAAGTTGTATTCTGTGTAATGAGAATTTTTGTAACTTTAGTGCCCTATTTGTTTTTCATATGATGCCTCGTACACACGACCGTTTTTCCCGTCGGAAAAACTGCGATGAGAGCTTTTGGCCGGGAATCTCGGCCATGTGTATGCTCCATCTGAGATTTTTCAGACGGGAAATCCCCTTCTCCAAGACGTATTCTGACAGTGGGGACTCTTCTCTGTCAGAATACATTGATCAGCACTGCAGCTGATTGGCTGCAAGCCGTTGATCGAACAAGGTTTTTCAGCAGTCCCATTCTACAGAAGCTGATCTGACAGACGGCTTCTGTCTAACAGGCAAGGCCACACATAGATCAAAATTCAACTGGTCCCTGCTGAACTGAACAAATATTGAGCCATGTGTACCCAGCTTTACTTTATTCCTTGTTCTGGTAGACTCTCTCCAGTGCTGTACTGGTCCTCTGGAGCTCCTGGGTGAATTGTAAGTGGCTGTGGTCACCCTCCAGCCTCATCATACCATACAGGGTTAAAAGAGAAGTAAAGGTCTTTTTTTTTGGAATCATACTTACCTCAGCGGATGCAGCATTGGTCCGATGCTGCATCTGTCCCCCAGCGCCTCTTCACTGAGAACTAAGCGATCAAACACCGCTGATCGCTCTGTCAGTCACAGCTCTGTGCTCCCACGTCGCTCATTGGAATGCTGGGCTGTGGAGGAGGCGGGACGGTCAGCTCAGGTTCTCAAGGTGTCAGTCCAGCCACCTGGTGGATCCAGACTTTATTGTTGCGATGCCGCGGTGCCTGGACTAATTTCTGTGACGTCAGCAGTGAGCGGACTTCAGCCCGCTGTCTGCTGAAAAAGGGTCACAGGAGTGCAAAACGAACGGCACTCCTGTGATCCATAGGAGAAGTCCAGTCAAACGAGCTTTGGCTGGACTTCTTTAATGTTCCTGTATGGTATGATGACGCTGAGGCTTTGGGTGGAGGGGGGAAGCACTGAAGCTGGCTGGAGCAAGTAAACATGAGGCTAATTTCCCCAGCGCTGCAAGGGTGGACTTTTTCACTTTGCTGGAGTTGGGCTGCATCACAACACTTGCTGTTTATGGTCAAATCTTTCCATAGGTTAGAAATATACTGGGATTTTTCAGGCTCTACATAGATGTATTCCACATACACACTAAATCTTATTAAAAGGCATGATTTTCATTAAGATATAGTGTGTGTGTGTGGAGTACATCTATGTAGAGTCTGAAGAGTCCCAGTATATTTCTAACCTATTCAAAAACATTTTACTTTCTCTTTAGTAAGCCTGCACTGCAAGGGTCAGCACAGGATTAAAGCACAGCATTGCACAGTCTGGAAGGCAGAACAGGTTGGGACTCACAGGAGGAGAAAAATCAGTTATCTGTCACCTCTTATCTTCAGTCTGCTGGAGGAGAGCTCCGATGTCTGCTGGGCAGAGAGCAGTGATGGGGGCTTCAGTCTTGTATTGTCTGCCTGCTCCACCCTCCTGTACTAGAGCTCTCACTGTGCCTATCCACCGGCCAGCCTGTCGGAACCTGTGCCCGGGAGAGTGTTTCTGTGTGATGCTTAGAGTGTTTTGGCGCCCCCCCCCACACTCCGCCAAGGGCAGTGGCCCCTCCTGCCCTCCTCCATGTAATGGCCCTGGCTAAAAGGAGGAGTTTCAGGAGGCGGAGTCCATTTAGGAACCACTGCTTGAGGGCAGCAAGGCACCATGGTGTATGTAGTTCTTAGAAATTGAAAGTAAAAATCAGAGGAAATGCTGAATAGCATGCAGAGAATCCAGGAAGTTGTGAAAAGAGATGGCAAGCAGATAGGCAGCACTCACAGCATGAAAGGAGATTTTCAATTAAGTTTACATTGGTTTGTCAAAAATAAATATTTTGTTGCATTGCTATTTAAATGGCAATATTATAAAATGGAAGTGTACGCAGTGATCATATAATTTCACACCAGTTCACACCATAGAAACGCAATCCGGATGCGTTCCAGGTGCTTTTTTGCTTGCATGTTTTTGACCCGTTTTTGATGCGGTCCAGTGCGTTTTTGGTACGTTTTTAATGCAGTCCAGTGCTTTTTTTAACCCCTCTTTTTTATTAACCTTAGATATGGACAAGTGTGTTCCAGTGCATTTTTGGTGCATTTAGGTGCTTTCCGGTGCGTTCCAGTGCGTTTTTGATGCGTTTTACATCGTTCCAGTACAGTCCAGTGCAGGTAAAATGTTCTACTTTTTTTTCTGGAACTGGAACGCACTAGAACTGCAAGCACTGGTGTGAACTATGCCATTGAAAACCATATAACCTACTTTCCATGCGTTTTTGATGCAGGAAAAACGCACTGGACTGCACGTGGTGTGAAATGGCCCTAAATGTATGTCTTTTATTCATTGTTCCCAAAAACCAGGCATGGCAGAAGAAACACTCCTTCTAAATCTGATTTCATTGCATACTGTGGGTACTGTGATTTTTCAAGCAATACACCCAATATGAGTAATGTTTATCCTTCCCCTGAAAAAATTCTAGAAACATCAATACATAAAATTTAAAAAATCAAAAGCATATAGAAATGGAATCTTAAATCTTATTAAACCCAAAAGCAAAAATGCAATATATTGCAGGTGAGCTTACCAATTGTGATGGTTGTATTAGTTTTCTTTTTTTTTTTTTAGGCTGATCTGGCCAGTAACACACCTCCTGTATTATACAAACACCACTCTATATCAGGGTTCCCCAACCCCCAGGCCGCGGCCCACTGCCGGGCCGTGGCCTATTTGCAGCCGGGTCGCGAAGGCTGCACTGTCTGATGTGCGGCGGCGGGCAAGCGGAGATGACATCTCTTACCGCCCAGCCTGGTCACCGCTCTTCCGCCCACACAGCCGGCCGCTACACTGCAGTGAGGCGGGGGAGCAGAGAAATTAGATCATCTCTCACCGCCCACTCGGATCACCGCACTTCTGCCAACACAGCGGGGCCACTACACTGCAGCGAGGCGGGGGAGCAGAGAGATGAGATCATCTCTCACCACCCGCACGGATCATCGCACTTCCACCCACACAGCGGGGCCGCTGCACTGCAGTGAGGCGGGCGAGCAGAGAAATTAGATCATCTCTCACCGCCTGCACGGATCACCGCACTTCCGCCCACAAAGCGGGGCCGCTGCAGTGAGGCGGGGGAGCAGAGAGATGAGATCCTCTCTCACCGCCCGCACGGATCACCGCACCTCTGCCAACACAGCGGGCCGCTACACTGCAGTGAAGCGGGGGAGCAGAGAGATGAGATCATCTCTCACGGCCCGCACGGTTCACCGCACTTCCGCCAACACAGCGGGGCCGCTACACTGCAGCGAGGCGGGGGAGCAGAGAGATGAGATCATCTCTCACCACCCACACGGATCACCGCACTTCCAACCACACAGCGGGGCCGCTGCACTCCAGTGAGGCGGGGGAGCAGAGAAATTAGATCATCTCTCACCACCTGCATGGATCACAGCACTTCCGGCCCACACAGCGGGGCCACTGCAGTGAGGCGGGGGAGCAGAGAGATGAGATCCTCTCTCACCGCCCGCACGGATCACGCACCTCCGCCAACACAGCGGGGACGCTACACTGCAGTGAAGTGGGGGAGCAGAGAGATGAGATCATCTCTCACCGCCCGCACGGATCACCGCACTTCTGCCCACACAGATGGTCCACTACACTGCTGGAGGTGAGGCGGGGGAGCAGAGAGATGAGATCATCTCTCACCGCCAGCCCCTCATTACAACTTTTCTCCCTCACTGGCTTGTGTTGCCCCTACGGCAGGTGACAAACCTCATTTGGTGCCAGGTGACAAAAAAATCTGATGGCAGGTGGCAAACCACATTTGGTGGCAGATGGCAAATCACATTTAGTGGCAGGTGACGTGGCAATTGCCATTCCACATCTGGTGGCAGGTGACATGGCAAGTGGCAATCCACATCTGATGGCAGGTGACGTGGCAATCCACATCTGGTGGCAGGTGACGTGGCAATCCACATCTGGTGGTAGGTGACATGGCAATCCACATCTGGTGGCAGGCGACGTGGCAAGTGGCAATCCACATCTGGTGGCAGGCAACGTGGCAAGCGACAATACACATTTGGTGGCAGGTGACGTGGCAGTCCACACCTGGTGGCAGGTGATATGGCAAGTGGCAATCCACATCTGGTGGCAGGCAACGTGGCAAGTGACACGCGGCATCTGGTGGCAGATTATGCTTATGGTGAGTTGAACTATTTCATTTTACATTACAATGTAATGACAGAAGTAATGTGCCTCAAACATCCCGACATCATATCAGCCATGGTGCTGTGATGATTGAAGCGCTAACACCAGCCATTTCCCCGACAAATTGCCAGCAAAAAGCCGCATAACAACCCCCCCCCAGCCTTGGCACAATTGTATTCCACAACGCCAATCCTCTGTGCCAAAAAGGTTGGGGACCACTGCTCTAGATGAATGAGCACAGGGGACAGATTTGGGCAGCAGCATTGCCAGTCTAGGAGGGATGGGAGCAGGGCCGATCCGCCCTATAGGCTTGCTAGGCAAGCTGCATAGGGCCCCGAGTAATTACTAGGGGCCCCCGAATCTTCGCCGCCGCCGCAACCGCCGCCGCCGCCACTAGAGGTCCGCAGGCCGGGCGGAGACAATTTTCATTTTCTTGTAGACCAAGAGGAGGGTCAGGGTGGCTGCCAATAGGAATTGAGCTGCGGCACCGCCCACCTCCCGCCCCGCTAATGTCTGTCTGTGTGTGAGTGAAATGTGGGAAGGGGCGGGGGTGGGCGGCGGCGCCGCAGCTTAATTCCTATTGCCAGCCACCCGGCCGGCTCCTCCACTGTCCCCTCTGCGTAATGGCGGCGGAGAGAGTCTCTGCTGCTGGGGCATCACACCTGGTGTAAGGGGGGCCTCTGCTGGGAATGCCTGGTGTAAGGGGGGCCTCCGCTGGGAATGCCTGGTGTAAAGGGGGCCTACCCTGGTGTAAGGCCTCCGCTGGGAATGCCTGGTGTAAGGCAGGCCTCCACTGGGAATGCCTGGTGTAAGGGGGGCCTCCGCTGGGGAGGCCTGGTGTATAGGGGGGCCTCCACTGGGAATGCCTGGTGTAAAGGGGGCCTCCGCTGGGAGGCCTGGTGTAAGGGGGGCCTCCGCTGGGGAGGCCTGGTGTAAGGGGGGCCTCCGCTGGGAATGCCTGGTGTAAGGGGGGCCTCCGCCTGGGAGGCCTGGTGTAAGGGGGGCCTCCGCTGGGAATGCCTGGTGTAAGGGGGGCCTCCGCTGGGGAGGCCTGGTGTAAGAGGGGCCTCCGCTGGGAATGCCTGGTGTAAGGGGGGCCTCTGCTGGGGAGGCCTGGTGTAAGGGGGGCCTCCGCTGGGGAGGCCTGGTGTAAGGGGGGCCTCCGCTGGGAATGCCTGGTGTATGGGGGGCCTCCGCTGGGAAGGCCTGGTGTAAGGCGGGACTCCGCTGGGAATGCCTGGTGTAAGGGGGGCCTTCGCTGGGAATGCCTGGTGTAAGGGGGGCCTCCGCTGCAGAGGCCTGGTGTAAGGGGGGCCTCCCCTGGGGAGGCCTGGTGTAAGGGGGGCCTCCGCTGGGAATGCCTGGTGTAAGGGGGACTCCGCTGGGAATGCCTGGTGTAAGGAGGGACTCTACTGGGAATGCCTGGTGTAAGGAGGGACTCTACTGGGAATGCCGGGTGTAAGGAGGGACTCTACTGGGAATGCCTGATATAAGGAGGAACTCTACTGGGAATGCCTGGTGTAAGGGGGACTCCGCTGGGAATGCCTGGTGTAAGGAGGGACTCGGGGCTTCCACTGATTCTGCATTATGGTGAGTTGAATAATTTCATTCTATATTACAATGTAATAATAGAAATAATGCGCTTCAGTCATCCTGACACCATAACAACCATGGTGCCGGGATGATTGAAGCGCTAACACCAGGTGTTTGGAGTATCTTTATCTGCTGATTTGTTAAACTTTCTGGAATACACATATTTCTATTGTGGTGTAGGATCTGGGCCTGCTGTCCCTCCACCCCTCTTTCTTTCTATCTCTCCCTCTTTCTTTCTCTCTTTCTTCCTCCATCCCTCATTCATCTCCGACTCTAACCACACCCCTCCGAGCCACGCCCACGTAAGCCACGCCCACCATTCCGCGTAAACCACACCCATTTTTTGCCACCGTAAAGGGCCCCTTAGCAGAATTTTGCTTAGGGCCCCAGGGAGGTCAGGATCGGCACTGGATGGGAGGGAGGTGTTAGAAGTACTAGCAAATTTAAATACAGTAAAGAATTGAAGCTGGACTCCAGCTAAAGGCAATGTTTTTACATAAAGGCTCTCCATAAAAGCTGATAATTTGAAACACTCCTGACAGTGTTAAATGGTCTGTCTCGAGCCTATAACTGTTAGCCCTGGTTCACACTGCTGCGTTTTGACATGCATTTGCTGGCAATTGCTAGCAATGACACCGCCCTAATCGGTGCGATGCTGCATCTAGTTTCTGTACTACTTTTTTGCGATTTCGGCCCACGATTTACATTGACATCTGTACAGAAACCTGCACAGATGTCTCTGTAATTGCGGCCGAAATCGGGACTGACAAGCGGGAATGAAATTGTGCGAGTTCAGCTGAACTCGCACGGCTTCATTCCCGCAGCCCAGTGTAAACCTGGGCTGAAAGTACTTTTTTGTTGAAAAACACCAGGCTTACTGGCTGGATCACCAGATGAAAATAGAAGAAAGAAAGCCTGAAAAAGGAAACTAATACAGCCATCACATTAAAGAATTGGTAAGCTACAGTATAATACATGTTTACTTTTGGGTCTAATACTGCTTTAGGGTAATTTAAGAGATTATAAATTAGGGTAAAAAGCTCATTAATAAAAAAGTATAGAATTGGCTTAAAAAATGTTTAATTTTTTTTTTCTCTTCAAATAGTTTGCTATTCGTATAGTGAAATGTGAAAAGTAGGACTTCTGGTCAGTACTGTGAAGAGAACACTGCCTACATTTTACAGGAAAATGGCATTAATTACACCCACATTGGAAACATTTGCAAATGTCATTATCTGGGAACAGAGTTATTAATTATTGAACTTTCAGTGTCAAAATATATTATGTATAGGAGGATGGCTGCAGAAAAAATACACGGCATTACACTAAAGTTATGGTGAGAAGACTTTTTTTGGATTATATGGCTTGTTAATTAACACTTATTTTATGCATTTTTTGTGCCGTTAATAAAATAAGGGTATGGGGTATAATAAGGGTATGGTTGAGTGGTAAAAATAATCAGATGTGTAAAGTTTAAGTACTTGAGTATTAGATCGTATATACTGTACTTCCTCATTACCAGGCCATTTCAAGTTTTCAATGCTGTGATAGTTTGGCTGACAATTACTTAACGACTTAAGGATCAGACTTGAGAGAAATGTGATAGTACCATAAATCTATGAAAAAGGAGTTGCTGCCCACATCCCTAAACTTGAATACAAAAATAGATAATTCCTCTGTGGGACTTTGGAAGGCAGAAACTCCTTGACAATTTTTTTTTATAGAAAATATTTATTTTTTATTAGAAAAGTTAAAATTAAAATAGGTAAATGACTTTGTAGTCAGAGTCTTCACTTGGAATGTGATACCCTAACTACCAAGGCCTGACGTGTGCCTTAGCCTGCTGGTCAGTATGCCTAAAAGTGGGCATACCCTGAATATGACTGTGAAGAAATTAATAATGTAAATGATTATATGAAATAGGGGGAACGGGTGGGTGGGAACCCAGAAACCCAGCTGACGCAGGAGACGAGAGAGGAGGAGGGATAAATAGCCCTCAGACTCCTCCTACAAATACAGGCTAGCCTGCAGCCAGCCTTCAAACTTGTAGTCAGAGTCTTCACTTGGAATGCGATACCCTAACTACCAAGGCCTGAGGTGTGCCTTAGCCTGCTGGTCAGTATGCCTAAAAGTGGGCAACAAGACCCGGAAGTAGGTGTGTTAAGAAAATAGAAGAAGGGCAGGTAACAAACCGTCTGGTAGACTAACGCACGCCCGGATGGCGTCAATGAATGGGTCCGGTATGCATCCGTTACGACAGCAGAAACCAGCGACCTAAGAATTGATGAACAGAAGGGGCCCCATCCATTGGAACTTGCGAACCTGCCCAGAAACCAAACGACCGTCCCGTAACTGACTGGATAAGCCTACTACCAGAAAACACAGGCATGGGAACGAATCGCTAGTGGCGAGGATACGTGAGAGGAATGGAACAAGGGCTAACCCGAGGAGCCATGAGGAATAATGCAAAGGTTGAACCCAGCCAACAGGACGAAAGACAAGTAGCTCTGTGAAACACCCACAACCCCTGGCTTGACTGTCCATACCTGGTAAGGGGACGTGAGAGGGAGAGCTGCCAAAAAATTGATGAACTGATAGGAGTGAAGGGGGGTCTAAGAGCCGGATACCTGAAAGATGAGTTTGCTGGTGTTGACGGATGAGGCCAATGTGCTGTAGCGATATGCAACGATAATGCACAGAACCAGACATGGCATGACACAACCTACCCGAGTGAATGTGAGCCCCCTTGGAAGAGGCTGGGAATCGGACAAAAGATGAAAGGTCTGACGTACCTGCCCAGTAGATCCGGCAACCTATAACAAGAGAATAGCACCAAAAGATGATATTGGCCCAGACCTACTATCGTGGGCCGACACAGGGACGTTGGTGTCAAGTAAGGACTGCATAGCCCCAAGGGTAACCCAGCAGTGAAACCAACACTACCGCTGCTAACCTGCCCTGGCAGTGGGCAGGCCTGGTGAAAGCTTCAAGCCTTGGTGAAATCAGCTTGGATGGCCAATGCCCCCCCCCCAGAAACATGCTTGGCTTAGACATGTTGAAACCGAAGGCTTGACAAAACCGGTTAACTAAGGAACTAAGGAGATGCTGAACTTGCCTGCCGAAATGCAGGAGCTGGGGGTGTGCTGACACCCTGCCCCAGACAAGCGAGTTTTGAACGCATCCACCCTGACCTGAAAATGTAAGAGGCCGTGGAGAGCCTGTTTGCCCCGCATGAAACTGCGCTTAAGAATAAAGCCCAGGACCGCTGACCTGACGCTGATGCATGGCTGAACCCGGGGGGAGAGCTGCAGGGGAATCGTGTGAAAGCCATGCTGATGGGAGGCAGGAAGACAGTGTGATCACCTGCGCTCCCCCCCAGACTGTATGGTAACTCTAGCCTGCACGAGGTTGGAGCTTGGAAAGAGGTTCTAGCTGACTGCCTCCCCCCGAGTCTATCTATCTTCTCCCGCAAGAGATATCTACTCCCAGACGCCGACCGAAAGCAGCGTGGGAGGACTGCATTGATAGGAGCTGTTGGCTGCTGGCTGCGCTGGGCTGGTGTGCCCCCCCTCCTCTGGCTTCCCCATGTGTGTTGGAGCCTTTGGTGAAGGAAGGGAGGCAATTAGAAATAACGTTAGGGCCCCCCAGGGGGGGGAGGTTGTAAACTGAATGATTCCCTGATTAAAGATCTGGAGGTGAATAAGAGGATAGAACAGGAGCTGGAGGAATTCTTTCTCATCAATGACACACCTGAAATTTCAAGAGGTACTCTGTGGGAAGCTCATAAATGATATATAAGGGGGTGTTAATAAGTATAGGAGCATGGAAAAAAAAGGAAAAAGGAAAAAAGATCAACAATCTTTATAGAGAGATAAATGAGCTGGAGCAACAGACGAGACTGAAGGGTATTCCAGAAAAACTAGAGTTGATAAACAAAAAAGAAGAACTAGGGACATTGTTAGAGCAGGAGAAAAAACAAGCTTTCCATATAGTTGATAAAGAGACTTATCAGTGGGGCAATAAATCAGGGAAATGGTTAGCAATGGTAGTGAGGGAAAAAAAAAAAACGCATCTTTTATAGCTAAAATTAAAAACAGCAAAGGAGAAATAATGCACTCATCCCCCGAAATAGCAAAGGTCGTCTTCCATGGGTACTATAGCCAGCTGTACAATGTTAGACAAAAATAAGATAAGGGGGGAAAGGAAGAAGTTCAAGACTACCTACAGGGTCTGGATCTTCCAAAGATCCCTAAAGTATGTTTGGAGCTCTTGGAAATTCCTATCACACAGGAAGAAATATCTAAAGCAATTAAAGATATGGCCATAGGGAAGAGTCCTGGCCCTGACGGGTACTCAATCATGTATTACAAAAAGTTTCAAAAATTATTGGTCCCTAAATTATGTGAATTCTTGAATGCACTAGCTGAAGGTGAGAATCCATGAGAAGAGGCTTTAATGGCTTATATAACCCCAATTTTAAAGGAGGGCAAAGATCCAATGGCATCGGAAAGTTATAGACCAATATCACTATTAAATACTGATATAAAGATTTTCTCAAAAATAATCGCAGGAAGACTAAAGCCACTATTACCTGAATGGATTCATAGTGACCAGGTCGGGTTTGTATCAGGGAGGGAGGGGAAAGACAACTCCCTCAAGTCTCTGTTCCTAATAAATGAGGCGAGAGAGAGTGGGGCCCCAGTCGTACTTCTGTCGGTTGATGCCGAAAAGGCCTTCGACAGAGTGGACTGGGGCTTCATGTTGGGAACACTGAGATTTCTGTGAATTGGAGAAAAGATGATGCGATGGATATCTGCATTTTATTTTCATCCAACAGCTAAAATTAGGATAAACGGAACTCTATCCCCTTCCCTGGAATTATTTAACGGCACAAGGCAGGGCTGTCCCCTGTCACCATTGTTGTTTGTATTGGCATTGGAAAGATTATTGGCTGCAATCCGGGAAAATAAGGACATAAAAGGAGTGAGAGCTGGGGACAGGGAGCATAAGGTTGCCGCATACGCTGACGACGTGTTATTCTTTATCTCCAATCCTAGGACAACTATACCTATTATATTGATGGAACTAAGTAGATATGGGAAAGTTTCAAACTTTAAGATCAATATATCAAAATCCAAGATCTTAAACATAACCTTGACAAAAAAGGAGCAGCTGGCAATCCAGCCTGCTTTCCCATTTGCCTGGTGTAAGGAGGAACTAGGATATTTGGGGGTAAAGCTAACAGCATTATGGGAGTCATTGTATGTGGCAAACTACATTCCCATATTAAATAAGGTAAAAGACCAACTTAACTATTTAAGATACAAACCCCTGTCCTGGTTAGGGAGGATAAACGCCTTAAAAATGATTATTCTGCCTAAATTAACATACATATTTCAAATGATCCCAATAAGAGTCCCTCAGGATTTTTTTTGCGAAATTAAGAACCTTAGCTTTGAGATACATTTGGAAACACAAGCACCCTAGAATTTCTTATGCAACATTAGTAAAACGGAAAAGGCTAGGGGGGTTAGCAGCTCCAGACTTTAAGAAGTATTATCAGGCAATCGTCATTTCACGGATAACAGGTTGGATACATAACAAGGAGGGAAAGGGTTGGGTGGAAATTGAAGAAGCACAAAGTAAAGTAGATTTAGGGAAGAGGGTGTGGATCCCACGACAGTATCGGGAACTGGCAAAAAAACACAAATCCACTAACTAAACACACTCTTAGGACATGGGACGAATTGAGTAGACTATATCATTGGCAATACAATTCACCTTTAATTTCTTTATTAGACACAAATTATTTCAAACCGGGGAAAGATGAGCACATATATTTTACCAGATGGGCAAAGAAAGATTAAATATTATTACAGGACGTGATGATGGGAAATAGGCTATGCACCTTCACAGAATTAACACAAAAATGGGGAAGTAGAATATTGGATAGGTGGAGATATGCACAAATACAGCACTTTGCACAAACACTCCCCCAGCCACTGCCCCAGTGCGAAGACGTGAGCAGGGAAGGAGGGACCACAGCATGTAAATTAACCTGACAATGACCCCCCTCGGTGTGTGACGTGAGTGAGCGCAAGTAACCTGCAGCGCAACAACAGATTGTAGAAACTGAATACTTAGGACCTGTGTACCCACAGACCGTGGTGGGTAGTCCTGCAGGTGAAAAGAAACAAATGCATTGTATGACGTGATGTAACAGGCAAGAAGATAGTGGTCAATAAACATAACCAATGAAAACCTCAGTCCGTATGGATCTGTAGACGTGACAGATCCCGAGATGTGAACCCTAGCCAACTGAACCAGGAATGCAAAGAACCTATGAAAAGTAAGATGATATGGAAATGAACAAAGAAGAAAAAAGACTGACAGTGGATCCGAGACGTCAACCAGCCCCCCCCTGAACCACTGGCAACCAGACCACATGACTTGAAGAGATGACAGGGGACAAATGAGAAATGCGCCCACAGTACCGAGCAGCCCATATGCAATAATGCAGCACAGTAAAAAACTGACAATACCACCTGAGACATCTTCATGGGACATACTGAGCTACAGCGGGTAATCACCAGAAGCCTGCACTGGGCCTCATCCTCGTGCCACACATCACTTGTGTAAAAAGGCATCCTTCCCTGGACCCGAATAAAATTGAAAATGGGGCCATAGCCATGATAAGCTCCTTACAGATGCCAGGCGTGAGCCCCGGGAGGATTAGCGGGGCAGGTGAATGCCCCTCCACGCTGCCCGGCTACCTGATGACCGCCATGACAGCGTGAGCCCAGAAGAGTGGGTGGATGCCCCCCTCAAGAAGCCAGCGTGTGCCCGGAAGAGTGGGAGGGGAACAGACGGCCCCCCTCTCTCAATGCGTGGGAGCCCGGAGGAGTGGGAGGGTGGACGGACGGCCCCCCTTCTCTGAGAGTTCCCGGAGGAGTGGGAGAGTGAAACGGACGGGGCCCCCTCCCATTGTGAGACCGGGCAGAGGAGCGGGCGGCCCTACAGATGATGCCGGCGTGCGTCCGGAAGTAGAGGTGAGTGAAGGGGCGGGCATGACACCTGGCAGGTACACCGGGAGAAGCGCGCTCCCCCCTAAGCTTCCGGAGGAGTAAACGGGGCGGGTGGACCCCCCCCACGCTATCCGGCGAGCGGGACATAGCAGACAGACCAACGTGAGTATGGGGAGAAGAAAAGATCCCGGCGTGCGCCCTGTGTGTGGACGGACGGCCGCCCCCGATGGTGTCAGATGGAGCCCAGCTGAAGGGAGGGTGGTGGAGGATGGATGGATGAAACGTCCCCCCCTCTAACACAGGAGTGCCGGGCGTCCCCCTCGATGCCGGATTGAGCCCTGGAATGAATGGAGGCTGGGTGGGTGGTCCCCCCGATGGTGCCCGTCGTGAGCATCGGGAGAGGAAGCGCCACAACTGCTACCGCTGACCGGGAAACTGCAGGGAAACCGGAAGTGACGTGGTCGGCTAAGACAACCCGGAAACCCAGCCGACGCAGGAGACGAGAGAGGAGGAGGGATAAATAGCCCTCAGACTCCTCCTACAAATACAGGCTAGCCTGCGGCCAGCCTTCAAACTTATGGAAAAGTTGCAGTGGGATGCATATATACATTAGACCAGTACAAAAACAGGAAAACGTGCAAATGTGTAAAAAGACAACCACTTGAGTCTGGCCAGTAGTGAACTGGGTCAAAAGATTACCAACGCGTTTCAAGGTTTGTAGCAATTAAACCTCTTCTTCAGGGGATAGTGGTTCAATAATTTATTGTCTATAAGTTAATAAAGAGGAAAAAAACATAATGAGAAATTGTCATACATCATACATTGATGTAACAGTACAGTTAGCCCAATTTATTTTTATACTGTGAAAGCTAATGTTACGCCAAGTAAATTGATACCCAACATGTCACACTTCAAAATTGCGCTCGCTAATGGAATGGCGACAAACTTTGACCCTTAAAAATCTCCAAAGGTGATGTTTAAAAATTTCTGCAGGTTACCAGTTTTGAGTAACAGAGGAAGTCTAGTGCTAGAATTATTGCTCTTGCTCTAACGATCATTGCGATACCTCACATGTGTGGTTTGAACACCGTTTGCATATGCGGGCGCTAGTTACGTATGCGTTCGCTTCTGCGCGCGAGCTCAGCGGGACGGGGCGCTTTAAAAAAAAAAACTTATTTATTTTACTTTTCATTATTTATTTTGACACTGTCCTTTAAAAAACATTTTTTGGGTCACTTTTATTCCTATTACAAGGAATGTAAACATCCCTTCTAATTTAAAAAAAGCATGACAGGACCTTTAAATGTGAGATCTGGGGTGAAAAAGTCCTCAGATCTAACATTTACAAGAAAATGCAATAAAAAATTAAAATTAAAATTAAATGTCATTTTTTTTGCAAAAAATACAAATTTCCCTTTTAAGACCATCCAATGGTGTGGAGCCAAGCGGAGGCCATCTTTCCCTCACTCAGCATTCAGCCTGTGAGGGGAGAGGATGCGATCGTCTCCGCCACTACCGACGGCTCCGGTAAGGGGCAGAGACGAACAGAGTGCGGAGGGAGGGAGGGGCCTCTCTCACCCCCGATAAAAGTAATTTTGCGGTGAATCCGCCGCTGAGACCACTTTTATCTGAAAGAGGACTGTCCGCCGTTGAAGAGGATACCAGGCTACTATGCTGCCATAACAACGATATTCCACTTCAAACAGCCGACGTACAACTGTGGCGGGTGATACTTAAGTAGTTAAACATGAAACACTGTACCCAAATTATTGTATATAATTTTTTGTCAGATAGAGCTTTCTTTTGGTGGTGTTTTTATTTTTTACTATATAAAGGAAAAATACTGTTTCCTTTGCATTCTGTTATAAACCATATCAAATAAAGATGCCAGGACTTTAAAACACTCTAAAATGGCCCCTTTTTGGAAAGTGTTTACCCCAAGGGGTGAATTAATTTTTTGCCCCTATTTAAAAAAAATAAACAAACCAACTGGTATCGAGGTAGTTGAAACATGGAACTAAGTAATGATGCAGTAGATACAGCAATATGAGTCCGTTACATAAACGAACCCCCCTTTAAATCTACTGTTACTTACCCTCCAGTCATTAAAACCTTTATTCAAAAATATAATTATATATAATTTATATTGCACTATGCAGTATACACATATGCATGTTCGTTGGCTATGGAAATTTTTTCAGTGTATCTTTAATAAGAATTAATTCTTTAATTTTCCCACATTTGGGCAATCACTTGTCACAACAGTGTGTCCATGTGACCTTGGATGTCCTTGGATGTCTTTTTTGGCATTGTTTGTCCAACAGTTTTCTGCCCAGCTCATTCAATTTTTTAATTGAAGGATATTGGGTGGGAGGGTGCCAGCAGGGCCATCCATAAAGCAAATTTCAGCCAGTTCATCAGAAACCATCAGGGATGCACTCCATGTAGAGATTAGGAGAAATGTACTTAAGCTGCACCGGTGATATCACCAGTGCATGCACACCACGCTTTCAATAGACGGTGTGTCGTCCATTGATAGAGCTGTGCCGTGACCCTGAATACAATGCGGCTCGGCCACTCAGCCTGTGAAAGAAGCGAGACAAAGAAAATGAAAAGAAAGGGCCAGCATAAAGTCAAGGAGACCCCCCAGCAAAGGGAAAGAAACATAGCAGATAAATGGCTCTAACATATATGAGCTACTCTTTCCAGTCACCATATCAATTAAATCCTGTTGAAGTACTAGGATTTTGAGACATAATTTGCAGGTATTGGATATAAAGTACCAGCAGGGCCTCCTAAACTTCTACTGTGAATTATGTAAAGTGGATGAAAGATCTTCCATATAAAGAATCTCTTTTAAGTTGTCTAATCATAGCGATCATCCCAAATAGGTTGGAGTTTTGGGCATGACCAGAACATATAAGTTGTAATTCCTGTTGCAGTACCACACCACTTACATGTTTGTGAAGAAAAAATGAAGGAATCTGGACAGCCGCACTCCAATCCAATGTGGTTTTTATTGGAAAAATCATTTTTCCATTAAAAGCCACGTTGGATTGGAGTGCGGCTGTCCAGATTCCTTAATTTTTTCTTCATTGCCTTGTGCATTGCCAGCACCCTTGGTTTCTGGAGAGGTCTTTGTTGTTGGGGTGAGTCTATTTGGAGCTGCAATCTCTGTTTTGTACTTACATGTTTGTCTCTGGGATCTGCGGGTTCATTTTGTGGATTGTGTATGTGACCTTTTACATTGTTTCCAACAGTGCCGAATTGCAGAGGACAGTCCCGACCCATGTCACGCTTGGTGATTGTCCCGGGCAGAATCATAAAAATTGACCTCTGTCCCGGACCGCCTGGCAGTGAAACAAAATACTGTCATTACTCCCCTACCTCCTCCCCAGCTCCAGGAAGTCAAGTGCTACCTGTCAAAATGCAGTTGGTCAGTGCTGAAAGGGAGCATGGGCAGCCAAGCATGATCACGCCAGCTGGTGATGTCTTGAGCTGCTCAGACTGTCAGTGTCAGCAGCTTCTGCGGGGACCCTGATGGCAAGGGATTGACACTGAATCCAGTCATAGGAGGAGAGAGACCCAGAGCGAGCGGAACAGTCAGAGGCCTGAGTCTTCAATAAAGCAGAGGTGTCATGAGGTGGAGCTGTCAGGGCTGGGCTCAGCCCTTCCTTCTCTGAGCTGGCCACTTAGCTGTCGGTTAATTGCCAGCTCCTATCTCTCCACAGTGACTCACCTGTTGATGATATCCTGCTGGTCAGTCCTGCTTACTTAAACCGTCCAGCCCAGATATTCTCTGGCTTTGCCTTGGTCAACATCACAGAGACTCTCTCCTGCGTGCCTGGTAAATCCGCAAATCCTCGTATCCTTCTGGTGATGGTTTCTTCTTTGTGAAGAAGAAGAGTGGTGAACTAAGACCTTGTATTGATCATAGGGGTCTCAATCGTTTCACGATTAAGAATGCTTATTCGATTCCGTTGATTACGGAGTTTTTTGACCGCCTCAAGGGAGCAACGGTTTTCACAAAGCTTGATTGAGAGGGGCATATAATCTTGTGAGGATTAGGGAGGGTGACGAATGGAAGACTGCATTTGATACCAGAACAGGCCATTATGAGTACCTCATAATGCCATTTGGCCTTTATAACGCTCTGGCAGTTTTCCAGGAATTTATTAACTGCAACGAGATTTGTTGCAGTTATGTGTGGTGGTTTATCTCGACAATATCCTCATATTTTCCAAGTCCCTAGAGAGACACCACACAGATTTCTGTTGTGTGCTTCAGAAACTAACAGAGAACAATCTCTATTGTAAATTGGAGAAGTGCGAGTT
Source organism: Rana muscosa (assembly GCA_029206835.1). Lineage (NCBI taxonomy): Eukaryota > Metazoa > Chordata > Amphibia > Anura > Ranidae > Rana > Rana muscosa. Next base: position 627,169,566 of record CM055117.1, on the reverse strand, counting down.
CCATCATGAACAGGTTAAATTCCTGGGTTATGTATTTCCACTGCTGGTTTTTCGATGGACCCAGAGAAACTTTCAGCAGTCCTACAGTGGCCCGACCCGTGGGGTTAGGTCCTCTGCAAGGTTTTCTTGGCTTTGCCAACTTTTATCGGAAGTTTAGTCGTAACTTCTCGTCTCTGGTCAAGCCCCTGACTGATATGACCAGTGTCGCGGACGCTGGCTTCAGGGACCTTTTCTGTCCACATTCACCCTATTATTTGGTATTGCTGTATTAATCTTTTTGTTACATTTTTGAGAGACTGTTTACTTGGATTTGCCCAAAGACTATTCTTGGTTGTTAATTCCGAACAATACATGATCATTGAAAGAGCTGATCACATTGACCTCCGGATCCGGACTGTCTGGTCACCTGGGCTGCCTTAAGTGCTGTGTTAATTAACATGTTAATTATATAGTTGTCTGCTAAGTTGTTGCTAGAGGGGAAGGGGGAGTATCCATGAGTCAGCCCTGCCTCGTTATCAAACCCATTTTGTTAAAAAGTGTATAAAAAGGCTGTATACTGTCCAATAAACCATTCAAGATTTTACAAGCTATTACCGGCAAGACTTGTATATAATGCAGCTATAGTAATATATCTCTCTGATGGACAGACTGGAGGAAGCGGTATTACTGACGGAAGCACTCAGCGGAGTGTGGGATAGGATCCGTCACAATTGGTGGCAAGCTGTGGGATGCTTCCTCTTGCCTAGGCACACCCAAACCACCACCGGGACCCTCTGCTCCTAACAGCAGATGTAACATCACTACGCCAGACTCAAGCGCAGCACCTTGAAGGATCTCTTGGAAGCCCGTGGAAAAGTCTCCAGCAACAAATCCAAAGCGACTCTCATCACCAAACTAATGGAGATCGACCAGGGCAGCAACCCACCAGCAGATACCTCAAAGGCGACAGATTTCCAGCGTGACGACCAATGGCGACTAGCCTTGTATGGTACTCACCCCCCGCTGGAGGTTATCAGTCAAGTGTTACGAGAGGTGTCCCAGCTGCGAATGGCTAAACTCCAGTGGGACCAAGGAGCGTCAGTTATGTCCAACCGGAAAGCTCCAGCGATCCGCAAAAAAGCTACCCTATGCCGCCTTCCGCATGTTTCAAGACGGGGAAGATGAGATGGATGTTTACCTGCAAATGTTTGAGCGGCAATGCGGTCTCCAAGGTGTCAATAAAGCAGATTGGGTCACGCTTCTGGTTAGCCGGCTCACAGGAAGGGCTGCAGAGGCGTACCATAATGTCCCAGACGAGATCAGCCAGGACTATGACCAAGCTATTACCGTGGCAGATGCGCTCCAGCTAATCCTCCTGGAACAATTCTACGATTATACGCCACTTGAAGTTAGAGACTGGGTAAAGGATCGGCGGCCAGTCACAGTAGATGAAGCTGCCACCCTAGCTGACCAATACGTGGATTCAAGGTGGACTATACAACCAGAGCCTAAGACCCCAGCTTGGCCTGTCCCCATCATTCCACGGAGTGCTGCCCCTCCACACCAGCCCTCAATCTCCTGTCCCACTCAGCTACCATCTTCACGAGGGAAAGGGGACCTCTGTTACAGATGCAACCAAGCAGGGCATGTTAGGAGGTATTGTCCGCAGAATGTTTCCCAGGACGCGCGGAACAACAGGCCTCTTGGACACTGTCTGGAGAGAGATGAAGTGACTTACCTAAGTAAGGAGAATATTGGACTTCTACATGAGGCAGACCCTGTGCAAGCTGCTGCTATGGATAATCGTTTGCACAATCGACAAGCCGTGTGGATTAATGGTCGGGCTGCCCAGGGACTGCGGGACACGGGAGCTACTATTACCCTGATACAGTCCCGGATGATAACCCTGGCAGAGCAGACGGGACGGTCTGTGGCTGTGGTGGTGGCCGTGGGAAATGTTATGCGGGTCCCCACTGCCAGGGTTCACCTTGATTGGGGTTCGGGGCCAAAGAAGTGGAAGTTGGAATAATGCGGAACTTACCTGCGGAGGTTTTTTTGAGCAACGATTTGGGTCGTTTAAATTCAGCCTTCTTCCTGGATGTACCCCCGGAAGCCTGCCCTGTTACCACCTGCCAGCAAGCCCAGGTGGAGGTACGCTCCCTTGAGGACGGAACCCAGGTAAGACCTGTCACCCCTGACCTAGACCCCAGCTATTCCTACACGGACTTGGGCTTCTCCCCAAGAATTTGCACAGGCAACTCTCAGCGACTCTTCCCTAGCTAGCTATAGGGAAAGGGCAGGATTAGACCCCGGGGGGGTTGGAGGGTGAGCAGGTATTACTCTATCGGGTAACTGAGGGAAAGACAGCCTCCCATCCACCCAAGCAGCAGCTGGTTGTGCCGCAGAAATATCGGCATGACCTGCTGCGCATTGGGCATGACATACCCTTAGCTGGACACCTGGGGATGTCCCAGACCCTACGCCGTCTGTCCCAGACCCTACACCGTCGGGGATGTCTGACAGTATTGCCGGACCTGTGAAACATGCCAGGGGGTGGGTAAGCATCGGGGCCCACTGAAAGCTCCCCTACACCCTTTACCGATCATGGATGAACCCTTTAGCCGCGTTGCTGTAGACCTGGTTGGACCATTGCCCCGACCCAGTCCTTCTGGGAAGAGATATATCCTTACCGTGGTGGATTATGCCACCCGGTACCCGGAGGCCATTCCCCTGGCAAATATCCACGCAGAAACCGTGGCTGATGCCTTGCTCCGGATCTTTGCCAGGGTGGGTTTCCCTCGGGAAATCATCTCCGACCAGGGGACCCAGTTCACTGCCGAGCTCACTCAGTAGTTATGGAGGCTCTGTGGGATAAAGCCCCTACAGAGCTCTCCTCATCACCCCCAGACCAACGGACTGTATGAGAGGTTCAATATAGCACTGAAACAGCTGCTTAGGACATTCACAACCTCTCACAGGGATTGGGAGAGATATCTGCCGCACCTTCTCTTTGCTTATAGGGAGGTGCCGCAGGAATCTACCGGGTTCTCCCTATTTGAGTTACTGTATGGGAGGTGAGTGAGGGGGCCCCTAGATCTATTCAGAGCCCACTGGGAAGGGGAAATTGATCCCCAATGCTCCTCTATCGTAGCATACGTCCTTGAGTTTAGGGACAGACTGAAGAAGCTCACGGACACTGTCCAAGAGAAGCTCCGGGCTGCCCAAAGGTGGCAGAAATGATGGTACGATCGTACTGCTTGGAACCGCACTCTGGAGGTTGGGCAGAAGGTTTTTGCCCTCAGGCCAACCAAGCAGGACAAGTTACAGGCCATTTGGCAGGGACCTTACCTGGTTGTGGCAAAGCTCTGTGACACAACCTACCTAGTGGCTAAATGTTCGGATGAAAGAGTCCGATGGACCTTTCATGTGAACATGTTGAAAGCATACTGGGAAATATCCGGAGAGGTAGCCGCTATATGTGCGCCAGCTGTGGAAGATTCTGAGAACCTTCCCCTACTGGTGCTCCCGGAGCTAAATAGGATTACTGGAGGGATAGAGACGATAAAGCTTGAGGACCAGCTAGGGCCGACGCAGAGAGAACAAGCTAGACAGGTCCTTAGTCAGAGAAGGGAAATGTTCTCCACAGTCCCTGGGTACACTACTATGGCAGTGCATCGAGTGGAGACCCCGGGACAACTGCCACTAAGACAGGCAGCTTAACGGATACCTGACGCAGTGAGAGAGGGAATGCGTTATGAGATTAAGGAGATGCTTGAGTTGGGAGTCATTGAGCCATCCAGCAGCCTCTGGGCTTCCCTGGTGGTCCTTGTACCGAAGCGGGATGGCACGACTCGCTTCTGCGTAGACTACCGCAGATTAAATGATTGCACCACCACTGACGCTTACTTAATTCCTGACAACCTTCGACCTATGCAAAGGGTACTAGCAAATTCCTCTGGATGCGGAATCTATTCCGAAGTCGGCATTCATTACCCCATTTGGCCTATACCAGTCTAAAGTAATGCCATTTGGGATGAAGAATGCACCGGCGACTTTCCAGAGGATGGTAGACCAACTCCTTGATGGCCTCCAGGACTATGCTTGTGCATATCTGGATGACATTGCGATCTACAGTGATACCTGGGAGGACCATCTGGTTCACCTGGGTGTCGTGTTAGACCGCATCAAGGCTGCAGGACTAACCCTTAAGCCAAAAAAATGCAGCATAGGGATTTCCGAGGTACAGTACCTTGGACATCAAGTAGGCAGTGGACAACCATGACCCGAGCCTGCTAAGATTGAGGCAGTTGCCAAGTGGCCGACACCCCGTACTAAAACCCAGGTCCTGGCATTCCTCGGCACAGCTGGGTACTATAGGAAGTTTTTTTTTTTATTATTTATAACAGAGGAACTGGTCCACATGGACCCCAACAATAGACAGACATTGCATACATCAATACAATAAAGCAGTGTGATACACCGAGAGATCCCTACCCTAGCCGCATTGGACTGCCTAATAAGTCCTGCAGAGGTGTATCTCCCCTGAGAGGAGGGTCCACAACAGGGCTGTAATGCCTCTAACAGTGACAGATGTGGGTACGCATGTCTGTGGGAAGAGGGTATGAGAGTGTCTGAGTCCCGTGGAGACAGGCTCCCCTATTGTTTTCCTGTTTACTTATAGAATGAAAAGAGAAAAATTACAGTAACAGAGAGTTTTAGTAATATTGAGAGAAAAAGAAAAACAAAAGAGAAAAAAGGAATAAAGAAACAAGATAAAACACTCAGAGATACCCCATAGAGATTTAAGTAAAAAATAGTACAGAGAGTAGCAAAGGAGGGGGTGGAAGGGTATGGGTGTTTACCCCATGGGGGCGGTAAGACCCCAATGGTTCGCCAGGGCGTCTCAATTCACCAGTGATCGAACGTCTAGGAGAGTAGATGTCGGGTAGAATGTCATGTGGGTAGCTCAATCCTTCTAAGGGATTGTCCCTCGTAAGAATTTTTGAATATATTCCACAGTCGCCATGTCCTGGTGTATGTTTCCTGTCTATGTTGGCCAGTGAGGATTAGGTCTTCCATGTGGTTAATGTCGTCTACTCTGTGGAGCCACTGGGCAATTGACGATGGGTTTGGGGATTTCCAATTGAGGGGAATGCAAGCTTTGGCCGCGTCAAGAAGGTGTCGAACCACCGATTTTTTATAGACCTTTGCAGGTGTGTCATTCGCATGGAGGAGGAAATAGGCCAGCTCGTCCGGCACAGTACGGTCCGAGAAGTTCTGGGTGATGCTGCGGACCTCCCCCCAGAAGTTCCGCAGCCGCGGACAGGACCAGAAGATGTGTAGAAGTGTGCCCTCCCCCTCCTGGCATCGCCAGCAGCGATCAGTGGTTGTAGGAAACAATTTGTGCAGAAGGGAGGGTGTCCTATACCAACGCGTAAGGAGTTTGTAATTGGTTTCCTGGGCTCTGGTGCACAGGGAAGATTTGTGCGTGAACCTAAGTATATGCCGCTTCCTATTGTCAGAAAGGTGGCAGTCTAAGTCCCTCTCCCACTTAGTAAGGCTCGGAATTTGATAGGTTCCCTGCGGCTCATTCAGCATAGCATAGGTCAGTGATAGCGTATGGTGTATCGTCCCCATCTCCATACACAGGTCTTCCAGAGTCATGACGGGCTGATGTGAATCACTAGGGGGCGGCGTGAGGCCAGTCAGGAAGTGGGTAAGCTGGAGCGCCCTCATTTAAAGTCCCACCTATGCTGTTGCATAGATTCCCCCCTCTCGTTTGGAGCACCCTCATGAAGTCTAGTCTGTACGGGCCTTCCCAGTCTGATAGCCCCTGCACACTATAGTGGGATGCCCGGTAGAGCCCAGCTTTTTGTAGCATAAGGAATTTCCTGTCATGCAGTCCCGAGGTGAACTGGGGGTGACCAATCACCGGTCTCAAAGGTGACGTCGGGGACGAGAGGGAGGGTCGGGTCAGCAGTCGAGAGCAAACACTCACGGTATTGCCTATCAGGGGGTGTTTTTTGAGTGTCGGTGGCAGCACTGGATGGCACCAGGGCATCCTGGGGAGGGGTATGTCACTCTGGTCCTGTTCGAGGCGCGTCCACAGTTTGGTGTCCCTGTGTCTGCACCAGTCCAGTAGCCTACTGCGATGTGTTGCATGGTAGTACGTGCGGACATCTGGTAGTGCCAGACCCCCGTGCGTCTTTGGTAGGGAGAGTATACTCCTCTTCAGGCGTGGATGTTTCCCAGCCCAGAGGAATCGGGTGAAAGCCGCATGGACCTGCCTGAAAAAGCTCCCAGGAATTGATATCGAAGGCCTGCAAGAGGTATAAGAATTTGGGTAGTATTGACATTTTGAGGATGTTACAGCGGCCAATCCACGAATGGAGGCCGCCGTCCCATCCGTTCAATAATCCCTGGACCGTCCTCAAAAGGGGTGGAAAGTTAAGAATGAACAGTTTTGACAATTTCGCAGGTATAGATGTGCCCAGGTACCTCAGGGCTGTGTCAGTCCATTTTAAGTGAAAACTGTCCCTGAGCAGCTTAAGTTGGTGTGGCGCTATCCCTATGCCCATTGCTTCCGACTTGGTGAAATTGATCTTTAAATTGGATATGTGGCCATAGACGTCAAATTCTCTCAGAAGGTTTGGAAGAGAGATTGTGGGGTTTGTAAGGGAGAACAGCAGGTCATCTGCGTATGCAGACACCTTATACTGCGTACCGTGTACCTCTACACCAGTGATGTCCCGATTCAGTCGGACGTGGCATAGGAAGGGCTCTAAGGTCAGGGCAAACAGTAGGGGTGATAGGGGCAGCCCTGCCTGGTTCCATTTTTAATCGAAAACGTCTCAGATAGAACCCCGTTCGCTCTCACCCTGGCCCTCGGTACCGTGTAGGCCGCGGTAACCAAGTTCAGCATCGTCTCTCCCAACCCTATGTATCTCAGCGTAGAAAACAGGAAGCTCCAGTTAACCCGGTCGAATGCCTTTTCCGCGTCGGTCCCAAGGAAGACACACGACATTTTGGTTTGATCTGCTATGTGAAGGAGATTAAGGACTTTGGTAGTATTGTCCCTAGCTTCCCTGGTGGGGACGAAGCCCACCTGGTCGAGATGAATCAGGGCTGGGAGATGTCGCTGTAACCTGGAGGCCAGGATCTTAGTGAAGATCTTGAGGTCAGCATTTAGGAGGGAAATCGGACGGTAGCTCCCGCATTGGCCCGGGTCCTTACTCTCCTTCGATATGACCGAAACCTGCGCTATTAGCGTGAAGTCATGAAAAGTTGCCCCCTAACCGACACTGTTATATAAATTCACCATATGTTGGCCTAGGGAGGGTAGAAGGGTCTTATAGTACATGACGTCTGTCCGTCAGGGCCAGGGGCTTTGCCTTGCTTAGTATTTTTCAGGGCTTGGTGCACCTCAGGCAATGTAATGGGTTCCTCCAGTAGAGCTCGCGTCTCCTCTGGCAGCGAGGGCATTAGGGACCGATCTAGATAGTCCCCTGTGTCTTCAGGCGTGGACGGTGTCTTGGGTATATTGTATAGGGTGCTATAAAAGGTCCTGAATTCTTGTGAAATATGTTGGGGTAGGCACACCTTCTGCCCGGCAGCGGTCAGGATATGTGGTATGTAAGAGGCAGCTTGCTGTGCCTGCAGCGTTCGGGCTAGGAGTCTCCCACATTTATTGCCCGATTCGTAAGACTTCCTGCGGCAGATTTGAATCGCTGCTTTGGCCTTAAATTGGAGGAGGTCGGTTATCTGCAGTCGGACAGTGTTAAGGTCTAGTCCTAGTTGTTTGGATGGGGTCACCTTATGTGTCGCTTCCAGGGAATGTAGTTTGGCGAGGAGCAGGTCTAGTTGCGCCGTCCGTTCCCGTTTTAGTCTTGCGCCATGTTTGATAAGGATCCCCCTAATCACAGCTTTGTGAGCCTCCCAAACCACCCCGGGGTCACTGCCAGGTGTCTTGTTTGTGTCAAAATAATGTCCCAACTCCCTGATCATGTCGGCTAGTACATCTGGGTTCTGGAGGAGGCCTTCATTAAGTCTCCACGGAGGTCGTTGTCCTGTTAAGGCAGCGGATAATGAGTATCGAATACCTATCGGAGCGTGGTCTGACCACCTTATGGACCCAATATAGGTCTCCATGACCGCGTGTAACTACCCGTGGGGTATCAAAAAATAGTCTATACGCCAGTAAGTCTGATGGGGTTTCGAGAAGAAAGTGTAATCACGTTCTCCCGGATGTAGAAGGCGCCATGCATCCACCAAGTGCGCAGAGTGTAGCGTAGAGCCGATACGTGTACGCATGTCCCTGGCGGTGGAGGACCTCCTGAAGGAGGTGTCCTCCACTGGTAGTAGCGGCATGTTCAGGTCACCCCCCACTAGGGATGAGCTCGGTGTTCGAGTCGAACATAGGTTCGACTCGAACATCGGCTGTTCGCGCGTTCGGCGAACAACAAACGATTTGGGCCGTTCGCGCCAAATTCGAGTGACGCGAATGGCCCACAATACACTGCGCCATCGCAGTGTAATCCCGGCGCTGTGATTGGCCAAGCATGTACTGTGACCCTGCATGCTTGGCCAATCACAGCGCCGGCAGCGAGGAGAGCAATGATTGGCCACAGGCAGGATGCCTGTGGCCAATTATAGCTGAGGGGGTTTAGTACACACCCCACACTATAAAAGGCCGCCAGCGTGGCGGCCTCGTGTAGTGTGTTCCGGAGCAGGGAAAGTAAAGGATAGGCAGGGACAGTGTCAAATCCATTCTTTGCTAAACCTTGTGTGTAGGGACAGAGAAGGATAGGCAGGGAGAGTGTCAGTGTCATATTCTTTGCTAAACCTTGTGTGTAGGGAGAGAGAAGGATAGGCAGGGAGAGTGACAGTGTCATATACTTTGATAAACCTTGTGTGCAGGGAGAGAGAAGGATAGGCAGGGGACAGTGTCAGTGTCATATTCTTTGCTAAACCTTGTGTGCAGGGAGAGAGAAGGATAGGCAGGGAGAGTGTCAGTGTCATATACTTTGATAAACCTTGTGTGCAGGGAGAGAGAAGGATAGGCAGGGGACAGTGTCAGTGTCATTGTTGCTAAGCCTCCTGCACATTATACACCTGAAGTTAGCCTGTATTGCTGCTTTTTCCTGGTGTGTTACACCAACAGGATTTTGCGGCACTTACAGCAGGCGGAGTGTGCCTCCTGACCATATTACACCTGAACTTAGCCTGTATTGCTGCTTTTTCCTGGTGTGTTACACCAACAGGATTTTGTGGCACTTACAGCGGGCGGAGTGTGCCTCCTGACCATATTACACCTGAACTTAGCCTGTATTGCTGCTTTTTCCTGGTGTGTTACACCAACAGGATTTTGCGGCACTTACAGCGGGCGGAGTGTGCCTCCTGACCATATTACACCTGAACTTAGCCTGTATTTCTGCTTTTTCCTGGTGTGTTACACCAACAGGATTTTGCGGCACTTACAGCGGGCGGAGTGTGCCTCCTTACCATATTACACCTGAACTTAGCCTGTATTGCTGGTTTTCCCATTTCCCTGCAGGCAATTAGAATGTCTGGAAGGCAAACAAGGAGAGGCAGACAGTCAGGAGCCAATAAAAGAGGGCAAGCAGGCTCTGTGTCTAGAGACAACAGTGCTGGTCGTGGACACGGTGCATCGCCATCAGCACGTGGCCATGGGACACGCTTGTCCTTCTTTTCGGCAACTGGACGTGTTGAGCCGCATCATGCCGAAGACTTGGTAGAGTAGATGACTAAGCCCTCCTCATCCTCCTCATCCTCTCTCACCCAGGCTCAGGGTACTGGCAAAGCAGCTGCCAAAGCGTCCTCTTCCCTGGTATCAATGTCATCATCAGTCACTCCTTCCCTAGACCAACCATGTCCTCCTGAGGAGTCCCCCGAACTGTTTAAGCACAGTGTTGGGTACATGCTCCAGGAGGATGCCCAGCGTTTCGAAGGGTCTGATGATGATACCCAGCTAGAGGAAGGCAGTAGCGTGAGAGCAGAGAGAGGGGATGCTCAAGAAGGACACCAATCTGGCAGTCATGTTCCAGCAGCTGCAGCATACTGCCAGATTGGCTCCAGTGATGAGGAGGGAGGGGATGATGAGGTCACTGACTCCACGTGGGTGCCTAATAGGAGAGAGGAGGAGGAGGAGGAGGAGGATGAGGAGGAGGCACATCTCCAACGAGGCAGGATGCCCTCGGGGGGCCAGCGTAAGGGCAGCACACCGACGGAATCACACCGCAGAGCTCCGCCTGTGCAGGGCGCTGCCTCTGCCCGTTATTCAAAAAGTTCTTTGGTGTGGGCCTTTTTTGAGTCGAGTGCATCAGATCGCACAGCTGCTGTTTGCAACATATGTCTCAAGCGTATATCGCGTGGCCAAAACATCACCCGCTTGGGCACCACATGCTTGACCAGACATATGTTGACCTGCCATGCAGCTCGTTGGCAAGCCTACCTTAAAGACCCACACCAAAGAACAAAGCTGACCTCCAACCCCACTATACCTTCAGTCCTCTCTGAAACCTGCTCTGAAAGGAATGAAGGTGTAGAATTAGGTGTGTCACAGCCAAGTACTTGCGGGCACTCTGCTAGCAGTACACCGACGTCCGATTCTAGCAGGCAAATTTCCCTGCCCCAGCTGCTGGACCGTCGAAAGAAGTTCACTCCCAGCCATCCACATGCCCAGCGGTTGAATGCTAGCTTGGCTAAATTGCTAGCGCTTCAATTGCTGCCTTTTCAGTTGGTAGACTCGGCCCCCTTCCGTGAGTTTGTGCAATGTGCGGTTCCTCAGTGGCAGGTTCCCAAACGCCACTTTTTCTCACGGAAGGCGATTCCGGCTCTCTACCGGCATGTGGAAGGCAATGTCTTGGACAGGGTGGTCAGCGGTAAGGTGCATATTACCGCTGACTCATGGTCCAGCAGGCATGGACAGGGACGTTACCTTTCTTTCACGGCCCATTGGGTCACTCTTTTGGCAGCTGGGAAGGATGCAGGACAAGGTGCAGTAGTGTTGGAGGTTGTTCCACCGCCACGCCTCCAAAATGCTACTACTGGTTGTGACACACCTCTGTCCTCCACCCCCTCCTCTTCTTCTTCCTCCGTGGCCTCTTCCTGTGCTTTGTCCTCGGAACCAGCGGTGCTCCGTAGGCGTTCAAGGGGCTACGCAAGTACGCAGGCAAAAAGATGCCATGCCGTGCTTGCGCTGGTGTGTTTGGGGGACAGGAGCCACACTGGGGCAGAGGTTCTGTCTGCTCTGCAGGGGCAGGCCGAGAGGTGGTTGACACCACGCCAGCTTAAGCCAGGAATGGTAGCTTGCGACAATGGCACCAACCTCCTCTCCGCTCTCCGTCAGGGACAACTGACCCATGTGCCCTGTGTGGCTCACGTCCTTAACCTGGTGGTGCAGCGGTTCTTGGGCAGGTACCCGGGCTTACAGGATGTCCTGAGGCAGGCCAGGAAAGTCTGTGTGCATTTCCGCAGATCTTATAATGCCAGTGCTCGCCTGGCTGAGCTGCAAAAGGAGTTGAACCTGCCCAAGAACCGCCTTATATGTGACATGCCCACCAGGTGGAACTCAACATTGGCCATGCTGCAGTGGCTGCACACGCAGTAGAGGGCCATCAATGAGTACCTGTGCGACTACGGCACCAGGACAGGGTCAGGGGAGCTCGGGTTTTTTTCACCACGCCAGTGGGGCATGATCAGGGATGCATGCACTGTCCTGGCACCATTTGAGGAGGCCACGAGGATGGTGAGCAGTGACAGTGCATGCATCAGTGACACTGTACCTCTTGTCCACCTGTTGGAACATACGCTGCGTGAAATAATGGACAGGGCACTTGAGGCAGAACAGAGGCAGGAAGAGGAGGACTTCCTTGCCTCTCAAGGCCCCCTTTACCCAGACAGTGTTCCTTCTGTCCCACCCATCACACAGGAAGAAGAGGAGGAGGAGGAGGAGGAGGAGGATTGTGTCAGCATGGAGGTGGAGCCTGGCACTCAGCATCATCAGCAGCAGTCTTTTAGGGATGATTTACAGTCCCAAGAAACCAGTGGACTTGTACGTGGCTGGGAGGAGGTGGCTGCGGATCATGTCTTCCTTAGTGACCCAGAGGACTCCGGACCGAATGCCTCAGCTAACCTACGCTGCATGGCCTCCCTGATCCTGCAAAGTCTGCGGAAGGATCCTCGTATTCTTCGGATCAAGGAGAGGGACCATTACTGGCTGGCCACTCTCCTTGATCCACGGTACAAGGGTAAGGTTGCGGACCTTATCTTACCGTCGCAGAGGGAGCAGAGGATGAGACAACTCCGGGAGGCCTTGCAGAAAGGTCTGTGCAACGCGTTCCCAGAGACTGGGAGGTTACAAACTCCTAGTCCTGGACAACGAGTTGCTGAGGCTTCGGTCAGTCAAAGAAGGAGCGGTGGGGAAGGTGGCCGTCTGACCGATGCGTTCAGACAATTCTTTAGTCCGCAGCCCCAAGGTATGATCGGTTCCAGCAACCATCGCCAGCGTCTGATATACATGGTGCAGGAATACCTAGGGGCAAGGTCAGACTTGGACACCTTCCCCACCGAAAGTCCTCTGGCTTACTGGGTCTTGAGGATGGATCACTGGCCAGAGCTTGCACAGTATGCAATTGAGCTACTGGCCTGTCCTGCATCCAGCGTTCTTTCAGAACGCACATTCAGTGCTGCTGGAGGATTTGTCACGGATCACAGGGTGCGCCTGTCCACCGACTCTGTTGATCGACTGACCTTCATAAAGATGAACCAGTCTTGGATCACCACCAGCTACCACATACCTGAAGCTGATATAACAGACTAATTTATTTTCAAATGTCACATCCCTTCAAGACTGATGCTGATGCTGAGAGACTGTCCTGTTATGTTGACTGACTATCCTCCTCCTCCTCAATGATCCGATTGATGATGATAGCTTGGAAGAACATTTTTGTTTCTGGGTGCCGCCACCAGTGGCTAAGGCCCAATTTTTCAGCCCCTGTTTAACAGGGGCGTGTTATTACAATTTTTAATGCAATGCTTTGCAGCAGGGCTCATTCCTGCACTCCAACTAGAGTATCTGGGAGAGGTTGCAGTGTTGTGGCACCAGCACCAGTGGCTAAGGCCCAATTTTTCAGCCCCTGTTTAACAGGGGCATGTAATTACAATTTTTGATGCAATACTTTGCAACGGGGCTCATTGCTGTGCTCCAAGTACAGTATCTGTGAGGGGTTGCAGTGTTGTGGCACCAGTGCCTAAGGCCCAATTTTTCTGCCCCTGTTTAACAGGGGCATGTAATTACAATTCTTGATCTAATAATTCACAGCAGGACCCATTCCTGCGCCCACCAAGACTAACTGTGAGGCCTTACAGTGTTGTGTCAACACCACCACCACCACCACCACCAAAGGCCCGATTTTTCAGCCCCTGTTCAACAGGGGCATGCAATTACAATTCTTGATCTAATAATTGACAGCAGGGCCCATTCATGCGCCCACCAAGAGTAACTGTGAGGGCTCACAGTGTTGGGGCAAATTTCAGCTGAGTATACAGTATACGGCAGGCCCCTACTTTCAAACATCCAACTTACAAACGACTCCTCCTTGCAAACGGAAGGATACAACAGGAAGTGAGAGGAAATCTACCCCTAGGAAGGCAAATTCTCTCCTGTATGAGTTAATATGGGAAAAAAAGTGTCTCCTCTCCACTGATGCTTTATCACCAATTCTTGTTTCAATAAAAAAACCAAATTTTCAAAAAACATTTGTCATTAGGACGGAAAGTGAGGTGAACTGTTCTGAACAGGTGCACACTGCACAGACAGCAAAACAAATGTTACAGGGGTGATAACCCTTCCCTATGTTTTCCAAAAAGCTTAAAAATAGATTTTTTGGCTGGAGCTACACTTAAACAATGTACCTGTTCAAAATTACAAACAGATTCTACATAAGAACAAACCTACAGTCCCTGTCTTGTATGCACCGCCTGTATATGGCTGTTCAAAGTATATAGGGCCTTTTTTATTTTGTGTGCGGGGTTCCCCTTAATATCCATACAAGACCCAAAGGGGCTGGTAATGGGCTGGGGTAGGGGGGGGGGGTGTGTGTGATGGGGTAGCTATGCCATTTTTCTTAAAGATTTTCATCCATATTACCGGGACCAGACATTACATTAAAGCCGCAAGCAGTTTTAAATGGCTTTTTTTCCTTTAGAAATGTAATTTTGTGCAGGGACAGTTCTAAACACGGGAAACACGTGGCACTTCACAGGCATACTTTAGACACCCCCCAGGTACGATATTTAAAGGAATATTTTACTTTTTTTTTCACTTTATGCATCATTAAAATGACTGCTCCAGAAAAACGGCCGTTTTTAAAACTTCTTTTTGCATTGATACATGTCCCCTGGTGCAGAACCCGGGTTCCCAAACCCTTTTTAGGACAATAACATGCATAATAGTCGTTATAATTAGCACTTTAGATTTCGAACCTTCGCATCCATTGTATTTAATAGGGTGCGGTCCGTTCGTGGGTTCTGGTGCGAACCGAACCCGGGGGTGTTCGGCTCATCACTACCCCCCACTATGAGTTGTCCCTCCGAGAAGCGCATGAGATGTTCCACGTGCCGCCTGAGGAACACATCCTGATGATCATTCGGGGCATAGAGGTTCGCCAAGGTGACCCTCCTGTCCCCAATCAGGCCCTTCAGGAATAGGTAGCGGCCCCCAGTGTCAGTGTGTGAGTCTATATGTTTCCAGGGCACCCTGGCAGAGATGAGGATGGACACCCCTCGTGATTTAGCCTCCGTGTATTTAGAGTGATAGGCCGTGGGGTAGTACCTATTCTTAAGTAGTGGTAGGTTATTGTCCCGGAAATGCGTCTCCTGTAGGAGAACTATATCCGCTCTCATGCGGCGCATATCGTGCATCAACATCCAATGCTTCTCCGGGGTGTTAAGACCCTTGGCGTTGAGGGACACTACGTGGATATCACCCATAATCCTAGTGATTCAAAAATAAATGGAGGGGGGGAGGGGGAATAGGAGGGATAGGGGGAGGGGGGTAGGGGGAGGATAGACAGAGACTAGGCAATGCAAACTTCTGTGAAGTGTGAGCTTCATATCACATCCCCAACCCGCGGCAGCTCAACCCCCGCCCCTCTCCCCAGCATCAGTGTGCTGCCATTTTCAGTAAAGTCCAGAGCTTGCATGTCCCAAGCCCCCGGAGGTGTTCATGTCAGCCTGCTGCGGCCAGGGCAAAAAATAGGAGGGCAGCATTGCCGTTCCAAAATGGTTGCTCCGCCAAATCACCCACGTTGCCGTCCCCCGCCCCCTCCCCAGGGCCGGAAAGAAGGAGACCCCCAACACCCCCCTCCCCCACAGGCAGTCTCAGCCAACCCCCCCCCTCCAGGGTCCCACGTCTCCATAGGCACAATAGTGCCGGCAATTAAGTGATCCAGTGTCATTGGGGCACAGAAAAACTGTAAGGAGCAACATAGTCATGTGCGGGGGGGGGGGGGCAGAATCAATACAAAGTGCAGGGGACATCCAAGCCGCGAGGAACCAACACATCTCCCCCATCCCCGCCATGTCATAAGGTGCAGTCAGACCGGGGGGGGGCAGGCAGCCCGCCCCGAAACCTCGGCGTGCGCTCCCCAGTATGCATCCGCAGCCGAATGTTCCGGCTACCATACCCCCCGTGTACAACATCGCAAGTGGGTCGGAGGAGAAGGCAGGGGGCACACACATCTCCCCACGGGCAGGCCGCAGGCCCCGGGGGAAGGCCCGATCGCCGGCATGCAGAGGACAGCGTCTAAAGCAGCAGCTGGATCAGGCAGTGTGGGGGGATTAGGGGAAAGCGCGCTCACATGGATCAGGGAAGGGTGGCCCAGGGCCTACTCACGTGGCGGGTCCCTAGAGGCGGATCGGCATCTCCTTCTACCTCTCTGTTGGCGGGGTGGCAGCGGACCGTGCTGTGCAGAGATGCCGGATCTGCCCATCTGGCGCGGGAGGATCTGGAGCCAGTCCGGAACCTGTATCAGTGCCACCTCGAGAAAGCGGAAGAGTGCAGGTAGGTCAGCGGTGTTCTGCAAAGTAAATGTCCTGGATTCCCCACGGAACGACACCGACAGAGGATAGCCCCAGCGATAGGTGATCCCTTTCTGCTTTGCCACCTCCAGCACTGGCTTCAGTAGGGCTCTTCTCAGGGTCGCCCTCGATAGGTCCGACAGTATCCGGACCTGTGATCCGCTCAGCTCAACATCTCCATGGTCCCAGGCTGCCCGCAGCACCGACTCCTTTTGAGTATACCTATGGAGCCTGCACATCACGTCCCGCGGCCTGCTTGGATCGGTAGGCCTAGGGCCTAGGGTTCTGTGTGCCCTGTCTAGGAGTATATCCGCATTTGGGTCCTCCAGAACGGTCTGGAAGACCTCCTTCACCACGGCTCCGACATCCTGCAGAGTTTCGGGGATCCCTCTGAGCCGCAGGTTGCAGCGGCGGCTACGGTCATCGATGTAATCCAGGTGCAGTTGGAGAGCGATCGCGGTATCTCGGTGCTGGTCCCTCGATCGTTCCAGGGCAGACACCCGGCTCTCCAGGGAGGACAGCGAGGCCTCTCCTGACCCCACTCGATCCGCTAGGGTAGACACCTCACCCCTCACCTCTTGTATGTCCCTCCTGTGGGTCTCCTCCAGCCGGAGGATCAGGGCCTCTATAGCCTTCTGGGTCGGAAGGGCCTGTAACAGCTCCCTGATATCCTGGTCTAAGACCGCGATCTCCGGCTGGTGTGGTCCTGAGAGCAGTCGGAGGGCGCTGGGGTTCCGGGAACACGGTCCCTCGTTTCAGACGTCTGGGCCTTCTGTGGAGTGCCACGTGTTGAGCCTCGTGCCGCCGCCACAGTGGCTCCCGGGGTCGTCTCCTGGAGGCGCTTTAAATATTTGTCAATCTCGCCAGAAATCTTGCCCGCTGGAGTCCCCCTGGTCACAGCTCACGTTCTGTATTTGTTGGTAGAGTGCATACCGGTGTAATGTCCTGTTTGTTTGCCGGAAAGAGAGGGCTCAGGCCGGTAGCTCAAAGAGAAAGCTGCCTCACTCAGCCATGTCCAGGCCATGCCCCCCTACTATAGGAAGTTTATCCCGCAATATAGTTCCATTGCTAAGCCCCTGACAGACCTGACAAAGAAGCACCTTCCCCGACAGGTACTGTGGTCCCCAGAGTGTGAAGCTGCCTTCCAAGGATTAAAGAATGCACTAACTTCAGCTCCTGTTCTAGCTGCCCCTGACCCAACCAAATGTTTTTGTGTCCACACAGATGCCTCTACATTCCAGCTGGGGGCAGTACTGAGCCAAGTAGGACCTGATGGCGGTGAGCACCCAGTGGCCTACATCAGTCAGAAGCTGCTATCCAGGGAAGTCAGTTATGCAGCCGTGGAGAAGGAGTGTTTGGCGCTGGTGTGGGCTCTCAAGAAATTCCAACCTTATCTCTACGGATGATCTTTTACGGTGCTCACCGACCACAATCCATTAATCTGGCTTAATCGGGTCTCCGGGGATAATGAACGTTTGTTACGATGAAGCTTGGCCCTGCAGCCTTACAATTTACCATCCAGTATCGGCCAGGAAAGCAGAATGGGAACCCTGATGGACTTTCCAGGCAAACTGAACTATAAGACTCACTCGGACAGCCCCAAGCTGACCCGTGGTGGATCTAGCTGGGTCCATTCTTCACTCCTATAGACCATGCCTACAAATTAATGCTCCACCCCTAATTAAAAAATAGTGTATAAAAAGAAATCAACTGCCCTCTTCTTCCCTTATACACTCCACTGCGCTTCGGGAGCAGGTCTGCTGAATGCAGACCAAAAAAACCTTACTAGCTGCTACTTTACAAAAAACATATAATAAAAAAAGTATTTTGAATAAACAAAATTAGTAGCGCTTCTGTGTATCACAGCACAAATCTAAATACTATAGAAAATATATATATGTCCCGTAAAGAAATACATATATGTGAAAAACTATAAAACATATACTCTAAAAATATATGTGCACATACAATAAATTAATAAGTGTCCGTGGCGTTCAAATAATGTTTTCAAACCAGTTGTGAAAAAACATTTAAAAAATGTCCATCAGTGAGATAAGTGTTCCAATAATAGTGACTTCAACTAAAATTTGCATAAAAATCTTCCTGTGTTCACTTGAATAAACCTTCACCACACTAGCGTGATTAGTGACTTCACTCCCTAAGGACTTGCACTCACCAATAGGATTTGCCTTGCACTCTCATGCTCGGCTTTACAGCTTAAACACCCCTCAGGGTATAAAAGATAGATCCAAACGATGTTGCTAGGTCAGTCAAGTTTTCCCACATGAAAAAGCAAAAAGGTCTCCAATAGTGAAGTACGTAAAAACTTTTATTAAACACAGCACAGGTAACCTTCAATAGTTTCACTCACATCTAGCAAATCAAAGTTAGGCACTTCAGCAAGACCACTTCAAAACGCCAGACAGGCATACGACAGGTAGCCGCGATGTATTGCGGTCTCGGCGGACCAATCAATCATTTGTGTCTCACTCTCCTTCATATATGCCCGTCTCTCCACTCCAATCGAAAACACAGTGATCTTCCGTCCAAACACCGGACTGTAGATTCGATGAGCAGTCGAAAAAACCGAACGCCACACACTATAAAAGACCGCCATGTAGCTTCAACCTGGTCACTAATCACGCTGGTGTGGTGAAGGTTTATTCAAGAGAACACAGGAAGATTTTTCTGCAAATTTTAGTTGAAGTCACTATTATTGGAACACTTATCTCACTGATGGACTTTTTTTAAATGTTTTTTCACAACTGGTTTGAAAACATTATTTGAACGCTACGGACACTTATTAATTTATTGTATGTGCACATATATTTTTAGAGTATATGTTTTATAGCTTTTCACATATATGTATTTCTTTACGGGACATATATATATTTTCTACAGTATTTAGATTTGTGCTGTGATACACAGAAGCGCTACTAATTTTGTTTATTCAAAATACTTTTTTTTTTAAAGACTCTGCCTACAGAATGTTGGCAACTATGCTTGTACCATCTTAATGCAATCTTATATCTCAGTTCTTGGAATCCATTGGTGATAGAAGATTTATGTAAAAAATATATATTTCTGTTGCTGGTTTGTGAGGTGTAGGCCCAGCTCAGACTCCCACTTTTGAAAAAAAGAGGACAAAAACTCTGAATTTGACAGAACCAGTTGATTTGGTTCTGTGTTTTTATTTACTTTTAAACTTCATGCCTGCATGCACAGCAACTGGCTAGGGGTACAAAGGACCCATGACACCAGTCCATCATAGAGGGGTCACAGCTACGTGTCCCTCATGTGAGCAGGTGGGTGGCCCATAGACACCACATGGCAGCTCTCCACCCTGGGATTTGGAGCTGTCAAAAAGCCCAGTGTTTGTTAGTATTGAGCACTGGTGAGCTTGAGGGTGTTTCCCTTTTTTGAATCTACCTAATAATGAAAGCCATGCTGACTGATTTCAACACAGCACAGGGCTGCAAGCTCACTGCCCAATTGCCATGGGAATACCAGCCCACGTGGAGAGCTGTTTTTTATTTATTAAAATAAAGTGAAGTAATTACCTTGCAGTTGGTGAACCAGTGTTCTGCGTGCTCAGTCTAAGCATTGAAAGTGTAATGTGATAACAATAACTAACAGTGGTTATATTAAACATTATAGTACTGCAGTTATCATCCAAAAAATGAAGGTCTATGTTATCCATCTTGTGTGATGTGATACTGTATAACTTTGATGCATAGTCTTTCCTTCACACTATAGTGGTGTGGAAACTATTCAAAGCAAGCAGTGTGTCTTTTTGACAGGAAGGAAGAAAGGGAGAAACTGTATTTTACCCAGACAGATGTTGCCTATGATGACCCAGCTTAGATCCAGGTGTTGGGAATATGATGCCTTATGGGGCCTGTTGACTTGTTAGCAAACCTTGTGCACCCTTAGGATGTCTCTGCTATTTGCAGTATGGCCAGTGGGAGGGTCTTACAGAGGCATAGTTAAATAAAACCTGAGTCTAACAGACACCTTCAACACTCAGAACAATCATTTAAAAAAATGAAACTTTTTTCATTAAATATGCTTTTTAGCCTACCTTATGGAAATACTTCATAGAATGGTCAATGACCACTTAGCAACCAGGCAGCAAGGCAGTGAAAACATACCAGCCTTTATATCAAAAGTCCCCTGCTACAGCGCAGACCTTCAGCTCTGGGACACTGCATGTCTCTCCCACGTGCATGTCTCCCACGCGCTTCCTAGGGCGCACATTGGGTGCGCTCTGTGACCACTGTGTGCTTTGGACACAGCTGAGCACAGATCAGGGTAAAGGGCTCAGGGTCGCAACAGTCACCAGTGTGGTGGGCCCAAGACCCCGCACCTCCCCCTTTACCTCTGGCTTGCAGCTAACTATACAGGGGGTGCGGGATGTGGTGATCTGCAGCTCTGTGATGTCCGCGGGATGAGCACAGTTCACTTCCCGAGTGTCAGTGTATACAATGGAGAGGGGAGGGGCCTCTGACCATAACAGGCACCAGATTCAGTGCACAAATTTGTCGCTCTGCTTGTACACTCTTGCCAATACCTGCTCATATCAGAGGCCCCTCCCCTCTCCATTGTATACACTGACACACAGGAAGTGAACTGTGCTAGCCGAAGGGACATTCCACTGACTTTTACAGGGAAGCAGTATGTCCAAGGGCTGCTGCTTCTTGCATCTAGGCTTCTCGTGTAAGGTAAGCCAGGCACATGAGCATGCTTTCTGCCCCCCACCTGTCACACTGCCCCCCCACCTTTCACACTGCCACCCCACCTGTCACACTTCCCCCCACCTGTCACCTGTCACACTGCCCCATCTGTCCTTTGTCGCACTGCCCCCCTACCTGTCCCCTGTCACACTGCCCCCCCACCTGTCACACTTCCTCCCTCCTATCAAAATACCCCGTCACACTGCCCCCATCCTTTCACAATACCCCCATCATACTACGGGTCAAGGGCCCTTCATGGTTTCTTGCGCCCTGAAGGTTCTAGTTATGCCTCTGTGATCAGCTGCGTACAGTCACAGCTGTCACAATGTGAACTGCAATTTGCTGGTTATCTGCTCTTATCGACTCTCCTTTCCTCACACAGAGACAGTATGTGAGGAAAGGAGAGCCGATCTGTGGGGGCACAGTGGGTACAGCATTTACACTGATAATCCGTGCCCTGATTATCGGCGCAGCCCCATCAGTGAAGCTTATCAGTGTCCATCAGTGCAACGTATCAGTGCCCATCAGTGCCGCCTCATTAGTGTAGCCTCGTCAGTGCCCCCTTATCGGTACCCATCAGTGACGCCTCATCAGAACCCATCAGTGCCCGTCGGTGCAGAATTTTCAGTCTTTTCCCATTTATTTAGCAAAAAATAAAAACCCAAGTGGTGATTAAATACCACCAAAAGAAAGCTCTATCTGTCTAAAAAAAAAAAAATTATATAAATTTCATTTGAGTACAGCGTTGCAAGACCGTGTCATGGGATAAAAGGCAGCAGGCATTTCTACTTATATATATAAAAATTTCAGTTCAGATAAGCAATTTATATTTGAATTAAAATTGTATTGGATAAATATTTAGACCGCGGCTATTTTTATTGGTTTAATAAAATTTCAAAATGTTTTAATCTATAAACATTTACTGAATCCATATTAAAAATTCTTATATAACATCACTTAAAAGTATAAATAAACCCAGCCACTACAGCTCAGGCTGAATAATATTCTATCTTCTGAAAAAGCTAAATAAATTTACCCAATAAGAAAAGGATTTTACCACATAAAAAAGCAGCGACAAGGGAGTTGGGGTGGGCAGCTGTCCTCTTCAATTTCTTCTGGCAACTGTCAATGGTCCATAACCAGTAGCCCATATTTATAGGGGTACCCTGCTGTTCAAATGCATTCATTGGTGGGGGTACATGACTTAACTGACCTATCCTATACTAAATTTAAAATGTTGTTGTTTTTTGGATAACTTTGCTGGCAAATGAATTTATCCCATTTTCAAAACTTTTGGGATATATTTAAACAACTGCCGCTGCCTCCCCGATCCCATGAGGAAAGGGGGGCCTATAAATAGGCTTTTTCCCCCTTTTTCCTTACATGGGATAGAAGGCAGCATGCATTTCTACTTATATATAAAAATTTCAGTCCAGACAAGCAATTTGTATTTGAAATAAAATTTTATTGGATAAATATTTAGGCCGCGGCTATTTTTATTGGTTTAATACAATAATTTTTTTTTTTATCTATAAACATTTACTAAATCCATATTACAAATTCTTATATAACATCTCTTAAAAGTATAAATAAACCCAGCCAGGGCTCAGGCTGAATAATATTCTATCTTCTGAATAAGCAAAACAAATTTACCCCAACAGACAGGAAGTATGGTAAGCATACTGAATGTCACCTAACTCCAGCCTGCAGCTTTTTTGATGCAAGTCTGGGAATCATTGTTTAAAATATCAAGTGCAATATCCAATACATGAATATGGTTAGAGTATTCACAGTAGAGTCCATTGAAACCACCCTCTAATTCTAAGTCAAAAAAGTAAACCCAAATGGTTAAAATAAAAATGTACTAATATTTCTATTTACACGCTTTCAATTTTTTGTCGAAAGGACGTAAGAAGAAAAAGTCAAGCCAGCGAAGTCGATGTAACATTTTGGAAAATACTATTTTTAAATTAGGAAAAGACAATCTAATAAGATTAAGAGTCTGCTGAATGTTAAAAATGTAATCTTCACTTGAACCTATGTCGTTGCCACCCACATGAATAATGAGAATATCAGGTTGTGGCCAACATTCAAATAATCTATAAAACTCAGATTGTAAGTCATTCCCCCTCATTCCTCTCCAGCCACTCCAGTGAATTTTAAAAAAGGAATCAAGACTCAAATTAGAAGAATAAGATCTCGCTGATGCTCGCTTCTGAGCCCAATACACAAAGGTGTGGCTGAGAATCCATACAGTAGTTAATCGATCTGTAATAAAGTCAAACAAAAGAGTTAGAATGGATATACAGTTTGTAAGAATCAGATCTCCATCTACCTAACTTTTTAATAAAATTGAATGAAAACCAATTTTTGCAACTTCCGTGGCTGCACGTGATCATGACCTAAATGCAGAGAGTCCAAACAGATCATGACTTAAATGCACAGAGTCCAAATAGTTGTGAAAAACACGGTTAAATTGGTATCTAGTCAATGGAGAACCATCATCATGAACAAACAAATTATCATTAAAATCTGGTCATACCATCAAATACTGTCTCAAAAGCCATATCGGACAAATATTACGCAGAAGACACTGATTCAAATAAATACAGTGTCCATTGCCATACCTATCCATCTTACTGTGTGGAAGAAAAATCCTCAATTGGTTGTCTTCAATAATTACATTCTCAACTTTCATCGGTGAGGGCTTATGTTTTTCAGCAGAGACAACGTCTGATATGTGAAAAGCTAGAAAGAAAATAAAGGAAAAAATGATTTAACCACTTGCTTACTGGGCACTAAAACACCCCTCCTGCCCAGACCAATTTTCAGTTTCAGTGCTCTCACACTTTGAATGACAATTACTCAGTAATGCAACACTGTACCCAAATGATTTTTTTGTCCTTTTTTTCATACAAATAGAGACTTCTTTTGGTGGTATTCGATCACCTCTGGGTTTTTTATTTTTTGCGCTATAAATGAAAAAAGACCGAACATTTTGAAAAAAAAATATTTTTCTTCGTTTCTGTGATAAAATTTTGCAAATTAGTAATTTTTCTTCATAAATTTTGCCCACAATTTATGCTGCTACATATCTTTGGTAAAAATAACCCACATTAGTGGATATTATGTGGTCTGTGTAAAAGTTATAGAGTCTACAAGCTATGGTGCAAATCATAACAAATTGATCACATCTGATGTATTGGCGGCCTATCTCATTTCTTAAAACCATAACAAGCCAGGAAAGTACAAATGCCCCCAAATGACAACTTTTTGGAAAGTAGACATTCCAAGGTATTTAATAAGAGGCATGGTGAGTTATTTGAAGTTGTCATTTTTTCCCACAATTCTTTGCAAAATTACGATTTTTTTTTCACAAAATTGTCATTGTGATAGCTGATTTCTCTCACATGGCATGTGCATACCACAAATGACACTCCAAAATACATTCTGCAACTCCCCTTGAGTATAACGATACCACATGTGTGGGACTTTTTCACTGCCTGGCCACATACAGAGGCCCAAAATGCAGGGAGCATCATCAGATGTTCTAGGAGCATAAATTACACATCTAACTTGTTGTCTACCCATTACACTTTTGAAGGCCCTGGAGCACCAGGACAATGGAAACGCCCACGAAATGACCCCATTTTGGAAAGCTTACACCCCAACGTATAATCCATGAGGCATAATGAGTCTTTTGAAAGGTTCATTTTTTTCTAACGTTTTTGGAAAATGTGGAAAAAAAATGAAAACGCATTTTTTTTACACAAAGTTGTCCATTTATAAGATATTTCCAACACATAGAATTTACATAGCAAAAATGGCACCCCAAAATACATTCTGCTACTGTACTCCTCCTGCGTATAATAATACCACATGTGTGAGACTTTTACACAGCCTGGCCACATACAGAGGCCCAACATTGAAGTAGCACCGTCAGGCGTTCTAGGAGCATAAATTACACATCTCATTTCTCAACCACCTATTACACTTTTGAAGGCCCTGGAGCACCAGCACAATGGAATCGCCCACAAAGTGACCCCATTTTGGAAAGCCAACACCCCAACGTATAATCTATGAGACATAATGAGTCTTTTGAACAGTTAATTTTTTTCCAGAAGTTTTTGGAAAATATGGGAAAAAAATGAATACGCATTTTTTTTCTCGCAAAGTTGTCCATTTATAAGATATTTCCAACACATAGCATGTACATAGCAAAAATTATACCCCAAAATACATTCTGATACTCCTCCTGAGTATGGCAATACCAAATGTGTGAGACTTTTACACAGTCTGGCCACATACAGAGGCCCAATATTGAAATAGCACCTTCAGGCATTCTAGGAGCATAAATTACACATCTCATTTCTCAACCACCTATTACACTTTTGAAGGCCCTGGAGCACCAGCACAATGGAAACGCCCACAAAGTGACCCCATTTTGGAAAGCCAACACCCCAATGTTTAATCTATGAGGCATAATGAGTCTTTTGAACGGTTCATTTTTTTTCAGAAGTTTTTGGAATATGTGGGAAAAAAATGAAAACGCATTTTTTTTACGCAAAGTTGTCCATTTATAAGATATTTCCAACACATAGCATGTGCATAGCAAACATTACACCCCAAAATACATTCTGCTACTCCTCCTGAGTATGGCGATACCACATGTGTGAGACTTTTACTCAGCCTGGCCACATACAGAGGCCCAACATGCAAGGAACACCATCAGGTGTTCTAGGGACACATAGCATGCACATACCAAGAATTACACCCCAAAATACATTCTGCTGAAAAAAGGGTAAACAAAAGATTACCTGTGGTTTTAGTAGCGCAGTTGTCCACAGGAGGATAGCGCTGGTTCAGGCAGCAGGCAGGGACTTGGTCAGCAAAAGCAAACGCAATTGTCCAGGCAACAGGCAGGAATACTGTCCATAGTTAGTACAGGCAGCAGGCAGGGATACTGTCCATATACAGTCCAGGGTCAGTGCAAGCAGGGATTGTCAGCAGTGCCAAAATATTTGTCCTGGTAGTAGGCAGGTCCATGTGGTGTGGTCAGTTCATGCAACAGGCATAGGCATGATGGCATAGGTCCTACAGGCAGCAAGCAGAAGTAGGGCCTTGTTCAGGACAGAATGGGGATAGGGGTAGAGGCTTCTCCCACCCAAATCTCTTTGAAGCCTCTGAGTCTCCAGACCCTAATCTAGGAATGAGAAAACAAAAACAATTGTTTTCTTCATCCAGAAAAACAATTCTGGAGCCCCTCACATATGTGAGACCCCTGTGTTATGAATCCCACTCGTCCACTGGCAGGGTAAAAGATCAGTCTAAGAGGCAGGCAAAAAGCATGTTCAAACAGTCCAGGGTCAGTTCCAGATCAGGCAGAGGTATGTACAGAATCGGTAGGCAGAAGCATGGTCGAAAAACAGTCCAGGGTCAGTTCCAGATCAGGCAGGGGTATAAACAGAATCGGTAGGCAGAAGAGTGGGCAAATAACAGTCCAGGGTCAATTCCAGATCAGGCAGAGGTATAAACAGAATCGGTAGGCAGAAGCGTGGTCGAATAACAAGCCAGGGTCAGTTACAGAGCAAGCAGGGGCATAAGGGGTGTGAAGGTAAATGGCAGGAAGTGAACTAATAATTTTGTGAGGTAACGGCGGAAACAGTCAACTATGCAGAGGCCTGGTTGGGAAGGACATTGGGCACAATGATAAGTGGTGTCTCTTCTCACTCCTCCTCTGGAGCACACCCGGCATTTTTTCTGACTTTTTTTGGCCTGTTGGTCTGGGAGGGATTTAATCTGGAAAGTGGCGCTCTGAGAGTCGGCTAATCACATCGGATCAAAAGTTTTCTGGTGGGTGTTCGGGTATATAAGGGCAGTGGTGATTTCATCCTGGTAGAAAAGGAAGGGTTTGGGTCTTTCAGTGGATTTCCAATAGATTACATAGGAGTTGTACATGGCCAAATTAAACAAATAAATTTAAACTTTTTTATACCACTGGTATGTTCATCTTGTGGAAAGGTAGGGTTCAAGCATCTGGTCGTTGAAGTCGACACCCCCCATGAATCCTGTGATCTCAACAAATGTATTGTTGTGGATGGAAGAAAGCACGTAGACATCCCTTCTGTCCCTCCACTTCACAGCCAGAATTTCCTCATTGCGTAAACTCGCCGTCTCCCCTCTTCTTAATTTCTTGTTGACGAGGCTTTGAGGAAAGCCCTTCCGGTTCGTCCTTACAGTGCCGCATGTTGGAGTGTTCTTTCTGTGAAGGTTTCGGAACAGGGGCAAACTTGTATAAAAGTTGTCCACATACAAGTGGTAGCCTTTCTCCAGGAGTGGGTTTATGAGTTCCCAAACGACTTTCCCGCTGGTTCCTATGTAGTCTGGGCAATTAGGGGGGCACAGCTGGGTGTCCTTCCCTTCGTATACAATGAAGGCATACGTATACCCTGTGGCTCAGTCGCACAATTTGTAGAGCTTCACCCCATAGCGGGCCCTTTTGGTGGGAATAAATTGTTTTATGCCAGAAAATTTGATAAGGGACTCATCCACACATATGTGTTGGTCTGGGGTAAACAACTGGGGGAAGATTTCAGAAAAATAATTTAGTACTGGCCAAATTTTATAAAGCTTATCATAATTTGGGTCATTTCGGGGAGGGCACTGGGTATTGTCATTGTAGTGTAGGAATCTCATAATCATGAGATATCTGTTTCTGGGCATTACTGAGGAAAATATGAACGTAATTGATTTTTTCTGTTTAGTCCCATACAGAATGTGAGGCCCAAATTTTTTTTAAACTCCTCCGCTGTAAGGGCTCTCCACTCATAGGGACGGGCATAATAGGACGTTGGGTTGCTTGTTATGAATTGTTGGGCATATAGGTTGCACTGGGCCACAATTGATGCAAGCATGTCCTCAGTAAAAATTAAATTAAAAAAGTCAATCGGGGCAAAATTTTCTGTGTCCACCAGGACTCCTGGCTGGGCAGTGAAAGGGGTAATGTTGGCTTTTCCTGAATTAGGAGGAAGCCACAAGGGGTTCTGAAGGGAATAGGGAAGGCTGCCATGGGACCTAACCCTTTGGGACTGAGGTGCCACCCCACAGATACGTGGCCTTGCTTGCCGTGGTACTGCGGTGCTGGTGAATGCCACTGCGGTGCTGGTGAATGGCACTGCCGCCTCAGCAGAATGCCTTCATCTGGTGGGCGGGCCCTCCTCCTCCTCCTCTTCTGAGACTGTCAGTGTTCCACTGCTTAGTATAGGCTCGTAGTCCACGTCAGACTCATAGTCTGAATTTGCAGAGGAATTCGAAGCGGAGAGCTCCCCGTTGCTCTTGTCGGCCGCAAGAATATTGTACGCCTCCTCGGCTGAAAATAATCTTCTAGCCATTGTTGGCACTGAAAACACGTGGCACTGACAGATGGCACTAATACGTGGCACTGATGACACTGATGACACTGATTTGTGGCACTGATGACACTAATACGTGGCACTGATGACACTGATGACACTGATACGTGGCACTGATGACACGTGACACTGATATGTGGCACTAGTGACGCTAATAAAAGATGGCACGTGGCACTGACAGGTGGCACTGATGGCAGATGGCACTGGCAGGTGGCACTGGCAGATGGGACTGGCAGATGGCACTGGCAGATGGGACTGGCAGATGGGACTGGCAGATGGCACTGGCAGGTACTGTGGGCACTGTGTTTTTTACTTTATATTATGTTTACACTCACTGATGCAGCACAGACGCTCTCCTTCCTCACACTTGGTCTCTGTGTGAGAAGAAAGCCGGGAATGAGAGATGATCTCATATGTTTACATTTGAGATCATCTCTCATTGGACAGGAAGATTGAGTGCTAAATGGCCTCTGTGATTGGCCATTCAGCACGATCTGTGATTGGCTGTGTCCAAGGGACAAGGCCAACACAGATTTTCCCCATTGCGTGCTCGCGGGAGCGTGCAGGGAGAATGTAAACACAAGGACGTCCAGGGACGCCCTCCTGGCAGTTCAGGTCCGCGCTGCAGCCGTCTTTCAGCTATAGCACGGATCTGAACTGGTTAAAAAGAAGTTCTTCATAAACAGAAAAACAAACTTTCGCAGAAACGGAACACAGACTGCTCAACAGATCAATATTGATAGGAGAGCGTTTGTCTCTGAGAAGCGTAGATTTCCTATATCCTTTCAATGCTTGCTTGATGGGAAAAGAAGCTCAAACAATGCGGTAATGAATTTAGCTTTAGAAAAGATTAAACGGCAGTTAACATTTTATTTACATGAGACCAAGAATATTTTTGATCCATTAAATAACTAAGAAACAAAAGTATAACTTCCTCAAAAGAAAAATGTACTGTACAAACGTATTATTTTGTAAAAAGGAAATCCATAACTTCCAAGATGAAATATAACTCAACCATGTAGATTTAGCTAACAAATGTTGAATATAGTCGAACACTATATTAGATCCCACAATTGACGAGGACACGGAACACCTTGTAGATCCGCTTCCGGCACTAGATAATAAAAATGATCCATCTGGAATTGAGATAGGGAATCCGCCAAACTATTCTCTATACCTGGTATAAATTTTGCTTTAATCCATATATTTAATGACAGACACTTAAAAACCAAATACCTCATTATTTTATTCACCTGTGGTGATATTGAGGAAAGGCAATTTATTGCATAAACCACCCCTTTATTGTAAGTACTGACAAGCAATCTTCTGTTTTGAAAAGCATGCCCCCACAATTCCAATGCTACAATGATTGGGAATAATTCTAACAACACAATATTTTTGCAAAAAACATGCATAGTCCATTTGGAAGGCCAATGGGAAGCACACCAGTGCGTCTTCCAAATATCCGAAAAACCCATCGATCCAGCAGCATCAGTAAAAAGAGCACAAGCCTCACTAGAAATTAGACATGTGCACACTGAAATATTTTGTTTCGGAATTTCATTTTCGTCCGAAAAATTAAATTATTTAGTTACTTACAAAATTAGTTTTTATTTATTTTATTTAGTTAAAAAATGCATTTGTCCGAAAATCTGAATCAATTAAGGTTGAATCTGTCATTGAAGGCTCATGGTGTCTGTCGAATGTTCTAAGAAGATTCGATGAAGCAGCTAAACGACGCCGCAATCATACATTTCCAGTCGAATGCTCCGCCCACAAGCTATAGTAGAATTCTAATGTTGTATGACTAGTAATAATTATATTATTTATTTATTATTACTAGTCAACCAACATTTGAATTCTTCTATAGCCTATGGGTGGAGCATTTGACCATAAATGTCCGCTCACGGCGTTCGTATGTTTTTAGCTGCTTCGTCGAATCTTCATGTCTATAATGTCGAATCTTTTTTCTCTATGTCGAATAATCTTGGACTAATAGAGTTAGATTAGGCACATTCAACCGCAGGTTCAATAGACACAGATTGCTATTGTCACCGTCATGTCGAACCTTCTATAAGACAAATTGCCTTACCATTAAAATTTTTGTAGAAAATGCAGCCAGATTAACATATCTTCTTTAACCACTTAACGACCGCTCACTGTATATATACGTCAGCACAATGGCACCGACAGGCACAATCACGTAGAGTATACGTGATTGCCTTTGTACAGTTGGGGGGTCCAATCGGACCCCCCTTCTGTACAGTGAGCGGTCGGAATTCGTCTGGGACCGATCCGAGATGGGGGGGCGACCGTTTCATAGCTTGGGGTGTCTACTTTCCAAAATGGGGTCATTTGGGGGGGTTTTGCGCCATCTGGGCATTCCATGGCCTCCGAAACTGTGATAGGCAGTGAGAAGTGAAATCAAAAATTTACACCCTTAGAAAGCCTGAAGGCGGTGATTGGTTTTTGGGGTCCCGTACGCGGCTAGGCTCCTAAAAAGTCCCACACATGTGGTATCCCCGTACTCAAGAGAAGCAGCAAAATGTATTTTGGGGTGTAATTCCATATATAACCATGGTATGTGTGAGCAATATATCATTTAGTGACAACTTTTTGTAATTTTTTTTTCTTTTTGTCATTATTCAATCACTTGGGACAAAAAAAAATATTCAATGGGCTCAACAGGCCTCTCAGAAATTTCCTTGGGGTGTCTACTTTCTAAAATGGGGTCATTTGGGGGGGTTTTGTGCTATTTTGGCATTTTATGGCCTTCAAAACTGTGATAGGTAGTGAGGAGTGAAATCAAAAATTTGCGTCCTTAGAAATCCTGAAGGCGGTGCTTGGTTTCCGGGGTCCCGTACGTGGGTAGGCTCCTAAAAAGTCCCACACATGTGGTATCCCCGTACTCAGGAGAAGCAGCAGAATGTATTTTGGGGTGCAATTCCACATATAACCATGGCATGTGTGAGCAATATATCATTTAGTGACAACTTTTTGTAATTTTTTTTTTTTCGTCATTATTCAATCACTTGGGACAAAAAAAAAATATTCAATGGGCTCAACATGCCTCTCAGCAATTTCCTTGGGGTGTCTACTTTCCAAAATGGGGTCATTTGGGGGGGTTTTGTACTGCCCTGCCATTTTAGCATCTCAAGAAATGAGATAGGCAGTCATAAATTAAAAGCTGTGTAAATTCCAGAAAATGTACCCTAGTTTGTAGACGCTATAACTTTTGCGCAAACCAATAAATATACGCTTATTGACATTTTTTTTACTAAAGACATGTGGCTGAATACATTTTGGCCTAAATGTATGACTACAATTGAGTTTATTCGATTCTTCTTATAACAAAAAGTAGAAAATATCATTTGTTTTCTAAATTTTCGGTCTTTTTCCGTTTATATCGCAAAAAATAAAAATCGCAGAGGCAATCAAATACCATTAAAAGAAAGCTCTATTTGTGGGAAGAAAAGGACGCAAATTTCGTTTGGGTACAACATTGCATGTCCGCACAATTTACAGTTAAAGCAGCGCAGTGCAAAATTCTGAATTCACCTCTGGTCCTTTAGCTACCAAATGGTCCGGGGCTTAAGTGGTTAATTTCGCCTGACAATCGCACATGAGAGGATTCTTTAACCCAGAAATAATAGAATAAAAACATCTAGAACATATTCTACCCATCGGAAAAATTCTAGTCGCAAAAGCTAACATCCCAAGCAAAGATTGCATTTCTTTTAGAGTTATCTTCTTACGTCTAATAAATGTAGGCAATAACTGAGAAATCTTATCTAATTTATCTAAAGGAAGTCTAAATTACATATTTAACCACTTAAGACCCGGACCATTATGCAGCTTAAAGACCTGGTCACTTTTTGCGATTCGGCACTGCGTCGCTTTAACTGACAATTGCGCGGTCGTGCGACGTGGCTCCCAAACAAAATTTGCGTCCTTTTTTTCCCACAAATAGAGCTTTCTTTTGGTGGTATTTGATCACCTTTGCGGTTTTTCGTTTTTGCGCTATAAACAAAAATAGAGCGTCAATTTTGAAAAAAATTCAATATTTTTTACACTTTGCTATAATAAATATCCCCAAAAAAGATATAAAAAAAACGTTTTTTTTCCTCAGTTTAGGCCGATACGTATTCTCCTACATATTTTTGGTAAAAAAATTGCAATAAGCGTTTATTGATTGGTTTTTCACAAAATTTATAGCGTCTACCAAATAGGGGATAGTTTTATTGCATTTTTATTAATATTTTTTTTTTCTAATAATGGCGGCGATCAGCGATTTTTATCGTGACTGCGACATTATGGCGGACACATCAGACACTTTTGACACTATTTTGGGGCCATTGTCATTTTTACAGCGAACAGTGCTATAAAAATGCACTGGTTACTGTAAAAATTACACTGGCAGTAAAGGGGTTAACCAGGAGGGGACGCTGTAGGGGTTAAGTGTGCCCTGATATGTGTTTCTTACTGTGGGGGGCGTGGCTTAGCGTGTGATGTCACTGATCGTCGTTCCCTATGACAGGGAACAGACGATCAGTGACAGGCTCACTAGGAAGCATGGGGAGAGGTTTGTTTACACTTACCTCTCCCCGTTCTTCCTCTCTGTGGCCCGATCACGGGACACCAGCGGCGATCGGGTCCGCTGTTCCTGCGGGGGCGGTCACGGAGAAGAGGACCGGGTCGCGAGTGCCCCGACGGCGGCGCGCTCGCGACCCACGGCTGGGCTCTTAAAGGGAACGTACCTGTACGCCCTTGTGCCCAGCCGTGCCATTCTGCCGACGTACATCGGCGTGCGGCAGTCCTTAAGTGGTTAACGAATCAATAGTCACACCTAATAAATCTAAACAAGCTACAGGACCAACAGTTTTTTCTTCCGCTAAAGGAATATTAAAATATTTACAAATAGCGAAAAAGGAATTTAATAAATAATTGCACTCTTCAGAATCTTTTTTACCCATAACTAAAAAATCATCTAAATAATGTATTATTAAATCCGAACTACATACAGTTTTAACCACCCATTCCAAAAATGCCTCAAAATAATAACAAGCTAAAGAGCACCCCATGGGCAGACATTTATCAATATAATATTCTCCTTGAAAATAAATACCCAATAAGCAAAAATAATCAGGGTGTATTGGAAGAAGTCTAAAAGCATATTTAATGTTTGCTTTAGCTAAGAAAGCACGCCTAAAGAACGAAGATGTGCAATCACAGACTCAAACGATACATAGGTAACTGAAGATAATGTTGGATCAATTTGATCATTCAAATATCACCGTAAGGATATGACAAATGATGGATTAGTCTTAATGCTTGGGGCTCTTTTTTAGGAATAATCTCCAAAGGAGAAATTCTCCAATTAGCAAAAGGAGGATGCTCAAAAGGGCCTGCATTTCTCCCTTAATTAATTTCTTTAAGCAATTTATTATTAACAATAGAAGCCATGTTGGCTACAGAAGGTAAATTACGCACTATCGTACAACCAAATCCATTGAATTTAGGAAGCTGAAAACCTTGCAAAAAAACATTAATTAAAACATTGCTTTCTGCTGATCTGGGTAAAATTGTTAGCTAAGGTAAAATGTTTTCCATGTTCACTGGCGATCTGGCTTTTACTAGTAAAGTCTCTAGGTTGTTGTTGAGAATGGAATGATAATTTACAAAAACATTTTGCTACTAAGTGCGCACCGGAGCAAAATGCACATTAGTGTTTGTACCTAACGGAATGTAGCCATTTACACTGGCTATCGTTATACGCAAAACAAATCCCCTTTTTATAAGGCGGGTTAGAGTAAGCATTAGAAGAAATAGTGGAAGGATGAGGCAGAATAGGTCTAGGTGAGAGGAATAAATTCACCACAGTCCTACGTCTTTTACACCCCATTGTAACGTAGGGTGAATGCTTAGTTTATGTCTGAATTCCTCATCATACGTAAACCATGAATATCCTCAGAAGTCATGATAAGCTTCCAGAATAATGTCCATATGTTGGAAAATTCCAGGACTTTTATTTGGAAACTTCTAGAACGCTAGAAAAAATTGAGAAAGCTTGAAGCCAATTAAAAATTGATTTTGTAATAGGCTTTCTTCGTTCATCCTCAAGCTTATCATCTTTTTTATCCATTTTAGAAAGGAAGTCTTTAGAAGATGGTAATAATGTTAACAAAGCTATGAATTCTCTATTCCAAATCTTTTCTTTCACACCCATAGGTAAATTAAAATGGTGAAAGTATACAGGGCATCACTTCTTTACCATATAATTCTGACCTGCTTGAAGAGGCATTTGTAATTGAAACAGAAGAACTTGTACAATTATGCAATCTTTGATCCACATCTTTATCAAGAATAACATTAGCAATATTGGGTGGATGCAAAGGTTGCTGAGGAGCATCTTTAGCAGACCATACTACTGCTACAGGATAAGAAATACCAATTCTATTCAAAGCTGTTGCATTATTGGGAACAGCAATACTTGCAATAATATTACTTAATGAGGAAGACAATTTGTTCAATAAATGTAAAGTATGAGACCCACCTCGCAAAGAAGATTGAGGAGTTTCAGCTGGTTCAAACTGTTGTTGTGTCAATACTACAGTAATATGCTGAAAAGATGATTCAGGGGTTTCTGGTAAGTGTACAGTGCCCTCAGATATGCAGCTGACAGAAGCCTGGTATTGAGGTGGTTAAAAAAGTAAAAACAAAGCAGATTATATGTTCCATCTAACTATGCCAAAATGCAAAGCTCACTCCTCAGTTATGTCTCTATCTACCCTTTACTGGCTGCAAAATCATTACATCATTAAAATTGTTGCCATATAATGCTTTTATGCATAGGGTTTGATCCCCAGTGAGAATACACCTTTAGCTCTCTTTGTTGTCATGGAAATACTGACCTGCTGCTGCTCAAATTTGCAACATGGTGATGTCTCATTTTGTGCCCCAATTTATGACAACAAAAACATCTGATATGTCCAAACCTAATTCATTTCTGCCCACTTGCTTCCACCTCTTAAAGTGTTACTTAACCCAGGACCCTGCATTCACTATATCTGGTCTTCCACAGTACACAGAACAGGAAATGCAATTATTTTAGTAAATATAAACTGCTAAATACCCTTTCTCATCAGCAGTTAGAGCAATCTTGTGACTTCTATCAGTGTCACCTGAGCACTAGTTATAGGTTGTAGGAGGAGTTTTCATACTGCACTAAGCTGTCCTATCAGGATGCAGGACCCCTGACCCTCTGTCTGGACAGTGCTGATTGGCCCTGTGTGGATAACATGCATCCTCCCAAGAAAAAAAAACCTCTCTAGCAATACACACGGAACTGAGCATGTGCAACCTGACTCCAAAGGCTCTATCTTATGGGACATTTTCTAGAGTCAGTGGAAGAAGGTGAGGATCAGAGAAGACAGGATCAAACAGCATTTTTTACACAATGCAGAGGATTAACCCCTTAGGTTCCACAGTGAGTATAGCCAGCATTTTTTACAGCATATACAGACTGATGTTACTGTTGTGGGTTTAGTAACACTTTAAGTTAAACTGGTATAGAGATGCAATTTATTTCCTCTAGGAAGCCCAACCTTAAAGTGGAACTTCTGCTTATCTGTCTCCCCCCCCCTCCTGTGCCACATTTAGCACCTTTCAGGGGGAGGGGGGAACAGGTACCTGTTTTTGACAGGTACCCTTTCCCCACTTCCAGAGACGGCGCCGGAGCGCTGTCCCTCGGACGTTTGGCCCCCCTCCCCCTTCCCCCTTCCTCCACTGCCGGGCCAAATAGAAAGCACAGCCCGCTTTGCGCATGCGCAGTAGGGAACCGGCTGTGAAGCCGAAAGGCTTACAAAAATTGGCTGCGGTGCCGACATTGTGGGAACCCTGGACAGTAAGTGTCCTAATATTAAAAGTCAGCAACTACAATATTTACTGTCACTTTGCTATTTGTCTAATATTACTTGAACTTCCCTACAAGACCTAATAAGATCTACAACTTCCCTTTGTACTTTCTCAGGGTATTAATGGATATTTTCATGAGATGTTGATTTACTAGCACTCTGAAGCCACTGTAAACTGTTTTTTCAATAACTCAGTTTTCATCTGTTTCTTTGTCATTTAAATCTTAACATGAAGAAGTTAAGTGGCAACCAAGCATGACCACTGCCTACATCTTTATCTTACTAAACCCCAAACTCCAGATAATAAAATCTGCAGAAAAATTCAAGACCATATCAATCCAAGGTCTATACAGATGAAATATACCTCAAATGGTAGCAAATCACTGTTATTTTTTTTTAACCTGCAAGGCAAAGTTACAACTTAAGTTACAACTTAC
This sequence comes from Rana muscosa, assembly GCA_029206835.1. NCBI lineage: Eukaryota > Metazoa > Chordata > Amphibia > Anura > Ranidae > Rana > Rana muscosa. Next base: position 627,132,991 of record CM055117.1, on the reverse strand, counting down.
AACTTACAATGTGCTAGTATGCATCGCATACTAGCACATTATGTGAAACGTACCTTAAAACAAAGCCCTCCAGCCATGCACTCTCACCACTGACAGGGTTTACATTTTCACCCGGTCTTCCTTCCGGGAGGGCGGGCTTTGGTCCTTTGATTAGACAAGCCGCGATGCGAGCCGCTGTTCACGACACAGGGCTCTGAAGGAACGGCACGAAATGCTGTTCTTTCAGAGCACATGCGCCGATAACTTCACCGGCAGCGTCACAAGTAAATATTTCCTAAGCAGTGCACGTTTAGGAGATATTTACTGTACCTATAGGTAAGTCTATAGTAAGGCTTACCTATAGGTAAAAAACATTCATGTGCATTTATTCTCACTTTAACAAGTGCCCTTCCCACAAATCACAATCACTACCTGTAGTCCTAGCAATCTGTATATATACTCAATGCTTTTAAATATGACCTTCACAATCCCCCCACTATCCAAGTAAAAATGGCCTAAAAAGTCATTGAAGAATATAATGTGTACAATACTTACCTTGTGTGAGAGATATCACTAGGCCTCCTGAGTGATCTGATCAATCAAGATGGAGGAGAATACAACTCTTGCAATTGGTTGGAGCACACAATTATTGGATATTGAGCACCCAGCTCTCCATGGAGACAACATTGAGGCACAATGATATCACCTGTGCCTCTTGAAGTGACAGACGCTAAGCAGAGGTAAGTATAGAAAGTTACACATCCATATAAAGTTATTGGTATAACCAATATAACCACATATCCAAGTGATCTCCATCTGCAGTTATTGGAAACTCTGGGTTCATAGTTATACGGCTTGATTGGCCCCTGTAACAAGTACCCATCTGGAAGGTGAGTGCACACCTTTATCGGTTTTCAGGGATGGTTCCCTCAATAGTTTTTTGATTCCACTTTACACGTTTTTTTCTGGAATATTCATAGTTTTGGTTTTGTTTTAAGTGGACTTCCTTTCACAAGGCTTTTCTGATTCCAATAATCACAGGACCCATACACCATGTATTTATATATTTTTTATTTGTTTTCACAATATACAGTGGTATTTTATTATGTTTAGGTAGAACATTTTAATTATTTTCACATATTTGGAAGCGCAGTACTTGTACGTTTGTTATACACACTCTTGCATGCTTGCAGTTTGGTTGAATTATTGTTGTGCAAACTTTTTCAAGACTAAAACATGATTTTTTTGTACTCTGTGAAAAGTTATTTTAGGATCTATCAGACATTAGGACCCTTGATGCAGATGGTGAGCTTTTGGCCAATATACAAATACCTCATGATTTCATTTTGTATTGTTTTGGAGAGGAAGGAAAGAGGCATTTAAAATGTATACCTGCCTAACAAATTATATATACAGTATGAAACAGGCATATTAATAAAGCCGCAAATCTGACATTTAGCAAACATTCTCTGTGGGCGAATCTGCTAGGTCCATGTGTTAGGCTCCTGCAATCTGCTTGCTCAGCAGAAAATCTGTCCGCTGATCCCTGCTGAGCAGGTGGGTGACAGCTCCATGTCTGTTACGCTTATGCAGAGTGGACACGGACACAGACCACTTTCCTTTATGAGCGGCCAAATGTAAAAGACCGCCTGTTCGTTTACACCCGACTGCAATCAAATCCACTGGACAAAAGGGGAAGGAACCCCCATCCCTCTCTTTTTGGCGGATTGAATTGGATGTAGAGGAGAACGGAGGTTCGGATCGAGTCTACCTTAATAAAAAATGGACAGGCAGACCCGATCAGACCGTCCGTGTGAAAGGGGTTTGAGAGTGATTGATTATTCACCAGAGAATGTTTAGTGAAAGTCACCACTGCTTTAAAAATAGACAGCAAGAAGGCTGGTTTACAAGCATTGTCTATCCAAAATTAATAACCAGTTTTTGTATTTTCTGTTGTCTATGTTTGCATGTTGCTGTAAGAAATCAAAGTCTTACTTGGGCATGGTCAAGCAGTTCACCCCCCCCCCCCGGTATGCTGCCGGAGGGACTATGGCAATGCAGGTTCTGTGTGTCCTGCCCACCTCTCCGCCTTTCTCTTTGCAGCAGCTGAGAAGACTTGCCGAGAAACTGAGCCACTGAGAGTTTGTGTGCTTTGCGAGGACCAGAGCTGGAGGGACCTGTTGCTGTGTGTATGCCTATGGCAAGGAAAGAACTGGTGAGAGTCTGAATGCTGGGACTGAACCTTGTGAGGACCTGTGATGCATGAGCTATCAGGGACTGGATCCCTAAGGCCAACAGACTGCCAAGCATTCTGGACTTGATTCGTTGTTTGCCAGGAGTGGTGAGCGGAATCAACTGTGCTGATCACATGACCGTCAGTAGTTTAATGTCAGTAGAGACTGCCCCTTATTTAGCAGCCCAATAGTCATACACTGCCTGTAGTTTTAAAGAGACAGTGACAAGTGCACTGCTCTACAGACAGGCCCCAATGTTATTCAGCTTAATATTGCAAATTAGGTGCCAGGTATTAAACAAACCTTTTCAGTGTACCCCATACAGGAACACTCATGTATACCCATAATCAGGGGTGTTATCCCAGAGTGCACTCTGAGACACTCTAAACAGTTATTGAGGGTTACAGTGAGACTGTTCTTTTTGACATTTACTGTATATTCTTCCCTGTTTATGCTGTTCCTTATTAATGCTGAGAATACCTTTTAAATTTGGTTCAGTCTGATTAATTTGGCCTAGGTTAATTTCCATATTATAGTCTAATATTTGCCTTATTTAGTTCAATGCAATCTTAATTATTTTGGCCTACAATAATACATTTACTTTAGTCACCATCAAGTAGCCTGTGGCCTATTTCCTCTTTGTTAATATATTGTGTGAGTGTGAGTATACTAACACTTAAGTTATACAGATGTGTGCAGGCTTCAAGCAATGTAACCAAGCATGTCAGAGGGGACAGAGCAGTTTATGGAGTCGTTGCAGAACAGAGAACCCATCCTACCAAGTGGCCTCTGTGGAAGTAAGCGCTACACAAGCATTTTGTGAATTTGTATTACTTTGTATGCCCACCTTTAAATGATGGTTGTGTAAATGCACTTACACCTTTAGCGAATCGGGCCAGTATCTTTGCATTTTTCATTAAGTAAATAAGTTAAATATCTAAGACTGTTGCATCTAAATTCCTATATTTAAAAAAATCTTAAACGTTTTGTTATATATAGTAAAAAATACACACTTGCTGCTAGAAATATTTATTTAAAATAATTATTTTCCAAATATAACTTTTTTAAAAGCCTGTGTTTGCTGCATCAATGAAAACTGTAACAGTAAGCTGTAAGGCAACTGGGGTTGAGTCATCATCACATAGCAGTGTCCTAGTAATGGGCCACATCAGACTGCTATCACATAATATTGTCCTAATAAGCTTTATAACATAAGCCTCAGGCAACATTGCTGTGAGCAGAGAGTACATGAGCCATCAGCACAGTACTACTTACTGGTGACCCAAATCATTAATGTCTATCTATTGCCATGGCAAGCAATAGCATTATAACTGATAATGGTAAAATTGTACTTTGCACACACAGCCATTAAAAGAGACTGCAATTCTTTCAAAAAAAGCATTTACAGCAGGAATGAAACTGAGTGACAAAGGTCGCACAGTTTTTATATATTTCATTTATTGATATGAATATGTATGTATTATTTTATTGGATTTAATTTCATACTAAGGTATTACATGTGTAATTGCTATCCTAATGCTTTAGGTGCTGCAATGAGAAAATAATATATCTTGCTTACAATAGCCATTGCATTACCCTTAATAAGAAAAAGTTATACTTTCTCAGCACAGCTATACTTTCCTATTAAGGATAATCCCTAAATGTGAATTTTGTTTTGCTACTGCCAGATTTTGCCTCCAGTAGTGATTTCTCTTCATCCTTCCTCTACTATTTTCCTCTATTTCCCATATGCCCTCCCTGCAGCTCCACTTTCCTACCCAGCACAGCAAGCCCCCAAGGATGCCATCCCTCCAAGCCAAAGCATATTCCCCAAGGACACTATCTTGCCCCACAGCTCAGCAACCCCATCAGCCAGATCACATCTCTGAAAGCAGATGAAATTCCCTGGTATCATCCTATTCTTTTCCATTTCATGCCATTCTTCCTGCTACCTTCTTCCCCGCACACATAAATATAGGGGGTCTAACTGCACCCGAGGTGCTTGCGTGCCTTTCCACTGGGACTGGCCTAACACAGGGCTGACTCAGGTATATCAACAGCCATACACACAGTCTACAGCCCACGCAGAGTTCCACTTCATCTGCAAATGTGCACGTATAGTGTGCCTGAGACATGGAATGCCTTGAGTATCCACTCGCCATACTCCAAGTCAACCATAGCAAGGACTCTCCTCTGGCTAGGGACACTTCCTGCATTATGCACGATGGCTCACGTGTGGTTCCAGGATAGAGCTCATACTCCCCATTTCAACACCACCCCCTAGCCCAACCAGGCTTGCACAGAGTTGGCTCACCAGGATCCTATCTTCATGAGATGCACAGTCTAGCATTAGCTTAACATGGTGCTATCTCTCTTTACAGCAACAAAGGTACCTTGGATCCACTCCATACATTTGAAGCAGACAGGCTCGTATCAGGGTCCAGATCTGAACCTGCGACCTCTGTAGTGTCTGGCTATGGCTCTTCTTGCTGTGCCACTTGAGATGCTGAACAGCTCCCTGTCTGATCTTCTAGAACAATCTTGCCTTGTCTCTTGTCTCTGCTGAACATTGAACTCTTTGCTCCTCCGAAGAACTTCCTGATTTAAGCCATGTCTCTGCACTTCCTGCTTGCTAGATTATTTTGCTCTCTCCAGCCGAAATCTTGCTCCTTTGCATACCTGCATCTGTCCTTATCTCCACTACTGTTTTTGACCTTTGGCTTGTTATTTGATTATGCTTGATCCCAAAATGCAATTACTTGTTAGTGACCTTTGGCTTGTTTACTGACTACTCTTCTGTTTGATCCCTACCTGCTATATGTGCTACTGGACCCTGGCTTGTTAATCTCCTGATGATCCTGAGGACCGCAAACTGGTACTAACACACAGCAAGACCCATCTCCACCATCAGGAGCTCTGAGGAACATGGGTTAGTACTTTGACTCCGCTCCTCAGGTGAGCCTGCGTTATTTGCTAAGGTGACCTGCTTGTATGCCTATCTTGCTTGTCAGTGGGTGTCCCTCTACTGCTTTAGCTACTGGTCTCTGAGCCTGACCCAAACATGGTGGCTGCCATAGCCAATTCCGTGTCCCCTTTCAGACAGTAAATTGTGTTACCTACCAGGAAAAAATTTCCAAACTGGAAAGTGTGGTAAAGGGGCAACAGGAAAAAATCCATACTCTACAGAGACGACTGCTGGACTTTTGTTCCTGAGATGATTCTAACTTCAACCCAAGTTCAATGGTGACCGCTGCAATAACAGCATCACATTTATTTCCAAAATGCAACCTGCTACATTTATTCTGAGAAAAAGAAGGTATGGTTTGTTATCAACCTCCTGACTGAGGAACTTGTAACTATGAATCAGGTTTTTGATGATCCCAATTGCTGCGCTACTGCCAAAGCAAAGTTGCGTAGTTTGCAGCACGGTAGACGCTCTGTTGCGGAGTACACAGCTGAATTCCGACATTGAATTTCAGATACCACTTGGAACCCAGCAGTGCGAAAGAGTCAGTTCTGCCAAGGGGTATATGAACTGGTAAAAGATGAGCTTGTCAGAGTAGAGACTCCTAATGATCTTGGGGCTTACATACAATTATTTATCCAAATTGTTTAGAGACTTACAGAAAGGCGGAAAGAGAGACTGGGAATGTTTGGAAGTAATGGTGGCATGTATTTCTGCAAGTCAGTTTGTTCAGAAGGATCCAAAAGATTCCCTGGATTCTAACACTACAGAACCTATGCAGGTTGATGCTATTAAGAGTTCCATTTTTATTCAGGAGAAAGAGATAAGATGTTAGAAGAACATATGTCTATATTGTGGGGACTTGGAGCATTACGCAGTTAGCTGTCCCAACAAAGTTAAAAGAACAATTTCTGGGACTAATTCATGATCCATGAAGAAAATAAAGTAAAATTCTGAGGGCCATGAAATTCCTTGCTCTGCTATGCTGGACTCTAGGGCTGGGGGGAACTTTATGGACAAGGAATTCACCCACAGCAATAATTTTCAAACAAAAATTAAATAGTCCCCTATTGATATGGAGATGGTTGGTGGTTCCTCTTTCCCATGAAACGTTTCCCCTGGAACTCCAGTTTAAGGCTGACCATTGTGAGATGGTTTTAGGCGATTACGTCATTCCTTGGTTTTCTACCCATAATTCCTCTATCAACAGGGGAGCAGGGACTATAAATTGTATGTCCCCCCCCATTGCAAGGAACATTGTAGACAACATTGTTAAATAATTTCTTCACTGATCAAGAAATCGCAAGTTGATGTGGTAACTACCCAGTCATGTGATAACCTGTCTCCACAATACCATGAGTTCCAGAATGTCTGTGATAAAAAGAATGCTGATTAATTACTTCCTCGGTGTCCATATGATTGTCCCATTGAACTGCTTCCATGGGCAGAAAAAGCTTTGTGGTGGTGGTGTTATATAACCTTGTCTGCAGTTTGTGAGTGCTTATCTAGATAATATTCTCATCTTTTCCAATAACCTGGAGGAACATCTCAGGCATGTTTGCACTTTAAAAGATTAAGAAAGAAACAACTTTACATCAAACTGAAAAAGTGTGAGTTCAAATGAGCCCAGACTCAGTTCTTGGTATATCTTATTTCTCTATAGGAGCGGACATGGATTCCGAGATGATAAAAGCAGTGGTGGATTGGCATTAAGGTAATACAATAATATATTGGATTTGCCAACTTTTACAGAAATTCATAGGAAACTTCTTTATTGTGATAGTACCAATTACACATCTAAAAAATAAACGGGTGCCCTATGTGTGGTCTCCTGAGGCACAGAGTGCCTTTAGTAAGCTAAAGACTTTCACTTCTGTACCAATATTGGTACATCCCGATTCTGAACTTCCTTTTATTGTGGAAGTGGATTCAGACTCTGCCATGGGAGCTATCCTTTCTCAGCGAAGAGGAGAAAAAATGCAGGATCATCCTTGCGGTTATTTCTTGCATTTAATGTCTTCAGCCAAAAGGAATTATGACATTGAGAATAAGGAGTTCTTGGCAATTAAAGTATTTTCCATATGGAAGCATCTGCTTTTTTTGGGGGGAGGGGGGGGGCAAATCATCCTGCAACTTTTCTCATCATAGGATTATAAACTAATCATAAAAATGTGGAATTCATTCCTTCTGCCAGGAGATAGTCTTCTAGAAAAGCATGTTGGTTTCTATTCTTTTCCAGGTCCAATTTTATTATCCCGTATCGACCTGCGTAAAGGTAGGGTAAGGCCGATGCCTTATCGAGGATGTTGTCTGAGCTTCTCCAGGAAGGCAACTCTGAATGTACATTCCTTTCTCAAAAGAACTTTCTAGGGGCCACAAGTTCCAAGACATTCTTGAGCCCCTCTCACAGAGGAGTATGAGAATGACCCATTTCTCAATCATCCTCCTAAGGACATTAACCTTGAGAACAAGAACGTCTTTTGGATCAGTGCTGCTTTGTCTTCAGCCTCCTGTTTAACCTGTGATCATGTGAACCTGTATCCTGATTCCTTTTGCTGACCCAGCCTGTCCTGACCATTCTCTGAACTCCACCTGCATGGACCTCTGCTTGTCCCCTGACCTCTGCTTCTGTCTGCTCCTTTGGCTTCTGCTTCACTGATTGGTTCCAGACCTGGCTTGATCCCTGACCACGCTCCTGTCTGTGCCCTGTTCCCGATCCATCCTGTCTGTGTATGACCCAGCCTGCCTGACTCTGCTACTCTGTCTGTTGTCACCAGTACCAGCTGCCTGCCTGCTTGCTGAAACCATCTGATGGCTTCACCTGCCCAGCGAGGACATCTGCCCTGATGCTAGCAAGTCCTACAGGCACTCATGCCACTCTGAACTCCTGTGCTTCCTGTCTATATTATTAGGGGCCCTAAGTCTGAGGTGTAAGAGAGGCCTTCCTCATCATATCAGGCTCTGCTACCAGGTACGTGACATCCACCATCAGGAGCTTTGGTGAATACCGGTTCTGGCTTAAACCTCGCACCTTAGCCCACTGTTTTCTGGCTCCTCTTCCCTCTCCTACCTCCTCTCTCTTCCCTTTTCTCTTCTTTTCTTCTGTTTTGTTTCAACTTTGAGCCGATGTAGGCTCTTGTTTTATCTAGCTGTAGCTCAGGCCCTGGTTCGGCCGGGCCGAAAGATGGACAGTAAGTGTCATGGGGAGAGTGTGCCTTTCACGCTCCCCCTTATGGCCCTCAATGGTCATTGAGCAATAGCCATCACTAGGCCAGGACAATAAAGTTCAAGGCTCTCACCATTCAGTATTTTTCTGGTAAGAATGATACACAGCCCTCTGTTTGCAGAACCGGGCTGAACCTCCCAGACTACCTCTTGCACAACAGGATCCCAATAGGGGTGCGAGAGGTGACGGGAGGGAAGGCCATAAACTGTGCCTTATAGCTGTGTACTCTTAATGCCTTTGTTTCTTATGTTAATTGTTGTTGTTTTCAACTGTATATTTAAATTTGCTACTGTCTAAACTTTGTGATATACTTCTCAATAAAAAATTTAAAATGAAAAAAAAAAAAACCTTGCACCTTAGGTAAGCATGAGTCATCTTCCAGGGTGACCATCTTGTGTACTCATCCTGCTGGTCAGTGGGAGCCTTTTCACTCCTAAAGCTACTGGTCTCCGAGCCTGAACCCTGACCGTGACACTTGGTCTAAATCAATTTTATTGAGTTATATCACAGTACAGTTCAATTAAACAAATTCTCTTCCTTTCAGCAAGAAACAGTTCCTCTCTCGGTGATATGGTACCTTCAGTGCCCAGTAGTAGGGGTGCCCATCCCTGGGGTAGCTATAAAAAAACAACTTATCTTCTTTTCCCATCACTCTAAGTGGGCTGTGCTCTTCCCATTAGCCAACCCAAACTCCCCTTGGAGTTAAGCTCCACCTCAAGCTTATATAGGGTCGTGCCAGGAAGTATATGAAATCATTGCCCTTCCTGGAACTATTTAAAGAATAAAACTTTTCTAAAGGGGCAGCAAATTAACCCCTGCCTACATAAAGCATTACCTGAGCAGCTTAGTTTGGGAATCCCAGACCGCTCTCATACTCTGTTGCCCTTAACTCCCCTCCCACAAATACACAACTCTGCTCCCCAGCTCTGATGTCCACCACCTCAGTAACATGTCAGCTTATATCTCTGCACCTTATTGATACCCTACTTGAACATTCTCCTTTTTAATTTAGGTCAACAACTACCGGCACACTCTGGATCTGGAAAGCTGATACACACTCCGTGCTGATGTTGGTCCCTGGCTACCTGTTATCTGTGATGAATCTCAAAGTTCTGATGTGAAAGACCTGATACCGAAGAGTTTAGAGACCCAACCTTAAAGCGGAGGTTCACCCTAAATCCTTACATTATCTTATACTAATCTATGTAGCAGATACATATACATATGCCTGGAATAAAACAGTATTAAAAAAACTTATGTAAAAAGTTCAGAATATAACTGCAGCAGCGCTACGGACAAATGTTCATATGTGCGTCTTCTATATAATTCAATCATATAGGTAGTGTAGATAGTGAACGGTGAGTTTGGTTGCAATTGATTCAAATCCTAGTTCCTGTGCTCCTTTCACCAAGTGTGTTTCACCACGTGGGGGGATTAAAAGTCCCCTAATGGGGATGCACTCACCAGATGTTAAATCAATATGGGCATATATAAACCATCCTCCTCTAGTGTATTCTGTCTTCTTTACCACAATGGTGCCGCTGGCATATATGAGGAAAAGGAACAAATCCACATAGGGTAGTACTGTTTGAAAATTTATTGTATAATAATCCCCCAAATACCCCCTTTACATATGCGCGTACCACATAACAGAAATAAACAGGTGATATGGAAAAAAAGATGATGAGCGCTTCAGCGCTTGAGACTTGCCCCCGATGAACGCCACTATGTAGTTCCTTTGGCGTCTTCCTGGTTCGGCAGGTCCTGGAGCGCAGAAGCGTCACTTCCGGTTTGCTTGGTTTGCTCACAAAGAGTTCATCGCTCATCCATGTTGTTTATTATGTATGTCATGGTGACACACACGATCCTATCAGGCCACAGACCGGGTGCCCACGCCAATCAGGACAGTGCATTTCGGATCTGCCAAGTGGCGTGATGGATGGAAGGAAGGGTGCTATATGAAATAAACCTTATTGGGTAAATGTGGAATACAAACACATAACTCCTTATATACAGCATACACAAACATCAGTCCCCCAATTCCATCATATACACAGCCCTTCTGCCCTGAGAGTTTTAAATGTTTTGACCATAACAATTTTTAAAAATGACAAGTGACCAAGTATGTATTTTAAAATTAAAATATAACATTAATATTTGTATTAGCTCATTTGAATAAGCAAAATATACAAGATAGCAGTCATTCACACAGTAAACAACCATTTTTAAAAAAAATAAAACTATTTTTTTCGTCTTGTCAATCATTTTGTGTAATGGTGTGATAAATTGTAAAAACTGCATTAGAGAGTATTTTTTAAACAATTTTCTCTTAACATCAATGTTTTCTACCCACTGGTTCAGTAAATTTAGATTTGTCATAGCATAAACCTGAATATGCAATTGCAATTCAGAGGTGATAGTGTAAAAAGTTAAATAAAAGTAGCAAAGAAATAAACCATTAATAAAAAAATATGTATTATCAACGCTGAAAGTGTTTAAACATAAGCTGTTTGCATACTCTTGATTTAACCAGTCAACATAAAAAACATTAAGGTAAGGAACTGTATGAAGACAGGTTACAGAAGCTGTTGCATAGTAACTGGTGAAATTAATCATGAAGAAGAACCCATCATAGCCTGACTCTCACTTTAATTTCCTGACAGCCATGATCAAGGTGTGCTTGTTCAGAGATTTCCTGACCAGTTATAAATTCTCTCTGAATAGTGACAGGTTCTTCTATCTGTAGGAAATGCTAATTATCCCCCCAATCTAAAAAAGCCCTACATAGCTGAGTTGTTACAGGAGATGTTTGATTTAGACCATTGGTATCAGATCATGCATGTCTATACATGAGTCATTAACCCCAACAGCTTACATAACCCTAATGCCGTGTACACACGGCCGTTTTTAATGTCATTTAAAAAAACAACGCTTTTCTCGACGTGATTTTTCGTGTTTCCTCTCAAGCCTGCCTTGCCTACACACTATCGTGAAAAAAAATGCTCGAGCAAAGCGCGGTGACGTACAACACGTACGACGGCACTATAAAGGGGAAGTTCTATTCGGATGGTGCCACCCTTTGGGCTGCTTTTGCTGATCCTCGTATTAGTAAAGTTTGGTGAGAGCCGATTCACGCTTTTCAGCCTCATGCTCTTCAGTCCGTTACAGCATGACGAATGTGCTATCTCCATTACGAACATTAGTTTTACCAGAAGGAGCGCTCCCGTCTCATACTTGATTCTGAGCATGCACATTTTTTTTCCCCTCGTAAAAGCATACACTACAGAGAGAAATGTCCAGGCTTAAAACTTATACATTTATTTACTGAGCAGCAAGAACCCACACCTAAGTGATATCCATTTAATAGAAATATAAATGTGGTGACTAAGCTTACAACGGCGCACACAACCAGCTAATTCCTTTACATGTGTCCAAACTTGCCAGTTACACCAAGCCAGTTTTTATGGTATTAGGGTTGCAACATAATTCATCTGAAGGTATTTCTATGTACCATTTGGTGCATGCACTGTACAGTAGTGCAGTAAGCTGTCAGCACAGTTATATAGGGCTCAAACTTCATCACTATTCAAAATGTAACCTCTTTCCCTACTAATGGTCTTAGATTTGACTTTAAAGTCCAAAATGTTTTTGTTGGACTTATGCCGTGTACAGACGACCGTTTTTAATGTCATTGAAAAAAACATAGTTTTTCTCGACGTGATTCTTCTCAAGCCTGCCTTGCCTACACACTATCGTGAAAAAAAAATGCTCGAGCAAAGCGCAGTGACGTACAACACGTACGACGGCACTATAAAGGGGAAGTTCCATTCGGATGGCGCTACCCTTCATGTTAGTAAAGTTTGTTGAGCGACGATTCGCGCTTTTCAGCCTCGTGCTTTTCAGTCCGTTACAGCGTGACGAATGTGCTATCTACATTACGAACGCTAGAGGTGAACCTCCGCCCCACTCTCAAGTCTTTTGCAGACTCTAACAGGTTTTCTTCTAAGATTGCCCTGTATTTGGCTCCATGTGTCTTCCCATCAACTCTGACCAGCTTCCCTGTCCCTGCTGAAGAAAAGCATCCCCACAACATGATGCAGCCACCACCATGTTTCATGGTGGGGAGGGTGTGTTAGGGGTGATGTGCAGTGTTAAGCCCCGTACACACGGTCGGAATTCCCGACAGAAAAAATCAGATGGGAGCTTTTGGTCTGGAATTCCGACCGTGTGTATGCTCCATCTGACTGCTGTGTCCCCACATGGCTGCTCGCAAACTGAAAATGGGACTTCTTATGGCTTTCTTTTAACAATGGCTTTCTTCTTGCCACTTTTCCATAAAGGCCAGATTTGTGGAGTCCATGGCTAATAATTGTCCTGTGAACATATTCTTCCACCTGAGCTGTGGATCTCTGCAGCTCCTCCAGGGTCACATGGGACTTTTGGCTGCTTCTCTGATTAATGCTCTCCTTGCCCAACCTGTCAGTTTAGGTGGACAGCCATGTCTTGGTAGGTTTGCAGTTGTGCCATACTCTTTCCATTTTTAGATGATGGATTGAACAGTGCTCTGTGAGATGTTCAATGCTTGGGATATTTTTTTTATAACCTAACCCTGCTTAAAACTTCTCCATAACTTTATCCCTTACCTATCTGATGTGTTCCTTGGCCTTCATGTGGCTGTTTGTTTACTAAGGTTCTCTAACATACCTCTGAGGGCTCCACAGAACAGCTGTATTTATACTGAGATTAAATGACACACAGGTGGACTCGGTTTAATAATTCGGTGACTTCTGAAGGCAATTGGTTCCACTAGATTTTAGTTAGGGGTATCAGAGAAAAGGGGGCTGAATACAAATGCATGCCACACTTTTCAGATATTTATTTTGAAAAAAGTTTTGAAAACCATTTATCATTTTCCTTCCACTTCACAATTATGTGCCACTTTGTGTTGGTCTATCACATAAAATCCCAATAAAATACATTTACGTTTCTGGTTGTAACATGACAAAATGTGGAAATTTTCAATAGGTATGAATACTTTTTAAAGGCACTGAACGCCTCCATGCCTCTTATCAGTTTGGTTGCCCTTCTCTGCACTTTCTCCAGTTCCCCAATATGCTTTTTGTGAACTGGTGCCCAAAACTGAACTGCATATTCCAGCTGATGTCTTACAAATAATTTGTACAGGGGTAGATTTATATCTCTCTCTCTGAAGGCTATACCTCTCGTAATACACAAAACAATAATGTTTTCACCCCACATCTTGTCAGCTATCAAATAGACAAGTGAAGAGATTTCTTCTAGATGGGTATACAAAGAGCAGTAAAGGTTGACAGAAGCTCTAAACCTTTTTCTACTTTATCAAAAAAGTACTGGCTGAAGTTGAGTGTCAATAGCTCAGATACTATATTAAAATGTATTTATAGAATTATAAATACAAATTATTGAATTATTTGTGTGTAATCACTTTGATGTGTTGTGTATATGTAAAGATAACTAAGTGTGTAGTTTTAAATCAGTTACTTCTACAATGTAATTTAATTATCCATTGTTCTATTTATTTGGCAGTTTTCCTAACAATACCTAATTAAATTAATATGCATAAAGGATAACACTTAAAACAATAAAAGTGTTTTCAGTTAAAGAGGAATTTGAAAAGCACATTAATGGACAACATTATTCCGTCTACTAATTAAGCTCCAGCAAAATAAAGTTCAGTTGACAGACAGATTTTGTTTAAAGTTAAATAAAAAGCAATTTAATTTTCAATTATACTTGTACAGCCAAAAGGTTAAAATACAAATAAATTCTAATTAGAAGAACTGCCACATGTCAGAAATGACATAATTGCAACATCAAAAATAAGAAGCCAAGAAAAAGAAACTGTAAAACAACATTTGTGCAAACATCCCCAAGATGACCATCTTGCCCCAGTGTGTGGAAGCTGTACATTTATGATGTAACTCCAGCCAAGCCTGCCAAATAGGTTGTGAAAGGGTTTGAACTTCTGTTTATATTGCTGTCCATATCACTATTAGTGAGGTTTCAGTACACTTCCTGTCCCCAAAGATACAACAGGAAGTATGTGGACATCTTCTAAAATGAGATAAAAGCCCATCTTTGACAGTTGTCACCAAAAAGTTTCCCCGAGGGGCGTGGTCTGGACATGGCTGAGTAGAGACGTGTGTCCTGTGAGCTCCTGATCTTTTCCTACCCATTTTTGCTTAATCTGCATGTTTTTTCACAATATGCTCTCAGCCAGGCGGAAGAAGGCAAAAAAAACCCCACCAAGACAACCCGTACATCCTGTACCCCAAAGTCTGAAGGGGAAATAGAGCGCTATTTCTCGAGTTCCAGATCGGCCTAATAATGAATGGATAATGAACTCAGGGCGCTTCTTCAGGCCCTCCTGACTAAGGCGGACATTGAGACTATGATCAGGAAAATTGAGGAGACACACCGCCGAGACTTTCAGACGGTTACAGTGGAGGTACAATCCCTTTCAGATCGCATGATCACCAGGGAATCTACTCTCTCCACACTGGAACAATGTGTGACTGCTATAAAGTCTCTGCAAGACTCTCACGTGGCTGCGGCGGTGGCCATGCAGCTTCATATGGAGGATTTGGAGGACCGGAGCCGCCGCAACATCTTACAGCTCCGAGGACTCCCAGAAGTTACTAATGCGGATGATCTACCAGCAACGGCTGTTGCCATCTTCCATAAAATCCTGGGAGACTCGTCTCCTGCCAACCTGGACTTTGATAGCATACACAGAGCTCTAGGTCCCATGCTCCTGAGGTGATCACGCGCTCCATCCTCAGAGGAGCTACCAGAGCCTTAGCTGACCCATACCTGCAATGCTCCCAATATTCCCAATATTCCAAAACAACGCGCTGGGGTCTGGTAATATTAATCTTTCCCTTTGCATGACTTCTGCAGCTGTTTCACATACCTACCTGGCCATCTCAAAGATTTTGTTTTAATCTAAGGCTACGAGAAGACTTTATGGTAGGTGTATCCGTTTGTGATCACAACCTGCAGAACTATCTCTGGCAGTGATAGTCACATTGCTCTCACTCTGTAAGGGCTTGGTTCCTTAATGTTTGCAGGACAGTTAGATTGCCACCTCATCTATCCCTGACAATGGTGTCACACATCATTGTATTACCCTTCAACCTCAGCTTTGGACTGTCAAGATCCTCACATGCAAGGACTAGGTGCCTTAATGTTTTTCTTTTCTATTTTTACTTACTCGCTTTGCATAAAATAATAGAACCACTACTCCCTGGAATTACTTTATTTGCTACATTTTTTTATTGTATATATGTTAGTAAGGTTTCTAAACCACCCCCTTTGGAATTATTTATGAGGTTTCCCCTAATCAGCATTTAGCCTTCCTCATCGCCTCCCGACAGAGTAGGGGAAAAGGTAGAGGAGTGATTATCTGCTTAAAAGGAGACCCTTTTTGAGTCTATCAGATCTGGTGTGGAGGTCATCTTGGCTGTGGTGAGAATCCCCTACAGTTTTTTAAGTTTTTACACCCATGCCTCTATCTGTATGCAACGTGGGGAATCTGGTGGTATGGATCTGATGAGTGACTTGCTCGATGACCAAAAATCCCTTCTGACTACTCATGTGTTGACCGGTATAGGTGATCTTGCTCTCCAGTGGGAACCCCACTTGCAGGGTCCCAGTTATTTAATACCCCCTAGGGCACTACTGCCTTTGAGATGAGCGGGTTAACAAACGGGCTCCCTTTATTAATTACCAAAGCCGGCCATGTAAGATCTGCCTAATGTGGGTGTCTATTTACGCTGATTAGAGAACAGCAGCTACAATGCCTCTATGGCACCTTCCAGATAGTCCTCAGTGGAGAGCACCCACAGTTCTCCACATGCCTATGAGGGGGGCTTAGGATTGAGGGGGACATTCCTCTGTGCTTAGTTGGGCTGAGAGATGGAACATCTTTTCTGCCAAAAGACTGAGATGTCCTTCATCCCCCGCCATCACCTAGGGCTTTAGACCCCTGTTTATATCCATACAAAATAAAGGGGCTATGCTACTGGGCTCTGGATACCTGGATCGAGTAACGACCATTTATTCGCTGGCTTAGCATGCTGTTGCTGGCGTTTGACCATTCTCTCTAAAAGGATGTGCTGTCTGCTAGGCTTGTGCAATTCGTTTCGTAACGAATCGAAATTCGTCCGAATTTAGCAACTTTCGGACATTCGGAAGCATTCGAATTTCCGAACAAAGCAATTACGAATAAAACCGAATCCGAAATAAATTATACCGCAAAATAGCGAATGCCCGAATGTCTTCGGCATAATTCGTTATGAAAAAACTTATGAATGTACAAATCCATTGGAAACACAATAACACTCACTCTGCTCTGCTCTCTGCTTCTCCTTCACCGTGCTGAACTCCCTCTCAAAATGGTGTACAGGGGCGGAGGCTATAGCCGCATGTAAAAAACGAAAGTAAAATACGAGATTTCTAATCCATTCGAAGCACAATAACACTCTGCTCTGCTCTCTGCTTCTCCCTCACCGTGCTGAACCCTCTCAAAATGGTGTACAGGGGCGGAGGCTATAGCCGCATGTAAAAAACGAAAGTAAAATACGAGATTTCGAATCGTTACAAATAACCGCTATGTATTTCGAAAAGTACAAATCCATTCGAAGCACATTAGGCATAATAGGCAGCGTCGTCGTGAGAGAGACACAGAAAATTACGAATCAACGAACCCAAAAAAAGTTACGAAAGTAGGAGTTGTGTCCAGAATCAACGAAAAACAACGTACTCTACCGAAAGTACGAATTATAAAGCAACAAAAAATTCAACGAAAAATGTCACTTGCAAAAATACGAATGAGTCCGAACACGAAAAATCCCGTCTAGCAAAATTACGAATGATTACGAATCAACAGGACCGGAAAGAAACGAACCGAAACGGAACAAATTTTTCCGTTGTGCACAAGCCTACTGTCTGCTAATGGGCACACTGCAGGAAATGCTTGAACTTTCCCTTACTGAGACTCTACAGTGGGGGAAAGGACCTCCGTCGGGGACTTAGTAGTCCATAAGCAACATGATGTTCATCAGGAATCATTACTTGCATGTATGTTAATTTTGGCTAAATCACTATTATTATTTTAAATAATGATGCTAGGTTGCATGTATATTGTTTCTTGTTTCCTTTTTATTTTTTGTACTTTTTTCTGTTTGCATGGGATGGGTGGGAGGACTCGGAGCTGTTCTCTCTGGGCCTGCTCTAACCGATCCCCCACTTAGGCCAGCGCACACACGTCCGATAGTAAGTCTTGCAAATTTATTTTTGTTAGAGTAACTTGAGAAACTGTGCTCCTCCAACACAGCTTTTGAAACTTATTGGTTTCCTGTCAGGGCTGGGTTCAGCCCTTCCTTCTCTGTGCTGGCAGCTCAGCTGTCAGCTAATTGCCAGCTTCCATCTTTCCACAGTGATCCACCTGTTGATGATCCGCTCGTCAGCTCTGCCTACTTAAGGACTTCCAGTTCATTTGCTCTTCGCCTTCGCCTGTGTTAACATCACAAGAGACTTTCTCCTGCATTCCAGTTGAAGACCTGCTTGACTGTTGTCCCCTCTGGCTACGGATCCTGCTTGCTGTTCTATTACCTTTATCGCTGGCTCTTGGACTTTGGCTTGGCCGACTATCCGATCCGGTAACTGAACTCTGGCTATGTTTTGACTACGCTTACTCTGTTTACCTTTTTATTATTTATTATTAAACTAGTGTGATTTAACTGTACTTCTGTCTCGGTCTGATTCATGGTTTCTGACATTTCCTTTTCTTTTCTCTTTATCTAACCATTCCTTCTCCATTCACCTTCTCTACTTTTTTCTTTTATCAACCCCCCCCCCTCTTTTTTTCTCTTTAAGATGGGCACTTTGAAGATAAAATCACTTAATGCTAAAGGTCTTAATGTTCCTGAAAAGCGACGTATGCTTCTCCATGACTTGAAGCATCTACATACAGATATAGCCTTTATTCAGGAAACCCATTTTAGAGATGGCAAGCTCCCCTTTCTTAAGAATACTTTCTAACAGACTTTCATGGACATGTCAGGAAACCCTTGCAGACCCAGAGGGTTGTTATTTGTTCCTTAAGGGCACAAGTAGCAATGTCCGGGGTGACACTAGCCATCCTGTATGGCAAGCTCCCCTTTCTTAAGAAGAGATTTTATCCTCAGAATTACCATTCTACTAATGTTGCGGCCAAATCTAAGGGTGTCTCCATAATACTTTCTAACAGACTTTCATGGACATGTCAGGAAACCCTTGCAGACCCAGAGGGTTGTTATTTGTTCCTTAAGGGCACAATTAGCAATGTCCGGGGTGACACTAGCCATCCTGTATGGTCATCAGGACCTCTTCATCAGTCGTAACTTTGAAAGAATTCATGAATTTTCAGAGGGCCATTTGATTCTGGGCAGCGAATTCAATGTCCCTCTGGCTCCAGCCATGGACACTTCGTCTGGCTGCTCCTCTGTTTCTCCTAGCTTGCGGAAGCATGTTGCTCAAGCTCTTCATAATGCTCAGATGGTGGATATTTGGCATCTACTTCATTCAGGAGAGTGAGACTATACGTTTTACTCTTTCCCTCGTAAGGTGTACACACGTATAGAATTCTTTCTCATTCCACATTGCCAACTTCATGCTGTACTGGATACCTCCATTGGTATAATCACTTGGTCGGATCATGCCCCTATTGTTTTGACGTATGCATTACCTGACGTTCCCTCTGCCGCAAGTAGGTCTTGGAAGCTGAATGAAAGTCTTCTACAAACTCCTGAAGTTCTAGAAGACGAAGGGAAGGAATTGCATTTTTATTTTCAAACAAATGACTCTCCAGATGGAGACCCTGGGATCCTATGGGAAGCCCATAAGGCGATCATCTGGGGTGTGCTCATTAAACATGGGGCACAGATTAAGTGGTCGCAAGAAGAGAAACTCCATTCTCTCCTGACAGAAATTCAAATTTTAGATTCCTAACATAAAACCAGTCTGACCCCGATGCTAGAACGAGACCTCCTAAATCTTCGAAAACAAGTAGTCGACATCCTCCACTATAAAGTTAATGCTGCTCTACAAACGTGTCATAAAATGTGTTACAAATCGGGCAATTAATGTGGCCGGATGTTGGCCAAAGTCCAGGATCAAAAATTGGCTACCTATATTCCTTATATTTTGTCTACGAATGGCAAGAAAGCCATCCTTCCCAAACAGATCGCACAGGAGTTGAGACTTTTATTCGGCTCTATATAATCTGCCGATACCAACCCATTCTCAAACACAACT
Organism: Rana muscosa; assembly: GCA_029206835.1. NCBI lineage: Eukaryota > Metazoa > Chordata > Amphibia > Anura > Ranidae > Rana > Rana muscosa. Next base: position 627,113,250 of record CM055117.1, on the reverse strand, counting down.
GGAAAATTATCTTGCCTCGTCCCAAATGCCACGAATATCTTCAGAACTGAGAGAAGAACTTGAAGCCCCTATCACATTGGAGGAACTTCAATCGGCTGTTGGTGTAACTAAGCCGGATAAAGCCCCGAGCCCTGATGGCTTCACATTACAATATAATAGTTTAACCGCACCCTTGGCCCGTACTTAGTAAGATTGTTTAATGCACCTTGATCCTAAATTAATCACCAAAATGTTGGCCTCCAACACCACTTGCAACAGTTAATTGATTTAGATCAAGTAGGATTTATTCCTACTCGCGAAGCCCGTGATAACCTGGTTAAAGTTCTTAACTTGATTCATGTGGCAAATACAACTCACACTCTGCGTGTTTTTGTAGGTACGGATGCTGAAAAAGCATTCAACTGTGTCAATTGGAATTTCATGTTCTCGGTCTTCCGTCGCGTAGGCTTTGGGGAAACCATGGTTAACCACTTAACGACCGCTCACTGTATATGTACGTCGGCAGAATGGCACCGACAGGCACAATCACGTACAGTGTACGTAATCGCCTTTGTACAGTTGGGGGGTCCGATCGGACCCCCCTCCTATACAGTGAGTGGCCGTTTATCGTTGGGGAGCGATCCGAGATGAGGGGACGGCCATTCGATTCCGGACACCCCCTCGCGATCGCTCCCGGCGAATGAAAATGCTCCCTCTGCCCGTGTAATGTAAACACAGGCAGAGGAAGCAGGAGGAAGTGATGTCATCTCTCCTCGCGGCGGTCTTTTCGTCCACAGCGCCGAGGAGAGAAGAAGCAGGTTAGTGCACCAACAGTCCACTGACACTTAGGTACACATAGGCACATATTTCACCCCCCAGTCACACCCAGATCACCCCCCAGGTCACCCCCCAGCCCCCAATCACAGTGTCACTGATTGCAGTGATCATTTATTTTACTGATCACTGCATTTAATGTCATCTGTGACAGTAAAAAGTTGCAGGGCAGTTAAGTTTAGGCCCCTTTAGGTCCAGGGTAGCCCCCTAACCCCCCCTAATAAAGGTTTAACCCCTTGATCGCCCCCCAGGTAACCCTTTCACCCCCTAACGCCAGCGTCACTAAGCGATCGTATTTTCGATCGCTGTATTTAGTGACGGTGGTGCCCTAGATAGCCAGTTATTTATTTTTAGTTTCGCCGCAGGGTTTTATAGCGTCAGGTACCCCCATATATTATTTTAACCCCCTGATTGCCCCTAGAGTTAACCCTTTCACCAGTGATCACCGTATAAGCGTCACTGGTGACACTGGTTACCCAGTTAGTTATTTAGTTATTTAGGTAACCCGTCAGGTTTTTATATAGCGTCGGGTACCCCCATATTTAACCTAATAAAGGTTTTAACCCCCTGATTGCCCCTAGTTAATCCTTTCACCAGTGATCACCATATAAAGGTTACGGGTGACGCTGGTTGGTTAGTTTGCTTTTTATAGCATCAGGGCGTATATAACCCAATAAAGGTTTAACCCCCTGATCGCCCGGCGGGTGAGATCAATTAGGTTTTAGCACCAGAGAGGGTCTGCGTCGCCCCAGGCAGCGTTAGGTTAGTGCCAGTAACGCTAACACCCATGCGCAAAGCATACACCTCCCTTAGTGGTATAGTATCTGAACAGATCAATATCTGATCTGATCAGATCTATACTAGCGTCCCCAGCGGTTTAGGGTTCCCAAAAACACAGTGTTAGCGGGATCAGCCCAGATACCTGCTAGCACCTGCGTTTAGCCCCTCCGCCCAGCCCAGCCCAGCTTAGCCCACCCAAGTGCAGTATCGATCGATCACTGTCACTTACCAAACACAAAACACATAACTGCAGCGTTCGCAGAGACAGGCCTGATCCCTGCGATCGCTAACAGTTTTTTTTGTAGCGTTTGATATATTTGCTGACGACAGTCAGGTGCTTTTTTTCCTGTGAATCTTACTAGTGTACCCCTAAATTTAGAGCCCAAAATGGCAAGTCGAAGGTACACTAGTAAAGAGGCCTACAAGATTCTGAGCATGACAGATAGTGAAGAGGAGGTCACGCATCTGTCAGATTCAGGCTCAGAATATCTTCCCGTAGAAGACAGTGACGTCAGTGGCCCCACGTCAGATAGCTCTGACGACGAAGTTGAGGTCCCTGCTAAGGTCAGGCGTACCCGATCCCGATCTTCTGAGGTTGTTGAGGAGCAAGAACCGCAGGGCTCTCGTATCATGGAGCAGAGTAGTACTAGCGCCGCTATTCCTTCTGGTGAATTGGCAAGCACCAGCGGCCTAGTACAGCCTGGGCGTACATCCAGCACTGCAGTATCACGTGGTGATGTGGCGAGTCCCATAAGTGCAGTTCAAGCTGGCGAGGTGGCAAGCACAAGTAGTGTCCCGCTGCCACCAATAAGAAGACAAAGGCAGGCCCGTCGTACCCATAGTGCTCTTCCTGCAGAATTCGCCTATCCTGATTGGGTCCCCACCACTTCTGCAGAACCCGTACTTCCCCCATTCACTGCCCAACCCGGTATTCAGGTGGATACAAATGATTTTATGCCAATTGATTATTATTCGCTGTTTTTCACGGAAGATCTCTATAGATCTATTGTGGACCAGAGTAATTTATATGCTGGTCAATTCATCGAAGCTAATCCCCAGTTGCCTTCCATTGCCAAAGATTGGAAACCAATTACGGTTTCCGAATTTAAGACCTTTCTGGGCCTTTCCCTCAACATGGGCACACATAAATTCCCGTCATTGCGTGCTTATTGGTCCACGCACCCAATTGACCACATGCCCGTGTTCTCTGCCTCCATGCCCAGGAAACGATATGAGCAGATTTTGCGGTTCATGCACTTCAACGACAATGAACTTTGTCGTCCACGTGGGGACCCTGAATACGACCGGCTCTATAAAATTCGGCCCCTCATAAACCACTTCAACGAACGTTTTGCAGCCTTGTTTACTCCCGATCAAGTTGTCTGCGTTGATGAGTCCCTGATTAAATTTTCTGGCCGCTTGGCTTTCAAGCAGTACCTTCCCAGCAAGCGTGCCAGATACGGGGTCAAGCTCTATAAGTTCTGTGACAGGGCAACAGGCTATGTATGGAGCTTTATGGTTTATGAGGGAAAAGATAGTCAGGTTGAGCCGGTCAACTGCCTGGATTACATAGGGAGCGCTGGCAAGATAGTGTGGAAATTGGTGTCACCCTTATTCGGAAAGGGGTACCACTTGTATGTGGACAATTATTACACGAGCGTGCCACTGTTTAGTCACTTGTTTGATCATCAGATTGGAGCATGTGGCACCGTGCGACCTAATCGCCGTGGCTTTCCCCAGCGGCTTGTAGATGCCCGTCTTAGGCTGGGGGAGAGAGCCTGCGTAAAGTGTAATAACTTGCTCGCTATAAAGTGGAGGGACAATAAGAATGTTTTCCTTCTTACCTCCCTTCATGCAGACACGACAGACCAAATTCCTACGGCGACTGGTGTTGTGGAGAAACCCCTCTGTGTCCACGAATATAACAAAAATATGGGAGGGGTGGACCTCAACGACCAGTTGTTGGTGCCGTATCTAATTGACCATAAGGCGAGACGCTGGTACAAAAAAGTGTCTCTATCCTTATTTCAATTGGCTTTGCTGAACGCTCATGTGCTATACAGAGCTTCAGGCGGGACTTTATCTCTTCTAAAATTCCAGAATGAGATTGTCACAGAACTCCTGTATCCAGGCGGTTCTGCACCTCACCATCCCCAACCAAATGCAGTAAGCCGGCTGCATGAGAGGCATTATACGTATGTCCTCCCGAGTACCCCTACCCAACGAGCCCCCCAAAAAAGATGTCGTGTCTGTAGCAAGCGCGGATTTAGGCGTGACACCCGTCATTATTGTCCACTCTGTCCTGACAAGCCTGGTCTTTGCCTTGGTGAATGTTTTGAACGCTACCACTCAAAAGTGAAGTTTTAGCGTAGGGTACAGCATTTCACAGACTAGGACACACTTACACAGGGTCTCCCAAGATGCCATTACATTTTGAGAGACCCGAACCATTACAGTTGTTAAAGTTACAAAAAAAAGTGTAAAAAAAAAAAAAAAAACGTAAAAAACAAAACACAAAAAAATATAAAAAAAAAATAAAAAAAAATAGTTGTCGTTTTATTGTTCTCTCTCTCTCTCTCTATTTTCTCTCTATTGTTCTGCTCCTTTTTACTGTATTCCATTCTGCAATGTTTTATCATGCATGCTTTTCAGGTATGTCATTTTTTGTTTTCAGGTGCGCCATTCAACTGCAGCGCGGAATTATTTATCTTGACAGCAACAGCGTTTGCTCCCACGATACATAAAGCCGTGACTCCAGTGCTGTAGGAGGTGATTTCACCACCACAGTTAAAAAAAAAAGAGCATATATGCCGAAGCATGGGGGCAGCAGGGGCGGAGGAGCGATTTTGCTCCTAATGCCGCGTACATACGGTCAAAATTCCGACGGAGGCTTGCCCGTGGAATGTTAACCATCATTTGCTTAGCAGGTACACCATTCAGTTGCAGAGCGGATCTATTTATCTTGACAGCAACAGCGTTTGCTCCCACGATACATAAAGCCGTGACTCCAACGCTGTAGGAGGTGATTTCACCACCACAGTTAAAAAAAAGAGCATATATGCCGAAGCATGGGGGCAGCAGGGGCGGAGGAGCGATTTTTGCTCCTAATGCCGCATATATACGGTCGAAATTCCGACGGAGGCTTGCCCGTGGAAAAGTCCGACCGTGTGTACGCGGCAAAACCTTTTATGCCGCGTACATACGGTCGAAATTCCGACGAAGGCTTGCCCGTGGAAAAGTCCGACCGTGTGTACGCGGCATAACTTTTTTGAGGGAGGATGCCCCCATGCTTCGGCATGTATGCCCATCATTAGAAGTGGGTGGATGAAGGGAGGTATTCTAATGGTGGGCATACCCACCGATCAATCTCTTTTTTTCGTTCAGCCAACAGGCTGCATGAAAAAAAAGATTACAATACATGTCCAACAAGGACCAGCAACGTACTGGTATGTTGCTGGACTTTGAATGTTTATACCAGAATGATGCCTGCAGGCTTAGGTATCATTCTTTTCAGCCAGTGGCCGGCTTTCATGTAAAAGCAATTCTAGCAGATAATTAGCCTCTAGACTGCTTTTACAAGCAGTGGGAGGGAATGCCCCCCCCGGATATAAACAGCGCCATTGGGAAATTGGGAAAGCATTTTATCACACCGATCTTGGTGTGGTCAGATGCTTTGAGGGCAGAGGAAAGATCTAGGGTCTAACCCCCCAATTTTTTTCAAAAAAAGAGTACCTGTCACTACTTATTGCTATCATAGGGGATATTTACATTCCCTGAGATAACAATAAAAATGGTAAAAAAAATAAATATGGAAGGAACAGTTTAAAAATAAAAGAAAAAAGCAAAATAAATAATAAAAAAAAAAAAAAAAGAAAAGCACCGCTGTCCCCCCCTGCTCTTGCGCAAAGGCGAATGCAAGCGTCGGTCTAGCGTCATATGTAAACAGCAATTGCATCATGCATATGAGGTATCACCGCGAAGGTCAGATCGAGGGCAGTAATTTTAGCAGTAGACCTCCTCTGTAAATCTAACGTGGTAACCTGTAAAGGCTTTTAAATGCTTTTAAAAATGAATGTAGTTTGTCACCGCTGCGCGTTTGTGCGCAATTTTAAAGCATGTCGTGTTTGGTATCCATGTACTCGGCCTAAGATCATCTTTTTTATTTAATCAAACATTTGGGCAATATAGTGTTTTTTAGTGCATTAAAAATAAAAAAAAGTGTGTTTTCCCCCCCAAAAATGAGTTTGAAAAATCGCTGCGCAAATACTGTGTGGAAAAAAAAAATGCAACACCCACTATTTTAATCTGTAGGGCCTTTGCTTTAAAAAAAAGATATAATGTTTGGGGGTTCAACATAATTTTCTTGCAAAATTTTTTTTTTTTTTCATGTAAACAAAAAGTGTCAGAAAGGGCTTTGTCTTCAAGTGGTTAGAAGAGTGGATGATGTGTGACATAAGCTTCCTAATGTTGTGCATAAAATGCCAGGACAGTTCAAAACCCCCCAAATGACCCCATTTTGGAAAGTAGACACCTCAAGCTATTTGCTGAGAGGCATGTTGAGCCCATTGAATATTTTTTTTTTTTACCCAAGTGATTGAATAATGACAAAAAGAAAAAAAAAATGTACAAAAAGTTGTCACTAAATTATATATTGCTCAAACATGCCATGGTTATATGTGGAATTGCACCCCAAAATACATTCTGTTGCTTCTCCTGAGTACGGGGATACCACATGTGTGAGACATTTTGGGAGCCTAGCCGCGTACAGGACCCCGAAAACCAAGCACCGCCTTCAGGATTTCTATGGGTGTAAATTTTTGATTTCACTCCTCACTGCCTATCACAGTTTCGGAGGCCATGGAATGCCCAGATGGCACAAAACCCCCCCAAATGACCCCATTTTGGAAAGTAGACACCCCAAGCTATTTGCTGAGAGGTATGTTGAGTATTTTGCAGATCTCGCTTTTTGTCACAAAGTTTTGAAAATTGAAAAAAAAAAAAAAAAAAAAAATATGTCTTTCTTCATTTTCAAAAACAAATGAGAGCTGTAAAATACTCACCATGCCTCTCAGCAAATAGCTTGGGGTGTCTACTTTCCAAAATTGGGTCATTTGTGGGGGTTTTGGGCTATCTTGGCATTTTATGGCCTTCAAAACTGTGATAGGTAGTGAGGAGTGAAATCAAAAATTTGTGCCCTTAGAAATCCTGAAGGCGGTGCTTGGTTTTTGGGGGCCCGTACGCGGCTAGGCTCTCAAAAAGTCCCACACATGTGGTATCCCCGTACTCAGGAGAAGCAGCCAAATGTATTTTGGGGTGCAATTCCGCATATAACCATGGCATGTTTGAGCAATATATAATTTAGTGACAACTTTTTGTACATTTTTTTTTCTTTTTGTCATTATTCAATCACTTGGGACAAAAAAAAAAAATATTCAATGGGCTCAACATGCCTCTCAGCAATTTCCTTGGGGTGTCTACTTTCCAAAATGGGCTCATTTTGGGGGGTTTTGTGCTATCTTGGCATTTTATGGCCTTCAAAACTGTGATAGGTAGTGAGGAGTGAAATCAAAAATTTATGCCCTTAGAAACCTTGAAGGCGGTGCTTGGTTTTTGGGGTCCCGTGCGCGGCTAGGCTCCCAAAAAGTCCCACACATGTGGTATCCCCGTACTCAGGAGAAGCAGCAGAATGTATTTTGGGGTGTAATTTCACATATGCCCATGGCATGTGTGAGCAATATATCATTTAGTGACAACTTTGTGCAAAAAAAAAAAGTTTGTCATATTCCCGCAACTTGTGGCAAAATATAAAATATTCCATGAACCCAACATGCCTCTCAGTAAATAGCTTGGGTGTCTACTTTCCAAAATGGGGTCATTTGGGGGGGTTTTGTGCTATTTTGGCATTTTATGGCCTTCAAAACTGTGATAGGTAGTGAGGAGTGAAATCAAAAATTTACGCCCTTAGAAATCCTGAAGGCGGTGCTTGGTTTTTGGGGCCCCGTACGCGGCTCCCAAAAAGTCCCACACATGTGGTATCCCCGTACTCAGGAGAAGCAGCAGAATGTATTTTGGGGTGCAATTCCACATATAACCATGGCATGTGTGAGCAATATATAATTTAGTGACAACTTTTTGTACATTTTTTTTTCTTTTTGTCATTATTCAATCATTTGGGACAAAAAAAAATATTCAATGGGCTCAACATGCCTCTCAGCAAATAGCTTGGGGTGTCTACTTTCCAAAATGGGGTCATTTGGGGGGGTTTTGTGCCATCTTGGCATTTTATGGCCTTCAAAACTGTGATAGGTATCCCCGTACTCAGGAGAAGCAGCAGAATGTATTTTGGGGTGTAATTTCACATATGCCCATGGCATGTGTGAGCAATATATCATTTAGTGACAACTTTGTGCAAAAAAAAAAAAAGTTTGTCATATTCCCGCAACTTGTGGCAAAATATAAAATATTCCATGGACTGAACATGCCTCTCAGTAAATAGCTTGGGGTGTCTACTTTCCTAAATGTGGTCATTTGGGGGGGGGTTTGTGCTATTTTGGCATTTTATGGCCTTCGAAACTGTGATAGGTAGTGAGGAGTGAAATCAAAAATTTGCGCCCTTAGAAATCCTGAAGGCGGTGCTTGGTTTCCGGGGTCCCGTACGTGGATAGGCTCCTAAAAAGTCCCACACATGTGGTATCCCCGTACTCAGGAGAAGCAGCAGAATGTATTTTGGGGTGCAATTCCACATATAACCATGGCATGTGTGAGCAATATATCATTTAGTGACTTTGTAATTTTTTTTTTTTTTTCATTATTCAATCACTTGGCACAAAAAAAAATGGGGTCATTTGGGGGGGTTTTGTACTGCCCTGCCATTTTAGCACCTCAAGAAATGAGATAGGCAGTCATAAATTTAAAGCTGTGTAAATTCCAGAAAATGTACCCTAGTTTGTAAACGCTATAACTTTTGCGCAAACCAATAAATATACGCTTATTGACATTTTTTTTACTAAAGACATGTGGCTGAATACATTTTGGCCTAAATGTATGACTAAAATTGAGTTTATTCGATTTTTCTTATAACAAAAAGTAGAAAATATCATTTTTTTTCAAAATTTTCAGTCTTTTTCCGTTTATATCGCAAAAAATAAAAATCGCAGAGGCAATCAAATACCATTAAAAGAAAGCTCTATTTGTGGGAAGACATTGCATGTCCGCACAATTTACAGTTAAAGCAGCGCAGTGCAAAATTCTGAAATCACCTCTGGTCCTTTAGCTACCAAATGGTCCGGGGCTTAAGTGGTTAAGTGGATCGGCAAAATATATGCCAACCCATCTGCTCAGGTCAAAGCTAATGGGGTTCTTTCTGACCCCTTTCCTATTACTAACAGGACAAGGCAGGGACACCCTCTATCACCCCTTCTTTTTGCATTATCTCGAGAATGTTTCCTATGTAAAGTCCGTTTAAACCCGGACATTACAGGATTGACCATTAATGGAGTCCAACACAAAGTCTCCGTTTATGCAGATGACTTGCTTTTTTCTTTAATCAATCCTTTGATTTTCCTCCCAAATCTCCTTCAGGAATTTGATACATATGGAATGTTGTCCAATCTGAAAGTCAATTTCAACAAGGGAAATGGGGGTTGGGATTCCACCACCTCTTCTTCAAACTATGAAACACAATTTAAAGTTCAAGTGGACAGACTCTGCCTTGAAATACTTAGGCACATATATCTCACCTAAGCTAGCTCATACTTTTGAAATAAACTTTTCCCCGCTCTTACACAGGACTCGTGTCTTGTTGGAGTCATTGACCTGTTGACCGCATTGGTGGTTTGGGCGATGCAATCTTCTCAAAATTTTTATTTTACCAAAGTTTCTGTATTTGTTCCAAACCTTACCAATAGCGATACCCTCTAGTTACTTTAAACAAATACATTCTCTATTGTTAAAAAACAAAAAACAAATACACTCACTTTTTAATTACCTTATTTGGGCACATAAACGCCCTCACCTTTCCCGGTGTCATCTCTCTCTCCCTAAACAAAATGGAGGGTTAGCGTTACCAGACGTCCAGAAATATTACCAGTTATCCCATCTAAGCAGACTCATTGATTGGTATCCTCGTTCCGATATAAAATGTTGGGCCCAAATTGAACAGGCACAAAGCACTATACTGTTAACAGGCGCCCCTTGGTGCTATGAGGCCTTACCTCAGGCCCTGAGATCACATCCCTTTATTTGACCCACAATGCGTATATGAGCATATTTATTTACACATGCATCGCTTTCGCTTTCCAAATCCCCACTATTTCGCATTTTAGGAAATCCATGTTTCTCCCCAGGCATGCAGGATGCGACTTTTCAAACTCTTTATCAGAACGAGAGACACAGAGCTTCTCATTTCCTGACAGCAGGTGGATGGGCTTCTTTTAAATCCTTAATGGACGTCACAGGCCTATTCCGCTTAACATTCTGGGCAGGCCTTCAGTTGCAACACTTCCTACACTCACTGCCAAATCCGCAAGAAGTTGGCTGTCCATTGACCATTTCGAGGAATATTGCTCAGATTAGGGTGCCCTGCTTCGGGCACTCTCTAAAACGTATAGTTTACTGATCATCCCCTCAGATGAACAAATCTTGTTATACCTGAAAAAGTGGGAAAAGGACTTTCACACCGACCCAACAACAGAATATTGGGGTTTATTTACTAGGCAAATCCACTTTGCACTACATGTGCACTTAGAAGTGTAGTAGCTGTAGATCTGAGGGGGACATGCAAGGAAAATAAAAAACTGTATTTTTGTTCGTACATGATTGGATGATAGAAAACAGCAGAGATTCCCCTCATTTCAGATCTTCCCTTCAGATATACAGTGACTGCACTTCCAATTGCACTTGTAGTGCAAAGTGGATTTGCCTTTAGTAAATCAACCCCATTGTCAGATTCTCCATCAAATCCTCGATTTGTACAAAGATTCAAGAAACCAATTTCAAAATTCTCACCCGGTGGCATTACACCCCCCACCAATTACATAAATTATTTCTCACAACCGCCGATAGTTGTTGGAGATGCCACAAGAATGATGGAATGCTGCTTCATATCTTTTGGTCATGCCCTAAACTTGAGTACTTTTGGAAAGAAGTCTGGAATTATTCAAAAGTTTACTGATTATGTGGTTCCTGACGATCACGCCTTTTTCCTACTACATGTTTCAGATATTCCAGCTAAAATATACAAGAAATCAATTTTACGTCATCTTTTGAATACGGCCAAATCCTGTGTACCCCTCCACTGGAAGGATACACAACCGCCGACTATAAGTCTTTGGCTTCGCAAAGTGGAGGATATAAATAAAATGGAGGATTTAATCCTCACAGCGCAGAATATAAGCAAAAAATATTCCAAAACATGGAAGCTGTGGAACATGTTTATCTGACCTGAGGAAGGAGCAACTCTTCTTTGCTGACACTATTCTTTAAGTGACCAATCTCGGCTTCGTGAAGCAGTTTTATTTTGCCGTGGTAAACTCGCCCCATCATTCCCTCCCGTTTTTTCCTCCACCCCCCAGTTTTCCAGCAGACGTCCGTGATTGGCGGAACACTGAACACAGTGTCTGCTGGGATGGGTGAGGATGAGAGAACGTTCGTGATAGGCGATTCTCAGCAGACACAGTTCTGCCTATCACGGAAGGGACCAGGAAGAGACCGTGAGATTTAAACGATGGACGCCGCAGCCTCTCAATTTTTTTTCAGGTACAATTTACAATGTTCAATTTCGCTGACTCGAGTATAAGCCGAGGGGGGACTTTCAGCCCCAAAAAAAGGGCTGAAAATCTCGGCTTATACTCGAGTATATACGGTAATTCTATTTTTGGTTTCAGAAACTGTCAATGTAGCTGTCTTTCAAGCTTTGGCGATTGTCTGCTTTGCAGCTGTGGTGATTTGTAGTAAAAGGCTAAATTGGGTATGAGAAATCTTGGCATAATTCAAGTTTAGGAGTGCAATTACAGGATCTGCTTCGATCCTTATATTGAATAGAGTTGAGAGCATGAGAAAAATCTCTTTCCAAAATTGTTTTGCAATTGGGCATTCCCAAAATATGTGTATATGGGATCCTAATTCACCACAGCCACGAAAGCAGAGTGGAGAGAACTGTGAAACATATTTTGCAACTCTAGTAGGGACTAGATACCAATGCATAAGTACTTTATAATTTGTCTCTTGAGCTATAATATTTAGCAAAGATGTTTTGGTTGCAGTCCAAATTTTATCCCAGGTAGACGTCTCTAAGCGAAGTCCAAGGTCCCTCTCCCATTTCATCACATATGATGGTGGATCTGTGTTTGGCAAAGTCATAAATGAATTATATAATAGTGATATGAGACCTTTTGAGTGGGGGTTTCGTTTGCAAATGCGTTCAAAGTGCGTTATTTCATTTATATTACTTTTGCCTTGTATATATGGTGCGAAAAAGTTTTTGATCTGTAGATATCAAAAGAGTTCTGAGTTGGGGAGTTTGTGTTTATCACGAAGTTCAGGGAATGATTTAAAGGAAGTAGGTGTCGTTAGATCAGATAGTTGGGTTAGATTCAAGGGGGTCCATTGTTTAAAAGACTTTGGAAATATACTAGCTGGGTAGAACAGTGGGTTTCTGAGAAATTACAAGAGGGGAGCATGTGGAGATTGTAGTCCAGATAATTTGAATTTATCCCAAATGGGTATTGTATGTTTGGTGATCTTATTTTTGATAGTTTTATGGTCGGATGGGTTGGTCCATAATAGGTTTGTTATAGAGAATGGGTCACAATCAATTGCTTCGAGTGCTACCCAATGAGGAATCTCGCTGTTTGCATGGTATTTAGGAATAAGTGCTATTTGAGCTGCATGGTAGTATGTAGCAAAGTTAGGAAATCCTAGTCCACCTTTTAGTTTGGGAAGGTACAGTGTTTGTTTAGATAGACGAGACTTCTGAGAGCCCCAGTTAAACGCTAAGGTTTTTCGTTGGAGATTCCTAAGAAAGTAAGCCGGAACTGTAATGTGTAACACACAAAACAGATATAGAGCTTTAGGCAAGATAGTCATTTTGATGACATTTATTTTCCCGATCCATGAGATTGGCAAAGATGACCATTGTTTAAGATAATTTATGATTTGACGTAGCAATGGAGGAAAATTGTCAGAGAAGAGATCAGATAAGTTGGGAGTTAGATTAGATAAGTAGGCCAAATTAGATGTAGACCAAGAGAAAGGGAGAGATGATTGTGTTTGTTGTAGGATGTGAGGAGGCAAGGAGATATTTAAAGCTGTGGATTTTTGAGGGTTAATTTTAAGTACAGAAATGTGGGCAAAATGTTGTAGTTTATTTATAAGGTTGGGGGCTGAAATATGAGGGGAATTTTTAACCCTGGAGGGCCTATATCCCTTAGTTACTGCATCAAACATCTGAAACTTCCAGATTCTGAAAAACCGCAGTTTAATAACATTTTCACATTTTTAAACCAAATCTGGAAGGAAAAGCTCCTTCCTCCCCAATTTACGAAGTACGAGTTATGGTGCAGCCAGGCCGGTTCACAAAGGGGAGGCATATCTAAGGTATATTCATGCCTCACTCACCCTACATCAAAATCTTCCTATATGGAGGCTTGGGAAAAAGACGCCCAGTTTTGTTGGAATTTGGATACCTGGCACTTAGCCTTCTCTAAATCTTTCAAAGGGATTCTTAATGTCTCTTTAATGGAGGCAAATATTAAAGTTATAACCAGATGGTATCTAACTCCTTCCAGACTGGCATCTATATATCCAGCATCAGATCCAACGTGTTTCAGAGGTTGCCAACTTTACGGCTCTATGCCTCATATTTGGTGGGAGTGCCCCAGAGTTCGCCCCTTCTGGAGAAAAATATTTTTATGAATTTTTAAGGTAACAGGTTTTCAGGTCCCTAGGTCCCTACCAGTAGCCATTTTGAACGCTCATATTCCTCACATACTAAAGGTTTCACAAAAATTGATACACTTTATCTTTACAGGCGCCAAAATCACAATTGCCAAATCATGGAAAAAAACAAAACCTTTCCTGTCATATGCCAAAACCAAAATATCTTGGATACTAACTCAGGAAAAATTAACTAGCATCTTATCTAATACCATTCCCAAATTCGAAAAAATATGGGAACCTTGGGCCAAATATATGGGGATTTCGATTGGTGAAGATGCTGTTTTACCTTCTATTCAACATTAAGTTGGACACATACCCATCCCTTTCCCTCCGTCCTCTTTTTTATCCTCTGTCTTTATTTTCCTCTTCTTTTCTTCCTTCTAAAAAGGATTTATGGAAACTCTTTTTCTGGGAATTCTAGTTTCCCATTACATGTTATGTCTCTTTTATTTCAATTTAATGTGATACTATCAAATGTTTTGTTCGGCCTTGTTTAGTCCATCCCGATCTGTTGGCCCTGATAATCTTCTCGGGGCCTAGGAGTCAGAAGGAGGTCTCTATGCCTGGAGCAGTTAGTTCCCGATAAGGGGCTCCAGGTTACCAAGGAGAGAGGGTTTCCCTTCTCCCTTCCATTATATTATAAGGATGAAGAGATCTCCCCCTGACAAACTTTTGATTGCTTACATGAATCTATCCTTTTTTCTAGGATGTTTTTATTATTTTATCCATTTATTGACTAATGTTTGTTTATTCCTAAACATAATCTTTTTTCTTTATTTTTATATAACATGATGTAATGTTCTGTATTATTTATCTTATGAAAATAAAATATTTTGAAAGAAATATGAGGGGAAGACATAAAAATTAAGATATCGTCAGCGAATAGGCACAACCTATGTTGATGACCAGCTAAGTCTAGTCCCGGATCTGAACGTATGGTCTGAGCAAGGGGTTCTATAAGAAGGGCGAATAAAAATGGGGATAAAGGGCAACCTTGACGCGTTCCTCTATGTATGTCAAACAGAGGTGATTTGTACCCAGCATATTTGACATATGCCTTGGGGGTATTATATAGTGATGAAACCCAATTAAGGAAATGTGGTCCAAAGCCCCAACGTTGTAGTGTGAAATGTAAGTAGGGCCATGACACTGTGTCAAAAGCTTTTTTAATATCTAATGACAAAAGACACATGGGTATTTGTCGTGTTTTGGCTGCTTGGATCAGTAGTGTTGCCCTGCATACATTATCTGCTGCTTGGCGGAAGGGCATAAACCCAACTTGGTCCTTATTAATTAGTGAGCCTATAATATTGTTTAGACGGGTCGCTAGAATTTTAGGATTTCAGGGCGAAAGGATTGATTATTAAGAATCAAATTGAAAGTGTTTGAGATCATTGGTGCAAGAAGATGGGAGAATTTTTTGTAATACAGGGTGGAAAAACTGTCAGGGCCTGGTCGTTTGTTTAGCTTAAGTGATTTGAAAGCTTGTTCAACTTCTATAGTTGTGATAGGCCTTTCAAGATCTTCATGTTGATTTGATGGGATAGTTGGGAGAGTAATTTGTGAGAAAAATGTTTCTGCGGAGGATTGGTCAAATGGTTCTCCTTTATTATATGTATTTGTAAGATGTTTGTGAAAGGTTTGTAGTATATTTTCTGGATTGCTGGTCTAAGTGTTATGTGGCGTTTTCAGTCGGATCGGTTTAAATGGGCTATTCAACTTTTTAAGAGCTCGGGCCAGAAGAGTACCAGGTTTATTGGCATTAAGATAAAATATATGTTTGGATTTACGTAAGGTTTTGTCTACTGAGTCAGATAAAAAAAGATCAAGTTTTAGTCTGGCTTAGTCTAAATGAGATTTAGTTACAGGCGTTGGGTTCATCTGGAAGTTTGTGTGGCAGGTATTAAAGTTTGCTTCTACTTTTTGTTGTAGTTTCTTCTTTTTCTTTTTTAAGGTATGATGCTTGGTGTAAACAAGTTCAGCGTAACATGGGTTTGTGAGCTTCCCATAGAGTTAAAGGAGATATGTCGGGGGTATTATTATTTTTTAGATACTCTTTTATGGTTATTTCTAAATCACAAGAATGTGATGGATGGGATAAGGTTGAGTCATTAACCACTTCAATACCATGCACTTATGCACCTTCCCGCCCAGACCAATTTTCAGCTTTCAGTACTCTCACACTTTGAATGACAATTATTTAGTCATGCTACACTGTATCCAAACAACATTTTTATCATTTTCTTCTCACAAATAGAGCTTTCTTTTGGTGGTATTTAATCGCCACTGGGTTTTTTTTTTTTTGCGATATAAGCAAAAAAACAGCAATTTGTTTTTTAAAAAAACACTTTTTTTTAGTTTCTATTGTAAAATTTTGCAAATAAGTAATTTTTCTTCATAAATTTGTGCCAAAATGTATACTGCTACATATCTTTGGTAAAATGAACCCAAATTAGTGTATATTATTTGGTCTTTGTGAAAGTTATAGAGTCTACAAACTATGGTGGCAATCACTGAAAATGTATCACATCTGATCACGCCTGATGTACTGAAGGGATATCTCATTTCTTGAGACACTAACAAGCGAGGAAAGTACAAATACCCCAAAATTACCCCTTTTTGGAAAGTAGACAGTCCAAGGTATTTACTAAGAGGCATGGTGAGTTTTTTGAAGTTGTATTTTTTTCCCACAATTCTTGGGAATATTTGAATTTTTTTTTTTTTTTTTTTTACACAAACTGGTCATATTAACAGTTTTTTTCTCTCACACAGCATATGCATAATTGCAACTACACCCCAAAATACATTCTGCTACTCCTCCTGAGTGTAGCGATACCACATGTGTGAGACATACAGAGGCCCAACATTGAAGTAGCACTTTCAGGCGTTCTACAAGCATAAATCGCACATATCCTTTCTCAACCACCTATTACACTTTTGAAGGCCCTGGAGCACCAGGACAATGGAATTTTCCACAAAATGACCCCATTTTGGAAAGCACACATCCCAACGTATAATCTATGAAGCATTATGAGTCTTTTGAACGGTTCATTTTTTTCCAGAAGGTTTTGGAAAATGTGGAAAAAAAATGAAAATGCATTTTTTTTACACAAAGTTGTCCATTTATAAGATATTTCTAACACATAGCATATACATAGCAAAAATGACATCCCAAAATGCATTCCGCTACTCCTCCTGAGTATAGCAATACCACATGTGTGAGACTTTTACACAGCCTGGCCACATACAGAGGCCCAACATTGAAGTAGCACTTTCAGGCGTTCTACAAGCATAAATCGCACATATCCTTTCTCAACCACCTATTACACTTTTGAAGGCCCTGGAGCACCAGGACAATGGAATTTTCCACAAAATGACCCCATTTTGGAAAGCACACACCCCAACGTATAATCTATGAAGCATTATGAGTCTTTTGAACGGTTAATTTTTTTCCAGAAGGTTTTGGAAAATGTGGAGAAAAAATGAAAATGCATTTTTTTTACACAAAGTTGTCCATTTATAAGATATTTCTAACGCATAGCATATACATAGCAAAAATGACACCCCAAAATGCATTCTGCTACTCCTCCTGAGTATAGCGATACCACATGTGTGAGACCTTTACACAGCCTGGCCATATACAGAGGCCCAACATTGAAGTAGCACTTTCAGGCGTTCTACAAGCATAAATCGCACATATCCTTTCTCAACCACCTATTACAATTTTGAAGGCCCTGGAGCACCAGGACAATAGAATTTTCCACAAAATTACCCCATTTTGGAAAGCACACACCCCAACGTATAATCTATGAGGCATTATGAGTCTTTTGAACGGTTCATTTTTTTCCAGAAGGTTTTGGAAAATGTGGAGAAAAAATTAAAATGCTTTTTTTTTACACAAAGTTGTCAATTTATAAGATATTTCTAACACATAATATGTACATAGCAAAAATTACACCCCAAAATGCATTCTGCTACTCCTCCTGAGTATGGCGATACCACATGTTTGAGAATTTTACACAGCCTGGCCACATACAGAGGCCCAACATCCAAGTAGCACCTCCAGGCATTCTAGCAGCATTAATTGCACATATCATTTTCTGACTACCGATCACATTTTTGAAGGCCTTTCATATATCTAACACATAGCAGGTACATGCCAAATAACAAAAGATTACCTGTGGTTTTAGAAGTGCAGTGGTCCACGGAGGAGAGCATCGGTCCAGGCAGCAGGCAGGGATGAGGTCAGCGACAGCAAAAGCAATCATCCAGGCAGCAGGCAGGAATACTGTCCATAGTTCGCACAGGCAGAGATACTGTCAGCACAGCCAGAGCACAGCCAAAGCACAGGTCCAGGTAGCAGGCAGAGGTGTCCCGGCAGAAATGCTGTCCAAAGTCAGTAGAGGCAGCAGGCAGATATATGGTCAACACAGCCAAAGTATTGGTCCAAGCAGCAGGAAGAAACATGGTCCATAATGTCATGGGTCATTACAGGCAGTAATATGGTCAGCACAGCCAAATTATTGGTCCAGGCAGCAGGAAGGACCATCAAGCTTAGGGCCAGGGGGACAGGGGTAGAGGCTTCTCCCACCCAAATCGCTTTGAAGCCTCCGGGCAACTAGACCCTGTTCTCGGAGCACAGAAAACGAAAAACGGGTTTTCTCTACTCAGAACGCTATTCTGAAGCCCCTCACATATGTGAGACCCCTGTGTACTAAAAGTAGATGGCCAAAAGATCAGTCCAAGTGGCAGGCAAAAACATGGTCGATTAACAGGCCAAGGTCGGTACACGTGGAAGTCAGAAACGTGGTTTAAATCGGCAGGCAGAGGCATCGTCGGTAAACAGGCTGAGGTTGGTGCACGTGGAGGTCAGAAACGTGGTTTAAATCGGCAAGCAAAGACATCGTCGGTAAACAGGCCAGGGTCAGTTAATTAACATGGAAGGTAGTTAGTAACATGGTAGCAGGCAAATGGGGAAATGGCAGTCTGTTAATAATAAGGGGAAATAATGGATGTATGATAATTTTTGAAGCAATTTCCGATGCACAGGCCAGGTTGGGAGGGACAATCGGGACAATAATAGCTGGTGTCTCTTCTTACTCCTCCTCTGCTGCATACACGGCATTTCTTTTGGCGTCTTCTTCCAGATTCTGTGGGGGGGATGCTAAAGGGATAGTGTCGCTCGTGAAGCCGACTCACACTATCAGAGCGAATGCTTCCTGGGGCGGGATCTTGTTGGTAAATGAGGGCATCGATGATATCTTCGATATATTGGAGGTAGTGGAGTCAGTGATTTTGAGTTGCTTTTTGGTAGCAGACAAACGAATTAAAAAGGGCCATGTGAAACAGGTGAAACGCAACTTTTTTGTGCCAATAACGGGACTTTCTGGTTGATAAGTAGGGCTGTAGCATCTGGTCGTTTAAATCCACCCCCCCATGTACAAATTGTAGTCGTGGACACATTCGGGCTTTACAATGGAGCCGCGTCTTCTTGGGATCTCCACCATGGTGTCATTGTGGATCGTAGAGAGGATGTGGACATCTTTCTTGTCCCTCCACTTCATGGCCAACACCTCCTCGTTCCTCATGGATGCCGATTCTCCAGGTCGCAATTTTTTTGTCAATAAATTTTGTGGGAATCCCTTCCGTTTTTTTTTTAAGGTACCGCAGGCCGGGGTTTGTTTACTGTAAAGGTGGCGAAAAAGGGGCAGGCTGGTATAATAATTATCAACATATAAATGGTAACCTTTTCCGAACAGGGGGTATGCCAACTCCCAGACAATTTTCCCACTGGTTCCAATATATGTGGGGCAATCACGGGGCTGGAGCTGGGAGTCTTTGCCTTCGTAGATCCTGAATTTGCAGACGTATCCAGTGGATCGATCACATAATTTATTTAATTTTAACCCATACCTGGCTCTCTTGCTTGGTATGTACTGCTTGAACTGCAGTCGCCGGTGAAATGTACGAGGGACTCGTCCACACAAATTTTTTGGTCTGGGATGAAAACTTCTTCAAATCGCTGGGAAAAGGCATTGATTAGGGGGCGTATCTTGTACAATTTGTCGTAGTTGGGATGATCTCGGGGAGGGCACTGTGAATTGTCATTGAAGTGGAGAAAGCGCATAATCATGTCGTATCTTTTCCTGGACATGACAGCGGAATATATGGGCATGTGTTGGATGGGGCGTTTGGACCAATATGAATGGACTTCGTTCTTTTTTGTAAGCCCCATATTGAACATAAGGCCCAAAAAGAATTTAAATTCCTCCAATGTTAGATGCCGCCACTGGAACATGCGGGCGTAGGAAGAATCGGGGTTGGCAGCAATAAATTGGGATGCATACAGATTCGTTTGATCCACTATATTCTGCAGCAAATCTTGTGGGAAAAAGAAACAAAAATAATCAAATTTAGAAAAATTTGTAGTGTCGGGCTGCACACCTGGCTGTGCGGTGAAAGGGGGGATGATAGCGGATCCTGAGTTGGCAGGCAACCATAAGGGGTTTGCCAGGGCATCGGGAAGGTAGGATTGGGGCTGGATTCTTCGGGTTGGGCGTGCATTTCCATTGCTTGTACTGGGCTCCTCTTCCTGGGGTATGGCGCTGCTGGTGGTGGGCAGTTCTCCTGATCTTGGTGCTGATCTTGGTGCTGATCTTGGTGCTGATCGCATTCTTTTGGGAGGGACGGTTTCCACCGGGGACTCGGACTCTGAGCCACTATCCTCCACTGGCTCGTATTCCGAACCAGAATCGGATAAGGGGAGCTCCCCGCTGCTCTCATCATCTGACATGGCAAGAATGGCATATGCCTCCTCAGGTGTGTAAACCCTTTGGGACATTATGGCAGTGCTTATTGGTGGGCCTGTGTAATGGTACTGCTGGTGGTAGTGGTGGCGGTCTGTGTGGTAGTACCGATGGAGGTATTAGTGGTGGGCCTGTGTGGTGGTACCGATGGCGGTATGGGTGGTGGTGGTACCAATGGCGGTACAGGTGGTGGTGGTACCGATGGCGGTACGGGTGGTGGTGGTGGCGGCGGTACCGATGGCGGTATAGGTGGCGGTACGGGTGGTGGTGGTAGCGATGGCGGTATGGGTGGTGGTGGTACCGATGGCGGTACAGGTGGTGGTGGTACAGATGGCGGTACAGGTGGTGGTGGTACCGATGGCGGTACGGGTGGTGATGGTACCGATGGCGGTACAGGTGGTGGTACAGGTGGTGGTGGCACTACCGACGGTGGTACGGGTGGTGGTACCGATGGCGGCACTAGTGGTGATACTGGTAGCGGGCCTGTGTGGCAGTATAGATGATGGGCCTTGTGGCGGTACTGGTACCGATGGCGGTACTGGTAGCCTGTGTGGCGGTACCAATGGCGGTACCGATGGAGGTGGGCCTGTGACAGATGATTGACAGATGGGCTGATTGATTGACAGATGGGCTGATTGATTGATTGACAGATGGGGTGATTGATTGACAGGTGGGCTGATTGATTGACAGATGGGCTGATTGATTGACAGATGGGCTGATTGATTGACAGATGGGCTGATTGACAGATGGGCTGATTGGCTGGGCTGATTGATGTGCTGGGCTGTGTGACAGGTCCTCTTTATGGGGGGGGCGTGTTGTGCACTGTAAACTTATGTAGACAAACTACACTGAGCTAACTTACTGATCTCTTCTCTCTCCTCACAGATCGGTGTGTGAGGAGAGAGCAGGGATCAGG
The DNA here is from genome assembly GCA_029206835.1 of Rana muscosa. NCBI lineage: Eukaryota > Metazoa > Chordata > Amphibia > Anura > Ranidae > Rana > Rana muscosa. Next base: position 627,091,998 of record CM055117.1, on the reverse strand, counting down.
TAGTAACTCCTGTGGAGTTTGTTTACATTTGTGACCGGCTGTGATTGGACACAGCTGGTCACGTGGTAAACAGCCAATTCATTGGCTGTTTACTCTGATAGGGGACGCGCTGTGTCCAAGGGACACTCGCCTTCCCCGATCCCCGCTCTGCAAGCCTGTGGCGGCGCGCACGGAGCGCGCCGCCGAGTCTGTTTTGACAGGTGATCGGCTGTGACTTTGACACAGCCGATCACATGGTAAACAGCCAATGAAATTGGCTGTTTACCGTGATCGGGGAAGCGCTGTGTCCGAGGGACACATGCCGTCCCCGATCACCGCGCTGCGCGCCCCCGCGGGCGCGCGCAAGGCATTATCCTGCAGGACGTCATATGACGTCCAGTATGGATAATGCAACCACTTCCCGGACGTCAATTCACTATTGACTGGGCGGGAAGTGGTTAATATACCATGTGGGGTCTTGTTTTTTGGGTAAGAGAGAAGCGAAGGAGGAAATTATTGCAGAATGGTCAGTCCATGTAAAGGGTAAAATAGATGATGTGATCAGTTTCGGGGACATAAAAGGAGAGTCATTTTGAGCTAAATAGCTTACAGTAACTTTTAGACAATAAAAGAATAAAACACTGGCTTTCCGAGCGTGCAAAAAAGATGCAGGTTCGGAAGCGAAAAGTCTATCCGAGGAGGCCCCTCACACAAAAAATGGAGGAGAGTTCTGGGACAGAAAAAATGGAGGACGCAATGACAAATTCTCAGGTCTCCCACGGCCTAAAAAGTATATCTAGAGGCAAAAGTTTAAATTTAAACCCAAAAATGGCAAAGAATATAAAAATAGCCATTATAAATATAAAGAAAATGAAAAAATAAGAGGGGTTAGGAGAATTTTAACAATAGAGTACACAAGATGGTTATAGTTAATTCATTTAGGTATAGTATGTACAATAACGATTAAAGTAAACATTTTGTTGAGTTATGTTGGTTACCTCAAGGTTGTCAGTTGTGGGTGAGAACATGACATCTCATGTAGTTCGGATGATGAGTATAGAATGTAAGTTAATATATGTATATAAAAAAATTATATACCGTATATACTTGAGTATAAGCCGAGTTTTTAAGCACAATTTTTTGTGCTGAAAATACCCCCCTCGGCTTATACTCGAGTCACCTTTTTGCGCCTGATCTCCTGGATTTTGGGGAGCCAGTACCGGCTGGCCGTAGGTCCCCTGGACCCCAAACTTGGCACACATATAGCCCCACTCTTCCTCTAAAAGTGTGCAAAGTTTCTTGTCCAGGGGAACCTACGGCCAGGGAGCACCGATTTTTCAAACCCGGGCACCCCTTCCATAGACCCCCATGTTAAACGGTCATTTCTCTGGTGAATTTGGGGACCGGGTACCGGACGGTCGTAGGTTCTCTGGACTCCAAACTTGGCACACATGTAGCCCCACTCTTCCTCTACAAGTTTGCAAAGGTTCTTGTCCAGAGGACTTACGGCCGGGGAGCACCGATTTTTCAAAGCTGGGCACCCCTTCCATAGACTCCCATGTTAAACGTCAGTCTAGTCATGGACACAGCGAGGCATAGACACAGTGAGGCATGGACACAGTGAGGCAGGGACACAGTGAGGCAAAGTAAGGCACACCCTAGGCTTATACTCGAGTCAATAAGTTTTCCCAGTTTTTGTGGTAAAATTAGTTGCCTCGGCTTATACTCGAGTATATACGGTAATAAAAAAAAGAAAAAAAAATCTTCACTCCCATTTAGTAAATATGTTTTTTTCTTTTTAAACAGACCAATATAATAAAATAATATGATGTAATAAAATATATTATACCATACTATAATATAACATGACATAAGATAAGACCCTCATTTTATTAATAAAGGGGGTAGGAAGATGGGGTAGGCAGGGAAGGTAGAGGTAAAGGAGTGGGAGGGAGGGTAAAGGAATGTGGAATAAGGCAGGGGATGAGGGGGAAGGAAGGATGGAAATGGCATAATGGTAATTGGGAATTTTAAGATTTCAACAATCGAAGGTGTCATGGATATGCAGTAGTGTTTGTCTGTCAGCTTACCTTCCTTCCCATGTGTTCATCTTAGAGGCCTGAGCCCTTTCACCTGGCTTCCTTTATAATCTCCTCCCAGCCAGACTCCACCCCAGGCCCTATCACAGAACACTATATTAACCTGTGCACTGCAAGCCTGCTTTGCTGATCAACGTGTTTGTTAGGCATTGTGTGTTTGGGTTCCTGCCTGCCGTGTGCTACGTCTGTCTCTCTGTTACGTTATTGGCTTGTCCCCGACTATCCCTGTCTGCTCGTGACCCTTGACCTTCGGCTCGTTCTTCGTTATCCTTGTCTGCTTGTGGCCCCTGACCTTCAGCTTGTTATTCGGTTCTCTCTTATCGTGTGCTGCTGCTTCCCCTCTTTTCCCCTTATCCTACGGGGCGTGAGCTAGGAAACTCCAGGGGCCGCGACCTGGTCCCAGCCTGCAGCTAACATCCTCACCACTAGAGGCCCTGGAGAAGACCAGCTGGGTCTTAGACTCCGCGCCCTGGGGAATCTTGGCTCTAGCTTCCGTTTGGATCCTGGTTGTGCTCCTCTGGTCCCGCTTTCCACAACCACCCAGTTTCCTATCTGCAGAAGCCAGCCATAGGGTTCACTACCTCGCGGTGCACTCCTGTCCCCCTACGGTGTGCATCTGTCACCTGGCCACAGGTGACCCTGACAGAAGGAAGGATGGAAAGGGCATAATGGTAATTGGGAATTTTAAGATTTCAACAATCGAAGTCTAGAGAGGGTCAAAAATAGAGGATAAAAAATGAGACAAAAAAAATATATATATATATATATATATATATATATATATATATATATATATATTGTGACGGGGTTAGCTCGGCAGCGGGTGTGTGTGACCCCCGGGATGGGCTCCCCACACAAAAACAGGCCCAGCAAACGGAGGTTGTGGTTTTCAAAATCAAAAAGGTGCGGTTTATTTTCTATTTACAGTGACAAAACACAGCAAAGCAAAAGAAACATAAATAAAATAAATCCTGGTCAACTTGACCTCTGAGTAAACATACAGGTTTCCTAACTAACAACTGGGATCAGCCTAGTGCTGTCCTAGTCCCTAAGTCCCTGGTTTTAAATGTCCAAGCAAATAGCCACACAGGCTTTGTCTCACCGCACAGGGGTTCACTCTCCCTAGACAGTCCACACAGGTCTGGTTCCAGGCATGAGCAAACACCTAATGAAGCTGGGAGTTTTTATAGAGGCCTTAAACGAGCTGACAAGCTTCAGCTGGTCTCATCAACTCCCTGCCTGCACGACGCCCCACACTCTCCCTAGAGGTATGAGTCATCCATGAGCCCACTAGCCTCAGCTGGGCTTATACAACTCTCCACCTAGTTGTATAAGTCGGCGTAAAGCCTGAATCTGGGCGAAATATATCTACCCCCCTGGATGCAACCAGGTGACTTTACCTTCCTGCTGTCACAATATATATATATATATATATATATATATATATATATATATATATACATATTGTGACAGCAGGAAGGTAAAGTCACCTGGTTGCATCCAGGGGGGTAGGTATATTTCTCCCAGATTCAGGCTTTATGCCGACTTATACAACTAGGGAGAGAGTTGATGAAGCCCAGCTGAGGCTAGTGGGCTCATGGATGATTCATACCTCTAGGGAGAGTGCTGGGCGTCGTGTAGGCAGGGAGTTGATGAGACCAGCTGAAGCTTGTCAGCTCGTTTAAGGCCTCTATAAAAACTCCCAGCTTCATTAGATGTTTGCTCATGCCTGGAACCAGACCTGTGTGGACTGTCTAGGGAGAGTGAACCCCTGTGCGGTGAGACAAAGCCTGTGTGGCTATTTGTTTGGACATTTACTAAACCAGGGACTTAGGGACTAGGACAGCACCAGGCTGATCCCAGTTGTTAGTTAGGGAAACCTGCATGTTTAGTCAGAGGTCAAGCTGACCAGGATTTATTTTGTTTATGTTTCTTTTTGCTTTGCTGTGTTTTTGTCACTGTAAATAGAGAAATAAACTGCACCTTTTGATCTTGAAAACCACAACCTCCGTCTGCTGGGCCTGTTTTTGTGTGGGGAGCCCATCCAGGGGGTCACACACACCCGCTACCGAGCTAACCCCCTCACAGTTGGTGGAGAACCAGTGGCAGTTTTTTTTAAGCCAGCATGGAGGAGATACTGAAACAGCTGGCTCTAGCAAATGCCAATCAACAGCAGACAAATGCAGGTTTGCAAAAGAGCTTCGCAGCCCAGCAACAAGCCCAGCAGCAATCTGAGGCCCGCTTCATAGACCTGTTGCAGAAGCAAGAGCAGAGACTACAACAACAGATGGAAGCAGTAATGCAGCAACGTCCGCAGACCAGTGAGGAAAGCCGTCCCACTAATACCGCGTCCTTTGGGGTGAGTCGTTTATTGACAAAAATGACTGGAGAGGATGATCCAGAGGTATTTTTGACCACATTTGAAAGGACTGCTGAAAGAGAAAAGTGGCCTGAGGAGCAGTGGGCTGGACTGGTGGCTCCTCTGTTAACTGGTGAATCGCAGAAAGCTTACTATGACCTAGAGCCTGACCAAGCAAAAGACTATGTGATGCTAAAAGCTGAAATATTGGCAAGGCTGGGTGTCACCCTGGCTGTCCGGGCTCAGCGTGTGCATAACTGGACTTTCCAGCTTGGAAAACCCCCCAGGTCTCAAATGTATGATCTCATTCACCTGAGCAGGAAGTGGCTACAGCCAGAGACTTTGTCCGCACCGGAGATTGTGGAACGTGTTGTGATGGATCGTTTCTTGAGAGCTCTTCCTACCGCCATTCAAAAGTGGGTAAGCCATGGAGACCCAGAAACGGCCGGTAAACTTGTGGATCGTGTAGAGAGATACTTGGCTGCAGAGAACCTGACGGCCTCTTCCAGAGACTCTCGGACTTTCCACCCTAAGACCAGACCATCCCCAGGGGCGGATAAGAGGATTCCAAGGGGTGAGGGTGGAGAGAGTGAGAGGGTGGGAGCTCTGCCCAGGGTTTGGCGAGAACAGCCTGGGAAGTTGGGGGCTCAAGAGGCAGCCAAAAGGATTGTTTGCTACCGCTGCCGGCAAACGGGACATATTGCAGCAAATTGCCCGGTTGTGGAGGAACCCATGCAATGTGACTTTCTGACGGACAGACGTCAGTCGCTGTGTGCGACAGTCGCATGCACTGCCATTCGGGGAACTGAGAAACATTTATGCAAAATGTGTATTAATGGTAGAAATGTTGTGGTATTACTGGATTCAGGTAGCCTTGTGACCCTGATAAAGGCTGAATTAGTTAAAACAGAGGTCTCTGGGAATAGCAAGGTAGCTGTTATTTGTGTGCATGGGGACACCCGAGAGTATCCAGTGACTACAGTATGTTTCAAGACCCCCAAAGGTACCCTCTCTCATCCAGTGGGGTTAGTATCTCAATTACCGCATGATGCCATTGTGGGAAGGGATTTTCCGAAGTTCTGGGAACTGTGGGATGATCCTGAGCCCCCCACTGGTGCCCCTATGTACCAGGAAGGTGATAGCCAGAACTCCTCTGAGAGTGGTGAGGACTCTCCAGAATTTCCCTTGTCAGTATTGGCAGGCGAGACTCAAGAAACTGGAGAGGAGCCCACCTCCTCAGACGAAAACCTACCGTCTGTGGAGTTTTCTGATCTTGAGGTTCACAGGGAAAATTTTGCCACAGAACAGTTAAAGGACCCCGCCCTAATAAAGGCACGGGAAAACATAGTGGAAATAGATGGCGAGTTAGTGAACCCAGATAATACCTGCACTTACCCATACTTCAGCGTAGAGAAGGACCTACTGTATCGGGTGGCAAAAAGGGCAGAAGAAACCGTTGAGCAGCTTGTGGTGCCCAAACCTTACAGGAAGTTGGTGTTGGAGTTGGCCCATGGGCACATTCTTGGAGGTCATCTGGGGACAGAGAAAACCCGAGAGAGGGTATTACAGAGATTCTATTGGCCTGGGGTGATGAAGGACATAGAAAATTATTGTTCCTCCTGCCCTGTGTGTCAGAGGTCGGCCCCGATGCCACATTTCCGTAGCCCGCTGGTCCCTCTACCCATCATTGAGGTCCCGTTTGAGAGGATCGCAATGGATTTGGTAGGTCCTATAATCAAGTCCGCTAGGGGGCACCAGTACATATTAGTTATAATGGACTATGCCACCCGTTATCCAGAAGCGATCCCTCTCCGAAATACCTCGGCCAAAACCATAGCCAAAGAGCTATCTCTTGTTTTTAGCCGGGTGGGTATTTGTAAAGAACTGCTTACGGACCAAGGTACACCCTTTATGTCCCGGGTTATGAAAGAGCTGTGTAAATTGTTTAAAGTGACGCAATTGCGTACGTCTGTGTATCACCCCCAAACCGATGGGCTGGTTGAAAGATTCAACAAAACCCTAAAACAAATGTTGAAGAAAGTGGTGGATAGAGATGGAAAGGATTGGGACTGTCTACTTCCTTATTTGATGTTTGCTATTAGGGAGGTGCCCCAATCCTCTACGGGATTCTCCCCCTTTGAGTTACTGTATGGGAGACACCCAAGAGGGCTGTTGGATATTGCCAAGGAAACTTGGGAAAGTGAGAGTTCTCCCCACAGGAGTGTGATTGAGCATGTCGCCCTGATGCAAGATCGAATTGCACAGGTAATGCCCATCGTGAAGGAACATTTGGCCCAAGCGCAGTTGGCACAGCAGAGAGTGTACAACCGTGGAGCCAAGACCCGTACCTTTTCCCCGGGGGATAGGATATTGGTACTTGTCCCTACGGTTGAAAGTAAATTCCTTGCCAAATGGCAAGGCCCCTACGAGATAATGGAAAAAGTGAGCAAAGTGAATTACAAGGTCAGACAACCAGGAAGGCGAAAGCCCGAACAGATCTATCACGTTAATCTGTTGAAAGCCTGGAGGGATAGAGAGTCCCTAGTCGCAGAAACTTGGTCACCAGCTCAAACTGGTTGCGTGATTCCGGAGGTTGGAATAGCAGCCACCTTGTCACAACCCCAACAACAGGAGGTTAAGGAGTTTGTGCTTCGCAACAAGGAGGTGTTCTCTGAGCTGCCGGGACAAACATCTGGGGTAGAGCATGATATTATTACCCCGCCCGGTGAAAGGGTGAAGTTAAAACCCTATCGGATCCCAGAGGCCCGACGGGAGGCAATACGGGAGGAAGTACAGAAAATGCTGAACTTAGGGGTGATAGAGGAGTCCCAAAGTGATTGGTCTAGTCCCATTGTGTTGGTGCCTAAACCGGATGGGAGCTGGCGATTTTGTAACGATTTTCGTCAGTTGAACAAAGTTACAAAATTTGACACCTACCCCATGCCACGTATAGATGAGTTGATCGACCGGCTGGGAACAGCCCGATACATGACGACTCTTGACCTCACAAAAGGGTATTGGCAAATTCCCCTGGCCAAGTCGGCCAAAGAGAAAACCGCATTTGTAACCCCAGACGGGGCGTTCCAATATAAGAGAATGCCGTTCGGGTTACAGAATGCGCCGGCCACATTCCAGCGGAAAATGGACCAGATACTGAGGCCCCATCGGAAGTATGCTGCGGCTTAACTGGATGACGTAATTGTCCATAGCACAGATTGGGCCTCACATCTGCCAAAAGTGCAAGCAGTCCTAGACTCTATCCGGGAAGCGGGGTTTACCGCTAACCCCAAGAAGTGTACCATTGGGCAGGAGGAGGCCAAATATCTTGGGTACACCATTGGCAGGGGAGTAATAAAACCCCAACTCAACAAAGTCGAGGCCATCCAGAGTTGGCCACGTCCCAACAGCAAGAAGCAGGTACGAGCCTTTCTGGGAATCGCGGGTTATTATCGGCGCTTCATTCCCCACTTTGCTTCTAAGGCTGTGCCCCTAACCAACCTGACGAAAGGGAAAGGGTCGGTCATGATTAAATGGACCCCCGAGGCTGAGGCAGCGTTCCAATTCTTGAAACAAGCCTTATGTAGCCAGCCAGTGTTGTACTCACCCGACTTCTCTAAAGACTTTGTCGTACAAAGTGATGCGTCAGATGTGGGGTTAGGAGCAGTATTGTCCCAGGTCTGGAACGGGGAAGAGCACCCAGTCATTTACCTCAGCAGGAAGTTGAAGTCCCATGAGGTAAATTACGCCACGGTTGAAAAGGAGTGTTTAGCGGTGAAGTGGGCTCTAGATTCCCTTCGGTACTATCTGCTAGGTAGGCACTTTGACATGGTTACGGATCACGCTCCGTTAAAGTGGATGGCTCAAAACAAGGAGACAAATAGAAGAGTAAATAGGTGGTTCCTGGCCCTACAGGAATTCAACTTCACAGTAAAGCATCGCCCTGGCGTTCAAATGGGGAATGTGGATGCTTTGTCTCGAGTACATGAATGCCTGATTGCTGGTGTTCCAACCCCAAGGTTAAAACAAGAGGGGGGGGGTATGTGACAACAGGAAGGTAAAGTCACCTGGTTGCATCCAGGGGGGTAGGTATATTTCTCCCAGATTCAGGCTTTATGCCGACTTATACAACTAGGGAGAGAGTTGATGAAGCCCAGCTGAGGCTAGTGGGCTCATGGATGATTCATACCTCTAGGGAGAGTGCTGGGCGTCGTGCAGGCAGGGAGTTGATGAGACCAGCTGAAGCTTGTCAGTTCGTTTAAGGCCTCTATAAAAACTCCCAGCTTCATTAGATGTTTGCTCATGCCTGGAACCAGACCTGTGTGGACTGTCTAGGGAGAGTGAACCCCTGTGCGGTGAGACAAAGCCTGTGTGGCTATTTGTTTGGACATTTACTAAACCAGGGACTTAGGGACTAGGACAGCACCAGGCTGATCCCAGTTGTTAGTTAGGGAAACCTGCATGTTTAGTCAGAGGTCAAGCTGACCAGGATTTATTTTGTTTATGTTTCTTTTTGCTTTGCTGTGTTTTTGTCACTGTAAATAGAGAAATAAACTGCACCTTTTGATCTTGAAAACCACAACCTCCGTCTGCTGGGCCTGTTTTTGTGTGGGGAGCCCATCCAGGGGGTCACACACACCCGCTACCGAGCTAACCCCCTCACAATATATATATGTAAGTAAATATTAACGGAGAATCTATAGGACAAGTGATGAAAATAGGCAGTTAATGACTGGATAATGGGCTCTAGACCATTCTGATGCAAAAACCTGTATAGGAGAGAGAAAAATTAAGAAAAAAATGAAAAATGAAAAACATCTTCAATCCATTGAGTCTGGAGGGTTTAGTTCTGGGGAATTAAAGCGTCCCCTCTTGGATAAGTTTTGTCTGTGTCCATTGTTTCCTGCTTTGGAAGTATTTTGTGGGGATCTGGATGCTGTTCGTCCCCGGGGACTAGATGGTGGTCCGTCGCAGAGGTGGAGTTTTTGTAGGGTATTTAGTAGTTCATCAGAGGATCTGCATGTAAGTTTGTTGCTTTGATATGTGAACCGAATAGAAAATGGGAAACCCCATTGGTAAGGGATCTGGTGGTGTTGTAGTTTCTGTAGCAGAGGTTTCATCGCGTGTCTTTTAGCGACAGTTATTGGGGATAAATCAGCAAAAATCTGGTATGAGTGACCTTGGAAACTGAGGTTTTCCTTACATATAGTAGCATGCATAATTTGTTCTTTGGTGTGAAAAAAATAAAATTTCGCTATTATGTCACGAGGGGGGCCTTCTGATTTACGGGTTGCAAGAGCTCTATGAATTCTGTCCATTTCCAATCTCTCAATTTGAATTGACGGTGTTAGCTCTTGAAAAAGGGCGGTAATAGTAGATGATAGGTCAATAATGGTCTCAGGAATACCTTGTATGCGAAGATTTGAGCGTCTTGCCCTGTTCTCAAAATCTTCCAACCGCGTTTGCAGCAGAAGATTTTCCTCTTTAAGTAATACTAGTTAATTTTCATGTGTAATTACATTTGTTTCCACTTCTTCCATTCTGTCTTCTAAGTCAGCGGTGCGCTGACCTAAGTCACAAATTTCTTTGGTTAATTTCCCAGTAATATGGTCAGAGGTCTGCTTTAAGGCTTTCTGCAGCATGTTTTCAAATTGTTTCAAAATATTTGGATGTAATGAGTCTGAATGTTGGTGTTGAGAGGTGGCACCATACTCAGAGTCTGTGTTATACAGTGTATGAGGTAACTGCTGCTGCTTCTTGTCAGCGTGAGGTATACCTGTGTGAGGAGAGCCAGTCAGTGCCATCTTACAGGCACTTCCGAGGAGATTTTCTTTGATGGATTTTGCCTTGGCTTTCCCCCTGGAGGCTCCCAAGACCATACTAAAATGTTCTTCAGGTACTAATAGAGAGGTAGGTAAGTTTTCTTACGTTTTACCCTGCCGTGTGGGTGTATGTAACGGCCGCGGGGTCCCGGGAATAGCGGAGCTTCAGCGAGACATGTCCGTCTCCATCACCTCGGCGCATGCGCCTCCCCTCCACCCCCTTTTTTTTACCCTCTCTTTCTCTCTTCCTCATTTTTCCCTCTTCACCATTCTCTCTCCCGCTGGTCTTTTTCCTTAATCATACTCTGTTCTTTAAAAAAAAAAAAGAGAAAACTGGACAGGGTAGCCCGTCGAGATCTATCAGATGATCCATACCAAGAGGTCATTTGGGCCTGCTTCAAGAATGGTACTTCTCTTATGAGAGAACTCGACTGATCACTTTACTGATTGTCTGTAAGCCGAATTTCCATTTACAGTTGATTTATTTGTATCATCCATTTGACTTTATGTACCGTTTAAAGTTTCTGTGCTACTGACCTGTTACACAGTAGCCGCCTTTTCCAGGTTGAATAAATTGAATATTGAAAAAAAAAAAAAAGTTTCCCCATGGGGTAGCCTCTACCGGTAAAAACGTGTAAGATTTTGGATTATATCTAAATTTTTGTCCCTGTGCCAACAGTCATCAGGAAAAAAGTAATGTTAGAGTAGAGCTTGGACAAGATCATTTAGTGCCCAGGGTGAAGGTGCCAAACTGCACACCTCCTTCCCCCAGGTGGAGCAGTGGTTCTGTGGGACTATGTGGCTTTAGCGGAGAGAAGCTGAAAGGCTCTAAGGGAGGTAAGGTAGTTATGAGGCTCTTTTGGGCTTTTAGGGGGAGATTGGCGATCTGGGCTGAGTTCTCCACCCACCCTCCTTGTACCCAAATAGTTCCCTGCCTGGAAAAAAGGCATCTTATTCTTCTTCCCGTATTTGATCATGTGATATAGCACTTGACAGGGGAAGACAGAAAGAAAGACAATCTGCTCCCACTTTCTAGTTGGCATTTAAAGGTCTGTTCTCAACAGGCACCCCCCTCTCTGCTCTCTTCTACCCACAGTAGGCTGCCATTGGAGAAGGCAAAATCCTCCTTCCAGCAGCTATTAAACCCCTGCTCTGCCTGACATTACTCCTGCCAATCAAGCAGCTGTAGAATTGAGCGCTGGCAAGTTACCAGCCTGCCCTGCTCCATCTAGAAACACTGGCCACTTTGTTCCAGCCCTGTTTTAGCTCTCATTAAAGGTGACACAGACAGCAATAAAAAAGACAAATTTTCTAACCTTCCCACTGTATCCAAAACTCTGGAATAAAAAGTTTGGCTGGAGTTCTGTTTTAAAGTCATTAGAAAAAGTTTTTTTTGGGTGGGATTTATCCATTAATGTTCACTCCTAAAATCTAGCCTCATAGTCTTATTACTAACAACTTTATTAAAATACCTTACCTATCACCATTCTACCCAACTTCTTCAATCCCCTGACCCTCTTTTCCTCTCTTTCTGCCATAAAAGTTAAGTATAATAAATTGCAATACCTATCAACATTTCTAAATACAAACATAAACTAGATGAAGCTAACCCTATTTACAGTATTTATTATACACTCCCCCATAGATCGTTTTAACAAATAATACGATTTTTCGAACACACAGCATGGGCATGCTTAGAATTACACTGTAAAATGCATCCTGCTACTCTTCCTAAGTATAGAGATTATTTTGGAGACTAGCTGTATGGGGGGAGGGGAATATAATAGTGAACACTTTTAGCCTTGCAAGGGACATACAGTAAATTATGCATCTAATTTCCTGACTACGTATCACATGTTTGGAGGCCCTGGAAAGCCAGGACAGTCGAACACCCACAAAAATTACCCCAACGTAGTAAACACCCAAAGGTATTGTTAAGAGGCAAGGTGAGTCTTTCAAAGATTTCATTCACAAGTTTTCAAAATGTGGAAAGAAAATGAAAATTTATTTTTATACACAAGGTTGTAAATAAATAAGCTATTCCTAATGTGTAGTATGGGCATACTTATGGTTAACCCAAAACTCTGCTACTCCTCCCAGGTATATTGATATGATGTATGTGAGTTTTTTTGCAGTCTAGCCACTAGGGATGAGCTTCGAGTTCGAGTCGAAATCATGTTCGACTCGAACATCGTCTCTTCGGCCGTTAGCCGAATTTCAAGCATTATGGGCGGTTCGCGCCAAATTCGAGTGGCGCGTCACGGCCCATAATTCACTGCGGCATCGCAGTGCATTGCTGGCTGATGATTGGCCAAGCATGCACAATGACCCGCATGCTTTGGCCAATCACAGGGCGGTAAGAACGGAGAGCCATAATTGGCCAAAGCCAGGGTGGCTTTGGCCAATTGTGTCTCCGGGGTTTTAGTACACGCCCAACACTATATAAGGCTGCCTGTGTGGCGGCCTTGTGTAGTGTGTTGTGGCGGCGGAGAGAGAGAGAGAGACAGTGTCATTTCATATGAGTTAGATAGAGCAGGCAGGCAGGCGAGTCAATTAGCTGCAGTCAGTGTATTTAGTATATATATATATATATATATATGCATCCTAGGTGTTGTATATATATATATATATATATATATATATATATATATATATATATATATATATATATATATAAATACACTGTATTCAGTTTAGCTAGATCTGTTCCTGTTATTTTCTTCCTAATATACTGACAGGCAGGCAGGTGATTGTGGTAGCTGCAGTATTTTCAGTCCGTGTACTGTGTCGTGTGCACCTAAAGCTAACTAAAGATAATTGCTTGTGTTCTCTTACTATTAATACCACAGGCAGGCAACGGCAGTATTTTCAGTCAGTGTACTGTGTCCTCTGCACAGTGTGCACCTAAAGCTAACTGAAGACAATTGCTATTGTTCTCTTACTAATAATACCACAGGCAGGCAGGTGATTCAGCTAGCTGCAGTATATTAGTGTACTGTATACTGGGCACAGTGTGCAGCTAAAGCTCACTGCAGACAATTCCTGTTGTTTTCTTCCTAATAATACTACAGGCAGGCAGTTGATTCTGCTAGCTGCAGTATAATCAGTATATATATACATCCTAGCTTTGTGTAGCTACATCACACTGCAGGCCATTAGTATGTCTGGAAGGTCAACAAGGAGAGGCAGACAGTCACAAGCTGTGACAGCAGGAAGGTGGGGTCACCTGGTTGCATCCAGGGGGGTAGATATATTTCGCCCAGATTCAGGCTTTACGCCGACTTATACAACTAGGTGGAGAGTTGTATAAGCCCAGCTGAGGCTAGTGGGCTCATGGATGACTCATACCTCTAGGGAGAGTGTGGGGCGTCGTGCAGACAGGGAGTTGATGAGACCAGCTGAAGCTTGTCAGCTCATTTAGGCCTCTATAAGAACTCCCAGCTTCATTAGGTGTTTGCTCATGCCTGGAACCAGACCTGTGTGGACTGTCTAGGGAGAGTGAACCCCTGTGCGGTGAGACAAAGCCTGTGTGGCTATTTGCTTGGACATTTAAAACCAGGGACTTAGGGACTAGGACAGCACTAGGCTGATCCCAGTTGTTAGTTAGGAAACCTGTATGTTTACTCAGAGGTCAAGTTGACCAGGATTTATTTTATTTATGTTTCTTTTGCTTTGCTGTGTTTTGTCACTGTAAATAGAAAATAAACCGCACCTTTTTGATTTTGAAAACCACAACCTCCGTTTGCTGGGCCTGTTTTTGTGTGGGGAGCCCATCCCGGGGGTCACACACACCCGCTGCCGAGCTAACCCCCTCACAGTTGGTGGAGAACCAGTGGCAGTTTTTTTTAAGCCAGCATGGAGGAGATACTGAAACAGCTGGCTCTAGCAAATGCCAATCAACAGCAGACAAATGCAGGTTTGCAAAGGAGCCTTGCAGCCCAGCAGCAAGCTCATCAACAGAGCCTTGCAGCCCAGCAGCAAGCTCACCAACAGAGTCTGGAAGCTCAGCAACAAGCCCAGCAGCAATCTGAGGCCCGCTTCATAGACCTGTTACAGAAGCAAGAGCAGAGACTACAACAAATGGAAGCAGTAATGCAGCAACGTCCGCAGACCAGTGAGGAAAGCCGTCCCACTAATACCGCGTCCTTTGGGGTGAGTCGTTTATTGACAAAAATGACTGGAGAGGATGATCCAGAGGTATTTTTGACCACATTTGAAAGGACCGCTGAAAGAGAAAAGTGGCCTGAGGAGCAGTGGGCTGGACTGGTGGCTCCTCTGTTAACTGGTGAATCGCAGAAAGCTTACTATGACCTAGAGCCTAACCAAGCAAAAGACTATGTGATGCTAAAAGCTGAAATTTTGGCAAGGCTGGGTATCACTCAGGCTGTCCGGGCTCAGCGTGTGCATAACTGGACTTTCCAGCTTGGAAAACCCCCCAGGTCTCAAATGTATGATCTCATTCACCTGAGCAGAAAGTGGCTACAGCCAGAGACTTTGTCCGCACCAAAGATTGTGGAACGTGTTGTAATGGATCGGTTTTTGAGAGCTCTTCCTACTGCCATCCAAAAGTGGGTAAGCCATGGAGACCCAGAGACGGCCGATGGTCTTGTGGATCGTGTGGAGAAATACTTGGCTACAGAGAACCTGACGGCCTCTTCCAGAGACACTCGGACTTTCCACCCCAAGACCAGACCATCCCCAGGGGCGGATAAGAGGATTCCAAGGGGTGAGGGTGGAGAGAGTGAGAGGGTGGGAGCTCTACCCCAAGTTTGGCGAGAACAGCCTGGGAAATCAGCGGCTCAAGAGGCGGCAAGAAGGATCGTTTGCTACCGCTGCCGGCAAGCGGGACATATTGCAGCCAATTGCCCGGTTGTGGAGGAACCCATGCAGTGTGACTTTCTGACGGGCAGACGTCAGTCGCTGTGTGCGACAGTCGCATGCACTGCCATTCGAGGAACTGAGAAACATTTATGCAAAATGTGTGTTAATGGTAGAAATGTTGTGGTATTGCTGGATTCAGGTAGCCTTGTGACCCTGATAAAGGCTGAGTTAGTTAAAACAGAGGTCTTTGGGAATAGCAAGGTAGCTGTTATTTGTGTGCATGGGGACACCCGAGAGTATCCAGTGACTACAGTGTGTTTCGAGACCCCCAAAGGTACCCTCTCTCATCCAGTGGGCTTAGTATCTCAGTTACCGCATGACGCCATTGTGGGAAGGGATTTTCCGAAGTTCTGGGAACTGTGGGATGATCCTGAGCCCCCCACTGGTGCCCCTATGTACCAGGAATGTGATAGCCAGAACTCCCCTGAGAGTGGTGAGGACTCTCCGGAATTTCCCTTATCAGTATTGGCAGGGGAGACTCAAGAAACTGGAGAGGAGCCCACCTCCTCAGACGAAAACCTACCGTCTGTGGAGTTTTCTGATCTTGAGGTTCACAGGGAAAACTTTGCCACAGAACAGTTGAAAGACCCCGCCCTAATAAAGGCACGGGAAAACGTAGTGAAAATAGATGGCGAGTTAGTGAACCCAGATAATACCTGCACTTACCCATACTTCAGCGTAGAGAAGGACCTACTGTATTGGGTGGCAAAAAGGGCAGAAGAAACCGTTGAGCAGCTTGTGGTGCCCAAACCTTACAGGAAGTTGGTGTTGGAGTTGGCCCATGGGCACATTCTTGGAGGTCATCTGGGGACAGAGAAAACCCGAGAGAGGGTATTACAGAGATTCTATTGGCTGGGGGTGATGAAGGACATAGAAAATTATTGTTCCTCCTGCCCTGTGTGTCAGAGGTCGGCCCCGATGCCACATTTCCGTAGCCCGCTGGTCCCTCTACCCATCATTGAGGTCCCGTTTGAGAGGATCGCCATGGATTTGGTAGGGCCTATAATCAAGTCCGCTAGGGGGCACCAGTACATATTAGTTATAATGGACTATGCCACCCGTTATCCAGAAGCGATCCCTCTCCGAAATACCTCGGCCAAAACCATAGCCAAAGAGCTATCTCTTGTGTTTAGCCGGGTGGGTATTTGTAAAGAACTGCTTACGGACCAAGGTACACCCTTTATGTCCCGGGTTATGAAGGAGCTGTGTAAATTGTTCAAAGTGACGCAATTACGTACATCTGTGTATCACCCCCAAACCGATGGGCTGGTTGAAAGATTCAACAAAACCCTAAAACAAATGTTGAAGAAAGTGGTGGATAGAGATGGAAAGGATTGGGACTGTCTACTTCCTTATCTGATGTTTGCTATTAGGGAGGTGCCCCAATCCTCTACGGGATTCTCCCCCTTTGAGTTACTGTATGGGAGACACCCAAGAGGGCTGTTGGATATTGCCAAGGAAACTTGGGAAAGTGAGAGTTCTCCCCACAGGAGTGTGATTGAGCATGTCGCCCTGATGCAAGACCGAATTGCACAGGTAATGCCCATCGTGAAGGAACATTTGGCCCAAGCGCAGTTAGCACAGCAGAGAGTGTACAACCGTGGAGCCAAGACCCGTACCTTTTCCCCGGGGGATAGGATACTGGTACTTGTCCCTACGGTTGAAAGTAAATTCCTTGCCAAATGGCAAGGCCCCTATGAGATAATGGAAAAAGTGAGCGAAGTGAATTACAAGGTCAGACAACCAGGAAGGCGAAAGCCCGAACAGATCTATCACGTTAATCTGTTGAAAGCCTGGAGGGATAGAGAGTCCCTAGTCGCAGACACTTGGTCACCAGCTCAAACTGGTTGCGTGATTCCTGAGGTTGGAATAGCAGCCACCTTGTCACAACCCCAACAACAGGAGGTTAAGGAGTTTGTGCTTCGCAACAAGGAGGTATTCTCTGAGCTGCCGGGACAAACATCTGGGGTAGAGCATGACATCATTACCCCGCCCGGTGAAAGGGTGAAGTTAAAACCCTATCGGATCCCAGAGGCCCGACGGGAGGCAATACGGGAGGAAGTACAGAAAATGCTGAACTTAGGGGTGATAGAGGAGTCCCAAAGTGATTGGTCTAGTCCCATTGTGTTGGTGCCTAAACCGGATGGGAGCTGGCGATTTTGTAACGATTTTCGTCAGTTGAACAAAGTTACAAAATTTGACACCTACCCCATGCCACGTATAGATGAGTTGATCGACTGGCTGGGAACAGCCCGATACATGACGACTCTTGACCTCACAAAAGGGTATTGGCAAATCCCCCTGGCCAAGTCGGCCAAAGAGAAAACCGCATTTGTAACCCCAGACGGGGCGTTCCAATATAAAAGAATGCCGTTCGGGTTACAGAATGCGCCGGCCACATTCCAGCGGAAAATGGACCAGATGCTGAGGCCCCATCGGAAGTATGCTGTGGCTTACCTGGATGACGTAATTGTCCATAGCACAGATTGGGCCTCACATCTGCCAAAAGTGCAAGCAGTCCTGGACTCTGTTCGGGAAGCGGGGTTTACGGCTAACCCCAAGAAGTGTACCATTGGGCAGGAGGAGGCCAAATATCTTGGGTACACCATTGGGAGGGGAGTAATAAAACCCCAACTCAACAAAGTCGAGGCCATCCAGAGTTGGCCACGTCCCAACAGCAAGAAGCAGGTACGAGCCTTTCTGGGAATCGCTGGGTATTATCGGCGATTCATTCCCCACTTT
The DNA here is from genome assembly GCA_029206835.1 of Rana muscosa. Taxonomy (NCBI): domain Eukaryota; kingdom Metazoa; phylum Chordata; class Amphibia; order Anura; family Ranidae; genus Rana; species Rana muscosa. The sequence continues at coordinate 627,074,119 of CM055117.1, read as the reverse complement.
GCTTCTAAGGCTGTGCCCCTAACCAACCTGACGAAGGGGAAAGGGTCGGTCATGATTAAATGGACCCCCGAGGCTGAGGCAGCATTCCAATTCTTGAAACAAGCCTTATGTAGCCAGCCAGTGTTGTACTCACCCGACTTCTCTAAAGACTTTGTCGTACAAAGTGATGCGTCAGATGTGGGGTTAGGAGCAGTATTGTCCCAGGTCTGGAACGGGGAAGAGCACCCAGTCATTTACCTCAGCAGGAAGTTGAAGTCCCATGAGGTAAATTACGCCACCGTTGAAAAGGAGTGTTTAGCGGTGAAGTGGGCTCTAGATTCCCTTCGGTACTACCTGCTAGGTAGGCACTTTGACATGGTTACGGATCACGCTCCGTTAAAGTGGATGGCTCAAAACAAGGAAACAAATAGAAGAGTGAATAGGTGGTTCCTGGCCCTCCAGGAATTCAACTTCACAGTAAAGCATCGCCCTGGCGTTCAAATGGGGAATGTGGATGCTTTGTCTCGAGTACATGAATGCCTGATTGCTGGTGTTCCAACCCCGAGGTTAAAACAAGAGGGGGGGGTATGTGACAGCAGGAAGGTGGGGTCACCTGGTTGCATCCAGGGGGGTAGATATATTTCGCCCAGATTCAGGCTTTACGCCGACTTATACAACTAGGTGGAGAGTTGTATAAGCCCAGCTGAGGCTAGTGGGCTCATGGATGACTCATACCTCTAGGGAGAGTGTGGGGCGTCGTGCAGACAGGGAGTTGATGAGACCAGCTGAAGCTTGTCAGCTCATTTAGGCCTCTATAAGAACTCCCAGCTTCATTAGGTGTTTGCTCATGCCTGGAACCAGACCTGTGTGGACTGTCTAGGGAGAGTGAACCCCTGTGCGGTGAGACAAAGCCTGTGTGGCTATTTGCTTGGACATATAAAACCAGGGACTTAGGGACTAGGACAGCACTAGGCTGATCCCAGTTGTTAGTTAGGAAACCTGTATGTTTACTCAGAGGTCAAGTTGACCAGGATTTATTTTATTTATGTTTCTTTTGCTTTGCTGTGTCTTGTCACTGTAAATAGAAAATAAACCGCACCTTTTTGATTTTGAAAACCACAACCTCCGTTTGCTGGGCCTGTTTTTGTGTGGGGAGCCCATCCCGGGGGTCACACACACCCGCTGCCGAGCTAACCCCCTCACAAAGCCAATAAAAGAGGTCAAGCAGGCTCTGTGTCTAGAGGCAACAGTGCTGGTAATGGACACGGTGCATCCTCAACAGCACGTGGCCGTGGGACACGCTTGTCCTTTTTTTCGTCAGCTGGCCAGGTTGAGCCGCAACATGCCGAAGACTTGGTAGAGTGGATGACCAAGCCGTCCTCATCCTTCTCATCCTCTCTCACCCAGGCTCAGGGTACTTTGTCTGGCAAAGCAGCTGCCAAAGCGGCCTCTTCCCTCAGCTCAATGGCATCAGTCACTCCTTCCCTAGCCCCACCATGTCCTCCTGAGGAGTCCCCCAAACTGTTTGACCACAGTGTTGGGTACATGCTGCAGGAGGATGCGCAGTGTTTTGAAGGCTCCGATGATGGTACCCAGCTAGAGGAAGGCAGTAACGTGAGCCCAGAGAGAGGGGGTGCCCAAGAAGGACAGCAATCTGGCAGTCATGTTCCCCCAGCTGCAGCATACTGCCAGGTTTGCTCCAGTGATGAGGAGGGAGGGGATGATGAGGTCACGGACTCTATGTGTGTGCCTGACAGGAGAGAGGAGGAGGCACATCTCCAACGAGGCAGGATGCCTTCCAGGGGCCAGCTTAAGGGCAGCACATCGACTGCATCACACCGCAGAGCTCCGCATGTGCAGGGCGCTGCTGTCTCTGCGCGTTATTCTAAAAGTTCTTTGGTGTGGGCCTTTTTTGAGACGAGTGCATCAGATCGCACCACTGCTATTTGCAACATATGTTTCAAGCGTGTCTCGCGTGGCCAAAACATCACCCGCTTGGGCACCACATGCTTGACCAGATATATGTCGACCTGCCATGAGGTTCGTTGGCAAGCGTACCTAAAAAGACCCACACCAAAGAACAAAGCGGACCTCTCCTTGCTCCTCATCAGCTGGGATCTCCAACCCCACTATACCTTCAGTCCTCTCTGAAACCTGCACTGAGAGGAATGAAGGTGCAGAATTAGGTGTGTCACAGCCAAGTACTTGCGGGTAATCTGCTATCGGTACACCAACATCAGATTGTACCAGGCAAATTTCCCTGCCCCAGCTGCTGCACCACCGAAAGAAGTTCGCTCCCAGTTATCCACATGCCCAGCGGTTGAATGCTAGCTTGGCTAAATTGCTAGCACTTCAACTGCTGCCTTTTCAGTTGGTAGACTCTGCCCCTTCCGTGAGTTTGTGGAATGTGCGGTTTCTCAGTGGCAGGTTCCTCAGTGCTCTCTACCGGCATGTGGAAGGCAATGTATTGGCCTCGCTGGACAGGGCAGTCAGCGGTAAGGTGCATATTACCGCTGACTCATGGTCCAGCAGGCATGGACAGGGACGTTACCTATCTTTCACGGCGCATTGGGTGACTCTGCTGGCAGCTGGGAAGGATGCAGGACAAGGTGCAGTAGTGTTGGAGATTGTTCCGCCACCACGCCTCCAAAATGCTACTAGTGGTGATTCTGACACACCTCTCTCCTCCACCCCCTCCTCTTCTTCTTCCTCCATGGCCTCTTCCTGTGCTGATTTGTCTTCAGAACCAGCGGTGCTCCATAGGCATTCAAGGGGCTACGCATGTACGCAGGGAAAAAGATGGCATGCGGTGCTTGAGCTGGTGTGCTTGGGGGACAGGAGCCACACTGGGGCAGAGATTCTGTCAGCTCTGCAGGGGCAGGCTCAGAGGTGGTTGACGCCACGCCAGCTTAAGCCAGGAATGGTGGTTTGCGACAATGGCACCAACCTCCTCTCCGCCCTCTGACAGGGACAGCTGACCCATGTGCCCTGTTTGGCTCACGTCCTTAACTTGGTGGTGCAGCGGTTCTTGGGCAGGTACCCGGGCTTACAGGATGTCCTGAGGCAGGCCAGGAAAGTCTGTGTGCATTTCCGCCGGTCATATAATGCCAGTGCTCGACTGGCTGACCTGCAAAAGGAATTTAACCTGCCCAAGAACCGCCTAATCTGTGACATGCCCACCAGGTGGAACTCAACATTGGCCATGCTGCAGCGGCTGCACACACAGCAGAGGGCTATCAATGAGTATCTGTGCCAATATGGCACCAGGAAAGGGTCAGGGGAGCTTGGGATTTTTTTTCCACGCCAGTGGGTCATGATCAGGGATGCATGCACTGTCCTGTCACCATTTGAGGAGGCCACAAGGATGGTGAGCAGTGCATGCATCAGTGACACTGTCCCTCTTGTCCACCTGTTGGAGCACACACTGCGTGGAATAATGGACAGGGCACTTGAGGCAGAACAGAGGGAGGAAGAGGAGGACTTCCTTACCTCTCAAGGCCCCCTTTATCCAGACAGTGTTCCTGCTGGCCCGCCGATCACACAGGAAAAGGACAAGGAGGAGGAGGAGGATTGTATCAGCATGGAGGTGGAGCCTAGTGCTCAGCATCAGCAGCAGTCTTCAAGGGATCTTTTACAGTCCCAAGAAACCCATGGACTTGTACGTGGCTGGGAGGAGGTGGCTGCGGATCATGTCATCCTTAGTGACCCAGAGAACTCTGGACCGAATCCCTCAGCAAACCTACGCTGCATGGCCTTCCTGATCCTGCAAAGCCTGTGAAAGGATCCTCGTATTCGTGGTATCAAGGAGAGGGATCATTACTGTCTGGCAACCCTCCTTGATCCACGTTACAAGGGTAAGGTTGCGGACCTTATCTTGCTGTCGCAGAGGGAGCAGAGGATGAAACATCTTCCGGGGGCCTTGCAGAAAGGTTTGCAGAATGATGCCTCTAGCTGCAGGCATCATATAGATATCCCCCCTCAAACCCAGGACGTCATATGACGTCCACCCGGAGGGAGAGAGGGTGCCTGCCAGCGTCATTTTACAATGGCCCGGTATGGAAGGGGTTAAAATCACTGCTCCCGAAAAAAAAAAAAAGATTATTTTTACATTGATACATGTCCCCTCGGGCAGGACCCGGGTCCCCAAACCCTTTTTAGGACAGAAACATGCATATTAGGCGTTAGAATTAGCACTTTAGATTTTGAACGTTCGCGTCCATTGTATTTAATAGGGTTCTAAAGTTCGGGCGAACTTTCGGTCCGTTCAAAGGTTCTGGTGCGAACCGAACGGGGGGGTGTTCGGCTCATCCCTAGTGGTGACAGCACTTTACATCTTGAGGGTAGACAGTACAAATACATTACACTGTAATACAGTAGGAATCAGAGGGCCCTGCTCTCTTTGGTGTCAAGTTCTCCTAACAACATATGTTTATTTTATTTTTCCCTCAAGGAGGTTGGTGTCCCTTGTTAATTACACATTGTATTTATGAAATGTTCCTGCTACTCACACAATAAAAACACATCAGGCAAGTATTTTAGCTGAAATCAAATCTCCATTTATTCTGGTAAAACCAAAAAATAAACCCGAAGGGCAACAATTTGAAAATTAGCGGAATATATGAAGACTTTGGACCCCAAAGGCAGACATTACTATGATGAACAATAAAATAAACAACATAAGGAAATCAGGAGCAGCAGCCGAAGACATACATCATCCCAAGCTGTGGTACTCCTACAAACTGCAACTTCTGGAAGAGCAGCTTGAAGGCAGGGAATCACCTTCTGCTCTTCCCTGTAGCCTTCCCTCCATGCTTCTCTACAGCGTTCCTTCCACGGCCCCATCCACGCACCTTTGCAGGCTGAGCCACTGTCGGTGGTAATGTGGCAGGAGGAGGAGGAGAAGGAGGAGAAGGATGGGCCAGATGGCAGAGATGAGTGGCCTCTGTCAGCTGCCCCCTCCCCCCGTGTGAATGGCCGTGTATATAAGATGCTCACAGAGGGCACGTTGTCCCGCCTCCATTTGGAACAACTTTTCGGCCAGGTAGGTACTAAAGCCCTCAACAGGGTTGAGGGGGGCCCTCATGATGGCAGCAGCATCACGTATCATCTGAAGTGACTCCTACTACACCGGTGTCATCCGCCGATGTTTTTTCGGTCTGACGTGGAGGGGAGCCACTTGTGACTGTGTGCTGACACTAGGCCTGGGGACCTGCTGCCTGCCACTTGGCCCTGCCTCCTCCTGGCTGCCACTCACCCCTGCCTCCTCCTGCCTGCCACATTCCTGCGCCTCTTCCTCCTGGCTGACCTCATCCTGTGTAGAAAAAATGGACATAGTTTGATATTTTGGTGAATCAATCACACACATTTTTTATCTCATGACTGTTGCAATTTGAATGTTCAATAAATTGAAAAGACTTTCATTCTTACCCCGTTTTTGTTAGATACTGTACCAATCATTTCTGGCCACTTTTTTAAAAATCTTTTTTTTTTTTTTTAAAACCTTTTTTTTTTTTGTGTGTTAATTTTTTCATGAGTAAATAATAAATCTAGTTCACAATAGTACATTGAGGCCAATAAATATGTTTGAAAATACTATACCTGTCTGAAGATGCACAGATCTGGCTCTTCGAGCTCAGGTGGCTCCTCCTCCCCCTCTGCAGGGGTGGAGGGAAGGGTGGAAGGAACGCTGGAGGGAAGGGTGGAAGGAAGGGTTGAGGGAAGGCTGGAAAGTGATTCCCTGGCCTCAATCTGGTCTTCCAGAAATTGCAGATGCTTGTAGTACCACAGCTTGGGCTGAAGTACTTCGTCTGCTGCTGCTCCTGATCTCATAGAAGCGCGGACTGCTGTGTAGCTTTTTTTGTAAGCATTCCGCATGTTGTTTATCTTATTGTTCATCATAGTGTAGTCAGCCTCTGGGACCCAGGTCTTCATATATTCCGCTAATTGGTTAATTGTTGCCCAACGTACACCACTCTTGTGGTAAGAAGGATTTTGGAGCTCCCACAGGTTGCGCAATTCTTTGTATTTCTCAATGAATACCAACATTATGTCGGGCTCCTTTCGTTTATGCATACTTATTTCTGCAAGATAAAACACAAGAAAAAAAACAGTAGAGGTCAGCTTCAATTGTCATAATCTTATCCCAATATAGGCCTTTACAATCAGGAACCATTATAGGCCACTGCAGGCCCAAGTTTCATTCTTACCTTATTTGTTTTTTTTCGTCACTTCCGGTCGTTCTTACTCCGCGCAACCATAACCTCGTTTCCCATTTATATACCCTGCGCATGCGTGGAACTCCGCCTGCGTCACCCGCCCATGACGTTCTTTTTCTGCATTTCCCTGCCCCTTCTCGTTCGGCGCACAGTGGGAGACGATGACATGTTGGTGACACAGGTGCGTGCTTTATTAGTAAGTACGGACGAGAAAAGCCCGGAGGCGGGAACGTCCCGATCCAGGAATAAAAGATACAAGGCAACTAATATGTCATTTGCTGAGATGGCGGAGATGGTGGACATCCTGCGGAGGAAGGATTACGATGGGAAGCATGGGCCATACAACACCCCTAATCTCCGGAAGTCTCAAATACTGGACAAAGTGGCGAGGAGTCTCTATCAGAAATTTGGGGTCAGGAGATCCAAGGAGCAGCTCCGTAAAAGGTGGTCTGACCTGAAGCTGAGGGAGCCGGAGCAGTATAGGAAGCTTAAAAAAAGCCTTGAAAAAAGTAAGTTTATTTCCTGTGTTATTTCAAATTGTAATATTTATTCTTGCATGTTTTGCTACATGTGCTTGGATTGACTGGTTTCACATTGTAAAATGTCAACTTTTATGTTAAGTTGAGTGTCCACTTCTTTGGTAATGTTTTGTAGTAAACAACGATCGTCTTCAAAAGAACATGTTTTGCACATATACACGTAAACCACACGTGGTCATGCATATTTTAATGAAAACAACGTTTATAAACATTGTGGGCTAGATGATGTGTTGTAATTAAATAGAATGTGAAATGATAAACTGGATTCTGGGTAAAGGAGAGGACACTCAAGCAGCTGGTTACACAGCTTTTAACTCAGGAGCACTATAGTGTGGGCCACCTGAACAACCTTTTTAGGGTGTCACACACAGGTGCTCCAGTGGATACCTTGGGGTGTCTCCATGTGTGTTATTTTGGTGCAAAAATCAAAGTATTCCTGCTCTGTTGAATTCACAAAATTGCATGTGTTCATCTTGGAACTCAGCCATAACTAACAATTGGACCCCACTTCCAAGCAATGTTTACAATTTATGCTCTCAAATCTCTGTGTGCTAAAGGACACCTTTTGTTTGTTTCATTCTCATAGGGGAGAGGAGACTGGGAGGACACCAATGTGAGGAGCCTAGGAAGCACAGACCACATAAGGAAAACCAAGATCCAAAAGCACCCCAAGATCAGCATGTGGAGGAAGCGGAGGTGGAGGAAGCGGAGGTGGAGGAAGGAGAGGTGGAGGAAGGAGAGTTGGAGCTTATCACCACAACAGGTCAGTGTCTGTCACCACAACTTCAAGGTAAAAACAGATGTAGGCCTGCATATTTCTAAATACCTTTTTTTTTTTAGGTGATGAACGTGGTGGTGTGTCCGAAACTTCAAATCCTCCATTCTCAAATGCTAGTGCCAAAATACTTATTCAAGAAATAATGGAATTTAGTAGCGAAATGGCCATTATGAGGAATAGGATGAATGTGATTGAGCAAAAATATAAAAACATTATAGATATTTTTTGGGCGAATAGTCTGAAGCCCCCCCCCCCCCCTCCTGTTATTTTGTATTTTTTGGCAACAAACATTTGCACTTGTTTTCCCACCAGCCAAAATTTGAAGATGCACACACAGTGTGTCAACATGTGCTATCTGCCGTCACAGGATATCTATGTCCCTGTTTTGGGGGTGCAACCTCTTCCTCGCTACTTAAGTAGGTGAGAGGAAGGGTTTGCACCCCCAAAGCACGTCCATTGATCCCCCATGATGGCAGATAGCACATGTTGACTTTAGCCATGTGCTCACTTAGAAAAGACCCATTTAGCAACTACAAAACTGTTGTGTGCATCTTCAAATTTGGGAAGGTTCAGGGGTGACATCACCCCATCTCAGGTTTCGCGTATTCATGTTGAACTTTATAAGTTCCATTGTTTTTATATGTTTGCTATTTTGACCCATGCATGTTTATGCAAAACCAAAAGAAAGCAAAAAATATTAGTATCCTCCAAAATGTGGAGCAAAACATTTCTACATTGTATTTAGTACCAAAAAAAAACGCACCTGTGGTGCACCGAGTAAAAAATATTTTGGACACTCAAAAATGTGTGGCTTGTTCTTTCTATGCTCAATATCAGTTCCGAAACTGCAAAATTCATGTTTTTTACTGCGACAATTGTGGCTATTTACTAAAGACAAATACACTTGGCACTACAAAAACCTGGGAGACACATAATAAAAAAGTAAAACAGCAATAATGACAAAACACGTTTTTCAAATATATATTTTTCATTTTTTTTTTAAAAGGTCAGATATGGTCTGGCATTGCGATGGCCCCCTACCCGTAAAGTACTCAACGTATTTATCACGTACTTCACGGGCACTTTGGGGGGGGGCCAAGCCAGTACGGGCAGTGTCCAGGCCGGTCAGAATGTTCATCTCAGATAGCCCGGCCTCAGGCCCAACTGAAGATATATATGTTGCAGAGTATCGTCTCAAGAAATTGTGCAATATGCAGCAGCAGAAAATTATGTGGTTGAGTTTGTATTGCGCCATGTGGATAGCTGTCTGAAACAGGCGGAACCAGCTGGCCATTATCCTGAAGGCATTCTCCACAACCCTCCGGGCTCTGGCCAGCCGGTAATTAAAAAGCCTCCTCTCCGGGGTGAGGGTGCGTTGGGGAATTGGCCACATCAGGTGTGGTCCCAGTCCAAAGGCTTCATCCGCGATAAAAACAAAGGGAAGTCCATCCACGTTGTCTGCATCTGGAGGCAGTGCCAGGCCCCCAGACTGCAGATGGTGAGCGAACTCCATCTGAGCGAACACTCCGCCATCGGACATCCGGCCGTTCTTCCCCACGTCCACATACAGGAACTCATACCGTGCCGACACCACCGCCATTAACACAAGACTATTAAAACCTTTATAGTTATAATAGAATGACCCCGAACGGGGTGGCGGCACTATGTGGACGTGCTTGCCATCAATTGCCCCTCCACAGTTGGTGGAAGTCCCACCGCTGGGCAAATTGGTCAGCCACAGTCTGCCATTCCTGTGGTGTGGAAGGAAACTGTGGAGTCAAACAAAAAGAATACATTAGTACTTTTGAACTTTACATTGCAAGCAGATTACACAAAGACATTCTTGGCCAACATCAGTATAACATTTATTATTTGAGGGAGTATTTAAACACAAAAATAGAAGGCCCACTTATCAGATGACTCACCCCCGCTAATGGGACATTTTAAAATATTCTAAGGGGAGGGGGGTTATAGCTGATTTTGTAACCCCCCCCCCCCAAAAAGGCTCTACCGCTCTGCTGAACTTGAATGTGAACTAAAACATTTGGACAAATTTTTTTGGGGGGGGGGGGTTCAAAAATACTATGGCGCTGACAAAAAACATTGTTAAGAAAAAACTAGGCTAGGTGTGTTTGGGCCCAGGATAGCATGCTGGAGAGGTTAGTGAAGAGAAATAGGCATGTAGGCCAAAAAAAGAGACATTATAAGTAAAAACATGCATGGGGAGAAAGGGGACATTCCCAGCATATTACAATCAGGGTAATTTGGGAAGGAGGAAAGAAAGACAATACATTAGCAAACATTCACAAACTAGAATGTGATGTTAAAGGCGAAAACTTACCTTCATATAGTCCTTCTGCAGGACCTGGATGATGGCAGAACACGTTTCCGGGATAATGATCCCAAGAGCCTGGGGGGAGATGCCTGTTGAGAACTTGAGGTCCTGCAAGCTTCTCCCAGTCGCCAGGTATCTCAACGTGGCAATAAGCCTCTGCTCGGCAGTGATCGCCTGGCGCATCACAGTGTCCTGCCTCGTGATATAGGGGGACAGCAAATCCAACAGACGGTGAAAAATGGGGTCCGTCATCCTGAGATAATTCCTGAAATCCTCAGGATTATTCTCATGGATTTCCCGCAGCAGAGACATATGAGAGAATTGATCCCGCTGGAGCAACCAATTCTTGGTCAATTAACTTCTCCTCACCCTGTTCACGGACTGAACTCGGGTTACAGTGTTAACCATACACCAAGTCCATAGCCAGCACGAGCTCTACGACGAGAACGTACTTCAAACATGGTTTTAAACCGGTCGGCTGGTCAGAACGAACTCAAACAGAATGCACCGCGGAACAGTAGGCCTGAGAAGAACGACCTGAAAAACAGTAACGAGCGGCCAAGAAGGCACTGCAAAACAGTAACGACCTGACTGCACGCACTGAATAACAAATATGAACCCACAAGCACAAATTGAACACCAGGAAACGATCTGCAAAGCACGGAGACTGAAAAGCGCGAATCGGCTCTCACCAAACTTTTACTAACACGCGGTAACACGAAATCAGCAAAAGCAGCCCAAAGGGTGGCGCCATTTGATTTGAACTTCCCCTTTATAGTGCCGTCGTACGTGGTGTACGTCGCGTCGTTTTGGTGCGGTCGGTTTTTTGACTGATGGTGTGTAGGCAAGACTGATGGAAGTCAGCTTCATCGGATTTCCGATGGACAAAACCATCGGATCAGAATCCATAGGATATCCGATCGTGTGTACAGGGCTTTAAGGTTACTGTATTAAAGAGACTCAGTTACCTACGCTGATACACATGTTAGCGTCATCTTTTACCCCGTGACTGCAACATTTACTCTATGGCTCAGTTGCCCTGCTTTGGAACTAGTATGTGGCAGTCTGAATCTTGAGATTTAATGTTTCTGTTTAGACAATGTGCTATTCCACTTCAAAGAATGTCCACAGTTGATTGCAGATTAAAGTGGATGTAAACCCAAACATTTTTTATTTATTTTTTGCTGTCACAATGTAGTGTATAAGATTTCCTATCATTTGTGCCAGGTCTTGCCACAAAGAGTTAATCCAGCTCTGAGCAATCCTCTTTTATTGTTCAGTAAGATAAAACGGACAAACAAGTTACCTTAGTCCGTTCCGCCCCCTTGCTTTGAGTGACAGGTTATTTACATATCTCGTGCACTATCTTTAGACAGGCATTATTTTTTAATTCCCCCCACTCCTTTTCTGAAGTCATGTGGTTACTTTTCTGGATTTTGACTGGATGTTAGTGATCATAGCAGAAGAAATACACAGGAGAAAATGCATGTTGACAAGGGGAGTGTAGAGGTGGGCGGGGAGTCTACTGACATCACGACTCCACCCACTGAGCTCCAGACAACAGATCCACCCACAGAATCTGCAGTTTTCAGGTCTCATAACAGACAGAGAGGAGACATTTTACAGATAAGGATACATGCAGGAGGCATCTATATCCTTATAGATCAGCACTATGGCACTAGTTTAGAAAGGATGAGAGTGGGTTTACATCCACTTTGAGCCGCCGTTCACACTGGTAAGACTTGTCATGCGATTTGACAGTTACAAATCACTTGACAAGTCGCACCCTATTGTCGGTAATGGAACTGTTTAAATCTGCATGATTTTGACTTTGTGGTGCCGCACCAATTTGAGAAAAAGATCTTTGCACTATATTTTGCACTTTCAGGTGTGACTGGCATAGACATCTGTGCATGAAGTCGCACAGATGTCAGGAAAGTCACACCTAAAATTGTACTGGCCTGCGACTTTGAAATCGTGCTACTTCAAGTGAAGTAGCACGATTTCAAAGTCACATTCAGTGTGAACCAGGGATAAATAACATGGTAAGAAAGGAACAAAGAACTAAATAATTTTTGCTTATTTTTTTTTTATCCAATTGGAAACATGGAGGGCAGTTAAATGAAGCTCCCAACATTAGAATGTTCCTTTCCACTGACCTAGTTACTTAGACTAGCCTGGTCTTTGTAGATTTAAAATTTTTGTAGCCACGCTCTAAACCCAAGCTCTCAGATTTGCCTTTTGAACTTTTATTCCTCTACAAGCAAGACTGCGTTTGCCAGAGAATGACCTGTTGAACAATGTAGCAGTTTTACTCCTCTTGCATATGGCTGTGTATTGATGTTATGTGATCCATATGGCAAAGTGAGTCACCAAGGCTTCTAATTGCAACATTATGGGATATGAGGTCAGGAACATGAGCCCCCGAACAGTGATTTACATTTTACATCCACATGTTTCCTTATTTTTGCCAGGGCCTGTATCACTTCTCAGAGAATGAAACTGAAAGATTCACACTGTACAGCAGGCTTCCTGCCCTCAAGCCCATATAATGAACACATGATAATCTTTGCGATAAAAGTCATAACATAAAGTTAGACACACATTAGGATGTTGAAAACACATACAGTATGTTCAATAGTAGTTATTAATCCATATTTTGGTTTTATTTAATCCAGCTGATAAATAGGGTACCACTCCAAAAATGCACTTAACATTTTTTTTATTGCAATGTTATCATCAACAGAAAGTTTTTTGACTACTACTTGCCTCTTTGAAACTGTAGATCTGACTAATGAAAGTCAAAATGTAAAAAACCATAAGGGAAATCAAGTATATATCAGCTGTAAATCCCAATCTCAAACCAGTAAATGAAGTCACATGACACATTTTCATATTATAGTGGGAAAATAAAAGAATCACCCCCCTCTAAAACAATCACATTGTGTTGCTTTGCAGTCTGAAATTAAGATAGACACAGTTTTTGTTTTATCCAGCTGGATTTACTAGTGCAACTTAAAACATCCAAGTGAAAGATATAACATCAATAGGTCAGAAAAAAATAAAATAATTAAAAACAGAATTACTGAGTTGGAAAAAGGATCACCCCCTTGTGTCAGTATTTTGTTCAACCACCTTTTGCTTTAAAGCGGAGGTCCACACAAAGATTAGTGATGAGCCGAACACCCCCGGGTTCGGTTCACACCAGAACCCGCGAACGGACCGAAAGTTTGTACGAACATTAGAACCCTATTAAATACAATGGATGCGAACGTTCGAATTCTAAAGTGCTAATTATAACGACTATTATGCATGTTATTGTCCTAAAAAGGGTTTGGGAACCCGGGTTCTGCACCAGGGGACATGTATCAATGCAAAAAGAAGTTTTAAAAACGGTCGTTTTTCGGGAGCAGTCATTTTAATGATGCATAAAGTGAAAAAAAAAAAGTCAAATATTCCTTTAAATATCGTACCTGGGGGGTGTCTAAAGTATGCCTGTGAAGTGCCACGTGTTTCCCGTGTTTAGAACTGTCCCTGCACAAAATGACACTTCTAAAGGAAAAAAAAGCCATTTAAAACTGCTTGCGGCTTTAATGTAATGTCTGGTCCCGGTAATATGGATGAAAATCTTTAAGAAAAATGGCATAGCTACCCCATGACCCCCCCCCCACCCCAGCCCATTACCAGCCCCTTTGGGTCTTGTATGGATATTAAGGGGAACCCCGCACATAAAATAAAAAAGGCCCTATATACTCTGAACAGCCGTATACAGGCGGTACATACAAGACAGGGACTGTAGGTTTGTTCTTATGTAGAATCTGTTTGTAATTTTGAACAGGTACATTGTTTAAGTGTAGCTCCAGCCCAAAAATCTATTTTTAAACTTTTTGGAAAACATAGGTAAGGGTTATCACCCCTGTAACATTTGTTTTGCTGTCTGTGCCCCTGTTCAGAACATTTCACCTCACTTTCCGTCCCAATGACAACTGTTTTTGAAATGTGGTGTTTTTCTTGAAACAAGGATTGGTGATAAAGCATCAGTACAGAGGAGACACCTTTCTCCCATATTAATTCTTACAGGAGAGAATTTTCCTTCCTAGGGGTAGATTTCCTCTCACTTCCTGTTGTCTTCTTGCGTTTGCAAGTAGGAGTCGTTTGTAAGTTGGATGTTTGAAAGTAGGGACCTGCCGTATATACTCTGCAGAAATAGGCCCCTTAGTTGTTGGTGTTGGCACAACACTGTAAGCACTCACAGTTACTCTTGGTTGGTGCTGGAACGCCCTGCTGTCAACTATTATATCAGGAATTGTAATTACATATAATTGTTGAACAGTGGTAGTAAAAATTGGGCCTTTGATGGTGGTGCTGGTGCCACAACACTGTAAGCCCTGACAGTTACTCTTGGTGGGTGCAGCAATGGGCCCTGCTGTGAATTATTAGATCAAGAATTGTAATTGCATGCCCCTGTTGAACAGGGGCTGAAAAATTGGGCCTTTCGTGGTGGTGGTGGTGGTGTTGCCACAACACTGTAAGCCCTCAGAGTTACTCTTGGTGGGTGCAGGAATGGGCCCTGCTGTGAATCATTAGATCAAGAATTGTAATTACATGCCCCTTTTGAACAGGGGCTGAAAAATTGGGCCTTTCGTGGTGGTGGTGGTGGTGGCGTTGCCACAACACTGTAAGCCCTCAGAGTTACTCTTGGTGGGTGCAGCAATGGGCCCTGCTGTGAATTATTAGATCAAGAATTGTAATTACATGCCCCTGTTGAACAGGGGCTGAAAAATTGGGCCTTAGGCACTGGTGGCACAACACTACAACCCCTCACAGATACTGTACTTGGAGCACAGCAATGAGCCCTGTTGCAAAGTATTGCTTCAAAAATTGTAATGACACGCCCCTGTTAAACAGGGGCTGAAAAATTGGGCCTTAGGCACTGGTGGCACAACACTCCAACCCCTCACAGATACTGTACTTGGAGCACAGCAATGAGCCCTGTTGCAAAGTATTGCTTCAAAAATTGTAATTACACGCCCCTGTTAAACAGGGGCTGAAAAATTGGGCCTTAGCCACTGGTGGCGGCACCCATAAACAAAAATGATCTTCCAAGCTATCATCATCAATCGTATCATTGAGGACTCGGAGGAGGAGGATAGCCAGTCAACATAACAGCACAGGCACTCAGCATCAGCATCAGTCTTGAAGGGATGTGACATGTTAAAATCAATTAGTCTGTTATATCAGCATCAGGTGTGTGGTAGCTGGTGGTGATCCAAGACTGGTTCATCTTGATGAAAGTCAGTCGATCAACCGAGTCGGTGGACAGGCGCACCCTGTGATCCGTGACAAATCCTCCAGCAGCACTGAATGTGCGTTCTGAAAGAACGCTGGATGCAGGACAGGCCAGTAGCTCAATTGCATACTGTGCAAGCTCTGGCCAGTGATCCATCCTCAAGACCCAGTAAGCCAGAGGATTTTCGGTGGGGAAGGTGTCCAAGTCTGACCTTGCCCCTAGATATTCCTGCACCATGTTTATCAGACGCTGGCGATGGTTGCTGGAACCGATCATACTTTGGGGCTGCGGACTAAAGAATTGTCTGAACGCATCGGTCAGACGGCCACCTTCCCCACCGCTCCTTCTTTGACTGGCCGAAGCCTCAGCAACTCGTTGTCCAGGACCAGGAGTTTGTAACCTCCCAGTCTCTGGGAACGCGTTGCACAGACCTTTCTGCAAGGCCTCCCGGAGTTGTCTCATCCTCTGCTCCCTCTGCGACGGTAACATAAGGTCCGCAACCTTACCCTTGTACCGTGGATCAAGGAGAGTGGCCAGCCAGTAATGGTCCCTCTCCTTGATCCGAAGAATACGAGGATCCTTCCGCAGACTTTGCAGGATCAGGGAGGCCATGCAGCGTAGGTTTGCTGAGGCATTCGGTCCGGAGTCCTCTGGGTCACTAAGGACGACATGATCCGCAGCCACCTCCTCCCAGCCACGTACAAGTCCACTGGTTTCTTGGGACTGTAAATCATCCCTAAAAGACTGCTGCTGATGATGCTAAGTGCCAGCCTCCACCTCCATGCTGACACAATCCTCCTCCTCCTCCTCCTCCTCCTCTTCCTGTGCGATGGGTGGGACAGAAGGAACACTGTCTGGGTAAAGGGGGCCTTGAGAGGCAAGGAAGTCCTCCTCTTCCTGCCTCTGTTCTGCCTCAAGTGCCCTGTCCATTATTCCACGCAGCGTGTGCTCCAACAGGTGGACAAGAGGTACAGTGTCACTGATGCATGCACTGTCACTGCTCACCATCCTCGTGGCCTCCTCAAATGGTGCCAGGACAGTGCATGCATCCCTGATCATGCCCCACTGGCGTGGAGAAAAAAAACCAAGCTCCCCTGACCCTGTCCTGGTGCCGTAGTCGCACAGATACTCATTGATGGCCCTCTGCTGCGTGTGCAGCCGCTGCAGCATGGCCAACGTTGAGTTCCACCTGGTGGGCATGTCACATATAAGGCGGTTCTTGGGCAGGTTCAACTCCTTTTGCAGCTCAGCCAGGCGAGCACTGGCATTATAAGATCTGCGGAAATGCACACAGACTTTCCTGGCCTGCCTCAGGACATCCTGTAAGCCCGGGTACCTGCCCAAGAACCGCTGCACCACCAGGTTAAGGACGTGAGCCACACAGGGCACATGGGTCAGTTGTCCCTGTCGGAGGGCGGAGAGGAGGTTGGTGCCATTGTCGCAAACCACCATTCCTGGCTTAAGCTGGCGTGGCGTCAACCACCTCTCGGCCTGGCCCTGCAGAGCAGACAGGACCTCTGCCCCAGTGTGGCTTCTGTCCCCCAAACACACCAGCGCAAGCACGGCATGGCATCTTTTTGCCTGCGTACTTGCGTAGCCCCTTGAACGGCTACGGAGCACCGCTGGTTCAGAGGACAAAGCACAGGAAGAGGCCATGGAGGAAGAAGAAGAGGAGGGGGTGGAGGAGAGAGGTGTGTCACAACCAGTAGTAGCATTTTGGAGGCGTGGCGGTGGAACAACCTCCAACACTACTGCACCTTGTCCTGCATCCTTCCCAGCTGCCAAAAGAGTGACCCAATGGGCCGTGAAAGAAAGGTAACGTCCCTGTCCATGCCTGCTGGACCATGAGTCAGCGGTAATATGCACCTTACCGCTGACCGCCCTGTCCAGCGAGGCCAAGACATTGCCTTCCACATGCCGGTAGAGAGCCGGAATAGCCTTCCGTGAGAAAAAGTGGCGTTTGGGAACCTGCCACTGAGGAACCGCACATTGCACAAACTCACGGAAGGGGGCCGAGTCTACCAACTGAAAAGGCAGCAGTTGAAGCGCTAGCAATTTAGCCAAGCTAGCATTCAACCGCTGGGCATGTGGATGGCTGGGAGTGAACTTCTTTCGACGGTCCAGCAGCTGGGGCAGGGAAATTTGCCTGCTAGAATCGGACGTCGGTGTACTGCTAGCAGAGTGGCCGCAAGTACTTGGCTGTGACACACCTAATTCTACACCTTCATTCCTCTCAGTGCATGTTTCAGAGAGGACTGAAGTTATAGTGGGGTTGGAGATCCCAGCTGATGCGGTGCAAGGAGAGGTCCGCTTTGTTCTTTGGTGTGGGTCTTTGAGGTAGGCTTGCCAACGAGCTGCATGGCAGGTCAACATATGTCTGGTCAGGCATGTGGTACCCAAGCGGCTGATGTTTTGGCCATGCGATATACGCTTGAGACATATGTTGCAAACAGCAGCTGTGCGATCTGATGCACTAGCCTCAAAAAAGGCCCACACCAAAGAACTTTTTGAATGACGGGCAGAGGCAGCGCCCTGCACAGGCGGAGCTCTGCGGTGTGATTCCGTCGGTGTACTGCCCTTACGCTGGCCACCAAAGGGCATCCTGCCTCGTTGGAGATGTGCCTCCTCCTCATCCTCCTCCTCCTCCTCTCTCCTATTAGGCACCCACGTGGAGTCAGTGACCTCATCATCCCCTCCCTCCTCATCACTGGAGCCAATCTGGCAGTATGCTGCAGCTGCTGGAACATGACTGCCAGATTGGTGTCCTTCTTGAGCATCCCCTCTGTCTGCTCTCACGCTACTGCCTTCCTGTAGCTGGGTTTCATCATCAGACCCTTTGAAACGCTGGGCATCCTCCTGGAGCATGTACCCAACACTGTGCTCAAACAGTTCGGGGGACTTCTCAGGAGGAGGACATGGTGGGTCTAGGGAAGGAGTGACTGATGATGAGTCTGACATTGATACCAGGGAAGAGGACGCTTTGGCAGCTGCTTTGCCAGTACCCTGAGCCTGGGTGAGAGAGGATGAGGAGGAGGAGGAGGGCTTGGTCATCCACTCTACCAAGTCTTCGGCATGATGTGGCTCAACATGTCCAGCTGCCGAAAAGAAGGACAAGCGTGTCCCATGGCCATGTGCTGATGACAATGCACCGCGTCCACGACCAGCACTGTTGCCCCCAGACACAGAGCCTGCTTGCCCTCTTTTATTGCCTCCTGACTGTCTGCCTCTCCTTGTTTGCCTTCCAGACATTCTAATAGATGGCCTGCAGGGAGATGGGAAAAAAGCAATAAGGGCTACCTTCAGGTGTCCTTCTCTGTCCCTTTACTTAAGGATTTCTAAATATGGTTGAGGATGATTGCTTTCGCACAGAATAGCACAACGACAATTTCCCTGACTGTCCAAAAAACAAGGATTTCAAAGATGGTTGATGAGGAATGCTTTAGCACAGTATAGCACAAGGAGAATTTCCCTCACTGTCCTTCCCTGTCCCTACAAACAAGGATTAGCACAGTAAAACACACTGACACTCTCCCTACCTATAGTTTTCTGTCCCTATAAAAAATGTTTTTTTAAAGATGGTTGATGATCAATGCTTTAGCACAGTATAGCACATGGAGAATTTCCCTCACTGTCCTTCCCTGTCCCTAGAAACAAGGATTAGCACAGTGAAAGAAACTGACACTCTCCCTACCTATAGTTTTCTGTCCCTAGAAAAAATGTTTTTTTAAAGATGGTTGATGATCAATGCTTTAGCACACTATAGCACAAGGAGAATTTCCCTCACTGTCCTTCCCTGTCCCTAGAAACAAGGATTAGCACAGTAAAACACACTGACACTCTCCCTACCTATAGTTTTCTGTCCCTAGAAAAAATGTTTTTTTAAAGATGGTTGATGATCAATGCTTTAGCACAGTATAGCACAAGGAGAATTTCCCTCACTGTCCTTCCCTGTCCCTAGAAACAAGGATTAGCACAGTGAAACACACTGACACTCTCCCTACCTATAGTTTTCTGTCCCTAGAAAAAATGTTTTTTTAAAGATGGTTGATGATCAATGCTTTAGCACAGTATAGCACAAGGAGAATTTCCCTCACTGTCCTTCCCTGTCCCTAGAAACAAGGATTAGCACAGTGAAAGAAACTGACTGTCATGGATATGCATTAATGTCTGTCTGCCATCTTACCTTCCTCCTCATGTGTTCATCTAGAGACCAGACCTCCTTCACCTGGCTTCCTTTATAATCTCCTCCCAGCCTGACTCCACCCCAGGCCCTATCACTGAACACTATATTAACCTGTGCACTGCAAGCCTGCTTTGCTGATCAACGTGTTTGTTAGGCATTGTGTGTTTGGGTTCCTGCCTGCCGTGTGCTACGTCTGTCTCTCTGTTACGTTATTGGCTTGTCCCTGACCATCCCTGTCTGCTCTTGACCCTTGACCTTCGGCTCGTTCTTCGTTATCCTTGTCTGCTTGTGGCCCCTGACCTTCGGCTTGTTATTCGGTTCTCTCTATCGTGTGCTGCTGCTTCCCCTTATCCTACGGGGCGTGAGCTAGGAAACTCCAGGGGCCGCGACCTGGTCCCAGCCTGCAGCGTAACATCCTCACCACTAGAGGCCCTTGAGAAGACCAGCTGGGTCTTAGACTCCGCGCCCTGGGGAATCTTGGCTCTCGCTTCCGTTGGGATCCCGGTTGTGCTCCTCTGGTCCCGCTTTCCACAACCACCCAGTTTCCTATCCACAGAAGCCAGCCATAGGGTTCACTACCTCGCGGTGCACTCCTGTCCCCCTACGGTGTGCATCTGTCACCTGGCCACAGGTGACCCTGACACTGACACTCTCCCTACCTATAGTTTTCTGTCCCTAGAAAAAATGTTTTTTTAAAGATGGTTGATGATCAATGCTTTAGCACAGTATAGCACAAGGAGAATTTCCCTCACTGTCCTTCCCTGTCCCTAGAAACAAGGATTAGCACAGTGAAAGAAACTGACTGTCATGGATATGCATTAATGTCTGTCTGCCATCTTACCTTCCTCCTCATGTGTTCATCTAGAGACCAGACCTCCTTCACCTGGCTTCCTCTATAATCTCCTCCCAGCCTGACTCCACCCCAGGCCCTATCACTGAACACTATATTAACCTGTGCACTGCAAGCCTGCTTTGCTGATCAACGTGTTTGTTAGGCATTGTGTGTTTGGGTTCCTGCCTGCCGTGTGCTACGTCTGTCTCTCTGTTACGTTATTGGCTTGTCCCTGACCATCCCTGTCTGCTCGTGACCCTTGACCTTCGGCTCGTTCTTCGTTATCCTTGTCTGCTTGTGGCCCCTGACCTTCGGCTTGTTATTCGGTTCTCTCTATCGTGTGCTGCTGCTTCCCCTTATCCTACGGGGCGTGAGCTAGGAAACTCCAGGGGCCGCGACCTGGTCCCAGCCTGCAGCGTAACATCCTCACCACTAGAGGCCCTTGAGAAGACCAGCTGGGTCTTAGACTCCGCGCCCTGGGGAATCTTGGCTCTCGCTTCCGTTGGGATCCCGGTTGTGCTCCTCTGGTCCCGCTTTCCACAACCACCCAGTTTCCTATCCACAGAAGCCAGCCATAGGGTTCACTACCTCGCGGTGCACTCCTGTCCCCCTACGGTGTGCATCTGTCACCTGGCCACAGGTGACCCTGACACTGACACTCTCCCTACCTATAGTTTTCTGTCCCTAGAAAAAATGTTTTTTTAAAGATGGTTGATGATCAATGCTTTAGCACACTATAGCACAAGGAGAATTTCCCTCACTGTCCTTCCCTGTCCCTAGAAACAAGGATTAGCACAGTAAAACACACTGACACTCTCCCTACCTATAGTTTTCTGTCCCTAGAAAAAATGTTTTTTTAAAGATGGTTGATGATCAATGCTTTAGCACACTATAGCACAAGGAGAATTTCCCTCACTGTCCTTCCCTGTCCCTAGAAACAAGGATTAGCACAGTGAAACACACTGACACTCTCCCTACCTATAGTTTTCTGTCCCTAGAAAAAATGTTTTTTTAACAGATGGTTGATGATCAATGCTTTAGCACAGTATAGCACAAGGAGAATTTCCCTCACTGTCCTTCCCTGTCCCTAGAAACAAGGATTAGCACAGTGAAAGAAACTGACACTCTCCCTACCTATAGTTTTCTGTCCCTAGAAAAAATGTTTTTTTAAAGATGGTTGATGATCAATGCTTTAGCACACTATAGCACAAGGAGAATTTCCCTCACTGTCCTTCCCTGTCCCTAGAAACAAGGATTAGCACAGTAAAACACACTGACACTCTCCCTACCTATAGTTTTCTGTCCCTAGAAAAAATGTTTTTTTAAAGATGGTTGATGATCAATGCTTTAGCACATTATAGCACAAGGAGAATTTCCCTCACTGTCCTTCCCTGTCCCTAGAAACAAGGATTAGCACAGTGAAACACACTGACACTCTCCCTACCTATAGTTTTCTGTCCCTAGAAAACATGTTTTTTTAAAGATGGTTGATGATCAATGCTTCAGCACAGTATAGCACAAGGAGAATTTCCCTCACTGTCCTTCCTTGTCCCTAGAAACAAGGATTAGCACAGTGAAAGAAACTGACACTCTCCCTACCTATAGTTTTCTGTCCCTAGAAAAAATGTTTTTTTAAAGATGGTTGATGATCAATGCTTTAGCACACTATAGCACAAGGAGAATTTCCCTCACTGTCCTTCCCTGTCCCCTAGAAACAAGAATTAGCACAGTGAAAGAAACTGACACTCTCCCTACCTATAGTTTTCTGTCCCTAGAAAAAATGTTTTTTTAAAGATGGTTGATGATCAATGCTTTAGCACACTATAGCACAAGAAGAATTTCCCTCACTGTCCTTCCCTGTCCCTAGAAACAAGGATTAGCACAGTGAAAGAAACTGACACTCTCCCTACCTATAGTTTTCTATCCCTAGAAAAAATGTTTTTTTTAAAGATGGTTGATGATCAATGCTTTAGCACACTATAGCACAAGGAGAATTTCCCTCACTGTCCTTCCCTGTCCCTAGAAACAAGGATTAGCACAGTAAAACACACTGACACTCTCCCTACCTATAGTTTTCTGTCCCTAGAAAAAATGTTTTTTTAAAGATGGTTGATGATCAATGCTTTAGCACACTATAGCACAAGGAGAATTTCCCTCACTGTCCTTCCCTGTCCCTAGAAACAAGGATTAGCACAGTAAAACACACTGACACTCTCCCTACCTATAGTTTTCTGTCCCTAGAAAAAATGTTTTTTTAAAGATGGTTGATGATCAATGCTTTAGCACAGTATAGCACAAGGAGAATTTCCCTCACTGTCCTTCCCTGTCCCTAGAAACAAGGATTAGCACAGTGAAACACACTGACACTCTCCCTACCTATAGTTTTCTGTCCCTAGAAAAAATGTTTTTTTAAAGATGGTTGATGATCAATGCTTTAGCACAGTATAGCACAAGGAGAATTTCCCTCACTGTCCTTCCCTGTCCCTAGAAACAAGGATTAGCACAGTGAAAGAAACTGACACTCTCCCTACCTATAGTTTTCTGTCCCTAGAAAAAATGTTTTTTTAAAGATGGTTGATGATCAATGCTTTAGCACACTATAGCACAAGGAGAATTTCCCTCACTGTCCTTCCCTGTCCCTAGAAACAAGGATTAGCACAGTGAAACACACTGACACTCTCCCTACCTATAGTTTTCTGTCCCTAGAAAAAATGTTTTTTTAAAGATGTTTGATGATCAATGCTTTAGCACATTATAGCACAAGGAGAATTTCCCTCACTGTCCTTCCCTGTCCCTAGAAACAAGGATTAGCACAGTGAATGAAACTGAGACTCTCCCTACCTATAGTTTTCTGTCCCTAGAAAAAATGTTTTTTTAAAGATGGTTGATGATCAATTCTTTAGCACACTATAGCACAGGGAGAATTTCCCTCACTGTCCTTCCCTGTCCCTAGAAACAAGGATTAGCACAGTAAAACACACTGACACTCTCCCTACCTATAGTATTCTGTCCCTAGAAAAAATGTTTTTTTAAAGATGGTTGATGATCAATGCTTTAGCACACTATAGCACAAGGAGAATTTCCCTCACTGTCCTTCCCTGTCCCTAGAAACAAGGATTAGCACAGTAAAACACACTGACACTCTCCCTACCTATAGTTTTCTGTCCCTAGAAAAAAATGTTTTTTTAAAGATGGTTGATGATCAATGCTTTAGCACAGTATAGCACAAGGAGAATTTCCCTCACTGTCCTTCCCTGTCCCTAGAAAATAGGATTTTTTACTCACCGTAAAATCCTTTTTTCTGAGTCCATGGACCGACACAGCTTCTCTATTGACAAAGTGGGTATTATCCGTTAATTAGGAGTGACTAGGCAGAAAAACTTGTAAAAAGTGTTGCATCACACCTTCTACAGTACCGCCCAGGGGGCGGACCCTCTGGGTATACCCTCTCAGTCTGCACATCGAAGATCAGTTCGTCAAAAAGCAGTACAAACTTAAAAGGAGGGGTGGGTGCTGTGTCGGTCCATGGACTCAGAGAAAAGGATTTTACGGTGAGTAAAAAATCCTATTTACTCTTTCGTCCATGGACCGACACAGCTTCTCTATTGACAAAGTGGGACGTCCCAAAGCAGTGTCAGAGAAAAAACGAGGGGTGGTAACAGCATAAAAACAAACTTCACCCCAAAACACAAAACAGCACTCCTCCAACGGAGGAGTTGCAACTCTAAACAGCCACCCGCAAAACCTTGCGGCCGAAAGAGGGTTCCGAAGATGCACCTACATCAACTTTGTAGAATTTTGTGAAAGTGTGAGCGGACGACCAAGTCGCCGCTTTACATAGTTGGGAAAAAGACGCTTGATGTCGGAAAGCCCAAGAGGCACCTATTGCCCTGGTCGAATGCGCCGTGACAGGAAAGGGGGGCGCCTGACCCTTTAAGGCGTAAGCCTGGATTACTATCTGTCGGATCCACCTAGAGATGGTGGCCGATGAGACTGCTTGGCCCTTCTTGGGACCAGCCACCGAAACAAACAGTGAGTCTGACTTCCGGAACAGGGAAGTAGCAGATAGGTATACTCTCAAAGCTCGGACAACGTCCAAGGAATGCAACGCCGACTCCTTAGGATTCGACGGCTGAGGACACAAGGATGGAAGTACAATGACTTCGTTGAGATGAAAAGCCGAAACGACTTTCGGAAGAAAGGAAGGCTGTGGCCGCAGCACCACCTTATCCTTGTGGAAAATCAAATAGGGAGCCTTGCAGGACAGGGCTGCCAGCTCAGAGACTCGTCTAACTGACGTAACAGCCACCAAAAAGACCACCTTCTGAGAAAGTGTCAACAGGGGAATATCTCTAATATTCTCAAACGGTGCCGTCTGAAGCACCGAGAGGACCAGGTTCAAGTCCCACGGAGGTAACGGGGGACGGACCGGAGGGGCCACCTGTCGGACCCCCTGCACAAATGTACTCATGAGAGAGTGAGTCGCCAGGGGTCGCTGAAAAAAGACAGCCAGGGCAGATATCTGTCCCTTAATCGTACTTAGGGCAAGCCTTTGGTCTACCCCATGCTGTAAAAACAGCAGGATTCTGGAAACCAAATAGGTACGCGGATGCCATTTCATTTCCTCACACCTGGAGATGTAGGCCCTCCAAGTGCGGTGATAGACCTTCCTAGAGGACGGTTTCCGAGCACTTCTCATAGTAGAGATTACTGAGTCTGACAGGCCCCGATCTCTCAGTACCTGGTTCTCAACAGCCATGCCATTAAAGCCAATGACTAAAGCAGGATGGAATATGGGACCTTGCGATAGCAGGTCCTTCCGTAGTGGTAGGCGCCAGGGGACGTCTGCTACCAGACGTACTAGATCGGCGTACCAAGGACGCTGAGGCCAATCTGGAGCGATTAGGATCATTGGAATTCCCTCTGCCTCCACTCTGCGGAGCAGAAGAGGAAGAAGCCTTAAGGGAGGGAAGGCATAGATTAGCCGATACTGACCCCACGATGCTACCAACGCGTCCATTGCGTCTGCCCATGGGTCTCTTGACCGGGCCACAAACCTCAATACCTTCCGATTGAGTCGGGAAGCCAGAAGATCTACGTCTGGTGTGCCCCATCTTTGGCAGAGGAGTTGGAACACCTCCGGGTGTAAGGACCATTCTCCCTGGTCCAGCATCTGGCGGCTCAGGTAGTCCGCCTGCCAGTTTTCCACACCCGGAATGTACACGGCCGACAGAGCCGGTACGCTCCTCTCTGCCCACTTTAGGATGCGAGCGATCTCCGATGCTGCAGCTGAGCTTCTTGTTCCTCCTTGATGATTGACATATGCCACTGCTGTGGCGTTGTCTGACTGGATCCTGACTGGACGCCCTTGCAGTCTCTGAGACCATTTGAAGAGGCACAGCTTGATCGCCCGGATCTCCAGGACATTGATCGGCAGGAGGGCTTCCTCTGGGGTCCAGCGACCTTGCGCCGACTGGACACCCCAGACCCCCCCCCCAACCTGTAAGGCTGGCGTCCGTCGTGATCACTATCCAGTAAACCGGAAGAAATGACTTCCCGGCCATTAGAGCCGGTGCTGTCAGCCACCATACCAGGGATCTCCTGACTAGGTGGCTCACTCGGATTTGATAATCCAGAGATGAAGGGCATCTGTTCCATCTGGACAGAACTTCCTTCTGTAACACTCGAGTGTGGTATTGAGCATATGGGACCGCCTCGAAGGAGGCTACCATGAGGCCCAACACTCGCATGCAAAAACGGAGTGACGACCAATTCCTGGAAGTCAGCTGCTGTACTGCAGCCCGGAGGGTCTGCAACTTCTCCACAGGGAGGAATACCTTTGCCTCTGAGGAATCCAGAATCAACCCCAGGTACACTAGGCGTTGAGTGGGCACCAATACTGACTTTTGCGTGTTTAGTATCCAACCACAGTCTCGAAGAGTCTGACAGGTAATGGACACGCTTACCTCTAATTCTGAGCTTGAAGGGGCCTTCAGCAGAAGGTCGTCCAAGTAACCTGTGATAGCGATACCCCGCTGTCTTAGAAGTGCCAGAATCGGAGCGAGCACCTTGGTGAACGTCCTGGGTGCTGAGGCAAGGCCAAACGGGAGGGCCACAAACTGGTAGTGGTTCTTCCCGATAGCAAATCGCAGAAACCTCTGGTGTCTGGAGTATATGGGGACATGCAGGTATGTGTCCTTGATGTCCAAGGAGGCCAGAAAGTCCCCCGGATGGAGAGCCGTGACTACGGATCGAACCGACTCCATCCGAAATCTTTGTACCTTCACAAAGCAATTGAGGGCTCTGAGATCCAAGATTGGACAAACCCCCTCCTTCTTTGGCACAATGAACAGATTTGAGTAAAAACCCTGACCCCGTTCCTGTTCTGGAACTGGAATAACTACCCCGCGTTCCAGTAGACCCTGGACCGCCCCATACAGGGCCTCCCGACGGGTCGGTAGTAGCTGGAGATTGGAGGTGATGAATCTGTCTGGTGGACAAGAGAGAAATTCTATCTTGTAGCCTGAGGAGATTACTTCGCAAACCCACCTGTCGGAGACTAGAGCAGTCCACTGAGTCACGAATTTGCGAAGACGTCCCCCCACCCGAGAGCTGGGTGGGGGCGGACCTTCATGTGGACGCAGATTTGTCCGCAGGCTTGTTGGGTCTGCGGGACCAAGGACGCTCTTGTCCTTGGGCAGGCGCTTTATCGGCCTGGGGTCTTTTCCCTGTCGCCTTAAGGGGGCAAAAAAAACGCTTACGTGCAGTAAAGGAGGGCCCTTGCCCTTGGCGTGGTCCCCTACCCTTGCTAGTTTGGGGAAGCAAAGTGCTTTTACCTCCTGTGGCATCCTTGATGATGTCATCCAGAGAAGCCCCAAAAAGTCTGTTGCCCTTAAAAGGCAGATCCAATAGGGCTTTCTTGGAAGTCTGGTCCGCAGACCAGCCCTTTAGCCAGATCAGGCGGCGTATTGCTACTGCATAAACCGCAGCTCTTGACAGCAGGGGAATAGTATCCATGTCTGACTCGCAGACAAACTTAAGGCCCTGGACCAACTGGTCGGCCAAAGTTATCTCATTAGGAGGAGCATCTCGCTCCTTTAACCCCTGGAGTAGCAATTTTGCCCATTCAGTAAGTGTCTGAGACACTAGGGTCCCCGCCAATGCCGGGCGTACTGCCGAGCCTACCACTGAGTATAGGTAGCGAGCGAGTGCTTCAGCCTTCTTATCCACAGGGTCCTTGAAAACAGGAGCCCCTTCTACCGGAATAGTGGTGGCTCTATTAAGTCTGGACACCGAAGGGTCCACTATAGGGGGAGAGGTCCATATCTTCAGAAAACTCTCCTCAAAGGGGTACCGTACTGCAAACCTCTTTGGGGCGGTAAAGACCCTCAGTGGGTTCTCCCATTCCTTGTATAAGAGTTTGTCAAAATAAGACACACAAGGGAACACCTTAGCAGTGCGGGCAGGTTTACGAAACCCAAAGGGGACTGGAGTATCTGCTACTTCTTCAGTCCTTTCCAACTTTAGCGTATCCCGCACTGCAGTAATAAGGTCAGATACCAAAGCCGTCTCGCGTACTGACCTGGACTTGGAGTCGTCCTCTCTGTCCGATCGGTCACGGTCTGCAGTCTCTGATGCATCAGAATCTGGGCCATGAGCCGTAGCTGGACCTGGTTCTGCATCAGAAATATCCCCAGAAGATTGCAGGGGACGGGGGCGTTTATTACCCCCTGTATTCCCGTGTGCTGCTTCCACTCTGGCAGCAAACGCCTCTAGGATTGCCGACATAGCGTCCATAGACACCTCAGGGACACCAGCTGCTAAATCTGGTGTTTCAGGGGAGAAGACATCTGGCTCAGATGCCATGCTGACCACACGCTGACACTCACAGGGCTCCAGGCAAGATATCAATAGGCCACCCTCCTGCGCTGCAGAGATGCTGGGTTACCCAGAGGACTCACCACCCTGGGTAGGTACTGCTATGCTGCGCCTGTGATGCTGTCCCCTGCTGCTGTGTCAGTCTGCTTCTTTTATCAGCACTTCCTGTGTGAATTTTCGCGCCAGTGTAATGCACCCTAGAGGCCGGAGGCTCTCGCAAAATGGTTGCCAAAAACGTCTGTATGGAAGATAATGTGGGCTCTAAGAAAATGGCCGCCGACAGAAGATAGAGGTCAGGCAGCCATAGCCCACAAAAAGATGGCCGCCGAACGGCAATATCTGCATACAGGGTGGACCAACATGGCCGCCGATCACCTGATAGGGGCCAGTGGGTGTGGCCGGACCACAGGAAGATGGCCGCCAGGCAGTTACAAGAGGCCAAACTTGGCATGGACCAACTCAAAATGGCCGCCGACAGCATGGAGGAGGAAGGACACAAACACAGGTAAGAAAAAATGACATTTCTTTTAAATGTTAGTTACAGCCAGCCCCGCTCCAGTGGGACCCCCTAGGTGACCCCCAGCACCCAGCAACCTTTAGCTAGAAGCCCAGGGAGGAGGGAAAGGCAGGGAGAGAGGGAAGAAAGGGGCCACAACCACTTACTTGATCTCTCCAGGAATGTCCAGCTAAATCACCCAGCCGAGGCAGGGGAGTTTTACTTACCTATCCTGCATGTATTCTGCTGGAAGACATTCCAAACAGATCATCGTCCGCGCACGGAAGGTGACTGTTGGCCAGGCATGCTGTGATTGGACCCAGAAGGGACGATCATATGTATGCCCTGGAGCATGACGCTCACCGGACAGGCTGCTGCGACTCGGCCGTAAGGTCAGCCGAAGCTGAGCGGTCCGATGCAAGCCTTGGAGCGTAAGCTCACCGGCCAGGCTGCTGCGACTCGGCCGTAAGGTCAGCCGAAGCTGAGCGGTCCGATGCAGGCCCTGGAGCGTAGGCTCACCGGCCACCCGTGGAGCGACGGGCATGTAGTGGAAAACCCAGCGCGTAGCTAGGGTCGGCATACGCTCGATGGCCGAAACTGGGGAGACTACAAGGATCGAGGATCCAGCCTGTCACCCAGTCGGCAGTTGATCAAAGATCGCAGGAAACAACAAATGTAGCAAAAAAAAAAAATATATATATATATATATCCTTTTTTCCCCGGACCAATGGGCCCGAAGGGAGCCATGTCCTACTCCTTGCTAGACAGAAAAAAACTGATCTGCGATGTGCAGACTGAGAGGGTATACCCAGAGGGTCCGCCCCCTGGGCGGTACTGTAGAAGGTGTGATGCAACACTTTTTACAAGTTTTTCTGCCTAGTCACTCCTAATTAATGGATAATACCCACTTTGTCAATAGAGAAGCTGTGTCGGTCCATGGACGAAAGAGTAACACGGATTAGCACAGTGAAACACAGACACTCTCCCTACCTATAGTTTTCTGTCCCTAGAAAAAATGTTTTTTTAAAGATGGTTGATGATCAATGCTTTAGCACAGTATAGCACAAGGAGAATTTCCCTCACTGTCCTTCCCTGTCCCTAGAAACAAGGATTAGCACAGTGAAAGAAACTGACACTCTCCCTACCTATAGTTTTCTGTCCCTAGAAAAAATGTTTTTTTAAAGATGGTTGATGATCAATGCTTTAGCACAGTATAGCACAAGGAGTATTTCCCTCACTGTCCTTCCCTGTCCCTAGAAACAAGGATTAGCACAGTGAAAGAAACTGACACTCTCCCTACCTATAGTTTTCTGTCCCTAGAAAAAATGATTTTTTAAAGATGGTTGATGATCAATGCTTTAGCACAGTATAGCACAAGGAGAATTTCCCTCACTGTCCTTCCCTGTCCCTAGAAACAAGGATTAGCACAGTGAAACACACTGACACTCTCCCTACCTATAGTTTTCTGTCCCTAGAAAAAATGTTTTTTTAAAGATGGTTGATGATCAATGCTTTAGCACAGTATAGCACAAGGAGAATTTCCCTCACTGTCCTTCCCTGTCCCTAGAAACAAGGATTAGCACAGTGAAAGAAACTGACACTCTCCCTACCTATAGTTTTCTGTCCCTAGAAAAAATGTTTTTTTAAAGATGGTTGATGATCAATGCTTTAGCACACTATAGCACAAGGAGAATTTCCCTCACTGTCCTTCCCTGTCCCTAGAAACAAGGATTAGCACAGTAAAACACACTGACACTCTCCCTACCTATAGTTTTCTGTCCCTAGAAAAAATGTTTTTTTAAAGATGGTTGATGATCAATGCTTTAGCACACTATAGCACAAGGAGAATTTCCCTCACTGTCCTTCCCTGTCCCTAGAAACAAGGATTAGCACAGTAAAACACACTGACACTCTCCCTACCTATAGTTTTCTGTCCCTAGAAAAAATGTTTTTTTAAAGATGGTTGATGATCAATGCTTTAGCACACTATAGCACAAGGAGAATTTCCCTCACTGTCCTTCCCTGTCCCTAGAAACAAGGATTAGCACAGTAAAACACACTGACACTCTCCCTACCTATAGTTTTCTGTCCCTAGAAAAAATGATTTTTTAAAGATGGTTGATGATCAATGCTTTAGCACAGTATAGCACAAGGAGAATTTCCCTCACTGTCCTTCCCTGTCCCTAGAAACAAGGATTAGCACAGTAAAACACACTGACACTCTCCCTACCTATCCTTCTCTTTCCCTAAACTAAAGGAATCCAGGTTAAGCAAGAAAAAAAAATGTCACTGTCCCTGCCTATGCTTCTCTTTCCCTGCTCCGGAACACACTACACTAGGCCGCCGTGCTGGCGGCCTTTTATAGTGTGGGGCGTGTACTAAACACCCTCAGCAATAATTGGCCACAGGCATCCTGCCTGTGGCCAATCATTGCTCTCCTCACTGCCGGCGCTGTGATTGGCCAAGCATGCGGGGTCACAGTGCATGCTTGGCCAATCACAGCGCCTGGATGACACTGCGATGGCGTAGTGCATTGTGGGCCGTTCGCGTCACTCGAATTAGGCGCGAACGGCCCAAATCGTTCGATCTTCGTCGAACGATTGAACAGCCGATGTTCGAGTCGAACGTATGTTCGACTCGAACACCGAGCTCATCCCTAACAAAGATGGAACCTCCGCTTTTCGGAACCCTCTCCCCCTCCGGTGTAACATTTGGCACCTTTCAGGGGGGAGAGGGGTGCAGATACCTGTATAATATAATTTGCACTCACTTCCGGGCATAGACTCGCGCGGGAGTTACGCCTCTCCCCCCCCCGCTGTCTTCTGGGAGACACACGGGTCCACGAAGACAGCGGGGGCCATTCGGGTTGTGCAACGCGAATCGCGCATGCGCAGTAGGGAACCAGGAAGTGAAGTTGCAAGGCTTAATTTCCTGATTCCCTTACCGAAGATGGCGGCGGCAGAATCCGAGGACCGAGCGACGGCACCCTGGACAGGTAAGTGTCCATATTTTAAAAGTCAGCAGCTGCAGTATTTGTAGCTGCTGACTTTTAAAAAAAAAAATTTCGGCGGACCTCCGCTTTAATTACAGCCCTTAGACTGTTGGGATATGTCTTTACTAACTTTGCACATCTAGACTTTGCAATTATTGCCTACTTCTTTGCAGAACTGCGCAAGTTCAGTTAAATTTGATGGTGACCGTTTGTGGACTGCAGACCTCAAGTCATTCCATTGATTTCAATGGGGTTTCAGTCTGGGATCTGACTAGGTCATGAAGGACATTCACCTTTTTCTCCTTCACGACTGTGTGTTCATTTTTGCTGTGTGCTTTGGGTCATTGTCACGTTGGAAGGTAAACCTTCTTCCCATTGACAACTTTCTGGCAGAGGGCAGCAGATTTTCTTCAAGAATATGATGGTATTTTGCCCCATCCCTTTTTCTATTATCCTGACTAGTGATGAGCCGAACACCCCCGGGTTCGGTTCGCACCAGAACCCGCGAACGGACCGAAAGTTCGAACGAACATTAGAACCCTATTAAATACAATGGATGCGAACGTTCGAATTCTAAAGTGCTAATTATAACAACTATTATGCATGTTATTGTCCTAAAAAGGGTTTGGGAACCCGGGTTCTGCACCAGGGGACATGTATCAATGCAAAAATAAGTTTTAAAAACGGTCGTTTTCCGGGAGCAGTCATTTTAATGATGCATAAAGTGAAAAAAAAAAGTCAAATATTCCTTTAAATATCGTACCTGGGGGGTGTCTAAAGTATGCCTGTGAAGTGCCACGTGTTTCCCGTGTTTAGAACTGTCCCTGCACAAAATGACACTTCTAAAGGAAAAAAAAGCCATTTAAAACTGCTTGCGGCTTTAATGTAATGTCTGGTCCCGGTAATATGGATGAAAATCTTTAAGAAAAATGGCATAGCTACCCCATCACCCCCCCCCCCTACCCCAGCCCATTACCAGCCCCTTTGGGTCTTGTATGGATATTAAGGGGAACCCCGCACATAAAATAAAAAAGGCCCTATATACTCTGAACAGCCGTATACAGGCGGTGCATACAAGACAGGGACTGTAGGTTTGTTCTTATGTAGAATCTGTTTGTAATTTTGAACAGGTACATTGTTGAAGTGTAGCTCCAGACCAAAAATCTATTTTTAAACTTTTTGGAAAACATAGGTAAGGGTTATCACCCCTGTAACATTTGTTTTGCTGTCTGTGCCCCTGTTCAGAACATTTCACCTCACTTTCCGTCCTAATGACAACTGTTTTTGAAATGTGGTGTTTTTCTTGAAACAAGGATTGCTGATAAAGCATCAGTACAGAGGAGACACCTTTCTCCCATATTTATTCTTACAGGAGAGAATTTTCCTTCCTAGTGGTAGATTTCCTCTCACTTCCTGTTGTCTTCTTGCGTTTGCAAGTAGGAGTCGTTTGTAAGTTGGATGTTTGAAAGTAGGGACCTGCCGTATATACTCTGCAGAAATAGGCCCCTTAGTTGTTGGTGTTGGCACAACACTGTAAGCACTCACAGTTACTCTTGGTTGGTGCTGGAACGCCCTGCTGTCAACTATTATATCAGGAATTTTAATTACATATAATTGTTGAACAGTGGTAGTAAAAATTGGGCCTTTGATGGTGGTGCTGGTGCCACAACACTGTAAGCCCTGACAGTTACTCTTGGTGGGTGCAGCAATGGGCCCTGCTGTGAATTATTAGATCAAGAATTGTAATTACATGCCCCTGTTGAACAGGGGCTGAAAAATTGGGCCTTAGGCACTGGTGGCACAACACTGCAACCCTTCACAGATACTGTACTTGGAGCACAGCAATGAGCCCTGTTGCAAAGTATTGCTTCAAAAATTGTAATGACACGCCCCTGTTAAACAGGGGCTGAAAAATTGGGCCTTAGGCACTGGTGGCACAACACTGCAACTCCTCACAGATACTGTACTTGGAGCACAGCAATGAGCCCTGTTGCAAAGTATTGCTTCAAAAATTGTAATTACACGCCACTGTTAAACAGGGGCTGAAAAATTGGGCGTTAGGCACTGGTGGCGGCACCCATAAACAAAAATGATCTTCCAAGCTATCATCATCAATCGTACCATTGAGGACTCGGAGGAGGAGGATAGCCAGTCAACATAACAGCACAGGCACTCAGCATCAGCATCAGTCTTGAAGGGATGTGACATTTTAAAATCAATTAGTCTGTTATATCAGCATCAGGTGTGTGGTAGCTGGTGGTGATCCAAGACTGGTTCATCTTGATGAAAGTCAGTCGATCAACCGAGTCGGTGGACAGGCGCACCCTGTGATCCGTGACAAATCCTCCAGCAGCACTGAATGTGCGTTCCGAAAGAACGCTGGATGCAGGACAGGCCAGTAGCTCAATTGCATACTGTGCAAGCTCTGGCCAGTGATCCATCCTCAAGACTAGTGATGAGCCGAACACCCCCGGGTTCGGTTCGCACCAGAACCCGCGAACGGACCGAAAGTTCGAACGAACATTAGAACCCTATTAAATACAATGGATGCGAACGTTCGAATTCTAAAGTGCTAATTATAACAACTATTATGCATGTTATTGTCCTAAAAAGGGTTTGGGAACCCGGGTTCTGCACCAGGGGACATGTATCAATGCAAAAATAAGTTTTAAAAACGGTCGTTTTCCGGGAGCAGTCATTTTAATGATGCATAAAGTGAAAAAAAAAAGTCAAATATTCCTTTAAATATCGTACCTGGGGGGTGTCTAAAGTATGCCTGTGAAGTGCCACGTGTTTCCCGTGTTTAGAACTGTCCCTGCACAAAATGACACTTCTAAAGGAAAAAAAAGCCATTTAAAACTGCTTGCGGCTTTAATGTAATGTCTGGTCCCGGTAATATGGATGAAAATCTTTAAGAAAAATGGCATAGCTACCCCATGACCCCCCCCCCTACCCCAGCCCATTACCAGCCCCTTTGGGTCTTGTATGGATATTAAGGGGAACCCCGCACATAAAATAAAAAAGGCCCTATATACTCTGAACAGCCGTATACAGGCGGTGCATACAAGACAGGGACTGTAGGTTTGTTCTTATGTAGAATCTGTTTGTAATTTTGAACAGGTACATTGTTGAAGTGTAGCTCCAGACCAAAAATCTATTTTTAAACTTTTTGGAAAACATAGGTAAGGGTTATCACCCCTGTAACATTTGTTTTGCTGTCTGTGCCCCTGTTCAGAACATTTCACCTCACTTTCCGTCCTAATGACAACTGTTTTTGAAATGTGGTGTTTTTCTTGAAACAAGGATTGCTGATAAAGCATCAGTACAGAGGAGACACCTTTCTCCCATATTTATTCTTACAGGAGAGAATTTTCCTTCCTAGTGGTAGATTTCCTCTCACTTCCTGTTGTCTTCTTGCGTTTGCAAGTAGGAGTCGTTTGTAAGTTGGATGTTTGAAAGTAGGGACCTGCCGTATATACTCTGCAGAAATAGGCCCCTTAGTTGTTGGTGTTGGCACAACACTGTAAGCACTCACAGTTACTCTTGGTTGGTGCTGGAACGCCCTGCTGTCAACTATTATATCAGGAATTTTAATTACATATAATTGTTGAACAGTGGTAGTAAAAATTGGGCCTTTGATGGTGGTGCTGGTGCCACAACACTGTAAGCCCTGACAGTTACTCTTGGTGGGTGCAGCAATGGGCCCTGCTGTGAATTATTAGATCAAGAATTGTAATTACATGCCCCTGTTGAACAGGGGCTGAAAAATTGGGCCTTAGGCACTGGTGGCACAACACTGCAACCCTTCACAGATACTGTACTTGGAGCACAGCAATGAGCCCTGTTGCAAAGTATTGCTTCAAAAATTGTAATGACACGCCCCTGTTAAACAGGGGCTGAAAAATTGGGCCTTAGGCACTGGTGGCACAACACTGCAACTCCTCACAGATACTGTACTTGGAGCACAGCAATGAGCCCTGTTGCAAAGTATTGCTTCAAAAATTGTAATTACACGCCACTGTTAAACAGGGGCTGAAAAATTGGGCGTTAGGCACTGGTGGCGGCACCCATAAACAAAAATGATCTTCCAAGCTATCATCATCAATCGTATCATTGAGGACTCGGAGGAGGAGGATAGCCAGTCAACATAACAGCACAGGCACTCAGCATCAGCATCAGTCTTGAAGGGATGTGACATTTTAAAATCAATTAGTCTGTTATATCAGCATCAGGTGTGTGGTAGCTGGTGGTGATCCAAGACTGGTTCATCTTGATGAAAGTCAGTCGATCAACCGAGTCGGTGGACAGGCGCACCCTGTGATCCGTGACAAATCCTCCAGCAGCACTGAATGTGCGTTCCGAAAGAACGCTGGATGCAGGACAGGCCAGTAGCTCAATTGCATACTGTGCAAGCTCTGGCCAGTGATCCATCCTCAAGACCCAGTAAGCCAGAGGATTTTCGGTGGGGAAGGTGTCCAAGTCTGACCTTGCCCCTAGATATTCCTGCACCATGTTTATCAGACGCTGGCGATGGTTGCTGGAACCGATCATACTTTGGGGCTGCGGACTAAAGAATTGTCTGAACGCATCGGTCAGACGGCCACCTTCCCCACCGCTCCTTCTTTGACTGGCCGAAGCCTCAGCAACTCGTTGTCCAGGACCATGAGTTTGCAACCTCCCAGTCTCTGGGAACGCGTTGCACAGACCTTTCTGCAAGGCCTCCCGGAGTTGTCTCATCCTCTGCTCCCTCTGCGACGGTAACATAAGGTCCGCAACCTTACCCTTGTACCGTGGATCAAGGAGAGTGGCCAGCCAGTAATGGTCCCTCTCCTTGATCCGAAGAATACGAGGATCCTTCCGCAGACTTTGCAGGATCAGGGAGGCCATGCAGCGTAGGTTTGCTGAGGCATTCGCTCCGGAGTCCTCTGGGTCACTAAGGACGACATGATCCGCAGCCACCTCCTCCCAGCCACGTACAAGTCCACTGGTTTCTTGGGACTGTAAATCATCCCTAAAAGACTGCTGCTGATGATGCTGAGTGCCAGCCTCCACCTCCATGCTGACACAATCCTCCTCCTCCTCCTCCTCCTCCTCCTCCTCCTCTTCCTGTGCGATGGGTGGGACAGAAGGAACACTGTCTGGGTAAAGGGGGCCTTGAGAGGCAAGGAAGTCCTCCTCTTCCTGCCTCTGTTCTGCCTCAAGTGCCCTGTCCATTATTCCACGCAGCGTGTGCTCCAACAGGTGGACAAGAGGTACAGTGTCACTGATGCATGCACTGTCACTGCTCACCATCCTCGTGGCCTCCTCAAATGGTGCCAGGACAGTGCATGCATCCCTGATCATGCCCCACTGGCGTGGAGAAAAAAAACCAAGCTCCCCTGACCCTGTCCTGGTGCCGTAGTCGCACAGGTACTCATTGATGGCCCTCTGCTGCGTGTGCAGCCGCTGCAGCATGGCCAACGTTGAGTTCCACCTGGTGGGCATGTCACATATAAGGCGGTTCTTGGGCAGGTTCAACTCCTTTTGCAGCTCAGCCAGGCGAGCACTGGCATTATAAGATCTGCGGAAATGCACACAGACTTTCCTGGCCTGCCTCAGGACATCCTGTAAGCCCGGGTACCTGCCCAAGAACCGCTGCACCACCAGGTTAAGGACGTGAGCCACACAGGGCACATGGGTCAGTTGTCCCTGTCGGAGGGCGGAGAGGAGGTTGGTGCCATTGTCGCAAACCACCATTCCTGGCTTAAGCTGGCGTGGCGTCAACCACCTCTCGGCCTGGCCCTGCAGAGCAGACAGGACCTCTGCCCCAGTGTGGCTTCTGTCCCCCAAACACACCAGCGCAAGCACGGCATGGCATCTTTTTGCCTGCGTACTTGCGTAGCCCCGTGAACGGCTACGGAGCACCGCTGGTTCATAGGACAAACCACAGGAAGAGGCCATGGAGGAAGAAGAAGAGGAGGGGGTGGAGGAGAGAGGTGTGTCACAACCAGTAGTAGCATTTTGGAGGCGTGGCGGTGGGACAACCTCCAACACTACTGCACCTTGTCCTGAATCCTTCCCAGCTGCCAAAAGAGTGACCCAATGGGCCGTGAAAGAAAGGTAACGTCCCTGTCCATGCCTGCTGGACCATGAGTCAGCGGTAATATGCACCTTACCGCTGACCGCCCTGTCCAGCGAGGCCAAGACATTGCCTTCCACATGCCGGTAGAGAGCCGGAATAGCCTTCCGTGAGAAAAAGTGGCGTTTGGGAACCTGCCACTGAGGAACCGCACATTGCACAAACTCACGGAAGGGGGCCGAGTCTACCAACTGAAAAGGCAGCAGTTGAAGCGCTAGCAATTTAGCCAAGCTAGCATTCAACCGCTGGGCATGTGGATGGCTGGGAGTGAACTTCTTTCGACGGTCCAGCAGCTGGGGCAGGGAAATTTGCCTGCTAGAATCGGACGTCGGTGTACTGCTAGCAGAGTGGGCGCAAGTACTTGGCTGTGACACACCTAATTCTACACCTTCATTCCTCTCAGTGCATGTTTCAGAGAGGACTGAAGTTATAGTGGGGTTGGAGATCCCAGCTGATGCGGTGCAAGGAGAGGTCCGCTTTGTTCTTTGGTGTGGGTCTTTGAGGTAGGCTTGCCAACGAGCTGCATGGCAGGTCAACATATGTCTGGTCAGGCATGTGGTACCCAAGCGGCTGATGTTTTGGCCACGCGATATACGCTTGAGACATATGTTGCAAACAGCAGCTGTGCGATCTGATGCACTAGCCTCAAAAAAGGCCCACACCAAAGAACTTTTTGAATGACGGGCAGAGGCAGCGCCCTGCACAGGCGGAGCTCTGCGGTGTGATTCCGTCGGTGTACTGCCCTTACGCTGGCCACCAAAGGGCATCCTGCCTCGTTGGAGATGTGCCTCCTCCTCATCCTCCTCCTCCTCCTCTCTCCTATTAGGCACCCACGTGGAGTCATTGACCTCATCATCCCCTCCCTCCTCATCACTGGAGCCAATCTGGCAGTATGCTGCAGCTGCTGGAACATGACTGCCAGATTGGTGTCCTTCTTGAGCATCCCCTCTGTCTGCTCTCACGCTACTGCCTTCCTCTAGCTGGGTTTCATCATCAGACCCTTCGAAACGCTGGGCATCCTCCTGGAGCATGTACCCAACACTGTGCTGAAACAGTTCGGGGGACTCCTCAGGAGGAGGATATGGTGGGTCTAGGGAAGGAGTGACTGATGATTTGTCTGACATTGATACCAGGGAAGACGACGCTTTGGCAGCTGCTTTTCCAGTACCCTGAGCCTGGGTGAGAGAGGATGAGGAGGAGGAGGAGGGCTTGGTCATCCACTCTACCAAGTCTTCGGCATGATGTGGCTCAACATGTCCAGCTGCCGAAAAGAAGGACAAGCGTGTCCCATGGCCATGTGCTGATGACAATGCACCGCGTCCACGACCAGCACTGTTGCCCCCAGACACAGAGCCTGCTTGCCCTCTTTTATTGCCTCCTGACTGTCTGCCTCTCCTTGTTTGCCTTCCAGACATTCTAATAGATGGCCTGCAGGGAGATGGGAAAAAAGCAATAAGGGCTACCTTCAGGTGTCCTTCTCTGTCCCTTGAAACAAGGACTTTCACAGTGAAAGAAACTGACACTGTCCCTACCTAGAGTTTTCTATCCCTAGAATAAATGTTTTTTTTAATCACAATATAGCACAAGGACAATTCACTCAATGTCTCTCCAGGTCCCTGGAAACAAGGACTTGCAGAGTGAAAGAAACTGACACTGTCCCTACCTAGAGTTTTCTGTCCCTAGAATAAATGTTTTTTTTAAGCACAATATAGCACAAGGAAAATTAACTCACTGTCCTTACAGGTCCCTGGAAACAAGGACTTGCAGAGTGAAAGAAACTGACACTGTCCCTACCTAGAGTTTTCTGTCCCTAGAATAAATGTTTTTTTTAAGCACAATATAGCACAAGGACAATTAACTCACTGTCCTTACAGGTCCCTGGAAACAAGGACTTGCAGAGTGAAAAAAAAAAAACACTCTCCCTACCTAGAGTTTTCTGTCCCTAGAAAAAATGTTTTTTTTAAGCACAATATAGCACAAGGACAATTAACTCACTGTCCTTACAGGTCCCTGGAAACAAGGACTTGCAGAGTGAAAGAAAAAAAACACTCTCCCTACCTACAGTTTTCTGTCCCTAGAAAAAATGTTTTTTTTAATCACAATATAGCACAAGGAAAATTAACTCACTGTCCTTACAGGTCCCTGGAAACAAGGACTTGCAGAGTGAAAGAAAAAAAACACTCTCCCTACCTACAGTTTTCTGTCCCTAGAAAAAATGTTTTTTTTAATCACAATATAGCACAAGGAAAATTAACTCACTGTCCTTACAGGTCCCTGGAAACAAGGACTTGCAGAGTGAAAGAAACTGACACTGTCCCTACCTAGAGTTTTCTGTCCCTAGAATAAATGTTTTTTTTAATCACAATATAGCACAAGGACAATTCACTCAATGTCTCTCCAGGTCCCTGGAAACAAGGACTTGCAGAGTGAAAGAAACTGACACTGTCCCTACCTAGAGTTTTCTGTCCCTAGAATAAATGTTTTTTTTAAGCACAATATAGCACAAGGACAATTAACTCACTGTCCTTACAGGTCCCTGGAAACAAGGACTTGCAGAGTGAAAAAAAAAAAACACTCTCCCTACCTAGAGTTTTCTGTCCCTAGAAAAAATGTTTTTTTTAATCACAATATAGCACAAGGACAATTAACTCACTGTCCTTACAGGTCCCTGGAAACAAGGACTTGCAGAGTGAAAGAAAAAAAACACTCTCCCTACCTACAGTTTTCTGTCCCTAGAAAAAATGTTTTTTTTAATCACAATATAGCACAAGGAAAATTAACTCACTGTCCTTACAGGTCCCTGGAAACAAGGACTTGCAGAGTGAAAGAAACTGACACTGTCCCTACCTAGAGTTTTCTGTCCCTAGAATAAATGTTTTTTTTAATCACAATATAGCACAAGGAAAATTAACTCACTGTCCTTACAGGTCCCTGGAAACAAGGACTTGCAGAGTGAAAGAAAAAAAACACTCTCCCTACCTACAGTTTTCTGTCCCTAGAAAAAATGTTTTTTTTAATCACAATATAGCACAAGGAAAATTAACTCACTGTCCTTACAGGTCCCTGGAAACAAGGACTTGCAGAGTGAAAGAAACTGACACTGTCCCTACCTAGAGTTTTCTGTCCCTAGAATAAATGTTTTTTTTAATCACAATATAGCACAAGGACAATTCACTCAATGTCTCTCCAGGTCCCTGGAAACAAGGACTTGCAGAGTGAAAGAAACTGACACTGTCCCTACCTAGAGTTTTCTGTCCCTAGAATAAATGTTTTTTTTAAGCACAATATAGCACAAGGACAATTAACTCACTGTCCTTACAGGTCCCTGGAAACAAGGACTTGCAGAGTGAAAGAAAAAAAACACTCTCCCTACCTACAGTTTTCTGTCCCTAGAAAAAATGTTTTTTTTAATCACAATATAGCACAAGGAAAATTAACTCACTGTCCTTACAGGTCCCTGGAAACAAGGACTTGCAGAGTGAAAGAAAAAAAACACTCTCCCTACCTACAGTTTTCTGTCCCTAGAAAAAATGTTTTTTTTAATCACAATATAGCACAAGGAAAATTAACTCACTGTCCTTACAGGTCCCTGGAAACAAGGACTTGCAGAGTGAAAGAAACTGACACTGTCCCTACCTAGAGTTTTCTGTCCCTAGAATAAATGTTTTTTTTAATCACAATATAGCACAAGGAAAATTAACTCACTGTCCTTACAGGTCCCTGGAAACAAGGACTTGCAGAGTGAAAGAAACTGACACTGTCCCTACCTAGAGTTTTCTGTCCCTAGAATAAATGTTTTTTTTAAGCACAATATAGCACAAGGACAATTAACTCACTGTCCTTACAGGTCCCTGGAAACAAGGACTTGCAGAGTGAAAGAAAAAAAACACTCTCCCTACCTAGAGTTTTCTGTCCCTAGAAAAAATGTTTTTTTTAATCACAATATAGCACAAGGAAAATTAACTCACTGTCCTTACAGGTCCCTGGAAACAAGGACTTGCAGAGTGAAAGAAACTGACACTGTCCCTACCTAGAGTTTTCTGTCCCTAGAATAAATGTTTTTTTTAATCACAATATAGCACAAGGAAAATTAACTCACTGTCCTTACAGGTCCCTGGAAACAAGGACTTGCAGAGTGAAAGAAAAAAAACACTCTCCCTACCTACAGTTTTCTGTCCCTAGAAAAAATGTTTTTTTTAATCACAATATAGCACAAGGAAAATTAACTCACTGTCCTTACAGGTCCCTGGAAACAAGGACTTGCAGAGTGAAAGAAACTGACACTGTCCCTACCTAGAGTTTTCTGTCCCTAGAATAAATGTTTTTTTTAATCACAATATAGCACAAGGAAAATTAACTCACTGTCCTTACAGGTCCCTGGAAACAAGGACTTGCAGAGTGAAAGAAAAAAAACACTCTCCCTACCTACAGTTTTCTGTCCCTAGAAAAAATGTTTTTTTTAATCACAATATAGCACAAGGAAAATTAACTCACTGTCCTTACAGGTCCCTGGAAACAAGGACTTGCAGAGTGAAAGAAACTGACACTGTCCCTACCTAGAGTTTTCTGTCCCTAGAATAAATGTTTTTTTTAATCACAATATAGCACAAGGACAATTCACTCAATGTCTCTCCAGGTCCCTGGAAACAAGGACTTGCAGAGTGAAAGAAACTGACACTGTCCCTACCTAGAGTTTTCTGTCCCTAGAATAAATGTTTTTTTTAAGCACAATATAGCACAAGGAAAATTAACTCACTGTCCTTACAGGTCCCTGGAAACAAGGACTTGCAGAGTGAAAGAAACTGACACTGTCCCTACCTAGAGTTTTCTGTCCCTAGAATAAATGTTTTTTTTAAGCACAATATAGCACAAGGACAATTAACTCACTGTCCTTA
Organism: Rana muscosa; assembly: GCA_029206835.1. Classification (NCBI taxonomy): domain Eukaryota; kingdom Metazoa; phylum Chordata; class Amphibia; order Anura; family Ranidae; genus Rana; species Rana muscosa. The sequence continues at coordinate 627,031,589 of CM055117.1, read as the reverse complement.
CAGGTCCCTGGAAACAAGGACTTGCAGAGTGAAAGAAAAAAAACACTCTCCCTACCTACAGTTTTCTGTCCCTAGAAAAAATGTTTTTTTTAATCACAATATAGCACAAGGAAAATTAACTCACTGTCCTTACAGGTCCCTGGAAACAAGGACTTGCAGAGTGAAAGAAACTGACACTGTCCCTACCTAGAGTTTTCTGTCCCTAGAATAAATGTTTTTTTTAATCACAATATAGCACAAGGAAAATTAACTCACTGTCCTTACAGGTCCCTGGAAACAAGGACTTGCAGAGTGAAAGAAACTGACACTGTCCCTACCTAGAGTTTTCTGTCCCTAGAATAAATGTTTTTTTTAAGCACAATATAGCACAAGGACAATTAACTCACTGTCCTTACAGGTCCCTGGAAACAAGGACTTGCAGAGTGAAAGAAACTGACACTGTCCCTACCTAGAGTTTTCTGTCCCTAGAATAAATGTTTTTTTTAATCACAATATAGCACAAGGAAAATTAACTCACTGTCCTTACAGGTCCCTGGAAACAAGGACTTGCAGAGTGAAAGAAACTGACACTGTCCCTACCTAGAGTTTTCTGTCCCTAGAATAAATGTTTTTTTTAATCACAATATAGCACAAGGACAATTAACTCACTGTCCTTACAGGTCCCTGGAAACAAGGACTTGCAGAGTGAAAGAAACTGACACTGTCCCTACCTAGAGTTTTCTGTCCCTAGAATAAATGTTTTTTTTAAGCACAATATAGCACAAGGACAATTAACTCACTGTCCTTACAGGTCCCTGGAAACAAGGACTTGCAGAGTGAAAGAAACTGACACTGTCCCTACCTAGAGTTTTCTGTCCCTAGAATAAATGTTTTTTTTAATCACAATATAGCACAAGGAAAATTAACTCACTGTCCTTACAGGTCCCTGGAAACAAGGACTTGCAGAGTGAAAGAAACTGACACTGTCCCTACCTAGAGTTTTCTGTCCCTAGAATAAATGTTTTTTTTAATCACAATATAGCACAAGGACAATTAACTCACTGTCCTTACAGGTCCCTGGAAACAAGGACTTGCAGAGTGAAAGAAACTGACACTGTCCCTACCTAGAGTTTTCTGTCCCTAGAATAAATGTTTTTTTTAAGCACAATATAGCACAAGGACAATTAACTCACTGTCCTTACAGGTCCCTGGAAACAAGGACTTGCAGAGTGAAAGAAACTGACACTGTCCCTACCTAGAGTTTTCTGTCCCTAGAATAAATGTTTTTTTTAAGCACACTATAGCAGAAGCACAAAACACACTGACACTCTCCCTACCTATCCTTCTCTTTCCCTAAACTAAAGGAATCCAGGTTAAGCAAGAAAGAAATAACAGTCACTGTCCCTGCCTATGCTACTCTATCCCTGCTCCGGAACACACTACACTAGGCCGCCGTGCTGGCGGCCTTTTATAGTGTGGGGCGTGTACTAAACACCCTCAGCAATAATTGGCCACAGGCATCCTGCCTGTGGCCAATCATTGCTCTCCTCGCTGCCGGCGCTGTGATTGGCCAAGCATGCGGGGTCACAGTGCATGCTTGGCCAATCACAGCGCCTGGATGACACTGCGATGGCGTAGTGCATTGTGGGCCGTTCGCGTCACTCGAATTTGGCGCGAACGGCCCAAATCGTTCGATCTTCGTCGAACGATCGAACAGCCAATGTTCGAGTCGAACGTATGTTCGACTCGAACACGAAGCTCATCCCTACTCAAGACCCAGTAAGCCAGAGGATTTTCGGTGGGGAAGGTGTCCAAGTCTGACCTTGCCCCTAGATATTCCTGCACCATGTTTATCAGACGCTGGCGATGGTTGCTGGAACCGATCATACTTTGGGGCTGCGGACTAAAGAATTGTCTGAACGCATCGGTCAGACGGCCACCTTCCCCACCGCTCCTTCTTTGACTGGCCGAAGCCTCAGCAACTCGTTGTCCAGGACCAGGAGTTTGCAACCTCCCAGTCTCTGGGAACGCGTTGCACAGACCTTTCTGCAAGGCCTCCCGGAGTTGTCTCATCCTCTGCTCCCTCTGCGACGGTAACATAAGGTCCGCAACCTTACCCTTGTACCGTGGATCAAGGAGAGTGGCCAGCCAGTAATGGTCCCTCTCCTTGATCCGAAGAATACGAGGATCCTTCCGCAGACTTTGCAGGATCAGGGAGGCCATGCAGCGTAGGTTTGCTGAGGCATTCGCTCCGGAGTCCTCTGGGTCACTAAGGACGACATGATCCGCAGCCACCTCCTCCCAGCCACGTACAAGTCCACTGGTTTCTTGGGACTGTAAATCATCCCTAAAAGACTGCTGCTGATGATGCTGAGTGCCAGCCTCCACCTCCATGCTGACACAATCCTCCTCCTCCTCCTCCTCCTCCTCCTCCTCCTCCTCTTCCTGTGCGATGGGTGGGACAGAAGGAACACTGTCTGGGTAAAGGGGGCCTTGAGAGGCAAGGAAGTCCTCCTCTTCCTGCCTCTGTTCTGCCTCAAGTGCCCTGTCCATTATTCCACGCAGCGTGTGCTCCAACAGGTGGACAAGAGGTACAGTGTCACTGATGCATGCACTGTCACTGCTCACCATCCTCGTGGCCTCCTCAAATGGTGCCAGGACAGTGCATGCATCCCTGATCATGCCCCACTGGCGTGGAGAAAAAAAACCAAGCTCCCCTGACCCTGTCCTGGTGCCGTAGTCGCACAGGTACTCATTGATGGCCCTCTGCTGCGTGTGCAGCCGCTGCAGCATGGCCAACGTTGAGTTCCACCTGGTGGGCATGTCACATATAAGGCGGTTCTTGGGCAGGTTCAACTCCTTTTGCAGCTCAGCCAGGCGAGCACTGGCATTATAAGATCTGCGGAAATGCACACAGACTTTCCTGGCCTGCCTCAGGACATCCTGTAAGCCCGGGTACCTGCCCAAGAAGCGCTGCACCACCAGGTTAAGGACGTGAGCCACACAGGGCACATGGGTCAGTTGTCCCTGTCGGAGGGCGGAGAGGAGGTTGGTGCCATTGTCGCAAACCACCATTCCTGGCTTAAGCTGGCGTGGCGTCAACCACCTCTCGGCCTGGCCCTGCAGAGCAGACAGGACCTCTGCCCCAGTGTGGCTTCTGTCCCCCAAACACACCAGCGCAAGCACGGCATGGCATCTTTTTGCCTGCGTACTTGCGTAGCCCCGTGAACGGCTACGGAGCACCGCTGGTTCATAGGACAAACCACAGGAAGAGGCCATGGAGGAAGAAGAAGAGGAGGGGGTGGAGGAGAGAGGTGTGTCACAACCAGTAGTAGCATTTTGGAGGCGTGGCGGTGGGACAACCTCCAACACTACTGCACCTTGTCCTGAATCCTTCCCAGCTGCCAAAAGAGTGACCCAATGGGCCGTGAAAGAAAGGTAACGTCCCTGTCCATGCCTGCTGGACCATGAGTCAGCGGTAATATGCACCTTACCGCTGACCGCCCTGTCCAGCGAGGCCAAGACATTGCCTTCCACATGCCGGTAGAGAGCCGGAATAGCCTTCCGTGAGAAAAAGTGGCGTTTGGGAACCTGCCACTGAGGAACCGCACATTGCACAAACTCACGGAAGGGGGCCGAGTCTACCAACTGAAAAGGCAGCAGTTGAAGCGCTAGCAATTTAGCCAAGCTAGCATTCAACCGCTGGGCATGTGGATGGCTGGGAGTGAACTTCTTTCGACGGTCCAGCAGCTGGGGCAGGGAAATTTGCCTGCTAGAATCGGACGTCGGTGTACTGCTAGCAGAGTGGGCGCAAGTACTTGGCTGTGACACACCTAATTCTACACCTTCATTCCTCTCAGTGCATGTTTCAGAGAGGACTGAAGTTATAGTGGGGTTGGAGATCCCAGCTGATGCGGTGCAAGGAGAGGTCCGCTTTGTTCTTTGGTGTGGGTCTTTGAGGTAGGCTTGCCAACGAGCTGCATGGCAGGTCAACATATGTCTGGTCAGGCATGTGGTACCCAAGCGGCTGATGTTTTGGCCACGCGATATACGCTTGAGACATATGTTGCAAACAGCAGCTGTGCGATCTGATGCACTAGCCTCAAAAAAGGCCCACACCAAAGAACTTTTTGAATGACGGGCAGAGGCAGCGCCCTGCACAGGCGGAGCTCTGCGGTGTGATTCCGTCGGTGTACTGCCCTTACGCTGGCCACCAAAGGGCATCCTGCCTCGTTGGAGATGTGCCTCCTCCTCATCCTCCTCCTCTCTCCTATTAGGCACCCACGTGGAGTCATTGACCTCATCATCCCCTCCCTCCTCATCACTGGAGCCAATCTGGCAGTATGCTGCAGCTGCTGGAACATGACTGCCAGATTGGTGTCCTTCTTGAGCATCCCCTCTGTCTGCTCTCACGCTACTGCCTTCCTCTAGCTGGGTTTCATCATCAGACCCTTCGAAATGCTGGGCATCCTCCTGGAGCATGTACCCAACACTGTGCTGAAACAGTTCGGGGGACTCCTCAGGAGGAGGACATGGTGGGTCTAGGGAAGGAGTGACTGATGATTTGTCTGACATTGATACCAGGGAAGACGACGCTTTGGCAGCTGCTTTTCCAGTACCCTGAGCCTGGGTGAGAGAGGATGAGGAGGAGGAGGAGGGCTTGGTCATCCACTCTACCAAGTCTTCGGCATGATGTGGCTCAACATGTCCAGCTGCCGAAAAGAAGGACAAGCGTGTCCCATGGGCATGTGCTGATGACAATGCACCGCGTCCACGACCAGCACTGTTGCCCCCAGACACAGAGCCTGCTTGCCCTCTTTTATTGCCTCCTGACTGTCTGCCTCTCCTTGTTTGCCTTCCAGACATTCTAATAGATGGCCTGCAGGGAGATGGGAAAAAAGCAATAAGGGCTACCTTCAGGTGTCCTTCTCTGTCCCTTGAAACAAGGACTTTCACAGTGAAAGAAACTGACACTGTCCCTACCTAGAGTTTTCTGTCCCTAGAATAAATGTTTTTTTTAATCACAATATAGCACAAGGACAATTCACTCAATGTCTCTCCAGGTCCCTGGAAACAAGGACTTGCAGAGTGAAAGAAACTGACACTGTCCCTACCTAGAGTTTTCTGTCCCTAGAATAAATGTTTTTTTTAATCACAATATAGCACAAGGACAATTCACTCAATGTCTCTCCAGGTCCCTGGAAACAAGGACTTGCAGAGTGAAAGAAACTGACACTGTCCCTACCTAGAGTTTTCTGTCCCTAGAATAAATGTTTTTTTTAAGCACAATATAGCACAAGGAAAATTAACTCACTGTCCTTACAGGTCCCTGGAAACAAGGACTTGCAGAGTGAAAGAAACTGACACTGTCCCTACCTAGAGTTTTCTGTCCCTAGAATAAATGTTTTTTTTAAGCACAATATAGCACAAGGACAATTAACTCACTGTCCTTACAGGTCCCTGGAAACAAGGACTTGCAGAGTGAAAAAAAAAAAACACTCTCCCTACCTAGAGTTTTCTGTCCCTAGAAAAAATGTTTTTTTTAAGCACAATATAGCACAAGGAAAATTAACTCACTGTCCTTACAGGTCCCTGGAAACAAGGACTTGCAGAGTGAAAGAAAAAAAACACTCTCCCTACCTACAGTTTTCTGTCCCTAGAAAAAATGTTTTTTTTAATCACAATATAGCACAAGGAAAATTAACTCACTGTCCTTACAGGTCCCTGGAAACAAGGACTTGCAGAGTGAAAGAAACTGACACTGTCCCTACCTAGAGTTTTCTGTCCCTAGAATAAATGTTTTTTTTAATCACAATATAGCACAAGGAAAATTAACTCACTGTCCTTACAGGTCCCTGGAAACAAGGACTTGCAGAGTGAAAGAAAAAAAACACTCTCCCTACCTACAGTTTTCTGTCCCTAGAAAAAATGTTTTTTTTAAGCACAATATAGCACAAGGAAAATTAACTCACTGTCCTTACAGGTCCCTGGAAACAAGGACTTGCAGAGTGAAAGAAAAAAAACACTCTCCCTACCTACAGTTTTCTGTCCCTAGAAAAAATGTTTTTTTTAATCACAATATAGCACAAGGAAAATTAACTCACTGTCCTTACAGGTCCCTGGAAACAAGGACTTGCAGAGTGAAAGAAAAAAAACACTCTCCCTACCTACAGTTTTCTGTCCCTAGAAAAAATGTTTTTTTTAAGCACAATATAGCACAAGGAAAATTAACTCACTGTCCTTACAGGTCCCTGGAAACAAGGACTTGCAGAGTGAAAGAAAAAAAACACTCTCCCTACCTACAGTTTTCTGTCCCTAGAAAAAATGTTTTTTTTAATCACAATATAGCACAAGGAAAATTAACTCACTGTCCTTACAGGTCCCTGGAAACAAGGACTTGCAGAGTGAAAGAAACTGACACTGTCCCTACCTAGAGTTTTCTGTCCCTAGAATAAATGTTTTTTTTAATCACAATATAGCACAAGGAAAATTAACTCACTGTCCTTACAGGTCCCTGGAAACAAGGACTTGCAGAGTGAAAGAAAAAAAACACTCTCCCTACCTACAGTTTTCTGTCCCTAGAAAAAATGTTTTTTTTAAGCACAATATAGCACAAGGAAAATTAACTCACTGTCCTTACAGGTCCCTGGAAACAAGGACTTGCAGAGTGAAAGAAAAAAAACACTCTCCCTACCTACAGTTTTCTGTCCCTAGAAAAAATGTTTTTTTTAATCACAATATAGCACAAGGAAAATTAACTCACTGTCCTTACAGGTCCCTGGAAACAAGGACTTGCAGAGTGAAAGAAACTGACACTGTCCCTACCTAGAGTTTTCTGTCCCTAGAATAAATGTTTTTTTTAAGCACAATATAGCACAAGGACAATTAACTCACTGTCCTTACAGGTCCCTGGAAACAAGGACTTGCAGAGTGAAAAAAAAAAAACACTCTCCCTACCAAGAGTTTTCTGTCCCTAGAAAAAATGTTTTTTTTAAGCACAATATAGCACAAGGAAAATTAACTCACTGTCCTTACAGGTCCCTGGAAACAAGGACTTGCAGAGTGAAAGAAAAAAAACACTCTCCCTACCTACAGTTTTCTGTCCCTAGAAAAAATGTTTTTTTTAATCACAATATAGCACAAGGAAAATTAACTCACTGTCCTTACAGGTCCCTGGAAACAAGGACTTGCAGAGTGAAAGAAACTGACACTGTCCCTACCTAGAGTTTTCTGTCCCTAGAATAAATGTTTTTTTTAATCACAATATAGCACAAGGAAAATTAACTCACTGTCCTTACAGGTCCCTGGAAACAAGGACTTGCAGAGTGAAAGAAAAAAAACACTCTCCCTACCTACAGTTTTCTGTCCCTAGAAAAAATGTTTTTTTTAAGCACAATATAGCACAAGGAAAATTAACTCACTGTCCTTACAGGTCCCTGGAAACAAGGACTTGCAGAGTGAAAGAAAAAAAACACTCTCCCTACCTACAGTTTTCTGTCCCTAGAAAAAATGTTTTTTTTAATCACAATATAGCACAAGGAAAATTAACTCACTGTCCTTACAGGTCCCTGGAAACAAGGACTTGCAGAGTGAAAGAAAAAAAACACTCTCCCTACCTACAGTTTTCTGTCCCTAGAAAAAATGTTTTTTTTAAGCACAATATAGCACAAGGAAAATTAACTCACTGTCCTTACAGGTCCCTGGAAACAAGGACTTGCAGAGTGAAAGAAAAAAAACACTCTCCCTACCTACAGTTTTCTGTCCCTAGAAAAAATGTTTTTTTTAATCACAATATAGCACAAGGAAAATTAACTCACTGTCCTTACAGGTCCCTGGAAACAAGGACTTGCAGAGTGAAAGAAACTGACACTGTCCCTACCTAGAGTTTTCTGTCCCTAGAATAAATGTTTTTTTTAATCACAATATAGCACAAGGAAAATTAACTCACTGTCCTTACAGGTCCCTGGAAACAAGGACTTGCAGAGTGAAAGAAAAAAAACACTCTCCCTACCTACAGTTTTCTGTCCCTAGAAAAAATGTTTTTTTTAAGCACAATATAGCACAAGGAAAATTAACTCACTGTCCTTACAGGTCCCTGGAAACAAGGACTTGCAGAGTGAAAGAAAAAAAACACTCTCCCTACCTACAGTTTTCTGTCCCTAGAAAAAATGTTTTTTTTAATCACAATATAGCACAAGGAAAATTAACTCACTGTCCTTACAGGTCCCTGGAAACAAGGACTTGCAGAGTGAAAGAAAAAAAACACTCTCCCTACCTACAGTTTTCTGTCCCTAGAAAAAATGTTTTTTTTAATCACAATATAGCACAAGGAAAATTAACTCACTGTCCTTACAGGTCCCTGGAAACAAGGACTTGCAGAGTGAAAGAAACTGACACTGTCCCTACCTAGAGTTTTCTGTCCCTAGAATAAATGTTTTTTTTAAGCACAATATAGCACAAGGACAATTAACTCACTGTCCTTACAGGTCCCTGTAAACAAGGACTTGCAGAGTGAAAAAAAAAAAACACTCTCCCTACCTAGAGTTTTCTGTCCCTAGAAAAAATGTTTTTTTTTAAGCACAATATAGCACAAGGACAATTAACTCACTGTCCTTACAGGTCCCTGGAAACAAGGACTTGCAGAGTGAAAGAAAAAAAACACTCTCCCTACCTACAGTTTTCTGTCCCTAGAAAAAATGTTTTTTTTAATCACAATATAGCACAAGGAAAATTAACTCACTGTCCTTACAGGTCCCTGGAAACAAGGACTTGCAGAGTGAAAGAAAAAAAACACTCTCCCTACCTACAGTTTTCTGTCCCTAGAAAAAATGTTTTTTTTAATCACAATATAGCACAAGGAAAATTAACTCACTGTCCTTACAGGTCCCTGGAAACAAGGACTTGCAGAGTGAAAGAAACTGACACTGTCCCTACCTAGAGTTTTCTGTCCCTAGAATAAATGTTTTTTTTAAGCACAATATAGCACAAGGACAATTAACTCACTGTCCTTACAGGTCCCTGGAAACAAGGACTTGCAGAGTGAAAGAAACTGACACTGTCCCTACCTAGAGTTTTCTGTCCCTAGAATAAATGTTTTTTTTAAGCACAATATAGCACAAGGACAATTAACTCACTGTCCTTACAGGTCCCTGGAAACAAGGACTTGCAGAGTGAAAGAAACTGACACTGTCCCTACCTAGAGTTTTCTGTCCCTAGAATAAATGTTTTTTTTAAGCACAATATAGCACAAGGAAAATTAACTCACTGTCCTTACAGGTCCCTGGAAACAAGGACTTGCAGAGTGAAAGAAACTGACACTGTCCCTACCTAGAGTTTTCTGTCCCTAGAATAAATGTTTTTTTTAAGCACAATATAGCACAAGGACAATTAACTCACTGTCCTTACAGGTCCCTGGAAACAAGGACTTGCAGAGTGAAAGAAAAAAAACACTCTCCCTACCTACAGTTTTCTGTCCCTAGAAAAAATGTTTTTTTTAATCACAATATAGCACAAGGAAAATTAACTCACTGTCCTTACAGGTCCCTGGAAACAAGGACTTGCAGAGTGAAAGAAACTGACACTGTCCCTACCTAGAGTTTTCTGTCCCTAGAATAAATGTTTTTTTTAATCACAATATAGCACAAGGAAAATTAACTCACTGTCCTTACAGGTCCCTGGAAACAAGGACTTGCAGAGTGAAAGAAACTGACACTGTCCCTACCTAGAGTTTTCTGTCCCTAGAATAAATGTTTTTTTTAAGCACAATATAGCACAAGGACAATTAACTCACTGTCCTTACAGGTCCCTGGAAACAAGGACTTGCAGAGTGAAAGAAAAAAAACACTCTCCCTACCTACAGTTTTCTGTCCCTAGAATAAATGTTTTTTTTAATCACAATATAGCACAAGGACAATTAACTCACTGTCCTTACAGGTCCCTGGAAACAAGGACTTGCAGAGTGAAAGAAACTGACACTGTCCCTACCTAGAGTTTTCTGTCCCTAGAATAAATGTTTTTTTTAAGCACAATATAGCACAAGGACAATTAACTCACTGTCCTTACAGGTCCCTGGAAACAAGGACTTGCAGAGTGAAAGAAACTGACACTGTCCCTACCTAGAGTTTTCTGTCCCTAGAATAAATGTTTTTTTTAAGCACACTATAGCAGAAGCACAAAACACACTGACACTCTCCCTACCTATCCTTCTCTTTCCCTAAACTAAAGGAATCCAGGTTAAGCAAGAAAGAAATAACAGTCACTGTCCCTGCCTATGCTACTCTATCCCTGCTCCGGAACACACTACACTAGGCCGCCGTGCTGGCGGCCTTTTATAGTGTGGGGCGTGTACTAAACACCCTCAGCAATAATTGGCCACAGGCATCCTGCCTGTGGCCAATCATTGCTCTCCTCGCTGCCGGCGCTGTGATTGGCCAAGCATGCGGGGTCACAGTGCATGCTTGGCCAATCACAGCGCCTGGATGACACTGCGATGGCGTAGTGCATTGTGGGCCGTTCGCGTCACTCGAATTTGGCGCGAACGGCCCAAATCGTTCGATCTTCGTCGAACGATCGAACAGCCAATGTTCGAGTCGAACGTATGTTCGACTCGAACACGAAGCTCATCCCTAATCCTGACAAGTGCTCCAGGCCCTGCTGCAGAGAAACACCCACATAACAGGATATTACCACCTCCGTGCTTTACTGTGGGAATGGTGTTATTTGAATGGTGAGCTGTATTAGATTTATGCCAGACATATTGTTTGGTGTTGAGGTCAAATAATTAAATTTTAGTCTCACCTGACCAGAACAACCTTTTCCATGTCTCAAAATCTTCAAGGTGCATTTAAGGTGGTCAGATGAGACTAAAATGTAGTATTTGACCTCAGCACCAAACTATATATTTGGCAGAAATCCAATACATCTCACCAGTCACCACCCAAATAACACCATTCCTACAATTCCCTGCATTTGGTCATGATCTCTGATGCAATATGACAAAGCACAAGGGAGTGTGGGGAGTTTCACTTTGCTTTGAACTGTCCTAAGCAACTTCTCTGCCCAGCTGTGCTCTGGAGCATGTCACGAGCACCTCTCCACAGCACTGTGTGATAACAGCAAGTTCAATTCACAGTAAAGTGAGAAGGTAGCATGGCAGTAGCAAAAATTGCACTGCGGTTGGGGCATCATCAGCTATACCACTAGAATGCACTGAAACATATGCCCTGTTTTATGTTTTAAGTTAAAGTTAATTGGTTGCTAAGGTATCACTAGCACCATTGTACCCCAGGTTGATACATTTCGGAAGGCTGTAGTCCTATGAAGGAATGCTTATACTTAAGCCTAGTACACACGGGCCGAATGTCGGGTGGCATTGGCTGGTTCAATAGAAACCAATGTCTAAGAGCGCTGACCGGAGTCTTCTGGTAAGGGAGGGAGTCCCCCTGTCAGAACACAATATCACAGCAGGGGAGATTGCTGTACTAACATTGGATTGTTAGTACAGCGGCTCTGACTTGAGCTGTCAGTTTTTTTCCGTTCAACCCAGCGGGATGAAGTGTGTACGAGGCTTTAGTGTGTGGGCTTCTAGTGTGTTGCTGTACTACTGAAAAGGGCTGCCATCAGGGGGGTACAGCCCATACACTTGTAAGGGGCCCGAGCGTCTCAAAGGGCCCAGACGCCTGGCGGGGATGGGAGAAGGCAGGTGCAGGTACAGAGGAGCTTCCTGGCTGCTTCTGTATGAGTGTGAGTCGGCAGCTGCTGCTGCTCTGTGTCATTGAGCTCACATTGGGCTCTTTGCTGCCACCTCTGGCAACTTACTGCATGTGCACTCCTCGTGTGTGCTGCCTGTACTCTATCCTGGACTGCAGCTCCTATCTGTGTCTCAGCCACATGTGGAAACAAGAGCTGGGACTAGGAAGACCACCTTACAAGTAAGGGCTATTGTACAAGTAAAGGGGGGGGTGTGGCTGTGTACATGTCTGTGTATGTGTGTACATGTGTGTGTGTGTGTACATGTCTGTTTGCGTGTGTGTGTAAATGTCTGTCTGTGTGTGTATATGTCTGTGTGTGTGCGCGTGTGTACGTGTGTCATATATACACATATGAGGGGGCTAAGAGCATACAGGTGTGGGGGGGGGACTGAGAGCGTACAGGTGTGTGTGGGGGGCTGAGAGCATACAGGTGTGGGTGTGGGCTGAGAGCATACAGGTGTGAGGAGGGGGCTGAGAGTGTACAGGTGTGAGGAGGGGACTGAGAGTGTACAGGTGTGAGGGGGCTGAGAGTGTACAGGTGTGGGGGGGGCTGAGAGCATACAGGTGTGAGTGGGCTGAGAGCAGACAGGTCTGAGGGGGGCTGAGAGTGTACAGGTGTGAGGGGGGCTGAGGCACTGAAGGACTTGGTAAGATGGCTTGTGGGCAGATTCGGTGCAACGGCCAGTTGGTGGTCAGGCCCGGGGGGGGGGGGAGGCCTAAAGCTGTGTAAGGGGCCCCACAATTTTCTGATGGCTGCCCTGTGTGTAGCCCAGACTGCAGCAGTGATGGAGACATTTACAGACATGCAGCAGGAGAAGCTGCATTCACCGAACACAGAGCAGCTAGTGTTAAAGTGGAACTTCCGCTTTAAGCACGCCTTGCCCCCTTACATGACACATTTGGCATTGCATTTTTTTGGGGGAGGGGGAGTGGGTACCTGGTTTTGACAGGTACTTCCTGTCCCACTTCCTTTCTTCCGTCTTCTTGCCACCTAGGCGGCTCCTCCTCTCTCCCTAGGCGGCCCCTCTCTCTCTGCAACACGTCACGGGTCCCAGAAGATTGCCTGGCCGCTTGGAGAGCGCGGTGAGTGCCTGGCTGTGAAGCCGCAAGCTGTCACAGCTGGGTGCCCACAGTTGCAATGACAGCGCCGCGAAGAGGAGGGGGAGAGGAGTGAGGCTTCGGGCGGCCGCATCGCTGGACCGTGGGACAGGTGAGTTTCTGTCTTTTAATAAACTGAAAAACGAGTGGCACTCCGCTTTGAGCCACCCTCCATCCACTAGGGGGCAAACTGAAGACATGGAGTGCTAAAGACTCTGAGGAGAAGTGTGAAAGACACTGGGAAATGTAATGCAAGCAAAAAAACTTCACCTGTATAATAGTTTGTTCTTGGACTTCAACTCCCAGATACACTGTGGTAGAGAGGAAAAGGGGCGTTCTAAGTATTTTTCTTGGGTTGAGAGGAGGAAGATGAAAGGAGGAAGAAGGGGTATTCTACAGGGTAACTGTAATATAATGACATCCCAGTCTTAGTCCGTAGGGTTCAATATTGAGTTGGCCCACCCTTTGCAGCTATAACAGGTTCAACTCTTCGGGAAGGCTGTCCACAAGGTTTTGGAGAGTGTCTATGGGAATGTTTGACCATTCTTCTAGAAGCGCATTTGTGAGGTCAGGCACTGATGTGGACGAGAAGGCCTGGCTTGCAGTCTCCACTCTAATTCATCCCAAAGGTGTTCTATCTGGGTGAGGTCAGGACTCTGTGAAAGCCAGTCAAATTCCTTCACCCCAAACTTGCTCATCCATGTCTTTATGGACCTTGCTTTGTGCACTGGTGTGCAGTCATGTTGGAACAGGAAGGGGCCATCCCCAAACTGTTCCCACAAAGTTGGGAGCATGAAGTTGCCCAAAATGTCTTGGTATTGGTATGCCCTTCACTGGAACTAAAGAGCCAAGCCCAACCCCTAAAAAACAACCCCACACCATAATCCCCCCTCTACCAAATGATTTGGACCAGTGCACAAAGCAGGATCTATAAAGACATGGATGAGCGAGTTTGAGGTGGAGGAACTTGGCTGGCCTGCACAGAATGCAGACCTCAACCTGATATAACACCTTTGGGATGAATTAGAGCAGAGACTGAGAGCCAGGCCTTCTCGTCCAACATCAGTGCCTGTCCTCACAAATGCACTTCTGGAATGGTCAAACATTTCCATAGACACACTCCTAAACCTTGTGGACAGCCTTCCCAGAAGAGTTGAAGCTGTTATAGCTGCAAAGGGTGGGCCAACTCAGTATTGAACCCTACGGACTAAGACTGGGATGCCAATAAAGTTAATGTGTGTGTAAAGGCAGCCATCCCAATACTTTTGACAATATAGTGTATCTTTTTTCTTATTATTTACTGTGTTTATATCCATCATGTAAAACCATTTTTTTTTTTTTTTTTTTTTACAAGGTGTCTTTTATTGAGTTTTTTGCATACAAGACAATAGGCAGTGTGTCAACAAAAACCACCAACAGTAAAAGAAAAAAAGAAAAACCTAAAATAAGCTCCAGTTTTACAGTGTAGTATGTGAGTGCTCAGCTGCTGATAGAGGTACAATAACATAACAAGAACTTTGTATGGAGTGACGTTGCTATTAGGTAGGATGACCACCAACAAATTCAAACATCCGCAGACACCCAAACAGTAAAGTATTGACTAAGTTTAAGTCAAAGAGCAAGGCCAAAACCCTTAAGCAGGGTATATAGAACAATAGGCTCACGATTACAAGACTAGCCGCATTTAGAAAGAAACTATCTTAGGACATGGTCACCAAAGCTGGGTTCTCCAACCACTGGGACCAAACTATGTAAGAACCAATTTTAAACATCCAAAAACAGATCACATAAAAGGAAATACATATAATAGATACAACAATATGTCTGTTTGATATTGCGGTTGATTTGATAAAACAATATGATTGCTTAGTTACTCCAACCAACTTAAATGGTCAGTTTGATAAAAAAAATCCCTATTATTAAAAAGGAAACAACTGTTCTCAGCAGATTGATTTGTTTCTTTGTTATAATGAATAACTGGTATGGAATAAAATCTGGTTTATAAATGTATATGATGGAACACACCTTTAACCAATATTTATTTCATTATATTTGGAAAAATCTGTTTGCATGGTTTACAAAACACAGATACCTAGACCGAATGAAGCCAGGTTGAAATGTTCTTAGATAACTCAGTATAAAGGAATATCTGTGTCACTGTGGAGGACATTCTGAAGGCTGCAGTAGTTTGCTGTCAACATAGCAAGTTAGAAACAGATAACTAATCTGTTCTTGCAAACTCCAAGTAGAACTCTTGGTGAGAAGCAAAAATTGTGACAGTAAATGGCAAATTAAAGATTAAACAAGACCTTTAAATCTATGAAAGCCAAATGCTGTAGTTTTGAGTCACTGCACCCAAAACAAAAACATTTTTCTGTTACTTACCGTAGATCACAATTGGGAATATTTATTGTATTCCACTCATATTACTATATTTTTCATTTTGGGAAACTGACTGTGTAATGTCGTTGTACAATCATTTAGTAATTTTATAACAAATACATTTTTAAGTATTCCCCAAAGGAGATGGAATTAAAAAAAATTCTCCTGAAAAGAAATATTATGTAAACTGAGCACTCCCCATCCCCCCCCCCCAAATACTGCATCCCACATGACATTGTACAAAAGTCACATGCAATAGAACAAACAATTTCTCCAGCGCTCAAAAGGGACCAGGCCCGGACTGGGACAAAAAATAGGCCCGGGCATTTTAGACTGAGCAGCCCGGGGGGGGGGGGGGGGGGGGGGGGCGGTGGTGCTTTGCGGCGGCGGTTAATAATGGGATGTGGGGTTCCAGCACCTTGTACCTCTGGACCCCTTTACATTACACAGCACTCTGGACCCCTTTACATTACACAGCACCTTGCACCTCTGGACCCCTTTACATTACACAGCACCTTGCACCTCTGGACCCTTTTACATTACACAGCACCCTGCACCTCTGGACCCCTTACATTACACAGCACCCTGCACCCCTTTACATTACACAGCACCCTGCACCTCTGGACCCTTTTACATTACACAGCACCCTGCACCTCTGGACCCCTTTACATTACATAGCACCGCACCTCTGGACCCCTTTACATTACACAGCCCCCCACAGTTTGTTACACAGACACCCCCTAACAGTTCTGGACCCCCTGCATGTTACACAGACCCCCTACAATACAGAACCCCCTACAATACAGAAACCCCCCTACATTACAGAACCCACCTACATTACAGAACCCACCTACATTTCAAACCCCCCTACAATGCAGAACCCCCCTACAATACAGAACCCCCCCTACATTTCAGACCCCCCTACATTTGAGACCCCCCTACAATACAGAACCCCCCTACATTACAGAACCCCCCTATGTAGTGACATGTGCAGCAGTAACTTACAGCATGCCTGGAGATGAAGACACTCTGGCTGCTGTGTCCTCCTTTCTTTCTCCTTCAGCTGAGTGAACGAGTCTGTGGGAGGAGTGGAGGGGGCAGCCACACCCCCAGCTCCACCCACCAACCCCGGCTGCCTCCAGAGACATTGGAGATGATGGGGAGCAGGGGAGGGCTGGCAGCCTTAGGCCTGGGGGGCAAGTCCAGTCAAGTGGCACTTTGAAACACCGAATAAGCTCACCATCCCCAGTGCCCATCAGCGCAGCCTCACCAGTGCCCATCAGCGTAGCCTCACTAGTGCCCATCAGCACAGTCTGTTCAGTGCATGGGGATTAGAGAGGAGAGTAGCCGGATTACACAGAGCGGAGATCTCCCACTTGCCCAGCGTGGCCATGATGGAAGTCATCAGTATGCTGTCTATCATAAGAGCCAGTCCAGGAGGCGGGACTTTGTATGACAGTGGCCGCCAGGTAAGTGGGAGATCCCCGCTCTGTGAAATCTGGTGGCGCTCCCCCTCCGAGGCAGCCCAATGGGCACAGACCCTGGGCGCCCTCTCACTGCCCCATCTCGCAGTGCACCCGCTCCCAATTGGCCATACTTGGTCCAGGGACAGTGTCCTCAGTCCGGGGATGTCTGGTCACCCTAGGCTAGTGGCCAGCAGGACCCATCATGACTACAAGTCCCAGAATTCCACAGCGTGCGGCCGCACATGACCCTGTTCGGCCAATCACAGGGCGTTTGTGTAGCCTGCCACCTACAAGTCCCAGAATGCCACAGCATGCGGCCGTGCATCTGGCCGACTTCATTAAAAAAAATGGCAGCGAGGGCCCCTTGCATCCCGGCCCAGCCCGCCCCTGATGGGGAGACGTGACATGCTGTCCGGGCCTGAAAGGGACAATATAGTCCAGGTTAGACGCATAGAACCTCAGAGAAAAATACTTCAGCTCTCTTCAGACAGGGTATCCAGCCCAAAATTTGAGTATCTCTGAGGAAGGGATGTGTTCCTGAAAAGTGTTAGCCTGCCGACATCCCCAATTGTCATCCATCCTCATGTTGATTGACCATCAGAGAGAGCCTTGCATATTACTTCTGCTCTTTGTGAGTATTAATTTGGCTATTTGGCTTCTCCAATAAACCTTGGGCAATGCACTAGGTGTTTGCGCCCCCTGTGTGTTCTTTTGCCTTGTACAAAAGTACATAGGGTGTAAATAACCCTATAAAGAAAATGCTGACACTATACACAAACTTTCCAGTGTATAATAAATAGACTGTGTTGTGCATGTTCTATAGCCTTACAATTATTTCACTCCAGACTTACCTGTACATGAACATTGATGTTTTGTAACTAAAAATCATTACTGTAACTAGTGTGACAGCAGGAAGGTAAAGTCACCTGGTTGCATCCAGGGGGGTAGATATATTTCGCCCAGATTCAGGCTTTACGCCGACTTATACAACTAGGTGGAGAGTTGTATAAGCCCAGCTAAGGCTAGTGGGCTCATGGATGACTCATACCTCTAGGGAGAGGGCTGGGCGTCGTGCAGGCAGGGAGTTGATGAGGCCAGCTGAAGCCTGTCAGTTCGTTTAAGGCCTCTATAAAAACTCCCAGATTCATTAGATGTTGCTCATGCCTGGACCCAGACCTGTGTGGACTGTCTAGGGAGAGTGAACCCCTGTGCGGTGAGACAAAAGCCTGTGTGGCTATTTGCTTGGACATTTAAAACCAGGGACTTAGGGACTAGGACAGCACTAGGCTGATCCCAGTTGTTAGTTAGGAAACCTGTATGTTTAGTCAGAGGTCAAGTTGACCAGGATTTATTTTGTTTATATGTTTCTTTTGGCTTTGCTGTGTTTTGTCACTGTAAATAGAAAATAAACCGCACCTTTTTTTTTGATTTTGAAAACCACAACCTCCGTTTGCTGGGCCTGTTTTTGTGTGGGGAGCCCATCCCGGGGGTCACACACACCCGCTGCCGAGCTAACCCCCTCACAGTTGGTGGAGAACCAGTGGCAGTTTTTTTTAAGCCAGCATGGAGGAGATACTGAAGCAGCTGGCTCTAGCAAATGCCAATCAACAGCAGACAAATGCAGGTTTGCAAAAGAGCCTTGCAGCTCAACAACAGAACTTCGCAGCCCAGCAGCAAGCTCATCAACAGAGCCTTGCAGCCCAGCAGCAAGCTCACCAACAGAGTCTGGAAGCTCAGCAACAAGCCCAGCAGCAATCTGAGGCCCGCTTCATAGACCTGTTACAGAAGCAAGAGCAGAGACTACAACAAATGGAAGCAGTAATGCAGCAACGTCCGCAGACCAGTGAGGAAAGCCGTCCCACTAATACCGCGTCCTTTGGGGTGAGTCGTTTATTGACAAAAATGACTGGAGAGGATGATCCAGAGGTATTTTTGACCACATTTGAAAGGACTGCTGAAAGAGAAAAGTGGCCTGAGGAGCAGTGGGCTGGACTGGTGGCTCCTCTGTTAACTGGTGAATCGCAGAAGGCTTACTATGACCTAGAGCCTGACCAAGCAAAAGACTATGTGATGCTAAAAGCTGAGATATTGGCAAGGCTGGGTGTCACCCAGGCTGTCCGGGCTCAGCGTGTGCATAACTGGACTTTCCAGCTTGGAAAACCCCCCAGGTCTCAAATGTATGATCTCATTCACCTGAGCAGAAAGTGGCTACAGCCAGAGACTTTGTCCGCACCAAAGATTGTGGAACGTGTTGTAATGGATCGGTTTTTGAGAGCTCTTCCTACTGCCATCCAAAAGTGGGTAAGCCATGGAGACCCGGAGACGGCCGGTGGTCTTGTGGATCGTGTGGAGAAGTACTTGGCTACAGAGAACCTGACGGCCTCTTCCAGAGACACTCGGACTTTCCACCCTAAGACCAGACCATCCCCAGGGGCGGATAAGAGGATTCCAAGGGGTAAGGGTGGAGAGAGTGAGAGGGTGGGAGCTCTACCCCAAGTTTGGCGAGAACAGCCTGGGAAATCAGCGGCTCAAGAGGCGGCAAGAAGGATCGTTTGCTACCGCTGCCGGCAAGCGGGACATATTGCAGCCAATTGCCCGGTTGTGGAGGAACCCATGCAGTGTGACTTTCTGACGGGCAGACGTCAGTCGCTGTGTGCGACAGTCGCATGCACTGCCATTCGAGGAATTGAGAAACATTTATGCAAAATGTGTGTTAATGGTAGAAATGTTGTGGTATTGCTGGATTCAGGTAGCCTTGTGACCCTGATAAAGGCTGAGTTAGTTAAAACAGAGGTCTCTGGGAATAGCAAGGTAGCTGTTATTTGTGTGCATGGGGACACCCGAGAGTATCCAGTGACTACAGTGTGTTTCGAGACCCCCAAAGGTACCCTCTCTCATCCAGTGGGCTTAGTATCTCAGTTACCGTATGACGCCATTGTGGGAAGGGATTTTCCGAAGTTCTGGGAACTGTGGGATGATCCTGAGCCCCCCACTGGTGCCCCTATGTACCAGGAATGTGATAGCCAGAACTCCCCTGAGAGTGGTGAGGACTCTCCGGAATTTCCCTTATCAGTATTGGCAGGGGAGACTCAAGAAACTGGAGAGGAGCCCACCTCCTCAGACGAAAACCTACCGTCTGTGGAGTTTTCTGATCTTGAGGTTCACAGGGAAAACTTTGCCACAGAACAGTTGAAAGACCCCGCCCTAATAAAGGCACGCGAAAACGTAGTGAAAATAGATGGCGAGTTAGTGAACCCAGATAATACCTGCACTTACCCATACTTCAGCGTAGAGAAGGACCTACTGTATCGGGTGGCAAAAAGGGCAGAAGAAACCGTTGAGCAGCTTGTGGTGCCCAAACCTTACAGGAAGTTGGTGTTGGAGTTGGCCCATGGGCACATTCTTGGAGGTCATCTGGGGACAGAGAAAACCCGAGAGAGGGTATTACAGAGATTCTATTGGCCGGGGGTGATGAAGGACATAGAAAATTATTGTTCCTCCTGCCCTGTGTGTCAGAGGTCGGCCCCGATGCCACATTTCCGTAGCCCGCTGGTCCCTCTACCCATCATTGAGGTCCCGTTTGAGAGGATCGCCATGGATTTGGTAGGTCCTATAATCAAGTCCGCTAGGGGGCACCAGTACATATTAGTTATAATGGACTATGCCACCCGTTATCCAGAAGCGATCCCTCTCCGAAATACCTCGGCCAAAACCATAGCCAAAGAGCTATCTCTTGTGTTTAGCCGGGTGGGTATTTGTAAAGAACTGCTTACGGACCAAGGTACACCCTTTATGTCCCGGGTTATGAAGGAGCTGTGTAAATTGTTCAAAGTGACGCAATTACGTACATCTGTGTATCACCCCCAAACCGATGGGCTGGTTGAAAGATTCAACAAAACCCTAAAACAAATGTTGAAGAAAGTGGTGGATAGAGATGGAAAGGATTGGGACTGTCTACTTCCTTATCTGATGTTTGCTATTAGGGAGGTGCCCCAATCCTCTACGGGATTCTCCCCCTTTGAGTTACTGTATGGGAGACACCCAAGAGGGCTGTTGGATATTGCCAAGGAAACTTGGGAAAGTGAGAGTTCTCCCCACAGGAGTGTGATTGAGCATGTCGCCCTGATGCAAGACCGAATTGCACAGGTAATGCCCATCGTGAAGGAACATTTGGCCCAAGCGCAGTTAGCACAGCAGAGAGTGTACAACCGTGGAGCCAAGACCCGTACCTTTTCCCCGGGGGATAGGATACTGGTACTTGTCCCTACGGTTGAAAGTAAATTCCTTGCCAAATGGCAAGGCCCCTACGAGATAATGGAAAAAGTAAGCGAAGTGAATTACAAGGTCAGACAACCAGGAAGGCGAAAGCCCGAACAGATCTATCACGTTAATCTGTTGAAAGCCTGGAGGGATAGAGAGTCCCTAGTCGCAGACACTTGGTCACCAGCTCAAACTGGTTGCGTGATTCCTGAGGTTGGAATAGCAGCCACCTTGTCACAACCCCAACAACAGGAGGTTAAGGAGTTTGTGCTTCGCAACAAGGAGGTATTCTCTGAGCTGCCGGGACAAACATTTGGGGTAGAGCATGACATCATTACCCCGCCCGGTGAAAGGGTGAAGTTAAAACCCTATCGGATCCCAGAGGCCCGACGGGAGGCAATACGGGAGGAAGTACAGAAAATGCTGAACTTAGGGGTGATAGAGGAGTCCCAAAGTGATTGGTCTAGTCCCATTGTGTTGGTGCCTAAACCGGATGGGAGCTGGCGATTTTGTAACGATTTTCGTCAGTTGAACAAAGTTACAAAATTTGACACCTACCCCATGCCACGTATAGATGAGTTGATCGACCGGCTGGGAACAGCCCGATACATGACGACTCTTGACCTCACAAAAGGGTATTGGCAAATCCCCCTGGCCAAATTGGCCAAAGAGAAAACCGCATTTGTAACCCCAGACGGGGCGTTCCAATATAAAAGAATGCCGTTCGGGTTACAGAATGCGCCGGCCACATTCCAGCGGAAAATGGACCAGATGCTGAGGCCCCATCGGAAGTATGCTGCGGCTTACCTGGATGACGTAATTGTCCATAGCACAGATTGGGCCTCACATCTGCCAAAAGTGCAAGCAGTCCTGGACTCTGTTCGGGAAGCGGGGTTTACGGCTAACCCCAAGAAGTGTACCATTGGGCAGGAGGAGGCCAAATATCTTGGGTACACCATTGGGAGGGGAGTAATAAAACCCCAACTCAACAAAGTCGAGGCCATCCAGAGTTGGCCACGTCCCAACAGCAAGAAGCAGGTACGAGCCTTTCTGGGAATCGCTGGGTATTATCGGCGATTCATTCCCCACTTTGCTTCTAAGGCTGTGCCCCTAACCAACCTAACGAAGGGGAAAGGGTCGGTCATGATTAAATGGACCCCCGAGGCTGAGGCAGCATTCCAATTCTTGAAACAAGCCTTATGTAGCCAGCCAGTGTTGTACTCACCCGACTTCTCTAAAGACTTTGTCGTACAAAGTGATGCGTCAGATGTGGGGTTAGGAGCAGTATTGTCCCAGGTCTGGAACGGGGAAGAGCACCCAGTCATTTACCTCAGCAGGAAGTTGAAGTCCCATGAGGTAAATTACGCCACCGTTGAAAAGGAGTGTTTAGCGGTGAAGTGGGCTCTAGATTCCCTTCGGTACTACCTGCTAGGTAGGCACTTTGACATGGTTACGGATCACGCTCCGTTAAAGTGGATGGCTCAAAACAAGGAAACAAATAGAAGAGTGAATAGGTGGTTCCTGGCCCTCCAGGAATTCAACTTCACAGTAAAGCATCGCCCTGGCGTTCAAATGGGGAATGTGGATGCTTTGTCTCGAGTACATGAATGCCTGATTGCTGGTGTTCCAACCCCGAGGTTAAAACAAGAGGGGGGGGTATGTGACAGCAGGAAGGTAAAGTCACCTGGTTGCATCCAGGGGGGTAGATATATTTCGCCCAGATTCAGGCTTTACGCCGACTTATACAACTAGGTGGAGAGTTGTATAAGCCCAGCTAAGGCTAGTGGGCTCATGGATGACTCATACCTCTAGGGAGAGGGCTGGGCGTCGTGCAGGCAGGGAGTTGATGAGGCCAGCTGAAGCCTGTCAGTTCGTTTAAGGCCTCTATAAAAACTCCCAGATTCATTAGATGTTGCTCATGCCTGGACCCAGACCTGTGTGGACTGTCTAGGGAGAGTGAACCCCTGTGCGGTGAGACAAAAGCCTGTGTGGCTATTTGCTTGGACATTTAAAACCAGGGACTTAGGGACTAGGACAGCACTAGGCTGATCCCAGTTGTTAGTTAGGAAACCTGTATGTTTAGTCAGAGGTCAAGTTGACCAGGATTTATTTTGTTTATATGTTTCTTTTGGCTTTGCTGTGTTTTGTCACTGTAAATAGAAAATAAACCGCACCTTTTTTTTTGATTTTGAAAACCACAACCTCCGTTTGCTGGGCCTGTTTTTGTGTGGGGAGCCCATCCCGGGGGTCACACACACCCGCTGCCGAGCTAACCCCCTCACACTAGTTTCCATAAAACAAACAAAACTTTTGTGCAAAGTATCTCCATGTATAATAAGACAAAATGCCAACATAATAAACATGGATTATACCATATCAACTATGTATTCATTTTAAGAGAATTCCCAGGGGACCAGTAACATCAGTGAAGTGGACATGTTATTGTAATTTGAGTTGTAAATCTGTTTTACTCTGATTCACACTTTTCACACTTCTTTAGGATAGGGTTGCAGCAACGTATCACATGTCATTGTATATCTTCTATGAGAACTACAAAAAGCAATACTTACTTAATTCAGAAATTGTCAGGGACCCCGGTCGAATCCATTAAACATTACTAGGTTAGTACATGGTTCCCACCAGAGTAGCTAAAATATGTCCACGAGCATCTTGCTTCAGGTGTTGCTGCCAGATGAGAATTATGTTTCACATGTAGTCCTAAGGTCAACATTTTCTGGTTCAGACTTTTCAACTTGACATGCTTGGCAACTGGAATGGCCATCCCGTAAACATTAGAAATAACTCTTGTCCAAAAAGCAGATATTGATACCTGAAAAATTTATATTCTATATTGTTCTAGCAGCTAGAATTGCGATTGCTATGTGTTGGAACCAGTTAGTGTTATCTTTTGATTATGTTAAACAGAAACTGAACTGGATAATGACCAATGGTAAACTTTCCTGTACCATCAACAACACTTAGTTGAAACTCGACAAAACATGGAATCCTTGGTCACGATAACTATCAGAGGGCTAAATGAATGCAACTTGGAGGCATAGTTTATATCTTCTTATGCATTCTGACCCTTACCCTTGTTTCTTTCCCTCCTATTCCTTCACCCTTTTCCCCTCCCCTAAAGTTAGATGTCAAAAAATGTTGGTTGAGTAACTTGTATATTGTTTCTTTATTATCATACAAATGTTATACCACAAGCATAACTCTAATTGTGATCAAGACCAGTTTTTTAACTCCAGTCCTCAAGGAGCCCCAACAGGTCATGTTTTCAGGCTTTCCATTATTTTGCACAGGTGATTTGATCAGTTTCACTGCCTTAGTAATTACCACAGCAGTTTCATCTGAGGGAAATCCAGAAAACATGACCTGTTGGGGCGCCTTGAGGACTGGAGTTGAGAAACACTGATCTAGACAAACACTTTGCTTCTATTTCTCTAAGTGATTAAACTGTAACAAAATGTACCTTGGTGCCTATTTTGTTTTTCCCCTTTGTGGGGGTGTGCTGCTTTATAATTACAATAACGAGATTGTAATACAGAAATTGTCAGGGACCTCCCTGTTGTGGTTGCTGAATACTTGGTGGGCCATTACAGACCTGCACCTCCATCTGCAATAGGTAGTGAGGGGCTTGGCTGGTGGCGGGACTGACATGTATCCTGCTATTGACTATTTTGTTTGCTATTGATACTCTTTCTGTCCACCTGGGTCCATTTTGCTGCCTCTGGATGATTTTCTCCTGTCATTCTTGGGTCCTGTCCTTTCATTCAATCTTCTCTGGCTTTTATTACACTTTTGGTTGGCCTAGCTTGTTCTATTCATCCACACAGGTCATTTTTGCGGCGTTTTAGCACTGTTTTAGCGGTGCTTTTTGGCCGCTAGCGGGGCACTTTTTACCCAAAAAAGGGTTTTCAGGAGCTTTGCAGAGGCTATTTCTAGCGCTAAAGCACCTGAAAACCGCCCCAGTGTGAAAGTTGTCTTAGTGCACAATCTCTTATTGATTCATCTCTGAATAAAGGCTGTCTTCTTTGGTAAAGGTTGTTTGGTAACTTACTTCAGTAACAACATTTTTTTTTTTAATACATATATAGTCGTCGTATTTCTTGGCACCTTAAAAGTCCCGTGTTTTATTTATTTTTCTCTTTATTTAACTCAGCCTGTTTCTTGATGTTCCTTGTTATCCACCTGCTTTGACCCTTTGCTTATTTGACAAAAACCTTGCCTGCCAATTTGATATAATTATTCCTTTTTGCCTACCGTCAGCTGTTGCCACTGCAAGTGTAGGGAGCCTCCTGCAACAACGCCCATCATTCCTTGTGGGGTGCTCTGGTGAACACCAGGCTGTCCATTAGACCCTGCACCTCAGCCCTCATTAGGGCCTATGTTTGCCTGGGGACACCAATAGTCCATTATCTCTATGGTACTTGGCTTATGCAACTATTGCTTCCTCTTCCATTTCAACCTTCTTGTTAAGAATGGCAAGTACAGTGTTCACAGAGTAAGTTGAAATGGCAACATTTAATTTTTGGCCAGATTTTTTTTTTTTTTGTGTATTTATGAATCCGTTTCTAGTATTCTGCAGAAATTGCACTACAAATTATTCAATTCAGTTAATGAAACTATATTTCATGTTATCACAGATATCTATTTTTATAAATGTAAAGTTTTTAATAATATGGAATGGTATTATGCTTATGCAGATGAGTGCTTTTTCTATTAATTAAAAAGAAAGCAGAGTTTTTCTAAAGTCTGAGGCATAAGTCTAGAAACTTTTTCAAGTAAGAAAAAAAAAAGTTTAGCTTCTTATGTGGTTAGAATATGTTGTTTTGGGAGGGTACCAAATATCTGTATGTATGATAAAGATGTTTATGCTACACATGTGTCAATCCACAGTTATGGTTGAATCTAACATATATGGAAAGTTCTGATGCATTCTGACTGTCAATAACATTCAGGATACAAAAGGGGCTATTCATTAAATATTCATGCCTATGAGGCCATCAAATTATTGCATCTTCCATGATAGACTTTGAGATATCTGAGCAAATATCTGCTGGACACAGAAGTCAGTGGTGGGCTTTAAATGGGCTGATTTTTACAGAAGATTAATAAACTGTCCGTTAGTATGTATAAATACAATGAGTCGATTGTTCCCTTTAGGGTAGTCTATAAATTCCTTCCACTTGTCTTAGACACTAATAAATCACTTCAGATTTTATTTCTACTTTCTTAGGGCCAGTTCACACCAGACGCAGTTCCGTACAGTTTTGTGCGCTTTTTTTCTGCACAAAATGGATGCACAGTGTTTTCCATGTATTCCAATGGCTCTAGTTGGCTCTAGTTCACACCATGCAGTCAGTTTCCGGTCAGTTTCTGCACCGGAAACTGACTGTATGGTGTGAACTAGAGCCAACAAGAGCCATTGGAATACATGGAAAACACTGTGCATGCATTTTTAGTGCAGAAAAAATGCACACAAAACTGTACGGAACTGCATCTGGTGTGAACTGGCCCTTAAAATTTTTCTAGTTCCACGCTGTTTTGCTACCTGTGGGTTATATTGTCATATTATATTTACACAACAGGGGAGATTTACTAAAACTGGTGTACACAGAATCTGGTGCAGCTGTGCATTATAATCATTCAGCTTCTAACTTCAGCTTGTTCAATTAAGCTTTGATAATAAAACCTAGAATCTGATTGGTTACTATGCACAGCTGCCCCAGATTCTGTGAGCACCAGTTTTAGTAAATCTTACCAGGTGCATTCCCAATCCAACCAAATTTCTTAAACAGGTAATGTTTTAAACAAAAATTAAAGTGAAGTTCCCCTGGCCTTCTTTCACTATCCCAGCGCTAAAGAAGCTCACAGGTGACTTATAACAGACTACAATGAATACGTGACCGTATTCATTAACCCAAATGTTCACTATATGTATCTATATCAGCAGCCGCTTAAACACAACAAATATTTTGCAGAACATAAAACTATAAAACTTATAAAAACACAATCAAATCCCTGGGTAGGATAATGAAAGTTTTCTATAGCAGCGCTCAGGTGGTCAATAGACTCCCTTGTCCACTCACTCTTATTTACAGTTCATAAGAGTACATATAGAACTTATGAAAAAAGATGTTGTTGTAAATGACATATAGCTCCAGATGTCTTCTTAATATGATCCACTTTAAATCATCAGTTGTATCCCCTTTCGGGTGGGTACTCACCACACACAGGATTTAAACAGGCACCTCACAGATCCCATCCGATGGTCATCCGATCATCCTAATCCTGGTTCTGATTACTCCTTCTAAAGCCTCCAGAGATCACCCGATAATCACCAGCAGATGTTCAAAGTGAAAAGAAAGAGAAGCCACCAATAGTGTAATCCCGTAGAGTATCTTTTAATCAGTCTATAAAAATTGTTTCCACAACATATCTTCCATATGGTAAAAATCAAGCAGTAAAATAGCAGCAGTGTAATTCAAAACCGCCGTGCTGTTCCCCCAGGCTCCTAACAGGTGCAGTGTATCAGCTGGTACAGCTTGTGTTTAACCAGACTTACTGCCGCTTCCTGTGTTTGGAGCGCACCTGGAACGCACCAACGTCACTTCCTTTCAGCCGCAAAGTCACACCCTTTGTGTGACTTTGCGGCTGAAAGGAAGTGACGTTGGTGCGTTCCAGGTGCGCTCCAAACACAGGAAGCGGCAGTAAGTCTGGTTAAACACAAGCTGTACCAGCTGATACACTGCACCTGTTAGGAGCCTGGGGGAACAGCACGGCGGTTTTGAATTACACTGCTGCTATTTTACTGCTTGATTTTTACCATATGGAAGATATGTTGTGGAAACAATTTTTATAGACTGATTAAAAGATACTCTACGGGATTACACTATTGGTGGCTTCTCTTTCTTTTCACTTTGAACATCTGCTGGTGATTATCGGGTGATCTCTGGAGGCTTTAGAAGGAGTAATCAGAACCAGGATTAGGATGATCGGATGACCATCGGATGGGATCTGTGAGGTGCCTGTTTAAATCCTGTGTGTGGTGAGTACCCACCCGAAAGGGGATACAACTGATGATTTAAAGTGGATCATATTAAGAAGACATCTGGAGCTATATGTCATTTACAACAACATCTTTTTTCATAAGTTCTATATGTACTCTTATGAACTGTAAATAAGAGTGAGTGGACAAGGGAGTCTATTGACCACCTGAGCGCTGCTATAGAAAACTTTCATTACCCTACCCAGGGATTTGATTGTGTTTTTATAAGTTTTATAGGTAATGTTTTAAAAATGGGTAATATGTTTATGAGAACTTTTACATTCTAGTGTGAATGAGCAGACAGGCACATTTTGTAGCCCCACTGGCATTTTACAATATAATGTGTACATCTTTCTACATCACTATCTTAGGACATGACACTGCCAGTGTAGGAAAAATTATAACACCTGTTTTTATAGAATGCCTGGAGATTTGTTTATGCTTGTACAGAAAAAGCAAGGGACTGGCCAAGAGAGCTTGCAATGACAGCAGTGTGGCTCTCCATGGGCCATAGATCTGGCAGGAGAATGAATAGTTGAGTATAAGAGTTCATGGGGGGTAGGATTCTTGGGGCAAGGGGGTAGCCTAAAAAAAAATATGAATATATAGTTATCCTTTAAAGCGGTTGTATAGTCCCAAGCACATTTTTTTTCTAGTCACCTGTAAGGGAAAAGGCATAATGAGCTAGTATGCACCGCATACTAGCTCATTATGAAATACTTACCTTAGAACGAGACATCGGTAACTCACCTGGTCCACGCCGAGGGAGATGACATGTTGCCTCGGCGTGTCTTCTGGGTATCGCGGCTCCAGCGCTGTGAGTGGCTGGAGCCGCAATGTCGTCACTCCCGCACATGCGCGTGGGAGACTTCTTTCCGGCGAGGTCCAGCGTCTGCCGGGCCTTTAGCCGAGATTCCCCTGTGCGCATGCGCCACTGCAGTCAGCGGCGGTTTGCGAGGGGAATATCTCCTAAACCGTAAAGGTTTAGGAGATATTTTTTTTACCTACAGGTAAGCCTTCTTATAGGCTTACCTGTAGGTAAAAGTACCAAAATTGACTATACAACCGCTTTAAAGCAGTGTTATGCCCCTCACTACACGTGGCTGAGGTGTATTTGGGCACACTGATAACTCCTCTCATATCAATGCATTTCGGTAGGCGTAGAATCCTTTTGAACTTTTATTGATACAAGATAGAGTAAAACTGTAACAGATACGGACAAATGCAATTAGTAAAAGATAGTACAATTAGTGCCTACCTATCTATCTATCTAGCTGAGGACATAAATAGTAGACATACCGGAGATGGATCTGGAGGCTGGCTTATATCTTAGCAGTCCATGTGCATGCTTCCAGGGTAAAAACTAAATGGCTGAAGAAGGTGACGCAAGGCCTGATGGGATTGGAAATATGGAGCCTTGCATGTGACAAACTAGCTAACAATTCTAAATAGCTTCATTAAAATAGATAGTGCAGTTATACAAAACGGCCACTAGATGGCAACATAGATTAAATGTTATTAAACCAGAAAATAGGAAAATTTCAAGCCTTGTTAATGAAGGCATGACACTCCCCGCATGGTTTCCCACGGATACCACATATCATGGCACTCCAGAGGAGAGTAACAAAATAAGTTCAGAAACAGGTCTGAGGAAAAGTTTAAGCTGGCCTTGCCTAATGACTTTGAGTTCAACTTTCCTAATGTTTCAATCTTCACTGGGAAACACTTGGGTTATCAGACCCAAAGGCCACTCGTTTCTCCTAGATGGGGAGTCTTTCATGAGCACGATGGCACCAGGCTCTATATAGGGCTTGCTGTCTTGCCATTTGTTCCTAGTCTGTAGATTAGACAGGTATTGTTTCTTCCACTTGTTCCAAAAGTTGTCAGCTAAGACTTGTACTGTTTTCCATTGACATCTGTATACAGTAAGTCCTTTGGGTCCAGATTGACTGAAGGAGCTGTGATCACCTCAACTTTCTGAGTGAGTAAAGTGGAAGGTTTAAGCAAGAAAGGATCTTCAGGATCATTGGGTATAGATGTCAAGGGTCTGGCATTCATTATAGCTGATACTTCAGCCATGAAAGTTGTCAGAGTCTCATGTGTGAGTTTTGAAGTTCCCAATTGTAGAAACATTGAATCTAGGATTCTTCGAGCTATACCAATCATATGCTCCCAGGCACCTCCCATATGAGAAGAGTGTGGGGGGTTAAATGTCCATGTACAACCTTGTTCTGAAAGGTATCTCTCTACATGTTCTGTGTCAAGGTTTGAAGTGATATTCAATTCTTTGCAAGCTCCAACAAAGTTGGTTCCTCTATTAGAGCGTATGTGTTTGAGAGGGCCTCTAATAGAGATGAAACATCTCAGATCATTAATGAAGCTGGATGTGTCTGTTAGTACAGCAGCACACAGTTCCAATCTTGGAATGGTGGTTTCAGGACATGGTGCTAGCTTGGCCTTGCCCATAACAAACCCAATATGAATTTGGCCCTCGATGTCTACTGACTTGAGGTAGGTTACTGCTCCTATTGCTTTAACTGAAGCATCGCAGAATACACATAACTTTCTAGACTGAACCCTTGCAGGAGGAAAGTGGGTGTATGATCTATGTACGTGTAGGTTGGATAAAGTCTTTAAAGAGTCTCTCCATGTTACCCACAATGTCTCTTTCTCAGGAGGTAGTGGAGAATTCCAATCACATGTGTCTGCGGTGAGCTCTCTAAGCAGAATCTTACCTTGGATGGTAACCGGTGCTGCAAACCCGAGTGGATCATACAGGCTGTTGATGGTGGATAAGACACCTCGCCGTGTGAAGGGCTTTGGCTCTTGGTCAACCTGAAAGGTAAGGGTGTCAGACTTGAGGTCCCAGTTGAGTCCTAGGCTGCGTTGCATAGGAAGGGAGTCTGTTGCTAATTCCAGATCTTTGAAGTCACTGGCATAATCTTGGGAAGGGAAGGCCTCCATGATGACTTTGCTGTTTGATGCTATCTTATGCAGTCTGAGATTTGAAGAGGCAAGTGTACTTTGAGTCCTCTTGAGTAGACTTATTGCAGCTTCGGGTGAAGAAAGTGATTTCAGACCATCATCTACATAAAAGTCTCTTTCAATAAACTGTGTAACGTCTTTCTCACCTTCTTGGGCAGATAGCTTAAGTCCATAGATGGCAACAGCAGGAGATGGACTGTTACCAAAAATGTGCACTTTCATACGGTATTATGTAATGTTTTTAGTAGGGTCATTGTCTTTGAACCATAGGAATCTCAAGAAGTTCCTGTGTTCTTCCTTGACTTGTAAGCTGTGAAACATTTGCTGAATGTCTGCAACTATGGCAACTGCTTCCTCACGGAATCTGATGAGGACACCAAGAAGTGTGTTGTTGAGATCTGGTCCCTTTAGGAGGACATCATTTAATGAGATTCCTTGATGCCCGGATTTTACCTGGCTTCTTGGGGTGGTAGACGCCGAAGATTGGCAGGTACCAGCACTCTTCATCGTCTTTTAGAGGTGGAGCTATCTCAGCATGGTCATTCTCAAACATCTTACTCATGAATGAGAAGAAATGTCCTTTCATTTCAGGTTTCTTTTGGAAATTGGATCTGAGGGAAGAAAAGCGTTTCAAAGCTTGTTCTCTGTTGTTAGCAAGACAGGGTCTCTGCGCTTTAAAAGGCAGGGGTGCCACCCAGCTGTTTTCATTGGTTTTGTAGAATCCCTGTCTCATTATCTCCAAGAAGATATGATCTTCAATAGATGGGCCAATTTTGTGATCTTCTTTAGTATTTTGGAAAACTGAGCACCCTAAATGATCTCTGTCTTCATTACAAAGAAGATTAGCGGTGTAAGGGTTTGAATGAATTACACTGGCAGGCTTCTCTCTTATGAGGAATCTGTTGGTGCAAGGCTGAAATAGGGATGGACACCCGCCTTCTAGTGTCTTTGTAAAGAGAGAGTTCACGCTGGTTGGTTTGTGAACACTCCCTAGGCATACGTTGCCTATGATGACCCATCCTAGATCTAGCTTCCGGGCATAGGGGGAGTTGTGGGGACCATTGATTTGTTTTCTCACCTTGTGAACTCTGATGATGTCCCTCCCAAGGAGAAGCACTATCTCAGCCTAGGGATCCAGTTCAGGGATGAGATGTGCTATGCCCTTCAGATGTCCGTGATGAAGTGCCACCTCTGGTGTAGGGATCTCCTCTCTGTTCGTTGGAAACTGATTGCACTCGATTAGAGTCGGGAGAGGCAGGGTTGCCTGACCATCACAGGATTCGATTTGGTAACCAATGGCTCTTCTCCCAGTTTCTTCACTTACCCCTGTACAAGTCTTGAGTAAGTATGACGAGCCGGCTTCCTTGATTTTGAAGGTGTCAAAGAAGGCTGAGCTGGCGAGTGATCTGTTGCTTTGATCGTCCAAGATGACATATAGCTTCACTGCTTTTTCTCTGCGACCTGTGGGGTACACTGTAGCAAGACAAATCTTAGAGCAGGATTTGTTAAGCCTCGTGCACACGGTCGGACTTCCATCTGACTTTTCCGTGGTTTTTTGTCCGAACGGAGTTGGTCGGGCACACCCATAGCATACACACGCTCTGACTTTTCTGCAAACTTTCCCAAAACTTTTTGCAACATCACGTGGTTTTTCTGCTCTTTTCTGCTCTTTACCGCCACCGTTTGGTCAACTTCTGCTATTGTTGGTTGATTTTAACATTAGTTGTTTTGTCCATCGGACAAAAGTCCGATGGTTTTCTGTACACACGGTCGGACTTTGCTCCATCTGACTTTTGTTGGGGAAAAGTTTGTCCGTTTGCAGACCCAACTTTTGTCCGATGAAAACAAGAAAAAAGCAAAAAAAGTTTGTCCGATGGAGCGTACACACGGTCGGATTGTTGGTCCACCTTGCTCAAAATGAAGTTTGTTGGCCAAAAGTCCGACCGTGAGTACGCGGCTTTAGACAGGCCTTCTCCACAGACTTGGGTGCACTGGGGTGTAACTACAGGAGGTACTGTGTCTTGCTGCTCCCCGCCGTGCTCTTCCACCTGGGATGAGGGGGTAAGAGTCCATGGCGCTGGCCCTGGATGCAGAGCTGTGTTGTGCTCTGTGCTGTTGCACTCAAAGCAGTTGATGCTCACCTTGCAGTCTCTCCCAAGGTGAGAAGTTGATGCGCAGCACCTGTAACAAATTCTGTTTTCTTTGAGGAAGGTTCTGCGATCTTGGAGAGTCTTTTCTCTAAAACCTCTGCACTTTAACAACGAATGAGGCTTCTTGTGAAGAGGACACTCTCTGCTTGGATCCTGAGCTGGAGATACACTTGTTTTGCGTACTGCAACAGGTGCGTCTTTGAAGTTGTGGGTTGGAGCAGGCTTACTTGACCTAGGGAAGGCAGAGTCAGATGATGAGATGTCAAAACTAGGATCATTTTTAACCTTTGCTTGATGGCGAATAAAGTCCACAAAATAAGAGAATGGTGGGAAGGGGACGTTGTGCTTTTGCTTGTAGTCGGAGCCTCATGTAACCCAGGTTTCTTGAAGGTTGTAAGGTAGCTTTTGCACTATAGAGTTAACGCCATGGGCTGTGTCCAGAAAGGCAAGACCTGGCAAGTCTCCTTCTGCTTTGGCTATTTGGAGTTCTGTAACTAGGTCACTCAAGTCTTTCAGCTTCTGGTAGCCTTTGTTAGGAATCTTGGGAAAGTCCTCTATTCTTTTAAAAAGAGAGTTTTCTATAACTTCTGGGGAACCGTAACATTCATCAATCCTCTCCCATATCATGCTCAGCCCTTTGGTTGGGTAATTAATGTTAATGTCTCTGATTCTCCTTGCATGTTCTGATTACTCATTCCCCAGCCAATTGACTAAGAGATCGGCTACTTCACTTGCTTTTAAATCAAGATCCCTTGTTGCATTTCTGAAGGACGAACGCCATGCTCTATAACTTTCAGGGTGATCGTTAAACTTTGCGAGTCTCTTTGCTAACAGTTCACGTTGTGCTAAGAACTTGAAGAAATCTGACATACCTTGATCGTTGTGTGAGTGGCCAGGGGGCGCTCTAATGTGCCATGAACTTGGTGGATAGTTGCGATTATCAGGGATACTGTCGCTGTATCTTTTAGACCGTCGTCCTTCATTTTCGATTTGGTTAACTGTGATGTAGTGTTTTGATAGTCTGGATGCAGAATGTGCTGAAAACTGACTGAGTGCGGGTTTACTTTCTTGCCTGATGTAAGGCGTGTGGATGGAGGGGGTTGTTTCCACTCTCGGTGCTGTAAGCGGGCAGTTGTCTGGTTCAGCGTGTCGCCGCACATATTCTGAGGTACGCTCTATACTGCTGTCAGGAACGGAATTTTTTCCAAGTACGTTGCTGAGCCACTCACTGGTGGGCTTTGCAAGTTCTTCTAAGATGTCTGCCTCGGCTGCAGCAGCCGCTGACTCTTTCTCTGCAGCTCGCTTCTCTAATACAGTTTCCATGTGTATCTTTTCTAATTTAAGTTGCATCTCTTTTTCGGCGAAGGCAGCTTTTACTTCGACTTCCTTTGCCACAAAGTCAGCTTTTACTTTTGCAGATTCCGCCTTTGCGCGGGCAATGACGATTGTTTCACTTTTCACTGACCTCCTTGAGCTCGTGGAGTAGACTTCTGA
The DNA here is from genome assembly GCA_029206835.1 of Rana muscosa. Lineage (NCBI taxonomy): Eukaryota > Metazoa > Chordata > Amphibia > Anura > Ranidae > Rana > Rana muscosa. Next base: position 626,996,968 of record CM055117.1, on the reverse strand, counting down.
CCTTGTCGTGAAGTGCTCTGACTTTGTCTGTGACATGGTGTCTCGCTGTATGGAAGCTGATAACACTGCTTGCTGTCTTACTGGCGTTCTGTATGCTAGCCGTGCTTAGACGTCTTCGTTTTACTGCTGTTCTGTATGCTAGCCATGCTTAGAAGCCTCTGTTTTACTGTTATGCCCCTCACTACACGTGGCTGATGTGTATTTGGGCACACTGATAACTCCTCTCATACCAATGCATTCCGGTAGGCGTAAAATCCTTTTGAACTTTTATTGATACAAGATAGAGTAAAACTGTAACAGATACAGACAAATGCAATTAGTAAAAGATAGTACAATTAGTGCCTACCTATCTATCTAGCTGAGGACATAAATAGTAGACATACCGGAGATGGATCTGGAGGCTGGCTTATATCTTAGCAGTCCATGTGCATGCTTCCAGGGTAAAACTGAAATGGCTGAAGAAGGTGACGCAATGCCTGATGGGATTGAAAGTACGGAGCCTTGCATGTGACAAACTAGCTAACTATTCTAAATGGCTTCATTAAAATAGATAGTTATACAAAACGGCCACTAGATGGCAACATAGATTAAATGTTATTAAACCAGAAAATAGGAAAATTTCAAGCCTTTTTAATGAAGGCATGACAAGCAGCATTGAAATATTTCAGGTAACTCTAATTTTCATGTCAGATAATGCATTCTACAAGCTGAGGACTGTGGTTTGCTGGTGTTTGTAGTGTATAGAATTATGTTGTGATCTGATTGTTTTATTGAGGCAGGTCTAAGTTTTAGCGCAGTACATGTATTTGGTACTGCAGTTGTCACGTTGAGCATTTACTACTGTAGCTGTATTTACAAATGCTATTATTTTCATTTATGCCCCAAGATGCATATATAGCTTCTGGATGTCTTCCACAAATTTGTTCTAGTCCATTGATTAATTTCCCAGTGAAAGCAATACACTGCAAGGTTCAAACTATCCAACTATTGCTTTTATACAGATTAAGTGTTTCTTGTCTTTGCAAAAATGTTCGCTTGTCCCAATTTTTTTGCCATGTTAACAAGAATATTACAGGTTTAATGATTATTTTTTTCCAGGGGAATTGGGGCACATTTTAAGATTTTTGTCCTTTAGTGGCATAACATCAACATCCTGGACCAGGCTCAGAAGCCGACATACAAATACATTTTATTCTTGAGTAATTTTTTTTGAAAGGATGCAGAAGAATCACAGCAAAGTATTACAGATTAAAACATTGTAAATATCTAATGGGGGATCCATATTAAGATAAAAAAAGATGCTTTGACTGTGTGTAGCAACACAAGAGGGAAGCATCATAGATTACAAGTAGGGATGAGCTTCGTGTTCGAGTCGAACATACGTTCGACTCGAACATCGGCTGTTCGATCGTTCGACGAAGATCGAACGATTTGGGCCGTTCGCGCCAAATTCGAGTGACGCGAACGGCCCACAATGCACTACGCCATCGCAGTGTCATCCAGGCGCTGTGATTGGCCAAGCATGCACTGTGACCCCGCATGCTTGGCCAATCACAGCGCCGGCAGCGAGGAGAGCAATGATTGGCCACAGGCAGGATGCCTGTGGCCAATTATTGCTGAGGGGGTTTAGTACACGCCCCACACTATAAAAGGCCGCCAGCACGGCGGCCTAGTGTAGTGTGTTCCGGAGCAGGGATAGAGCAGCATAGGCAGGGACAGTGACTTTTATTTCTTTCTTGCTTAACCTGGATTCCTTTAGTTTAGGGAAAGAGAAGGATAGGTAGGGAGAGTGTCAGTGTGTTTTGTGCTTGTGCTATATTGTGCTTAAAAAAAACATTTTTTCTAGGGACAGAAAACTGTAGGTAGGGAGAGTGTGTCAGTTTCTTTCACTGTCAAAGTCCTTGTTTCCAGGGACCTGGAAGGACAGTGAGGTAATTCTCCTTGTGCTAAATTGTGCTTAAAAAAAACATTTTTTCTAGGGACAGAAAACTGTAGGTAGGGAGAGTGTGTCAGTTTCTTTCACTGTCAAAGTCCTTGTTTCCAGGGACCTGGAAGGACAGTGAGGTAATTCTCCTTGTGCTAAATTGTGCTTAAAAAAAACATTTTTTCTAGGGACAGAAAACTGTAGGTAGGGAGAGTGTGTCAGTTTCTTTCACTGTCAAAGTCCTTGTTTCCAGGGACCTGGAAGGACAGTGAGTGAATTCTCCTTGTGCTATATTGTGCTTAAAAAAAACATTTTTTCTAGGGACAGAAAACTGTAGGTAGGGAGAGTGTGTCAGTTTCTTTCACTGTCAAAGTCCTTGTTTCCAGGGACCTGGAAGGACAGTGAGGTAATTCTCCTTGTGCTAAATTGTGCTTAAAAAAAACATTTTTTCTAGGGACAGAAAACTGTAGGTAGGGAGAGTGTGTCAGTTTCTTTCACTGTCAAAGTCCTTGTTTCCAGGGACCTGGAAGGACAGTGAGGTAATTCTCCTTGTGCTAAATTGTGCTTAAAAAAAACATTTTTTCTAGGGACAGAAAACTGTAGGTAGGGAGAGTGTGTCAGTTTCTTTCACTGTCAAAGTCCTTGTTTCCAGGGACCTGGAAGGACAGTGAGGTAATTCTCCTTGTGCTAAATTGTGCTTAAAAAAAACATTTTTTCTAGGGACAGAAAACTGTAGGTAGGGAGAGTGTGTCAGTTTCTTTCACTGTCAAAGTCCTTGTTTCCAGGGACCTGGAAGGACAGTGAGTGAATTCTCCTTGTGCTATATTGTGCTTAAAAAAAACATTTTTTCTAGGGACAGAAAACTGTAGGTAGGGAGAGTGTGTCAGTTTCTTTCACTGTCAAAGTCCTTGTTTCCAGGGACCTGGAAGGACAGTGAGGTAATTCTCCTTGTGCTAAATTGTGCTTAAAAAAAACATTTTTTCTAGGGACAGAAAACTGTAGGTAGGGAGAGTGTGTCAGTTTCTTTCACTGTCAAAGTCCTTGTTTCCAGGGACCTGGAAGGACAGTGAGGTAATTCTCCTTGTGCTAAATTGTGCTTAAAAAAAACATTTTTTCTAGGGACAGAAAACTGTAGGTAGGGAGAGTGTGTCAGTTTCTTTCACTGTCAAAGTCCTTGTTTCCAGGGACCTGGAAGGACAGTGAGTGAATTCTCCTTGTGCTATATTGTGCTTAAAAAAAACTTTTTTTCTAGGGACAGAAAACTGTAGGTAGGGAGAGTGTGTCAGTTTCTTTCACTGTCAAAGTCCTTGTTTCCAGGGACCTGGAAGGACAGTGAGGTAATTCTCCTTGTGCTAAATTGTGCTTAAAAAAAACATTTTTTCTAGGGACAGAAAACTGTAGGTAGGGAGAGTGTGTCAGTTTCTTTCACTGTCAAAGTCCTTGTTTCCAGGGACCTGGAAGGACAGTGAGGTAATTCTCCTTGTGCTAAATTGTGCTTAAAAAAAACATTTTTTCTAGGGACAGAAAACTGTAGGTAGGGAGAGTGTGTCAGTTTCTTTCACTGTCAAAGTCCTTGTTTCCAGGGACCTGGAAGGACAGTGAGTGAATTCTCCTTGTGCTATATTGTGCTTAAAAAAAACATTTTTTCTAGGGACAGAAAACTGTAGGTAGGGAGAGTGTGTCAGTTTCTTTCACTGTCAAAGTCCTTGTTTCCAGGGACCTGGAAGGACAGTGAGGTAATTCTCCTTGTGCTAAATTGTGCTTAAAAAAAACATTTTTTCTAGGGACAGAAAACTGTAGGTAGGGAGAGTGTGTCAGTTTCTTTCACTGTCAAAGTCCTTGTTTCCAGGGACCTGGAAGGACAGTGAGGTAATTCTCCTTGTGCTAAATTGTGCTTAAAAAAAACATTTTTTCTAGGGACAGAAAACTGTAGGTAGGGAGAGTGTGTCAGTTTCTTTCACTGTCAAAGTCCTTGTTTCCAGGGACCTGGAAGGACAGTGAGGTAATTCTCCTTGTGCTAAATTGTGCTTAAAAAAAACATTTTTTCTAGGGACAGAAAACTGTAGGTAGGGAGAGTGTGTCAGTTTCTTTCACTGTCAAAGTCCTTGTTTCCAGGGACCTGGAAGGACAGTGAGGTAATTCTCCTTGTGCTAAATTGTGCTTAAAAAAAACATTTTTTCTAGGGACAGAAAACTGTAGGTAGGGAGAGTGTGTCAGTTTCTTTCACTGTCAAAGTCCTTGTTTCCAGGGACCTGGAAGGACAGTGAGGTAATTCTCCTTGTGCTAAATTGTGCTTAAAAAAAACATTTTTTCTAGGGACAGAAAACTGTAGGTAGGGAGAGTGTGTCAGTTTCTTTCACTGTCAAAGTCCTTGTTTCAAGGGACAGAGAATGACACCTGAAGGTAGCCCTTATTGCTTTTTTCCCATCTCCCTGCAGGCCATCTTTTAGAATGTCTGGAAGGCAAACAAGGAGAGGCAGACAGTCAGGAGGCAATAAAAGAGGGCAAGCAGGCTCTGTGTCTGGGGGCAACAGTGCTGGTCGTGGACGCGGTGCATTGTCATCAGCACATGGCCATGGGACACGCTTGTCCTTCTTTTCGGCAGCTGGACATGTTGAGCCACATCATGCCGAAGACTTGGTAGAGTGGATGACCAAGCCCTCCTCCTCCTCCTCATCCTCTCTCACCCAGGCTCAGGGTACTGGAAAAGCAGCTGCCAAAGCGTCCTCTTCCCTGGTATCAATGTCAGACTCATCATCAGTCACTCCTTCCCTAGACCCACCATGTCCTCCTCCTGAGGAGTCCCCCGAACTGTTTCAGCACAGTGTTGGGTACATGCTCCAGGAGGATGCCCAGCGTTTCGAAGGGTCTGATGATGAAACCCAGCTAGAGGAAGGCAGTAGCGTGAGAGCAGACAGAGGGGATGCTCAAGAAGGACACCAATCTGGCAGTCATGTTCCAGCAGCTGCAGCATACTGCCAGATTGCCTCCAGTGATGAGGAGGGAGGTGATGATGAGGTCACTGACTCCACGTGGGTGCCTAATAGGAGAGAGGAGGAGGAGGAGGATGAGGAGGAGGCACATCTCCAACGAGGCAGGATGCCCTTTGGTGGCCAGCGTAAGGGCAGTACACCGACGGAATCACACCGCAGAGCTCCGCCTGTGCAGGGCGCTGCCTCTGCCCGTCATTCAAAAAGTTCTTTGGTGTGGGCCTTTTTTGAGGCTAGTGCATCAGATCGCACAGCTGCTGTTTGCAACATATGTCTCAAGCGTATATCGCGTGGCCAAAACATCAGCGGCTTGGGTACCACATGCCTGACCAGACATATGTTGACCTGCCATGCAGCTCGTTGGCAAGCCTACCTCAAAGACCCACACCAAAGAACAAAGCGGACCTCTCCTTGCACCGCATCAGCTGGGATCTCCAACCCCACTATAACTTCAGTCCTCTCTGAAACATGCACTGAGAGGAATGAAGGTGTAGAATTAGGTGTGTCACAGCCAAGTACTTGCGGCCACTCTGCTAGCAGTACACCGACGTCCGATTCTAGCAGGCAAATTTCCCTGCCCCAGCTGCTGGACCGTCGAAAGAAGTTCACTCCCAGCCATCCACATGCCCAGCGGTTGAATGCTAGCTTGGCTAAATTGCTAGCGCTTCAACTGCTGCCTTTTCAGTTGGTAGACTCGGCCCCCTTCCGTGAGTTTGTGCAATGTGCGGTTCCTCAGTGGCAGGTTCCCAAACGCCACTTTTTCTCACGGAAGGCTATTCCGGCTCTCTACCGGCATGTGGAAGGCAATGTCTTGGCCTCGCTGGACAGGGCGGTCAGCGGTAAGGTGCATATTACCGCTGACTCATGGTCCAGCAGGCATGGACAGGGACGTTACCTTTCTTTCACGGCCCATTGGGTCACTCTTTTGGCAGCTGGGAAGGATGCAGGACAAGGTGCAGTAGTGTTGGAGGTTGTCCCACCGCCACGCCTCCAAAATGCTACTACTGGTTGTGACACACCTCTCTCCTCCACCCCCTCCTCTTCTTCTTCCTCCATGGCCTCTTCCTGTGGTTTGTCCTATGAACCAGCGGTGCTCCGTAGCCGTTCACGGGGCTACGCAAGTACGCAGGCAAAAAGATGCCATGCCGTGCTTGCGCTGGTGTGTTTGGGGGACAGAAGCCACACTGGGGCAGAGGTCCTGTCTGCTCTGCAGGGCCAGGCCGAGAGGTGGTTGACGCCACGCCAGCTTAAGCCAGGAATGGTGGTTTGCGACAATGGCACCAACCTCCTCTCCGCCCTCCGACAGGGACAACTGACCCATGTGCCCTGTGTGGCTCACGTCCTTAACCTGGTGGTGCAGCGGTTCTTGGGCAGGTACCCGGGCTTACAGGATGTCCTGAGGCAGGCCAGGAAAGTCTGTGTGCATTTCCGCAGATCTTATAATGCCAGTGCTCGCCTGGCTGAGCTGCAAAAGGAGTTGAACCTGCCCAAGAACCGCCTTATATGTGACATGCCCACCAGGTGGAACTCAACGTTGGCCATGCTGCAGCGGCTGCACACGCAGCAGAGGGCCATCAATGAGTACCTGTGCGACTACGGCACCAGGACAGGGTCAGGGGAGCTTGGTTTTTTTTCTCCACGCCAGTGGGGCATGATCAGGGATGCATGCACTGTCCTGGCACCATTTGAGGAGGCCACGAGGATGGTGAGCAGTGACAGTGCATGCATCAGTGACACTGTACCTCTTGTCCACCTGTTGGAGCACACGCTGCGTGGAATAATGGACAGGGCACTTGAGGCAGAACAGAGGCAGGAAGAGGAGGACTTCCTTGCCTCTCAAGGCCCCCTTTACCCAGACAGTGTTCCTTCTGTCCCACCCATCGCACAGGAAGAGGAGGAGGAGGAGGAGGAGGAGGATTGTGTCAGCATGGAGGTGGAGGCTGGCACTCAGCATCATCAGCAGCAGTCTTTTAGGGATGATTTACAGTCCCAAGAAACCAGTGGACTTGTACGTGGCTGGGAGGAGGTGGCTGCGGATCATGTCGTCCTTAGTGACCCAGAGGACTCCGGAGCGAATGCCTCAGCAAACCTACGCTGCATGGCCTCCCTGATCCTGCAAAGTCTGCGGAAGGATCCTCGTATTCTTCGGATCAAGGAGAGGGACCATTACTGGCTGGCCACTCTCCTTGATCCACGGTACAAGGGTAAGGTTGCGGACCTTATGTTACCGTCGCAGAGGGAGCAGAGGATGAGACAACTCCGGGAGGCCTTGCAGAAAGGTCTGTGCAACGCGTTCCCAGAGACTGGGAGGTTACAAACTCCTGGTCCTGGACAACGAGTTGCTGAGGCTTCGGCCAGTCAAAGAAGGAGCGGTGGGGAAGGTGGCCGTCTGACCGATGCGTTCAGACAATTCTTTAGTCCGCAGCCCCAAAGTATGATCGGTTCCAGCAACCATCGCCAGCGTCTGATAAACATGGTGCAGGAATATCTAGGGGCAAGGTCAGACTTGGACACCTTCCCCACCGAAAATCCTCTGGCTTACTGGGTCTTGAGGATGGATCACTGGCCAGAGCTTGCACAGTATGCAATTGAGCTACTGGCCTGTCCTGCATCCAGCGTTCTTTCGGAACGCACATTCAGTGCTGCTGGAGGATTTGTCACGGATCACAGGGTGCGCCTGTCCACCGACTCGGTTGATCGACTGACTTTCATCAAGATGAACCAGTCTTGGATCACCACCAGCTACCACACACCTGATGCTGATATAACAGACTAATTGATTTTAACATGTCACATCCCTTTAAGACTGATGCTGATGCTGAGTGCCTGTGCTGTTATGTTGACTGGCTATCCTCCTCCTCCGAGTCCTCAATGATACGATTGATGATGATAGCTTGGAAGATCATTTTTGTTTATGGGTGCCGCCACCAGTGGCTAAGGCCCAATTTTTCAGCCCCTGTTTTACAGGGGCGTGTAATTACAATTTTTTTAGCAATAATTTGCCATAGGGCTCATTGCTGTGCTCCAAGTACAGTATCTGTGAGTGGTTGGAGTGTTGTGGCACCAGTGCCTAAGGCCCAATTTTTCAGCCCCTGTTTAACAGGGGCGTGTCATTACAATTTTTGAAGCAATACTTTGCAACAGGGCTCATTGCTGTGCTCCAAGTACAGTATCTGTGAGGGGTTGTAGTGTTGTGCCACCAGTGCCTAAGGCCCAATTTTTCAGCCCCTGTTCAACAGGGGCATGCAATTACAATTCTTGATCTAATAATTCACAGCAGGGTCCATTGCTGCACCCACCAAGAGTAACTCTGAGGGCTTACAGTCTTGTGGCAACGCCACCACCACCACCACCACGAAAGGCCCAATTTTTCAGCCCCTGTTCAAAAGGGGCATGTAATTACAATTCTTGATCTAATAATTCACAGCAGGGCCCATTGCTGCACCCACCAAGAGTAACTGTCAGGGCTTACAGTGTTGTGGCACCAGCACCACCATCAAAGCCCCAATTTTTACTACCACTGTTCAACAATTATATGTAATTAAAATTCCTGATATAATAGTTGACAGCAGGGCGTTCCAGCACCAACCAAGAGTAACTGAGTGCTTACAGTGTTGTGCCAACACCAACAACTAAGGGGCCTATTTCTGCAGAGTATATACGGCAGGTCCCTACTTTCAAACATCCAACTTACAAACGACTCCTACTTGCAAACGAAAGAAGACAACAGGAAGTGAGAGGAAATCTACCCCTAGAAAGGAAAATTCTCTCCTGTAAGAATAAATATGGGAGAAAGGGGTCTCATCTGTACTGATGCTTTATCAGCAATCCTTGTTTCAAGAAAAACACCACATTTCAAAAACAGTTGTCATTGGGACGGAAAGTGAGGTGAAATGTTCTGAACAGGGGCACAGACAGCAAAACAAATGTTACAGGGGTGATAACCCTTACCTATGTTTCCCAAAAAGTTTAAAAATAGATTTTTGGGCTGGAGCTACACTTCAACAATGTACCTGTTCAAAATTACAAACAGATTCTACATAAGAACAAACCTACAGTCCCTGTCTTGTATGCACCGCCTGTATACGGCTGTTCAGAGTATATAGGGCCTTTTTTATTTTATGTGCGGGGTTCCCCTTAATATCCATACAAGACCCAAAGGGGCTGGTAATGGGCTGGGGTAGGGGGGGGGTCATGGGGTAGCTATGCCATTTTTCTTAAAGATTTTCATCCATATTACCGGGACCAGACATTACATTAAAGCCGCAAGCAGTTTTAAATGGCTTTTTTTTCCTTTAGAAGTGTCATTTTGTGCAGGGACAGTTCTAAACACGGGAAACACGTGGCACTTCACAGGCATACTTTAGACACCCCCCAGGTACGATATTTAAAGGAATATTTGACTTTTTTTTTTTTTCACTTTATGCATCATTAAAATGACTGCTCCTGAAAAACGACCGTTTTTAAAACTTCTTTTTGCATTGATACATGTCCCCTGGTGCACAACCCGGGTTCCCAAACCCTATTTATGACAATAACATGCATAATAGTTATAATTAGCACTTTAGAATTCGAACGTTCGCATCCATTGTATTTAATAGGGTTCTAATGTTCGTTCGAACTTTCGGTCCGTTCGCGGGTCCTGGTGCGAACCGAACCCGGGGGTGTTCGGCTCATCACTAATTACAAGTAGGGATGAGCCGAACACCCCCGGGTTCGGTTCGCACCAGAACCTTCGAACGGACCGAAAGTTCGCGCGAATTTTCGAACCCTATTCGTTATAATGGACGCGAACGTTCGAAATCAAAATTGCTAATTACAACGGCCAATATGCATGTTAATGTTATAAAACAGGTTTGGGGACCCGGGTCCTGCCCCAGGGGACATATATCAATGCAAAAAGAAATTTTAAAAACTAAAGTTTTTTCGGGAGCAGTCATTTTAATGATGCATAAAGTGAAAAAAAAAAAAGTGAAATTTTCCTTTAAATACGGTACCTGGGGGGTGTCTAAAGTATGCCTGTGAAGTGGCATGTGTTTCCCGTGTTTAGAACTGTCCTTGCACAAAATGACATTTGTAAAGGAAAAAAAGAAGCCATTTAAAACCACTTGCGGCTTTAATGTCATGTCTTGTCCTGGCCGCCATATGGCTGAAAATCCTTGAGAAAAATGGCATGGCTACCCCATCACCCCCCCCCCCCCACCCCAGCCCCTTTGGGTCTTGTATGGATACTAAGGGGGACCCCGCACCCAAAATAAAACCCTATACCTACAACCCTATATACTCTGAACAGCAGTATATAGGTGGTGCAAACAAGACATGGACTGTAGGTTTGTTCTTAAGTAGAATCTGAACAGGTACATTATGAAGTGTAGCTACATCCCAAAAAAATCAATTTTTAAGCTTTTTGGAGAACATAGGGAGGGGTTATCACCCCTGTAACATTTGCTGTCTGTCAGGGTCACCTGTGGCCAGGTGACAGATGCACACCGTAGGGGGACAGGAGTGCACCGCGAGGTAGTGAACCCTATGGCTGGCTTCTGTGGATAGGAAACTGGGTGGTTGTGGAAAGCGGGACCAGAGGAGCACAACCGGGATCCCAACGGAAGCGAGAGCCAAGATTCCCCAGGGCGCGGAGTCTAAGACCCAGCTGGTCTTCTCCAGGGCCTCTAGTGGTGAGGATGTTACGCTGCAGGCTGGGACCAGGTCGCGGCCCCTGGAGTTTCCTAGCTCACGCCCCGTAGGATAAGGGGAAGCAGCAGCACACGATAGAGAGAACCGAATAACAAGCCGAAGGTCAGGGGCCACAAGCAGACAAGGATAACGAAGAACGAGCCGAAGGTCAAGGGTCACGAGCAGACAGGGATGGTCGGGGACAAGCCAATAACGTAACAGAGAGACAGACGTAGCACACGGCAGGCAGGAACCCAAACACACAATGCCTAACAAACACGTTGATCAGCAAAGCAGGCTTGCAGTGCACAGGTTAATATAGTGTTCAGTGATAGGGCCTGGGGTGGAGTCAGGCTGGGAGGAGATTATAAAGGAAGCCAGGTGAAGGAGGTCTGGTCTCTAGATGAACACATGAGGAGGAAGGTAAGATGGCAGACAGACATTAATGCATATCCATGACAGTACCCTCCCTCTTACGAGGCCTCCCCCTTCCCCGCCTGGGCCCAGGTTTAGAGGGAAACTTCAGATGAAACTCCTTTAACAGACGAGGTGCAAAGACCTCAGATGCAGTGATCCAAGACCTCTCCTCAGGACCAAACCCTTTCCAATGAACGAGGTACTGAAGAACGCCTTTACAGAGTCGGGAGTCCAGAATTTGACTGATCTCGTACTCCTGATTATCCTCAGAGACAGGCGCCACGGTAGGAAGAGGACGAGAGAATTTATTGAGGACTAAAGGCTTTAGAAGAGCAACATGAAAGGAGTTAGTGATTTTAAGGCTCTTAGGAATCTGGAGTTTGAAACAAACCGGATTCAGTTTAGCAGTTACCGTGTATGGACCGATGAATCGTGGAGCAAACTTCAGAGAAGGAACTCGGAGCTTGATGTTCCTGGTAGAGAGCCAGACTTTGTCCCCTGGCTGAAGAGAAGGCGGTTTACGCCTGCGGCGGTCGGCAAAGCCTTTGAATTTTTCAGCAGCTGCCCGGAGGGAATCATGAACGTGACCCCAAACGGAATTGAGAGACTCCTGAACCGAAGCCAAAGCTGGAATGTCTGGAGAACAGATCATAGGAAGAGGAAGTTGAGGGTGTTTTCCATAAACTGTGAAAAAGGGTGTCTTCTGCGAACTGGTATTCACATGATTGTTATGGGAGAATTCTGCCCACGGGAGTAGAGAGGACCAATCGTCATGGTGAGAAGACACAAAGGTGCGAAGAAAGACCTCTAACTCCTGATTAACCCTCTCAGTCTGTCCATTGGATTGGGGATGGTAAGAAGAAGAAAAATCCAAGACAATATTGAGGGATTTGCAAAAGGCTCTCCAAAAACGAGACGTGAATTGGACTCCCCTGTCGGAAACAATATGAGAAGGGACCCCATGTAGGCGGAGAATTTCTCGAATGAAAATGGGAACCAAGGCAGGGGCAGAAGGAAGACCAGGAAGAGGAACAAAATGAGCCATCTTGGAGAATCGATCGATTACCACCCAAATGACTGTATTATTCTCAGACAGTGGGAGATCGGTGATAAAATCCATGGCAATATGGGCCCAGGGTTCCTTAGGAATAGGCAAGGGCATGAGGAGACCAGCAGGAGCTTGTGTGGAGGATTTGGACTGAGCACAGACATGACAAGCTTTAACGTAGTCTTTGACGTCTGAGCGGAGATTAGGCCACCAGTAGTGACGACTGATGAGTAGGAAGGATCGGAGGAATCCAGAATGCCCTGCCACCTTGGAATCATGTCCCCAACGAAGGATCTTAGCTCTTAGCCCAGTGGGGACAAAGGTCTTACCAGGCGGAATTTTAGACTTCAGGGTGGTAGAGTGGGCAACAATGCATGAGGTGGGAATGATCGGCTCAGGTTCAGGGGCGGACTCCTCGTCCAAAGTGTCAAATGACCTAGAGAGCGCATCAGCCCGACCGTTGCAGGAACCAGGTTTGTAGGTAATCGTGAAATTAAAACGGGCAAAGAAGAGACTCCACCTGGCCTGTCTAGGATTCAGACGTTTAGCATTCTGTAGATACTGTAAATTCTTGTGATCGGTAAAGATCGTTATGGAGTGAGGGGAACCCTCCAAGAGATGACGCCACTCCTCTAACGCCAATTTAATTGCGAGAAGTTCCCGATCACCGATGGCATAATTCCTCTCTGCCTGAGAAATTTTTTTGGAGAAGAACGCACATGGTTGGCGTCTCTTCTCAAAGATTTGAAGAAGCACAGCTCCCACCCCCATTGAGGAAGCGTCCACTTCAATAAAAAATGCATTCCCAGGATTTGGTCTCCTCAAGAGGGGGCCAGAAACAAAGGCCTGTTTCAGGTTGTGAAATGCAGAGACAGCTTCGGGAGGCCAGTCTCTGGCATTCACACCCTTCTTGGTCAAAGCGATAATAGGCGCGGCAATGGAAGAGTAATTCCTTATGAACTGCCTATAATAATTAGTGAAGCCAAGAAAGCGCTGTGTGGCCTTGAGGCTAGCAGGAAGAGGCCAGTTGGTGATAGCCAAGACCTTCCCAGGGTCCATACGAAGCCCCGAACATGAGACAAAGCACCCCAAAAACAGGACCTCAGAACATTCAAAGGAACATTTCTCCAGCTTGGCATAGAGATTGTTCTCTCTAAGACGTTGAAGTACAGTGCGGACATGGTTTCTGTGGACGAGCAGATTTTCAGAAAAGATCAGAATGTCATCCAGATAGATGACAACAAACTGGTACAGCAGATCTCTGAAGATTTCATTGACAAAGTTTTGAAACACGGCTGGAGCATTACACAGACCAAAAGGCATCACCAGATATTCGTAATGCCCGTCTCTAGTGTTAAATGCAGTCTTCCATTCGTCACCCTCCCGTATTCGAATGAGATTGTACGCGCCTCTGAGATCCAACTTGGTGAAAATGGAGGCACCCTTCAACCTATCGAATAGCTCAGATATTAAGGGTAAGGGGTATCGATTTTTAATAGTAACCGCATTTAAACCCCGATAATCGATGCAGGGTCTTAAGGTACCATCCTTTTTGGCAACAAAAAAGAACCCTGCCCCTGCAGGCGATGAGGATTTCCGGATGAACCCTCTCTCCAGATTCTCTGCTACATACTCCGACATGGCCTGGGTCTCTGGGATGGACAGAGGGTAGGTACGACCCCTGGGTAGAGTTGCTCCGGGGACAAGATCAATAGCACAGTCAAAAGACCTGTGGGGAGGAAGCACCTCAGCTGATTTTTTACAGAACACATCCCGGTAATCGCTGTATGCGGCGGGAAGATCAGAAGAAACAGAAGTGGCAGCAACCGGAAGACTCTCCTTGGGGGTCACCTTGAGAAGACACGACGAGAAACATGAGGAACCCCAGGCCAGGATCTGCCCAGAGACCCAGTCCACATGTGGAGAGTGGAGCTGTAGCCAAGGGAGGCCCAATACAACTGGGGTAGAGGCCTTGGGTAGAATAAGAAAGGATATCCACTCCTGGTGGAGAATCCCTACCGACATCCTAATGGGTAGCGTCTGGAAGCGAATAGGGCCCCCTGGGAGAACAGTGCCATCAATTGCCGAGACTACCAATGGGGTAGTGAGAGGTGAAAGGGTAAGCTTCATAGAAGAAGCAGTTCTCCAATCCATGAAATTGCCGGCAGCCCCGGAATCCAGGTATGCAAGGGTTGACTGAGGAGAAGTGCCTACATGAAGGGACACCGGCAAGAGCAGGCGAGAAGGTGATGTTTCTGGGTCCAATACTCCACCTTCCAAATGTATTAGACCCGAGCGTTTCCCGGACGAAGCGAGCAGGAGTCACGAAAATGACCCTTGCCCCCACAATAGAGGCACAAGCCCAGAGTTCTGCGCCTAGCACGTTCTTCGGGGGTTAGTCTGGTCCGGCCCAGCTGCATAGGTTCTTCAGCAGGAAGAGGATGCTCCACGGAATGAAGGGAGGGGAGCTCAGACTGGCTAGGACCCAGAGAGTGCTGGCGTCTTTTTTCTAAGGACCTCTCTTGAAAACGAATGTCGATCTGGTTGCATAATGAAATTACATCGTCCAGACCGACGGGAATGGCTCTTCCCGCTAATTCGTCTTTCACTCGGTCAGAGAGGCCATGTAAAAAGGTAGCGACCAGGGCCTCATTATTCCAGCTCAATTCAGCTGTGTGGATACGGAACTGAAGAGCATATTGCCCCACTGAACTAGATTCTTGGCGAAGACGTAAGACAGCACTAGCCGCTGAAGAAGCCCGAGCCGGCTCTTCGAAGATATTACGAAAGAGCTTCAAGAATTCGGACAGACTGGAAACCACCGGATCGTTCCTCTCCCACAGGGGGGCAGCCCAGGCCAAAGCTTCACCGGAGAGGAGGGAAATGATATAGGCTACCTTAGCCCGGTCAGATAGGAAGCTTTGAGGCTGAAGCTCAAAATGAATAGTGCATTGGCTGAGAAACCCCCTGCAGGCCTTGGAGTCCCCAGAGAAACGGAACGGAGCTGGCAATCTTAGTGAGTGTGAGGCTGCGACTGGTGCGATAGGTACAGCCGCTGGTTGTACTTGGGGTTGCGGATTCGGGGTTCCCAAGGAGACCTGAAGCTGCTCGAATCGAGAAGCCAGATCCTGGAGGAATCGCATCACCTGGGTCTGATTTGATTCCTGGGTCTCAAGTCTGCGAACTATGCCCTGCAATGGATCATCCGCGGGAAGCGGGATGTCAGCCGGGTTCATGGCTGATCAAACTGTCAGGGTCACCTGTGGCCAGGTGACAGATGCACACCGTAGGGGGACAGGAGTGCACCGCGAGGTAGTGAACCCTATGGCTGGCTTCTGTGGATAGGAAACTGGGTGGTTGTGGAAAGCGGGACCAGAGGAGCACAACCGGGATCCCAACGGAAGCGAGAGCCAAGATTCCCCAGGGCGCGGAGTCTAAGACCCAGCTGGTCTTCTCCAGGGCCTCTAGTGGTGAGGATGTTACGCTGCAGGCTGGGACCAGGTCGCGGCCCCTGGAGTTTCCTAGCTCACGCCCCGTAGGATAAGGGGAAGCAGCAGCACACGATAGAGAGAACCGAATAACAAGCCGAAGGTCAGGGGCCACAAGCAGACAAGGATAACGAAGAACGAGCCGAAGGTCAAGGGTCACGAGCAGACAGGGATGGTCGGGGACAAGCCAATAACGTAACAGAGAGACAGACGTAGCACACGGCAGGCAGGAACCCAAACACACAATGCCTAACAAACACGTTGATCAGCAAAGCAGGCTTGCAGTGCACAGGTTAATATAGTGTTCAGTGATAGGGCCTGGGGTGGAGTCAGGCTGGGAGGAGATTATAAAGGAAGCCAGGTGAAGGAGGTCTGGTCTCTAGATGAACACATGAGGAGGAAGGTAAGATGGCAGACAGACATTAATGCATATCCATGACACTGTCTTTGCACATCTGTTCAGAACATGTCACCTCACTTTCCGTCCCAATGACAAATGTTTTTGGAAAAGTGGGGTTTTAATTGAAACAAGGATTGGTGATAAAGCATCAGTAGAGAGGAGATACCTTTTTCCCAAATTAAATCTAACAGGATAGAATTTTCCTTCCTAGGGGTAGATTTCCTCTCACTTCCTGTTTTCTCTTGCCGTTTGCAAGTAGGAGTCGTTTGTAAGTTTGATGTTTGAAAGTAGGGGCCTGCCGTATATACTCTGCAGAAATTTGCCCTATTAGATGTTGGTGTAGCCACAAGACTGGTGGGCACAGGAATGGGCCCTGCTGTGAGTTAATAGATCAAGATTTGTACTTGCATGCACCTGTTGAACCGGGCAGAAAAATTGGGCCTTTGGTGGTGGTGGTGGTGGTGGTGGACGGTGTTGCCACAAGACTGTAAGCCCTCACAGTTACTCTTGGTGGGTGCAGGAATGGGCCCTGCTGTGAGTTATTAGATCAAGATTTGTAATTGCATGCACCTGTTGAACAGGGCAGAAAAATTGGGCCTTTGGTGGTGGTGGTGGTGGTGGACGGTGTTGCCACAAGACTGTAGGCCCTCATAGTTACTCTTGGTGGGCGCAGGAATGGGCCCTGCTGTGAACTATTAGATCAAGATTTGTAATTACACGCCCCTGTTAAACAGGGGCTGAAAAATTGTGCCTTAGGCATTGGTGCTGGTGCCACAACACTGCAACCCCTCACAGATACTGTACTTGGAGCACAGCAGTCACACCTGTTGCGAAGCATCTTTTTAAAAAATTGTAATTACACGCCCCTGTTATACAGGGGCTGAAAAATTGTGCCTTAGGCACTGGTGCTGGTGCCACAACACTGCAACCCCTCACAGATACTGTACTCTGAGCACAGCAATGAGACCTGTTGCAAAGCATTGCCTAAAAATTGTAATTACACGCCCCAACAGGGGCTGAAAAATTGTGCCTTAGGCACTGGTGCTGGTGCCACAACACTGCAACCCCTCACAGATACTGTACTCTGAGCACAGCAGTCACACCTGTTGCGAAGCATCTTTTTAAAAAATTGTAATTACACGCCCCTGTTATACAGGGGCTGAAAAATTGTGCCTTAGGCACTGGTGCTGGTGCCACAACACTGCAACCCCTCACAGATACTGTACTCTGAGCACAGCAATGAGACCTGTTGCAAAGCATTGCCTAAAAATTGTAATTACACGCCCCAACAGGGGCTGAAAAATTGTGCCTTAGGCACTGGTGCTGGTGCCACAACACTGCAACCCCTCACAGATACTGTACTCTGAGCACAGCAGTCACACCTGTTGCGAAGCATCTTTTTAAAAAATTGTAATTACACGCCCCTGTTATACAGGGGCTGAAAAATTGTGCCTTAGGCACTGGTGCTGGTGCCACAACACTGCAACCCCTCACAGATACTGTACTCTGAGCACAGCAATGAGACCTGTTGCAAAGCATTGCCTAAAAATTGTAATTACACGCCCCAACAGGGGCTGAAAAATTGTGCCTTAGGCACTGGTGCTGGTGCCACAACACTGCAACCCCTCACAGATACTGTACTCTGAGCACAGCAGTCACACCTGTTGCGAAGCATCTTTTTAAAAAATTGTAATTACACGCCCCTGTTATACAGGGGCTGAAAAATTGTGCCTTAGGCACTGGTGTGGTGGCATGGATCATTGAGGAGGAGGAAGAGGATAGTCAGTGAACATAACAGGACAGTCACTCAGCATCAGCATAGGCAGTCTTGAAGGGATGTGACATTATAAATTATTCCGTTATATCCGCTTCAGGTGTCTGGTAGCTAGTGGTGATCCAAGACTGATTCATTTTTATGAAGGTCAGTCGATCAACCGAGTCGGTGGACAGGCGCACCCTATGATCGGTGACAAATCCTCCAGCAGCACTGAATGTGCGTTCGGAAAGAACGCTGGATGCAGGACAGGCCAGTAGCTCAATTGCATACTGTGCAAGCTCTGGCCAGTGATCCATCCTCAGGACCCAGTAAGCCAGAGGATTTTCGGTGGGAAAGGTGTCCAAGTCTGACCTTGCCCCTAGGTATTCCTGCACCATGTATATCAGACGCTGGCGATGGTTGCTGGAACCGATCATACCTTGGGGCTGCGGACTAAAAAATTGTCTGAACGCATCGGTCAGACGTCCACCTTCCCCACCGCTCCTTCTGCTACTGACCGAAGCCTCAGCAACTCGTCGTCCAGGACCAGGAGTTTGTAACCTCCCAGTTTCTGGGAACGCGTTGCACAGACCTTTCTGCAAGGCCTCCCTGAGATGTCCCATCCTCTGCTCCCTCTGCGACGGCAAGATAAGGTCCGCAACCTTACCCTTGTACCGTGGATCAAGGAGAGTGGCCAGCCAGTAATGGTCACTCTCCTTGATCCGAAGAACACGAGGATCCTTCCGCAGGCTTTGCAGGATCAGGGAGGCCATGCAGCGTAGGTTAGCTGAGGCATTCGGTCCGGAGTCTTCTGGGTCACTGAGGATGACATGATCGCCAGCCACCTCCTCCCAGCCACGTACAAGTCCACTGGTTTGTTGGGACTGTACATCATCCCTAAAAGACTGCTGCTGCTGATGCTGAGTGCCAGGCTCCACCTCCATGCTCACACAATCCTCCTCCTCCTCCTCCTCCTCCTCCTCCTCTTCCTGTGTGATGGGTGGGACAGAAGGAACATTGTCTGGATAAAGGGGGCCTTGAGAGACAAGGAAGTCCTCCTCTTCCTGCCTCTGTTCTGCCTCAAGTGCCCTGTCCATTATCCCACGCAGCGTATGCTCCAACAGGTGGACAAGAGGTACAGTGTCACTGATGCATGCACTGTCACTGCTCACCATCCTCGTGGCCTCCTCAAATGGTGAGAGGACAGTGCATGCATCCCTGATCATGCTCCACCAGCGTGGGGAAAAAAAGCCAAGCTCCCCTGACCCTGTCCTGGTGCCGTAGTCGCAAAGGTACTCATTGATGGCCCTCTGCTGCGTGTGCAGTCGCTGCAGCATGGCCAACGTTGAGTTCCACCTGGTGGGCATGTCACATATTAGGCGGTTCTTGGGCAGGTTCAGCTCCTTTTGCAGCTCAGTCAGCCGAGCACTGGCATTATAAGATCGGCGGAAATGCACACAGACTTTCCTGGCCTGCCTCAGGACATCCTGTAAGCCTGGGAACCTGCCCAAGAACCGCTGCACCACCAGGTTGAGGACGTGAGCCATACAGGGCACATGGGTGAGCTGCCCCTGTCGCAGGGCGGAGAGGAGGTTGGTGCCATTATCAGAAACGACCATTCCTGGCTTAAGCTGGCGTGGCGTCAACCACCTCTCGGCCTGCCCCTGCAGAGCTGCCAGAACCTCTGGCCCAGTGTGGCTCCTGTCCCCCAAACACACCAGCGCAAGCACGGCATGGCATCTTTTTGCCTGCGTACTCGCGTAGCCCCTTGTACGCCTACGGAGCACCGCTGGTTCCGAGGACAGAGCACTCGAAGAGGACATGGAGGAAGAAGAAGAGGAGGGGGTGGAGGAGAGAGGTGTGTCACAACCAGTAGTAGCATTTTGGAGGCGTGGTGGCGGAACAACCTCCAACACTACTGCACCTTGTCCTGCATCCCTCCCAGCTACCAATAGAGTGACCCAATGGGCCGTGAAAGAAAGATAACGTCCCTGTCCATGCCTGCTGGACCATGAGTCAGCGGTAATATGCACCTTACCGCTGACCGCCCTGTCCAGCGAGGCATGGACATTGCCTTCCACATGCCAGTAGAGAGACGGAATTGCCTTCCGTGAGAAAAAGTGGCGTTTGGGAACCTGCCACTGAGGAACCGCACATTGAACAAACTCACGGAAGGGGGCCGAGTCTATCAACTGAAAAGGCAGCAGTTGAAGTGCTAGCAATTTAGCCAAGCTAGCATTCAACCGCTGGGCATGTGGATGGCTGGGAGTATACTTCTTTCGACGGTCCAGCAGCTGGGGCAGGGAAATTTGCCTGCTACAATCGGACGTCGGTGTACTGCAAGTACTTGGTTGTGACACACCTAATTCTACACCTTCAGTCCTCTCAGAGCAGCTTTCAGAGAGGACTGAAGATATAGTGGGGATGGAGATCCCAGCTGATGAGGAGCAAGGAGAGGTCCGCTTTGTTCTTTGGTGTGGGTCTTTTATGTGTGCTTGCCAACGAGCTGCATGGCAGGTCGACATATGTCTGCTCATGCTTGTGGTGCCCAAGCGGCTGATGTTTTGGCCACGCGAGATACGCTTGAGACAAATATTGCAAATAGCAGTGGTGCGATCTGATGCACTCGTCTCAAAAAAGGCCCACACCAAAGAACTTTTGTGATAACGTGCAGAGGCAGCGCCCTGCACAGGCGGAGCTCTGCGGTGTGGTACAGTTGCTGTGCTGGCCTCTAGCTGGCCTCCAGGGGGCATCCTGCCTCGTTGGACATGTGACGCTGCATCCTCCTCCTCCTCCTCCTCTCTCCCTTCAGGCACCCACGTGGAGTCAGTGACCTCATCATCCCCTCCCTCTTCACCACTAGAGCAAACCTGGCAGTAAGCTGCAGCTGGTGGAACACTACTGCCAGATTGCTGTCCTTCAGCATCCCCTTTCTCTGCGCGCACACTACTGACTTCCTCAAGCTGGGTATCATCATCCGAGCCTTCGAATCGTTGGGCATCCTCCTGGAGCATGTACCCAACACTGTGCTCAAACAGTTCGGGGGACTCCTCAGGAGGACATGGTGGGTCTAGGGAAGGGGTGGCTGATGATGCCATTGAGTACGCATTGGCAGCTGCTCTGCCAGTACCCTGAGCCTGGGTGAGAGAGGATGAGGAGGATGAGGAGGGCTTGGTCATCCATTCTACCAAGCCTTCGGCATGATGCGGCTCCACATGTCCAGCTGCCGAAAACAAAGACAAGCGTGTCCCATGGCCACGTGCTGATGACGATGCACGACCATGTCCACGGCCAGCACTGTTGTCTCTAGAAACAGAGCCTGCCTGCCCTGTGTTCTTGCCTCGGCACGCTCTGCCTCTCCTTGGCGGTCTTCCAGCCATTGTAGTCGGTAGTGTATATAGTATAAAAAATAGAACTCCTATGTGTGCTCACATCACACTGTAGGTCCTATGGGTGCTGACACTAACACACTATAGGTACTATGTGTGCTGCTGACAAGAAAATATAGGAGCTCTGTTTGCTGCCACTAACACACTAGAAGTCCTATGGGTGCTGCTGAGAAGAAAATATAGGAGCTCTGTTTGCTGCCACTAACACACTAGAAGTCCTATGGGTGCTGCTGAGAAGAAAATATAGGAGCTCTGTTTGCTGCCACTAACACACTAGAAGTCCTATGGGTGCTGCTGAGAAGAAAATATAGGAGCTCTGTGTGATGCCACTAACACACTAGAAGTCCTATGGGTGCTGCTGAGAAGAAAATATAGGAGCTCTGTTTGCTGCCACTAACACACTAGAAGTCCTATGGGTGCTGCTGAGAAGAAAATATAGGAGCTCTGTTTGCTGCCACTAACACACTAGAAGTCCTATGGGTGCTGCTGAGAAGAAAATATAGGAGCTCTGTTTGCTGCCACTAACACACTAGAAGTCCTATGGGTGCTGCTGAGAAGAAAATATAGGAGCTCTGTGTGATGCCACTAACACACTAGAAGTCCTATGGGTGCTGCTGAGAAGAAAATATAGGAGCTCTGTTTGCTGCCACTAACACACTAGAAGTCCTATGGGTGCTGCTGAGAAGAAAATATAGGAGCTCTGTTTGCTGCCACTAACACACTAGAAGTCCTATGGGTGCTGCTGAGAAGAAAATATAGGAGCTCTGTTTGCTGCCACTAACACACTAGAAGTCCTATGGGTGCTGCTGAGAAGAAAATATAGGAGCTCTGTGTGATGCCACTAACACACTAGAAGTCCTATGGGTGCTGCTGAGAAGAAAATATAGGAGCTCTGTTTGCTGCCACTAACACACTAGAAGTCCTATGGGTGCTGCTGAGAAGAAAATATAGGAGCTCTGTTTGCTGCCACTAACACACTAGAAGTCCTATGGGTGCTGCTGAGAAGAAAATATAGGAGCTCTGTGTGATGCCACTAACACACTAGAAGTCCTATGGGTGCTGCTGAGAAGAAAATATAGGAGCTCTGTTTGCTGCCACTAACACACTAGAAGTCCTATGGGTGCTGCTGAGAAGAAAATATAGGAGCTCTGTGTGATGCCACTAACACACTAGAAGTCCTATGGGTGCTGCTGAGAAGAAAATATAGGAGCTCTGTTTGCTGCCACTAACACACTAGAAGTCCTATGGGTGCTGCTGAGAAGAAAATATAGGAGCTCTGTTTGCTGCCACTAACACACTAGAAGTCCTATGGGTGCTGCTGAGAAGAAAATATAGGAGCTCTGTGTGATGCCACTAACACACTAGAAGTCCTATGGGTGCTGCTGAGAAGAAAATATAGGAGCTCTGTTTGCTGCCACTAACACACTAGAAGTCCTATGGGTGCTGCTGAGAAGAAAATATAGGAGCTCTGTGTGATGCCACTAACACACTAGAAGTCCTATGGGTGCTGCTGAGAAGAAAATATAGGAGCTCTGTTTGCTGCCACTAACACACTAGAAGTCCTATGGGTGCTGCTGAGAAGAAAATATATGAGCTCTGTGTGATGCCACTAACACACTAGAAGTCCTATGGGTGCTGCTGAGAAGAAAATATAGGAGCTCTGTTTGCTGCCACTAACACACTAGAAGTCCTATGGGTGCTGCTGAGAAGAAAATATAGGAGCTCTGTTTGCTGCCACTAACACACTAGAAGTCCTATGGGTGCTGCTGAGAAGAAAATATAGGAGCTCTGTTTGCTGCCACTAACACACTAGAAGTCCTATGGGTGCTGCTGAGAAGAAAATATAGGAGCTCTGTGTGATGCCACTAACACACTAGAAGTCCTATGGGTGCTGCTGAGAAGAAAATATAGGAGCTCTGTTTGCTGCCACTAACACACTAGAAGTCCTATGGGTGCTGCTGAGAAGAAAATATAGGAGCTCTGTTTGCTGCCACTAACACACTAGAAGTCCTATGGGTGCTGCTGAGAAGAAAATATAGGAGCTCTGTGTGATGCCACTAACACACTAGAAGTCCTATGGGTGCTGCTGAGAAGAAAATATAGGAGCTCTGTTTGCTGCCACTAACACACTAGAAGTCCTATGGGTGCTGCTGAGAAGAAAATATAGGAGCTCTGTGTGATGCCACTAACACACTAGAAGTCCTATGGGTGCTGCTGAGAAGAAAATATAGGAGCTCTGTTTGCTGCCACTAACACACTAGAAGTCCTATGGGTGCTGCTGAGAAGAAAATATAGGAGCTCTGTGTGATGCCACTAACACACTAGAAGTCCTATGGGTGCTGCTGAGAAGAAAATATAGGAGCTCTGTTTGCTGCCACTAACACACTAGAAGTCCTATGGGTGCTGCTGAGAAGAAAATATAGGAGCTCTGTTTGCTGCCACTAACACACTAGAAGTCCTATGGGTGCTGCTGAGAAGAAAATATAGGAGCTCTGTTTGCTGCCACTAACACACTAGAAGTCCTATGGGTGCTGCTGAGAAGAAAATATAGGAGCTCTGTGTGATGCCACTAACACACTAGAAGTCCTATGGGTGCTGCTGAGAAGAAAATATAGGAGCTCTGTTTGCTGCCACTAACACACTAGAAGTCCTATGGGTGCTGCTGAGAAGAAAATATAGGAGCTCTGTTTGCTGCCACTAACACACTAGAAGTCCTATGGGTGCTGCTGAGAAGAAAATATAGGAGCTCTGTTTGCTGCCACTAACACACTAGAAGTCCTATGGGTGCTGCTGAGAAGAAAATATAGGAGCTCTGTGTGATGCCACTAACACACTAGAAGTCCTATGGGTGCTGCTGAGAAGAAAATATAGGAGCTCTGTTTGCTGCCACTAACACACTAGAAGTCCTATGGGTGCTGCTGAGAAGAAAATATAGGAGCTCTGTTTGCTGCCACTAACACACTAGAAGTCCTATGGGTGCTGCTGAGAAGAAAATATAGGAGCTCTGTTTGCTGCCACTAACACACTAGAAGTCCTATGGGTGCTGCTGAGAAGAAAATATAGGAGCTCTGTGTGATGCCACTAACACACTAGAAGTCCTATGGGTGCTGCTGAGAAGAAAATATAGGAGCTCTGTTTGCTGCCACTAACACACTAGAAGTCCTATGGGTGCTGCTGAGAAGAAAATATAGGAGCTCTGTTTGCTGCCACTAACACACTAGAAGTCCTATGGGTGCTGCTGAGAAGAAAATATAGGAGCTCTGTGTGATGCCACTAACACACTAGAAGTCCTATGGGTGCTGCTGAGAAGAAAATATAGGAGCTCTGTTTGCTGCCACTAACACACTAGAAGTCCTATGGGTGCTGCTGAGAAGAAAATATAGGAGCTCTGTGTGATGCCACTAACACACTAGAAGTCCTATGGGTGCTGCTGAGAAGAAAATATAGGAGCTCTGTTTGCTGCCACTAACACACTAGAAGTCCTATGGGTGCTGCTGAGAAGAAAATATAGGAGCTCTGTGTGATGCCACTAACACACTAGAAGTCCTATGGGTGCTGCTGAGCAGAAAATATAGGAGCTCTGTTTGCTGCCACTAACACACTAGAAGTCCTATGGGTGCTGCTGAGAAGAAAATATAGGAGCTCTGTGTGATGCCACTAACACACTAGAAGTCCTATGGGTGCTGCTGAGAAGAAAATATAGGAGCTCTGTTTGCTGCCACTAACACACTAGAAGTCCTATGGGTGCTGCTGAGAAGAAAATATAGGAGCTCTGTGTGATGCCACTAACACACTAGAAGTCCTATGGGTGCTGCTGAGAAGAAAATATAGGAGCTCTGTTTGCTGCCACTAACACACTAGAAGTCCTATGGGTGCTGCTGAGAAGAAAATATAGGAGCTCTGTGTGATGCCACTAACACACTAGAAGTCCTATGGGTGCTGCTGAGAAGAAAATATAGGAGCTCTGTTTGCTGCCACTAACACACTAGAAGTCCTATGGGTGCTGTTGGGGTGCAATGCTGTGCTAACAGCACTGCGGTTGGTACTACTGCAATACTGTACTAACAGTAAGCACGCACCAGACTAATCCCCAGCAGCAGCTAATAACACACTAACTGTGCAATCAGCAGCAATGAACGATCAATGACTTAGGTAGCAATGGTTTAGCAAAGAAATAGCCAATGGTTTAGCAAAGAAGAGCAAATCTTTCAGTATCAAGCAAAGACAGAATCAGCAGACTAATCTCTCCTAAAGCCGGAACTCATGTGACCGGGGCCGATGGCGTGGCGGCCTTTTAAATGGTGGGGCGTGTACTAAAGCCCCTGAGCTGTAATTGGCTACAGGCGTCCTGCCTGTAGCCAATTATTGCTCTCCGAGTTTCGGGCGCTGTGATTGGCCAAGCATGCGGGGTCACAGTGCATGCTTGGCCAATCATCAGCCAGCAATGCACTGCGCCGGCCGCGCCGGCCGCAATGCATTGCGGGGCCGCTCGCATCACACGAATGTGATGCGAACGGCCCAAATAGTTCTGGGCTCGACGAGCGAGCGAACGCCCGATGCTCGATTCGAACATGGGTTCGAATCGAGCACCGGGCCCATCCCTAATTACAAGGTGGAAGATTGGGATAAGCGGTCCAAAACCTTTTTAAAAATAGCTTATCTCCAGAAAAAAGATCAATGACAGAGTGGCAGCACTGAAGAGTGGTGCTCCTGGCTCCTTCCCCCACCAAGCCACTTGATATGGGGGCACACATGCGGGCTCACTCCCTGTCTATAGACGCACAGAGTGCAGCTCTGCCCCACCCCAGCTCCCTCCTTGCTGGCTGTCTCTGAACCTATGAGGAGGGAGAGAGCTGAAAGAGATGTTACTCTCATGCACATCGCTGGATCGAGGAAAGTATAATAGGGAGCTGGGAGCTGCACTTAGAAGGTTTTTTCACCTTAATACAGGGAATGCATTAAGGCAAAAAAAACTTTTGGCCTTTAGAACCACTTAACCACTTTACGTTTGGTAATTGGCCACAAAATATGAAATAGAAAACACATTTTACTTTAAAAAACAAATCTCAACAAGCCATCAACACTGTCCTGCAATAAAATAATTGTTCTCCGCTATGTCGTTATTTTATTTGTATTTCTACTGTATGCTGGAAGCTGATTCTTATCATAATAGATACCAGCAATGATTTTTTTTTTATCAATTTGCAATATTATAATGTTAGAACCAACCACACCATGGTGGTCCCCTTGTTTACTTGGCTTTCACTAGCTTTAAACCGTAAAAGATCCAAGTGTACAATGTGTACTATACATTATACACTTAACATTGTGCTTTTAAGTAACATTATCTGGTTGACCCAAGTTGGAGAACCGCAACAAACTGGACTTAATTTCAAGTCTGTGTGACATAAAAAATATCTTTGTGCTAAAGTACTTTGCAGTAAGTTTACAAGGGTAAAGATTCTAGAAAATAGACAGATCTGTCAGAATGTATAAAATCTTTGAGTAATTACCAATCAATATTCCATTCTAACTTCATGAGTCTGTCTACAATGCTACTCCTATCTTTCTGAGTCTCAGTGTAACTAATACTTTATTATATGTTTTAGTTATTACATTTTATATGGAAGTTTTTTTTTTTTTAGATGGAAAGTCAATATTGTGGCATTTTACTGCCTAAAAGCATTCTCCAAATAAATATAATATGCTATTCAATATTCTGATAAGTGTATAGGTTCCCTATGGGAGTGAATAAAAACGTTACAGCACTTGGATATATAGTGCCCTGACTGTACTTGCTAATGTTCTTTTTCTGTCAACGTTTCTTCATAGGCAAAGGTTTCTCTAAAATAAATATGTTTCCTTTCAAGCAGTCACAGGCAACAAGAAGCAATACTATTTGACACTTGTCAGCATATGCTCAAATGTAAAGGCAAGCACAAGTTTCTTTTGATGGCTTACCTTTAATATTACTGCTTCAGGAACATTAAGAAATGTTTTTACCATTCTTCAATCAAACATCCTTGGCTATGTGCTTTTCATTTTTCCCTGCAGCCCTGTTATGTTACAGATCTGTACAAACAACATCCAGCTATCAAACAATAAGTAGATGCGCTGATGCATAATTAGGTTATAAAAAGCATATAATATTAACTTCTTCATCCATGAATAGCCATACCATATTTTTTAAAGCCTCTATTCCACATATAATGACTACTGCAGCTCCATCACTCCCTTCAATTTAGTCTACCTAAACAAATATTCTATTTGTGTATACTTTATTGGTGTTCTTTTTGCACTAGTCAGATCTATTACATAGATGTCTTGCTTAGGTAAAAAAGAATTATATTCTTGACATTGTAGTATTTTCTTTATTTTTGAGCACTTTTGTTCTGAAGGCAATATACAGTATTTGCATAAGGCATTAGGTCCTGTTCACAGCTGCCGAATAGCTACCTGTCTGGTAGCTGTCCTTTCCAACTGTCTTAGGGGTGCAGTGTGTTGCGAGATTCAGAGCATCACACAGCTCCCTTTTTTTTTTCTTTTACACTGAACTTTATTTGAAGTGTAAAAATAGTGACACTTTATTCATGTCACTGTACAGCAGCACAATGCACTGCTCTGCTGTAGAGTGACACGTGACTCTGTAAAGCACGTTGTGATAAAATGCAACATGTCTGCATTTTATTGCTGCTCACTGCAGTTCAGCTATGGGCCAGTGTTGCAAACCCCTGATGACTCTCTTTTACAAATGAAACAAGAAAGATTTAGGCCCCTTTCACACTGAGACGCTTTGCAGGCGCTATTGCGCTAAAAATAGCACCTGCAATGCCCCCCGAAAAAGCTGCTCCATTGTATCCAGTGTGAAAGCCCGAGAGCTTTCACACTGGAGCGTTGCGCTTGCAGGAGGGTAAAAAAACTTCTGCAAGCCGCATCTTTGAGGCGCAATAGGAGCGGTAAAAATACCGCTTCTATAGCGCCCCTGCCCATTGAAATCAATGGGGTAGCGCCTCCAAAACGCCCGCAAAATGCCGCAAAGAGGCGTTTTTGCAGGTGTTTTTAACCCTTTTTCGGCCGCTAGCGGGGGTTTAAATCACCCCGCTAGCGCCCGCAAATCGCGGCAAAAACGACGGTATAGCGGCGCTAAAAATAGCGGCGCTATACCGCCAGCGCATCCAGCGCTTCAGTGTGAAAGTAGCCTTACTGACAGAGCACATTTTTCACTGATAACCTGAAATATGACATAAACTCCTATTATAAATGAAGACAATCAATATTTAAAGGCAAAGTTCACCATTAAAGTGGTTGTAAACCCTTTATCTTTTTTTTTTTTTTTTTACTAACCTGCAAGACAAAGCTATAATGAGCTAGTATGACTAGCATACTAGCTTATTATGTACCACTTACCTTCGATCGGGGCCCCCGAAGTCGTCCGTGTCCCTCCTCTAGCCGCATCCATCGCTGCGGCGATAGCCGGAATGTTACTTCCGGGTATCGCCGCTGCAGCCAATCACAGCGCCGCTCCGGCGCTGTGATTGGCCGGAGCGGCGAAGACGTGACTCTGCGCATGCGCGCGTGAGCTGTCGAATTCGGCTACGTCGTCGAATGTTGCGTCCTAGCCGAATTTGTGAATGGGGTGACGTCAGCGTCGCCGCATTTACATAAAAATATCTCCTTAAAGTGGAGCTCCACCCTAAATAGCAACTTTTGCTATTTGGAACCCTCCCCCCCTCCGGTGTCACAATTGACACCTTTCAGGGGGGAGGGGGGTGAAGATACCTGTCTAAGACAGGTATTTTCACCCACATCCGGGAGTCCTCTCTCCGGGAATCTGCGGGAGTTACGTCACTTCCCGCAGACTTCCCTTGGTGTTCTGGGAGACACTCGGCTCCCAGAACACAGGAGCACCAATCAGAACGGCGCAGCGCGACTCGCGCATGCGCCGTAGGGAACCGGGCATGAAGCCGCAGGGCTTCACTTCCTGGTTCCCTCAGCGAGGATGGCGGAGGGAGCAGCAGAGCGACGAGCGGTCGCTCGTCCTCTGCTGCGGACGTCGCTGGACTCCAGGACAGGTAAGTGTCCAAATATTAAAAGCCAGCAGCTGCTGTAGCTGTAGCTGCTGGCTTTTAATATTTTTTTTTCCGGCGGAGCTCCACTTTAACCGTGTAGGTTAAGGAGATATTTCATGCACCTACAGGTAAGCCTTAATCTAGGCTTACCTGTAGGTCTTTGTTTAAAAAGTGGGTTTACAACCACTTTAAGGAAAAACTATTAAATGCTCATAGTTTTGCAGGAAAAATGTGCATTTATTATTTTTTCCCACCAGAGCCTGCAAAGCAATGTACCTCCAATCAATAGATCAGTGGGTCACGGGTGCAGTGTCAGGCTTCTGCAGACACTTTCTCCAGCTTTTTCAGGTAGAAAGCACAATCAAAAACAGGTGTAGCACTACCCCCAGTTAAGAGAGCCGCTGGGTTTTGTTTCGGGCCCTGTATACAGCCTCGCCAACCCCCGGCAATCTACTCAACCCACACTGGCACAGTTAGTCTAGGGAATGTTACCTCGTAACGGTCTATACCTGATTATACACAATCTGGCAGTATTGATAGATAACTACTATCTGCAAAGATGACACTGATACCAGGGTAATAAAATATAACTGGATTTACTTTGGTATAAAGGTTCAAGGTTAAACACGTCACATAGCATACATGCAGAGCCCTGCAGCAATAAACATATTCATCAGTGATAGTGCAGAGTGATCACCCGCCACGTGCAACTATCTTCTTTCCTTATGCGCAATATGGCGCAGCAACAAAGTTTTAACCCCCACCCTGGTCAGGCCTGACTCAGATTAAAACTCAGTTCCCTATGAGAACAATTCTTCGCATGCAACTTGAATGGTGG
The DNA here is from genome assembly GCA_029206835.1 of Rana muscosa. NCBI lineage: Eukaryota > Metazoa > Chordata > Amphibia > Anura > Ranidae > Rana > Rana muscosa. Next base: position 626,966,976 of record CM055117.1, on the reverse strand, counting down.
TGCACTTTCAGGAAACAACATTTGTAATCCAAGGGTAGTAAACAAACAAGGTGGGCCAAGGCAGTCACTAGGCCCAACAAAGTAACAGGGTAATGAAGTGAGCAAGTGCTCGTTCACCACTCCGGACGCGATCCCAGTCCGGGCTTCCACCACTGTGTATCCGCACACAGTGTCTCCAACGGTCGGGTCTCCGGTTCAGCCGATGTCAGCAACTCGAGCAGGAACAGGTGCCACCCAGGCTCCGCGGTCGGGTGGAAGGCTCTTTGGTCGGTATGCAAGGCCCAGGCTTCAGGCCTTACACAGCAGCAGATCCGCACAGGGAGTCCTATTGCTTGCAGCACGGTGTCCAAAGAGGCCGAGCTTAGCCTCGCCCTCTTTTTATATAGCCCCACCCATGAGTCTCTGCGGTGGCCCAATGCACCCTGGGTGCCGAACGGGGTTCTAGGTAACGTAGTCCAGGGCCCTAAAGGAGACCCCGCTACACAGGTTTATAGGTGCTACAACCTTCCCACATAACAGCTCCGCCCGGTGTTCAGAACTCGAGGCTGTTGACACCTCCAACATAACAGAGTAAGGAAAGGGATGGTTGTTACTCAGGATGACATCCAAATAATAGTAAACATGTACAATGCTGTTAAAACAGCCTATGCATTTCGGAAGTTAGTATTTAGTCATGGCTGATAAAAAAATAGCCATGACTAAGTCCATAGTCATGGCTATTATTTTATCAGCCATGACTAAGGACTAACGTCTGAAGTGCATAGGCTGATATTACAGCATTGTACATGTTAACCACTTAAGGACCGGCTCATGTACATATATGTCGGCACTTTGAAGAGGGATATCTCGGTAACGGCAGCAGCTGGTGCCACAACCGAGATATCCATCTCTTCAGGAGCCGGTCCTGTAAATGATAATGGTGGTCTCTGCGGTTGATTCGCCGCAAGATCACCGTTATATCTGCAGCGGGAGAGGGGCCCCCCTCCCGCCGCTCTCCCGCGCCCTCCGCCGCTTACCGGAGCCGTCGTAGTGGCGGAGGCGATCGGGTCCTTGTTCCTCTGTGGTATGGATACGAGTGAGGGGAAGATGGCCCCACCCGTCTTCATACCATAGCAGGGCGGAAGCGACGTCAAAACGTCAGCTCCGCCCATGCGTCTTAAAGGGACATTTTTTTGTTGTAATTTTTTCAAATGACAATTTTTTTTTTTATTGCATTTTAGTCTAAATATGAGATCTGAGGTCTTTTTGACCCCAGATCTAATATTTAAGAGGACCTGTCACGCTTTTTTCTATTACAAGGGATGTTTACATTCCTTATAATAGGAATAAAAGTGACCCATTTTTTTATTTTTTTAAAACAGTGTAAAAATAAATAAAATCAAGTAAAATAAATAAGAAAAAAAATGATAATTTAAAGCGCCCCGTCCCGACAAGCTCGCACGCAGAAGCGAACGCATACGTGAGTAGCGCCCGCATATGAAAACGGTGTTCAAACCACACATGTGAGGTATCGCCGCAATCGTTAGAGCGAGAGAAATAATTCTAGCCCTGGACCTCCTCTGTAACTCAAAAGATGCAACCTATAGAATTTTTTAAACGTCGCCTATGGAGATTTTTAAGGGTAAAAGTTTGATGCCATTCCACGAGCGGGCGCAATTTTGAAGCGTGACATGTTGGGTATCAATTTACTCGGCGTAACATTATCTTTCACAATATAAAAAAAATTGGGCTAACTTTACTGTTGTCTTATTTTTTAATTCAAAAAAAATTATTTTTTCCCAAAAAAGTGCGCTTGTAAGACCGCTGCGCAAATACGGTGTGAAAAAAAGTATTGCAATGACCGCCATTTTATTCTCTAGGGTGTTAGAACCCCCAAACATTATATATTGGGTTTTTTTTCTAAGTAATTTTCTAGCAAAAAAACCTGTTTTAAACTTGTAAACACTGAGTCTGAAAAACAGGCTTGGTCCTTAAGTGGTTAATAAAGAAATACTATTTTCTGGATGTCATCCTGAGTGCCAACCATCTCTTTCCTTACTCTAGAAAGGTCAAGGAAGTTTCAAAAGACTACAAGTTCGCTGATCAGGGGGCGAGGGTTGCGGTGCTTTTCAACATGTTACAACCTATATAGGGGTGTAACATGTAAGATGTTCCTAAAGAAGAACTTAGCCTTTAACCACTTGATAACTGGGCACATAACCCCCTTCCTGCCCAGGCGAAATTTCAGGTTTCAGCACTGTCACGCTTTAACTGACAATTGCGCGGTCGTGTGACGTGGCTCCCAAACAAAATTGACGTCCTTTTTTTCCCACAAATAGAGCTTTCTTTTGGTGGTATTTGATCATATCTGCGGTTTTTATTTTTTGCGCTATAAACAAAAATAGAGCGACAATTTTGAAAAAAACACAATATTTTTAAATTTTTGCTATAATTAATATCCCATTTTTTTTTTTAAAAACTCTTTTTTTCCTCAGTTTAGGCTGATACGTATTCTACATATTTTAGGTAAAAAAAAAAAATCGCAATAAGCGTATAGTGATTGGTTTGCGCAAAAGTTATAGCGCCTACAAAATAGGGAATAGAATTATGATTTTTTTTTAAATTATTTTTTATTTAATTTTTTACTAGTAATGGCGTCGATCTGCGATTTTTTTTTGTGACTGTGACATTATGGCGGACACATCGGACACTTTTGACACATTTTTGGGACCATTCACATTTATACAGCGAACAGTGCTATAAATATGCACTGATTACTGTATAAATGTGACTGGCAGGGAAGGGGTTAACCACTAGGGGGCGATCAAGGGGTTAATATGTTCCCTGCTAGATGTTCTTACTGTGGGGGGAGGGGACTGACTGGGGGAGGTGACTGATGGTTGTCCCTATGTACAAGGGACACACCATCCGTCTCCTCTCCCCGACAGGACGTGGATCTCTGTGTTTACACACAGAGATCCACATCCCTGGCTCTGTGACAGCCGATCGCTCGTACCTGGAGGACATCGCGGCCGCCAGGCACGCGCATCGGCACCCGCCTGACACGGCGGGCACAGCTTTTCCCCGATGCGCGCCCGCGGTGGCGCGCATCGCGGAAGTAAATGGGAGGACGTCCATAGACGTCCTATCAGCAATTGACGACCGCTTTGCGGACGTCTTTTTCATATGGCCCGGGCGCGAAGTGGTTAAACAGTACAAACAATATGTAAACAATAACAATACTTATAACAAGTAATCTGCCTGGAAGTTAAAACAAAGCATGACAAAATGTGAGCAAGACTAATGCCGCGTACACACGATCGGAATTTCCGACAACAAAACCGTGTTTTTTCTCCGATGGATTTTCGCTCAAACTTGTCTTGCATACACACGGTCACACAAATGTTGTCAGAAATTGCGATCGCCAAGAACGCGGTGACATACAACACTACAACGAGCCGAGAAAAATGAAGTTCAATGATTCTGAGCATGCGTCGAATTGATTCCGAGCATGCGTAGGATTTTTGTGCATCGGAATTGGATACACACGGTCGGAATTTCCGACAAGAACTTTTGTTGTCGGAAAAATTGAGAACCAGCTCTCAATCATTTGTTGTCGGAAATTCCGACAGCAAATGTCCGATGGAGCCGACCCACGGTCGGAATATCCGACCAAAAGCTCACATCGAACATTTGTTGTCGGAAATTCCGATTGTGTGTACGCGACATAAGATTATAAAAGACATCCTAGGAAAGAACAGAAAAATGTATTCTATGCTGCTCGTAGCATGCTGATGTGAACAATGGGCATAGCCAGTGAAAGGGTCTTAAAAGGGTATTGCACACATTGTGCGGCTGCTATATACACAGCACATATATAAGACAGTCCTTGTACCCATATTCTGGTACTAACTTAGCACCTCCAGCGTGTCCCCTTACATCCTCTAAAATGCCCCCTTAGTACCTCCAAAGTGCCCTCTTGCATTCTCCAGTCTGTGAACACAGGATGTAAGCTGGTACTCTCCCCTTAGTACCTTCAGAATGCCCATTATATCCTCCAGAGTGTCCCCTTTGTGCCTCCAGAGTGTCCTTTTACATCCTTTAGAGTGCCCCTTTAGTGTTCCCAGAGTGCCCCTTTACATCATCCTGATTGCCTACTTAGTGCTCTCTTACATCCTCCTCCATAGTTCACCTTGCATCTTCTTCCAGAGTACCGCCTTACACATACCTTCCTGGCCACTGGCAGCAGTGGGTTGCGACTCGCGAGCGCAGGCTGATAAGTAAAATGCCCAGCTTGGGCTCAACTTGCGCAGTGGTGCATATGAATATAAGCCACACCCACTTCCCAATCCGAGGCGGAGCCTGACAGTTCTTTAATCGGCTGGCTCCAGAACTGAGCATGCGCAGTTTAAAGTCACCCCAAGCCCAAGGGGATTTTTTACGGGCACTTTTCTGTTGTTTACGAACATTTACAGACTGGAGAAAAGTGCCTGTTATTTACAAAAATTTACAAACAGTTAGCAACACTGCTCCAGGCTGTGTTGCAGTGTGAATTTGACACACAGAAAACATTATGTGAATTGGCACTTACTATTGGCTTTTATTATTTGTGCTAAAAATCTTTTGATTGAATTCTGGTAGGCAAATGTCCTTAAATTAATGGATGCTTAGGTTACCCTGGTAATTAAAGAAGGGAGGCAAAAAATTCAGGACTAGGATGGAGGTTCTTCTGAGGGCATTTGCAGCTATTAGTTAATGCTGAGCTGATGTTACACATAGAGATACGATAAATGTCACATGTTCCTTGTGATATTAGCTGAATTAGGTAACCAAAGTCAGGTTCGAATTCTGGTGAGCTCAGGGCAAACACCACTGATGCTTGAGTGTTTTTGAATATTGGTTATATTTTGAAAAACAATTGTTTCAATGTTTCTCAAAATACTATCATAATACCAAATACATTCACAGGCAAAAACTGCAGCATGACAATTCTAATTCTTTTAAAACGAATAATTCCATCTCCAATGGTCACTGTAAAATAACTACATTATTCCATTGTAATTGGCTGCAATTAATATATGCAAATAACAGGCTTTTCTTGTGATCTGTTCTGTTACCAGCTAGAGAAACCGAAAATCAGAAACCCATTTAAACTCTAGTTTAACCTAATTATTCCTAATTAATTCCTTCCTATCCCTTCTCTTTCTAATAAGATTTTTTTCTCGGTTTTTTAGCAGCATTCTAAAAATAAAATGTGCAAAATGATGAAAAGAAAAATGTCATTTCATTTGTTAAAAGCTTTACAATGTTTTGCACCAGAACCAGGAGTTTAGTGATCAACTGGATGATCATATTAAAATGTGTAATTCGTTTTAAACAACTGGTGTTTCTGTAGATACACTGGTCAAACTGGAACATAGTTTATTTTTATATGTTTAGAATACATTTTAAAAATAATTACTTCATATGGTAGGTTCCCTCCTCTCCCTTTCCCCACATACCTACCTCTAATTTCCTGTCCCCCCTCTTCCCTCTTTCTTTCCTTTTTTATTTCCCTTTCCTTCTCCCCCCCCTTTCCTTCCTTCACTCCCCCCCCCCCCCCTTATTACCTTCCTTTCCCTCCCTACTCCTTTTTTTCTCTTCCCACGTTCTGTCTACCCCATATATTTCAGTTTTAATACAGATTTTTACCAAGCAATTAGCATATCATATTTTGTATTTTTTTCAGCAATTATTCTTACATTGACACACTTACAAGTTTTTCCCCCTGTGGTGTCCCTACCTTAATTGCCATCTGGTCTCTCTTGGTTAAGCAACCAGTGACTCTCTTCCCCTCACGACAACTTATTGATGCATTGGTATAATGAAATGTTTTCTTTGTACTAGATGATCCTATACAGTGGGGAGAACAAGTATTTGATACAATGCCGATTTTGCAGGTTTTCCTATTTACAAAGCATGTAGAGGTCTGTAATTTTTATCATAGGTACTCTTCAACTGTGAGAGACGTAATCAAAAAAAAAAAAATCCAGGAAATCACATTATGTGATTTTTAAATAATTAATTAGCATTTTATTGCATGACGTAAGTATTTGATACATCAGAAAAGCAGAACTTAATATTTGGTGCAGAAACCTTTGTTTGCTATTCCAGAGATCATACAGTTCCTGTAGTTCTTGACCAGGTTTGCACACACTGCAGCAGGGATTTTGTCCCTCTCCTCCATACAGAGCTTCTCCAGATCCTTCACGTTTCGGGGCTGACACTGGGCAATACGGACTTTCAGCTCCTTCCAAAGATTTTCTATTGGGTTCAGGTCTGGAGACTGGCTAGGCCACTCCAGGACCTTGAGGTGCTTCTTACAGAGCCACTCCTTAGTTGCCCTGGCTGTGTGTTTTGGGTCGTTGTCATGCTGGAATGCCCAGCCATGACCCTTCTTCAATGCTCTTACTGAGGGAAGGAGGTTATTGGCCAAGATCTCGCGATACATGGCCCCATCCATCCTCCCCTCAATACGGTGAAGTCACCCTGTCCCCTTTGAAGAAAAGCACCCCCAAAGATGATTTTTCCACCTCCATGCTTCACGGTTGGGATGGTGTTCGTGGGGTTGTACTCATCCTTCTTCCTCTAAACACGACGAGTGAAATTTAGACCAAAAAGCTCTAATGTTGTCTCATCAGACCACATGACCTTCTCCCATTCCTCCTCTGGATCATCCAGATGGTCATTGGCAAACTTCAGACGGGCCTGGAAATGCCCTGGGTTGAGTAGGGGGACCTTGCTTGCGCTACAGAATTTTAATTCATGACGGCGTAGTGTGTTACTAATGGTTTTCTTTGAGACTGTGGTCCCAGCTCTCTTCAGGTCATTCACCAGGTCCTGCTGTGTAGTTCTGGGCTGACCCCTCACCTTCCTCATGATCACTGATGCCCCACGAGGTGAGATCTTGCATGGAGCCCCAAACCGAGGTAGATTGACCGTCATCTTGAACTTCTTCCATTTTCTAATAATTGCGCCAACAGTTGTTGCCTTCTCACCAAGCTGCTTGCCTATTGTCCTGTAGCCCATCCCAGCCTTGTGCAGGTCTACAATTGTATCCTTGATGTCCTTACACAGCTCTCTGGTCTTGGCCCTTGTAGAGAGGTTGGAGTCTGTTTGAGTGTGTGGACAGGTGTCTTTTATACAGGTAACGAGTTCAAACATGTGCAATTAATACAGGTAATGAGTGGAGAACAGGAGGGCTTCTTAAAGAAAAAATAACAGGTCTGTGAGAGCCGGAATTCTTACTGGTTGGTAGGTGATCAAATACTTATGTCATGCAATACAATGCTAATTAGTTATTTAAAAATCATACAATGTGATTTTCTGAATTTTTGTTTTAGATTTTGTCTCTCACAATTGAAGAGTACCTATGATACAAATTACAGACCTCTACATGTTTTGTAAGTAGGAAAACCTGCAAAATCGTCAGTGTATCAAATACTTGTTCTCCCCACTGTATATAACATCTCCATGAAGAAGTGTTCTTTGCTGCAAAACATGTACAGGATATACAGTGCATTGTGAATTATATGCCTCCAGCACTCACCTGAGGCTATGTGACCAGCTAGACATGTTTGTAGAATTTATTGTCTGCTGTGGTTATCATGAATTGCGGTTTTATCAGAATTGTACATCTACATTTTTTTAAACAAATTTGTATAAATAAAATATATTTTTTTAATCATGTTTGTTAAATAATTGGGTACCAAGATAGTCCATTACTCTCCCTACTAGGGGTTTTGTAGGGGTTACCCCTGGTTATTTTTCACTAATAAGCTATTGTACTTCATTACTCCTTCATGCTAGATAACACTATCTAGAGTCACTTAGGGATGAGTGAATGGACCCAGGTTTAGATCATGGGAGGATCTCTGAAACAAGCTTAAATTCTACGAATGCCCAAATTAAGCTGGCCATAGATGGTTCAGCAGAGACCAGACGAGATTCAAGTCATGTATGGGCAGGTTGATTGTACCCAGGGCCGGTGCAAGGATTTTTGTCTACACTGGTGAAAGTGCATTTTGGTGAAGATTTTACCCCCTTGACCAAGCAGCACTGCTCTACTTTAACTGACAATTGTTTGATCATGCAACATTGTACCCAAAACTGTACAAATAAAATTTATATAATTTTTTTGACACAAATAGAGCTTTCTTTGGGTGGTATTTGATCACCTTTTTTTGTGATATAAATGAAAAAAGACCCAACAATAAAATCTAATTTCTTCATTACTTTTGGCCAAAATATATTCTGCTATAAGTTTTATATATATATATATATATATATATATATACACGTCTAGCGTACCCACCTATCCCCCTCCTGCATTAAATTTGGCTCCTCGCAGGAGGAATGAAAGGCACACCGCACTAACAGCCCGTACCCTCCTGTGCAAAGAGGTTGAGCGGTGTTATTTTTGGGTCTGGTCTGCAGCCAGAGTCAAAGTCCTCCTGAGAATGATTCTCACCTCTACAGTGTGTAGATGCAAGTCCTTGACTTCCCCAGTAATGTAAATGTCCACACCAGCTGAAACTCCAACTCAATATTTATTCTCACTTTGTAATAAACAGTCTCTTTGGATAGGAAAAGGTTGGAGCAAAGGAAACAGGACAGCTTAAGGTGTGGAGGAGGTCCAGGCACAAACGTAGCTCAAACTCTTCACTGTTCAGATTCTCAAACAGTTTTAGGCGCACGGTCTCTGCCACAGACCGTGAAGTTGGTCTCTGCCACAGACCTGGTGAATAAGGCCCCTGCCATGGACCTGGCGAAACTTTTGGTCTCTGCCACAGACCTGGTGAATAAGGTCTCTGCCACAGACCTGATGAACTTGAACTCCCTCCCTAGAACAAGGCCGCTATTAAGGAGAAGATGTCCCCCCAGAGAGTCAACAGACCCTTCCTTCACCTTGACTCCCGCATCCGTTCTTCAGACTGATCCTCCCTTCTCTTAGGGTGTGGGTCCCCTCGCAAGGCGGCACCCTGGACTCCTCAATCCCTAGCGGACCCCAGCCGAAGGCACTGGGCCCTGAGCCGTCGCTGCAGCTCCCGTGTCTCTATACCCAGGCGGACAGGAACGGTGAGGTAGTACCTCACCACAGGCTGAAGGTGCCTGAGGTGGAACCGGAACACAGCCTCTGGGCCGAGGGCACCCGGAGATGAACCACACGCACTCCCAGGCTGAAGGTGCCTGGGGGTGGACCCCGATCAGAAGATGTCTGCCCCTTTTATATCCTCTCCCGGCATGCACAGCAGGTTCCCCGCCCCACTGTACGGCTGCTGAGAGGGGTCACAAAAGGCACAGCACTGTATTGGTAGTTCAACCCCGGCCCAATATGGCAGAGCCACACATAGGCCACAGGGAACTTCACACCATTACTATCCCCATAGGACAAAAATGGTCCATAACTCCTAATAATTTAAGGTGTCTGAGCCTGATTACCTCTCAGACACCTCCCTCAATTTGACCACCCCGCTACATATATAAGTTATATAGTCTACAAACGATATATATATATATATATATATATACTGGAATTTTTTACTTTTTATACTTTTTTTTTACTAGCTATGGCGGCGATTACTGTCTTATAGTGGGTCTGTGATAGTGCGGCAGAGAATCTGACCCTAACTGATGCTGAGTGGGAACTGACTAACAGCCACTGACATTACCAGTGACACTAATAATAATATTCCCTGTCACTGTACTTCTGACACTGGCTGGGAATGGATTAACATCTAGGGCAATCAAAGGGTTAACTGTGTGCCTAGGAAGTTTTAATGTGTGTACTGTGTTGTGATTTTATAATTGGATCTTGTTGTTTTTTTTTCCATGCTTAGCAGGGAATGAAAAAACAACAAGATTACCTGTCACAATACAGAGCTCCGTGATGTTTACCAGACACATCCCGCTCTGCTCTATGGGCATTTAGATGTAAACAGACCACCATGTCATCTGATCTGCCAGACGGATGGGGATCCTCATCTGTCTGTTTTTAGTGACAGGATTGGATGTAGGTGGGTGTTAATGGACACATATCTGTTTACACCTGCTGCTTCATAGAGAAGACTGAAGGATCTGATCAGGGCTATTTAAAAAACTGACAGGAGAACCCGATCAGTCCACTAGTGTGAAAGGGGCCTTAGATGGATGCAGCATCACTGAGATCTGAGCGATCAAACATCACTGATTGCTCAGTTCTAACCTCCGCTCTGAGAAGAGAGCCATGACTTTTAGTCTCTGGCTCTCTGCTCCTCTAGCGCTCACTGGAGTGGTGGGCTGTGGAAAGGGGTGGGGGCGGCTGGCTCAGGCTCTCAGTGGAACACCGAGAGCCTGAGTCAGCTGCCGGTCCAGGCATCTGAGTGGATCTTGACTTTAAAGTCAGGATCTCTCCAGAGCCTTGACTGGCTGAGTGACATCAGGCGACAGCAGGCTTTAGCCCATTGTTGGCAGCAAACGGGTCACAGGAGTGCAGATCTGAGTGCACTCCTGTGAGCCATAGGAAAAGTATAGCCAAAATAGGTGTGTGTAGGTCCCCAGGAAATATTGCTGCACGGAGATGCTGGTCTTTGCTCCTGCTCATATGGCAGTCCAAGCCACACCCCCTGGGGACTTGGATTTTAGTGTCCCCTCAACTTGGCCCCCTAAGGTGGCTGCCTGAACTTTCTTATGCTGGTACGGGCCCTGATTGTACCCCAGTCGATCCATCGATACAACCAGCATGTCAGATTTTTAGGATGTGATTATTGCCAGCAGCTATAGCTGCTAGGAGTAATCACTGTGTTCTCCCCACCAGGACAGCTCCCCCCCCCCGGGAGAACACAATAGCTCGCTGACTGTGTTGATGGTGGAATCATGTGATTTTCTTTCCTGCAACTCATGATTACAGACATGAAAAACATATCATCTATAGCTGGTTTTAGAGCCATGCTCCTTTCAGGGGTAAATGTTGCAATCTTTGCCATTGTGAAAGCTAATATGCAAGCTAATGTCAAAAAAGGACATGGAGAACTTGGCACATGTATCAAAGCAAAGCAATTACAAGGAAAAAAAAATACCATTCAGCAAGGAGCAGCCTAAAGAGCAACATTGAAAATACACAAATCTGTTACAGAACAGTATGATGCAGGGTTCTTAATTTTCAAATGAGTCCACTTATAAACTTATAAATAACTACATTGTACTGTTTGGTAACACTACATGCAGATTTAAGGCATTTCCCAAGCATGTTATGTGAAGGGTTTGTGTATCGTCAATGATGTTGCCCTTCAGACCACATGAAAGACCCTCTCTCTGCTGAATGTAGATACAGTATTAACCTCCCTGGCGGTATTCAGCACCAAAAGCACCAAAAGCGGTAACCCCGAGCCAGACTCGGGATTGCATCGCAGTAATCCAGGCAGAGTTACTTACCTTGTCCCCTGGACCCTGCGATGCCTCCCCGCTGTGTGATCGAGCCGTCTCCTCGCTCGATTCACACAGTGCCCGAGTGCCACCGAGCTCCGTTCCCTGCGACGTTACGACGCACGGGGACAGAGATCGGCGCCAAATTCAAAAAAGTTAAAACACAGTACACATACAGTACACTGTAATCTTACAGATTACAGTACTGTATAAAAAAATTACACACCCCCTTTGTCCCTAGTGGTCTGTCCAGTGTCCTGCATGCACTTTTATATTATAAAAACTGTTCTTTCTGCCTGGAAACTGGAGATTGTCCATAGCAACCAAAAAGTGTCCCTTTACGTCAAAAGTGGTTTTAGACCAGCTAAAAAACAGCGATAATAAATTAGAATCACTTGCAGAATTAAGCGATAGCGATTTGTGGAGAAAATTGGTCATCAAACACTGAAAAACACTTTTATTATTATTATATTATTATTTGTTATAATTATTTTATAGTTATTTATTATATTATAATTTATGATTTGGTTTTTGAACTTTATCATACCCGTCATGTCTACTAGACTCCTGTTTGGACAGATTTAAGTGAGTTATTCCTAAGAATTACAGGCCTACAATATAAAACGCCAAATTTCCATGCAGAATAATGGTACCGCTTTCAGCACCTAAAATCTGCCAGAATCATACCGCCAGGGAGGTTAAACTGTATATTTATTTTTTCTTTACATTATTTACACTAGTGACTATTATGTATATCACTGGAAGGGTCCAGTGAGTTTCTGTCAACCTCTGATTAAGAGTTAAGAGACAGCAGATGATGCAGAAGTGGTAACTAGGCCAGCAGCAGAACAATTTTAAATAACAACTTTAAAGGCCCACATAGGAATATGAAGGTATTGGGACTTTTAAGGTGCAACAACTACACAATATTCAATATAAAAAATATAATTTTATTACAAAAAAATATATGAAAATTCATATGTACAAATATACATGAACCATCAAAATAAACATAATAGAGTTTCCAAAGTGCATACAGACAAAATTCTCTACATGTTTCACCATTTTGTAGGCTTCCTCAGGAGTTTGTCATGCAAATACTGGAAACAAAAAAAGAAAAATAATAAATACATAATATTATTTACTCAAATTTCAAACTCAAAATTACAAAACAGAATATTATTAAGAAAAAAAGGATAACTGAAAACCATAACCAGCCCAATGGTTGCTCAAAAGTTCATCTCAAAATTAGATCTATTTATTCAAGGTATATGACCTTATTAGTATCAGTTGTAAGTACATTACCTGTAAATTTTGATGGTACAATCTAAAATGAAGAATGACCAGATAGCCAATGAGCTATCCCACACGGGGGCGCCCGTAAGGAGGGGATCATATGGTGTATCATAGAGGGGGAGAAATACTGGCACAAATAACCACCCGGATATTACTAGCACAGGAACAGAGGGCCATCTGGGGGAAATTACAAAGAAAATTTGAATGAAGTCAAATAACAATCTATGTATAAGAGTAAAGGCGTCTAATCTAGTTATACGGCACATACCCCATCAGTATTTACCTGTTTATGGCTGTTGATAGTAAAAAATATAAATTAGAATAGGCAAAAAAGGGGGCAGTATCTCCAAAGTACCCCAATCAGTGTCCACTCTAAAGGAAACAGAAATAGTGGAAATTACTATAAATATATATAATAATCCCCTCTAGTTGGTAATCAGAATTTTAATTTTTAGCCATATACTTGCTAGCTGATATATACCTGGTTAATCCAATTGGATAAAGTATGTCCACATTAGGGCATCTCTGCCGAAAAACTTGTTTTACAAAACCGATCAATCAGTTTACTGAAAAAATATAAAATATAAAAACCATTTGGGATTAAAGACCAAAGTAAACCAGACAACAGGATAAAAACCAATGTTGCCCATAAAGAGATCTAGTGCCTAAGTAATTTACCTTTGACTGATATCTAAGAACGTCTTCTCCCCAGAGTGTTGGTCATGCTACTGATTTACAAGGCTGCGATCCGGACTATATACCCCCCCTCCCCCTTCCCATTGGACGCACAATGGCGCCAAATCAATGGGCGGAGCGGGCACGTCAGTTCCGACATCCGCCCATCGTCAGATCCGACCCGGAAGTGACAATTCCACCACTGAAAAACCGGAGACGTCCGCCGGAAGCACCACCCCGCTCATCAGGAGAAAACATCCTGACGAGCTGGACGCACCATAAGACGGATCCGGAAGGGGAAAAAACATGCCTAAAGTATAGAAAAGGGCAGACTTCCTTTTAAAATCACGGCAGAAAGGGCACATTGGATGTTAAAAAATGGGGCCAGGATATCCGGTGGGCTTAGTCAGATGGCGCTCAGATTGTCTCCCAAAGGAGAACAAAGAGAAACGCCCTGGGCGCCCATATGATCACCAAATCCCCCCCAAAAAAGAAAAGGGAAACGCCACCCTAAAAAATGTGGTAAACTCAATTGAAATCAATTACATATAATGTAGATTTATCAATGATTAAAGAGAGCCCCTATGGAATATAGAAATGGTACATTCAGTCACCTGTACATAAAGACAAATTTAATAAACAAAAATAAAAATAACAAAACAAAATTTAATTTGTTTTAAACAGAGTCTACATATACAGCATAACGATTTTTTTCCTACAAAAAGGGTTTGAAACTGATGGACTCATTTAACCCGGGATACATAGTAGCTCTCAAGGTATGTATCCATCTGGTTTCTCGTTGTAGGAGATTTTTGTCCACATCCCCACCTCTTTCATTAAGTGGTATGTATTCTAAAGCAAAGAATTTAATCTTTGACAGATCGAAGGAGTGGAAAAGACCACTATGTCTACTAATAGGAGTCTCCATTTTTTTCTTTTGAATGAGAGATACATGGTCTCTCATTCTGTGAAAGAAAGGCCTCTTCGTTTTACCAACATAGAAGGCCTTACAATCACAGATCATCAAATAAATTACGCCAATTGACTGGCAATTGCTAAAGAAATTTGGTCTATACGTAACTCCATTAGGGAGAACTATTTCAGTAGAATCATATATAAACCTGCAAAATTCACAATGACCACATGGGGCCGAACCCTTTCTACTCTCAACCCTCTTGATTTGGAGATGGCTATGAACTAATTGATCTTTTAAAGACCTAGATTTTCTATAGGTAATTTGGGGAAATGGCTTAATATATTTGGAGATAATCTCATCTGTTGCTAGCAAAGGCCAGAATTTTTCAATAATTTTTCTTACTTTCTGATGTTCACCAGAGAACCTGGTAATTAATCGTACCGTTTGGTCAGTAGTTTGAGGTTTCTTAGGATGTATTAGATCTTTCCTGTTTTTATTTTTTGCTCGTTTATAAGCTTTTTTGAGGGTTGAACGACTATACCCTCTAGCAATTAGTCGAGATTGGAGGGCAGAGGCCTCCGTCTCGAAATCTACTTCCTTACTACAATTTCTTCGAATTCGTAAATACTGACTGTATGGGATACTTTGTACCAGAGTCCTGGGATGAGAACTTGTGGCATGCAGGATGGTATTGCCTGAAGAGGGCTTTCTATATAATGAAGAGCCCAAGGTGCCATCAGAGTTTAAGTAAATAGAAATATCCAGAAAATTTATCACATTCTGGTCACAAATCATCGTAAATTTGAGATTAAAGGAATTTACAGCTAATGAAGACATAAAAGATGTCAATTCCTCTAAGGAGCCAGTCCACACAACAAAAATGTCATCGATAAAGCGTCGCCATATCAAGACTTTATCAAAAAACATTTCAAATGATTCTAAAGAAAAAATCTCCCGTTCCCACCCCCCCAGGTACAGGTTGGCGTACGACGGGGCACACTTGGTCCCCATCGCAACACCCTGCACCTGGAGGTAGTGGGAAAGGTCAAAAACAAAAATATTGTTGGTAAGTATGAACAGCAACAATTCCAAAATGAAATTGTTGTAGGGCCTGGCTCCAGGTCCTCTCTCAGAGAGGAAGCCGTCTATAACTTTAATACCCCTAGTGTGGGGGATAGAGTTATAGAGGGCTTCAACGTCTATAGCTTCTAGCCATGACCCCGGTGGTACACATAGACCATCCAAAGATCTCAGTAGATCGGCGGTGTCTTGAATGTAGGAACTTAAAGAACCTACATGGGGCCTCAAATAGTCGTCTACCAGCTTACTAGCTGGTTCTGTAAGGCAACCAATCCCTGACACAATCGGACGGCCAGGGGGATTTTCCAAATTTTTGTGCACCTTTGGCAGAGCATAAAACGTGGGAAGTCTCGGCTTATCAATAACCAAGAATTCACACGTCTTTTTGTCTATAAGGTTATCACAAAATGCCCGATTAATGAGAATACGGTATTTTGTCTCCGCATATTTTACCTGTGCAAAAGGAATAGAGCGATACCAACTTTTATTTGAAAGGAGGTTCATGACCATCTGCTTATATTTGTTTAAATCCATTACCACTATGTTACCTCCTTTATCCGAGGGTTTTATCACTAATTGTTCGTTCTGTTTTAAAGATAACACGGCTTTTTGTTGGGATGGCTTAAGGTTGGTATTTCTTCTAAACCTTTTCCAATTGGTACTCTGTAGTTCCTTTATAACTTGTTGGGTGAATGCCCAAATGTTGGGGTTTCCTTGGAGAGTAGGAAAGGTCCTGGATTTCGGTTTATATAGATTAGGTGGAGGAAAAATTCTCTCCGTGGAAATCTCATCTACGAGGCCAGACTGGGGTTCCTCAAGGGGGTCATCTAGTGGATTACCTTCTTCCCATAATTCCATTAATTCATTTATTGCCTGAATCTCCTTAATTGTTTTATTTTGCCAAAGATCTTCCCCCATGGAATCCATGGGAGAACGTTGATAATCCCTGTCAAACATAATCTTAAAAGTAAGTTTTCTCGCAAAGAGGTTGACGTCCTTTATAATTTCAAAGGCATCAACCTCCTGATCAGGACAAAAAGTCAGGCCAAGGCCCAAAACCTCCGTCTGATCCGGTGTAAGTAAATGTGAAGACAAATTAATTACTTGGAAATTACTTTGGAAGTTGCTTTGAGTGCCTGTGAAGGAATGGGTGTCTTTTTGTTGTCCACAATTGGGGGTGGTGAAAAGATTGGCGCAGTGCGAAGATCCCCTATATTGGGGATTTGAAAGTCCCCCGAAGGGGTAACTATTGATTGATTTAACTTCGGTGCATTAAGAATATTAGAAAAACTGGGTGTGGATAAATTAAGGTGACCATCACCTGTGGGATGAGTGGGAGGGGGTACATTTTTGGACTGTGAACGTAAACCCTGACGATTCATGTCCTGTTGAGTACGTTTAGAAAGCGCTGACATCGAAGGTGCTCGATCAGTCTTTCTTTTATTAGAACTAGCTGACATGTTTGAGGCATTACCTGGTAGGGACGAGGAAGATAAAGATGATTCATCGGAATCAGTGGCTTCCTGATTTTTATTTGTTTGCTTACGAGCTGAGGATTTGGATTTCCTCCATTGGTTTTCAGTAGTCCACCGATAGGCTGTGTTTGATTCATATGCCAGACGATCCCTATAGTATTTTTTATCCTTAGTTTTAAGGATATTGGAGACAAAAGACTCCAAATGTTTTTCTAAGAGAGCCTCTCTATTAGAGAAGGTTTCCTCCGTAGTCAAGTTGGAATTTTCAACATACAATTTTTCTATGTCGTTATTGACTATCTCTAAATCTTTAGCATAGTTTTTGCAAAGAGCCTCCATCATCTTAAATGAACATGACTGTAAGTTTGATTCCCAGTCTAATTTGAATTCTGTCTCCACTTTAAATATATTAGGAAAAATCTGTATACGTAATCCCCACGGTACAATTTTATCCTCTAAATATTTCAAGAAATACCTGCGATTCCAAAAAATACGTGCTTTCTTTTCCAATAAACGTTGAAGGCTATTGAAAAAGCGTTCAAGGGTAATCCCACCAAATGTAGACCCTTGGGCTAGATGGATTTTAGTCATAAGGCCATCAAATGCCGACCCTCTATAGGTAGCCATGCTGATTGAAAAAAAGACTCTGTTATACAAAATAGAAACTATAAAAGGATTAATCTTTAAACCCAATTCAAAAGAATAATCTAATGAACTACAAAAATGATATAGAGGTGACAGGTAGAAAATGAGCGTTTGCCACCCGGTATAATCACAAGGAGAAATTGAAAATAATACCTGTCACCTGTATCTCATAGGCACCACATCCCTTCATTACGAAGCTATATAGGAATATGAAGGTATTGGGACTTTTAAGGTGCAACAACTACACAATATTCAATATAAAAAATATAATTTTATTACAAAAAAATATATGAAAATTCATATGTACAAATATACATGAACCATCAAAATAAACATAATAGAGTTTAAAGGCCCACAGTTGATAGGGACAAAAAACACAGACAGAGACTGCAGAGGGTACAGGCTAGCAGCAGAACAATACTAAATGGCAATTTTAGGCCAAAAAGTTACCAGAGACAAAGAGCACATTTGTAGGTTTTAATATAAGAATGAAGAGACCACATAGGACACAGCAGTGAAAAACGGGCCAGCAGCAGCACAATTTTAAATAGCAATTTTAGGCCCTAACATCACTGGAGACAAAAGGGCACATTTGTTTTATTACAAGAATGAAGAGGCCGCAGAGGATACAGCAGAGAAAATACTCCAGCATCAGAGGAATTTTAAAAAGCCGTTTTATTCCCAAAGTTATACGAGATAAGGATACCAGGTAGGGTTTTTTTTTTTTTTTTACAAATGTAAGCTTTTTTGAACAATTACATGTCAGTAACAGAAGCATCCTCATACAGGAGTTACAAAAAAGGAAGTGCCAGACATAACCAACAGGATAGTCAACTAAGATGTAATGCTTTACAGATTCCAAGAGATTCCACATCCGAGGCAGTAAGTCCCTATGTGAACAAAAGAAAGGGGAATCTTAGTAGGATTCGAAAAAGGGACAAGAAGAGAGAAAAAGGGGGGCATTGAGAAAGAAAAAAGAGGAAGTGAAGGGATGTAGATAGGGGGGGAAGGATTAAAAAAGAAGGGGTAAGAAGAGGACGGGGGGGGGCGCAGGATAGGGAAACTGATAGGGAAAAGAAAGAGGGAAGTACAGAGGGAGGGACAGAGGGACAGGAGGAGAAAAGAAAGAATAAGAGAGGGGGAAAATATCTGGCCCGGATTTAGTTCAAGTGTAACGTATTGTTTATATTTGGGGGTCCACTTCCGGACTAGGTGGGAAAATCTCCATCTGTAAGGAGCCCTAGGAGTCTATCTAAGAGAACCAGATCTTATAATATTTACTCGGACTGTTCCTGTTAACATATGTAATTTTGTATAAAAGGTAAAACAGCATTTAGGATATTCCACCTGGCTGAAACAGTAGGTGGTAGTGTGGCTTTGCATTTAAGTAAAACCTCTCTGCGAGCATAATACGTGGCATATATTAGGAACAACTTTGTGTACATTCTCACGGTGGGGTCATCAACTATATTTAACAGTAAGGCCCCATGGTCTAACTCGACGGTTGTTCCTGCTACCTGGTTAGTGTCTAATGTCGCTAATCTTTGTGGCGTGTAGTAAGCTCTGTGTAAAAATTTCAGCGGTATAAAACGGTCTATAGCAGGAATCATATTTGTGACGTAGGAGGAGACACAATTCTCCCACTGTTCTTCGGAGAGGGAAGGTATATCCTGTTGCCATTTCAAGAAGACCTTGGTCAGTGTATTGGAATAGGACAGGGTAAGGTGAAAGTACGAGGACAAGGGAGCAATCAAGACCCTTGTCATCGACAAACGCTCCACTGGATTGGACTCGAGAATGAGAGGAGTGGGAAACTGATGCTGAAAAGCATGCCTCACCTGTAGGTACCTAAAGAACAGCCAATTGGGAAGACTAAAAGCATTATTAAGTTTTGTGAAGGTACACAACCTGACCTCTTTCATCAAATGTTTCAACCCCATTATGCCCCTATTTTGATTTCTTCAGAATTATTTTGACTATAACAACACTTTTTAGTACCCTGGCATGTTTTTAACACAGGATATATTTGTTATATAGCCCTAAAGAACAGACAGTGAGTGGGCTTTGCTGCTTAAATGCAGATAAAAACTTATAAACAATGCCATCTACTGGCTGATTAGTTAGTTGTTGCACAAAATACAAATGAACATTGTATTTCAGCACACCCACTCAACAACTACTCCTTATATTAGTCCCATATCAGATCTCTGTCCTTTAAATCTGTTTCCTGCAAGCGGTTTTGTCAAGCTTCTGATCGACTTTTGTTTCTCATGAGTTGGAAGTCTTTGCATCTCATCCCTTGAATCTGGCTTTGGTTAATGCTATGCAAGCAACATAGGACAGACGTTTGGCTGGGATGCCTTTATTGCATCTGGTGGAATTCCTGATTAAAGCCTTTTGTAGCCTGGATTCTTCATTTATGGTATTTAGATTGTCTGCGTTAATTTCTACTTCTTTGTCTCTTTGTTGCTTACCTTCATGTGACATTGATGTGGATTTTCCCTCAGTTTGAAGCATTTGTGTTAGTTCATACCATTTTGAACACACTGAAGTTTCCACTGATGTTACCTTGTTTGTGTCTCAAAACCATTGCACAAAACAGGGAAGTATGATATGCTTGTTTTTTTTATTTTTCATATCAAATGTTTTTTATTTCTTTTCCACATCGTTAATACATACATACATCCATTTAATTTATATATTACTGTGTGCGTATGAATTTGTCACATATTATTACAAACATTCTACTCACTACCATTCCCCATCCATCTATCCCTCACCCTTGAACGTGCCTCTACTTCTATCCATTTATCCCATATATTATTAAATTTCTTTTTATTTCCTCTCTTGGTGTATATAAATTCTTCTTTTACTATGATATCGTCTACTACCCTCTCCCATTCTGCTACTGTGGGGGGGGGGGGGGGGGTTACTGCTTGCCACTTTTGTGCAATAAGCTTCCTTCCCTGAAACAAGCATCTCGTTATTGCTGTTCGCTCATCCACTGAGGGTCCCCTCTCTTCCAGGAGACCCAGCACACATAGCCTGGCCTCTGGCTGCAGAGATGTCCCAAATACTATGTTTATCTTTTCTACTATGCTTCCAGTATTGGTATAACTTGGGGCATCTCCAGACCATATGTATTAGGTCTCCTCTATCTTCCCCACATCTCTGACAGCCTGAGTCCGACCTCCTGCCGAACTGAAACAGTCTTTGGGGCGTATAATACGCCCTGTGTATCAGATAAAGATGGGACATAATCTGAGAGGATGACATTGACACTCCAGGCCCTGTTGCTAATATTCGTTCCCATTGTTCCTGTGAGATTGGGCCCACATCCCTCTCCCATTTATCTCTGTTTTTGTTAGCCGATGCCTCCCTTTGATCAGCCCTTTCTAGGGAATCATAAATAGTTGAGATTACTCCTCTAGAGGTCTCTGCGTTTACTAAGATACAGAGGAGGGCCATATCATTCCATTCCGGCGGGCTCTGTCCAAACTGTGCGTTCAACGCATGCCTAATTTGCAGGTATCTATAGAAAGATCTATTTGGGACCGCGTAGTCCTCCCTTATTTCTTGAAATGTTTTTATTCTCCCGGTCACAAATAATTGCTCCAATAGGTGTATGCCTAGTCTATCCCACTCCTCAACCCTTCCCATGGCTTTAAGTTCCTGCAGATTATTATTATCCCAGATGGGAGAAAATTCGGAGAAACCCGTATATCCCAGAATCTTCTTGCCCTCTTTCCAGCATTTAACCATTAATTGGACTGTGGGGCATTTAGAACAAAAGGAGTCCGCTTCAACTGCCTCTACTTCCGAATCGTGGCTTGTGTCGTTCAGAACTAATCCTTTTACCGCTTCTCTTCCTACCTTCCGATTACTGCCCCTCATATGCTGTAACTGAGCAGCTAGAAAGTAATATCTAGGGTTCGGGAGGGCCAGTCCCCCCTTCTCCCTTGGTTGTTGTAAGACTCAGAGTGAGATCCTTGCTGTTCCCCCCCCCCCTCCAGATCAACTCCCTAAATACCCCATCCATTTTTTTTAACCACTGTTTTGAGATCCATACTGGGGAGTTGTGTAGAATGTATAAAATTTGCGGCATCCACACCATTTTTACCAGGTTGCTCCTACCAGCCACTGAAAGGGGAAGTCGGTTCCAGACCCTGCATTTTTGTCTCAGCTTTGCCAATAATGGCACTAAATTTCCTGCTATATAATGCCCAGGGTCCTTTGTCATATTTATTCCCAAGTATCTTATTTGAGTCACCACCTTCACTTGGTCTATTTGCCCTATCAGTGGATCTATCGGCAGGAGTGCAGATTTATCCCAATTTATTGTTAGCCCCAAGAATTTACCAAATTCCCCTATGATGTTCATTGCTGTCTCCAATGAGGCCTGCGTATCCCCCCAAAAAAAGCAGAACATCATCCGCATACATTGCGACTTTCTCCTCCCTTAGCCTCCTTTTAAACCCCTTTATGCTCGGTGCTGTCCTTATCACAATGGCTAGTGGTTCCATGGCGAGGGCGAAGAGCAGGGGTGACAACGGGCATCCCTGCCTTGTCCCCCTCGCCAAATGGATCCAGTCTGAGCACTCGCCGTTTATCCTTATCTTTGCCCTGGGGCTCTCGTACAATATCTTAATCCATTGAGTGAATATAGGGCCAAACTGATACTTTTCTAGCACCTTCCACAGATAATGCCACTCAAGGCTATCAAACGCCTTTGTAGCATCCAAGGATAAAATTGCTCTCGCCCCTCCTTCTTCTATTGGCAACTGGGTATTTAAAAATGCTCTTCTTATATTAGAACTGGTGGACCTGCCTGGAATAAATCCCGTCTGATCAGGATGTACCAGTTTTGAAACTATCTTATTTAACCTTGTTGCCAATATTTTGGCCAGGATTTTTGCGTCTGCACACAAAAGAGATATCGGTCTATATGAGGCCACCTCCAATTGGTCTTTCCCTTCTTTCAATAATGCTATGATGGTTGCCTCTTCCATGGATTTGGGCAGTTTCCCCTCCTCGGCTGCCCAGTTGAATACCTCCAGGAGTTTAGGTAGCAGCACCTCACTGTAGGTTTTATATACTTCTATTGGCAAGCCATCGGGCCCTGATGCCTTTTGGCCCGCCATTTCTTTTGTTGCTAATTGTATCTCTTCCAGTGTGAGTGGTGCCTCCAACCCCTCTCTGTCTTCCCCTGTCAGCCGGGGTATCTTCAAGCCTACAAAAAAGGTATCCATTTCTCCCTCACTATTACTATGCGGAGTACTACTATACAGATTCTGATAGTATTTTTTAAACACTTCCGTTATTTCTGGCGTACCCCTCTTAATTTCCCCCTCCTCATCATAGACCGCTGGGATAACAGATGGGGGATCATCGGCCCTGGCAATTAGGGCCAGAATTCTCCCCACTCTCTCACCCTCCCCAAAAAAATTCTGTTTCTGAAATAGTTTTTTGTTTTCCGCCTTTCTTCTTCTTATTTTTTTATATTCATCCTGTGCCTCTAGCCATTTCTTACATTCCTCCGTGGTTGGGTTACTTATATAGCTAAACTCTGACCTCCTCACCTTTTCACTCGCCGCAATTTCCTTGGCGCGCGTTTTTTTTTTTTTGATAAATGATTTTTTTTAATCAGGTAAAGGGCAAAAATGTATAAACCTATTGCAGGACAATTTTATGGTCCAGTTTATTGAGGCCCCAACTAGGAATAATGCTCTGTTGGACCTGGTAATCTCAAACCATGCAGAGCGTATTACTAATGTTCAGATAAAGGAACACCTGGGTAGCAGTGACCATAACACGATTTCATTTGATGTTAGTTGTAAGCAAAAATCACATACGAGAAAGATAAAAACACTTAATTTCAAGAGAGCAAATTTTCTAAGGATGAGGGCTGCTCTGCAGGACTTAGACTGGGAGGGAATATTGGCATCAATGGGCACAGAACAGAAATGGGAATTCTTCAAAAAGACTGTTTGTGAACTCACTGCAAAGTATATTCCCATGGGCAATAAGTTTAAAAGGCTAAAAATAAAACCTATGTGGCTCACTGCCAAAGTTAAAAAAGCTATAAACTATAAGAAAAGAGCTTTTAAAAAATATAAAAATGAGGGAACACTAGTGTCATTTAAATGTTACAAAGAATATAACAGGATATGTAAAAAGGAAATCAAGGATGCAAAATTTCAAAATGAACGACAGATTGCAAAAGATAGTAGGACAAACCCCAAAAAATTCTTCAAATATATTAATAGTAAAAAGGTCAAGTCTGAGCATGTAGGCCCTTTACAAAATAATCTAGAGTGGGTGACTGGGGACAAAGAGAAGGCTAATTTATTAAATACTTTCTTCAGTTCTGTGTATACAAAGGAGCATGGGGGAGCTCATGTCCAAAATGGGGGTGGTAGTGACACAGCCCCAAATCCACAATGGCTCAAAAGTGATATGGTCCAGAAATATTTAGATGGGGTGGATAAAGCACCTGGACCAGATGGCATACACCCACTGATTCTAAAAGAATTGAGCTCTGTAATTTCAAAGCCATTGTATTTAATTTTTAGGGACTCATTAATGACAGGAATAGTACCACTGGATTGGCGCAGGGCCAATGTGGTGCCTATATTTAAAAAGGGAATTAAGTCTTTACCATGTAACTATAGACCTGTTAGTTTAACTTCTATAGTTGGGAAGATACTGGAGAGATTAATAAAAGACCACGTAGATGAGTTCTTGCTGGAAAAAAACAATTTAAGCAACAGACAGCATGGATTCATGAAAGACAGAAGTTGTCAGACAAACCTGATTTCTTTTTATGAAGAGGTAAGTAAGACCTTGGACAGAGGGGTGGCTGTGGACGTGGTATACTTGGATTTTGCAAAAGCGTTTGATACAGTTCCCCACACACGGCTCATGTGCAAGGTAAAGTCTACAGGATTGGAAATATCAGTTTGTAAATGGATAGAAAACCGACTAAAAGACAAAATTCAGAGAGTAGTGGTTAATGATTCTTACTCTGAATGGTCCAAGGTTATCAGTGGTGTACCCCAAGGTTCAGTGCTGGGACCCTTACTTTTTAATATCTTTATAAATTATATTGGGTCTGAGATCAAAAGTAACATTTCTGTCTTTGCAGATGACACCAAGCAATGGAGTGGAATAACGTCCTTACAGGATGTTGCCAATTTACAAGCCGACCTCAATGCTCTGTCTAATTGGGCGACTATGTGGCAGATGAGGTTTAATGTTGATAAATGTAAAGTTATGCACTTGGGGGCTAAGAATATGAATGCATCATACACACTAGGGGGGGTACAACTGGGGGGATCCGTAGTGGAGAAGGATCTGGGGGTTTTGGTAGATCATAAGCTCAATAATGGCATGCAATGCCAAGCTGCGGTTTCCAAAGCAAGAAAAGTCTTTCTTGTATTAAGAGAGGTATGGTCTCCAGAGAGAGAGATATCATTTTACCCCTGTTCAAATCATTAGTAAGACCTCATCTGAAATATGCAGTTTAGTTTTGGGCCCCTGTTCTCAAAAAGGATATTGGGGGACTGGAGAAAGTGCAGAGAAGGGCAACCAAACTGATAAGAGGCATGGAGGAGCTCAGCTATGAGGAAAGATTAGAGGAACTGAATTTATTCACACTTGAGAAGAGGAGATTAAGGGGGGATATGATAAACATGTACAAATATATAAGGGGTCCATATTGTGAACTTGGTATTGAGTTATTCACATTACGGTCAACACAAAGGACAAGGGGGCACTCTTTGCGTCTAGAGGAAAAGAGATTTCACCTCCAAATACGGAAAGTTTTCTTCACAGTAAGAGCTGTGAAAATGTGGAATAGACTCCCTGCAGAGGTGGTTCTGGCCAGCTCAGTAGATTGCTTTAAGAAGGGCCTGGATTATTTCTTAAATGTACATAATATAACTGGGTACTGACATTTATAGGTAAAGTTGATCCGGGGAATATTCGATTGCCTCTCGGGGGATCAGGAAGGAATTTTTTCCCCTGCTGTAGCAAATTGGATCATGCTCTGCTGGGGTTTTTTGCCTTCCTCTGGATCAACTGTGGGTATAGAATTGGGTATATGGGATTGTACGATTTTTTTTTTTTTTTTTTTATGGTTGAACTGGATGGACTTGTGTCTTTTTTCAACCTGACTAACTATGTAACTATGTAATCAAAATTCCCCGCATAAACGCTTTCAAGGTGTCCCAGATTACTCCAGTCGGGGTGGAACCAGTGTTTACTGCTATAAATTCATTCAGACTGCCACATATTCCCTCCGGATCTTTAATTACCTCTAGCCAGAATGGGTTTAACTTCCAATCCCTTTTATTGTACCCTTTGTTCATCTTTATTTCAAAAATCATTGACGAGTGGTCCGAGATGCTTCTTGGTTCATATGCCACCTCCCCCAACTCGCCTAGCGCCTCCTTATTACAGAGTACAAGGTCTATCCTGGACAGAGTCGAGTGTGTCCTCGAGTGGCAGGAGAATTGTTTTTCCTCTGGGTGTCTCCTCCTCCACACATCAATCAATCCCACCTCCCCACAAAATTGGAGAAGAGGGCTGCCGGTTATTTATCCAGAAGAGGCACCTGCCGGGAACCTATCCAGTTTTTTGTTCATAGTCATATTAAAATCACCGGCCACTATTACGGGCACACCCGACCTGTCCACGACAAACTCCATCAAATCCCACAAAATTTCCGTGCCAAACGGAGGGGGAATATATATGCTTGCCACCACATATTCCCTTGTCTCTATCCAACAATGAAGGAATACATAGCGTCCTTCGGTATCTATCCTGCTCTGTCTGCAGGAAAACACCATGCCTGAATCTATCAACACACTCACACCCCTTGAATAAGAGGTGTGAGTGGAATGATATTGAATTTGATATTTCCTATGCTTTAATATATTAATAGTTCCTTTGTCCAAGTGTGTTTCCTGCAGACATAGTATTTTAATGTTATTAGTGTCGGCTGTTGAAAAACTTGCTTGTCTTTTTGTTGGATCTTTTACCCCTCGAACATTCCATGAACACACCTTAATGCTTCTGCCCTGATTTGGGGTCTCTTCTCTCTGTTATGCATCATCTTCCCCCCCTTTTGATTCCTCCCTTACCGATATACCTCCCTCCATGTCAGTGTATGCTTTAATAATATCTGCTTACATCTTCTCCTTCTCGTGCCCCGTTCAACCATACCTTCCTTCCCACTCCCCCCTCCCCCATCCCCTCCAACCCAAGCATATTTTGGCGGGTTCGGTCATTCCTATGTACCACTCGCACTCTCTCCCCTCCCTCCCTTTCCACCCCTCACCCACCCCGCTTGGGGTCCATATAGAGGGCTTCTAAGGTGACAAGACTCTCCTTTTGCTGTGAAACCACCCTCCTTCCCCCCCATTGATTCATCCTCTAGTGTTTTTTTAATGAAATTTTACAATCACTTTAAAAGTGGAACTAAAATAAAAACTGTTCATAGGTACTACATATCATTCTCATTTGTTGCGACCATAAAAAAAAATCACAATCCAATCTCTTTAAATCTGTAGCTGCTGCCTTACTGTCACACCCATCCCTAAGCTCACTCTGTAGGTGGATTCTGTAACTGCTGATAGATAAATACAACTTCTCTTTTAGGCTTATTAGGCCTAATCAGTGCATGTTTTGGTTTTAATGGCCCTATAGTCTAGAACTTATAGGTCCAGGAAAACAGTACAGCTAGTAAGGTTTTGTTGACCATTAGGGTTCATGCACCCAGACAGTTGTAGGCATTTTTTAAGCCTAGCATAAGGGCCTGTTTCCACATAAACATGCACAAAAACACTTAAAAAATGTATGTGCATTGCTTTCCAATGTCATGCTGTGATAATAATTTTTATGCGTGTTGACACACATTTTAATGCACGTTGACCTGCTTTATCTTTATTCTGAAGGTTTAGTGGGTGCACAGATCCTTGCTGAGACATGTGGTAGCAAAATTGAGCAGTAAACAAGTTGCAGTGGCCCTAAATCACCACTAGATTTCAACAGAACAACAAAAAAATACATATAAAGTGGGACAGAACATACACTCCAAAATTAGTTTCAAGACAAAACCTGCCTCATCTCTCCTTACAGTATATATAGTCCTTGCCAAGTTTCCTACATACTGTACAGCCACTGTACAATATTTGCGACTATTGTCTCCTAAATAAAACACTCTAATTTCTTATTTGGGATACAACCTGCCTCATCTCTCCCTTCTATATTGCGGCCTAACCAAGCTGCTTACATACTGTCCAACCACTGAACAATACTTGTGGATATTGCATCTCAAAAAAAACACTCTGATTTCTATTTTAGAATAAAACCTACATCATCTCTCCCTCTTATTACACAGCCTAACTAACCTGCTTACATACTGCCCAGCCATTGAACAATATTTGTGACTATAGATGTCAACAGAACAACAGAGTAAACAGAACAACAGAAAAACACACATATAAGCAGGCCAGAACATACACTCCAACATTTGTTTCAAGATAAAACCGGTTGCATTTCTCCCTCTTACATTGTGGGCTATCCAAGTACCTTACAATACTTGTGGCTGTTATCTCTCAAATATTACACGTTGTGAAGGACTAGCATCAAATGTAGAGCTTGAAGGACACCGCCACTCGCTGGTTCTTCTTTTTAAGGGCTTTGTTTGCCCATTTTTATTAAAAGAAGTCAAAACAAAATGAAAGGTGTCCCTTCAGGATTCCCACGCAGGGGTTTAACTTCATTTAGCAGTCCAAAAAGAAAAACATACCAAGCCTCCTGGCTCTCTTGTTAGCAGTTCCTCTGCTTGATTTAGGTACTGATACCTTAAACCACCAGATCTTCCAGTCTCACAGTCTTGGATGCACACCGCTTTGGGCTTCCTAAACGCACACAGCTTGAAGTCCCTTAATGCACACAGCTTCTGGCTCCTTGGACGCACACAGCTTAAAGCCCTTCAACGCACACAGCGTTTGTCCTCACACAGAGACACTCACCAACAGCCACTGCAGTAAGCAAGCTGCTCACCATCCTTCACTCTCACCAGCCCCTCATTATATTGGTTGTGTGCACCTGAGCACACACCATGCTGGCTGTCCACAAGACCCGGACACAGGGTTGGAGATCCCATCCCACCCAAGACTCTGAAGGATCTCCAAGCCATAGAAGCCCCATGTAGAAATAGCAAAATCTGAGAAAACTGCCAGAGCAGTTTTCTGTTTTTTTTAAAATTGACGCTCTGTAGCTCTGC
This sequence comes from Rana muscosa, assembly GCA_029206835.1. NCBI lineage: Eukaryota > Metazoa > Chordata > Amphibia > Anura > Ranidae > Rana > Rana muscosa. The sequence continues at coordinate 626,938,175 of CM055117.1, read as the reverse complement.
ACTCAGCCGATATGCAGACTCTGTGTCCACTTTAACCCTTTTTTCACTGGGACAGAGCCTCGCTCTGCCACATACCCCCCCCTCTTGTTTTGATCCAGAGGGAGAAACACCTGCACCCATCATAGTAGTTGGGACACCTCTGTGCTGGCCATCAGCCACGTAGGCCCAACCCTTTTTCCGGGTGTGCTTCCAGGTACGTCCCAGCTTGGATCTTAACAGGGTCCTATAATTCCGTATACTCTGCCTTCCCTCTCTTCTCTTTGGGTCCCTGAGCATACTCTCCTCTCTTGGGGGAACTCTGCCTACCCTGATCCTACCTTTCAGCTTACGTAAATAAGTTTTATCTTTCAGGTTCAAAAACCTCTCTCTTGTTACCCAGGGCAACCACATTGCTTTTAACAGCGCCAATCATTAAATCATATATTTTAATGTCACACTTTCCAACGCAATCAGTGCTGTCCATCTCAGTGCTTGTTAGTACCAGACCTGAGGAGGGACCACACATAGGCGAGAGATTAAATCCCACAGGACTAAAGCCAAGTTCTACCTCACCTGTTGTCCAACACTCCATGGGTAACTGATCTAACAAATGACACTGATCTAGGCACAAACTACTTCTTTCTGATGTACACATTACATTGTTGCAGCATTCACCTATAGCACTTTTTCTCACAGTGTCTCCGGGTACTTTAAGTTGTACCTCTTTCTGAGTGATAGAAAGCATCTCTGCTAGTGCTGCATCTATTCTGGGCCCTTCCTTCTCATGAGATTTAGCTGCCGAGACAGTATCTACGCCCTCTACTGACCACTGCTCAGCTGCACCTTGGAGCACACCAGCAGAGATGTTTCCAGTCACTACACCAGCCGGAGAGACCTTTGATGACTCCAACAGTTCTGAGCGCCTTCCAGGCCACTCAGTAACTGGGAGCACCCCCTTAGAGAACCTCAGAACTATTTGCCACACTGTTAACAAGCTTCCCAGCACAGCCTGTACCACCTGGCTCCACCTATTGGTATCACGCAGCACCACCTGGTCCGACTGCGGTGGAGACACCCAAGTGTACAGTGAGGGCACTTTTACCAACTCCAGCATTTCTAATAAAGTTTTTGTCAACTCTATGCAACCAATGTCTAAATGCGTGACCTTTTTGGGAACCTTTCCCCTGTCCGAGACATGGAGGGGCTCATCCATTGCAGCTTGTGAGGTTGAGACATTTGAAGAGACCACCATCTCCTTGAAGGTACCCCTCATCCCAGCCTGTTGCTCCCCTGGAGCGCTGTCAGACACATGTCTCCTCTTCACCTCTAACGCTACACCAATGAGCCTCTGCGAGTCAACATTAGTCACATTGTCAACTTGACACTTGCCATTATTTAGTTGCTGGGCCGTGGACAACCCATCTGCCATGCCTGCGCCCAGAACCGTTCCTTCAGACTGGAGGGCATCAGCCTTTGCAGGGGCTGGCGTGCCCTTGAGCGCTGGCCATTCTGCGATCCCTCCACTGGGCACAGCAGGTGTTCTGTCCACAACTCTGTCACACATCATTGCTTCGTAATTCCTTGTCACTTGGCCTAGGGCCGCAACCGCTTCCTTGCACCAATCATCCCAGTCTCCTGTGGTTCCATCACTGGTGCTCCACGGCACTGCATCACCTGCTCTAGAAGGCCCAACAGGAACCTGGGATTCACTAGCCAAAACAACACACTTGTCACTTCTATCTACCTCACATTGTGACAATATTTTTTTTCTCACATCACACTGGGAGATTGCATCCTCAACCAAGGCAAGGTGCAATACCTTATTTTGAACACCTTGCTTTGGTGGCGCTACAGACACATACAGCTCTTCACTTTCAGTTTTTGCAGGCTGATCTAACCCCTTGATAACTGGGTTACACTTAGGGTTGTGGGGCTGCGCCCACACACACTCACTATGTAATACAGTCTTCCCTTGTTTCACCAGAGTAGCACCACAGCAATCCTGGAAAACCTCTGGCTCCAACACATGGAGGCCCCACGAGAGTTCCCTGGACAATCCGGCGCTTCTGGTTGTCATGGGAGATATCCTACTCCCATCATTGGTAGTAAACACATTTCCAACATTTTCAGACATGACACTAAAGGAAACACATTTTTCAATGTCATGATCACCAATACCATCACATTTGCCAACAGTAACACTTTTGTCAGCATAACCATCAGAATTTTCACTACGTGTAGACATAACTGCTACTTTTGTGGATTGTCTATTACCCACCAAAGCCTCTGAGTGACTCCTCACAGCGCCCTCCATTTTTAAAGGGGCACCCTTTCCTACATGGGCAGCTCCAAAGTTGACCTGGGAAACGCTCGGCTCCGTCACTGCGGGCTTCTTGGAAGTTTCCCTGGTCAACCCTGCAGTACTTGTCACTAGGGAACATGGCACAAGCACTGTTTTGGTCACCCCTAACTCTATTTTCCCAGCCACCTGCTGGACTATAGCAGGCATATGCAGAGTCCCCATGTCCTTTCCAGTCTTTAGCCCTGCGGCTAGTTGGGCTTTATTTTGTGCCTCCCCACTGCTCTGGGTAGCACACTGCCGCAAGTCTATGTCCATTGGCACAGCGGATCTCCCCACTGGATCTACTCCCACTTCACTGGGTTCAGTACCATAAACTGGAACAGTCTTACCATTTTCAGTGGCTGGCATCCTAGCCTTCACTTGAGTGCGCTGTCTCTCAGCTGCATCCATACCAATTACTGTCTCTTTGGGGCCATATGGCGACACTGCAGCCTTTCCAGACTCTTCAGCGGTGTTCCAGAACCTTGGGCAAGTAAAGATCCCATGCCCTACTTGACCACATTCCAAGCACGGTACTGGACGACTTTTCCCCAGTGCGTTTCTTTCCTGATGATTCTTTCCAGGCATAACTTCCACTTTAGCTTGGTCCAATCCTGCCAGGTGTCGCTTGCACCAATCCACTGCAGATTCAAACGCTGGTGGACTCTCCACACTAGCAGTCATCTGTGCATTGATTGCACCAGGGTTGCTAGGGACAACAGCAGCCCTCTTTTCCCTTGGAAAACTCTGTTTAGGCCTGTATGGGGTTCGATCAAGCGGTAACAACCCCTCCAGCCACAGAGCTCTTTCTCTTGCTTCAACAAGGATCGCCTCCTTTTTCTGCTTTGACCGCCCCATCCTTGCGGTGTTGCACACAGCAACCAGTAACACAGTTCACAGCAGAGGGAAGAAAATGTGATTCTCCTTTCACAGGTACACAACCTGCATGCAACACAGTCCATCAAACTTCTGTGCAATGCAGTTTGCCTGGCTGCCACACACAGCTAGCAGCAGTTCACTGCAGAGAAAAAAAAATTGACTTTTTGTTCACAGGTACACCACCTGCAACCAATTGGAGCACTGTCTCTTTAAGGCTAGTTTACCTTTCACCTGCAGGTTCTCTTCACCTGCACACACACAGATTATGCAGTCTCATGCACCAAAAACACAGTTCATATAACAGATGAACTTACTTGATTGTAGGGATCTCAGATTGTGCCAAAATTCTCCACCACTTGTGAAGGACTAGCATCAAATGTAGAGCTTGAAGGACACCGCCACTCGCTGGTTCTTCTTTTTAAGGGCTTTGTTTGCCCATTTTTATTAAAAGAAGTCAAAACAAAATGAAAGGTGTCCCTTCAGGATTCCCACGCAGGGGTTTAACTTCATTTAGCAGTCCAAAAAGAAAAACATACCAAGCCTCCTGGCTCTCTTGTTAGCAGTTCCTCTGCTTGATTTAGGTACTGATACCTTTAAACCACCAGATCTTCCAGTCTCACAGTCTTGGATGCACACCGCTTTGGGCTTCCTAAACGCACACAGCTTGAAGTCCCTTAATGCACACAGCTTCTGGCTCCTTGGACGCACACAGCTTAAAGCCCTTCAACGCACACAGCGTTTGTCCTCACACAGAGACACTCACCAACAGCCACTGCAGTAAGCAAGCTGCTCACCATCCTTCACTCTCACCAGCCCCTCATTATATTGGTTGTGTGCACCTGAGCACACACCATGCTGGCTGTCCACAAGACCCGGACACAGGGTTGGAGATCCCATCCCACCCAAGACTCTGAAGGATCTCCAAGCCATAGAAGCCCCATGTAGAAATAGCAAAATCTGAGAAAACTGCCAGAGCAGTTTTCTGTTTTTTTTTAAATTGACGCTCTGTAGCTCTGCACTCAGCCGATATGCAGACTCTGTGTCCACTTTAACCCTTTTTTCACTGGGACAGAGCCTCGCTCTGCCACAACGTAAAGATCTATTTCAGGATAAAACCTGCCTCATAACTCCCAATGATATTGTAGCCTAACCAAGATGCTTAATGCTGTTCAGCCACTGTATGATATTTGTGGTTGTTGTCTCTGAAACAACATGCTCTAATGGTTATTTCAAAATAAAGTCTGCCTTGTCTCTCCCTATTTGTGACCATTGTATTCAGATAATAAAATATGTCTTGTCTAACCCACCCAATATGCAGCCTAACCAAGCTTCTTACATACTGCCCAGCCACCAAACAATATGTGTTGCTATTGTCTCTCAAATAATATACTCATATGTGTATTTAAAGATAAAACCTGCTTTGTTTTGCCTTCTTACATTGGAGGTTTACCAAAATGCCTATATGCTGTCCAGCCACTTTGCTGTGCTGCACAGTGCATTCTAGGGCCCTAATTGGATGAAGCAACCGCTTAGATGATCGCTGGTCAGGTGCATGGCTTTGCCCAATAAGGGCACAGAGCACAGTCAGTGTAGCATTACAAACATCACAGCTTTACATAACATTTAGCGCTGCATACAGTGCTGTATACCCTTTTAATATTTTGGGTTGTTGCATTTTTTTTTGTCCTGTGCCTGCCCCCATTTTTTAAATTGTTAGCCGCAGTTTTTCTGACTGCGATGCTGTTGTCCCCTTCCGCAGTACACTGGAGCTGCCAGAGTTGCTTATTCTGCCTTTTTGTCCACAGCTACTCCTGCCATAGCCCCGGCATTATGCATGTAGGAGTCAGCTGAATTATTTGAAACATTTCCAGCTGCTCCTCCCTCCTCAGCACACATCCTTTGGTCAGAGCGTATCCTGCCTTTTATTTAGTCCAACCTCTTTTCCCATTGAATAATGTAAAATTGGATGGTAAACAGCCTGTTTTAAGGCAGCAAACTGATCCTGCAATTTAGTGAAGTCACATCTTACTTTCTCTACATACTTCCTATCTGCCACTTTTGGAGCCCCTCGAACATGCACAAATACCAGGTTTCATAGTCGGTATTAGCATATCTATCTAAATACTCACTATGTGACTATGCATGGACATAGTAATAGACTGATAGATGAATGCTCAGTAATAGTGCACTCCATTTTAGGATCAGGAAGGAGAGATAACAATTGCCCTTGACCCGGAAGTTTGGGGATTTCAAGGGCCACCATGTCATATTCAGGTGACGGGCGCACAGCGCTTGATATCACAGCACAGGGTATTTTTTCTAAAGGTTTAGAATTAGATTTATGTCTTAAAACAGTTTAACCATTTACTTTGAATTCAACTTCTTAAACATATTATGCATAATACACGCTATAGTAGATGATCATAAGCAAAAACAAAAAAATATTGGTAGAATTTATACTGTTTACCTCCTAACTTATTAAGAGCCTGAATTCCTGCTTATTTCCAAAAGGATTACCCCCTTTGTATGAATCCGAGTAGTCATACCCTTGACAATTTGGAGGAGCATGGAGTGTTGACAGGGACATGATTACACATTGACATTTGTACCAGAGAGATCCCAGTGACAAGTGACAGTGACACATCATACTGTGCAGAAGGAATACATCTATTGATGTGATTTAAATTAAATACGAGACTTATTTCAGAAGTATAAAAGTACAAGTCATGTATATTCTGTATATATTTCCTATCTGCAATCACTGACAAAAATAGCAATAAGCGTCTATTGATTGGTTTGCGCAAAAGTTATAGCGTCTACAAAATAGGGGATCGTTTTATGGCATTTTTATTAATTTTTTTTTAACTAGTAATGGCAGCGATCAGCAAATTTTTATTGTGACTGCGACATTGTGGCGGACACTTTTGACACCATTTTGGGACCATTGTCATTTTTACAGCGATCAGTGCTATAAAAATGCACTGATTACTGTAAAAATTACACTGGCAGTGAAGGGGTTAACCACTAGGGGGCGCTGAAGGGGTTAAGTGTGACCTAGGGAGTGATTCTTACTGTAGGGGGGCGTGGCTTGCCGTGACACGTCACTGATCATTGTTCCCGATGACAGGGAACACAATCAGTGACAGTGTCACTAGGCAGAACAGGGAGATGTTGTGTTTACACACAACATCTCCCCGTTCTTCAGCTCTGTGACCCAATCGCGGGACACCGGCGGCGATCGGGTCCGCGGGTCGTGACCACACAGCGGCAATTTAAAGGGGACATATATATATACGCCCTTCTGCCTGTCCGTGCCATTCTATCAACGTAAATCTGCGTGCGGCGGTCTGCAAGCGGTTAAAAGGTGAAACTAATATATGAGATAGACTCATTACATGCAAAGCAAGATAGTTCAAGCTGTGATTTGTCATAATTGTGATGATTATGGCTTACAGCTCATGAAAACCCCAAATCCACAATCTCAGAAAATGTGAATATTGTGAAAAGGTGCAATATTCTAGGCTAAAAGTATCCCACTCTAATCAGCTAATTAAGCCATAACACCTGCAAAGGGTTCCTGAGCCTTTAAATGGTCTCTCAGTCTGGTTCAGTAGGAATCACAATTATGGGAAAGACTGCTGACCTGACAGTTGTGCAGTAAACCAGCATTGACACCCGGCCTCCATAAGGAGGGAAAGCCTCAAAAGGTAATTGCAAAAGAGGTTGGATGTTCCCAAAGTTATTACAAACTGACCAAATCCTTAAAAGATCATGTTGCTCTTAAAGGGGTTAATCATTTACTTACACACAAGGCCTGTATATAACACAGCTAAAACTTGGAATAATCCAGTCTCGTTTCAAGGCTGCATAAATGCATCTGCCTGATAATGATCATCTGTGCCATGCCATGAAAGTGGGCAGGACTCTGTGGCGGAAAGGCATCTTTAGTTAAGTATTCTTGTTATATTTTCTAATATTATTACATTTGTTTTTACTTAATTAAATGTTATACATATATAAGTATTTGTGTAATCTCTTTCCACATCTTGAATACAACCACAAAAATAAAAACTATCACAAGCGATAAAGCATTCGTTTTAAACTTCTTTTTTGCATCTGCATTACACTGGAGAGTACCTGTGATCCTAACCTGGGAGCAGTGGATGATTTACAATGGAAACGTACAACATAAATGTTTTTTGACCTCTTAAGTGCAGTGAGGTCCTGCCAATTGGTGAGTTTACACCTTATGTTCTTGGTGATGGGGTGTTCTTCTTTCACATGGATCTCCTTATCCTTGGGTCATTGAAGGTGTTCTGGATGTTACAACTCACAATGGGACATATTTATTTTGCTGTGGTGGACATTTTGATTATACTAAGCTATCTGCAATCAATTGGTTTCACTCTTGTGATGGCAATTAATTTAGCTGATTTGGATATAGTGATTGCAGGTGGTTGTTTTATTTGATTAGTCTAATTTCTAGCGCTGCAATTTATTACCTTTTTCTTATTGAAGAATACATCAATCGTCTTTTTTGTTTTATTTTATATATATTTTTATTATTGCCTACGTCCTTCTTGCAGAGTTTCCCTTACTCTATTCTCATTAAACCATTGTCAACATAACAGTATGTGGGGGGGGGGGGGGGGCTCTCTACCAAACGCTTGGTTAGCAGTAATACTTGACAGGGCTTTTAATCTTTTCTGACTGTATTAAAAAAAAAGGTTTGGCTAACTCCTGAGCTACATAATAGATTACTCCACTAGAAAGATTGAAAGCCAGGGGAGCAGCATGACAGGCAACTAGCAGTTTTTAGATGGAGATTAGCATACATTTTTCTATTGAAAGGATTCCTTTAAAGTGTCATTTAGGCTCGGTTCACACTGGAACCGGCTGCGGATGGCACCGGAACGCTGTGCGTCCCTGTTCTCTGGTTCAGGGCCAAATCTCTGCCTGAATTCGGCCCTGAAACAAAGCCAAAGACACACAGCATTTCTGTGCAGTGCGCTCCATTGAGAGCCGGACACTTTCTCCTGCTACGCAAATTGGATGCGGAAAAAACTGAATCCAATTCGCATAGGTGTGAACCCAGCCTTTTTTTAGTTTTGGATAGAGTGGAGAGAGATTAGAACTCTTGCCATGTTATGTTACCGTCTGTGCCCCCATTAGGGCCGGTTCCCACTGGTGCGATGTTCGACATCGGATGTGATTCGCACCGCACTTCAAGTCACATGCGATCTCTGTGTGATGTGATTTCAGCCATACAGATAGTATGACTGAATTTGCATCGCATTCGGACCAAACTTGCACAGGACCCTTTTTTTGGTCCGCAGCAGAATCGGATTGCAGGGGTGTTCACACCTGTCTGAATTTGCAGTTCGCGCTGTGATATGCAAACTGATTTGGGGGTGTCATTAACTTTCAATTGACACTCCCAGCAGTTTGCATAGGGCAGTGGGAACTGCCACCGGGAGGCATGCAATGCGGGAACCTGCATTGGATTTGCAGGGTTCCCGCATTGCTGCAGTGTGAACCGAGTCTCACCCTTTCTATTTGACCTGTTTACCGCTATCATCAAAAGTAGAAGTAAAAGAAAAAGTGCAACTAAAGTTCTGCTGTGGGAAACAGCAAGCAGGCAGGCTTTTATTGCAGAAGAGACTGCCTATTCTGCAATAATACACCCCTACCTGTCTGCTCACTGTCTTCTTCGGCACTGTAAACTGAGCTGTGCATGCACATGCATTACAGCACTGCTCTGAGATGACCGGCTTATGCGCAAGAGCGAGGTCGTCCTGCGCCAACCAATAAAGAGGCCAGCATTCAGAAGAAGATGTCAGCACCAATGAAGTACCCTTAGACAGGTACAGAGTATTAACACACTTATTTCCACTTTAAGATTTGTGTTTAGGTCTCTATTAATAAATCAACTTTTATAATTTGTCACTGAAACTTCAAAGTGGAAGACACACTTAACATTTGAATTTTTCTGAGTTATCAGATCATTCCCCTCTATCTAGGTGCTCACAGAGTGAGGTATTAGTCATTTTAAAGCATAGAGGAGATAATCACATTTATTGCTTTTCAGTTTCTATGAACTTGTCAGCGGGATGACATGTTTTGTTCTGCAGAAATGGCTCTGCCCGTTCACCTTTCATGGGAAGGTCACCATCACTAAGCACACTGCTGTTGGGTGATGATCTATGGAATGTGAAGAATAGAATGCCACTGATGATATTAAGATAATCATTCTGTTTTACAAATCCTTTCTTTCCTTATGTGACTCCAGGACCATGTTTCTACCCTACAAATTATTAGGCCACTGAATGCTCCTGCCAAGAAAAAGAATAGAAAAGTCAATTCTTTATGACTTTTCAGTTTGAAAATTGATGGAAAGACATTTCTCAACAAAGAGATTTGGGAATATGGTGCTATATTAACGCTTATCTTAACTCTAAAGAGAATGCAACATACAATTCAATTTATGTAGAAGACTTTTATATGAGTGATATTCATTAGGAGAATTAAGAAAAATTAAGAATGTACTGTAAATATATATTTTAATGCTATAAGAATAAAAAATACTATTTCTACTTAACATTTTCCAGTAAAATATTTTAAATAATGATTTATTTTCTTTGCTGATGGTAGAATAGCAATAAAGACTTCTCTGGGTATTTGGTTATCACTGATGCTGGCATAATCCTTTGAAATCCTCTGTGTGCATGCTGCATCAGTATTTTTTTATACTAAAAGTAGTTTTTGTATATTGTCTTTCAGCTATAAACTTTATTGGGAACTGCACAACATCTTATATACAACCGTGGGATTACAAATGGTCCCTAGGGGATCGGGACTATCAGTTTGCTTTTTGCAGCCATATGCAACAATGCGAGGGAGGTCATACAGGAGTGGATATGCCACTGAGTGTCTTTAGTGGCTCTACATTGTGTGTACACAACCATCCTGTTTGACATAACCACTCTAGACCATTGGAAAAGATTTCCCCTTCTTGTGTTGTCGAAACACCACCAGGACATTGTCAGCACAATTTGTATATGGCCAGTAACCCTTATCACTATTGGATCCAACTATGCAGCAGACTGACATTGGGGATATGCACATTTTACTCCATGACGATTGACAGTTTATATATCTTCGCCTTCATAGGTGCCCAAGCTATTCATTCTTAAGAGGTTTTGTGGACTGAAGGGTATAACCCTCAATGCTAGATTTTTCTATTGCACAATTGGCACAATTGCCGCTGTTATCTTGGTCTTATTCTTGGGTCTGCAAGAGATGGACTTTGTTTGTTTTTATTAGTGTTTGTTTGTGTCTGTTCGTCATTGTTTTAAACATACATTAAGACTCCATTCACACAGGGGCAACACGACTTCCAGCGTGACTTTGGGAGGCAACTTGGACACGACTTGAGTATGAATCACAGCACGACCTGGAGCTACTTACAAGGCAACTCCAAGTTGCCTCCAGGACAGGAGACATTCCAGTGGCCAATCAAACAATAATCAGCTCTGTGGGAGGGAGGGGAGGGAGAGGTTTGCCTGAGAAATGTATGTTCTCTTCCTGGAAAGTTGCTTCTGTTAAGACAGGGGATCCGACTTCTGAGCGACTTCCATTGAAATCAATGGGTACAGGTCGCCTAGCAGTTGCCTAGAAGTCGGATTAAAGTAGTACAGGGACCTTTTTTGAAGTCGGAGCAACTGCAGTAGTGTACATTAAGACGGCTCCATTCACTTACATTGATTTTCTCATGCAGCGCGACTACAGGCGACTAGGGGCGACCTGGGGCGTCTTGAAGTCAGATCCAAAGTTTCCCCTGTGTGAATGGGCTCTTATGGTTTATCTAATAAAATTGTTTGTGATCTTTGATACATGCAGTGTTTTTTTTTTTTTATGCTTTTGGAATGGTTGAGCTGAGACAGGTTTTTTATTCTCTGTTCTAATTTTTTAATTGTTGTACTGATACGCTCATTCATCTGATATTGCCCAATATGCAAATTTTGGACCAAGGCTCCATTACTAGACCTCCCTCTCTGTCTGCACTCTCTCTTCCCTCCATATCCTAAATCTACACATATTCCTTAAAAATCAGGCAACATATATCTCTGGGCTGTTGAATTGTGCTTCCACAGTTTATTCACCAGCATCTTCCAGAACTGAGCTTGAAAAAAAAACGGTTATTTCAAAACCACTTATTTAAAAAAAAAATCCTTTGCTTGTTTCTTTTTTTTTTTTTTTTCATGTATTAATTCAAGTTTTTACATAATCTATGTTATATCTGCATGACTAAGAACCTATTTTTAAAATAAAAAGGCTTTCAATAAATGTTTTTTATTTTAATTATCATACTATTTCAATTTTTTAATTATACTGGAAGGTAACGCTTTGTAGCGGGAGTGTTATAGATTGTGATATGCTGTGCATGGTTAATACTTTTATATATTTGCCTTTTTTAGCACAACATTCATAGATGACTAGCTCTAAATTAATTGAAAGCATTTTCAGTGCCGTTCTTATATTATGGGAATATATTTCTGACTGCAAACATTTGACTAGAAGATCTAATTTGCCTTGTCACACATTTAACTACCTTTTTTCAACAGTATAAGAAGAAAATTGTATTCTCAACAAATGTATTATGATAATAAATCCCTATAGGATAAGTCATTTTATTTCTGAAGATAGAAATAATGGATAATACCACATTCCATAAAGCACTTAATGTGTTATTTAATTTAATATAGTGGTGGCTCCCAGAAGTCTCACGTCCCTGTCAGTAAGTGTGAGATTATAATAGGCACAAAGCAGTGGACAATAAGTTGACATTTAACCCAGTGTGAAAATATTTTTAAATACAAGTTTTTATGCATTTAACATTAAAAATGCAGCTTTGATTTCAGTACTCACATTATCACCATCCCTATTTACAGCAGTACCACTTGAATGCCAACCAACATCATGTGAACCCAGGCTGTCATGGACATTTCCACTGGAAGCATGTGTAGCGGTACCCCCGTAGGAGCTGCTGGTTTAGTTTTGGGTCTGCACGTTACCTTACTGTTCCAAATGTTCGGCTCAGGGGTTCTCCTTGAAAAGTTTATCTGGAAGAAATGTCTGCACCAACACAGTCTCTTTCAAGGGTTTTATTGAATAAACTTTCCAACAGAGGGGTAGAGGAATGGGGAGGACTCAGGTATCTTACTTGTCGATCACGGAAATCTCCTAGGTCCAGAGGAGCAACTGTCTCCACGCTGGACTCAGCAACCACCGGATAGGCCCACTCTCACCGGCCTAGCAACCGGCGCAAAGCTCGATCAAAGATAGTCTCTGCCACAGACTTGGTATTGGAATTTGTTCAATAGTCTCTGCCACAGACTCGTATTACCCCTCACTGGGTTAGCTCCCTCAGAAAGAACACAGCTCTCAGTGCCAGGATCTTTCAGCCGCTCCAGCAGCACTGTGAGGTAGATTTTTGGGATCCGGGTACATCCTCCAATTGAGTCCTCAATTGTTCGGTCCCTTCCATCAGGCAAGGCGACACAGGATCATCCCTGGATCAGCAGGCCCCAGTAACTCCTGGGCCTACATCTCAGTTGTGAGGCCTCGGGCCAACGTGGCCCCAAGGCGGGAACTGCCAACACATCCCTGAGGCCAGGAGGGCCCTCAGGTGAGGATCGATGAACGAACCCCACCAAATGGCATCTGTCCCTTAAGTACCCTCTCCCAGCATGCACAGCGGGTTCACCACGCCCCCTGGGCTGCTTCTGGGAAAGAGGTACCCAATACATCCAATCTGTTGCCTTTTCAACCCTGACCAGCGGTGACAGCGACACCCACCACTGGGGGGGGGGAAATCATGCAACCAGCTGAACTGAAACAGCGCCACAATTTGAATACAATCTCTGTGGGCCAAACTAATGCCCAGACGACTATAATTTCAACATATAGCGCCCACTCATTGGGAGCACGGCGCTACACATGTAATCAAGCAGCCTGGGCTGAAAGTACTCCAGGACTGAGAGGTACACATGACCATTACATGAGCTCTGCTTAGTTCAGGAAAAAGGACAGTCAACTGCAGCCAAAATAAGGGGAAAGAACCAATTGCATATAAAGTGTTTTTTTCTTTTCTAATAAATGAAGCGGGTATTTGAATTTAGGGGAGGTATGTGGGTGGGAGTGTAACCCAGATACACTGATTGTTAGGAAATCTGGGACCCTTTTATGGTTCTTGGAGGACTCTGGTGGTGTGAGGTTCCCTGCGGCCTGCAGGTGGCGTTGTTACCCTGGGCCGGAGTTGAACCCTCACCACAAGACTGCGTCCCTTTTTGTCCTTTTCCGGCGCTTGTACAGCGGGGCGGGGAACCTGCTGTGACGCAAAGGGAGAGGAGATAAAAGGGGCGGACGCCCTGAACACGGGGTTCAGAGTCAGAGATCACCGCCGCGCCCAGGCACCTTCAGCATGGGTGCGGGCGTTCCGGAGTTTCGGGCACAGGGGCCCTTGACCTGGCCCGGAGCGGGAGATGGAGTCCATCCCAGGCACCTTTAGCCCTGGGGTGAGGTATTATTGAGGAGGCCTGGGACCCAGTACCTACGACTGGGTTCCGCAAGGGTGGAGGAGTCTGAGGGGCCCTAAGGTGTTGATCTGAGACGAGGAGGCCGGGAAGTGTAACCCTTCCGAACAGCCCGGTGCAGCATTTGCCGGTGACAGTGGGGCCTCCGGTAATTCTCTCGGAAGGATGTCTTCCCTCTGACTGGGACCACAGCTTCAAGAAGGTAACTCCTATTTCATTTATTGCGTTATAACCATTGGTGATATCTCAATGGTTTAGTTTGATTGAGGATTGTGCCTTGACCTACTCCCCACCTATACTGAACTGTTCTTTGGTCACAACCTGTCTGTGCTAAGTGACGATTTATTGCTGCTAAAGAATAAATAAGAGTTGGACCTTTTCAGTGGTGTGGAACTCTGGTTACTGGGAGCAAAGGGGGGTCAGTTAGTGAAAAGACTTGACCCTGGGTTATACACACGGCCCGATGGAAAACATACGTTCGGGCCTTCACCTCTATCCAGAAGAGGACATGGGCCGTGGTGGATCTCATCCCTCCCCCCAGGTTCCCCTAGACAAGACAGCAAGCTGAGAAGAAGAAGGGGGTGAGAGGGGTGAGCCAGCTACATAAACATTTGGGGAGGGTGGGTAGGGGATATAAAGCTATATTTTTATGAATGTGCTTTATATGTGAATTTGTGATTACTCCTTCTACAGGCTAACTTTATATTAGACATCATTGAGACTGTTCTTCTGTTAGGGGTTGGGATGGGAGAGCACAGCTGATTTGTGGTTGCACAATATCCTCAAGCTGATTCATTAAGAGTAAAAAGACAAAAATACTTACTCTGGACCCTGGTTTTTATTAGCTTCATCACTGTGATGTCACTTTACCTCAGTACTGCCTCCTGGGAGAGTTTAATACTCCAAATCCTGTGATAATAGGCTCCTGCACAGTGCTGGAGTGCATACTCCTGGCATTTGGGGTACTGAACCCTCCCAGGAAGCAAAGATAAGGCACTGTGATTTCACTGGCACCTTTAAGAAGAGTCCAGAAGCTTCACCCTGATTTAAAGTTTAACAAAGATGAACATACTCTTAATTATAGACCTACACTAGAGACATACACAGACAATCAACCTAAGTAGGGTAGGGTACAACATATAGGTTATAGGATGAGGCCAACACAAAAATGCTTCCAACACTGGATTAACGACTAGCATTAGTAGAAACTGTTATGCTGCGTACACACAATCGGACATTCCGACAACAAAACCGTGTTTTTTTTTACGTCGGATTTTCGCTCAAACTTGTCTTGCATACACATGGTCACACAAATGTTGTCGGAAATTCCGATCGCCAAGAAAGCGGTGACGTACAACACTACGACGAGCCAAGAAAAATTAAGTACAATGATTCCGAGCACGCGTCAAATTGATTCCGAGCACACGTAGAACTTTTGTCGGAAAAATTGAGAACCTGCTCTCCAACATTTGTTGTCGGAAATTCCGCGGCACAAGTGATGTTTAGTATAGTGTAATGTAATGGAACCCTTGAAGAGTCCACCTTGAAATGGTGGATAGGCAAATATTTATTCAGAAAAAAGTGTGACTTAGATTGGGAAGCAAAAAAAATTATCTTGAAAGTGTGTAATTTTTGACCAAATAGTTACATGGAATGACTCTTTATTTAATCAGATATTTAATTAGAGCATATACCTGTGATGAGAACACACACATATTTGTGAGAACACACACATATACACATATAAAGTACTGTGTAAACATTTTAGGCAGGTGTGGAAAAATGCTGTAAATTAGAAATGCTTTTAGAAATAGAACTGTTAAAAGTTTATTTTTATCAGGTAACAAAGTGGAAAGTAGATGAAGAGAAATTCTAATCAAATCAATATTTGGTGTGGCTACACTTTGGCTTCAAAACAGCAGTGTTAGCTGGAGTTTGGCGTAAGTGTATCTAAATCTGCTAGTACATCTAACACTCCCCTCCCCCCCAGATTAACAATGTTGCTGTGCCCTTGTGCTCTTACATCCAGAGGGCACTCTAAAACAGGAGGTGTGTTACTAGCTAGATCACCAGGTGAATATAAAGGGAAAAAAGTAAAAAAGAAAGAAAAAGAATGCAGCCACCACATCAAAGGATTTGAAAGCTGCAATATACAAAATTTTGATTTTGGATTTAATACCACTTTAAGGGGTCTATGTATAAAAAACATTTACTTTGCAAATATTTCAAAAGTGAGAAATAACACCCATGATGTTTGTAATATCTGTGCAATGACATTTTCTATTTGTTGCCTTTTTCCATGCAATCCATACCTGACCTTTTAAGGGGCATTTTTTATTTTTTTTAACTATCCCTTTGTTTACATTACCTGTCAGCTGGGATAGGATGGTAAGGGGTTACACTCTTTGTCATGTGTTTATTGCACATTGTGTCCCTGCTGAAAATATTCACCCCTCTATTTATCCTGGTTACTATTCTCACCGGGACCAGAAGTAGGAGGAAATCAGAAATTTTAGAGTCCTTATGAGATGAGGGTAAATGTTCCAATATGGACAAATGTTCTGTTGAATACTGTCTGAGATCATAAGCCGCCTCACTGGAGAGATTTCCCCTAACTTCCTGTTGCATCTCTAAGGCCCCTTTCACACTGGGGCGGGAGGTGCGGTGGCGGGAAAGCGCTGCTATTTTTAGCGACGCTTTATCGTCGGATTTGCGGGGGTATTCGGCCGCTAGCGGTGCGGTTTTACCCCCCGCTAGCGGCCGAAAAAGGATTAATACCGCCCGCAATGTGCCTTCTCCATACTCTTCTCTTCCCATCACTCGGGTACAAGTTGATCTTGGTCTCATCTGTCCATAGGATGTCATTCCAGAACTGTGAAGGCTTTTTTAGATGTTGTTTGGCAAACGCTAATCTGGCCTTCCTGTTTTTGAGGCTCACCAATGGTTTACATCTTGTGGTGAACCCTCTGTATTCACTCTGGTGAAGTCTTCTCTTGATTGTTGACTTTGACAACACATACACCTACCTCCTGGAGAGTGTTCTTGATCTGGCCAACTGTTGTGAAGGGTGTTTTCTTTACCAGGGAAAGAATTCTTCGGTCATCCACCACAGTTGTTTTCCGTGGTCTTCGGGGTCTTTTGGTGTTGCTGAGCTCACCGGTGCATTCTTACTTTTTAAGGATGTTCCAAACAGTTGATTTGTCAACACCTAATGTTTTTGCTATCTCTCTGATGGATTTGTTTTGTTTTTTCAGCCTAATGATGGCTTGCTTCACTGATATTGACAGCTCTTTGGATCTCATATTGAGAGTTGACCGCAACAGATTCCAAATGCAAATAGCACACTTGAAATTAACTCTGGACCTTTTATCTGCTCCTTGTGGGATAATAACACACACCTGGTCATGGAACAGCCGAGTAGCCAATTGTCCCATTACTTTTGGTCCCTTAAAAAGTGTGAGGCACATATACAAACTGTTGTAATTCCTACACCGTTCACCTGATTTGGATGTAAATACCCTCAAACTAAAGCTGAATGTCTGCAGTTAAAGCACGTCTTGTTTCATTTCAAATCCATTGTGGTGGTGTATAGAGCCAAAAAGATTAGAATTGTGTCGATGTCCCAATATTTATAGACCTGACTGTACCTGCTTGCTTCAAGCCAGTTCTCCCCCCTTTCCTCCCCAGCCTGCAGACCCACTTCTTCATGCTCTGTTGCATCATCCAATCACCTCCAGGATCGAATCAGACCCAGCCAAGATGGCTGCCGGCTGCACTGGAGACACTCCATAGATGAGCATTGCAAAGTGGGCAAAGATGGCTGCTGCACTTCTACATTAATTAATTTTCAGTTTACCCTGTCCACACTGCAGAAGGATAATATAGCAGCAACTTATTTTCAAAATCAATATATATAATATTATGTTGACATTATCACACAAATATTTTCTGTATTTGACTACTGGAGTGACATTACTATGTTGTGACCTCTAAACTTTTGGTGACTGTCTCCAATCTAGTTACTTCAGATTTCATTATCCACATAAAACAAAGATGTCATTAATGGTCAGCTATACTATAGAGAAGTAATTCCAGAAATCTACAGGACATTTACTTGTATACAGCAGAAAATAGAAATCCAAGCTCTGCGCCTTATACTTTGCTATACAGCAATGTTTTTCTAAATCTCTCTAGTGCCTCAAGGACTCGCAGGTGGTAAAAGATGCTAAAAAATATGCCTACATTATTTATTTGCTCATCAGAGAATACCAAAAAAAAAATCCAAAGGAATAAAAAAAAAGTAATATATAAAATATCTGGTTTGTAGAAATTCTACTCTTCTATCCCAATTTTTGACACATAAGAGCTTTAAAAGTCACATTGCTTGATCAGCTAAGGGTTGAAAATAATACTGTATATTTGATAAAGCAATAATAAAGCAATAAATGCTGTGATTGTAATAATCTAGTAAGGACTATTTCTTAACTGCTGGCTTAAGGATATCTGAAAGCATGTAAAATGTAAATTATCATCATTGTCAATCTTCATCATCATCTTCATCAACATCATATAGGACACAAGGCAACAGATTATATAAAAAATAACACAAAGCTGTCTACTTGTCTAATTAGGCCCCAGATTTTAAGACAACCCTGACAGTAGGTATAACTTATGGGATAGCAAGTTCTCAGTAATTACCTGAAATGCTATTAAATTGTTTTAATAAATTCATCAGAAAATACCCTACAGTTTAAAATTACTGATTGATGTTTTATGAATTATGCATGGAGTTTCTGACTGATGTTTTATGCATTATTATTCTAACAATATTATTTTCTGTTCCCTCTGTTGATGCTGTTTATCAAAACTCTTTGAAAAAAAAGCTGGAATGTTAAATTTATTTTTTGTGCTGAAAAGGGAAATGGCTGTAGTGGTGGTCTTTTTTGACCATGAAAATGTAAAGCAGTTTCCTGATACATGACTTTATCGGGTAATTAAAGACAGACAGAAAGCCTATCCATTGGCTTTGAAACTTTTTTTTAATGTTAGCCTTTCTTTTGAAACTTAAGCAGTCAAAGCAAAAAATGTAAAATAACCCATAACCTTTAAACTTTTGAACAATAGCACATCTGGAGCAGGCATACTATTAAAGGCTTTATACAATTACATTACTAAATCCTTCTTCATTTCATTGTAATGCCCTGCCATTTCTTCAAGTAACAATACTAAGTTTAGTAGCTATTAAAATCGATGGAGTTTGAAAAGCGCCTACTCTGCCCTAAGCTACCAATAGTGCTCTATTAATTGTAGCACAGCTAGATTGTTAACAGCCAGCCCAAACTGACCACAGATTTCTATTTTCTGCTGTATACAAGTAAATGTCCTGTAGATTTCTGGAATTACTTCTCTATAGTATAGCTGACCATTAATGACATCTTTGTTTTATGTGGATAATGAAATCTGAAGTAACTAGATTGGAGACAGTCACCAAAAGTTTAGAGGTTACAACATAGTAATGTCACTCCAGTAGTCAAATACAGAAAATATTTGTGTGATAATGTCAACATAATATTATATATATTGATTTTGAAAATAAGTTGCTGCTATATTATCCTTCTGCAGTGTGGACAGGGTAAACTGAAAATTAATTAATGTAGAAGTGCAGCAGCCATCTTTGCCCACTTTGCAATGCTCATCTATGGAGTGTCTCCAGTGCAGCCGGCAGCCATCTTGGCTGGGTCTGATTCGATCCTGGAGGTGATTGGCTGATGCAACAGAGCATGAAGAAGTGGGTCTGCAGGCTGGGGAGGAAAGGGGGCAGAACTGGCTTGAAGCAAGCAGGTACAGTCAGGTCTATAAATATTGGGACATCGACTCAATTCTAATCTTTTTGGCTCTATACACCACCACAATGGATTTGAAATGAAACAAGACGTGCTTTAACTGCAGACTTTCAGCTTTAATTTGAGGGTATTTACATCCAAATCAGGGGAACGGTGTACTACAGACTTAGTTTCATTCTAAGAGAAACTGGGTTTCTGAATTTTGAATTTTTTTTTTTGTAAATGGCTTTAAATAAGAAAATAAGGAGAAATCTAAAAATGACCAGGCTAACATTTTTTTCTGCAACACTTGCTGAGTCTATTCAGAAAGCAGGCTCATAGTTAAAAAGGACACTAGCTCCATAATATATACACCTGCACTTTACTAAAGCAACATTTATCTTCATTCTTGCAGATGTTGTATAGATATATACGCAGGTGGACCCTGTCACATTTTTATTTTTTGTTTTCAAACTGGGGAAATCAACCTCTCTTTTTGTACTAGTGACCATTCTAACTGAGACAGAAATTAAGGAGATATCGAATTTTGTAGAGTTTTCTCCTGTCCAGAATAAAAGGTAGGGGGAAAACTTCCAATGGGAACACCTATTCCAGGTAACCTGTTTTAGTATTATGAAGTTGTTACTAGTGCCTAGCCACACTGGTAATTCTGCCCGATTTTTATCCTGTAAATGATTTCTTATCCTGTTACAGGGCTTCACACTTGTCTATATTATTTATTTGATCTTACAATGTCAAGACATGCTACAAAGATGACCTAATTTTTCTGTCACCCTGCTTAGTCCTCCTATTAGCATGCTCCTTATCAGCATATACAGTAAACTGATTGTCTCCTTGTGCTGCTTCACCCTCTTCCCTTCAGCTGTGCTGTGCATTCTATTGCAAGAAGCTGATACCAAGTCAAGTACTTGCCTTGCTTACTCTGGGTTGTGACATTTTTGGTTAATAGCAAAGAATATAAAGGCAGACACATGCAAAGTGGACCAGTTGGATTTGTTTACTGGTAGTTTTATTGCAATGAATTCAACCACAAAGAGTTTATAACGTACAATAGGTAAGTCACAATCAATGAGCTGATGGCAAACCCAATTAGGAATAAGCAATTAGAACACTTCAAGAACATATAACCAGAAGGATGTAACCCAGTGTGGGGTCTATGGCTACAGTTCAAAAAGGGTAGAGGAGTGACTAGGCTTCTGCCGAACGCCTTCCTTTGTTCACCTGACACCATAGCCCCAGTAATGTGTAAACTCACACTAAACAAAATACCTTAAAGTTCGTATACCTGACAAATAGAGTCCTTGGTTAATATTTGGGCCTAGGTAGACACCAAGTGTTCTTATCCCTTGTGTGTGTGTGTGTAGGGGGGGGGGGGTGATACTCTATAGTCATTTGAAGAAGGTTTGGGAGAGGTTTGAGTCTTCAGCTAGCTCTTTTGAAATGTGCACAATGTGTCCTGGCAAACAAGATGTTCACCATATTCTCTCTCAGTGTGGATTAAAGTGTAACAAGGGTTCTCTTTCAAACTTGGTGGACTGACAAAGGCAATGGTGTCTGCATGAAGTGTCCTTTGGTGTACAAAGAATGGGCAACTGCCCGTTTACCAATCCCAGGAACCTTTAGTGTTGAAGAGTGGCGTGGGGGCTCCGCAGCGGGCCTCTGCAGAGTCTGGCTCAATGGAACAGCACCCGATCGTATGTTGCACCACGCTACCGTCCAGCTGGATGTGGCGTGGATGTGATGGCCAGGTTGAAGTCCAGGCTGAGGTTGCCACTTTCACACTGACCCCAGGGACAACACAGATGAGCAGCTACAGGGACCCCCCCTCATCTTTTCTCTTGAGTTGTAGCACGAGCTGGAATGAGATCCATCCCACGCCAGCACTTCCAGTGGCAGAAGTTTTGAGGATCTGTAAACCCCCCCATATTCCAGAGAGCCTGAGCAGCACACCAAGTTGTAACAGTTCGCAGTGGATGTGATGATGGTGTCCTCCAGGCTGCCACCGAATGGTCAGGCTGCCAGTGGGTCATGCCAGTCCGAACTATGGCTAAGGGCTTACCGGCCCATTTTTATTAAAATGAAAAGCAAAGTCTTTATAGCAGGTTTCCCATGCATGGGTTTCAGCTTCACAAAGTGTTATCAGCAAAAACAGGTAACGAAAAATACCAAGCCACCTGGCTTATTCTTCAGAATCACTGATGCTCTTGTCATGATCCTCCAGACCCAGCTCTCTGCCACTCCGGGCTCATTCAGAGTTTAGTTACAGCACTTTCGCTGCTCAGTCCCACTCCTGGCCTCTAGTTAGGGGATGTCCTTGCAGCCTGTGCTCTCTCACTCCTTTGAGACTTAAAGACTATCTTTGTCCCCTGGGTTTGCGTAGTCATCTGAGCTCTCCCAGTCTCACTTAGCTGCCCTGACTTTCTCAGTCCTGCTGGGGAGGAATCTCCCTAGCATGGAGTGCAGTCTCTTGAGTATATCACCTCTCTTAGTGGGAGCACAACTTTCTCATGGCTGGAGCACATAGCTCTCTCCTGACAGGGCACCTGAGCTATATCTAGGCCTTGCTTTTAATGAGCATGCACACCTGCCCACTCACACAACCTGCAGATCTTCAAAAAGACCTGAACACAGAATTGAAGGCTTCATCCCACCCAAGACACTTTGAAGCCTTTAAACTCCAGACCCTGATCTGGGATTAAAAAAACAGGAGAACACTGACAAGCTGGTCTATTCCGCTCAAACATAATACTCTGGAGCTTCGTACTCTGTCTTAGTTCGAATCCTTTGTGCTTTCTGCCTGGCCTTCTAGATCAAGCGCTGCTCAAACTGTTGGCGCTATATAAATCCTGTATAATAATAATAATATTAGAGATGAAAGGGTTAAAACTACTATCAAATTATTTATTCTGTCCTTGTCCTACTGGGGGACTTCCCTTCACCTTTAAGGGGAATTCCCGTCATAGACAGTTGTCACTGAAACATTTGTCCCCATTGGGTGATTTACCCCACTTCTTGCACTGGTGACAACTCTAACGTTTTGGATTCCTCCCCATTTTCAGTTTTGCCTTTACACTAAATCGTAGGAGCAAAAGGGCTGAGCACGCCTAGATTGTCAGAAATTAATTTTTTGTTGTTATGAATAAAAGACCAGGATAAGATGAATAAAGTACATACAAAGCAGACAATTATGGCTGGATTAAAATATACCTAGTGGGTTTTATTAACCGGTATGGTTGATAAAGGTTTGCTATTGTGTGGGATTCTTGTATGCCAAGGATGACATTATGTTGGTTTTATTTCAGTAAGTAACATTAAGTCCTCAAATACATACAGGGGCCACATCTTTCTTTTATACCATATTAATACTTTAATGTAAGTAATCTAATGATCTGGGAATCACTTTTGCTGACTTATTTGTGATGCTGTATATCATATTGATGGCTATTGTCTACAGATGACCATCAATATTTAAAAGTGTAAGAAATGAGAAATCTCTCACTGTCATCTCTTGAATTGAATCCTGGCTTGAAACTGATACAGAATGTGGAAGTGCTGTGCTACTATAAAGAAAATATACAACAATAATGTCCAATGTGAGTTATACATCAAATCAATAAAATAAAATGTCCATATTGTACAGTGATTCAATGACAAAATAAACATCAATCAAAAAATATTGTTATGTGAGTCCAATAAAGTTCATAAGCAAATGTGAAATACAGTAGATATTTCAAGCAAGTGAAAAAGGTGTGTGCAAGTTAAAAACCTCCATCAAATTAGAACCCCTTTGGGAATGCTCTCCCCCTAATATAGTGACCCTTATAGTAAAGGTCAAATCACACTCCCATCAATGGTCTTCAATCAGCTCATGTAGTGGGTAGATGGATCAGTGTAATTCACATTCTCAAAAGACAATAAAAAAGGGCATAGTGCTCACTACTATTTTTATTGAAAAACAAAAAAAAAAATATGGCACTCACATGTTACATCAAGAGTAAAGTGCATATATCACTTTAAAATCCAGTATTCAGTGTCACTGGGGTGGATGGCTGCAGGTATAATCTGCCAATTTAGCTCCATCGACCGGTAGCTATCTCTCAACAAGCTCCAAATAACCACGCTCGGGCCACACCCTGCACGTTCCATTGTAATGACATCATCGGGGGCCCCAGGGACATAAAATGTGTAGGGTGTGGCCTGGCCATGGTTACATGGAGCTCTGCTGAGAGCGAGTTATCAGCCGCTTGAGCTGGATTATTGACAAATTATATCCACAGCAACTATGAATAGTTTATTTTAAAGTGATATATGCACTTTAATCTTCATGTAACATGTGAGTGCCATTTTATTTTTTGGTTCTATCAATAAAAATAGCAGTGACCACTATGCCGGTTTTTATTGTCTTTTGAGCATATGAATTACACCAGGGGTCAGGAACCTTTTTGGCTGAGAGAGCCATGAACGCCACATCTTTTAAAATGTAATTCCGTGAGAGCCATACAATATGTTTAAAATTAAATACAAGTAAATGTGTGCATTTTATGTAAGACTGTAATATCTACATCTCCCCCACAGTACCACATCTCCCCCCACTGTACCACATCTCCCCCCACTGTAATATCCACATCTCCCCCCACAGTAATATCCACATCTCCCCCCACTGTATTATCCACACATTCCCCCACTGTAATATCCACATCTCCCCCCACTGTAATGTCCACATCTCCCCCCACTGTAATGTCCACATCTCCTGCCCCCTGTAATATCCACATCTCCCCACTGTAATGTCCACATCTCTCCCCACTGTAATATCCACATCTCCCCACTGTAATAGCCACATCTCGCCCACTGTAATATCCACATCTCCCCCTCTGTAATATCCACATCTCCCCCACTGTAATATCCACATCTCCCCACTGTAATATCCACATCTCCCCCCACTGTAATATCCACATCTCCCCCTCTGTAATATCCACATCTCCCCCCACTGTAATGTCCACATCTCCCCCCACTGTAATGTCCACATCTCCTGCCCCCTGTAATATCCACATCTCCCCACTGTAATGTCCACATCTCTCCCCACTGTAATATCCACATCTCCCCACTGTAATAGCCACATCTCGCCCACTGTAATATCCACATCTCCCCCTCTGTAATATCCACATCTCCCCCACTGTAATATCCACATCTCCCCACTGTAATATCCACATCTCCCCCCCACTGTAATATCCACATCTCCCCCAGTGTAATATCCACATCTCCCCCTCTGTAATATCCACATCTCCCCAACTGTAATATCCACATCTCCCCAACTGTAATATCCACATCTCCCCCGCTGTAATATCCACATCTCCCCCGCTGTAATATCCACATCTCCCCACTGTAATATCCACATCTCCCCCCTGTAATATCCACATCTCCCCTGCTGTAATATCCACATCTCCCCACTGTAATATCCACATCTCGCCCCTGTAATATCCACATCTCCCCCACTGTAATATCCACATCTCCCCCTCTGTAATATCCACATCTCTCCCACTGTAATATCCACATCTCCCCACTGTAATATCCACATCTCCCCCCCACTGTAATATCCACATCTCCCCCCACTGTAATATCCACATCTCCCCCACTGTAATATCCACATCTCCCCAACTGTAATATCCACATCTCCCCCACTGTAATGTCCACATCTCCCCCACTGTAATGTCCACATCTCCCCCACTGTAATGTCCACATCTCCCCCACTGTAATATCCACATCTCCCCACTGTAATATCCACATCTCTCCCCACTGTAATATCCACATCTTCCCCACTGTAATATCCACATCTCCCCCCACTCTAATATTCACATCTTCCCCACTGTAATATCTACATCTCCCCCACTGTAATATCCACATCTCCCCCACTGTAATATCCACAATCTCCCCACAGTAATATCCACATCTCCCCACATCTCCCCCACTGTAATATCCACATCTCCCCCACTGTAATATCCACATCTCCCTTACAATTTTCTGCTTGCTTACCACTACAAGCAGGCAGATCCACGAGCAGTTGAGGTGGGTGATGATGACGTCAGCGCGCCACCGGGCGTACCAAGATGGCCTCCGCTCCGGAGCTAGGCTGAAGCTGCGGCCTTTCCTATGGGCTCAATCCATGGATCGGCACACCACGCGATCTGCAGATTGAGAGGCGA
Source organism: Rana muscosa (assembly GCA_029206835.1). NCBI lineage: Eukaryota > Metazoa > Chordata > Amphibia > Anura > Ranidae > Rana > Rana muscosa. The sequence goes on along the minus strand of CM055117.1, from coordinate 626,912,338 downwards.
GAGCCATAGGTTCCCGACCCCTGAATTACACTGATCCATCTACCAACAACCTTAGCTGATTGAAGACCATTATGGTCCCAGAGGAGATAACAGGACCTGGTTGTAAATGCTCCTGCTGAGGATGTAATAATCTGATTATATGGAAGTGTGATTTAACCTTTGTTGTTAAGGTTAATATATTGAGGTGAGATCATACCCAAAAGGGGTTCTATTTTGGGGAAGGTTTCAACTTGCACACTTAAGCCCTGTACACACGATCGGATAACCTATGGATTTTCGTCCGATGGATTTGACCATCGGAAATCCGATGAAACTGTTTTTCATCAGTCTTGGCCACACACCATCAGTTTAAAAACCGACGGCAACAAAACGACGGCACGTACAAAACGTACAACGCGCTATAAAAGGGCCGAACAAATCTAATGGCGCCACCCCTTGGGCTGCTTTTGCTGATTTCGTGTTACTGCGTGTTAGTAAAAGTTTGGTGAGAGCCGATTCGCGCTTTTCAGTCTCCGTGCTTTGCAGATCGTTTCCTGGTGTTCAGTTTGTGCTTGTGGGTTTGTATTTGTGATTCAGTGCGTGCAGTCAGGTCGTTACTGCCTTGCAGTGCCTTCTTGGCCGTTCGTTTCCTGTTTTTCAGGTCGTTCTTCTCAGGCCTTGCTGTTCCACGGTGCGTTCTGTTTGAGTGCGTTCTGACCAGCCGACCGGTTTAAAACCATGTTTGAAGTGCGTTCTCGTTCTCGAGCTCGTGCTGGCTTTGGGCTTGGTGTTGCAGTTAACACTGTAACCCGAGTTCAGTCTGTGAACAGGGTGAGGAGGAGTTCATGGACTAAGAATTGGTTGCTCCAGCGGGACCAATTCTCTCATATGCCTCTGCTGCGGGAAATCCATGAGAATAATCCTGATGATTTCAGGAATTATCTCAGGATGACGGACCCCGTATTTCACCGTCTGTTGGATTTGCTGTCCCCCTATACCACGAGGCAGGACACTGTGATGCGCCAGGTCATCACTGCCGAGCAGAGGCTTATTGCCACGTTGAGATACCTGGCGACTGGGAGAAGCTTGCAGGACCTCGAGTTCTCAACAGGCATCTCCCCCCAGGCTCTCGGGATCATTATCCCTGAGACGTGTTCAGCCATCATTCAGGTCCTGCAGAAGGACTATATGAAGGTAATTTTGCTTCTTTAACCTCACATTATATGTTTTGATTGTTTTTGAATCTTCTTATTTTTTCCCTCCTAACCCAAATTTGCCTGTTTGTAATATCCTGGTAATGTCCCCATTTTCCCCATGCATTTTTTGACCTGTAAAGGCCTTTTTGGGCCCTCCATGCCTATTTCCCTTCACTAACCTCTACAGCATGCTATCGTGGGTGCAAACCCAGCTAGCCTTCTATTTTCCTTTTCCTTTTTGTGGGGTCATTGCCCGCGTAGTTTGACAATCCTCCCTCCCCCCCTAAAGATGTTACCAATTTTTTAGTTCTCAATCAAGCTCAGCAAAGTGGTCGAGACTTTTTTTGGATCCCCCACAATCACCTTAGGCCCCCCCCCTTAGTTTATTTTAGAATGTCCACTCAGCGGGGGTGAGGCATCTGCTAAGTGGGCCTTTGTTTATTGGTAGGAAATACTCCCCTAAATAATAATGTTAGAATGATGTTGGTCAACAATGTTTTTGTGTGTAATCTGCTTGCACTGTAAACATAAACCATACTAATGTCTTCTTTTTGTTTGACTCCACAGTTCCCTAGCACACCACAGGAATGGCTGACTGTGGCCTCCCAATTTGCCCAGCGGTGGGATTTCCCCAACTGCGGAGGGGCAATTGATGGGAAGCACGTCCACATAGTGCCGCCACCCCGTTCGGGGTCATACTATTTTAACTATAAAGGTTTTTAGCATAGTGTAAATGGCGGTGGTGTCGGCACGGTACGAGTTCCTGTATGTGGACGTGGGGAAGAACGGCCGGATGTCCGATGGCGGAGTATTCGCTGAGACGGAGTTCGCTCACCGTCTGCAGGCTGGGGGTCTTGCACTGCCTCCAGATGCAGAGAACGTGGAAGGGCTACCGTTCGTTTTCATCGCGGATGAAGCTTTTGGACTAGGACCACACCTCATGCGGCCGTTTCCCCAACGCACCCTCACCCCGGAGAGGATGGTTTTTAATAACCGGCTGGCCAGAGCCCGGAGAGTTGTGGAGAATGCCTTCGGGATAATGGCCAGCCGGTTCCGCCTGTTCCAGACAGCTATCAATTCGGCGGATTATAAACTGAACAACATTGTGTACTGCTGCTGCTTGTTGCACAATTTTTTAAGAAAATACTCCACAAATTATGTGTCATCAGTTGGGTCTGAGGCCGGTCCCTCTGAACTGATAAATCTGACCGGCCTCAGCACTGCCCGTACTAGCTTGGCCCCCCAAAGTGCCCGTAAAGTACGTCAGAAATACGTAGAGTACTTCACAGGTAGGGGGGCCCTCGCAATGCCAGACCACATCTGAACTTTGATGTTACCTTTTTTAAATAAACAAAAATATTTGATTTACTACAAACTTGTGTTGTCATTCTTTGATTTGTGGTTTATGTGTCTCCCAGGTTCTAGTAGTGCCAAGTGTATTTCTCCTTATTAGAAAATAGCCTCCAATCTCAGAGGTAAAAACACTAATTTTGCATCTTCAGAACTGCTATTGAGCATAGAAACAACAAGGCACACCTTTTTTCGACTTCCCCAATGTTTTTATTGATTGCAACACAGTTTTGGTTTTTTTTCGAAAGATTTTTTTGGGGTATTTTGTGTGGCTTTTTTGGCAGAAACATGCATGGGTCAAAAGCCACATTTTTTTCCATTAAAAAGTAATAAAATAACACAGTGAAAAATACAAACAGGAGATGGGGTGATGTTACCCCTGATCCATCCCAAATGTGAAGAACCACACTTTCTTTTTGGGGCTCAAATGGGTATCTTCAACATGATCCCATGGCTAGGGTAAACATGTGCTATCTGCCATCATGAGGGATCAATGGACGTGCTTTGGGGGTGAAAACCCTTCCTCTCCCCTACTTGAGGAGGGAGGAAGAGGTTGCACCCCCAAAACAGGGACATAGATATCCTGTGACGGCAGATAGCACATGTTGAGTCTTCAGTGTGTGCATCTTCACATTTGGGCTGGTGGAAATCCCATAGAAAAATTCCAACACATAACAAAACACACTATTCTCCCCAAAATATCTATCATGTTTTTATATTTTTGCTCAATCACAATCATTCTCTTTCTCATAATGTCCATTTCGCTACTGCATTCCATGATTTCCTGAATGATTATTTTTGCGCTGGCACTCGAGAATGGAGGATTTGGACTTCCTGACACACCCCCACGTTCAGTCCCTAAAAAGAAAAAAATATTTTAAAACTATGCAGGCCTACATCTGTATTTACCTTGAAGTTGTGGTGACAGACACTGACCTGTTGTGCTGATAAGCTCCACCTCTCCTTCCTCCACCTCTCCTTCCTCCACCTCCACTTTCTCCCCCTCCGCTTCCTGAACCTGCTGAACTTTGTCTGCTTTGGGATCTTCAGGGAGTTTCTGTGGTGTTGGGTTCCTCGTCTCATGAGCATGGTGTCCTCCCACTCTCCTCTCCCCTATGGGGATATAAAAAAAATGTATCCTTTTAGCCCACAGACTTTTTAGGCCTGAAAATGGATTCTCAATGTTTTAAAGTGGGGTCCAATTGATATTTGGCCCTGAGTTTCAAGATGGAAGAATACATATTACAATGTGAAAGAACACAGTAAAATAAACTTACTTTTTTCAATGCTTTTTATAAGCTTCCTATACTGCTCCGGCTCCCTGAGCTTCAGGTCTGACCACCTTTTACGGAGTTGTTCCTTGGATCTCCTGACCCCATATTTTTTATAGAGAGTCTTCGCAACTTTGTCCATAATTTGTGACTTCCGGAGATTAGGGGTGTCGTATGGGCCATGCTTGCCGTCGTAATCCTTCCTCCGCAGAATGTCCACCATCTCCGCCATCTCAGAAAAAGACATATTAGTCGCCTTGTATCTTTTTTGACTGGATCGGGACATTTCCGCCTCCGGGCTTTCCTCGTCGATAATTTCAAGTTAAGAAGCCACCTGTGTCTGCGACATGTAGCCGTCTCACACTGTGCGCCGATCGTTAAGGGGCGGGGAAATCCTGGAAAAGTCCGTCATGGGCGGGCGACGAGGGCGGAGTTACACGCATGCGCAGGGTATAAAAAGGGGAAAGAAGTTATTAGGGATGCACGGAGTAAGGACGACCGGAAGTGAACCAACTAAGTGAACTAAGGTAAGAAGGGAACTCGGGCCTGCAGTGGCCTATAATGGTTCATGATTGTAAAGGGCAATATTGTAATAAGTTGAGGAGAATCAATTCTGATCCTTTACTTTTTTTTCTTTTGTTTTTTACTTGTTGTTAAAAAACAGATGCAGAAACTACGAGAGCCGAAGGTGATGCTGATTTTTATAGAAAAATATAAGGAACAGCGCAACCTGTGGGAACTGAAACACCCAGCATACCACAAGAGTGATGTACGTCGGGCAACTATTACCAAGTTAGCAGAGGATATGAAGCCATGGATCCCAGATGCAGACTACACTATGATCAATAATAAAATCAAAACCTGCGTAATTCCTATAAATAAAAATACAAGGAAGTGCGCCAGTCAAAGAGATCAGGAGCAGCAGCCGACGATGTAGTAAAGCCCAAGCTGTGGTACTACAGACATCTTCAATTTCTGGATGACCAGATCGAGGCCAGGGAATCTATTTCCAGCCTTCCCGCAACCCTTCCTTCCACCCTTTCCTCCAGCGTTCCTTCCACCCTTCCCTCCACCCCTGCAGAGGCGGAGGAGGAGCCTCCCGAGCTAGAAGAGCCAGATCTTCACATCTTCAGCCCGGTATAGTATTTTTGATCATAATTATTGTCCACTAAGTAATATTGTGTTGAACTGTTTGGATTAGCCATAAATGATATCACCCCCCCCCCAAAAAAACAAAACAGGAAAGAGATCAAAATTGTGTGTGATAGATTCCCCAAATAATCCAATTTTTCATTTTCTTTTAAAAACAGGATGAGGCAAGCCAGGAGGAAGAGGGTCAGGAGTGTGGCAGGCAGGAGGAGAGGAGGCAGGGCCAAGTGGGACTCAGCAGGTCCCCAGGCCTAGTGGCAGCACCGTCTCCCAAGTGGCTCCCCTCCACGTCAGACCGCCAAAACAACGGCGGATGACACAAGTGGAGGAGGAGTCACTAAAGATGATCCAGGAGGCTGCTGCTATCATGAGGGCCCCCCTCAACCTTACGGAGGGGTTTAGCACCTATCTGGCGGATAAGTTGCTCAGAATGGAGGCGGGACAACGGGCCCTTTGTGAGCACCTTATATATATAGCTGTACACATGGGGGCGAGGGGGCTGCTGACTGAGGCCACCCATATCTCACAGCAGGCCAATCCCTCTCCTCCTTCTCCTCCTCCTCCTGCCACATCACCACCCACAGTGGCCCGGCCTGCAAGGGTGCGTGGACGGGGCCGTGGAGAGAACGCTGCAGAGAGGCGTGGAAGGAAGGCTACAGGGAAGAGCAGGAGGTGATTCCCTGGCCTCGAGCTGCTCATCCAGAAATTGAAGGTTGATGGAGTACTACAGCTTGGGATGATGTATGTCTTTGGCTGCTGCTCCTGATTTCATGCTGTTGTTGATTTTATTATTGATCATAGTCAGGTCTGCATTTGGGATCTAATGACTTTATATTCTCTGCTAATTTCTGAATAGTTGCCCTTCGGTTTTTGTTTGTTTTTTGTCCGAAATAAAGGGAAATTTGATTTCAGCCAACATACATGCCTGATGTGTTTTTTTTGGAAGTAGCAATAAGATTTCATAAATACAATGTGTAATTAATAACAAGGGACACCAACCTCCATGAGTAAAAAATAAAAATAATATGTTGTTCTGAGAAATTGACACACCAAAAAATGCACAACAAATTTAAAGACAAAAACAAAAAAAAAGGTGTAATTTGTGAGGTCGGCCTTAAAGAATTAAACTAATTATTCCTAAGATCACAAGAAAGAAGAAAGACATACGTTTGTCAGGACTCAGGAGAAAGATCTGCTGCCAAAATGACATTTTAAAGACCGTTCTAAAGCAACAAAACATGCGCTGCATTAAACGAAGCAATAGCTTGCAGAATGACGAATGTGCTCTCTCCATTAGGAACGCTAGTTTTACCAGAACGAGCGCTCCCGTCTCCTAATTCCGTCTGAGCATGCGTGGGTATTTTAACCGATGGACTTGCCCATAGATGATCGGAAATTCCCATCGTTTTTTTATCCATCGGAAAAATTTAAAACAAGTTCTATTTTTTCCATCCGATGGAAAAAAGACCGATGGGTACCATACACGATCGGTTTGTCTGATGAAAACCATCCATCGGACGGTTTTCATCCGTTAAACCGATCGTGTGTACGGGGCTATACTGTATTCTTTACTTGCTTGAAGTATTTGTCACAGGATATCACGATTGCTTATGAACTTTATTGCACTCACAAAATAATATTTTTTGGTTAGTGTTTGTTTTGTGATTGAATCACTGTAAAATATGGACATTTTATTTCATTTATTGTATCATAAACACATTGGATATCATTATTGATTATATTCTTCATAGTAGCACAGTCCTTTCACATTCTAATTAAGAGTGGCTCTGTCACTTTATTGCTTGCAGCTATTTTTCTTTCCACTAGTACGCAGGGTAATATTAAATTATTTTCATCATCATTATTATGACTAGTGATACAGCAAAGAGAGAGTAAGGCCCCTTTCAGACCGTTCATTTCACCAGTTCAGTCACGTCAAAACGGATAAAGTATTCATCAGTTTTTCATCCGTGCTCATCAGTTTCAGTTTTTCATCAGTTTTCTACAAAAAAAAAGTGACTGAACTGAACTTCAAAACACTGTATATAGCTGGTTGCTAAGGAGGTAGCTGGCAAGCTGGCAGCCGCGTCCTTAACAACCAATGAGTCATCAGCTGGCAGCGGGGTTGAATGTAAAAACAAAACAATAAATAAATAAATCGCAAAAAAATGGCCCTTCAGGTCTAGTATGGATTCCGAGGGAACCAGCCCCACACCCAAATAAAAAATAAAGGCGTGCTGCCCCCCAAAATCCATACCAGACCCTTATCCGAGCATGCAACTCGGCAGGTCAGGAAAGGGAAGGGACGAGCCATACCAAAGCACCTTGCCCCCATGTTGATGGGGACAAGGGCCTCTTCCCGTCAACCCTGGCTGGTGGTTGTCCGGGTCTGTGGGTCTGCATCCTTTTTAATAAAACCGGTTCTTGCCTTTTTTTTTATTTCATTAATTTTTGGGGGGAATGGGTAGTGGTACGATGTACCAGATACCCATTCACATGGGGGGGGGGGTGGGATCGGGAAGCCCCCTTGTTAAAGGGGGCTTCCAGATTCTGATAAGCCCCCGCCCACAGACCCTTATAACCACCGGCCAGTGTTGTCAGAAAGAGGCCTTTGTCCCCATCAACATGGGGGCAAGGTGCTTTGGGGGTAGAGACCCCCAAAGCACCCATCCCCCCGGGTGAGGGCATGCAGCCTGGTATGGTTCAGAATGGGGGCGCTCGTCGTCCCTTCCCTTTCCTGACCTGCCGGGGTGCATGCCCGGATAAGGGTCTGGTATGGATTTCGGGGGGGGGGCCCACGACAATTTATTTTTACATTTTGGCGTGGGTGGAGTTTCCCCTCTGAATCCATACTAGACCCCCCCGAAGCAACCAGCTATATACAGTAAGTTTAAAGAGGGGAAAAAATGGGTTTAAAAAACGGATGTCAGTGGATCGGATGTAAGTGGATGTTGTTCGCTGACCGTTTTTCGTCCGTTACGTTTTTTAAAGGATGAAAAATAGCTTTCATCTGTTCCAAAAAAACAGATGTTGACAGAAGCGGATGAAAATGGATGCAAATGAATGATCATCCGTTGTCATCCGTTTTTTCCATAGGAATGAATTGATGTCCGTTTTTCATAAACCAACGCATAGGCGTAACTAGAGCCTTTAGGGCCCCGGTGCAAAAAAACTGAAAGGGCCCCACTGACTGACCCATTGGTCCTACGGCCCTTTCTTCTGTTCCTGCAATGGGACCCTTTCACATGTTCTGCAGTGAGCCCCCTTCCTACTGTATTGGGGCCCCCCAGGGTGGCAGAAAGCAAAAGATATGTCATTAGCACATCAGGAAACTCCATATAAGGGACCAAAGCAGTGGGAGAACTTCCAAGGGTTTCAAAGGTTGCACTTGCGACCAGGCCCTGGTGTTCTGCCACTGTGGGGGTCCCCAGCCTCCTTTTGCTTTCCTGCTATTGACAGTGCTGGGCTGGTGTCTGTCTCCTTGGCAGCGACCGCAGTCTATAAGGACCTAGTGTTGGTGACATTATGGGTGCATGCAGGGGAAGGCTGGCACTACTGGTTGTAGAGAGCTGAGCCCCCAGCTGGTCACCTTGCAGCAGTAACACTGTATAACCTTCTCTGTTGACATGTTGATTGGGATGTGATCCAGGTGATGCTCCCAGTCAGATCTAATAAACCCAATATTTATTAGAGTCAAGAGCACAATCACATACAGTATATATATATATATATATATATTTATAAAATCAACCGTATGTTCAGCGGCCACGTGGGCTCTGATCAATAACATTACTATTCATATTTAACATTAGATTTGACTAGGAGCATCACCAGTATTGTATCCTGATCAGCATGTCAGAGAAGGCTCCATTGCTGCTAACCAACCTGCAGGGAGCTCAACAGTCTACAACCAATTGTGCTGGCCCTCCAGTGCATGAGCCCATCAGCCTCATAAATTAATTGGCACTGGGTCTTAATGCGCTGCTGCCATGGGGACAGAGACCAGTGCTGTCAATAGCAGGGACAAAACAGCAACTCTGGCAGTTCCACCACTGGTCCACAGTGGGAGTATTCCCCCATCCACCTGGAATGTGTAGATGGGGTAATTGGATCATATTTTCTTTTCATTCAACCTAATAGTTGAATGAAAAAGGTGATCAATGCATGGGCTGCCCAAGTGCTAAGGTCAGCCATAGCAGTTTAAATCTCTGCCAGATCAGCAGGAACTGGCTGAGATTTGAACCATTAATTGGCAGGCTGAATGTACCAAGTTGATCGATCAACTTTGGTACAACCAGCCTGCTGAATACTCTTACGATTATCGCTAGCGGTTGCTATAGCTGCTAGTGCTAATCACTGTTTGTCGGGAGAAGACAAACGCTCGGCAGGAGGGATTCCACTGTCTGTGTTGATAGGGGAATCATGCTAATTTCTAGGGACAGGTAATTGATCACAGTGTACTGCAGTGCACACTCACCCATGGGTCGAGGCTGGAAGCAGGCATCATTGAGGAATCTGCAGCTGCATATTTTCATATTTCCTGCCCACACATACCCTCTCTTTCAGATACAGCTGCACGGTGGGGATAGTGTGGGCAGGACAGGCAGACACAGGAGGAACAGGGATGGGAGGAGGAGCTGTATTCCTCTCTGCTCTCCCATCCGTGAGGGGAGTGGGGGGGGGGTAGGTGTGTTCGCTGGGCTGTGTAAGAGTGTCACAGATGCTCGGCTCAGCTTCAGTCACTAGTCTCAGAACATATAGGCTGATTCTCCTGTCCTACGGACGGGAGAAACCAGTCTTTTTTTTCAAACTGTCACTGAGCTAATGGGAGGCTTGGGGCCCCCCACAGTGGTGGAACTCCAGGGCCCTGTCGCAAGTGCAACTTCTGCGACCCTGGTAGTTCCACCACTGCGCCAACGGATGGATGAAAAACAGACGAACGGTCTGTATGTGTGAAAGGGGCCTAAGGAAGTTACATACTTCCAGTGAACATGTGGAAAACTGTAGGTAGGCGTGTTTCAGCAAATTACAAAAAACTCAGATTACGATATTTCTTTCATCAATTTAGGTGCAGTGTTTGATTGATAGCATTAGTAGCTCACTTATTGGTTTCAAGTGATGCCTGAAACTTTTGTTTGATAAGATATGTGCAACAAAAATGCAGTCAACTATTGCAACTGATTTACCAGTCAGCTTTTCTGTAGTCAAATAAGTAAAAATCTCTTAAGGTGCTTATCACTTCATTAGGCACTACCTCTGATCACTGTATCACACCTTTCCACTCATTAACATTTTAGATTCACCATTCAAAATGAATAACAGTAACACTAGAACTGAATATTTCAACATGTCTTTAATCCATGTAGTTATTTTTATGACCTCAATTGTTAAGAGTGTTGCTTCTTCACTTGACACATCTTATTCCTTTATTAATTTTATCCACATTTTGGATTTTTTTTAAAGGAAATTGTTTCAGTGTGACTGTTGTTCGAAGCCATCACAGATGAGCTCTAATGTTAAAAAAAAACACATTTCCTTTGGGGAGATCTGCAAAGCAACATTTGCAAGGTTAAATAAAGAAAATAAACACATTGAGGCTAATCTCTCTTCAAAGAAAATACTTCACTGCAATGGGATAACACTTAGAAAAGCAAAGACTGTGACCTAATCTTGCTCTAAAAATTTACAAGTAATTGTGGTAAGATAAATATAAAGGGACACAGAATAGACTACTGTGACCAACAACTGGCTGCCAAAATTTTTAAGGAAACAGGGCTCAGATGGCCCATCTCAGATGAGATTTTTGGTACAGGACATTCCCCACTAAAAATAAATGCCTCAATTGATAATTGATACCAGTTAATTTTAGACATGTGCGCTATCAATAAATTTGTTTCGTTTCGTTCCGTATTAGACGAAAATTCGTATTTCGTAATTCATGTCCGAAATTCAATTTGGATTCATTTCGTACGAAATTAGAATTTTCGTTTGTTACGAAAAGTTAACGAATCTATTACGAATAGGGTTGAGCGAACCCGAACTGTAAAGTTCGGGTCCGTACCGAACATTCAAGTTTTTGGGCACCAGACCCGAACCCGAACAATTGCGTGTATGTTCGGGTTCGGGTCCGGTGTTCGGCGATGTAATGGTGCATTCAGAAAAGCTTCAGGGGGCAGCCAATCACCTTTTGTTTAGCTGGTGTGCCCTTAGAAGCCATCATAGCCATGCCTACTAATGGCATGGCTGTGATTGGCCAGTGCAGCATGTGACCCAGCTCAGTGCAGCATGTGACCCAGCTTCTATATAAGCTAGAGGCACACAGCACAGCACGTCACTCTGCTTTAGACAGGATAGGGAGAGGATCCTGGCTGCTGTTGCTTATTAGGGAGAGATTGAAATACATGAGTTAGTCCTAATTTTGCAATCTGAGAGAAAAGATAGAGACAGTGTAGGGGAAGGTTCCTGATGGTGCTTTCAGGGAGAGAGATTTATATAGGAGTCCAGATTCAGAGATCTAATAACTCAGCGATCTGCATAGGTTTACCTGTTTGTGTTGCAGTGCATAGTCTTTTTACACTGCAATGAGCCCAGTGTCAGAGAAAATCTAACTTTTATCTGCAAGCTCAGTGCACCAGCACTGCATATGTCACGTTGAGAGATACACCGTTTCCATACTGTGGGTGTATTTTGCTCTTGCAAAAAGACCCATTTAGGGCAAAAAAAAAAAAAAATTGCAGTGTTTTCTGCATATATTCAAGTGTGAGATTTACAAATTTATATATTTTTCTTGTATTGTGCTATTCCAAAAAAAAAAAATGATAGGGCAAAAACTTTTTTTTAAATAGCATTTTGTGTATTGCTGTAGGTGTGAGATACACCGTTTCCATACTGTGAGTGTATTGTGCTCTTGCAAAAAGACCCATTTAGGGCAAAAAAAAATTTTTTGCAGTGTTTTCTGCATATCTGGAGCTGTGTGAAATAAACAATTTATATATTTTTCTTCTACTGTGCTATCCTAAAAAAATTATTGTAGGACAAAAACATTTTTTTTGAATAGCTGTTTCTGCAGTTCTGTAGCTGTTAGATACAGCGTTTACGTACTATGGGTGTGTTGTGCTCTTCCAAAAACACCCATTTAGGGCCACAAAAAATATTTTGCAGTGTTTTCTGCATATCTGGAGCTGTGTGAAATAACGGAAAATTTATTACCAAATACTTACCGTAATTTTCCTTTCCTGATGGACTCCATGGCAGCCTACGTGTGGGTTAACCCCGCCTCCTCTCCAATGCTATAGTACCCCATACCCATAAAAGTAAGCTCACCTCTCAGTACTGTGTTCCGTAACTAGCCGACTCTTTGGACACTTATTTTCATACTTTTAATATTATTTTCTTTTAGGGTGGGAACTCCGTCTGCCATGGAGTCCATCAGGAAAGGAAAATTACGGTACGTATTTGGTAATAAATTTTCCGTTTTCCTGACAGACTCCATGGCAGCCTACGTGTGGGAAATAACTAGCCAGACCACACGGGTGGGTATGCTGAACAGAAAATAGCTTTAATTTGTCCCGTCAACCGACAGGATTCTTAGCCCAAAATTAACAGAAGACAGTGATGCAGGCTCAATGCAGTAATGGACCATAAATGTATTGATAGAAGCCCACAAGGCTGCTTTGCAGATGACATCTGGAGCCACATGTCGGGCCACCACCCAGGAAGCTGCCATCCCTCTGGTGGAGTGTGCTGTCACCGCCTGTGGAGGAGCCAAGCCCTTAGCCCTATAAGCTTGTTGGATTGTTTGGACAATCCAGGATGCAATTGTCCTGATTGAAGCTTTTTTCCCTTTATTGCTGCCTGAATGCAGTACGAATAGATGATCTGATCGTCTGAAGGGAGAAGTAATTTCCAAATATTCTTTCAGGATTTTTCTTATATCCAGTGGATGAGTATCATTAGATTCCGGAGTTTTGAATGTAGGAAGGACAATTTCCTGATTCTCGTGGAATACTGAAGACACTTTCGGATTTGAACCCAACAAGGGTATAAGGACTACTCGATCTGGAAAAAAAGTAAGAAAAGGTTCTTCGTGACCCAGTGAACCGATCTCAGAGACCCTCTTAGCCGAGGTGATGGCAACTAAGAAGGCTACTTTTGCTGAACAGTCCTTAATGGAGGACGGGGAGGGCCCCGTTGTACTGAGTCCAGACAAGGAATCTAGGACGAGAGGAAGACCCCACTTGGGAAATATTGGCTTCCTTTGAGGCTTAATTCTTGACGCTCCCCGGAAAAATTGCCGGACTAAGGGATGGACTGCCCATGAGATCCCAGAGAAAGCTGATAAAGCCGAGACTTGAACTCTCAAAGAACTGACAGATAAGGGTAAGTCTAGTCCAGTTTGAAGAAAACTGAGAACATCTTGAACTCCTGGATTATTGAAGGGCCTCCCCGAAGCAGAGGAGAATTCAACGAATCTTGCCCAGATTCTTCTTCTATAAACTTTGTTGGTACTTGCCCTTCTTGAGCTTAGCAGAGTAGAAATCACTCTAGAGGCGCAACCAAGGGATTCCAGCCTCTCCCTCTCAAGAACCAGACCGTCAGTCTCATCAATGCCGGACAAGGGTGTAGAAGTGACCCTTGAGAGAGAAGGTCCGGCCTGAGAGGAAGAGGTACTGGGTCCCGGTGGCTCAGTTGGATCAAGAGGGGAAACCAGGGCCTGTTCGGCCAGTAGGGAGCCACCACAGTTACTTCCACTGATTTCGCTTGAAGTCTCTGCAGGAACTTGAGAATAATTGTGATCGAGGCAAAGGCATATGCCCTCTTGAACCTCCATCGATCCGTCAGGGCATCCGTTCCGCATGCCTGGATGCAACGTCCCAGAGTGTAGAACTTCACTACCTTGTAATTGTAAGGGGAAGCGAATAGGTCCACCTTGGGATTGAAGTTGAATGACTGTACATGGAGGGACCACTCGTTTTTTTTTTTGACGAGTGCGTGAGAGGAAGTCTGCCTGGGAGTTCTGAACTCCCGGAATGAAAACTGACGAAATATTGGCCAGGTTTTTCTGGGCCCATGTTATTATAGGCTCGACCTCTAGAAGGAGAGTAGAACTCCGGTTCCCCCCTTGCCTCTTCACATACGACACAGCTGTTTTGTTGTCCATCCTTAACAACACCGACTCTCCTTTCAGGAACCGGGAGAAAGATTGGAGGGCGCACCAGGCCGTCCTGAGCTCCAGGATGTTTGAGCCTGGGTTGTGAAGACGAGCGTCCCATCTGCCCTGAGCTAGGTTCTGACCACAGATAGCCCCCCAGCCTGAGCCGCTGGCATCGGTCGTGACTGTAACCCAGGAGATGGGGGCAATGGAGTGACAGTTTTGCAAATTCTTGAGTTGGAGCCACCAGAAGAGGGTGTTTCTCATTGTTGCGGATATGTGGATGAGTTGATTCTTGTCCCCTGACTTCCACTGCCAGAGGAACCCTGACTGAAAAGGGCGTAACCTCCATAGAGCCCATTTGACCATGGGGGTCGTGGAGACCATTGTGCCAATGATTCTTAGGCATTGTGATGCTTTCAGATGAGGAGCATCTAGAGCGCGAGAAATCCTCTTCCGAATCACCGGAATCTTCTCTACCGGCAGGTGTTCTCCACTGTGTTGAACAGGGCCCCTGAGTAAATTAAGCGTTGGGCTGGATCCAGGTGGCTTTTTTCCAGGTTTAGAAGCCATCCAAAGCTGGAAAGGGTTGAGATCACTTGTTCTCTGTGCACCAGCAGCTGTTCTCTGTTTTTAGACAGAACTAGGAGGTCGTCTAAATAATGGTAAAGACGCACACCCTTTAACCTGATGAGGGCCACTACGGCCAAGAGGACCTTGGTGAAAACCCGAGGGGAAGTTGTCAAACCGAACGGTAGGCAGATGAATTGTAGATGTTCCTGCCCGACATGGAACTGGAGGTACTTTAGAAAGTCCTTTGCCACTGGCACGTGGAAATAGGCGTCTTTCAGGTCTATCAAAATCATCCAGTCACCTGGTTGGATGGCTTGTTGGATTGTTGACAGAGTCTCCATTTTGAATTTTCCATGCCTCATGAACTTGTTCAGATACGTCAAGTCTATTACTGGGCGCCAGGCACCGCTTTTCTTTTGGACTAGGAAAAGGGGGGAGTGAGTACACACCCTGGAACTGTTCTTCCTCTGGGACACACACTACTGCTCCCTGGGTTTTCAGCAGATCTACGTAGGACAGTAAGGCCTGTTTTTGCTCTTCCGTACTTGGGAGTAAGGTTGAGACAAATCTGGGGGTAGTGATGAGCCGAACACCCCCGGGTTCGGTTCGCACCAGAACCCGCGAACGGACCGAAAGTTCGAACGAACATTAGAACCCTATTAAATACAATGGATGCGAACGTTCGAATTCTAAAGTGCTAATTATAACAACTATTATGCATGTTATTGTCATAAATAGGGTTTGGGAACCCGGGTTCTGCACCAGGGGACATGTATCAATGCAAAAAGAAGTTTTAAAAACGGTCGTTTTTCGGGAGCAGTCATTTTAATGATGCATAAAGTGAAAAAAAAAAAGTCAAATATTCCTTTAAATATCGTACCTGGGGGGTGTCTAAAGTATGCCTGTGAAGTGCCACGTGTTTCCCGTGTTTAGAACTGTCCCTGCACAAAATGACACTTCTAAAGGAAAAAAAAGCCATTTAAAACTGCTTGCGGCTTTAATGTAATGTCTGGTCCCGGTAATATGGATGAAATTCTTTAAGAAAAATGGCATAGCTACCCCATGACCCCCCCCCCTACCCCAGCCCATTACCAGCCCCTTTGGGTCTTGTATGGATATTAAGGGGAACCCCGCACATAAAATAAAAAAGGCCCTATATACTCTGAACAGCCGTATACAGGCGGTGCATACAAGACAGGGACTGTAGGTTTGTTCTTATGTAGAATCTGTTTGTAATTTTGAACAGGTACATTGTTGAAGTGTAGCTCCAGCCCAAAAATCTATTTTTAAACTTTTTGGGAAACATAGGTAAGGGTTATCACCCCTGTAACATTTGTTTTGCTGTCTGTGCCCCTGTTCAGAACATTTCACCTCACTTTCCGTCCCAATGACAACTGTTTTTGAAATGTGGTGTTTTTCTTGAAACAAGGATTGCTGATAAAGCATCAGTACAGATGAGACCCCTTTCTCCCATATTTATTCTTACAGGAGAGAATTTTCCTTTCTAGGGGTAGATTTCCTCTCACTTCCTGTTGTCTTCTTTCGTTTGCAAGTAGGAGTCGTTTGTAAGTTGGATGTTTGAAAGTAGGGACCTGCCGTATATACTCTGCAGAAATAGGCCCCTTAGTTGTTGGTGTTGGCACAACACTGTAAGCACTCAGTTACTCTTGGTTGGTGCTGGAACGCCCTGCTGTCAACTATTATATCAGGAATTTTAATTACATATAATTGTTGAACAGTGGTAGTAAAAATTGGGGCTTTGATGGTGGTGCTGGTGCCACAACACTGTAAGCCCTGACAGTTACTCTTGGTGGGTGCAGCAATGGGCCCTGCTGTGAATTATTAGATCAAGAATTGTAATTACATGCCCCTTTTGAACAGGGGCTGAAAAATTGGGCCTTTCGTGGTGGTGGTGGTGGTGGCGTTGCCACAAGACTGTAAGCCCTCAGAGTTACTCTTGGTGGGTGCAGCAATGGACCCTGCTGTGAATTATTAGATCAAGAATTGTAATTGCATGCCCCTGTTGAACAGGGGCTGAAAAATTGGGCCTTAGGCACTGGTGGCACAACACTACAACCCCTCACAGATACTGTACTTGGAGCACAGCAATGAGCCCTGTTGCAAAGTATTGCTTCAAAAATTGTAATGACACGCCCCTGTTAAACAGGGGCTGAAAAATTGGGCCTTAGGCACTGGTGCCACAACACTCCAACCCCTCACAGATACTGTACTTGGAGCACAGCAATGAGCCCTATGGCAAATTATTGCTAAAAAAATTGTAATTACACGCCCCTGTAAAACAGGGGCTGAAAAATTGGGCCTTAGCCACTGGTGGCGGCACCCATAAACAAAAATGATCTTCCAAGCTATCATCATCAATCGTATCATTGAGGACTCGGAGGAGGAGGATAGCCAGTCAACATAACAGCACAGGCACTCAGCATCAGCATCAGTCTTGAAGGGATGTGACATGTTAAAATCAATTAGTCTGTTATATCAGCATCAGGTGTGTGGTAGCTGGTGGTGATCCAAGACTGGTTCATCTTGATGAAAGTCAGTCGATCAACCGAGTCGGTGGACAGGCGCACCCTGTGATCCGTGACAAATCCTCCAGCAGCACTGAATGTGCGTTCCGAATGAACGCTGGATGCAGGACAGGCCAGTAGCTCAATTGCATACTGTGCAAGCTCTGGCCAGTGATCCATCCTCAAGACCCAGTAAGCCAGAGGATTTTCGGTGGGGAAGGTGTCCAAGTCTGACCTTGCCCCTAGATATTCCTGCACCATGTTTATCAGACGCTGGCGATGGTTGCTGGAACCGATCATACTTTGGGGCTGCGGACTAAAGAATTGTCTGAACGCATCGGTCAGACGGCCACCTTCCCCACCGCTCCTTCTTTGACTGGCCGAAGCCTCAGCAACTCGTTGTCCAGGACCAGGAGTTTGTAACCTCCCAGTCTCTGGGAACGCGTTGCACAGACCTTTCTGCAAGGCCTCCCGGAGTTGTCTCATCCTCTGCTCCCTCTGCGACGGTAACATAAGGTCCGCAACCTTACCCTTGTACCGTGGATCAAGGAGAGTGGCCAGCCAGTAATGGTCCCTCTCCTTGATCCGAAGAATACGAGGATCCTTCCGCAGACTTTGCAGGATCAGGGAGGCCATGCAGCGTAGGTTTGCTGAGGCATTTGGTCCGGAGTCCTCTGGGTCACTAAGGACGACATGATCCGCAGCCACCTCCTCCCAGCCACGTACAAGTCCACTGGTTTCTTGGGACTGTAAATCATCCCTAAAAGACTGCTGCTGATGATGCTGAGTGCCAGCCTCCACCTCCATGCTGACACAATCCTCCTCCTCCTCCTCCTCCTCCTCCTCTTCCTGTGCGATGGGTGGGACAGAAGGAACACTGTCTGGGTAAAGGGGGCCTTGAGAGGCAAGGAAGTCCTCCTCTTCCTGCCTCTGTTCTGCCTCAAGTGCCCTGTCCATTATTCCACGCAGCGTGTGCTCCAACAGGTGGACAAGAGGTACAGTGTCACTGATGCATGCACTGTCACTGCTCACCATCCTCGTGGCCTCCTCAAATGGTGCCAGGACAGCGCATGCATCCCTGATCATGCCCCACTGGCGTGGAGAAAAAAAACCAAGCTCCCCTGACCCTGTCCTGGTGCCGTAGTCGCACAGGTACTCATTGATGGCCCTCTGCTGCGTGTGCAGCCGCTGCAGCATGGCCAACGTTGAGTTCCACCTGGTGGGCATGTCACATATAAGGCGGTTCTTGGGCAGGTTCAACTCCTTTTGCAGCTCAGCCAGGCGAGCACTGGCATTATAAGATCTGCGGAAATGCACACAGACTTTCCTGGCCTGCCTCAGGACATCCTGTAAGCCCGGGTACCTGCCCAAGAAACGCTGCACCACCAGGTTAAGGACGTGAGCCACACAGGGCACATGGGTCAGTTGTCCCTGTCGGAGGGCGGAGAGGAGGTTGGTGCCATTGTCGCAAACCACCATTCCTGGCTTAAGCTGGCGTGGCGTCAACCACCTCTCGGCCTGGCCCTGCAGAGCAGACAGGACCTCTGCCCCAGTGTGGCTTCTGTCCCCCAAACACACCAGCGCAAGCACGGCATGGCATCTTTTTGCCTGCGTACTTGCGTAGCCCCGTGAACGGCTACGGAGCACCGCTGGTTCATAGGACAAACCACAGGAAGAGGCCATGGAGGAAGAAGAAGAGGAGGGGGTGGAGGAGAGAGGTGTGTCACAACCAGTAGTAGCATTTTGGAGGCGTGGCGGTGGGACAACCTCCAACACTACTGCACCTTGTCCTGCATCCTTCCCAGCTGCCAAAAGAGTGACCCAATGGGCCGTGAAAGAAAGGTAACGTCCCTGTCCATGCCTGCTGGACCATGAGTCAGCGGTAATATGCACCTTACCGCTGACCGCCCTGTCCAGCGAGGCCAAGACATTGCCTTCCACATGCCGGTAGAGAGCCGGAATAGCCTTCCGTGAGAAAAAGTGGCGTTTGGGAACCTGCCACTGAGGAACCGCACATTGCACAAACTCACGGAAGGGGGCCGAGTCTACCAACTGAAAAGGCAGCAGTTGAAGCGCTAGCAATTTAGCCAAGCTAGCATTCAACCGCTGGGCATGTGGATGGCTGGGAGTGAACTTCTTTCGACGGTCCAGCAGCTGGGGCAGGGAAATTTGCCTGCTAGAATCGGACGTCGGTGTACTGCTAGCAGAGTGGCCGCAAGTACTTGGCTGTGACACACCTAATTCTACACCTTCATTCCTCTCAGTGCATGTTTCAGAGAGGACTGAAGTTATAGTGGGGTTGGAGATCCCAGCTGATGCGGTGCAAGGAGAGGTCCGCTTTGTTCTTTGGTGTGGGTCTTTGAGGTAGGCTTGCCAACGAGCTGCATGGCAGGTCAACATATGTCTGGTCAGGCATGTGGTACCCAAGCGGCTGATGTTTTGGCCACGCGATATACGCTTGAGACATATGTTGCAAACAGCAGCTGTGCGATCTGATGCACTAGCCTCAAAAAAGGCCCACACCAAAGAACTTTTTGAATGACGGGCAGAGGCAGCGCCCTGCACAGGCGGAGCTCTGCGGTGTGATTCCGTCGGTGTACTGCCCTTACGCTGGCCACCAAAGGGCATCCTGCCTCGTTGGAGATGTGCCTCCTCCTCATCCTCCTCCTCCTCCTCTCTCCTATTAGGCACCCACGTGGAGTCAGTGACCTCATCATCACCTCCCTCCTCATCACTGGAGCCAATCTGGCAGTATGCTGCAGCTGCTGGAACATGACTGCCAGATTGGTGTCCTTCTTGAGCATCCCCTCTGTCTGCTCTCACGCTACTGCCTTCCTCTAGCTGGGTTTCATCATCAGACCCTTCGAAACGCTGGGCATCCTCCTGGAGCATGTACCCAACACTGTGCTGAAACAGTTCGGGGGACTCCTCAGGAGGAGGACATGGTGGGTCTAGGGAAGGAGTGACTGATGATGAGTCTGACATTGATACCAGGGAAGAGGACGCTTTGGCAGCTGCTTTTCCAGTACCCTGAGCCTGGGTGAGAGAGGATGAGGAGGAGGAGGAGGGCTTGGTCATCCACTCTACCAAGTCTTCGGCATGATGTGGCTCAACATGTCCAGCTGCCGAAAAGAAGGACAAGCGTGTCCCATGGCCATGTGCTGATGACAATGCACCGCGTCCACGACCAGCACTGTTGCCCCCAGACACAGAGCCTGCTTGCCCTCTTTTATTGCCTCCTGACTGTCTGCCTCTCCTTGTTTGCCTTCCAGACATTCTAATAGATGGCCTGCAGGGAGATGGGAAAAAAGCAATAAGGGCTACCTTCAGGTGTCCTTCTCTGTCCCTTGAAACAAGGACTTTGACAGTGAAAGAAACTGACACACTCTCCCTACCTACAGTTTTCTGTCCCTAGAAAAAATGTTTTTTTTAAGCACAATTTAGCACAAGGAGAATTCACTCACTGTCCTTCCAGGTCCCTGGAAACAAGGACTTTGACAGTGAAAGAAACTGACACACTCTCCCTACCTACAGTTTTCTGTCCCTAGAAAAAATGTTTTTTTTAAGCACAATTTAGCACAAGGAGAATTCACTCACTGTCCTTCCAGGTCCCTGGAAACAAGGACTTTGACAGTGAAAGAAACTGACACACTCTCCCTACCTACAGTTTTCTGTCCCTAGAAAAAATGGTTTTTTTAAGCACAAATTAGCACAAGGAGAATTCACTCACTGTCCTTCCAGGTCCCTGGAAACAAGGACTTTGACAGTGAAAGAAACTGACACACTCTCCCTACCTACAGTTTTCTGTCCCTAGAAAAAATGTTTTTTTTAAGCACAATTTAGCACAAGGAGAATTCACTCACTGTCCTTCCAGGTCCCTGGAAACAAGGACTTTGACAGTGAAAGAAACTGACACACTCTCCCTACCTACAGTTTTCTGTCCCTAGAAAAAATGTTTTTTTTAAGCACAAATTAGCACAAGGAGAATTCACTCACTGTCCTTCCAGGTCCCTGGAAACAAGGACTTTGACAGTGAAAGAAACTGACACACTCTCCCTACCTACAGTTTTCTGTCCCTAGAAAAAATGTTTTTTTTAAGCACAATTTAGCACAAGGAGAATTCACTCACTGTCCTTCCAGGTCCCTGGAAACAAGGACTTTGACAGTGAAAGAAACTGACACACTCTCCCTACCTACAGTTTTCTGTCCCTAGAAAAAATGTTTTTTTTAAGCACAATTTAGCACAAGGAGAATTCACTCACTGTCCTTCCAGGTCCCTGGAAACAAGGACTTTGACAGTGAAAGAAACTGACACACTCTCCCTACCTACAGTTTTCTGTCCCTAGAAAAAATGTTTTTTTCAAGCACAATTTAGCACAAGGAGAATTCACTCACTGTCCTTCCAGGTCCCTGGAAAAAAGGACTTTGACAGTGAAAGAAACTGACACACTCTCCCTACCTACAGTTTTCTGTCCCTAGAAAAAATGTTTTTTTTAAGCACAATTTAGCACAAGGAGAATTCACTCACTGTCCTTCCAGGTCCCTGGAAACAAGGACTTTGACAGTGAAAGAAACTGACACACTCTCCCTACCTACAGTTTTCTGTCCCTAGAAAAAATGTTTTTTTTAAGCACAATTTAGCACAAGGAGAATTCACTCACTGTCCTTCCAGGTCCCTGGAAACAAGGACTTTGACAGTGAAAGAAACTGACACACTCTCCCTACCTACAGTTTTCTGTCCCTAGAAAAAATGTTTTTTTTAAGCACAATTTAGCACAAGGAGAATTCACTCACTGTCCTTCCAGGTCCCTGGAAACAAGGACTTTGACAGTGAAAGAAACTGACACACTCTCCCTACCTACAGTTTTCTGTCCCTAGAAAAAATGTTTTTTTTAAGCACAAATTAGCACAAGGAGAATTCACTCACTGTCCTTCCAGGTCCCTGGAAACAAGGACTTTGACAGTGAAAGAAACTGACACACTCTCCCTACCTACAGTTTTCTGTCCCTAGAAAAAATGTTTTTTTTAAGCACAATTTAGCACAAGGAGAATTCACTCACTGTCCTTCCAGGTCCCTGGAAACAAGGACTTTGACAGTGAAAGAAACTGACACACTCTCCCTACCTACAGTTTTCTGTCCCTAGAAAAAATGTTTTTTTTAAGCACAATTTAGCACAAGGAGAATTCACTCACTGTCCTTCCAGGTCCCTGGAAACAAGGACTTTGACAGTGAAAGAAACTGACACACTCTCCCTACCTACAGTTTTCTGTCCCTAGAAAAAATGTTTTTTTTAAGCACAATTTAGCACAAGGAGAATTCACTCACTGTCCTTCCAGGTCCCTGGAAACAAGGACTTTGACAGTGAAAGAAACTGACACACTCTCCCTACCTACAGTTTTCTGTCCCTAGAAAAAATGGTTTTTTTAAGCACAATTTAGCACAAGGAGAATTCACTCACTGTCCTTCCAGGTCCCTGGAAACAAGGACTTTGACAGTGAAAGAAACTGACACACTCTCCCTACCTACAGTTTTCTGTCCCTAGAAAAATTTTTTTTTTTAAGCACAATTTAGCACAAGGAGAATTCACTCACTGTCCTTCCAGGTCCCTGGAAACAAGGACTTTGACAGTGAAAGAAACTGACACACTCTCCCTACCTACAGTTTTCTGTCCCTAGAAAAAATGTTTTTTTTAAGCACAATTTAGCACAAGGAGAATTCACTCACTGTCCTTCCAGGTCCCTGGAAACAAGGACTTTGACAGTGAAAGAAACTGACACACTCTCCCTACCTACAGTTTTCTGTCCCTAGAAAAAATGGTTTTTTTAAGCACAATTTAGCACAAGGAGAATTCACTCACTGTCCTTCCAGGTCCCTGGAAACAAGGACTTTGACAGTGAAAGAAACTGACACACTCTCCCTACCTACAGTTTTCTGTCCCTAGAAAAAATGTTTTTTTTAAGCACAATTTAGCACAAGGAGAATTCACTCACTGTCCTTCCAGGTCCCTGGAAACAAGGACTTTGACAGTGAAAGAAACTGACACACTCTCCCTACCTACAGTTTTCTGTCCCTAGAAAAAATGTTTTTTTTAAGCACAATATAGCACAAGCACAAAACACACTGACACTCTCCCTACCTATCCTTCTCTTTCCCTAAACTAAAGGAATCCAGGTTAAGCAAGAAAGAAATAAAAGTCACTGTCCCTGCCTATGCTGCTCTATCCCTGCTCCGGAACACACTACACTAGGCCGCCGTGCTGGCGGCCTTTTATAGTGTGGGGCGTGTACTAAACACCCTCAGCAATAATTGGCCACAGGCATCCTGCCTGTGGCCAATCATTGCTCTCCTCGCTGCCGGCGCTGTGATTGGCCAAGCATGCGGGGTCACAGTGCATGCTTGGCCAATCACAGCGCCTGGATGACACTGCGATGGCGTAGTGCATTGTGGGCCGTTCGCGTCACTCGAATTTGGCGCGAACGGCCCAAATCGTTCGATCTTCGTCGAACGATCGAACAGCCGATGTTCGAGTCGAACGTATGTTCGACTCGAACACGAAGCTCATCCCTATCTGGGGGGAGGAATGCTGGAGAAGGACCATGCGTGACCTGACGACACTGTCCTGACGACCCAGAAGTCTGAGATTGAGGCCACCCAGACGTGCCGGAAGAGGAGCAGGCGTGCTCCCACCCGACCCACCTGGGCGGGCAAAATCTCAAAAGGATTTAGCCTGATCGTGACCATTGAACGCCTGGCTTTTCGCTGGCTTGTGAAAGGACGCTTGACCTCTACTCCAGTTTCTTCTGAAGTCCCGGCCAGGTCTATAGGAGCGTGCTTCCCTCGAACGCTCTGGGCTGCGTCTTCTGAACTGGGGCTTCCTTCAACCCTGTGGACGCTTGTCCTGTGGAAGAAAGCCAGATTTTCCGCCTGTGGCCTTAGCTATGGCGTCATCTAGTTTGTTACCAAACAGCGATGATCCTTCGAAAGGAATCTTGCACCATGTTTGCTTAGAAGACGGGTCAGCCTGCCAAGGGCGTAGCCATAGGGCTCGCTTAGCTGTAACTGAGGATAGCATAATCCTGGACAGTAGATGGATCAGATCAACCGATGCTTCTCCCAAGAAGGCCACCGCTAGTTTTAGCTCTGCTGCTGCTGAGTTACTGGCCAGCTCTTCTGAAACACCTCTAAGGAAGGAATCTACATTCTCTGTCCATGCCTCCATAGCCTTAGACACGGCTGCCAAGGCTAGGGCGGGTTTACAAGCTATACCAGCAAGGCCATAAATTCTTTTGAGATCCTGATCCATTCTTCTATCAAGACTGTCCTTAAAAGAGACTGCATCGTCTAGCGGGAGCGGGACGTGTTTGGCCAGACGCATTACAGCTGCGTCTACAGAAGGAATGTTCTCCAGGTATTTTACCCCGTCTGTTTTGAAGGGATACATCCTGGAGGCTTTGCTTGTCATAGAGGACTTCCTGTCCACTTTACTCCACTCCTCATCAAAAATGCCCTTTAGTTCGGCTAATAGCGGAAAACTTGGGCGCTCTTTCCTCAGGCGTTTGAAAAAAAAATTCTGCTTGGCTGGGGGAGTGGATAGGTCATCCCACATAAGGGCCTCTTTGACTGCTTTAATAAGCGGAGTCACTAGAGAAAAGTCAAATTCCACACTCTCCTCCTCACTCTCCAATTCTCCCTCCGAGGGAACAGGGGGAGAAGCGTAGGGCTGGGAAGGACCTGGAACTTCATGTACCCCATCAGCCGGGGAACTAGACCGAGTAATGCTGGACTGGCTCTGTGTGTGGGAAGTATCCATCTCTTTCAGAGAGCGTTGCACCACCTGTTTCACTAGAGACTCGATCCATTGATCCTCTGTCTCTTTTTCCCCAACCGCATGGGCATAGCAATGACTGCATAATGATTTGCCCTCTGGGACTCGTGTGCCACATCCCCAGCAGGCTCTCCGATCAGAGCGACTGTCATGGCGGTGGGAGCGGTGTCTGGAGGAGGAATGGGAGCGTCTCCTCTGGTGGTGAGATGCAGACGGAGAATCACGTCTGGATTTTGAAGCTGACGAGTGATGCGGCCTGGCAAGGTCCGTTTCGGTCTGAGGATCCTGACCGGAAGGGCTAAAAGAAAAAAGATTTGGGAGGAAAAGACAAGCCGTCAAGTAACACCAATACTTGTGACTGTACCCCAAGCCCCTCCCCTCTCCCGCACATACCTTGTGCGTGAGGGCTGGCCACATGTAAGCGGTGAATTGTCCATAACTTGTAGACTAAAGCGTCACAATAATGACAGGTTGATTTAAGAAAACCTATAATTTTATATAAAAAATAAATAAACATGTAACTTCCCCTTTAAAAAGTACTCATCATACCACAATAAGCACACAATGCACTGTATATCCAAATATATACATTTAAGCCTGTACTAAAGAAAAAAATAACATTCCACTCTTCTCCTTTAAGAATTACCAAGAGCACACTAACCTGACAAAGCAGCGTATTCATGTTGCCTCTGCTCGCCTGTCAAGGGAAATCCCAAATGACATAGGCGAGAATCAGCTTTTAAATTCCCTGCCTGCCTGTGACGTCACCGCCGACCACACAGCGCACCTGCGCGGTGGAGAAGCCATCCTCGGCGCCTGCGCGGCAGCTGGGAAAACCGCTGGACGCATGCGCGAACCAAGCCTCGCTCTGAGAGCGGGCACCGCGCATGCGCGAGCGGCAGCGGCAGCGGCGCCCGCAATACGGATCACCGCGGTGAGCTGGGACGCAGATGCGTTCCAGCAGCCATTTAGGGAGCAGCAGGGGGCATGGAAACAAACAGGAAATAAAACAACACACATAATACAGAGGCGACTGCCATGGAAAAATCGTTGCAGACCTTGCCAGCCAAGGATGTCCTGATGCTTTGGGCACACTACAGCAACATCCCATCCAGGGATACATGGTTGCCACAAGCTCTCCACCCGCCCATGGCTGGGTTCCGAGCTGCACCGCAAAGGAGTGTGCCATCCATCCATCGATCCATCCATCCAGAAATCTGCACGGATGTGCATGCTTTAAGTCCATTGGAGGAGGACAAAAAAGGAACACAGTACTGAGAGGTGAGCTTACTTTTATGGGTATGGGGTCCTATAGCATTGGAGAGGAGACGGGGTTAACCCACATGTAGGCTGCCATGGAGTCTGTCAGGAAAAACTATTTATATATTTTTCTTCTACTGTGCTATCCTAAAAAAATAATTGTAGGACAAAAACATTTTTTTTGAATAGCATTTTCTGCAGTTCTGTAGCTGTGAGATACAGCGTTTACGTACTGTGGGTGTGTTGTGCTCTTCCAAAAACACCCATTTAGGGCCACAAAAAATATTTTTCAGTGTTTTCTGCATATCTGGAGCTGTGTGAAATAAACAATTTATATATTTTTCTTCTACTGTGCTATCCTAAAAAAAAAAATGTATTAATTTTTTGTAGCGCACAGATCCTTTCCCCCTTACCTGCCTTTATGTTGTTGGCTCCTCGCAGGAGGGAGAAAGGTGCACCACACTACCAGCCCGTACCCTCCTGTATAAAGAGCTTGAGCGGTGTACTTGACGAGTCAAAACTCCTCCAGAGTTTCTGAGGTTCTTAATGACTTCCTGTACCTCTTCTGCTGAAAAGGGGGCCTCCAGCATATTTTTTAATTTTTTTATGTTATTTTAAGTTATTTCCCTATCCACGTTTGCAGAGCACTTCCCGTGCTCTTAACAACATTTTGCTGCCATTTGCAGCCCTCTAGCCCTTTCCATTACTTTTTTAGAGCCTTTTTAGTTCACAGTGAAAGGTTCTGGTTCTGTTTGGTTCTGTTGGACCTTCTTGGCTCGAGCTGGACTCAGGATCTGTGGAAGTCTCTCTGACCGGTCGGATATTCAAGACACCAATACACAGTGAATAGGTATACAAGAATATATCGTTTAATGGTTACATGTCCTTTTTATGCAAACCAAGGAAAGTTGCCTCCCTCGTCTGAACCAATCAGCAATAAGCAAAAACTTCATGAGTTAGACAAAAATAAATTCTAACAGGTTTTTTGACTTCTGCAAAAGCGGTCAGTTAACATACGTCAATTGTGGTCAAACTAAACATGTTCTGACATTTGAAACAAGAAGATAAGAAACGCCAGATGTCAGTGCGGTCAACCTGTCAGTTAAAAGCAGAAGTGAGATAAACTTTTTCCCGGAAAAAGCCTAACCACAAAGTCACATTTCAACCTATATATACATGCCTGTCAGTTACACAGAAGAAAGATTAGCTTGACCACAAAAGTCACATCTTGTTCACACTCATGTCAGAGAAACATTTTCTGTAAAATATATATATATTTGAGGAGAACTCTAACCATGAATATTGGTTCATGATCTTCTTATACCTTACAACCCCTCCTCAAGAATTGAAGCCCATCGATCATTGGATTATTCATTATACCATTTTTGTTTAGTATGTACCGTGGACATCATCAAGATTGTTTCCTTAGAACCCTGTTTCTTTTTACTAGTGATCTTTCCAATTGTCCAGACAATTAATTTAAATACTAAATATAACAGTAGAATGAAGATTAACACCATTACTACTGTTATAGCCATTTGTCTGAGAAATGAGAAAATACCTGTGCCCCCGAATCCTCCCTCTCCAAAGGGGCTCCATGTTTTCGCGATATCCCTCGCCTCCTCTTGCAATTGATTTACCTCTTTCCTATGTTGGGCAATTACATCATAGTAATCAGGAATCTCAACAGATGTGTTGTGGATCCAAGTGCAGCACTCATAATCCTCCGTAACTTCACACAGGCCAGTGAGTGCAGCACTCATGCTTTCAATAGCAAGATCATGAAGTTCTAATTGTTTTCTGATTGCTCTAGTTTCAATGTTTAAACTAGTAATATCATCAGAATTCTTTACCAATACATCATCTATAATATTTGTATAATTATTAAGCCTTTTCATTAAATCTATCCCCCAACCTGTCCAGGAAGGGAACCAGGCCCAAGCCATATCTTTTTCGAAAAAATAACTCCCTTTTATTTCTGTGTTTGAGGGGGTACCTAGGATGCATGCTAGCTTCAAGGAGGTGTGTTCCCTTGCTATCTCCTACTATGTCCATAATGGGGACTAGGGATGCAAGATAACACCATCCTTGGGGTTCAGTGGGGATCCAAGGGTGACAACTTTTTCCACAACAAATATAAATACTGTCTCCTAGAGCTAAAGGTCGTTTGTTAAATATTGTCATCATTTCATCAGAAAAACCAGAGAAGGTTAAACTTGACAATAATTTTCCTACTGTGGAAGTGGAACTGGAGTTAAGAAAGTTTATTAGAGTGGTGTCTAGGGCAGGTTCTGAAGTGTGAAAGAAAGGGCTTTCAATTGAAGTCATTGAAAAGTTAATTATAGCTTGTTGGCATACTTCAGCTCCCTTTGTGGAGTTTCCCAACCTAAAACACCAGTCTGGGGAATGACTTCTACCAATAATTTGGAAAGTAAGGTTATTATCTGAAAACGTTCTTGTGACATTTGTAAGGACGACAGGTGGTGTGCCGTTTAGGAGAGGGGTGAAGTTTAGAGGTACTGCCATTAGGGGAATCCTAGCAGTGCTAGGATGGAGTTTACTACATATCCAACATTTTCCATATCCTGATTTTTGAGCATAAGCATATTTAAATTTAAGCAGAAGCATTTTACCACTAAAATTGTCTTCCATACTTCTTTTTGGTCTGTTAGAATTATCTGACCAACAGTGTCCTATGATTATGAGCATTAAAATAAACAATGTGGTCATTAAGGAAAAAATAAAAAGTTTCTCCGAAGTGATCCCTCCTTTTGGACCATTAGTGTCTATGGGTATGGAACTCTGAGTTTCTTGTTTTTTGATAGTCCACTAGGGAGCATTTTCCGGATCCTTTTCTGGAATACTCTCCAGAACAGAGGTCTTTGTCTTCTCCTTCACCTTCTTCCAGTTTCCCTTCGGAAATTTCTTTAGTCTGGATGCATGGATCCATTGTGGTCCTTGATCTGTAAGAACGGCTGTTCTGGCAACCTTCAGAATTTCAAATGGTCCTTGGAAGATAGGGCCTGGTTGTTTCCGGACGGCAAGTTGTTTTATCAATACTTTGTCTCCTGGGATATACGGATGTGTAGGCTCTGTGGAGAGAGGAGGGAAAGTGACAGCAACCTTGTCCTCTGTTTCACTAAGGCTACTTACCAGATGTTTCACGTACTCTTCCTGTAAAGAATAAAGATTAACCTCCTCTCCCTCATCAGGATTCCTCTGTGCTGGCCTACCCATAAGTAGGGATGAGCTTCGTGTTCGAGTCGAACATACGTTCGACTCGAACATCAGCTGTTCGATCGTTCGACGAAGATCGAACGATTTGGGCCGTTCGTGCCAAATTCGAGTGACGCGAACGGCCCACAATGCACTACGCCATCGCAGTGTCATCCAGGCGCTGTGATTGGCCAAGCATGCACTGTGACCCCGCATGCTTGGCCAATCACAGCGCCGGCAGCGAGGAGAGCAATGATTGGCCACAGGCAGGATGCCTGTGGCCAATTATTGCTGAGGGTGTTTAGTACACGCCCCACACTATAAAAGGCCGCCAGCACGGCGGCCTAGTGTAGTGTGTTCCGGAGCAGGGAAAGACAAGCATAGGCAGGGACAGTGACATTTATTTCTTTCTTGCTTAACCTGGATTCCTTTAGTTTAGGGAAAGAGAAGGATAGGTAGGGAGAGTGTCAGTGTGTTTTACTGTGCGAATCCTTGTTTCTAGGGACAAAGAAGGAAAGTGAGGGGAATTCTCCTTGTGCTATAGTGTGCTTTAAAAAAACATTTTTTCTAGGGACAGAAAACTCTAGGTAGGGAGAGTGTCAGTTTCTTTCACTGTGCGATTCCTTGTTTCTAGGGACAAAGAAGGAAAGTGAGGGGAATTCTCCTTGTGCTATAGTGTGCTTTAAAAAAACATTTTTTCTAGGGACAGAAAACTCTAGGTAGGGAGAGTGTCAGTGTCTTTTACTGTGCGAGTCCTTGTTTCTAGGGACAAAGAAGGAAAGTGAGGGGAATTCTCCTTGTGCTATAGTGTGCTTTAAAAAAACATTTTTTCTAGGGACAGAAAACTCTAGGTAGGGAGAGTGTCAGTGTCTTTTACTGTGCGAGTCCTTGTTTCTAGGGACAAAGAAGGAAAGTGAGGGGAATTCTCCTTGTGCTATAGTGTGCTTTAAAAAAACATTTTTTCTAGGGACAGAAAACTCTAGGTAGGGAGAGTGTCAGTTTCTTTCACTGTGCGAGTCCTTGTTTCTAGGGACAAAGAAGGAAAGTGAGGGGAATTCTCCTTGTGCTATAGTGTGCTTTAAAAAAACATTTTTTCTAGGGACAGAAAACTCTAGGTAGGGAGAGTGTCAGTTTCTTTCACTGTGCGAGTCCTTGTTTCTAGGGACAAAGAAGGAAAGTGAGGGGAATTCTCCTTGTGCTATAGTGTGCTTTAAAAAAACATTTTTTCTAGGGACAGAAAACTCTAGGTAGGGAGAGTGTCAGTGTCTTTTACTGTGCGAGTCCTTGTTTCTAGGGACAAAGAAGGAAAGTGAGGGGAATTCTCCTTGTGCTATAGTGTGCTTTAAAAAAACATTTTTTCTACGGACAGAAAACTCTAGGTAGGGAGAGTGTCAGTTTCTTTCACTGTGCGAGTCCTTGTTTCTAGGGACAAAGAAGGAAAGTGAGGGGAATTCTCCTTGTGCTATAGTGTGCTTTAAAAAAACATTTTTTCTAGGGACAGAAAACTCTAGGTAGGGAGAGTGTCAGTTTCTTTCACTGTGCGAGTCCTTGTTTCTAGGGACAAAGAAGGAAAGTGAGGGGAATTCTCCTTGTGCTATAGTGTGCTTTAAAAAAACATTTTTTCTAGGGACAGAAAACTCTAGGTAGGGAGAGTGTCAGTGTCTTTTACTGTGCGAGTCCTTGTTTCTAGGGACAAAGAAGGAAAGTGAGGGGAATTCTCCTTGTGCTATAGTGTGCTTTAAAAAAACATTTTTTCTAGGGACAGAAAACTCTAGGTAGGGAGAGTGTCAGTTTCTTTCACTGTGCGAGTCCTTGTTTCTAGGGACAAAGAAGGAAAGTGAGGGGAATTCTCCTTGTGCTATAGTGTGCTTTAAAAAAACATTTTTTCTAGGGACAGAAAACTCTAGGTAGGGAGAGTGTCAGTTTCTTTCACTGTGCGAGTCCTTGTTTCTAGGGACAAAGAAGGAAAGTGAGGGGAATTCTCCTTGTGCTATAGTGTGCTTTAAAAAAACATTTTTTCTAGGGACAGAAAACTCTAGGTAGGGAGAGTGTCAGTTTCTTTCACTGTGCGAGTCCTTGTTTCTAGGGACAAAGAAGGAAAGTGAGGGGAATTCTCCTTGTGCTATAGTGTGCTTTAAAAAAACATTTTTTCTAGGGACAGAAAACTCTAGGTAGGGAGAGTGTCAGTTTCTTTCACTGTGCGAGTCCTTGTTTCTAGGGACAAAGAAGGAAAGTGAGGGGAATTCTCCTTGTGCTATAGTGTGCTTTAAAAAAACATTTTTTCTAGGGACAGAAAACTCTAGGTAGGGAGAGTGTCAGTTTCTTTCACTGTGCGAGTCCTTGTTTCTAGGGACAAAGAAGGAAAGTGAGGGGAATTCTCCTTGTGCTATAGTGTGCTTTAAAAAAAACATTTTTTCTAGGGACAGAAAACTCTAGGTAGGGAGAGTGTCAGTGTCTTTTACTGTGCGAGTCCTTGTTTCTAGGGACAAAGAAGGAAAGTGAGGGGAATTCTCCTTGTGCTATAGTGTGCTTTAAAAAAACATTTTTTCTAGGGACAGAAAACTCTAGGTAGGGAGAGTGTCAGTTTCTTTCACTGTGCGAGTCCTTGTTTCTAGGGACAAAGAAGGAAAGTGAGGGGAATTCTCCTTGTGCTATAGTGTGCTTTAAAAAAACATTTTTTCTACGGACAGAAAACTCTAGGTAGGGAGAGTGTCAGTTTCTTTCACTGTGCGAGTCCTTGTTTCTAGGGACAAAGAAGGAAAGTGAGGGGAATTCTCCTTGTGCTATAGTGTGCTTTAAAAAAACATTTTTTCTAGGGACAGAAAACTCTAGGTAGGGAGAGTGTCAGTTTCTTTCACTGTGCGAGTCCTTGTTTCTAGGGACAAAGAAGGAAAGTGAGGGACATTCTCCTTGTGCTATAGTGTGCTTTAAAAAAACATTTTTTCTAGGGACAGAAAACTCTAGGTAGGGAGAGTGTCAGTGTCTTTTACTGTGCGAGTCCTTGTTTCTAGGGACAAAGAAGGAAAGTGAGGGGAATTCTCCTTGTGCTATAGTGTGCTTTAAAAAAACATTTTTTCTAGGGACAGAAAACTCTAGGTAGGGAGAGTGTCAGTTTCTTTCACTGTGCGAGTCCTTGTTTCTAGGGACAAAGAAGGAAAGTGAGGGGAATTCTCCTTGTGCTATAGTGTGCTTTAAAAAAACATTTTTTCTAGGGACAGAAAACTCTAGGTAGGGAGAGTGTCAGTGTCTTTTACTGTGCAAGTCCTTGTTTCTAGGGACAAAGAAGGAAAGTGAGGGGAATTCTCCTTGTGCTATAGTGTGCTTTAAAAAAACATTTTTTCTAGGGACAGAAAACTCTAGGTAGGGAGAGTGTCAGTTTCTTTCACTGTGCGAGTCCTTGTTTCTAGGGACAAAGAAGGAAAGTGAGGGGAATTCTCCTTGTGCTATAGTGTGCTTTAAAAAAACATTTTTTCTAGGGACAGAAAACTCTAGGTAGGGAGAGTGTCAGTTTCTTTCACTGTGCGAGTCCTTGTTTCTAGGGACAAAGAAGGAAAGTGAGGGGAATTCTCCTTGTGCTATAGTGTGCTTTAAAAAAACATTTTTTCTAGGGACAGAAAACTCTAGGTAGGGAGAGTGTCAGTTTCTTTCACTGTGCGAGTCCTTGTTTCTAGGGACAAAGAAGGAAAGTGAGGGGAATTCTCCTTGTGCTATAGTGTGCTAAAGCATTCCTCATCAACCATCTTTGAAATCCTTGTTTTTTGGACAGTCAGGGAAATTGTCGTTGTGCTATTCTGTGCAAAAGCAATCATCCTCAACCATATTTAGAAATCCTTAAGTAAAGGGACAGAGAAGGACACCTGAAGGTAGCCCTTATTGCTTTTTTCCCATCTCCCTGCAGGCCATCTATTAGAATGTCTGGAAGGCAAACAAGGAGAGGCAGACAGTCAGGAGGCAATAAAAGAGGGCAAGCAGGCTCTGTGTCTGGGGGCAACAGTGCTGGTCGTGGACGCGGTGCATTGTCATCAGCACACGGCCATGGGACACGCTTGTCCTTCTTTTCGGCAGCTGGACATGTTGAGCCACATCATGCCGAAGACTTGGTAGAGTGGATGACCAAGCCCTCCTCCTCATCCTCTCTCACCCAGGCTCAGGGTACTGGAAAAGCAGCTGCCAAAGCGTCCTCTTCCCTGGTATCAATGTCAGACTCATCATCAGTCACTCCTTCCCTAGACCCACCATGTCCTCCTCCTGAGGAGTCCCCCGAACTGTTTGAGCACAGTGTTGGGTACATGCTCCAGGAGGATGCCCAGCGTTTCGAAGGGTCTGATGATGAAACCCAGCTACAGGAAGGCAGTAGCGTGAGAGCAGACAGAGGGGATGCTCAAGAAGGACACCAATCTGGCAGTCATGTTCCAGCAGCTGCAGCATACTGCCAGATTGGCTCCAGTGATGAGGAGGGAGGGGATGATGAGGTCACTGACTCCACGTGGGTGCCTAATAGGAGAGAGGAGGAGGAGGAGGATGAGGAGGAGGCACATCTCCAACGAGGCAGGATGCCCTTTGGTGGCCAGCGTAAGGGCAGTACACCGACGGAATCACACCGCAGAGCTCCGCCTGTGCAGGGCGCTGCCTCTGCCCGTCATTCAAAAAGTTCCTTGGTGTGGGCCTTTTTTGAGGCTAGTGCATCAGATCGCACAGCTGCTGTTTGCAACATATGTCTCAAGCGTATATCGCGTGGCCAAAACATCAGCCGCTTGGGTACCACATGCCTGACCAGACATATGTTGACCTGCCATGCAGCTCGTTGGCAAGCCTACCTCAAAGACCCACACCAAAGAACAAAGCGGACCTCTCCTTGCACCGCATCAGCTGGGATCTCCAACCCCACTATAACTTCAGTCCTCTCTGAAACATGCACTGAGAGGAATGAAGGTGTAGAATTAGGTGTGTCACAGCCAAGTACTTGCGGCCACTCTGCTAGCAGTACACCGACGTCCGATTCTAGCAGGCAAATTTCCCTGCCCCAGCTGCTGGACCGTCGAAAGAAGTTCACTCCCAGCCATCCACATGCCCAGCGGTTGAATGCTAGCTTGGCTAAATTGCTAGCGCTTCAACTGCTGCCTTTTCAGTTGGTAGACTCGGCCCCCTTCCGTGAGTTTGTGCAATGTGCGGTTCCTCAGTGGCAGGTTCCCAAACGCCACTTTTTCTCACGGAAGGCTATTCCGGCTCTCTACCGGCATGTGGAAGGCAATGTCTTGGCCTCGCTGGACAGGGCGGTCAGCGGTAAGGTGCATATTACCGCTGACTCATGGTCCAGCAGGCATGGACAGGGACGTTACCTTTCTTTCACGGCCCATTGGGTCACTCTTTTGGCAGCTGGGAAGGATGCAGGACAAGGTGCAGTAGTGTTGGAGGTTGTTCCACCGCCACGCCTCCAAAATGCTACTACTGGTTGTGACACACCTCTCTCCTCCACCCCCTCCTCTTCTTCTTCCTCCATGGCCTCTTTCTGTGGTTTGTCCTATGAACCAGCGGTGCTCCGTAGCCGTTCACGGGGCTACGCAAGTACGCAGGCAAAAAGATGCCATGCCGTGCTTGCGCTGGTGTGTTTGGGGGACAGAAGCCACACTGGGGCAGAGGTCCTGTCTGCTCTGCAGGGCCAGGCCGAGAGGTGGTTGACGCCACGCCAGCTTAAGCCAGGAATGGTGGTTTGCGACAATGGCACCAACCTCCTCTCCGCCCTCCGACAGGGACAACTGACCCATGTGCCCTGTGTGGCTCACGTCCTTAACCTGGTGGTGCAGCGGTTCTTGGGCAGGTACCCGGGCTTACAGGATGTCCTGAGGCAGGCCAGGAAAGTCTGTGTGCATTTCCGCAGATCTTATAATGCCAGTGCTCGCCTGGCTGAGCTGCAAAAGGAGTTGAACCTGCCCAAGAACCGCCTTATATGTGACATGCCCACCAGGTGGAACTCAACGTTGGCCATGCTGCAGCGGCTGCACACGCAGCAGAGGGCCATCAATGAGTACCTGTGCGACTACGGCACCAGGACAGGGTCAGGGGAGCTTGGTTTTTATACTCCACGCCAGTGGGGCATGATCAGGGATGCATGCACTGTCCTGGCACCATTTGAGGAGGCCACGAGGATGGTGAGCAGTGACAGTGCATGCATCAGTGACACTGTACCTCTTGTCCACCTGTTGGAGCACATGCTGCGTGGAATAATGGACAGGGCACTTGAGGCAGAACAGAGGCAGGAAGAGGAGGACTTCCTTGCCTCTCAAGGCCCCCTTTACCCAGACAGTGTTCCTTCTGTCCCACCCATCGCACAGGAAGAGGAGGAGGAGGAGGAGGAGGAGGAGGATTGTGTCAGCATGGAGGTGGAGGCTGGCACTCAGCATCATCAGCAGCAGTCTTTTAGGGATGATTTACAGTCCCAAGAAACCAGTGGACTTGTACGTGGCTGGGAGGAGGTGGCTGCGGATTATGTCGTCCTTAGTGACCCAGAGGACTCCGGAGCGAATGCCTCAGCAAACCTACGCTGCATGGCCTCCCTGATCCTGCAAAGTCTGCGGAAGGATCCTCGTATTCTTCGGATCAAGGAGAGGGACCATTACTGGCTGGCCACTCTCCTTGATCCACGGTACAAGGGTAAGGTTGCGGACCTTATGTTACCTTCGCAGAGGGAGCAGAGGATGAGACAACTCCGGGAGGCCTTGCAGAAAGGTCTGTGCAACGCGTTCCCAGAGACTGGGAGGTTACAAACTCCTGGTCCTGGACAACGAGTTGCTGAGGCTTCGGCCAGTCAAAGAAGGGGCGGTGGGGAAGGTGGCCGTCTGACCGATGCGTTCAGACAATTCTTTAGTCCGCAGCCCCAAAGTATGATCGGTTCCAGCAACCATCGCCAGCGTCTGATAAACATGGTGCAGGAATATCTAGGGGCAAGGTCAGACTTGGACACCTTCCCCACCGAAAATCCTCTGGCTTACTGGGTCTTGAGGATGGATCACTGGCCAGAGCTTGCACAGTATGCAATTGAGCTACTGGCCTGTCCTGCATCCAGCGTTCTTTCGGAACGCACATTCAGTGCTGCTGGAGGATTTGTCACGGATCACAGGGTGCGCCTGTCCACCGACTCGGTTGATCGACTGACTTTCATCAAGATGAACCAGTCTTGGATCACCACCAGCTACCACACACCTGATGCTGATATAACAGACTAATTGATTTTAACATGTCACATCCCTTCAAGACTGATGCTGATGCTGAGTGCCTGTGCTGTTATGTTGACTGGCTATCCTCCTCCTCCGAGTCCTCAATGATACGATTGATGATGATAGCTTGGAAGATCATTTTTGTTTATGGGTGCCGCCACCAGTGGCTAAGGCCCAATTTTTCAGCCCCTGTTTTACAGGGGCGTGTAATTACAATTTTTTTAGCAATAATTTGCCATAGGGCTCATTGCTGTGCTCCAAGTACAGTATCTGTGAGGGGTTGGAGTGTTGTGGCACCAGTGCCTAAGGCCCAATTTTTCAGCCCCTGTTTAAAAGGGGCGTGTCATTACAATTTTTGAAGCAATACTTTGCAACAGGGCTCATTGCTGTGCTCCAAGTACAGTATCTGTGAGGGGTTGTAGTGTTGTGCCACCAGTGCCTAAGGCCCAATTTTTCAGCCCCTGTTTAACAGGGGCGTGTCATTACAATTTTTGAAGCAATACTTTGCAACAGGGCTCATTGCTGTGCTCCAAGTACAGTATCTGTGAGGGGTTGTAGTGTTGTGCCACCAGTGCCTAAGGCCCAATTTTTCAGCCCCTGTTTAACAGGGGCGTGTCATTACAATTTTTGAAGCAATACTTTGCAACAAGGCTCATTGCTGTGCTCCAAGTACAGTATCTGTGAGGGGTTGTAGTGTTGTGCCACCAGTGCCTAAGGCCCAATTTTTCAGCCCCTGTTCAACAGGGGCATGCAATTACAATTCTTGATCTAATAATTCACAGCAGGGCCCATTGCTGCACCCACCAAGAGTAACTCTGAGGGCTTACAGTGTTGTGGCAACGCCACCACCACCACCACCACGAAAGGCCCAATTTTTCAGCCCCTGTTCAAAAGGGGCATGTAATTACAATTCTTGATCTAATAATTCACAGCAGGGCCCATTCCTGCACCCACCAAGAGTAACTCTGAGGGCTTACAGTGTTGTGGCAACACCACCACCACCACCACCACCACGAAAGGCCCAATTTTTCAGCCCCTGTTCAACAGGGGCATGCAATTACAATTCTTGATCTAATAATTCACAGCAGGGCCCATTGCTGCACCCACCAAGAGTAACTGCCAGGGCTTACAGTGTTGTGGCACCAGCACCACCATCAAAGGCCCAATTTTTACTACCACTGTTCAACAATTATATGTAATTAAAATTCCTGATATAATAGTTGACAGCAGGGCGTTCCAGCACCAACCAAGAGTAACTGTGAGTGCTTACAGTGTTGTGCCAACACCAACAACTAAGGGGCCTATTTCTGCAGAGTATATACGGCAGGTCCCTACTTTCAAACATCCAACTTACAAACGACTCCTACTTGCAAACGCAAGA
The DNA here is from genome assembly GCA_029206835.1 of Rana muscosa. Taxonomy (NCBI): domain Eukaryota; kingdom Metazoa; phylum Chordata; class Amphibia; order Anura; family Ranidae; genus Rana; species Rana muscosa. The sequence goes on along the minus strand of CM055117.1, from coordinate 626,874,247 downwards.
AGACAACAGGAAGTGAGAGGAAATCTACCACTAGGAAGGAAAATTCTCTCCTGTAAGAATAAATATGGGAGAAAGGTGTCTCCTCTGTACTGATGCTTTATCAGCAATCCTTGTTTCAAGAAAAACACCACATTTCAAAAACAGTTGTCATTGGGACGGAAAGTGAGGTGAAATGTTCTGAACAGGGGCACAGACAGCAAAACAAATGTTACAGGGGTGATAACCCTTACCTATGTTTTCCAAAAAGTTTAAAAATAGATTTTTGGGCTGGAGCTACACTTCAACAATGTACCTGTTCAAAATTACAAACACATTCTACATAAGAACAAACCTACAGTCCCTGTCTTGTATGCACCGCCTGTATACGGCTGTTCAGAGTATATAGGGCCTTTTTTATTTTATGTGCGGGGTTCCCCTTAATATCCATACAAGACCCAAAGGGGCTGGTAATGGGCTGGGGTAGGGGGGGGGGGGGTCATGGGGTAGCTATGCCATTTTTCTTAAAGATTTTCATCCATATTACCGGGACCAGACATTACATTAAAGCCGCAAGCAGTTTTAAATGGCTTTTTTTTCCTTTAGAAGTGTCATTTTGTGCAGGGACAGTTCTAAACACGGGAAACACGTGGCACTTCACAGGCATACTTTAGACACCCCCCAGGTACGATATTTAAAGGAATATTTGACTTTTTTTTTTTCACTTTATGCATCATTAAAATGACTGCTCCCGAAAAACGACCGTTTTTAAAACTTCTTTTTGCATTGATACATGTCCCCTGGTGCAGAACCCGGGTTCCCAAACCCTTTTTAGGACAATAACATGCATAATAGTTGTTATAATTAGCACTTTAGAATTCGAACGTTCGCATCCATTGTATTTAATAGGGTTCTAATGTTCGTACGAACTTTCGGTCCGTTCGCGGGTTCTGGTGCGAACCGAACCCGGGGGTGTTCGGCTCATCACTACCCATAAGTATCTCAAAAGGAGATATTCCTGTTCTGTGGGGGGTAGTCCTGATTTGATATAAGACTGCTGGCAAGTAATCTAACCAGTTTTTCATTGTGCCACCTGTTGCTTTTTTTCTTTGTCTTTTATGGTTCTGTAACATGCTTTCCTCTACTCCTGAGCTCCTTCACTAAGGCCGAGGTAAATGCTGGACCTTGATCTGACCATATAGTGGCCGGAAGGCCAAACCTACAGATCCACTGATTTATTAGTACTCTAGCTGTCTCTCCTGTGGTAGGGATTGCTTCTACCCATCCTGTAAATCTGTCAACTATAACCAAAAGATATTCTAAATTGCCCTTCTGTGTGGGGACTTGTGTGTAATCTAGGGATTCTATCATGTGGTGCACCCCTTTTATTCCCTATTATTACTATTATTCCCTCCTTGGTTGACCAAAGTCCAGAAGGATCTTTTGTCAACCCGTGTACCCATATCTACTGTCAGTGTAAATGTTTACATCTTTTCCTTCAAAAATCTGACAAACCATAGTTATAGCAATGAGTCCTGCAATCTGGACTGAACTAGCATTCAGAGATTTGGCTTTAATCATTACATCTGGCAATTGAACAATGGCATAACCAGTTTGATAAGTTTTGTCATCAGGTCGTGAGCAGCTGCCATCTACATAAACATTTTCCGCATTTGGATACGGAACATCTGTGAGGTCTGGTCTAGGGAGGGTAGTTTCTGCAAGTACCTCAGTGCAATCGTGTTCCTGAATGTAAAAACCTAATGGGCTTTGAGGTTTCTGAACATGATTTTATGGTTAGATTATGTGTTTTTAGCAAGATAATCTCATAGCCGCTGCACCTTTGCGTTGTCATGTGTTGTGTGTTCATGTTTGTCATGAGGTGTGTAGTATACAGTGTGAGGTCATGTCCCAGAACCACCTTTGAAGCCTCTTTTGCTGCCATTGCACAGGCTGCTACGGCCTGTAAGCAATGTGGCATACCTTGAACTTGATCTGGAAGTTTTTTTGAGATGTATGATACGGGTCTCAGAGAATTTCCATGTGATTGTGCTAGGACCGCTGCAACCGTAGGTCCAGATACCACACAGTACAATGAAAAAGGCCCTGCACACTCTATAAGTCCCAATGCAGGGGCTTGCCTTAGAGAGCTGATTAATGCTGTGAAAGCCTTAACCCTCTCTGTTGTCCAATCAATAAACTTTGGGGCATCCTACAGGGTAGCAGACCTTAGGATAGAATCATAATAAGAGCAATCAGGTATCCACTGCCTGCAGTATATTATGGACCCTAGGAAAGAGAGAAGCGCTGACTTGTCTCTTGGTGGACTCCAGGAGGACAGTGCCTTGACTCGAGCTGGTGACACCAAACGTTTGGTTCGGATTATACACCCCAAGTACTCAACCTGCGACCTGCACCACTAGATCTCTTTGCGAGACACCAAGTGACCTTTTGAGGCGAGGTGAGTTAGTAGGTGCTCTGAGTCCTCTGCACAGCTGACCTCATTTTCATTACACAGCAATAGGACATCCACATACTGAAGCAACACTGAGCCTTCTTTTGGTACCCAATCACTCAAAGATCGATTCAAGACCATGGAGCATGCTGCAGGACTGTTCGCAAAGCCTTGCGGGAGCCTAGCCCAGGTTTAAAGTAATTTTGGGCTTCCTCTGCAACAGGTATGGAAGAGAACGCGATACTTAAATCAATGACCATGTAGATCTTGGACGTTGCCGGTATCTCACAAAATATTGTAGCAATATCCGCAACAAAAGGTGGAAGGGGGACAATAGCTTTGTTCAGGGCCCTTTGGTCCTGTACAAAGCGCCATTCACCACTGGCTTTGACTGGGTGAATGGGGGTGTTCCAGGGACTGATTGCATGTTTCAGTATTCCTTCTGCTAAATATTGCTTTATTTGTGGTGCTATGCCTGCAATTTTTCCTTCTGACAGGGGATATTGTTTTTGGTAATGTACTACTGCTCCTTCCCCAATGATGGGCTTGTATGGTGTACAATGTATGCAGTGCCCATATAGGGTGTGCTTTAAGGTGTGCCGATAGTAACATAAAGTACCCTCTAAAATCCTGTCTTTTTTTGGGTTAGACAAATCACAGATTTCTGATGTAGCTAGCAGGCCCCCATCTTTTGTAAATTTGATGTGAATGTTTAAACTTGACATTAAGTCTCTTCCCAGAGGAAGTGGTCAGTCAGAATGGCAAAACTCATTTAAAAAAATGTTGGTCATGAACTGTACCAACGGGCAATCTACCTCTTCCCATATTACCCCTGCGGTTAGCTGCCCTACTTGTTCCTCTCCTAAGGGGGCATTCTGACTTCCAATGTCCCATGTCCCTGCATGTGAAATAACCCTGCTGGTTATCCTGGGGATATGCTTGGTATTGTGCTTGTTGGGATTGTTGGGGAACTGGTTTTGTATAACGGACAACCATTTGTGCAGCAGCTAACTGCGGGCTTTCTATCTGTTCGGGGTTAAATGAGGGAAATACCCCTCCTTTTCTAGTGAATAAGCCCGAGGATGCACGCTTTTTTTAATGTCTTCGAGAAAGGCATCAGGTTTTAATGTTGACCAATTGGGGGTAATTAATTTAAGTAACTGTGTTGTTTTGGGATCTCCCCCGGACATGACTGTGCTCACATACAGTTCAGGGTTCTCCATTCCTGTATCTTTGTATAACTGGTGTACCCGTTTACAAAATGAATAAAAGTTTTCTCCCTGTCCCTGCTTTGCAGTGCACATTATCTGCAAAGCGCTCTCTCCTTTGTAACTTTACTGCCAAACAGCTGCCACAGCTGCCCAAAATGATTCCCATCCCTTTGCCTTTTTAAAGGGGTCACTATCAGCAAATAATGTCTTAACTTCTACATCGCAGATAAGAACTGGATCCACTGTCTGTATTATTATTTCACAGTCATCGGCATTCATGCCAGTGCCCGCGCAATGTCTCTGTAAGGACAGAGCTGCCTCTCTGGGGTGTTTGCGTGGCTTTGGGCAAAGATCTTTAATATCCCTTAACGTCCCGAGGGGGAGTGGGATATGGACCGGGGTTTCTCCCATGTGAATAACGGGGAATTTGAGGGCTTCTATCCCCGAGGTCAAGCCACCCACTGCCTCATCATCCTTATCCTCCTCAGCTTTCCTTCTATCACTTTTTCTTCATCTTCCTCTTTTTTTAATACACTGTTCTTCCTCCTTTACTAATTGACTTAAACGTTCCTGTATCTGTCTTCTATCTTCCCCCTCCCGTAACCAATTAGTTCCCTTTTGTTTAGCTATGGTTAATACTCCTGCTATAACATTTGGATCTAACGAGGTATATATTTTCTTTGGGACAAGGGATTCATCTTTTACCATAGCATATGGAGGGGGTTTTTCTTGATAAAAATTAGGGGGAGCTGATGGACTTCCTATTGCGTCTTCTAATTGCTCTTTCTTTTCCATTTTTACACTTGTATATTTCTTTCTATATTCCTTCATACCCTTTGCCCAAATCTTACAACATTTAGCCATGTAATCTTTGTCAAGGTCTTTTATGGGATAATTATACTGTTTATGTTGGCCACATATTCTGGTCACTTCCTCCCACTCTTCCGCGGAACATGGTCCGTATTCCCCCAAACATGGCACGTCTAACTGATGTGCTCTTTTTAAAACTAGTGACCAAAAAGGATCAGTATAATTTTTCCCATAATTGACTTTAATGTAATCAATCGGAGAGGGTTGGTGCTGCTTACCTTCAGCTTCCTTTCCTGCTTGATTACCCATTATAGCAAACAATAATACTTATACTTTAAAATTTCAAAAATTCTGTCTTGCTTTCTCTATTTCGTTCCAGGGGCGGAAAATGTCCTTAAACTTATGACAATTTATAGGTAAGGCACAGGGAACCCAATGTTCCTTCTTCTGGTATATAATTAGACACTGGATTTCAGCCACACTTAGGCCCTCGAGTGTCGAACTATATGATAAAGAATTATGTATATTAAATCTTAACATATGTTGTGTTGATCCCCTATGCATGGAACCTTTACCAATTTTAACATGATAACCTCCTGGAACAATTGCCACTAATGAAGTGGTTTTCCCTTTATAAGCAAACAATAAACCAGTTTTACATTCAGGACAACAATATACAATTGACATTTAAAAAGGTAACCCTTTTTGTGTACACCTTTAGATATAGAGTTTCCACAGATCCGTCCTATGTAGAGAAGAATTTAAGATTCTTTCTCAATCTAATAACCTGGTCTGGCCAACCTAGCGAGACCCTCTGTATCTATTCTAAATCTACCTTTCAATCTTAACAGAGTCCCAGAAAACTTGTAGTTTTCTCGAGAGTCTACTTTATGGTGAACCAATTGACAAGGCAAGACTGTTGTTCCCAATAATAATTAAAGGGGGTCTTACCTGTTCAATTGGATCATCCCACTTCTGACACCACTGAAAGGTTCTGGTTCTGTTTGGTTCTGTTGGACCTTCTTGGCTCGAGCTGGACTCAGGATCTGTGGAAGTCTCTCTGACAGGTCGGATATTCAAGACACCAATACACAGTGAATAGGTATACAAGAATATATAGTTTAATGGTTACATGTCCTTTTTATGCAAACCAAGGAAAGTTGCCTCCCTCGTCTGAACCAATCAGCAATAAGCAAAAACTTCATGAGTTAGACAAAAATAAATTCTAACAGGTTTTTTTGACTTCTGCAAAAGCGGTCAGTTAACATACGTCAATTGTGGTCAAACTAAACATGTTCTGACATTTGAAACAAGAAGATAAGAAATGCCAGATGTCAGTGCGGTCAACCTGCCAGTTAAAAGCAGAAGTGAGATAAACTTTTTCCCGGAAAAAGCCTAACCACAAAGTCACATTTCAACCTATATATACATGCCTGTCAGTTACACAGAAGAAAGATTAGCTTGACCACAAAAGACACATCTTGTTCACACTCATGTCAGAGAAACATTTTCTGTAAAATATATATATATTTGAGGAGAACTCTAACCATGAATATTGGTTCATGATCTTCTTATACCTTACACTCAGAAGTTCGGGTCCCCATTGACTTCAATGGGGTTCGGGGTAAAGTTCGGGTCAAGTTCGGTCCCGAACTCGAACTTTTTTCCGAAGTTCGGCCGAACCCGTCGAACCCGAACATCCAGGTGTCCGCTCAACTCTAACTGTGAACATTCATTATGCTGAATTTAAAAAGCAAAAAATACCTTTCTCAATATGGCAGTCGTCGACTCATTATGAGGGGCTCCCACCATCCCTGTGCTGTGCTGACTTCCTCCTGGGGCTGAACCCCTGCTGTGCTCATTATGAGGGGCTCCCATCATCCCTGTGCTGTGCTGACTTCCTGGGTTTGTAGTAGCCCGTTAATTCGTATTTTGTAATTCGTGTCCGAAATTCAATTTGGATTCATACGAAATACGAAAGTTTGTTAACTTTTCGTAACAATGACGAACATTCGTTATGAGGGGCTCCCACGATCCCTGTGCTGTGCTGACTTCCTCCTGGGGCTGTACCCCTGCTGTGCTCATTATGAGGGGCTCCCACCATCCCTGTGCTGTGCTCATTATGAGGGGCTCCCACCATCCCTGTGCTGTGCTGACTTCCTCCTGGGGCTGTACCCCTGCTGTGTTCATTATGAGAGGCTCCCATCATCCCTGTGCTGTGCTGACTTCCTGGGTTTTTAACTTCATCATAACGAATAATCATAATTATTATGACAATAATAAAACAATATTAACGAACATTCTTATTTTGTCTAATTCTGAACCTCCCATCGACTACCAGTACCAGTCTGAGCAGTCTCCCACTCCTGAAACGAAATTTGTCAACAAAATTTAGTATTTCGTATAAAATTTGTAAGAATAGAAATTCGTACTTCGGATGCTTCCGAATGTACGAATTTTCGGAACTTCGTACGAAACGAATCGCACATGTCTAGTTAATTGTAATATCCAACATTACAGGTAAAGGAAGTCCATCAAGGATACAGATAAATTTTTATCAGTTAGAGGTTTTAATCCTTTCCTAATCTGTTCAAAACTTAAAGATGTTTTGGCTAGAATGACACCTAAAAAAACTTAACCCCTACATGTAACTAGCCATAAAAAAAAACATTAACCTTAAATGAACACTTCATATTAACCCTAACCTTTCACAGAAACCCTATTAAACCATTTATATTTATCCATTACCCTCACCCTACCTCAGATTTTTACTCTCAAGCCTCATACACACGGCCGAGATTCTCGTCAGGAAAAACCCGTCGTTTTTCCTGACGAGAATTTTGACAAGAAACTTGTCCCGGCCGAGTGTACACACGTACGATTCAAAAGAACCGCGGTTCTTTTGAATGGCATGCACGCGGTGACGTCATCGACTACGACGAGCGTGCGCTCGTCACATTCGATGCCGTTGCCGTGATCTTGCTACACCCTATGCCTATGCCTAGGAAGCTACCGCGCATGCGTCAAAGTGATTTCAAGCATGCGCGGGTTTCCATGGCGACAGGTAAGTGTACACACGCTCGGGTTTCTCGTTGAGAAACAGGCCGATGAGATTCTCGACGAGAAAAAAGACCGCAGGTCGTCTTTTTTCTCGTCTGGGAATCTGGGCAGTTTTCTCGACGAGAAAACTGAAACCCACGTAACACAGCCCATTTTCTCGGCAAGAAAACTCTCCCGGCAGTTTTCTTGTCGTTTTCTGCGGAGAAAACCAGTCTTGTGTACGCGGCCTAACCCTTTCACCCAAACCCCAAGACCCTTGTCACACTAATGATTGTTGTTGCCCACATCCCTTCTTCTCCTATGACACGGTCATCCCACTACTTAGACCAACATGGTATCATTGCATTGCAGCTTCCTTTCTACCTCTCAGATAGCAAGGATAACTTGCCACACATTTGTGGCAGTATTGAATTGTAAGTCTTGTGAACTTGCTGCACATCTTTACTGGCAAGTTGTACACTTGCAGAGCACTAGAAGCACAAGTTGAAACTTTTCCAATTTGTAACAAATTTGCATGGCAAGTCTCTAGCAAGAGCAAAGTCGCAGTGGCAAGTCTACAGAACGAGCCCCGCAAGTCTATAGAACGAGCCCCGCAAGTCTGCAGCACGAGCCTCGCAAGTCTACAGCACGAGCCCCGCAAGTCTACAGCACGAGCCCCGCAAGTCTTTTTTTTTTGTGCCAAAAATGTAGAAAGTAGCAAGCAGCGCAAATCTATAATCCCACAATCTGGTGATGGTGAACCCACTGCTATTAACCTAATCCCTTACTGTATTAGGTTAATACATTCAATTCAACAATCATAAATAATGATACATTCTGTGTCATTGCATAAAATAATTAATCCTATCATACTATCTATGAAAACAATTAAAGTGCAAATGCTGTTAAAAAAAGTGCAAAAGAAAAAATGGTGTGCTGACACAGTGAACGAAAAGTGCTTAGTGCAAGAAAATTATATTCATTGGTAAAGTGCATGCATCAAATGTGTTCAAAATATTTGCAGTCCATTTTGCAATCCCAGGAAAAATCCAAGATTATTATTATCACTTTGTTGGATTTTTCCTGGGATTGCAAAATGGACTTCAAATATTTTGTACACATATGAATTTTTGATGCATACACCAATCACTTTGTGTTCACTGTGTCAGCACACAGTTTTTTCTTTTGCACTTTTTTTTAACAGCATTTGCACTTGGTTTCATAGAAACAAATATTTTTTGAATGATAGATGAATTATTTTATGCAAAGACACAGAGTTTATCATTATACATGATTGTTGGATTGAATGTATTTCACACGTGTACAGTAAGGGATTAGGTTAATAGCAGTGGGTTCACTATCACCAGATTGTGGGATTATAGATTTGCGCTGCTTGCTTTTTTTTTTTTCTTGCCAATTAACTGGTGATCATAGGCAAGCGTATTAACATTATCGCAGGCAGGGAGACGAGAAATATCTCCCTCTGACCAGTTCTGCCATTCATGAAGTGCTACCATACCTCTTTCACTGTCCTGGATCTACCATAAGAGTGTGTGTGTGTGTGTATATGTAATATAGATCACACATATACACACACGCACATGTGTGTTTGATCTTTGGGGTGCCCACCCTAATGCAATAGGCTACACAAACCTATGCTAGTGATTCACTGGTACTTAGGTGGCAGCAATCTTATTTAATCCCTCAATCTTCCATTGATATCTTGGCACTAGTTTTTCCTGTTGTTTGTCCAAGTGTCCATTTTTAATCGGGTCTATTCACCAATAAGTGAAGAGAGGTGAATTGCAAAATCTAAGCCAAATTGAAGTAGAATTTTTTTTTCTCTTTTCGTCCATGGACGGACACAGCCTTCTTAATTCTTGACATATGGGTTATGTTCCTGTTCATAGGAGAGGACTAGGCAGACATGTTAGATATTTAAATACATGTTACTTTAACAGAGTTGAACAGCCCCGCCCAGGGGGCGGTCCCTCCAGACATAGCCCTCCACCCTGCAGTTAGCAGCTTCGTTTTGTTCTGCCTAGCAGAGGAGATGGACGTGGCTCCTTTTGGGCCCAGAGTCCTGAGGACATTTTTTATTTTCTTTTCTTTTATTTAAATTTATTTTATTTTGTGATTCTTCTATCAACAGTCGGCTGGGCGACAGGCTGGATATATAGATCCTTGTAGTCTTCCCAGTATGGCCAGCGAGCGTGTACAGTCCTTTGCAAATAGGCATCGGGTCTGTCACGACATACCCCATGGCTCCAGGGGTGGCCGGTGGGCTTGTGCTCCGGGGTCCACATATGACTGGGCTGCTTGCTGTCTCACTCACAGTGGACCGGGTCAACAGCTACTCCGTACTACTCGGTTCTAGTCTGTCAGGGACGCACCAGCAATGTCCACGCATGGACGGGTAAGTACAGTTCCTTCAGGTTTGGAACAGCTGGGCTTTCCTGGAGGGTCATTAGGGGGTCCCCTGTCCTCCCTTCCCTCCCTCTGTCCCCCTTCTTTCCTCCTCCCCATTGCGGGGCTTGCTGCGTCGGTGGGGTGTACCTGTAGGGGTCTCCGTATCCCGTGTTGGGGGTTGTGGTTGTGTTGGGGTCCGCTCTCTGTGGGGGTGGTGTGTTTTTTGGTAGCCTCCGCTCTGCGTTCCTGGGGCCTTCTCGTCCACCTCAGTGTGCCCGGGCGTGGTGTTGACGGCCGACTTTTGTTTACGGCTGCTATATACACCTTCTATGCCCAGCGCCATCACTTTAGTTTGTCCTATTCGTCTGACACGCTTGCACCTTGGAATACCTCTCTTACATACCCTTGCAGGTACCTATGTTTCACCTTGTTACCACTTATAATGCTTTCCTGGTTTTCACCTTATACTTTTCTTCACTTATGGTTACTTCATCCTTTGTTTGCCCAGTCACTTGATACTCTCACTCCCATCACCTGAATCCCTTTCCAGTTTACCAACTGGTCTACTAGCTTATGACTCATCTTTTAATTTCACAGATATCACTGGGAATGTGTTCATAAATTGAACTATACCACTCAACATTTTTACCCCAGCTGAAAACTGTTTTTTTTTCTTCTATTCCTACCACTGGCTGCTGGTGCTACTGCCGTGCCATGGGCATTACCGTCTCAGCTCCTGGGGATGATGCCTTCTATAGTTGCCTGCTACCTTCGATATCAACCTACAATTATACCCATACAATACAGATAGGTGAGAGTGTTTGGGACCTTATTTGTTCCCCCTCTTTCTTCTGTGTCTCTACAAGTTCATATTTTTTATACTATTATATCATTGTGGCATTTCTATCTCATTATAGATACCCCCATACTGTGCATCTGCTCCTGACGAGTGGTATACAACCACGAAACGCGTAGAGCTTCGATATGATGATGCTACGTCACAGTTTTTATGTTTAATATCTGTATTTTACTATAATGAACCGATTTAACATTGTTACCTTGTTTATATGTTACCACTGCAATTTCAGTCTACATGCCTAAGGTCTGTTACTATATATATATATATATGTGGAGACAATTGTGTACTACCATGCACTGTGCAGCCTCTTATATTATGACCTACTACTATAAAATGTTACCATTTTACATGTGTATGTATGCCCCTTTTTGCTTCAATAAACTATGTTTACATTGATTGGTTCCTTCAGTTAACAGTAGACTTGTGCACAATGGAAAAATTTGTTTAGTTTCGGTTCGTTTCTTTACGGTCCTGTTGATTCATAATCGTTCGTAATTTTGCTAGACAGGATTTTTCGTGTTCGGACTAATTCGTATTTTCGCATGCAACATTTTTCGTTGAATTGGAATGATTTGTATTAATGTAAGCCTTATTGTTAGTTGATTTATAATTCGTACTTTCGGTAGAGTACATTGTTTTTCGTTGATTCTGGACACAGCGCCTACTTTCGTAACTTTTTTGGGGTTCGTTGATTCGTAATTGTCCGTGTCTCTCTCACAACGACGCTGCCTATTATGCCTAATGTGCTTCAAATGGATTTGTACTTTTCTAAATACATAGCGGTTATTTGTAACGATTCAAAATCTGGTATTTTACTTTCGTTTTTTACATGCGGCTATAGCCTTTGCCCCTGTACACCATTTTGAGAGGGAGTTCAGCACGGTGAGGGAGAAGCAGAGAGCAGAGCAGAGTGTTATTGTGCTTCGAATGGATTCAAAATCTCGTATTTTACTTTAGTTTTTTACATGCGGCTATAGCCTCCGCCCCTGTACACCATTTTGAGAGGGTGTTCAGCACGGTAAGGGAGAAGCAGAGAGCAGAGCAGAGTGTTATTGTGCTTCGAATGGATTCGTACATTCGTAACTTTTTTCATAACGAATTATGCCGAAGACATTCGGGCATTCGCTATTTGCGATATAATTTATTTCGGATTTGGTTTTATTCGTAATTGCTTTCTTTGGAAATTCGAATGCTTCCGAATGTCCGAAAGTTGCTAAATTCGGACGAATTGCGATTAGTTACGAAACGAATTGCACAAGCCTAGTTAACAGCATGCTTCATTTAAAGTCCCACCCTTTAGTAATCTTGTTCAATCTACTCGGGATGGAGGTATATATAGCTATTGCCTCATTTGAAGTCCCAACCTTAGCCTTAGCCTTAGTTGTTTTTTAATCATTCGAGGCAGTACCGTATGCCCAATTCCACACTCGGAGGGGGAGATTCTGTCCTATTGGAACAAATCCCCATTGTCTCTGGATCATCAGATTCAGGTAAATCGCCTAGTCAGGGCCTTTCTAACTTGGTGACTGACATTCCCGGCACTTCAGTCCGGGACTTTTTTTCCTTCCTTTCTATTGGACGCCAGCCTCACAGGTTGCGGGGGAGTCTGGGGGCTCCAGTCGGCCCAAGGTCACTGGACTCTGGATGAATCCTGTATGCCGATCGATGTTCTGGAAATTCGGGCGATCAGGCTGTGTCTCTCCTCGTGGTCGAGGAGACTACAAGGGCGCCCGATCAGACTCCAGTCGGACAACGCCACGGCTGTGGCTTATGTCAACCATCTGGACATTCTGAGGTGGGCAGGAAGGAGCGTGCCGGCTCTGTCGGCCGTCTACATTCAAGGTGTAGAACCCTGGCTGGCGGACTATTTGAGTCGCCAGTTGCTGGACCAAGGGGAATGTGTCATGCATCTGGAGGTGTTTCACCTCCTTTGCCGGAGGTGGGGCACGCCGGACGTGGACCTCCTGGCTTCTCGACTCAATAGCGTGGTGTCGAGATTCGTGGCCAGGTCCAGGGATCCCTGGGCAGACGCGTCATACGCATTGGTGGCCCCGTGGGGTAAGTATCGACTAATTTATGCCTATCCCCCACTGATGTTGCTTCCTCGTCTGCTCTGCAGAGTGCAGACCGAGGGGATCCCGGTGATCCTACTCGCTCTGGATTGGCCCCGGCGTCCTTGGTACGCTGACTTCGTACGCATGGTGGCGGATGCACTGGCGACTGCCAATGCGGGAGGACCTTCTGTCTCAAGGTCCCATACTTCATCCTGCTTTACAGTCACTGGCTTTATCGGCATGGCTATTGAAAGCCAGGTACTAAGGGACCGAGGTCTTTTGGATTCGGTCATCTCAACCATGCTGAGGGCACTAAAATCTTCTTCCAGGAAGATCTACCATCGCACTTGGAAGGCCTGCATCTCTCTGTGCGCAGTGATGGAGTGGCGTCTATGGACGCATTTGGTTTCCAGGGTGCTGCTGTTTTTTTTTTCAAATATTTTATTTATTTAGTACAGGGGAATACAAAAAAAAAGAAAAAAAATTATATATAGCTCTAAGTTCCATATTAATTAATTAACAAAACAAGCAATAAGAAACCTATAAGAAACAACCTCATAGGTATAGAAAAAAGGATAATATTTGTCTTATACCTTCTTAACCACTTGCTTACTGGGCACTTAAACCCTCTTCCTGCCCAGGCCAATTTTCAGCTTTCAGCGCGGTCACGCTTTGAATGACAATTGCGCGGTCGTGCGAAGTGGCTCCCAAAAAAAATTGACGTCCTTTTTTTCCCACAAATAGAGCTTTCTTTTGGTGGTATTTGATCACCTCTGCGGTTTTTATTTTTTGCGCTATAAACAAAAAAAGAGCGACGATTTTTAAAAAAAACACAATATTTTTAACTTTTTGCTATAATAAATATCCCAATTTTTTTTTTAAGATTTTTTTTATCAGTTTAGATCGATACGTATTCTTCTACATATTTTTGGTCAGAAAAATCGCAATAAGTGTTTATTGATTGGTTTGCGCAAAAGTTATAGCGTCTACAAAATAGGGCACAGTTTTATAGCATTTTTATTAATATTTTTTTTTTACTAGTAATGGCGGCGATCAGCGATTTTTATTGTGACTGCGACATTATGGCGGACACATCGGACACTTTTGACACCATTTTGGGACCATTGTCATTTTTACAGCGATCAGTGCTATAAAAATGCACTGGTTACTGTAAAAATGACACTGGCAGGGAAGGGGTTAACACTAGGGGGCGAGGAAGGGGTTAAATGTGTAACCTGGGAGTGATTACTACTGTGGGGGGAGGGGACTGACTGGGGGAGGTGACCGATCTGTGTCCCTATGTACAAGGGACACAGCATCGGTCTCCTCTCCCTGACAGGATGTGGATCTCTGTGTTTACACACAGAGATCCACATCCTTGTCTGTGTACCGGCCGATCGCGGGTGCCTGGCGGACATCACGGCCGCCAGGCACGCGCATCGGCATGTCAGTAACGTCTATTGACGGCCTCCCGGATTTCAAGAGCCACCTTGAGGCCGTCATTCGTCTATGGCCCGGCTCTCAACAGGTTAATATCTTGTTTCCCATATCAACTTACAGTTCCTTATGCTTGTTCCCTCTGTAGTTTCGAACTTATCTTACTCAGTTCCTGCCATTATTCCCATAACATGCCCGCTAAAAAAAAAAATAACAAAAAAAGAAAAGAAAAAAAGAAAAGGAATCTATGGCTGTGAAGGGAAAAGAGAGGCTCCCCATGCATCCTAATTACCACCTTAGGTAAGATTACTCTCATTAGTCTAATTGGGCCTCTCAGTTGTTCATTTCATTTTCAAGAAGGGCTTTCCCCTCTTCGGAAGCCAGGAAAGCCCACCAGGAAGACCAAGTCCCGGAGTATCTTTCCTGTTGATTACGTGCCGATAGAACCAGGTCTTCTAATCTGCTGATCTCCCTCACCTTACGAATCCACATCTCTATTGTTGGTGGAGATGATGATTTCCATTTCAGCAGAATACATGCCTTTGTGGCATCTAAGAGATGGCAGATACTAGATTCCTTATATTCTTTCTCTGATAGTTGATTTATATGCAGGAGAAAGAACTCCGGGTCTTCCGGTATCACTTGATCTGTGCAAATTTGGAGGATTTGTTTAATTTCGACCCAGAAATTCCTTAGCTTGGGACAGTCCCAAAAAATATGTAGCATAGTGGCCCTATTTTCTGACATCTCCAACAGCGGTCTGAGGTATCAGGGAAGATTTTATTTTATTTTTCTGGTGTTCTATACTACCTGGTAAAGATCTTATAGTTTGTTTCTTGTGTTTTCGCACAAAATGATGTTTTATGTGTGAGCTTATACATACGTTGTCGCTGTTCCAAGCTAAAGGTCCTCCCCAATTCCTGTTCCCATTCCAGAACACATTTCAAGGGATAGGTTTCCGGCTGTGTATTTAATAATTCTTAGGTTACTGATAAGGTATGCAATATTACTCCCCTTTCAGAAAAAAGTTTCTCAAATTTAGTAAGAGGTCTAATAAAGCATTCCGGGTTCGGGAGAGTCCTAAGGAAGTGATTAATCTGTAAAGCGTTCCAAAATTTTAATCGGAATATATTTCTTTGTTCCATCAGTTCCGATATTGTAACCTATGTCCCTGTATGAATATAGCTGGCTGTCCGGGTACAATCTATACTCCTTAAGTGTCGAAAGGCACTATCTTCATATCCTGGTGAAAAAAGGGGGTTCCCCATTATCGGGTACAAAGGAGAAGTCGTGGGTACTATACCAATCGTGGGGAACAGGGTCGAGCAAAGCCTGTCCGTGTTGCCCACTACAGGATTCTTAGTCACTTCTTTAGGAAGTGAAGCAAAGCACCATGGTGCTCCACTCAAAGGTATTGGTGATTGGGCTTGTTCGATTTGTACCCACAGCTTAGTATCTGTATGTCTATTCCAGTCGATAAGTCTATTCAAATGTACTGAATAATAATACTTCCGTATATCTGGAACCGCAAGTCCTCCCTGTTTTTTAGTAAGCATTAGTTGTTTCCTTTGTATTCTGGGATGTTTATGTGCCCATATAAACTCAAAGATTATCCTCTGACTCTGTTTAAGATAACTCAAAGGGATATGCACAGGTAAGGCTTGTAATAGGTAAAGGAATTTAGGGAGTATACTCATCTTAATAATATTGCAATATAACTCCAGTTCACCCTGTCAAAGGCCTTCTCCGCGTCTGTATTTAAAAATACACATTGCGTCTGGGTTGTGTTCACTATCTGTAGTAAATTCAGAGCTTTCGTGGTATTATCGCGGGCTTCCCGTGTAGGGGCAAATCCAACCTGATCTAGGTGTATCAGGTCCGGAATGTATTGTTGGATCCTATTCGCCAAAACTTTAGTAAATAATTTAAGGTCCAGGTTTAGCAGGGAAATTGGCCGATAACTTCCACAGGAAGCTGGGTCTTTCCCCTCTTTCGGTATCACAGAAATATATGCCAACAAGGTCTCTTTTGTTAAAGTTGCAGAAGACCCTAAAGCATTAAAGAATTTAACCATATATTCAGATAAGGAGGGAAGCAGTATTTTATAATATTGAGCCGTAAAGCCATCAGGCCCAGGAGCTTTCCCCAGCTTCATTGATCCTACCGCGTCCTTAAATTAATCCGCAGTTATAGGGTCTTCAAGTTTCTCTCTATCTGCCTCCTAAAGTCTGGGCACTGATGTCTCCAAAAGATACCGATCTATCTGCTCCTGGGTCGGGGGTTTACTCTGTAGACTGTAAAGGGAGTGGTAAAATTCTTGAAATTCCTGCGCTATATCATGTGGTTTCGTAACCTTGGGTTTATTCGATGAGTTAATGTGTGGAATATAATTACTTAACTTTTGTTCTCGTAAAGTTCTGGCCAATAATTTCCCGCATTTATCCCCTGATTCATATGCAAACTTCCTACAGACCTGTAGTGCTGCCTTAACTTTATAGTAAAGAAGGTCAGTGATTTCTGTTCGTTTACTGGTCACCTCTCTCTCTATAGATATTGAACGTGTCCGTTTATGTCTAGACTCCAGTGTAGCTAACTCTTCCAGTAAGCCTTTTAACTGTTCTGTGTGTTTCTTCTTAATCCTAGATCCATGTTTAATCAACACTCCACGGATGACAGCCCTCGCTCTGGATTGGCCCCGACGTCTTTGGTACGCCGACTTCGTACACCTGGTGGCGGATGCACTCACGACTGCCAATCCGGGAGGACCTTCTGTCTCAAGGTCCCATACTTCATCCTGCTTTACAGTCGCTGGCTTTATTGGCATGGCTATTGAAAGCCAGGTACTAAGGGACCAAGGTCTTTTGGATTCGGTCATCTCGACCATGCTGAGGGCACTAAAATCTTCTTCCAGGAAGATCTACCATCGCACTTGGAAGGCCTGCATCTCTATGTGTGCAGTGATGGAGTGGCATCCACGGACGCATTCGGTTTCCAGGGTCCTGCTGTTTTTAACAGCGTGGACTGGATCAGAAACTTGCCTTAAGCTCCATTAAGGGTCAGATTTCAGCTATGGCTGTTTTCTTTCAATGGTCTTTGGCGACCCATTCCCTGGTGGGTACCTTTTGTACAGAGGGTTTTGACATGTGCTTCCCCCAATTAGACCACCTCTCCCTCCTTGGGATTTGAATCTGGTGCTCTCGGTTCTTTGAGAACCTCCCTTTGAGAACATCGGAGAGGTTCCTCTCTTAACACTATCTCAGAAGGTGGCCTTTCTAGTGGCCATTACGTCTGTCTGACGGGTTTCTGAATTGGCGGCCTTGTCTTGCAAGTGACCAGACTTGGTCTTCCATAAGGATTAAGCCGTACTACACCCGCAGCCTTCGTTTCTTCCGAAGGTGGTTTCGGCCTTCCACCTGAATGAGGACATTGTATCCATTCTTGTGTCCTCGGCCGTCGCATCCCAGAGAGGCTGCGCTCCATACTTTAGATGTGGTACGTGCCTTGCGGGTGCACCTGTCTGCTACGGCTCCGTTCCGGAGGTCTGATTCACTGTTTGTGTCGGTGTCTGGTCCACAAAAGGGCCTAGCGGTCTCGTCGGCCACCGTCTCTCGTGGTTCAGGAAGACCGTTGTGCGGGCCTATGTCCTTTAAGGGCGGGCGCCCCCCCTTTTCCGGTCACAGCGCTTTCAACCAGGGCAATTAGTGCTTCCTGGGCTTTCCGACATCAAGCCTCTCTCTCTCACAGGTGTGCAGGGTGGCGACTGGTCGTCCGCGCGCACTTTCTCCAAATTTTACAAGGTTAGTGGGAATGCATCTTCAGATGCTTCCTTCCGCCGCAAGGTTTTGCAGGCAGCTGTTTAAAGTTGCAACTCCTCCGTTGAGGAGCTCTGCTTGCTTGGGGTGAAGTTAGTCGTTTTTTGATATTGTTTCCACCCCTCGTTTTTTTGACACTGCTTGGGGACGTCCCATATGTCAAGAATTAAGAAGGCTGTGTCCGTCCATGGATGAAAAGAGAAAATAGGATTTTTTGTACTCACCGTAAAATCCTTTTCTCTGTCGTCCATGGACGGACACAGCACCCACCCCTCCTTTTTAGGTTTGTACTGCTTGTTACGAACTGAGCTGCTAACTGCAGGGAGGAGGGTTATGTCTGAAGGGACGGCCCCCTGGGCGGGGCTGTTCAACTCTGTTAAAGTAACATGTATTTAAATATCTAACATGTCTGCCTAGTCCTCTCCTATGAACAGGAACATAACCCATATGTCAAGAATTAAGAAGGCTGTGTCCGTCCATGGACGACAGAGAAAAGGATTTTACGGTGAGTACAAAAAGAACTATTTTTTTAGTTCAGCTTTTTTGGCCTATACCATTTCCCTAAAAAATGTACCTCAGTTCACTGAATAGTGCATTAAGACAAAACTGATCTTTATAAAAACATTAAAATATTTGATTTAAATCAATACATAACACAGGATTACATCTTAGTTATTTATTTTTTATTTTAACAAAACAAAAAAAAGAACATTTATAATATGAAAAAGAACATTCTCAAAAACAGCAAAAAAAAAAAACACACAAAAAAATTGCATTAATATGCAATACTATGGGGGTTATTTACTAAAGGCAAATTCACTTTGCACTACAAGTGTAATTGCACTGACAGTGCACTTGGAAGTGCAGTCACTGTAGATCCGAGGGGGGCATGCAAGGAAAATAGCAGAGCTTCCCCTCATTTCAGATTTACCCCTCAGATTTACAGCAACTGCACTTTCAGTGCAATTTCAAGAAGCTAAGCAGCAAAAATAGACAAATATGCATAAATGCCTAACTCTAATTTAAAAACAAAACAAAAACAAAAACAAAAAATTGCAGTAATATGCAATACTATTTGAAACAGTGATAAAGTGCACTAATTCAAGAAGCTAAACAGCAAAAAAAACAAATATGCATGAATGACTATCCCCAATTTAAAAATACAAAAAATACAATAATATATGAAACAGTGATAAAAGTGCTTGAATCAAAAAACAGGTATTCATCTGATTTTGCATAAAAAAATATAAAATAAGTCCCAAACAATAAAGTGCATGTGCATCAAAACGCGATGAGATGTGAAGATCACATGCTCAAAAAACAGTTCTTGAAAGTTGTGAACACAATTGTTCCCACCATCCAGGCATCCATCAGGAGTGTGCCCTAGCAGACCACATCAGGTCTAATAGTGCTTTGGTATACAAATCCTTAATGGCAGTTCACGTTCCACTCTCCTCTCCTCGCCTGCATCGAAATCCACAGCTGGTCTGACAAGACTTTAATATATGGATCCTTTATGGAAAATCACATTTCACTCCCCTCTCCTCTCTTAAAAGTGTCACTAGACCTGTTGTGAGCTGCTAGCATATAAACAAGGAAAAATAAAAAACATTCCAAATTGTACTCCACCAATGGGATATTAGGGTTAGACACTCCTTGATTTCTACCTCTCTGAACTCCATACCAGATCTCATGGATACCACTCACCTCTCTGCACACCACACCTCAGTGTTGCATCAGACTTGCAGAATGTTTGCAAAGAAAGTTGATCTGGAGTCATCTGGAGTCATGCAATGCAGACTTGCTGCAATTGTGCAACAAACTTGTGAAACTTGGCAAGTCTAGCAAGAGTTTAGCAAGTCATTTATTAAACTTGCAGCACAATTACTTGCTATCTGGGCTATTGAGATGTTGCATTATTTAAACCAGTGAGGCAACAATTGCCATTAGAGAAAGTGTATTTCCAATATTCTGCTGCTTGCAAGTTGCAGCTAACAGCTGAAATGCCAGTGTGACATAGCCTTAAAAGTAATCATCACTAAACACTAAACACAAAAAAACTTACACTACACTAATATGCTAAATTCTTATTTAACCACTTAAGCCCCGGACCATTTGGTAGCTAAAGGACCAGAGGTGAATTCAGAATTTTGCACTGCGCTGCTTTAACTGTAAATTGTGCGGACATGCAATGTTGTACCCAAACGAAATTTGCGTCCTTTTCTTCCCACAAATAGAGCTTTCTTTTAATGGTATTTGATTGCCTCTGCGATTTTTATTTTTTGCGATATAAACGGAAAAAGACCGAAAATTTTGAAAAAAAAAGATATTTTCTACTTTTTGTTATAAGAAAAATCGAATAAACTCAATTTTAGTCATACATTTAGGCCAAACTGTATTCAGCCACATGTCTTTAGTAAAAAAAATGTCAATAAGCGTATATTTATCGGTTTGCGCAAAAGTTATAGCGTTTACAAACTAGGGTACATTTTCTGGAATTTACACAGCTTTAAATTTATGACTGCCTATCTCATTTCTTGAGGTGCTAAAATGGCAGGGCAGTACAAAACCCCCCCAAATGACCCCATTTTAGAAAGTAGACACCCCAAGGAAATTGCTGAGAGGCATGTTGAGCCCATTGAATTTTTTTTTTGTCCCAAGTGATTGAATAATGACAAAAAAAAAAAATTACAAAAAGTTGTCACTAAATGATATATTGCTCACACATGCCATGGTTATATGTGGAATTGCACCCCAAAATAAATTTTGCTGCTTCTCCTGAGTACGGGGATACCACATGTGTGGGACTTTTTAGGAGCCTAGCCGCGTACGGGACCCCGAAAACCAATCACCGACTTCAGGATTTCTAGGCACAAATTTTTGATTTGACTCCTCACTACCTATCACAGTTTCGAAGGCCATAAAATGCCAAAATAGCACAAAACCCCCCCAAATGACCCCATTTTGGAAAGTAGACACCCCAAGCTGTTTGCTGAGAGGCATGGTGAGTATTTTACAGCTCTCATTTGTTTTTGAAAATGAAGAAAGAACATTTTTTTTTTCTTTTTTTTTTTCAATTTTCAAAACTTTGTGACAAAAAGCGAGATCTGCAAAATACTCACAATACCTCTCAGCAAATAGCTTGGGGTGTCTACTTTCCAAAATGGGGTCATTTGGGGGGGTTTTGTGCCATCTGGGCATTCCATGGCCTCCGAAACTGTGATAGGCAGTGAGAAGTGAAATCAAAAATTTACACCCTTTAGAAAGCCTGAAGGCGGTGATTGGTTTTTGGGGTCCCGTACGCGGCTAGGCTCCCAAAAAGTCTCACACATGTGGTATCCCCGTACTCAGGAGAAGCAACAGAATGTATTTTGGGGTGTAATTCCACATATGCCCATGGCATGTTTGAGCAATATATCATTTAGTGACAACTTTGTGCAAAAATTGTCTTTTTTCCACAACTTGTGTCAACATATAAAATATTCCATGGACTCGACATGCCTCTCAGTATATAGCTTGGGGTGTCTACTTTCCAAAATGGGGTCATTTGGGGGGGTTTTGAACTGTTCTGGCATTTTATACACAACATTAGGAAGCTTACATCCACTCTTCTAACCACTTGAAGACAAAGCCCTTTTTGACACTTTTTGTTTACATGAAAACATATTTTTTTTTGCAAGAAAATTATGTTGAACCCCCAAACATTATATATATTTTTAAAGCAAAGGCCCTACAGAATAAAATGGTGGGTGTTGCAATTTTTTTTTCTACACAGTATTTGCGCAGCGATTTTTCAAACGCATTTTTTGGGGAAAAAATACACTTTTTTAAATTTTAATGCACTAAAACACACTATATTGCCCAAATGTTTGATGAAATAAAAAAGATGATCTTAGGCCGAGTACATAGATACCAAACACGACATGCTTTAAAATTTCGCACAAACGCGCATTGGCGACAAACTACATACATTTTTAAAAGCCTTTAAAAGCCTTTACAGGTTACCCCGTTAGATTTACAGAGGAGGTCTACTGCTAAAATTACTGCCCTCGATCTGACCTTCGCGGTGATACCTCACATGCATGGTGCAATTGCTGTTTACATATGACGCCAGACCGACGCTTGCGTTCGCCATTGGGCAAGAGCAGGGCAGGACAGGGGTGCTTTTTTTTTTTTTTTTTTTTTATTATTAATTTTGCTTTTTTATTTTTTTTTTAAACTGTTGCTTCCATATTTTTTTTTTTATCATTTTTATTGTTATCTCAGGGAATGTAAATATCCCCTATGATAGCTATAGGTAATGACAGGTACTCTTTTTTGAAAAAACTGGGGTCTATTGGACCCTAGATCTTTCCTCTGCCCTCAAAGCATCTGACCACACCAAGATCGGTGTGATAAAACACTTATATGGTGATTACTGGTGAAAGGGTTAACTAGGGGCAATTAGGGGGTTAAAACCTTTATTAGGTAATATATGGGGGTACCTGACGCTATATAAAAACCTGACGGCGAACCTAAAAAAAAATTACTGGCTACCGATCTGCAACACCGACACTAAGACAACGATCATAAAAAGGATCGCTTAGCGACAGTGGTGATAGGGGGTGAAAGGGTTACCTGGGGGGCGATCAGGGGGTTAAACCTTTATTAGATAATATATGGGGGTACCTGATGCTATAAAAACCTGCGGCGAACCTAAAAAAATTACTGGCTACCGATCTGCATCACCGACGCTAAGACAGCGATCAGAAAAATTATCGCTTAGTGACAGTGGTGATAGGGGGTGAAAGGGTTACCTGGGGGGCGATCAAGGGGGTTAAACCTTTATTAGGTAATTGTGACAGAACCCACTGTCACTGTGTGTTTTGGAAGGGACTGTGGGCTGGCCGCTTACCCACAGATTATGGCCCAGACTGAGAGACTGGGGGGAGAAGCTGGCATTGAGATAATGTAATGTAATGCTACATCCCTTCTCCCCCATCCCCCCCCTCTTGTTGCTGTGTTTAGCTGTGTTGAGTCATGGCACATAGACAATGGTCTGGACTGCAGACATCTCTCCGCAGGGGATGTGTATTGAAGGGCTGCCTGCTTACCATAATCCCTTTATGTTTAACTGTAGTCTCTGTTTCAATGTTAAGTTCCCATTGGTTCTTCCTTGTCCCCTACCCCCCCTCTATGACAAGGCTAAGGGGAGTGTCCCTAACTGTGTGTAAAAGTGTATGTTTTGGATTTAATAAACTGTTAATGCTCTGCATGTTTAACCCTCAACACCTGTGTGGATTGTCTCGTGATTGAGGGGTTAAGGGCTGGTTATGGCGTATCTGCAGGCTGCGGGTGCGTTTGGAGGACAGGAGACACAGGTCTGGCGGATGTGCCCATCTGGGGTATCTGAGATCCGTTACAGTAATATATGGGGGTACCCGATGCTATAAAAACCTGCGGCGAACCTAAAAAAAATTACTGGCTACCGATCAGCATCACCGACGCTAAGACATCGATCAGAAAAATGATCGCTTAGTGACGGCGGTGCTAGGGGGTGAAAGGGTTACCTGGGGGGTGATCAAGGGGGTTAAACCTTTATTAGGTAATATATGGGGGTACCCGACGCTATAAAAATCTGCGGCGAACCTAAAAAAAATTACTGGCTACCGATCAGCATCGCCGACGCTAAAACATTGATCAGAAAAATTATCGCTTAGTGACCGTGGTGATAGGGGGTGAAAGGGTTACCTGGGGGGCGATCAAGGGGGTTAAACCTTTATTAGGTAATATATGGGGGTACCCGACGCTATAAAAACCTGCGGCGAGCCTAAAAAAAATTACTGGCTACCGATCAGCATCACCGACGCTAAGACATCGATCAGAAAAATGATCGCTTAGCGACGGCGGGTACTAGGGGGTGAAAGGGTTATCTGGGGGGTGATCAGGGGGTTAAACCTTTATTAGGGGGGGTTAGGGGGCTACACTGGACCTAAAACTAAATGTACTGACACTTTTACAGTCACAAATGTCACTGATTGCAGTGATCACTAAATAAATTATCACTGCAATCAGTGACACTGTGACTGGGGGCTGGGGGGTGATCTGGGGGAGCCTGGGGGGGCGATTTATGTACCTATGTGTCCTGGTGTCAGTGTAGTGTTGTGTGCACTAACCTGCATCTTCTCCTGTACGGCGCTCGGTATATGTGAGCGCCGCAGGAGAGATGACATCACTTCCTCCAGCCTGTGTAAACAAGCTCACAGGCAGGGGAAGCTCTCATTCGCCGGGAGCGATCGAGAGGGGGTGGCCGGAATCGAACGGCCGTCCCCTCATGCCGGATCGCTCCCGAAGGTAAAACGACCGCTCACTGTAAAGAAGGGGGGTCCGATCGGACCCCCCAACTATACAAAGGCAATCACGTACATATACGTGATTCTGCCTGTCGGTGCCATTCTGCCGATGTATATTTACAGTGGGCGGTCGTTAAGTGGTTAAGATGATGTCTAAAAGCAACCATTTGCTACATGAATAAATGCGCTTATTACACTGAATTTAAACTAACTGAAGCATGTGAATGGTCAGAAGCACAATATATTGCAAATCCCACTGAATACAATACGTGTGTAGAGGACCCCTAAATTTAGGGGGTCACTATACCCAAATTTAAGGGATAGCCTGGGCAATAGTTTGTCTCAGGTCTCTTAATTTGATACTGGACTCTGCTCTGCTGTGATGTTGTCTGGTGTACAGTTCCCCTTTGGCCTGTGGGTGGCACTGTTGCCCAGGCCCAGGGTCGAACCTCAGGTGACACAGTGGTGGTATTGGATGTCCTCTCTCGGCTTCCGTGTGGTGGGCGGGGCCTCACCTGCTGTGCATGCCAGGAGAGGGTATATAAGGGGCAGACGCCATGTTTAGGGAGGAGTGCCCGGGGAGAGGAGTACCCGGGGGAGTGTGCCACATGGGGGTGCGTGGACTGGCCGAGGAGTCTCGGGCACATTTAGTCCAAGACTACAACGTTCCAGGTAGGCCCAGTACCTTTGACTGGGTCTACAATCAGCACATTGGAGTCCCAGGGTGCCCAGGTGAGGGTACCCGCTCTGACCGAGAGGAAGCCAGGGGAGGATCAGTCCCACAGAGGAGACGAGTGATAGTAGGTCGCTGTCTTAGGAGAGGCCTGGTGACCTGTCAGAGGGAAGGATTCCTTACTCAACAAAGCTAACCCTGTAGAGTGCCTATTGGCATCGTCTGTTCTCTAAATTCTACAGAAGGTTAAGGGAAGTTCTGGATTCAGGAATAACAGGATTCTGCTGCTATAGAGGATCTCCTGAACACGTCCCTGGAGAGGACAAAGTGATAGTATTGTTCGAGCTTCATTCCGGCTGCTAGAACTGTGAGAATGATCTATCCGGGTGAGCTAAACCCACTCGGGATCGAGTGGCGACGAGCGAGTCAAGTGTTGTGTGCCTGAATCTACCTCCTATCTTCGCTAGCTTCTTTCTCTCTTCAATTTCCCTTTAACTGAAGCAAAGGAAAATAAACTCTTTGTTGGAGTTAAAGTCGTGTGGACATTGGCCTTCTTGGGGAAGAATATAGACTTTTCCCTATATTCTAGGGACGAGAACCAGTGGAAGGAGGTAACTCACTGCAGGAACCAAATCTGGGAACACCGCCTGACCTCTGATAAAGACACGGGCTTGTGGCATGGTGTGTCCTACTCCCTGCAGGTGAAGGTAAGCGGGGGATAAAAGGATTGGTGTGCTACACGTGGGGGCTCGAGTCCGGGATTTTGCAGCTACACCTGGAAGTTGGACTATATTTTTTTTTCCCTGTTTGTGGTTCTGTGGAAGTCGGCCATTGAACTGCGTCACTTGTGAGAGAAATGGAGGTACAGGCCTAAACCTATACTGGATTTTCTAACTGCATAGTTCATGGGTGTGCCTCGAATGTAGAAAAGCCTGCAAGCTACGTGCAGAGAGAAAAAAGGGGGAGGAGCCCCAGCCAACTTGTGTGTTGCACGTGGCATCTTGGCGCCAAGGGACAGTACGAACGGAACTAGTGAAGAAGAAGCAACATGTCTGCCGCCCCATGGATTTCTGTTGCACCGGGACCACGGATGTTCCCACCTACCCCAACCATGGACGTTGCTCGCCTCACTGCCCCCCTGACGGAAACGGGGATCCGGCTCAAGCCTAGGGGCCGCTTCGCGCTCTACACGTGCAGATATGTGGAGGCCCTGGGCATGCTCTGTCCTGGATTCCAAGGACTGGCGGTACAACTTCGGCCGTTTGGAAGATGTACTACCTGCGGAGAGTTTCTCTTTGAAGTGGACCCGCCGACTGAGAAACCCAGAGGTTACCGGGTCAACTGCCTTACAGGCATCGCCACTCTTCAAGAGGAAACCAATACTCCCACAGCCAGGCCCACGCGCACCGCTCCGACTGCCACGGATGTGGACGATGGAGTTCCGGCCAATACGGAGCTTGCAACGGATGTCATTGCAGATGCTGCCTCAGTCACAACAGAGACCTCTCTTCCACCCACCAAGCGGAAGGTGGGATACGTTAAGGCCTCCTGCGGCCGCGGTCGAAGCCTGCCCCAGCGCCTATCTGAACTGGATCTTCAAGCCGGAGGGACCTCCAGGAGATCCACAGAAGGGGACGGTAAGGAGGCTGGGGGAACTGTGACATTGTGTTTACCGGGAAAGGGAAGGAAGCCCATACCCCACACTATTGGGGATGCATGGACAACCAGCCCGCGGAAACCTATTTTTGGGGACAATGTGTCTGTCTCTACCACCAATTACCTGCCGGCGGAGGAGTATGATACCTCCGAGTTGGATTCATCTTCAGATGTGGGAGATGATCACGATGTTGATGAAGTTTTCATCAAAAAGGGTTGGGATAAAACTCCGGTAGCTTCACCCCACAGTTTGGGGGGAGTTTTACCAATGGACTCTGGGGAAACTACACCCCGAGTGGAAGCCCCTACTCTAAAGGAAGAAATTAATCCCACGCCCCCTTTGCCTGCTCCGGCATCCTCCGTGCTTGTTGTTACTGATGTTCGAGCACCATTGCGGCCACCTTTGCCACTGCTGGAGCTTGCACCATTGAGAAGGTATCTGGATGCTATTGTCCTTCCTGGAGCAGGAGATTGGGCAACCATGCCACCCTTAGCCCGATTACAGCAGCTCTTCAACAAAAAGGTTGCCACGGACTATGGTTGGAAATACCCATATGTTCCCAAAGAACTTCTCTTCGAGATTAAGGCCTCTCGTGAACGATGGTACGCTGGCTTTGTGTGGGATCATTTAAAAGTACCAAGAGGCTACAGGTATTTCAAGTGCTCAGCTGAAATGACAACCCGTTATAAAGGCTGCTGCAAGGACTGGACTTATGGTCGGCTCATCCATGCGGACCGCGTGGTAATCTGCAGCAAGGACAGAGAAGATGCTGATTATTTCATAGAGACTTTGGACAGACAGTGGAAAACTCTTGTCCTCCCTGATCCCAAGTATTATCTCTGAAGTGGGAACTTGTGTTTTTTTATTATTCCACTTCAGGGAAACTGCCTTGAACTATTGGCTTGGCCCTCTGCTCAAAGGGAGAACTTACTCTGTTGAGGAATCGGAGAACTGTTTGTTTTTTTCCCTCCTCGTCAGTCCCGCAGAAAAGAACGTTTTTTTTTTTTCTCTTTGAAAAAGAAAAAAAAAAAAAGAAAACTGAACACTGGGTAGGTTTAGTCAGGGCTAAAGCAGGAAGCTGCCGTGATCAAGGAGGAAGGTTCCTGTGTGTTAAAACATGCCTATGCGCACCAATGACGGTGTAATGATGTGTGCTGCCACTAGGTGGTGGTGTTCTGCGGAAATTTATGCTGCAGAAGCCAGTCATTCCTTCTTGGAGGAATGGTTCAGTTCTGTTTTCTAGGAGTAACAGCCCCATACACACTATCAGTTTTCTTGCAGGTTTTTCTCTTCAGGTTTACCAAAACCATCTAATATGAGGTCAAACCTTAAGAGTTTCAATTCGTATGCAATCAGGCAGGCCCTTGCACTACATGGTTTTGGTAAACCTGAAGAGAAAAACCTGCAAGAAAACTGATAGTGTGTATGGGGAGGATGTGTTTATTGTGTGTTTGTTTTTTATTCCTCTGCAGGCGATCGACCATCAACTCTACCAGGGAATGAGTGGGGAAGATATGATAGGATTGCGGGAGGGATTGTCTGTTGGAAAATGTGTGTAATGTGTATTGCTACATGTTTTTTTTTCTTTTCCTTCTTCTCTTTACTTTGTTGCTAAAATTTTATTCAGACACAAACCCATTTATTGTACATAGTTTGGAAAAGACCAGAACCCACTCAGGATTGAGGGGGGTCTTCTAAACTCTTTCAGCCACTGGGGACAGTGGCTCTTTAAGGGGGGGGTATATGTAGCTCACCCCTAAATTTAGGGGGTCGCTATACCCAAATTTAAGGGACGGCCTGGGCAATAGTTTGGCTCAGGTCTCTTAATTTGATACTGGACTCTGCTCTTTTGTGGTGTTGTCTGGTGTACAGTTCCCCTTTGGCCTGTGGGTGGCACTATTGCCCAGGCCCAGGGTCGAACCTCAGGTGACACAGTGGCGGTATTGGATGTCTTCTCTCGGCTGCCGTGTGGTGGGCGGGGCCTCGCCTGCTGTGCATGCCGGGAGAGGGTATATAAGGGGCAGACACCATGTTTAGGGAGGATAGCCTGGGGGGAGTGTGCCCCATGGGGGTGCATGGACTAGCCGAGGAGTCTCGAGCACCTTTAGCCCGAGGCTACAATGTTCCAGGTAGGCCCAGTACCTTTGACTGGGTCTAGAATCAGCACATTGGAGTCCCAGGGTGCCCACTCTGACCGAGAGGAAGCCAGGGGAGGATTGTTCCCACAGAGGAGACGAGTGATAGTAGGTCGCTGTCTCGGGAGAGGCCTGGTGACCTGTCAGAGGGAAGGATTCCTTACTCAAAGCTAACCCTGTAGAGTGCCCATAGGCATCGTCTGTTCTCTAAATTCTACAGAAGGTTAAGGGAAGTTCTGGATTCAGGAATAACAGGATTCTGCTGCTATAGAGGATCTCCTGAACCCGTCCCTGGAGGGGACAAAGTGATAGTATTGTTCGAGCTTCACTCCGGCTGCTAGAACTGTGAGAGGGATCTATCCGGGTGAGCTAAACCCACTCGGGATCGAGTGGCGACGAGTAAGTCAAGTGTTGTGTGCCTGAATCTACCTCCTATCTTCGCTAGCTTCTTTCTCTCTTCAATTTCCCATTAACTGAAGCAAAGGAAAATAAACTCTTTGTTGGAGTTAAAGTCGTGTGGACATTGGCCTTCTTGGGGAAGAATATAAACTTTTCCCTATATTCTAGGGACGAGAACCAGTGGAAGGAGGTAACTCGCTGCAGGACCCAAATCTGTTAACACCGCCTGACCTCTGATAAGAAGGACACGGGCTTGTGGCATGGTGTGTCCTACCCCCCGCAGGTGAAGGTAAGCGGGGGCAAAAGGATTGGTGTGCTACACGTGCAATAGATTAAACCTACGCAGATTACATTGAGAAACAAATCCAGGGAAGTGTTTGTATATCTAGTCAGACACATCCAATATAATAATTAGGAATAAAACACAAGACAGGTCAACGACCACTTCTCAGCTGTTGGATCAGCTTCTTTCTATGCTGAGACTTGGACACTGTTACACTTCAGTACAGGAATTTGCACTGGACAAGGTAAACACTTTAGTGTTAGAAGTTAAGTTTGGGTTAAGATTATATTTAAGAAGAAATGCAGGTATGGTATTTTTTACATAGTTACATTGATCCAGCTTGGACCAATGTAACTATACTTATTCCATACCTGTGGGATCCCTCTAGAAGCATGGAAAGCACTGTAGTAAACACCACTGCTTCAGTGGTCTCCACTAACTTCTGGGTCCCTTCCCGAGCAGCTGCCCTTATGCATTTTGAACACGGGGGGTGCTATTTAGAGAATGTTTTTGCATTTTCTCAATTAATGCAAAGCATTCTCTGATTGGATAAGGTTAGGAGTGTGACATCACCGTCCCACTTCTCGAACTTGTCCAATCAGAGAATGCATTCATTGAGAAAATTTAAATAATTCTTTAAATGTGTCCGTACCAAGTGGCTGATCTTCTGTGTTCATAATGCAGTAGGACAGCTGCTCAGTATGGGATCCAGAAACTAGTGGAGATCATTGAAGCAGCAGTATCTATGACAGTGATTTTCAACTCCTATAGAGATCCCACAGGTGTGGTATATGTGTAACGCTACTCCCAAAGGAGCTGCTGGTAAATTTAAGTACCCTGCTATTTTCTTGGCCCTAAATGGAGTTCCTCTCTTGCTGATACCACCAAAATACCTTGACCGGAGAGTCTCTTGGGAGTTACACAAGAAAAATACACACCAACTGTGAAAAAAGTAGCCAGGTTGTATTGGTAGTGTAGCACTACCCCCGTAGAAGCTGCTGGTTAGTTTTGGGTTTTGCACGTTACCTCTTCAGCTGCGTTGTCCGGGTAGGAAAGTCTGTAGTAATGCAATGTCCACACAGATGTAAAACCTCAAACAGTTAGGCTTTATTTTTCTTATGCAGTATAACTTTGAGAAGTAGAAGGTATAGAAGAGTAGGGGAAGATTCAGGCACTCGCCACAAAAGTTGACAAAAGGTAGAAGTTCAAAGTCACTTACCACTCTCAATGTTAGAGTGGGTATTGGTCACCCAGATAGTCCCCTCTCACATGGACAAGCAGCCGGGGTGACACACGAATCAGCAAGAGGGCAGTCTCTGCCACAGACTGCCCAAAGTGAAGACGGTCTCTGCCACAGACCCGTTTAAACGTACAAAGTTTCTGCCACAGATCTGTTTGAAGTTGAGCAATAGATAGTCCAGGAATCCTCTGCCACAGGATTTCAAAGTCCCAAACTTCCAACCTTACAGTTAAAGAGCCTTTAAGCCAATCCGGCGAACTGCAGGGCTTGTAGTGTAATGGATCCCTCTTTAACAAAGTTGCCAGGCCTCATCCGAGACAGCAGCATTTTGCCGGTCTTCTCCGGGGCAGATCCTCCCCTGGTCTCCTTCATTAAGATGATTCCTCTCCATTTGAATGGATCCCTTGAAAGGGCTTGGGATCCCTTCTCTGGATATAGGCCCCAGCCAGACTAGCTGGGCCTACTAAGTAGCGATGCAGCCTCGGGCCAACGTGACCCCGAGACCAGGACCACACACACACCTCGCGCCCAGAGGGCTGCGGGGCGAAAACGAGCCCCAATCAATGGCGTCTTCCCCTAAAGTATCCCCTTCCAGCAGGCACAGCGGGTTGACCACTCCCACTATACCACTGCTGAAAGGGGCCACTCAATGTACCATGATCTGCCCGTGTTCTAACAAGTGCCTGAAGTGGTAACGCCACCCACAGGCAAAAAGGGAAATCACTACCAGGCAAACCATAACTGAGACAGAGGCGAATTTGGGTGCAATTATCAACCATCTGAGCCCATCTACTGGCTCAGACATCCCTCTAAATTTAAATAGCGTCCCAACCTTTTGGGATGGGCGCTACAGTAGCAATAAAGAACAAATGGTAAGGCAATTCGACAGTTCAAAGAGCTTAAACAGAGGCAAAACAAATCAACACAAGTACAATACAGTATAGTTAAATACCCTAAAAGAAAACAGAAATGCAAGGTACGCACACCTAGTGCATTACCAGAGATAATTTAATAATAAGAAAAGTTTGTATAAAAGTGGGTACTCACAAAATGCAACTGACAAAAGGCCATAAACACAGTGCATGGTCATGCACAGAACACATGGTACAGCTAACGCGTTTCGGGGCGCACCCCTTTCCTCAGAGCTAGGCTAGTCACGTACACCACGGGCAATCGCTTTTGTAGGGAATGGTGGAATTGAAAATTGTGAACACGGTAGATAATATTTATTTTATTTTATGCAAAGATCCGAAAGGTGCAATAATCCTTTATCCTTTATAACATTTTTCATTTATCAAATGCCAATATATAAAACTCATGTTTGCCTCATAATACACATGCCTCTCACCAACGTTATATGTTGTAAATTTGGCTCCATATACCAGCACATACAAGCAACGCGAATTAGATTGTCCTCCCAGTGTCATCTGCCAGGTCGTGACTTCCTCAGGAAATTTTCTCAACATATAACAACGTTTTTTGCAGGGTATTGCCATCAACTAAATCAAAAAAATAAAAAGGTACTAGTGTGCACACTACGCACACAGCCACAGTAGCGGGTGAGTGTATGCTTTGCTGACAACGGGGTACCCCTGGAGGTTGCTAACAAGTACTGGCGCCTTAATTACAGTGTTGGCTGGCTTTTGTTTGGGCCCTTCTGTAGGTGGTGCACGTGTAACTGTCCCTTTAAGAGTGTGCAGTAGATGGCTAATGGGCTGCTGAACAAGAGGCAGTCTCTATTGCCTTAACTGTGTCAATTTTGTGATAAACACAAGGTCAAGGTCAGCTCACTCCTCCTGGTACACAGAAATCTGGTCCAGATCACTTGGCAGTCTGTAGTTCTCTGAAGTCAGGTCCCACAAGACTCAAGTCTCTCAGCTCTGGTGTAGGCACTCACACGGCAGCAGGTCTATCAAGCCTTGGGTTTCGGCAGGCAGGAGAAGTCTCAGCATCTTAGTCCTTTGGTCCTGGTCTTTAGTGTGGGCACAGACACCCCAGCAATGAGTCTACACACAAGAGCCTCACAGTGTCTCAGTCTCTGAGCACTCTGGTGTGAGTGTATATAGACACTGTACACAGCAGGTTCTCGCTCTCTCTATCCTGACATTGGACTGCCTCGATCTCTCCCAATTTGCCCAGCAAAATGCTAAAACTCTCCTGTTCTGAATGCAGAGAGTCCTGGGTATTAATATCCTGTAGGCATTAGCTTCCATTCACTTGTATTGTGCATTAGCCCTTTAGAACTAGAGTGAGTGAGTGAGTGAGTGAGTGAATGACTTGTATAGCGCTACAAATGCGAACTAAATCGCCTCAAGGCGCTTTGCATCCAGTGACGTCCTGATCCATCAGAAGAGGTGGGTCTTGAGTTTTTTCCTGAAGGCCCGATGGTTTTCTTCCATGCGGATGTCCATGGGTAGAGCGTTCCATAGCCGTGGTCCTTGGACTGCAAATCTTCATTCTCCCTTCAATTTGTAGCTGGACTTGGGGATGTGAAGGAGGTTTTGGTTGGTTGATCGGAGAATGCGATTGGGCGTGTAGTGTTTTATCTTCTCGCATAAATATTGAGGAGCGTTTCCTTGTGTGCACTTGTGGGTGAGACAGAGGGTCTTGAATGTGACCCGATCCTTTACGGTTAGCCAATTAAGGGTCCTCAGTGAAGGGGTGATGGATTCCCAAGGTTTTTTCCCTGTTATCAGTCTGGCTGCCATGTTATGGATGACTTGTAGGCGCGAAATCTGGTATTTGGGTAGTCCGAGGTAGAGGGAGTTTGCGTAGTCGAGTCGGGAGTTGATAATTGTTCCAACCACTACTACTGTGTCCTCTTCTGGGATGAAGGGGATGAGTCTACGCAGCAGGCGGAGGAGATGATGAGATCCGCTGACTACTGATCCTATTTGTGCATCCATCGTCATCTCCGAGTCAAAGATGACTCCAAGACTTTTGACTTTGGTGCTCGTGGTAATGGTCTGTCCAAGAATGGTGGGTGGTGTCCAAGAAGTTTTAGTTTTTGACTAGCGGTTTGCGTGGAGGAGAAGGAGTTCTGTTTTGGATCCATTGAGTTTGAGGGAACTCTCAGTCATCCAATCATCGATCAATGTGAGGCAATTTTCCAATCCGTGATATTGGTCTTTTTTTCCGGTGATACGAAAGTAGAGTTGGGTGTCGTTGGCGTATGAGTGGTAGCACAGGTCCTGTTTGCTGATTATTTTGAGGAGTGGGCTGAGGTAGATGTTAAAGAGCACGGGTGACAGGGGTGATCCTTGAGGGACTCCGCAAGAAAGTGCGTGAGTTTCAGAGGTGAGGGCTCCTAGTTTCACTGTCTGGGAACGATTATCTAGGAAGGATGCGAACCAGGGTAGGTCAGGGTCTGCGACTCCTGCTACTTCTTTAAGGCGAATGAGTAGAGTTTTGTGGTCTACTGTGTCCCCAGAATCTATTTTGTTTGCATAGCTAGTTCCTCCTTCCCCCTGATTGGCTTAAAATGGCTCAAACACTGTTGTTGGCAGGAAGGGGGGCGGGGGGAGCAGGAGAGGGAGATTCGTACAGAGATACTCTATCCTCACACAGCAGGGAAGCTCAAGGTTTGAGGCAGTGACTGCAACACAGTAACAATGGGGAGAGGGAAGCGAAGAGAGAGAGGCACATACAGCCGGCAGCACACCCTGACTTATATGAAGGAAGGCAAAACTAGGATTCCTAAAGTGGACCTCCCCCTGAATAAACTGCTAGAACTAATTAAATGTACATAAAAAAACACATAGGGGTTGATTTACTAAAGGGAAACCCACTCTGCACCTCAAGTGTACTGCAAGTGCACTTGCAAGTGCAGTCGCTGTAGATCACTGTAGATCTGAGGGGAAGCTCTGAAATTAGGGAAAGCTCTGCTTATTTTATCATCCAATCATGTGCAAGCAAAAATGCTGTTTTTTTATTTACCTTGCATGCCCCCCTCAGATCTACAGCGACTGCACTTGAAAGTGCACTTTTAGTGCAAAGTGGATTTGCCTTTCGTAAATAACCCCCATAGTTTCCCAACTTTATGAGAGTCCAGTGTGTAAACACATGAAAGACAAGATGCCAGATGCTTTAATTATAAAACATTATTTCCCATCTTTGCTTTACTGTCATTGACAATGGGGGGGTATGGAAGTCAAAAAGAATTCTGCATTTTAGGAAGTCTACGATGGTCCATAGGCTGTACGAGGATATCCGAACAATCCCAACTAAAAGAACACTGTCTGGAACCGCTGAGCCAAGTTTGACATTTGTTATTGTGACATATGAGGCTTTTGGATTGTATGAGAATTTGATGCATCCTTAAGCCCTGTACATAGTTTAGGAGTGTAGCAGGGGCTGACTTGATTAGTAGACAAAACACCCAATCCCTATTCAATAGAGATTGTGTGTGTAGTCCTCTATGGGACTTTTTAGGGTGAAGTCTACAAGTTTCAAATTTTATCAAAAAATATATATTTATTGTTGTATTACAAAATATCAAAGAGATAAAAATACATATACAATTTGGATGTACACAAACACAACTCAAACTATAGAACAACAAAGTAACAATGTCACAAAAGACCATAAACCACTGTGAGGGTCCTGATTCTTGTGGGAGGGCCCAGGGTGCCCGACGCGTTTCGAGGCTATGGGTTTATTTAGCGCCTGTTCTTCAGGGGCTAGTGGTGATAGGTGTTGTGGTCTGTAGTTTGTGGACATAGAACAAAGCAAGAGAGTCGAGTAAACAAGAGCATCGTCTATTTCATTTATATACAGTACAATTGAAAATTAATTCAATAGTTATAATAAAAGGCATCATTATTTGTACCATAAATCATATATGCTAACCGTTGTTGCCTATGAAGTTTGGTGTGGATACATCCTTGTTTAAAATAGCAGAGATTGGCGCTCACTGCTCTGGATGAAGGGAGAACGCAGGGGGGTCAGAACACGGGGGACCGTGCATCGAACTATGCCCGGGGCAGGGCAACAAAGGGCGTCTGTACTCAAAACAGCAGGTAATTTATGCTGCTGATCCCATCTATAAACAAGAAAGAGTAATAATAGTACAGCAGTATGAATAAAGGTGACATATATGTATATATTACCCTCCATGAATGGCCCACATAATGGTGGGGCATACATGTCAGAACTAAATCTAAACATGTGCATACCTGCTGTATCTCAACCCAGGTTTTGGAGTGGATTTGTGTCGCATAGGTCCTACAGGGAAAGGGTATTCCCCTAAGAAAGGGGAAGAGGAACAAAATGGAATCTGGAAAAGTATGGAAAATAATAATTTTAAAAGTATGGAAAATTTTGAATAAATGGAAATAAAAATTAAGATCTGTTTATCATAAGGGGTAACTGTTAGTTAGCACAAAGGGTATCAATATATATAGAGTCCTCTATAATACAACAGTAAAATAACCTGTTGCCTTGTATCTATGAGCTAAAGTGGAATAATCCACCATATGTTAATATGGCTCAATCTTAAATTGAATAATTAGATATGCAAATATTGAGGGACCCTCCATGTATCAATAAGGAAAAAGGGGGTATGCATTATATCAATGAAAAAAGAGAGAACAGAAAAGAAACCACAAGATGAATTAAATATCCAATTTTACCTTTTCTCCTGTAGGGAACAATGTAGACACACCAACTCCCAAGTCAGCAATGTGCAGACTGAGGGTTGTTTCTGCAGTCTAATATAGTGTGGATTGATTGCTGATAGTTATCAGCTGTGAGAGAGCAGAGTGTGTAATGAAGGGGGTGGGAGAGGGGTGGCGCCCTCTGGGTCATCAGCGTGGAGGCCTGCCCCCTCATCCCACATACTCAAAGATAGAACACACAGCAGAACGCTGCGTCATGACGACATGCGCTCCAAAGGGGAGCGCATCGTCATGGAGATAAAAAGAGGGAGGGGAGCCAACATCCGCGCTGACCACTCACGGCGCACCTGTTGCCACGGTGATGTAAAACATCTCTGTGAGCGAACCAAGGAGTCCAACAAAGCTATCCCCTCCAAAGAGGAGGGGCGTCATGCCAGACCTACGTGCGCTGAGTGTCCTGTCCCGGGCACAGGGAGCCGGTCTATCCCATATTAACCCATCCCACGCCTTCCATCCAGAGCAGACTGAGATCACATCTCCATCAATAGAGGTTGTCCCCATGCAGGGAATAAGACACAAATGGAGTAATTTCAATCTCAGAAAGGGGAGAGGAGGATAAAGGGGAAAGTCAATACAAAAATGACATTACATTCAAAATTCCCTATAGATGATCGCTATCAGTAGCAGAACAGAAAGATTCAAGGTCATATATATATATAGTGTAGACCACCCATGAATTGGCATATATATATATATATATATATATATATATATATATATATATATATATATGATACAGTAAAATGATTTTACATATTGGTTGAGCAGGCACAGTATCAAAAAAGAAAGAAAAAGAAACGAAAAACAGGAAAAATTATAAAATTACATGAAGAGGGAAAAAGGGTCATATTACTCAAAAGGTTGATAGCCTCATATAGTAATTTGCATAATTTCCATGAAACCCAACATCCTAGATATACACATTCTACATAGATCTCATCAGAAGGTGGTCTAGGGGTTCCCCTCCCATTCAGATCCTCCCGAGGTGAACCCCTCAAGGAAGGGTCTGAAAGAGATCGCATCGTTCAAGCCTGGTGGTCGGGTTGCGTGTAGGCGAAAGATCCATTTTTGCTCAGTCTGCAAAAGGATCTTGTTCCAGTCGCCGCCATGCAAACCCGGATGTATCCTATCTAGTATGAGGAAGGACACTTTGGGAAATTTCCCTGCATGGAAAGTTGCAACATGGCGGCCCAAGGGTAGCTGTGGGTTGCATGATCTCATAGCGGCTATATGTCTGGATGCCCTCTTGCAGAACTCCTGGATTGTTTTGCCCACATAGTAACATGCACATTCGCATGTCAGTAAGTAAACAACACCAGAAGTGCGGCAATTAGCATAGTGCTTAGGTGCGTATTTCTCACCATTAGGTAAAGTTGTTTCTTGTTTAGTATTGATGAAATGGCAGCATGAGCACCCCCCACATTTAAAGGTTCCAAAACGTTTGCAGGGATCACGTTTCCCCCCCCCACCCACATATTTGCTTGTTACTAAACGATCTCGTAGGGATTTTGTGCTCTTAAATGTGAAGGAGGGGTGATCCTGCACAAAGGGGCCAATGGTCGGATCTAATTTAAGGACATGCCAATATTTTTCAATTATGGCCTTAATTCTGGGGTGCTGATTGGAATACTTTGTGATAATTCTAATGGGATTCTTTGATTTTTATTTTTGGCCGACATAGGGTTATATATCAATTCCTGACGTGTATTCAAGTTGGCCCTGTTGAAGGCCTTCCTAAGACAAGTACCAGAGCACCCACGCGCCAGGAGTCTGTCCCTTAACAGGTTTGCCTCTCGGTGAAACACTGTATCATCGGTACAGTTTCTCCTGACGCGTAGGTACTGGCTGTAAGGAATTGAACGGATGAGTTGTTTGGGGTGGAAGCTACTGGCGTGTAAAATAGAATTACTCGTAGGGATGAGCTTCGTGTTCGAGTCGAACATACGTTCGACTCGAACATTGGCTGTTCGATCGTTCGACGAAGATCGAACGATTTGGGCCGTTCGCGCCAAATTCGAGTGACGCGAACGGCCCACAATGCACTACGCCATCGCAGTGTCATCCAGGCGCTGTGATTGGCCAAGCATGCACTGTGACCCCGCATGCTTGGCCAATCACAGCGCCGGCAGCGAGGAGAGCAATGATTGGCCACAGGCAGGATGCCTGTGGCCAATTATTGCTGAGGGTGTTTAGTACACGCCCCACACTATAAAAGGCCGCCAGCACGGCGGCCTAGTGTAGTGTGTTCCGGAGCAGGGATAGAGTAGCATAGGCAGGGACAGTGACTGTTATTTCTTTCTTGCTTAACCTGGATTCCTTTAGTTTAGGGAAAGAGAAGGATAGGTAGGGAGAGTGTCAGTGTGTTTTGTGCTTCTGCTATAGTGTGCTTAAAAAAAACATTTATTCTAGGGACAGAAAACTCTAGGTAGGGACAGTGTCAGTTTCTTTCACTCTGCAAGTCCTTGTTTCCAGGGACCTGTAAGGACAGTGAGTTAATTGTCCTTGTGCTATATTGTGCTTAAAAAAAACATTTATTCTAGGGACAGAAAACTCTAGGTAGGGACAGTGTCAGTTTCTTTCACTCTGCAAGTCCTTGTTTCCAGGGACCTGTAAGGACAGTGAGTTAATTGTCCTTGTGCTATATTGTGATTAAAAAAAACATTTATTCTAGGGACAGAAAACTCTAGGTAGGGACAGTGTCAGTTTCTTTCACTCTGCAAGTCCTTGTTTCCAGGGACCTGTAAGGACAGTGAGTTAATTTTCCTTGTGCTATATTGTGATTAAAAAAAACATTTTTTCTAGGGACAGAAAACTGTAGGTAGGGAGAGTGTTTTTTTTCTTTCACTCTGCAAGTCCTTGTTTCCAGGGACCTGTAAGGACAGTGAGTTAATTGTCCTTGTGCTATATTGTGCTTAAAAAAAACATTTATTCTAGGGACAGAAAACTCTAGGTAGGGACAGTGTCAGTTTCTTTCACTCTGCAAGTCCTTGTTTCCAGGGACCTGTAAGGACAGTGAGTTAATTTTCCTTGTGCTATATTGTGATTAAAAAAAACATTTATTCTAGGGACAGAAAACTCTAGGTAGGGACAGTGTCAGTTTCTTTCACTCTGCAAGTCCTTGTTTCCAGGGACCTGTAAGGACAGTGAGTTAATTTTCCTTGTGCTATATTGTGATGAAAAAAAACATTTATTCTAGGGACAGAAAACTCTAGGTAGGGACAGTGTCAGTTTCTTTCACTCTGCAAGTCCTTGTTTCCAGGGACCTGTAAGGACAGTGAGTTAATTGTCCTTGTGCTATATTGTGATTAAAAAAAACATTTTTTCTAGGGACAGAAAACTCTAGGTAGGGAGAGTGTTTTTTTTCTTTCACTCTGCAAGTCCTTGTTTCCAGGGACCTGTAAGGACAGTGAGTTAATTGTCCTTGTGCTATATTGTGCTTAAAAAAAACATTTATTCTAGGGACAGAAAACTCTAGGTAGGGACAGTGTCAGTTTCTTTCACTCTGCAAGTCCTTGTTTCCAGGGACCTGTAAGGACAGTGAGTTAATTGTCCTTGTGCTATATTGTGATTAAAAAAAACATTTATTCTAGGGACAGAAAACTCTAGGTAGGGACAGTGTCAGTTTCTTTCACTCTGCAAGTCCTTGTTTCCAGGGACCTGTAAGGACAGTGAGTTAATTTTCCTTGTGCTATATTGTGATTAAAAAAAACATTTTTTCTAGGGACAGAAAACTGTAGGTAGGGAGAGTGTTTTTTTTCTTTCACTCTGCAAGTCCTTGTTTCCAGGGACCTGTAAGGACAGTGAGTTAATTGTCCTTGTGCTATATTGTGCTTAAAAAAAACATTTATTCTAGGGACAGAAAACTCTAGGTAGGGACAGTGTCAGTTTCTTTCACTCTGCAAGTCCTTGTTTCCAGGGACCTGTAAGGACAGTGAGTTAATTTTCCTTGTGCTATATTGTGATTAAAAAAAACATTTTTTCTAGGGACAGAAAACTCTAGGTAGGGAGAGTGTTTTTTTTCTTTCACTCTGCAAGTCCTTGTTTCCAGGGACCTGTAAGGACAGTGAGTTAATTTTCCTTGTGCTATATTGTGATTAAAAAAAACATTTTTTCTAGGGACAGAAAACTCTAGGTAGGGAGAGTGTTTTTTTTCTTTCACTCTGCAAGTCCTTGTTTCCAGGGACCTGTAAGGACAGTGAGTTAATTGTCCTTGTGCTATATTGTGCTTAAAAAAAACATTTATTCTAGGGACAGAAAACTCTAGGTAGGGACAGTGTCAGTTTCTTTCACTCTGCAAGTCCTTGTTTCCAGGGACCTGTAAGGACAGTGAGTTAATTGTCCTTGTGCTATATTGTGATTAAAAAAAACATTTATTCTAGGGACAGAAAACTCTAGGTAGGGACAGTGTCAGTTTCTTTCACTCTGCAAGTCCTTGTTTCCAGGGACCTGTAAGGACAGTGAGTTAATTTTCCTTGTGCTATATTGTGATTAAAAAAAACATTTTTTCTAGGGACAGAAAACTGTAGGTAGGGAGAGTGTTTTTTTTCTTTCACTCTGCAAGTCCTTGTTTCCAGGGACCTGTAAGGACAGTGAGTTAATTGTCCTTGTGCTATATTGTGCTTAAAAAAAACATTTATTCTAGGGACAGAAAACTCTAGGTAGGGACAGTGTCAGTTTCTTTCACTCTGCAAGTCCTTGTTTCCAGGGACCTGTAAGGACAGTGAGTTAATTTTCCTTGTGCTATATTGTGATTAAAAAAAACATTTTTTCTAGGGACAGAAAACTGTAGGTAGGGAGAGTGTTTTTTTTCTTTCACTCTGCAAGTCCTTGTTTCCAGGGACCTGTAAGGACAGTGAGTTAATTGTCCTTGTGCTATATTGTGCTTAAAAAAAACATTTATTCTAGGGACAGAAAACTCTAGGTAGGGACAGTGTCAGTTTCTTTCACTCTGCAAGTCCTTGTTTCCAGGGACCTGTAAGGACAGTGAGTTAATTTTCCTTGTGCTATATTGTGATTAAAAAAAACATTTTTTCTAGGGACAGAAAACTGTAGGTAGGGAGAGTGTTTTTTTTCTTTCACTCTGCAAGTCCTTGTTTCCAGGGACCTGTAAGGACAGTGAGTTAATTTTCCTTGTGCTATATTGTGATTAAAAAAAACATTTTTTCTAGGGACAGAAAACTCTAGGTAGGGAGAGTGTTTTTTTTCTTTCACTCTGCAAGTCCTTGTTTCCAGGGACCTGTAAGGACAGTGAGTTAATTTTCCTTGTGCTATATTGTGATTAAAAAAAACATTTTTTCTAGGGACAGAAAACTCTAGGTAGGGAGAGTGTTTTTTTTTTTTCACTCTGCAAGTCCTTGTTTCCAGGGACCTGTAAGGACAGTGAGTTAATTGTCCTTGTGCTATATTGTGCTTAAAAAAAACATTTATTCTAGGGACAGAAAACTCTAGGTAGGGACAGTGTCAGTTTCTTTCACTCTGCAAGTCCTTGTTTCCAGGGACCTGGAGAGACATTGAGTGAATTGTCCTTGTGCTATATTGTGATTAAAAAAAACATTTATTCTAGGGACAGAAAACTCTAGGTAGGGACAGTGTCAGTTTCTTTCACTGTGAAAGTCCTTGTTTCAAGGGACAGAGAAGGACACCTGAAGGTAGCCCTTATTGCTTTTTTCCCATCTCCCTGCAGGCCATCTATTAGAATGTCTGGAAGGCAAACAAGGAGAGGCAGACAGTCAGGAGGCAATAAAAGAGGGCAAGCAGGCTCTGTGTCTGGGGGCAACAGTGCTGGTCGTGGACGCGGTGCATTGTCATCAGCACATGGCCATGGGACACGCTTGTCCTTCTTTTCGGCAGCTGGACATGTTGAGCCACATCATGCCGAAGACTTGGTAGAGTGGATGACCAAGCCCTCCTCCTCCTCCTCATCCTCTCTCACCCAGGCTCAGGGTACTGGAAAAGCAGCTGCCAAAGCGTCGTCTTCCCTGGTATCAATGTCAGACAAATCATCAGTCACTCCTTCCCTAGACCCACCATGTCCTCCTCCTGAGGAGTCCCCCGAACTGTTTCAGCACAGTGTTGGGTACATGCTCCAGGAGGATGCCCAGCGTTTCGAAGGGTCTGATGATGAAACCCAGCTAGAGGAAGGCAGTAGCGTGAGAGCAGACAGAGGGGATGCTCAAGAAGGACACCAATCTGGCAGTCATGTTCCAGCAGCTGCAGCATACTGCCAGATTGGCTCCAGTGATGAGGAGGGAGGGGATGATGAGGTCAATGACTCCACGTGGGTGCCTAATAGGAGAGAGGAGGAGGAGGAGGATGAGGAGGAGGCACATCTCCAACGAGGCAGGATGCCCTTTGGTGGCCAGCGTAAGGGCAGTACACCGACGGAATCACACCGCAGAGCTCCGCCTGTGCAGGGCGCTGCCTCTGCCCGTCATTCAAAAAGTTCTTTGGTGTGGGCCTTTTTTGAGGCTAGTGCATCAGATCGCACAGCTGCTGTTTGCAACATATGTCTCAAGCGTATATCGCGTGGCCAAAACATCAGCCGCTTGGGTACCACATGCCTGACCAGACATATGTTGACCTGCCATGCAGCTCGTTGGCAAGCCTACCTCAAAGACCCACACCAAAGAACCAAGCGGACCTCTCCTTGCACCGCATCAGCTGGGATCTCCAACCCTACTATAACTTCAGTCCTCTCTGAAACATGCACTGAGAGGAATGAAGGTGTAGAATTAGGTGTGTCACAGCCAAGTACTTGCGCCCACTCTGCTAGCAGTACACCGACGTCCGATTCTAGCAGGCAAATTTCCCTGCCCCAGCTGCTGGACCGTCGAAAGAAGTTCACTCCCAGCCATCCACATGCCCAGCGGTTGAATGCTAGCTTGGCTAAATTGCTAGCGCTTCAACTGCTGCCTTTTCAGTTGGTAGACTCGGCCCCCTTCCGTGAGTTTGTGCAATGTGCGGTTCCTCAGTGGCAGGTTCCCAAACGCCACTTTTTCTCACGGAAGGCTATTCCGGCTCTCTACCGGCATGTGGAAGGCAATGTCTTGGCCTCGCTGGACAGGGCGGTCAGCGGTAAGGTGCATATTACCGCTGACTCATGGTCCAGCAGGCATGGACAGGGACGTTACCTTTCTTTCACGGCCCATTGGGTCACTCTTTTGGCAGCTGGGAAGGATTCAGGACAAGGTGCAGTAGTGTTGGAGGTTGTCCCACCGCCACGCCTCCAAAATGCTACTACTGGTTGTGACACACCTCTCTCCTCCACCCTCTCCTCTTCTTCTTCCTCCATGGCCTCTTCCTGTGGTTTGTCCTATGAACCAGCGGTGCTCCGTAGCCGTTCACGGGGCTACGCAAGTACGCAGGCAAAAAGATGCCATGCCGTGCTTGCGCTGGTGTGTTTGGGGGACAGAAGCCACACTGGGGCAGAGGTCCTGTCTGCTCTGCAGGGCCAGGCCGAGAGGTGGTTGACGCCACGCCAGCTTAAGCCAGGAATGGTGGTTTGCGACAATGGCACCAACCTCCTCTCCGCCCTCCGACAGGGACAACTGACCCATGTGCCCTGTGTGGCTCACGTCCTTAACCTGGTGGTGCAGCGCTTCTTGGGCAGGTACCCGGGCTTACAGGATGTCCTGAGGCAGGCCAGGAAAGTCTGTGTGCATTTCCGCAGATCTTATAATGCCAGTGCTCGCCTGGCTGAGCTGCAAAAGGAGTTGAACCTGCCCAAGAACCGCCTTATATGTGACATGCCCACCAGGTGGAACTCAACGTTGGCCATGCTGCAGCGGCTGCACACGCAGCAGAGGGCCATCAATGAGTACCTGTGCGACTACGGCACCAGGACAGGGTCAGGGGAGCTTGGTTTTTTTTCTCCACGCCAGTGGGGCATGATCAGGGATGCATGCACTGTCCTGGCACCATTTGAGGAGGCCACGAGGATGGTGAGCAGTGACAGTGCATGCAT
Organism: Rana muscosa; assembly: GCA_029206835.1. Lineage (NCBI taxonomy): Eukaryota > Metazoa > Chordata > Amphibia > Anura > Ranidae > Rana > Rana muscosa. The sequence continues at coordinate 626,829,828 of CM055117.1, read as the reverse complement.
CAGTGACACTGTACCTCTTGTCCACCTGTTGGAGCACACGCTGCGTGGAATAATGGACAGGGCACTTGAGGCAGAACAGAGGCAGGAAGAGGAGGACTTCCTTGCCTCTCAAGGCCCCCTTTACCCAGACAGTGTTCCTTCTGTCCCACCCATCGCACAGGAAGAGGAGGAGGAGGAGGAGGAGGAGGAGGAGGAGGAGGAGGATTGTGTCAGCATGGAGGTGGAGGCTGGCACTCAGCATCATCAGCAGCAGTCTTTTAGGGATGATTTACAGTCCCAAGAAACCAGTGGACTTGTACGTGGCTGGGAGGAGGTGGCTGCGGATCATGTCGTCCTTAGTGACCCAGAGGACTCCGGAGCGAATGCCTCAGCAAACCTACGCTGCATGGCCTCCCTGATCCTGCAAAGTCTGCGGAAGGATCCTCGTATTCTTCGGATCAAGGAGAGGGACCATTACTGGCTGGCCACTCTCCTTGATCCACGGTACAAGGGTAAGGTTGCGGACCTTATGTTACCGTCGCAGAGGGAGCAGAGGATGAGACAACTCCGGGAGGCCTTGCAGAAAGGTCTGTGCAACGCGTTCCCAGAGACTGGGAGGTTGCAAACTCCTGGTCCTGGACAACGAGTTGCTGAGGCTTCGGCCAGTCAAAGAAGGAGCGGTGGGGAAGGTGGCCGTCTGACCGATGCGTTCAGACAATTCTTTAGTCCGCAGCCCCAAAGTATGATCGGTTCCAGCAACCATCGCCAGCGTCTGATAAACATGGTGCAGGAATATCTAGGGGCAAGGTCAGACTTGGACACCTTCCCCACCGAAAATCCTCTGGCTTACTGGGTCTTGAGGATGGATCACTGGCCAGAGCTTGCACAGTATGCAATTGAGCTACTGGCCTGTCCTGCATCCAGCGTTCTTTCGGAACGCACATTCAGTGCTGCTGGAGGATTTGTCACGGATCACAGGGTGCGCCTGTCCACCGACTCGGTTGATCGACTGACTTTCATCAAGATGAACCAGTCTTGGATCACCACCAGCTACCACACACCTGATGCTGATATAACAGACTAATTGATTTTAAAATGTCACATCCCTTCAAGACTGATGCTGATGCTGAGTGCCTGTGCTGTTATGTTGACTGGCTATCCTCCTCCTCCGAGTCCTCAATGATACGATTGATGATGATAGCTTGGAAGATCATTTTTGTTTATGGGTGCCGCCACCAGTGCCTAACGCCCAATTTTTCAGCCCCTGTTTAACAGGGGCGTGTAATTACAATTTTTGAAGCAATACTTTGCAACAGGGCTCATTGCTGTGCTCCAAGTACAGTATCTGTGAGGAGTTGCAGTGTTGTGCCACCAGTGCCTAAGGCCCAATTTTTCAGCCCCTGTTTAACAGGGGCGTGTCATTACAATTTTTGAAGCAATACTTTGCAACAGGGCTCATTGCTGTGCTCCAAGTACAGTATCTGTGAAGGGTTGCAGTGTTGTGCCACCAGTGCCTAAGGCCCAATTTTTCAGCCCCTGTTCAACAGGGGCATGTAATTACAATTCTTGATCTAATAATTCACAGCAGGGCCCATTGCTGCACCCACCAAGAGTAACTGTCAGGGCTTACAGTGTTGTGGCACCAGCACCACCATCAAAGGCCCAATTTTTACTACCACTGTTCAACAATTATATGTAATTAAAATTCCTGATATAATAGTTGACAGCAGGGCGTTCCAGCACCAACCAAGAGTAACTGTGAGTGCTTACAGTGTTGTGCCAACACCAACAACTAAGGGGCCTATTTCTGCAGAGTATATACGGCAGGTCCCTACTTTCAAACATCCAACTTACAAACGACTCCTACTTGCAAACGCAAGAAGACAACAGGAAGTGAGAGGAAATCTACCACTAGGAAGGAAAATTCTCTCCTGTAAGAATAAATATGGGAGAAAGGTGTCTCCTCTGTACTGATGCTTTATCAGCAATCCTTGTTTCAAGAAAAACACCACATTTCAAAAACAGTTGTCATTAGGACGGAAAGTGAGGTGAAATGTTCTGAACAGGGGCACAGACAGCAAAACAAATGTTACAGGGGTGATAACCCTTACCTATGTTTTCCAAAAAGTTTAAAAATAGATTTTTGGTCTGGAGCTACACTTCAACAATGTACCTGTTCAAAATTACAAACAGATTCTACATAAGAACAAACCTACAGTCCCTGTCTTGTATGCACCGCCTGTATACGGCTGTTCAGAGTATATAGGGCCTTTTTTATTTTATGTGCGGGGTTCCCCTTAATATCCATACAAGACCCAAAGGGGCTGGTAATGGGCTGGGGTAGGGGGGGGGGTCATGGGGTAGCTATGCCATTTTTCTTAAAGATTTTCATCCATATTACCGGGACCAGACATTACATTAAAGCCGCAAGCAGTTTTAAATGGCTTTTTTTTCCTTTAGAAGTGTCATTTTGTGCAGGGACAGTTCTAAACACGGGAAACACGTGGCACTTCACAGGCATACTTTAGACACCCCCCAGGTACGATATTTAAAGGAATATTTGACTTTTTTTTTTTCACTTTATGCATCATTAAAATGACTGCTCCCGGAAAACGACCGTTTTTAAAACTTATTTTTGCATTGATACATGTCCCCTGGTGCAGAACCCGGGTTCCCAAACCCTTTTTAGGACAATAACATGCATAATAGTTTTTATAATTAGCACTTTAGAATTCGAACGTTCGCATCCATTGTATTTAATAGGGTTCTAATGTTCGTTCGAACTTTCGGTCCGTTCGCGGGTTCTGGTGCGAACCGAACCCGGGGGTGTTCGGCTCATCACTAATTACTCGCTGTAGGTTTTCGATACAAAGAGCTAGATAGTAGTCCATTAGCATCTTTGTGGATTGTGACATCCAGAAAGGTAATGGACTCTGCATGATGAGTCATCGTAAATGTTAGGTTGAATGCATTTTGGTTTAATTCACTCATGAAATTTTGTAGCTCTTCAGGTGTCCCACCCCAAATTACAAAGATATTGTCCAGATATCTATGCCAGGCCACTACTTTCTCCATATAACGGCGCATGGAGTCGAATAGGGACAGCATCCGCTCACACGAAGTCCCCATCGCAACCCCCTGTACATGGAGGAAGAATGCGCCGCCAAAGGAAAAGTAGTTGTGGTTTAGTATGAAATCCAGGGCATCGACCAGGAAAAGATTTTTCTTTTGTTCGAATCTACTGTTCTGCGAAATCACATGTTTAATACATGCAAGCCCTCTATCATGAGGTATCGAACAGTACAGGGCCTCTACATCCAAAGCCACCAAGATGGACATAGGAGGGACACATAGACCGTCTATGATTTGCAGAAGGTGCATGGTGTCCTTTACGTAACTGGGAATTTGTAGTACGAATGGTGGGAGGTGTCCATCTATGAACTGACTCAGTTTTTCTGTCAGGGAACCGTTGCCTGAAATTATCGGACGGCCAGATGGTTTGTTCATATCTTTATGCAACTTAGGTAGTGCATAAAAGGTAGGAGTACGTGGTAAAGTAGTTTTAATGTATTCCCACTCCATCTTCGTGAGTACATTAGACATGAAAGCCTGATCGATAAGTCTGAGGAAGTCTAAATTTAATTTTTCTTTTTTATTAGAGGAGATCTTACAGTACCACTGTACATTAGACAGTATTTTATTGAGGATCTCTTTATATTGTTCATTATTGAGAATGACAATATTACCTCCCTTGTCCAAAGGTTTTACAACTATTGAAGGGTTAGAGGACAAGTTTTTTAGGGCTTCCCGTTCAGCTGGATTCAGGTTGTACTGTCTATCTCTGACCACGTTGATTTTTCTGATTTCATCACATGTGAGTTTCACAAAAGCCAATACATTAGGGTTAGTATTAAGAGTTGGGAATTTATCTGATTTCTTCTTGAAGGTACGTATAGGGGTATTTGGAAGTTCCGATTGATCGAAGCAACCGAGTAATTCCTCCAGGTCGATTCGATCAATTAGATATGGGGGTTCATTCTCATCCAAAAGTGATATTAAATTATCTAGAGCATCCAGTTCCCTGGAATCAAATTTAGGTTGTTGGGGAATATCTTTAGAATAAAGTTGTTTTAGTATGAGTTTCCGTGCAAAGAGTTGGATATCTTTAGTCACGTCAAAATGGTCCATATCCTGATTAGGGTAAAAGCTTAGACCCCGAGATAGTACTGAAATCTCCAGGTCATTAAGGGTATAAGAGGAAAGGTTGACCACATTGAGGTTACTGTCTTTTTCAAATACGCTAGATCAGGGTTTCTCAACTCCAGTCCTCAAGGCGCCCCAACAGGTCATGTTTTCAGGCTTTCCATTATTTTGCACAGGGGATGTAATCAGTTTCACTGCCTTAGTAATTACCACAGCTGTTTCATCTGAGGGAAATCCTGAAAACATGACCTGTTGGTGCGCCTTGAGGACTGGAGTTGAGAAACACTGCGCTAGATTGTGCGTTTTGATCCGTCATACCTCGACATTGTCGGGGTTCTTGACTAAAAAATTCCCCTGAATTGAGGGGTCATTCGCCGCAATGTTAGATACCCCCATTGAGCCGCTTTCTTCCGAGTGAGTGAAAGATAGACCACCACCACCTAGAATACCTGCCACCGAAAGTGAGGTTGAAGGTCCCATCAGTGTGAGTGAATCAGTGATGTGTTTCTTTTTCTGTTTCTCCTGTGAACCGGTTCCTCCAGAGGTTCTCTTGGTTTTCCGTGACTTTTTCTGTCTGTCTGATCCTTTTGAGGAAATAGAGGAAAGAGATGAAGCATTAGACAGTGCTATACTAGCTTTACCTGTTTTGGGAGGTTAGTTTTTATTATTGGTTCTAGCGTTTTTCCAAACATAAGCTTTTTTCTCCTGAAAAGCAAATTTATCCCTATGGAATTTCTTTTCCTTTTTGACAAGAATTTCGCGGTTAAATTGCTCTAAGTGCTTGTGTAGTTCTTTTGTCACATTTTCCATATAGGGAATGATCTTTAAAGGGGGTTAATTGTTTGTATAAAGCATCTAGTTCCTTATCAATTTCTCCCAAATTCCTCTGGTATTCCTCAATCAATATGGACATCATGCCCTGTGAGCACCTGGAGAGGTTAGCCTCCCATGCGCTTTTGAAATCAGGGTTCATGTTGTCCAAAATAGGGAAAATTTGGATTCTCAGTCCAAAGGGGTTCATTTCATATTTAATATACTGCTGGAAAGAGTGTATGTGCCAGTGATATGCAGATTTTTTCTCCATAGCTCGCCTTAGGTTAAAAAACACAGGAGAGCTCTGTATCCTTTTTCTCCTTTTGAGTGAAATTAGTGTAAAAGCCCAGCATGGTAGACTCCCAATTATTGCTAGCATAATTAGTCATTATTGAAAAGAAAATTATACAATAAGAAGAAGTATAAAGAAAGTTTTTCTCCAATGAAAAATAATCTTATTGAAGTATTATCAAGAAAGTCTCTGCTACTAAGAGCGAGGAAGTGGGTGTTTTCCACCCGGGATTTGTATAGTTTAGGAGTGTAGCAGGGACTGACTTGATTAGTAGACAGATTAGATTAGTAAGCCCTGTACATAGGGGCCGAATATCAGACAAAATCACCCGGTACAGTAGATACTGGCTGACATTTCGACCCGTGTGTACAGCACTTTGTTCGACAGAAGCCAATCTCACTGCTGGCTTCTATCAAACGAGCATGCTGGAAAACCAGCAACCGATCGACATCCAATCAGCGCTCTCAGCCAATGGCACTGACTGGTGTGTTCTGGCAGGGGTGCAGTCCCCTTGTCAGCACACAATAGCACAGCGGGGAGATCACTGTACTCAGTGGCGTAGCTAGCACATCTGGCACCCGGGCTTGACATTTTTTTGCACCCCCCCCCCAAGAAAAATGGTATGTGGCAATATAGCTGCACCATGCCAAAACTGTGGGTGTGGTCAGACTGCATCAACAGTGGGAGGGGCTTAAAGGGTAAAGTAAAGTTATACTTACCTGCTCTGTGTAGCGGTTTTGCACAGAGCAGCTTGGATCCTCCTCTTCTTGGATCCCTCACTGACACAGCTGGCCCCTCCCTCTTTCTGGGTGCCCCCACAGCAAGCAACCTTTCCTATAGGGGCACCCAAGCAGGCACTCTCCCGAGCCGCAGCTCTGTGTGTCTATTCACACACAGAGCCATGGTTCGACTCCGCTTCTTCCATCTTCCGATTGGCTCACTGGCTCCGATTCACAGCAATGTGAGCCAATGGCTCCCGCTGCTGCCAAAAGCCAATCAGGAGTGCGAGTCCCCAGACAGCCAAGGCTCTCTTGGACATTGCTGGATCGAGAAGGGGCTCAGGTATTAGGTGGGGCTGGGGGGGCTGCTGCACACAGGTTTTTTACCTTCATGCATAGAATGCATGAAGGTTATAAATCTTGTTCCTTTACAACCACTTTAACAAAAAATGTGCTGTACTTAGAATGCAGTAGTTAGGAGTAAGAAATGTAAAACACAGTGAGGGGAAATGATCAAAATTGGTGCAGTCAGAATTTGGAACAACTGTGCATGGCAACCAATCGGCTTCTATTTTCAGTTTGCTCAGCTTTAAAAAGGAAAGCTATGAGCTGATTTGTTGTCATGCACAGCTGTTCCAAACTCTGTCTGCTCTAGTTTTGATAAATTCCCCTAAAGGCTCATTCAGACAGGCGCTGAGACAGGTCCTGTATGCTGAGCCACTTTTTGCTGCATCTGCGTCCACCAGAGAGCTTCACCTGCAGACACTATGTTTGGATACATGCATCCCTTTCTGTCTGCGTATCAAATTTTGACATTCGACTATGTCCATGCAGCTGCTGTGTCCCAATTGACTTTGACTGGACTGCCTGTACAGGGATGCACAGAACACCATGCATCCCCATGCAGTACACAGCCATCACACTGGGCATATGCTCCATGTGAATGAGGACTAATTGTCATGTGGGCCAGATAGCAGGAAAGAGGAGTCCAGGGCCTCCAGACACCACCTCTCCTAATCCTGGACCTCCAGGCGCCCCCTCACCTAGTCTAGTATCTCCCTTTGCCGCACAAACCATCATTTCCTAGCCAATGGCTTCCCCTGCACCCCCCCACCCCCAGTCCAGGGCCTCCTCTGCACTCCTCTCCCAGTCCATGGCCTCCTTTACAGCCCACACAAAGTTAGGAGCCTCCTCTACACCCTGCTCTCCAAATCCAGGTCCTTCATCAACCCACACTTTTCAAGTCCAGGGCCTCTTCTACAACCCTCCATTCCAGGGCCTCCGGTGTACTCCCCTTTTAGTCCAGGGCCTCCTCTTCACCCCTACCCCCCCCCCCCAGTCCAGGGCCTTCTTTGAAGCCTCCCCTACTTTGATATGCCTCACGCAGAAAAGACATAGGCTGTTTGGGCGCTGGGCAGGACTAGGAGGGAGACCTGTCTGTCCATTGCACTTGATCGGGCGGCAGTGACACCTTAATGCCGCGTACACATGAGCGTTTTTAATGTCATCGAAAAAAACTGCATTTTTCTCGACGTGATTTTTCGTGTTTCCTCTCAAGCCTGCCTTGTCTACACACTATCGTGAAAAAAAATGTTCGAATAAAGCGCGGTGACGTACAACACGTACAACGCCACTATAAAGGGGAAGTTCCATTCGGATGGCGCCACCCTTCATGTTAGTAAAGTTTGTTTCGCGCTTTTCAGCCTTGTGCTTTTCAGTCCGTTACAGCGTGACGAATGTGCTATCTCCATTACGAACGCTAGTTTTACCAGAACAAGGGCTCCCATCTCATACTTGATTCTGAGCATGCGCATTTTTTTTCACGTTGTTAAAGCTCACACACGGACGTTTTTCATGACGAGAAAAACGACAATGTAAAAAACGACGTGAAGAATTAGAGCATGTTCCAATTTTTTTCGTTGTGATTCTCTGCGTTTTTCTCGTCGGGAAAAATTCTGGAAAGCCCACAACACGATAATTTTTAATGACCATTTAAAAAAATGAAATTTTTCTCGTCATTAAAAACGGTCGTGTGTACGCGGCATTAGAACAGCGGTTCCCAGTGCAGGTGGGGGCGGCACCCCTGGTGGTGCCCCCCCTAGTTTCACTCCTGACTGTTGTAGCGGTCTCACCCGCTCTCTCTCCCTTCTTCTTCTTGGCTGGTTTACTCGTCTAGGGGGACAAGAGAGAGGGGTGAGGTGCTGCCACCAGCTCGCGCCTTTTATGTGTGTAGAGGTTTAAGCTAAAATCTTTACCTTGGGGTCTGCGTCCCTGTCCAGAGCTTCCACTTCAAATATGACAGGTAGATAGGTGAATGTAGAACACTTTGCTCCCAGAAAAGTAAGCCCACACCAGGTGACAGTACAACATCTATATTAATTTCCGCAGAGATAAATATGCCTTTTTGCAAGCAGACAGGTTGATACAAACACGAACTTGGTGGGGAGAGGGTTCAGGCACAATCCTTTCGGATCAGAGAAGATGTTAAGAGTTCACAACAACTTTTGGCGCATGGTCGCTGCCACCGACCGTGAGGTTGGTCCTTGCCACAGACCGGGTGAACCATGAGGTCTCTGCCACAGACCTTAGGATAGGCCTCTGCCACCGACCTGATGTAGCTGGGTCTCTGCAAAGACCATAGAACATGAACTACCTTCTAATGGCGACCCCTGTTAGGGAGATGATCCATCCCGGACGGTCCCCAGAGGCCTGCACTGTCACCAGCCAATGCTGCGCTGGATCTTCAGACCAGGTCACCTCCCTGGTTCTCCTCGCCCAAGACTCGGGTCCCCTCACTCAGTGGGCCCCTAGGTATCTTCTCCCATACGGGACCCAGTCGAAGGTACTGGGCCCCAGGTCCTGGCTAGTACCTCACCCCAGGCTGAAGGTGCCTGGGATGGAACTCGAACTCCCTCGCACCCAGGCCGAGGGCACCTGGGCGCGGACGAACAAAACAGCAGCCCCCAGGCTGAAGGTGCCTGGGGCTCGGACCTCGTGCGAAAGATGTCCGCCTCTTTATACCCTCTCCCAGCAGGCACAGCGGGTTCCCTGCCCCGCCATACTACTGCCGCGAGAGGACACAAAGGGCACGACCCTACAATGATGGTTCAACCCCAGCCCAAGGCGTCAGCGCCACCCAGGGGCCGCAAGGAACTGAACACCATTATATCCTCCACGAACCAAATTGGCCATAGATCCCTAACAATTAGTGTATTTGGGCCATGCTACCACCCAGATACTCCCCCTAAATGTTATCCTCCGCTACACACACCCCCCGGCAGATAGACACTGGTCCCCAGTGTCTGGAACAAGCCATGCTCCAAAGGGAGCCAACATAGACCCGATCCAGGGACTAGCTTCTCAAAAAAAAACACCATCAAAAATAATTTGAAAAAAAACTTGGAAGTTGTGGCTGAACCCAACAGGGAAAGGGAAAGGTGAACATGAGGGAAACACTCATTATAAATGCACATCACATAACACACAAATGGCATTCTCCCCTCCCACATCACTAACTAACACCCGCCCATTCTCAGCAGTCTTGACCGATGTTCTCCTGCAAAGGGAAGAAAAAAAGAAACAACACACAATTCCTAAACACATTGTGTGAGTGTTGGAGAGAAAAAGATCTCTCCGAAAAGAAACCTCTTTCCTTCCAAGAAGTGTGTGATGCAATGTGATGAACGGTGCACAACACTGCCACCTGGTGACAGCGCTGCGGTAAAAGCACTTGTGAAATCCAGGTTCTTCTCTGTACTGTGGCCCTGACTACACCCCAAAGTCCTAATTATCTTTGCGGTGGAAGGCAGAGGGAGACCAACATAAAACACAACTGCTCCCATGCCTCCAAAGAGTAGAACACCCCTAGACAGGGTACAGTTCCAGAGTTCCGGAATGTTCAGCAATGAAAAACAAACAGGAGTCTTTCCTCCTACAAGTAAAACCTTGGATGCAGCAGCACAAGAGGTTTCAAATATCGATCAAAGGTCTCCATATGATACTCCACATCTTCCCCATCTTTCCGACAGATAACAACCCGGTCAGCAAGGATATGCCGACCCAACATCCACTCTGCCTTGCAGTCCTTAAACCGCTTTGAAGCTGTGGGTGAACATGCGAGGTAGCAACGGGCATGGGGCACTTTAATGTGTGTCCATACAAAGTCATTGTACCACCGCTGCCGGCAGGCCTCTACCTCGTACAACAACTCCTTGGACAAATACGGGTACTCCCACCTGTACTCACTGGCAACCTTTTGGCAGAAAAGTCTCTGTAGCCTGGACAAGGGTGGCATCGTGGAGCGGACTCCCTTACCAGGCAGGACAATCGACTCTGGGTGCCGAGGTGCCTTGACCACCTCCAAACTGAGGGTAGGTGCCCGCAGCGGCACTCTCTTCACCTGAGCAGATGGCGCAGGTAACTCTGGGGGCGGAAGGGCAAGCAGGGGACCGGATCCCTCCTCAGGCACCGAGGCCTCCACCCGGGGTGTACTATCCCCTGTAGACATGGGTGAGTCCCTAGGTGCACGGGACGAGGCCAGGGGTACTTTGTCCCAACCCTTCCGTTCAAATAGTTCATCTATTTGTCCATCATCATCTGCATCGGAGATCGACTCCAGGTCGGAGGTGTCATACTCCTCTGCGGGTAGGTAATTCCCTGTAGATACGGAATCACCCCCTCCCGCGGGCTCCAGTAACTGTGGATCCCCGACACCTCCAACAAAACACCAAGTCCCGTTCCCTGGCTTACCTCGGCCGATACTTGAACATAGAGGTCTGGGAATTTTCCCACTGGATCCATCCGGGCCAGGCAAGCGCAGGGGTTGTCCTCCATCTCGGCCGCTGGAAGCTTTAGTGAAACCGACCTTCCTTTTGGGCGCTGGGAGTAGGGAATCTGTGGTGACAGAAGCAGCATCTTTGGCTTTTAAATCCTCCGTCCATTTGTTTGCGACTTCCACGGAAGTCTCTGCAGTGCGCGGGGGAATGGCTGTGCAAGCTCTGACTTCTCCTTGTAGAGTGGTGGCGCCTGTTAGGCAGTTGAGGTGGAAGGCTCGCGGCCTTTCTATTGGTTGCTCCACTTCAAATATGAACTCGACACAGGCCTCGCAGCGACCGAATGGCTTTAGCTGTACCACCAGTCCCGAACAGCCGGGACAAATCATACCCAGGGCCTCAACGTCCTTGCATGTGTACAGGGCGAATCGTCCCCGGGGCTTGAGCCGAATCCCCATATCCATAGCGGAGACAGCAACGGGGGTTGTCCTTGTGGTAGATGCAGTGGGAACCCATGATGCGGTAGAAAGCATGCGTTGACTGCTCCATCGCACACTGAAGAACTGGCCCAAAGTCTCCACGTGTATCTCCACACATGGCCAGACTCCTCCCCTTTGGTGCAACACTTTGCGGGCCTTTTCCTCGTCACACCCACGAACTGAGCAGGGAGGGTGTGACTCGTGGCGCGCCGACCAACATGGCCGACCTCCTCGGAACTTTTCTGGGGGGTAAAAGTCAAGTTTTGGCAGCTTCAGCTCCATTGACATAGAACACAAATCCCGGACTCAGAGCCCCCACGTGTAGCGGTCTCACCCTCTCTCTCTCCCTTCTTCTTCTCGGCTGGTTTACTCATCTAGGGGGACTAGAGAGAGGGGTGAGGTGCTGCCACCAGCTCGCGCCTCTTATGTGTGTAGAGGTTTAAGCTAAAATCTTTACCTTGGGGTCTGTGTCCCTGTCCAGAGCTTCCACTTCAAATATAACAGGTAGATAGGTGAATGTAGAACACTTTGCTCCCAGAAAAGTAAGCCCACACCAGGTGACAGTACAACATCTATATTTATTTCTGCAGAGATAAATATGCCTCTTTGCAAGCAGACAGGTTGATGCAAACACGAACTTGGTGGGGAGAGGGTTCAGGCACAATCCTTTCGGATCAGAGAAGCTGTTAGGAGTTCACAACAACTTTTGGCGCACGGTCGCTGCCACCGACTGTGAGGTTGGTCACTGCCACAGACCGGGTGAACGATGAGGTCTCTGCCACAGACCTCAGGATAGGCCTCTGCCACCGACCTGATGTAGCTGGGTCTCTGCAAAGACCATAGAACATGAACTACCTTCTAATGGCGACCCCTGTTAGGGAGATGATCCATCCCGGACGGTCCCCAGAGGCCTGCACTGTCACCAGCCAATGCTGCGCTGGATCTTCAGGCCAGGTCACCTCCCTGGTTCTCCTTGCCCAAGACTCGGGTCCCCTCACTCAGTGGGCCCCTAGGTATCTTCTCCCATACGGGACCCAGTCGAAGGTACTGGGCCCCAGGTCCTGGCTAGTACCTCACCCCAGGCTGAAGGTGCCTGGGATGGAACTCGAACTCCCTCGCACCCAGGCCGAGGGCACCTGGGCGCGGACGAACAAAACATGAAGGTGCCTGGGGCTCGGACCTAGTGCGAAAGATGTCCGCCCCTTTATACCCTCTCCCAGCAGGCACAGCGGGTTCCCTGCCCCGCCATACTACTGCCGCGAGAGGACACAAAGGGCATGACCCTACAATGATGGTTCAACCCCAGCCCAAGGCGTCAGCGCCACCCAGGGGCCACAGGGAACTGAACACCATTATATCCTCCACGAACCAAATTGGCCATAGATCCCTAACAATTAGTGTATTTGGGCCATGCTACCACCCAGATACTCCCCCTAAATGTTAACCCCCGCTACACACACCCCCCGGCAGATAGACACTGGTCCCCAGTGTCTGGAACAAGCCATGCTCCAAAGGGAGCCAACATAGACCCGATCCAGAGACTAGCTTCCCCAAAAAAAACACCATCAAAAATAATTTGAAAAAAAACTTGGAAGTTGTGGCTGAACCCAACAGGGAAAGGGAAAGGTGAACATGAGGGAAACACTCATTATAAATGCACATCACATAACACACAAATGGCATTCTCCCCTCCCACATCACTAACTAAGACCCGCCCATTCTCAGCAGTCCTGACCGATGTTCTCCTGCAAAGGGAAGAAAAAAAGAAACAACACACAATTCCTAAACACATTGTGTGAGTGTTGTAGAGAAAAAGATCTCTCTGAAAAGAAACCTCTTTCCTTCCAAGAAGTGTGTGATGCAATGTGATGAACGGTGCACAACACTGCCACCTGGTGACAGCGCTGCGGTAAAAGCACTTGTGAAATCCAGGTTCTTCTCTGTACTGTGGCCCTGACTACACCCCAAAGTCCTAATTATCTTTGCGGTGGAAGGCAGAGGGAGACCAACATAAAACACAACTGCTCCCATGCCTCCAAAGAGTAGAACACCCCTAGACAGGGTACAGTTCCAGAGTTCCGGAATGTTCAGCAATGAAAAACAAACAGGAGTCTTTCCTCCTACAAGTAAAACCTTGGATGCGGCAGCACAAGAGGTTTCAAATATCGATCAAAGGTCTCCATATGATACTCCACATCTTCCCCATCTTTCCGACAGATAACAACCCGGTCAGCAAGGATATGCCGACCCAACATCCACTCTGCCTTGCAGTCCTTAAACCGCTTTGAAGTTGTGGGTGAACATGCGAGGTAGCGACGGGCATGGGGCACTTTAATGTGTGTCCATACAAAGTCATTGTACCACCGCTGCCGGCAGGCCTCTACCTCGTACAACAACTCCTTGGACAAATACGGGTACTCCCACCCGTACTCACTGGCAACCTTTTGGCAGAAAAGTCTCTGTAGCCTGGACAAGGGTGGCATCGTGGAGCGGACTCCCTCACCAGGCAGGACAATCGACTCTGGGTGCCGAGGTGCCTTGACCACCTCCAAACTGAGGGTAGGTGCCCGCAGCGGCACTCTCTTCACCTGAGCAGATGGCGCAGGTAACTCTGGGGGCGGAAGGGCAAGCAGGGGACCGGATCCCTCCTCAGGCACCGAGGCCTCCACCCGGGGTGTACTATCCCCTGTAGACATGGGTGAGTCCCTAGGTGCACGGGACGAGGCCAGGGGTACTTTGTCCCAACCCTTCCGTTCAAATAGTTCATCTATTTGTCCATCATCTCCTGCATCGGAGATCGACTCCAGGTCGGAGGTGTCATACTCCTCTGCGGGTAGGTAATTCCCTGTAGATACGGAATCACCCCCTCCCGCAGGCTCCAGTAACTGTGGATCCCCGACACCTCCAACAAAACACCAAGTCCCGTTCCCTGGCTTACCTCGGCCGATACTTGAACATAGAGGTCTGGGAATTTTCCCACTGGATCCATCCGGGCCAGGCAAGCGCAGGGGTTGTCCTCCATCTCGGCCGCTGGAAGCTTTAGTGAAACCGACCTTCCTTTTGGGCGCTGGGAGTAGGGAATCTGTGGTGACCGAAGCAGCATCTTTGGCTTTTAAATCCTCCGTCCATTTGTTTGCGACTTCCACGGAAGTCTCTGCAGTGCGCGGGGGAATGGCTGTGCAAGCTCTGACTTCTCCTTGTAGAGTGGTGGCGCCTGTTAGGCAGTTGAGGTGAAAGGCTTGCGGCCTTTCTATTGGTTGCTCCACTTCAAATATGAACTCGCCACAGGCCTCGCAGCGACCGAAGGGCTTTAGCTGTACCACCCGTCCCGAACAGCCGGGACAAATCATACCCAGGGCCTCAACGTCCTTGCATGTATACAGGGCGAATCGTCCCCGGGGCTTGAGCCGAATCCCCATATCCATAGTGGAGACAGCAATGGGGGTTGTCCTTGTGGTAGATGCAGTGGGAACCCATGATGCGGTAGAAAGCATGCGTTGACTGCTCCATCGCACACTGAAGAACTGGCCCAAAGTCTCCACGTGTATCTCCACACATGGCCAGACTCCTCCCCTTTGGTGCAACACTTTGCGGGCCTTTTCTTCGTCACGCCCACGAACTGAGCAGGGAGGGTGTGACTTGTGGCGTGCCGACCAACATGGCCGACCTCCTCTGAACTTTTCTGGGGGGTAAAAGTCAAGTTTTGGCAGCTTCAGCTCCATTGACACAGAACACAAATCCCGGACTCAGAGCCTCCACGTGTAGCGGTCTCACCCGCTCTCTCTCCCTTCTTCTTCTCGGCTGGTTTACTTGTCTAGGGGGACAAGAGAGAGGGGTGAGGTGCTGCCACCAGCTCGCGCCTCTTATGTGTGTAGAGGTTTAAGCTAAAATCTTTACCTTGGGGTCTGCATCCCTGTCCAGAGCTTCCACTTCAAATATGACAGGTAGATAGGTGAATGTAGAACACTTTGCTCCCAGAAAAGTAAGCCCACACCAGGTGACAGTACAACATCTATATTTATTTCCGCAGAGATAAATATGCCTCTTTGCAAGCAGACAGGTTGATGCAAACACGAACTTGGTGGGGAGAGGGTTCAGGCACAATCCTTTCGGATCAGAGAAGCTGTTAGGAGTTCACAACAACTTTTGCCGCACGGTCGCTGCCACCGACCGTGAGGTTGGTCCCTGCCACAGACCGGGTGAACGATGAGGTCTCTGCCACAGACCTTAGGATAGGCCTCTGCCACCGACCTGATGTAGCTGGGTCTCTGCAAAGACCATAGAACATGAACTACCTTCTAATGGCGACCCCTGTTAGGGAGATGATCCATCCCGAACCGTCCCCAGAGGCCTGCACTGTCACCAGCCAATGCTGCGCTGGATCTTCAGGCCAGGTCACCCCCTGGTTCTCCTCGCCCGAGACTCGGGTCCCCTCCCTCGGTGGGCCCCTAGGTATCTTCTCCCATACGGGACCCAGTCAAAGGTACTGGGCCCCAGGTCCTGGCTAGTACCTCACCCCAGGCTGAAGGTGCCTGGGATGGAACTCGAACTCCCTCGCACCCAGGCCGAGGGCACCTGGGCGCGGACGAACAGAACAGCAGCCCCCAGGCTAAAGGTGCCTGGGGCTCGGACCTCGTGCAAAAGATGTCCGCCCACTTTATACCCTCTCCCAGCAGGCACAGCGGGTTCCCTGCCCCGCCGTACTACTGCCGCGAGAGGACACAAAGGGCACGGCCCTACAATGAGGGTTCTACCCCAGCCCAAGGCGACAGCGCCACCCGGGGCCGCAGGGAACTGAACACAATTATATCCTCCACGAACCAAATTGGCCATAGATCCCTAACAATTAGTGTATCTGGGCCATGCTACCACCCAGATACTCCCCCTAAATGTTAACCCCCGCTACACAGTACTAACATTGAATAGTTAGTACATTGACCTCCTCCCGAGCTGTTTAGCTTTTTTTTGTTCAGCCAACTGGCCTGAACGAAGAAAAACTTACCGTAGTTACCAGGCTTTAGGGTGGTTGTGTACTTACAGAATAACATAAATCCTTAAACACCAACTTAGCGAGGCTCATCATATGCATTTGAAGTCCTGACTTCTAAGTGGTGTATATTCCTGCCCAGTATAGGACTATATATGCAATTAAAGTTGTACAACATACTTGCATTCACCATATGCCACAACTTTGTCATGGAATGAGAGACAGCATCTGCAGACCTAGGGCCATGGATCCCGGTCAGGATGTTCAGTTAACAAACTTGCGACCCCCTATGTATGCTATGAGCGTTCAAAATGACTTTGCCGTCTACTTTATGTCCCCAGAGGGACAAGTTTCATGATTTCATATAATTTGTTTTCATAACCAGTGGACTCGTGAACTGCCTGCAATTTCTTTTGCAGATTGCTTTTTTCCCCACAGAGGGACAAGTGTCTTGAGAAAAGGAATACCTATGTTGTGCATTTCTATCTATTATAAAAAAAAAAAAAGCTTCTAGTAACATAGTTCTTGTGTTGTGTTTTTTGTTTATCTGATAGTTTTTCTCCATTATGCTTCCCAAAATAAAACAATTTTCATGACCTGGCAACCATGACAGTGTGGCAAGCATAATGGTTAGTGTATGTATGTAATAATGTGGTTTTCAATCACAGCACATAGGGTCCTTGATCTTCCATATGGCAGGTTGCTGATGCAGAGCAGCGATTAGATCAGCAACATGGCACAGTAAGTGCGCCTCTACTCACAGGGAATCA
The DNA here is from genome assembly GCA_029206835.1 of Rana muscosa. Lineage (NCBI taxonomy): Eukaryota > Metazoa > Chordata > Amphibia > Anura > Ranidae > Rana > Rana muscosa. The sequence goes on along the minus strand of CM055117.1, from coordinate 626,812,814 downwards.
CTGCAGGGGACTGGAGACTTCCTGTATAGCCAGACAGGATTTCCCGTTTTGTTTTTATTATCATAGGATATGAGTGTACACATGCATAAACTTTATGTAGCGGGTGTTTGCTTTAAGGCCCAGAGACTACCATACCCAGGATGCATTTCCCCTCACAAGGACTGCTGGGGCGGGGTATTTAACCAGGGGGCGGACCGGAGTGCGGTCTCTTTGGACACCGCCCGCCCAGCAAGTGGAACTCTGTGCTGAGTCTGCTGAGAATACAGGGCCTGAAGCCTAGGCCTGTATTACTCCAAAGAGCCTTCCGTACCCACTGAGGAGCCTGAGGGACGTCTCATCCTGCTGCTGTTCTGCTACTACCAGGAAGACCGAAGGCCCGGGTGTCGTGGAATCTGTGTACCAAGACACAGCAACGGAAGATACGGACACGGACTGGTCCGGTTGGGTGAGAGAGCATCTGCTCAGAGAATAATACAGGATCTCTAGACCCAGTAACTGTTGTTCGGAACTAACGTTAGTGTTTGCAGTTGCACGCCGGAGGGACAGTGCATTGAATAATGCTAGTAGATTTATTCTGTGTTCACCAAGTTATCAAACCCCTTTATTCTTGTGGATTACAAATTGTTCCAGAAGTGCACCACCGTTTGCTAGCGAAGATCTTTCTCTGCAGAACTTTCACATAGTACAGTCAGGCCTGACTTAGCAGGGTAGACATTGCTGGGTGCCATTTTGTCCACGAGGGAGAAGAGCTGCAGCGGGGTCCGTTAGTTTCTTGTCACAGGAGTGTATATCTGTCAGTTTGCTAAAATACTCTTTCATTGCAGGGCTCTGCATATGTTTATGTATACTGTTTTACCTGCTTAACCAATATTCTCAGTAAAGTGCCAGGGTTTAGTATACCAGTCGTTTGTGTCATTTACTGTGCAGAAGAAACGGTTAGTGATAGCCATACCATACTGCTGTGTGTCTTTCTTGTGGGATTGTGATGCCAAGAGTCACAGGTTACACAATCCTATCATCCCCTACTAGCTGTGCCAAGGGAGATGAGAGCAAATTGCTGGGGGTTGACAGTGAGTGTTACAGGGCCCGAAACAAATCATTACAGCCTGACAGGGCTGTACACTAGAGATGTGCTCGGGCGTGTTCGGGATCCCACCTGCCTGATCCCGCCAGGAAGCCAACACTGCACACGGCTAATTACAGGCAGTGAGACATTTCCTGATATGTGCAGCTGCAGACCAGGAAATGTCTAACTGCCTGTGATTAGCCGTGTGCAGTGTCAGCTTCCTGGCAGGATCGAGCAGTTGGGAAAAGTCTGAGCCCATTCCTACTGTACAAATGCTGCTACCACAATGCTTTGCTTTGTGACCTCAACATTTTTAACAGGGGCTATAGAGTTTGACAGGTGGCTGTCAAACTCACCTATTGAGATTGGGGCCATACCAAAACTGCACGCCAAATGCTTGGCTCGCAGTTGCTCCGTGGTTCTGCAATGTAAAAATGTAATTCAGCAATTTTAAAAAGGTAAAAGTGAAAAAGAAAAAAAGGTGTTAGGAGGCAGCAGTTGCGCCTTGCAAGCCACTGCTATACCACCCTCTGAAAAGCGATCCACCGTGGACCACATTTCAGAGTGTGGTAAGCATTACTGCCAGTGAAAAAGAGCCCTTTGGGGGTTATTTACAAAAGGCAAATCCCCTTTGCACTACAAGTGCAAACTACAAGTGCAAAGTGCACTTGTAATTGCACTGAAAGTGCACTTGGAAGTACAGTCACTGTAGATCCGAGGGGGACATGCAAGAAAAATAAAAAACAGCATTTTAGCTTGCACATGATCAGATGATAAAATCAGCAGAGCTTCCCCTCATTTCAGATCTACCCCTCAGATTTACAGCGACAGCACTTCCAAGTGTACTTTCAGTGCAATTTCAAGTGCAGTTTGCACTTGTAGTGCAAAGTGGATTTGCCTTTTGTAAATAACCCCCAATGTGTCTTTATTTTTCTGTCTTAGAGATTGTTCTCTGAAGTTGGTGTGTTGGTGTGTTTGAGCAGATACAGCACTTTTTTAAATTAATAGATTACAACAGGTAATGTGCAGCACCCTTTACCTTAGGTAGGTTGCTAGAGTAGTGTGTTTTTTCATAAGTTTAGGCCAATATGTATTCTGCTACATACTTTTGGTAAATTTTTTTTGCAATAAGCGTATATTGATTGGTTTGCGCAAAAGTTAAAGCGTCTACAAAATAGGGGGTATATTTATGGCATTTTTATTATAATTTTTTTTTTTTTTACTAGTATTGCCGGTGATCAACGATTTTTAGCGGGATTGCGGTGGACAGATCAGACACTTTTGACACTTTTTTGGAACCATTGACATTTATATATCGATCAGAGCTACAAATAGCCACTGATCACTGTATAAATGTCACTGTCAGGGAAGGGGTTAACACTAGGGGGTGATCAAGGGGTTAAGTGTTCCCTAGGGAGGTGTTTATAACTGTGGGGAGAGTGGACTGACTTTGAGTAGAGAGATTGCTGTTCCTGATCACTAGAAACAGTAGATCTCTCTCTACTTCCCTGACAGAACAGGGATCTGTTTGTTTACATTGACAGATCCCTGTTCTGTCTCTCTGAGGAGCGATTGAGGGTCATCGGCGGACATCGCGGCTACCGGCCACGCGCATCGGCTCCGGAATCGCGCATGCCCCCTATAGCTTTTAAAGTGGCCGACGTACTCCTATGGCAGTTGGCGCAACTGCGCCAACCTGCCACAGTATAATGACGGCGGCTGGTCTGCAAACGGTTAAATGTATGTAATGTATTTATATTGGCAGGCATAATTTTTATTATTTTAATGTAACAACATCTTAATGCTGCATTTCAACACTATCTATATACAATAACCTACACTGCAGGTATTAATGTGTCTTTTTTATTAAAGACCTGCAGACCATTAATACATGAAAGATGAAAAGATCTCTTTGAATATACTCCTTGTTGGCTATCAGAAGTAATTAGACTTTTCTAATTAAAGGAATGTCTTGATGTGGGTTAACAGCGGACATTTACTTAAGCCTGAAAAAAAGTAAATAAATAAATACCCATTAAGATGATCATTAACACAGAACGTAAATTAAAAATCAATATAATTATTTTTAATGGCAGTAATTTCTGTTACGTGAAAAAAACTTGCTGATGAACTAGTAGCCGACCAAAACACTCAGCTTATTACTAGATAATTGCCCTCTTCAGTGCTGCATGCTTGCACCACCTAGAGATTTGCATATGGTGGAGATAATTTTACCATGATCACTGTTCCACTAATTTGCAAAAGCTATTCATTATTCAGCATGATGTAATTGTGGGTTAGTGTGAAACCAATAACTCTAGAAATATCATATTGCAGGCAAGTAACTTAATAGGTTTACTATTTAGAAAATAGAGCAGTTCTAATTGCAGTGTAGAAGGAAATCATTTGATGACATAAACAGAATTTTTTTCCTACAGGCTTGATCCAAGCTATTGATGAATTTGTTTGGAAATTAATTGTATATACTAAAAATGATTACGCAACAATAGATTTATTTATCCTAATAAAAATCTTTGTAGGTAAATTCTTAAAGGAGAAGTGTAGCCAAAGCTATTTTGGCTATATTTCTCCTGTAGGTCACAGGAGTTCAGTTCGTTCTGCACCCTTGTGATCAGTTTTCAGCCAACGGTTGGCTAAAGTCCACTGTTGGCTGACATCACTCAGCTGGTCCAGGTGTTTGGGATCCACTCAGAAGCTTGGACCGGCATCTGGCTCAGCCTCTCAGTAATTCACTGAGCGCTTGATCCATCCCCTCCTGCTACCTCCACAGTCCAGCACTCCAGTGAGCGTTGGAGGGCAGAGCAATGTTTGCCCAGCTCTCACTGCAGAGACAGCGGGGGACAGCTGCATCCACTTAGGTGAGTATAAATGTTTGGGGGTTTTTTAAGTTCATACTTCTCTTTTTACAGGTTTTCTATGGTGACACTGTAACAAGGAAGGAAAACACTGTTTCTTAGTTCATATATTGGTTTCCAAGTAAAAACAATATCTTTCCTGCCTTGAGGCACGTGTCATAGACAGTGGTCCATAGTGGGCACAGGAGCGCCGCCCCCTCTCTCCTGCACCTGTCACTCCTATCTATTGTCGCCGCTGCCGCCCACTATTCAGGTGTCCGGCCCCCTATTGAGCGCTGGCCATCTGAATTACAGCTGTGGGTGTGTTTTGGAAGTGCCTGATTAGAGCAATAGGCTCTAATAGGCTTCCTGATTAGAGCCTGTGGGCTCTAATTGGCTTCCAAGTGGTTAAACAGAGGGCGAACAGGCTGTGCGTTCCCTGTTTAAACAATGCTGTGTTGGGAATTGCTTCCCTAACACTGACCCGCCTCTCAGCCAATCAGGTGCACCAGGTCTGGTTACCGGTCACCTGATTGGCTGAAGTGTCCAATCATAGCAGAGATGACATCGAGGACGGGAGAAGACATCAAGGACTAGGAGGGAGCGTGGAGGAGGACGGCGCTGACCCCAGAAAGGTAAGTGCCAGGCGGGGGGGGGCAAACTGGCTGCATGTGAGGGGGCAAACTGGCTGCATGTGTGGGGGCAAACTGGCTGCATGTGAGGGGGCAAACTGGCTGCATTTGAGGGGGAAACTGCCATCATTTGATGGGGAAACTGGCATCGTTTAATGGGGCAAACTGGCGGCGTTTGATGGGGAAAACTGGTGGCAATTGATGTGCACAGTGGCTGCGTTTGATGGGCACACTGGCGGCAATTTATGTTTTTTTTTCAGTTTGTTTGCGCCCCCCCCCCCCCCAAAAAAAAATTTGAGCACCAGCCACCACTGGTCATAGATTTACTGCATGGTGTCCTTGCACAGCAATACACACACAACTGATTTAGGCTTACCATTCTGTAGGCATCTTCACAAAGCCACATGCAGACCTTAAAATCAGGCTAGCAAGCTCTCCCAGGCAACCCCTTTGCCTCTGTCATATCCCATGTTGCAAAGGTAAGGGGTTGGATGGGAGGACCGCCTCTCCCTCTCTTTGTGGGTAGGTGTCAGGCTAGGTGCAGATAACAGGTAACAGTTCAAATGTGCTGATTATGCAAAGATTTTAATGAACAAGAGCACATATCATGAGCAGGTCTATGCAGAGCAGGTCAGCTGGAACTTGTAGTTTACTGCTGCAGATGAAGATAGCTGTTGGCTGGACCTTGTAGTTCACCGCTGCAGATGAAGGTAGAGGTTGGCAGCCAAGTAGTAATGCTGTCTGGCACTACAGAAGAATCAGGCAAAGCATAGTCTAGGCAAGCTGAGTCCTAACACAGGTAGATCAGAGTCCAAACAGTACCGAATCAGAAGCGAGCAAAGCAGGGTCAAAACTAGCCAGCTCATACACAAAATATACAGAGCAGATATCAGCTGGGTTAAGCAGTAGCACACAAGATAACAACTCTATCACAAGCACTGGTGGTATGCTAATACAGGTGATTTAAAGGTGAGCTGACCAATTAACGTTGTTTCCCATGCAAAAGCTGTGTCAGGTGAGTTTTGCTGGATCTTAAAGGGATCCTAGTACTGACAGTAGGCCAACTTACTTCTGAGGTCTGGTAGGGGCATGGGGTTTTTGTAGAATTGTAGAGTACTCCCATCCCTGCATTTTGGCTTGCAGACAGACAAATAAAAAGGAGGGGGAGATACATCTGTGATGGATGGAAAGGGTGCACTTTCACAGAAATTCGACTTAACGGTAGGGGTATAACGATGTTTCCTTGTTGAAGTGGCAGGATAGATGGGACTGCAGGGGAGATTAACTGTGTTGTACAATTCCTGCTTCTGACAACTGTAAGCTATGCTGTACTCTGCATGCCGTGCTCTACTCTGTATACTGTTGACTGCTGCACTGTTTATGCCAAGTTTTACTTATGTACTTCTGACCACTGCACTCTGTATGCCAGGGTTTCTCAACCTTTTTACCTTCAGGGAACACCTGGCAAAAAGTTTGAGATCTCTGGAACCCTTGAAATAATTTTCAGCTCACAGAACATTGGTGTGATCAGTGAGCTATTGATATAACAAATATTTTTAGAAACAGCATTAAAAAATAGAATAAATATTAAAACGTACCTATTTAATGTGAAACTTGTGCTTGCGTCTTTCCAAACAGATGCTTAGGTCTGAGCAAAACTTCAGATAAATTGTGTGCAGGGGGCAACAGGGCAGAGCATAGGGGGGAAGCATGGCAAAGTATAGGAGTCAGCAGGTTAGAGCACAGATGGGTCAGCAAGGCAGAGTACAGGGGTTCAGCAGGGCACTGTACAGGAGGTCAGCAGGGCAGACTACAGGGGGTCAGGAGGACACCATAAGGAGGGGGGCAGGAGGGCACATTACATAGGGGCAGCAGGGAACATTACATGGGGGGCAGGAGGGTATATAACATGAGGGCACAGCAGGGTACATCACACGGGGATCAGTAGGGCATGATAAATTGGGAACAGCATGGCACATTATGGGGCACAGCAGGGCACAATACATGGGGGGCAGCAGAGCACAATACATGGGGGGCAGCAATTATGGGGCACAGCAGCAAACATTACATCTGGGCAGGAGTGTACATTATGGGGCACATCAAAGCACATTACAGGGGGCCAGCAGGGCATTGTACATGGGGACAACAGGGCACATTATGGGGCACAGCAGGCAATATTACATGGGGGCAAGAGGGCATGTTGTGTGGCATAGCAGGACATATTACATGGGCACAAGAGGGCACACTATGGGGCACCGCAGGGCAAATTACATGGTGGTAGGAGAGCACATTTTGGGGCACACAGCTGGACACATTTTGGGGCACACAGCAACTTGCATTATGAGGCACACAGCAGAGTAGTACAGGAAGCAGCTGTAATGAGACCTCTTGTGGGGCGCTGCTCCACGCCGGCCTCTCCTCTCCTCTAGACCATCCCAGGTGATCTTGCATACAAGCACCTGGGGTGGATAAGAGGGAAAGAGGGGCTGACAGTGAGCAGTGCCCCACGAGAAGTCTCATTACAGCAGCTTCCTTCTCTACTGTGCAGGTGTCAGATGAGTGGGAAACCGATCTACCCATCAGCTGCCTGTGACTGACAGGTAGATCGCAGTGGAGCCCCTGGGGAACCCCGGTTTAGAAACCCTGCTCTATGTTGCTGTACTATATATAGTCTGCAATTCAAAAGCTGTGTTGTATGTTACATATTAGATCAAAGTGTTTGTTGTCTTAACAGCTGAGGTTTGCTAAGTAAGTTCTTCATAGTAGGTTCAGACAAAGTATTGGCAGTATTGGCTATATGTATATATTCTATCTAAAGGTAAATGTGTAATTGAAAAGTTTCACAATTTACAAACAATTCTTTGTGTTAATATCTTGTTAAGGCTAATTTTTGTGGGGAATAAGGACTGTATGCAGTTTATGCAAAGTGTGGTCTCAGGATCTATTTTACTAGCCAGATCCATGGTTCAGTGAATTTTTTTCTCCTTTTAAGCCTGATCAATGGTTCAGTGTGATTTATTTATTTTTTCTTCACAGTGCAACTATTGCAGTCATATCTTAAAGGAACATAATATTGATAAAAATAAGCTTGCCTTTCTTCCACTTCCTGGTTTTTAAGGCACTGGTGATGTTGCTAGGGCCTACCTGCTGCCCCCTGGGAAGGTTCCATCAGCAGTGCTATCCAAAGACTTCTAATGGTTAAATCTTACCTAATCTCAGCAAAAGATCTAAAGCAGATGTCAGCAGGGCTGTCACAGAGAACTAGCAACAAAAAGCCGGCCACTGATTACTTTTAAAAAATGGCAGCACATGTTTTGGAGCAAGGGTTGGATGGACCTGGGCGATTGAGGAAAAGCAAGATGGGGGTTATTTACGAAAGGCAAATCCACTTTGCAGTACAAGTGCAAACTACAAGTGCAAAGTGCTGTGATGGAGTTTATAAAAGGATTATTTTATATGAATGATCTTTCTCTCTCTAGTATCTACTCAAATCTGGTTTGAGAAGTTTAGCATGGATTAAATGACTTTTGTGTTCGGCTGTTCACACGTTTCACTGCCCACCTTCAGGAATTTAAGAGTAATTAGCCACACTTCTGAGATGAGCTGTGTTTGTAAGGGACACACACACACCAAGATATAGTTATACAATAAGACACTTATTGATGTTCATATTGGGAACAAGGAACGGATGTTTCTTCCATCCCCCACTGCTTGATTCAGTCCTTTTAACTTACTCCATCCGGCCCAACCCACTGTGTAAAAGAAAAATGGCCCCCATATTCTTGAATGTAAAGACACGAGGAAGAGACTGAGGTCACAAGAGAAGCACCATATATGGAAGCAGCCAATCATATGTACATGTTTGTGATGACGATTGCTTGTGTCACTCTGTCTATATAAGCTTCAACTGAATAAAGGAGTGGTCTCTTGAGCCACACATGAGAAGGAAGCTATACTGCTGAGTCTGATTTCAGTGTGCAATCCTTAAAGCACAAATGCCCTCATTTTAACATAAATTCGGACCAGCCGCAGAATACTGAAAAGATTCTGGTATTGGACCAGAGATCATCTATTACAGTGCACTTGAAATTGCAGTCGCTGTAGATCCGAGGGGGACATGCAAGGAAAAAAAAAAAACAGCATTTTAGCTTGCACATGATTGGGAAATAAAATCAGCAGAGCTTACCCTCATTTCAGATCTAACCCTCAGATTTACAGCGACTGCACTTCCAAGTGCACTTTTAGTGCAATTTCAAGTGCACTTTGTACTTGTAGTGCAAAGTGGATTTGCCTTTCGTAAATAACCCCCAATATGTATTATACCAGAGACAGATAATGTACTTTCAGAAGTCCTGTAGTGCCGTACATAAAATACTTAAGTACTTAAGATACATTCATGACTCCTACAGGAAAATAAATGAGAGTTGTAGTTCTACAACACCTAAAGTTCAAAAGTTTGCATAACCCTGGTATATACTAAAATCACTACACACTCTCCTATACTATTGAGTATATACTATTTACTACACTGATCAAACACATTGGAGAAACATATTAGGTAACTGAGATTTGAACATACCTGATTGTGACCAAGAGTCGCTTCTGAGCAGACACACTCCCCATGTTTGTATCCATATGGGTTAGTCATGATCGCAGGATCTGCAGAAGATTGGAAAGTTGGAGATGGACATCCTGGCGAAGTTAAAAAATGTCTCCTGGAATCTGTAAAGCTCTGCTTACATTTTTGTGAAGCAACCAGCCACTGAGACATGACAGGATGAGACCAGTTATGATGCCTGAATTTTTACTCCTCTTCTATAACTTGCTTCTCTTTCACCTTAAGAGCCCTTTCACACTGAGGTGCCTTTCAAGCACTTTGGCGCTAAAAAGAGCACCTGAAAAGCTCACGAAAACCTATTTCAATTGAAATCAATGAATGCTTTCACACTGAGGCAGTGCGCTGGTGGGGAGGTGAAAGAACTCCTGCAAACAGCATCTCTGGAGCATGTTTGGAGTGCTAAAAAAAAGCGCCTCAAAAGCACCACTCTCTATTGAAATGAATGGGAAGCGCCACAAAAGCGATTCAAAAGCGCCTCAAATGGTTCTTGGAGCAGTTTTTGAGTCTTCAAAAAAGTGCACCGCTTACGCCTCAAATGCGCTTGAAAAGCACCTGAAATGCGTTTTATGAGCAGTTTTCAAGCGCCTCAGTATGAAAGGTCTTTAACAACACCAGCAAGGTCAGGTGATCAATCATAAAAGCAGTGAGGAACATCCTGCAAAATACAAGATACTCAGATGAAAGCAGCTAGCAAACCTCTCTAAAGAGCAGCTTACAACAAAGTGCAACAAAAAAGCACCAGAAAAATATTTGAATGTATACAGAGCATTCTAGGATTGAAAAGAGGCATTTTGGGATTGCACACAGAATGGAGAATTATGTAATGCATATAAACGTGGATGTAAACTTGTCTAGATGTATGTAAATGGGTGCGCTTTCAAGCGTATTTTGCGCAGGATCTTCTGCTATCTTGTGCTAGCTAGAAGTTGCATTTTGTTTATTTGCCTGTGTATATGAGGTCTAAAGAGAGGAGCTATGGAATGAAAAGGAGGGGAGAGAGAGTCATAGAGGTGAGAATGGTCATAAACATGTTTGATAGTGATTTAGAAAATGGAGGTCCAAGTTTAGTCTGGTCAGAAAGTTTCCATTCATGAGTATTTTTAAAAATCCTCATTAGGAAGCAAAACATTAATGTGTAGAATGGTCTGGTTGGAGAAATTATATCCCACAGGTGTGCAATAATCGTTACCTTGTGTGCTTTTATAATGTGTCTATGAAGACATAATTTCTGCTATGTCTCACCAATGTAACATCCCTGGTTGCACTTGTTGCATTGAAAGAAGCACACTATTACTGGAAATTAATGAATTAGAGTGATCAATTCCCAGATTTGTTTATTTAGCACCATCATCCCTTGAAATAAAGAATAGGAAAAAACCCAATTTGGGAATATGGGACTTTATGGGTGCTGCTTAATATTGAAGTTATATCACGACTCATATAGTATAGTATAAAAATTAATTTTTAGGGCTGTGGAAATTAACTATTAATCCTCGATTAATCGATACATTTTTTTGATCGATCAAAGTTGTTTTGATCGGTACTCACCTCTCCGCCGGCTTCCGGGTCTTCAGGGAGTTCTGTCGGAGATCCGGTGACGTCACGGACACCGGCGGGGCTTTCTGTGTCCATCTGAAGGGCTCCTTTGCTGTGCCTTCACATCTGCATGCCAGCGGGACCTTACTATCTGCCACACGCAAGGGCTGTTACACTTCCCTCTATCACTTCCCTCTATCAACCTGGGATTCTACAGCCATCCACTGGGAGTTGTGATAGTTCCCTTCACGGGACATCTACATGCCGACGGACTAATGTTAACCCCTCCTCATGTGGATTCAGCAGTGGTATCGTTGTACACATTTTTATACCAGTATCATACTTAGCTACATGTTTTTATGACTGCTTTTGCTACCGTTTGGTATTACTCGCACCATTTTTACAGTTTATGAAGCTACATCGATTTTATCTCCAGTGCAATATTTTTTTTGTTACCTACTTGAAGACTATAAAAGTTTTAATGCTATTCCCATTGAGCGCTGCCTTTGTGTGTTTTTTGTATCCTGCTATCCATTTTTCCAGTGGTTGGTAGCTGCATTGGGAATCAGCCTGCAAGGAGATCAGCTAAAAGTAGTTGGATCTGTATGTGCTTTACAATTAATCGAAATTAGTCGATTAATCGATTTAAAAAAAAAAACGATTATTCGAACACGAAAATTTTAATCAGTAACAGCCCTATTAATTTTATTACAAAGTTTAGAAAAGAAGAGAAAGTACACAAAGCTATCGCATATAAAGAAAAAGGTACATTTCCTTCATGCAATTTTTCCACACTTATGTTCTACATGTTTCACCTTACGGCTTCCTCAGGAACATGCATGGATATTCTTCTCTAATAAATAGATACAAATAACATATCAATCACCTTTGAAAAATGCATCTAAGTTGAACATATATGTACATACATGGCTGCATCCGGATGGTTGCAGACTTCCAACCAAAAAGTTCTAAATCCAAAATTGTGGAGGGTTCAGACCCGGTTCTGTGATTAATGATGTCAGAGCAGTCTATGGAGTACAAAAACCATCCCATGGAAAAAAACAGAGCCAAAACAACTACAGAGAGAGAGGGGTACCATTCAGTATATTATGAGGCCTTTCAAAATAAACATTACCTATGAAACAATGGAGAGGTTAGTATAACATATACCGGTAAATGTTCATACATGTCACTAAGTGAATTAAGTTTATATAATTTTAGTCCTTGCTGAAAGGGGATTATGCTTACATAAAAACTTTTATTCGAATGATAAACTGGGTGCCTGTATTGTCCAAACCAAAGGAAGCTGCGGGCGTTTGTTTATATCCAAGGTATGAAAATTTGGGCATACAGTTCTAACCAGGATAGAAATACAAAAAGAAGATATAGTTTCTACTGAAAAATGTCTTGGTTTAATTAGCTTATTCACAAGTGAAAAAAGAGAAAAATTATTTTCCTTGCTTGTGTATGCCGTTGAATAGACATGTGCACTGCCGAAAAATTCATATTTTTTTTGTTTTTTTGCTTTTTTCGGAAATTCGAAAAATTTGTTGTTTTCGTTTCTTTCCTTTTTTTCGGAAATTCGGGAAATTCAAAAAATTCTTGTTTTCGTTTCTTTTGTTATTTGCTTTTTTCGGGGAATTCGGAGATTCCGAATTCCGAATTCCGAGATTCCGAATTCCGAATTTTCGAATTTCCGGATTTCCCAAAAAAACGAATAGCAAAAAAACAAAAAAAAATGAATTTCGGAATTCGGAAATTCAACTTTCCAAGTTTCCCATTTTCGAATTTTAGATTTTCGAATTTTGTAATTTCGAATTTTCGAATCTCGAATTTTCGAAATTTCCAATTTTCGAATTTTCGAAATTCCGAATTTCGGAAATTCTGAAATTCCGAATTTCGGAAATTTAGAAATTTCGGAAATTCTAAAATTACAAAATTCTAAAATCCGAAATTCCGAAAATTCGAAAATTGAAAAATTCGGAAATTCGGAAATTGAAAAATTCGGAAATTTCGGAATTAACAAATTTCTCTAAATTCGTGAAAAACGAATTAGAAACTAAACGAATTGCACATGTCTACCGTTGAATCCATATATGAGGACTCCAAGTGGGCAATGCAAAAAAAAGTTTTAAAAACGTCTGTTTTTTCGGGAGCAGTGATTTTAATAATGCTTAAAGTGAAAAAATAAAAGTGAAATATTCCTTTAAATTTCGTACCTGGGGGGTGTGTATGATATGCATGTAAAGTGGTGCATGTTTCCCGAGCTTAGAACTGTCCCTGCATAAAATGTCATTTTTGAAGGAAAAAAAGTCATTTAAAACACACTCGCGGCTATTAATGAATTGTCGGCTCCCGGCAATACATAGAAAAGTCATTGATAAAAAAAAAAAAAAAAAGCGTGGGGGTCCCCCAGAATTCAATTACCAGGCCCTTCAGGTCTGGTATAGATATTAAGGGGAACCCCGCTGCAAATAAAAACAAAAAATGCGTGTGGTTCCCCCAAATATCCATACCAGGCCCTTCAGATCTGGCATGGATTTTAAGGGGAACTCCACCCCAAATTTTCAAAAAAATGCCGTGGAGTCCCCCCAAAAATCCATACAGACCCTTATCCGAGCACGCAACCTGGCAGGCCGCAGCAAAAGAGGGGGGAACGAGAGAGCGCCTTCCCCTCCTGAACCGTACCAGGCCACATGCCCTCAACATGGGGAGGATGTCCCCATGTTGATGGGGACAAGGGCCTCATCCCCACAACCCTTGCCCGGTGGCTGTGGGGGTCTGCGGGCGGGGGGCTTATCGGAATCTGGAAGACCCCTTTAACAAAGGGGACCCCCAGATCCCGCCCCCCCATGTGAATTGGTAAGGGGTACATTGTACCCCTACCATTTCACGAAAAAAGTGTCTAAAAATGTAAAAAAAAAAACACACAAACACCTTGGAAAAGTCCTTTATTAAAAATAAAATAAAAAAAAACATTCCAGCGGTGAAATCCAGTGTCCCGCGGCGATCCGATGTCCAGCGCTGTCCGTCATTGGCTGAGCCTGAGCGGACCTGATGGGGAACTTCCTCCGCAGTCTATTACATGTATAGACCCACCCCTTCTAAAGTTCCCCATCAGGTCCGCTCAGCCAATGACTCGGTGTAAGGCTGAGGACCTGATGCGGAACATGAGAAGGGGCGGATCTATTGATGAATTACACAGTGAAGGAAGTTCCCCATCAGGTCCGCCCCCTCGGTATGTCAGACCGCGCCTACGTCATTGGCCTGAGCGGACCTGATGGGGAACTTCCTTCACTGTGTAAATTTAAATTACACAGTGAAGGAAGTTCCCCGCTCAGGCCAATGACGTAGGCGGGGTCTGACATACCGAGGGGGCGGACCTGATGGGGAACTTCCTTCACTGTGTAATTCATGAATAGACCCGCCCCTTCTCATGTTCCGCATCAGGACCTCAGCCTTACACCTAGTCATTGGCTGAGCGGACCTGATGGGGAACTTTAGAAGGGGCGGGTCTATACATGTAATAGACTGCGGAGGAAGTTCCCCATCAGGTCCGCTCAGGCTCAGCCAATGACGGACAGCGCTGGACATCGGATCGCTGCGGGACACTGGATTTCACAGTTGGAATGTTTTTTATTTATTTATTTTTTTTTTTTAATAAAGAACTTTTCCAAGGTGTTGGTGTGTTTTTTTTTACATTTTTTTACACTTTCTTCGTGAAATGGTAGGGGTACAATGTACCCCTTACCAATTCAAATAGGGGGGGGGCGGGATCTGGGGGTCCCCTTTGTTAAAGGGGTCTTCCAGATTCCGATAAGCCCCCCACCCGCAGACCCCCACAACCACCGGGCAAGGGTTGTGGGGATGAGGCCCTTGTCCCCATCAACATGGGGACATCCTCCCCATGTTGAGGGCATGTGGCCTGGTACGGTTCAGGAGGAGGGGGGCCCTCTCTGATCCCCCCTCTTTTCCTGCGGCCTGCCAGGTTGCGTGCTCGGATAAGGGTCTGGTATGGATTTTTGGGGGGACTCCACGCCATTTTTTTTTTAATTTGGGGTGGAGTTCCCCTTAAAATCCATGCCAGATTTAAAGGGCCTAGTATGGATATTTGGGGGAACTGCACGCATTTTTTTTTTAAAATTTGCGGCGGGGTTCCCCTTAATATCTATACCAGACCTGAAGGGCCTGGTAATTGAATTTGGGGGGACCCCCAAGCTTTTTTTTTTATTTTTATCAATGACTTTTCTATGTATTGCCTGGAGCCGACAATTCATTAATAGCCGTGAGTGAGTTTTAAATGACTTTTTTTCCTTCAAAAATGACATTTTATGCAGGGACAGTTCTAAGCACGGGAAACATGCGCCACTTTACATGCATATCATACACACCCCCCAGGTACGAAATTTAAAGGAATATTTCACTTTTATTTTTTAATTTTAAGCATTATTAAAATCACTGCTCCCGAAAAAACGGACGTTTTTAAAACTTATTTTTGCATTGATACATGTCCCCTGGAGCAGGACCCGGGTCCCCAATCCCTTTTTAGGACAATAACTTGCATATAAGCCTTTATAATTAGCACTTTAGATTTCGAACGTTCGAGTCCATTGTATTTAATAGGGTTCTAAAGTTCACGCGAACATTCTGTCTGTTCGCGGGTTCTGGTGCGAACCGAACAGGGGGGTGTTCGGCTCATCCCTGCTCCTGGTCCTTGTGTATGACTCTGTCTTGGCTACTGACTACGTGCTTTCTGTCCATCTATGCTGTCCCTGGCTTTCCATCTGACCACTTCCTTGATCTCTACTGGTACCTGCATCTACCTCTGACTGTGTGTCCTTGCAAACTCTTTGTATCAAGCTTCCAAGGTCCAGTTTCCAGATGCCTTCCTGTGGGCCATTTTCCTTGTCCTTTTCCAGTGAGCCTGCACTGCTGCTGACTACAGTCCAGAAACTACCCCTGCCTGCTACCTGATTATCAGCACCCATGCTTCTTTGTGCCGTATGCCTCTGTCTCACACTCAGGGGTACTCAGACCAGAGCCACAAGGGGAAGCCATCTTGTCACTTCGGCCTCCAACCAAGGTACATGACATTGTGACATGCAGCAAACCCATCCTTGTGAGGTTTTTTGCTATTCAGAAATTCATAGTTACTAGAAGTGTATTTTGTAGTAATTGATGTATATGGTAGAGCTTGTTCAGGAGATCAGTTGTATTTTTCAGAAAACTAGAAGTATTTCTGACTAATTTAGCTTTAGCACATTTTCAACAAGGCCTGATATTTGTTTAGTAAGTGTGTTCATAACTGTTTTTATGGGTCTTCCTAGACTTATGTTGAGGGGGGACTGCCACACACTGACTGAAAATCAGCAGGTCCCTACTGAACTGGTTGAATTTCGATAAGTGTATGGCCATGTTCTATTTTTTATATTTTGCCAAAACTGCTAATTATCATAATTTTTTTTCAGCCTTAAAAGAAGGGGGTAGGCCCTGAAAGCTTGTCCTGAAATATTAACTGTAATATATCAAATATAGTATTTTACCTAACTGTGTTGTTGACAGACCGGTTCGGTTCGCACCAGAACCTGCGAACGGACCGAAGCTTGCGCGAACTTTAGAAGTTCGGGTGAACGTTAGAACCCTATTAAATACAATGGACTCGAACGTTCGAAATCAAAAGTGCTAATTATAAAGGCTAATATGCAAATTATTGTCCTAAAAAGGGTTTGGGGACCCGGGTCCTGCCCCAGGGGACATGTATCAATGCAAAAAAAAGTTGGCCGTTTTGTCGGGAGCAGTGATTTTAATGATGCTTAAAGTGAAGAAAAAAAAGTGAAATATTCCTTTCAATATCGTACCTGGGGGGTGTCTAAAGTATGCCTGTGAAGTGGCACGTGTTTCCCGTATTTAGAACTGTCCCTGCACAAAATTACATTTCTAAAGGAAAAAAAGTCATTTAAAACTGCTTGCGGCTTTCATGTAATGTCTGGTCCCGGCAATATGGATGAAAATCATTGAGAAAAATGGCATGGGTACCCCCCCCCAGCCCACTACCAGCCCCTTTGAGTCTTGTATGGATATTAAGGGGAACCCTGCACCCAAATTAAAAAAAGGCCCTATATACTTTGAACAGCAGTATACAGGCGGTGCAAACAAGACAGGGACTGTAGGTTTGTTCTTAAGTAGAATCTGTTTGTAAGTTGGAACAAGTACATTTTTCAAGTGTAGCTCCATTCAAAAAATCTATTTTTAAGCTTTTTGGAAAACATAGAAAAGGGTTATCACCCCTGTAACATTTGTTTTGCTGTCTGTGCAGTGTGCACCTGTTTCACCTCACTTTCCGTCCCAATGACAAATGTTTTTTGAAAATTTGTTTTTTTTATTGAAACAGAGATTGGTGATAAAGCATCAGTGGGGAAGAGACACCTTTTTCCCATGATAACTCTTATGCCGCGTACACACGATCATTATTCACAGGGGTTAAAAAACCGCCGTGAATAATGTCATTAAAAACGAGGGAACGGCTTGTTCCCCACACGGTCGTTTTTCACGTCGTTTTTTCTCTTGTCGAGAAAAACGGCCGTGTGTACGCGGAATTACAGGAGAGAATTTCCATTCCTAAGGGTAGATTTCCTCTCACATCCTGTTGTCTCCTTCCGTTTGCAAGTAGGATTCATTTGTAAGTTGGATGTTTGAAAGTAGGGGCCTGCCGTATATACTCTGCAGAAATTTGGCCCTTAGGTGTTGGTGTTGCCACAACACTGTAAGCCCTCACAATTACTCTTGGTGGGCGCTGGAACGCCCTGCTGTGAACTATTATATCAAGAATTGTAATTACATGCCATTGTTGAACAGTGGTAGAAAAATTGGGCCTTTGGTGGTGGTGCTGGTGCCACAACACTGTAAGTCCTCACAGTTACTCTTGGTGAGTGCAGGAATAGGCCCAGCTGTGAAATATTAAATCAAGAATTGTAATTACATGCCCCTGTTGAACAGGGGAATAAAAATTGGGCCTTAGGCACTGGTGCCACAACACTGCAACCCCTCACAGATACTGTAGTTGGAGCGCAGCAATGAGCCCTGCTGCAAAGCTTTGCATCAAAAATTGTAAATACACGCCCCTGTTAAATAGGGGCTGAAAAATTGGGCCTTAGCCACTGGTGGCGGTGCCCAGAACCAAAAATGTTCTTACAAGCTATCAGCATGATCATTGAGGAGGAAGAGGATAGTCACTCAGCATAACAGGATAGTCACTCAGCATCAGTATAGGCAGTCTTGAAGGGATCTGACATTTAAAAAAAAATTATTCGGTTACATCAGCATCAGGTGCTTGGTAGCTGGTGGTGATCCAAGACTGATTCATTTTTATGAAGGTCAGTCGATCAACCGAGTCGGTGGACAGGCGCACCTTGTGATCAATTACAAAGCCTACAGCAGCACTGAATGTGCGTTCCGAAAGAGCGCTGGATGCAGGACATGCCAGTAGCTCAATTGCATACTGTGCAAGCTCTGGCCAGTGATCCATCCTCAAGACCCAATAACCCAGAGGATTTTCGGTGGGAAAGGTGTCCAAGTCTGATCTTGCCCCTAGGTATTCCTGCACCATGTAAACCAGACGCTGGCGATGGTTGCTGGAACCGATCATGCCTTGGGGCTGCATACTAAAAAATTGACTGAACGCATCGGTCAGACGGCCACCTTCTCCACCGCTCCTTCTTTGACTCACCGAAGCCTCAGCAACACGTTGTCCAGGACCAGGAATTTGTAACCTCCCAGTCTCTGGGAACGCGTTGCACAGACCTTTCTGCAAGGCCTCCCGAAGATGCTTCATCCTCTGCTCCCTCTGCGACGGCAAGATAAGGTCCGCAACCTTACCCTTGTAACGTGGATCAAGAAGGGTTGCCAGCCAGTAATGATCCCTCTCCTTGATCGCACGAATACAAGGATCCTTCAGCAGGCTTTGCAGGATCAGGGAGGCCATGCAGCGTAGGTTTGCTG
Organism: Rana muscosa; assembly: GCA_029206835.1. Lineage (NCBI taxonomy): Eukaryota > Metazoa > Chordata > Amphibia > Anura > Ranidae > Rana > Rana muscosa. Next base: position 626,794,109 of record CM055117.1, on the reverse strand, counting down.
AGGCATTCGGTGCGGAGTCCTCTGGGTCACTGAGGATGACATGATCCGCAGCCACCTCCTCCCAGCCACGTACAAGTCCACGGGTGTCTTGGGACTGCAATTGATCCCTTGAAGACTGCTGCTAATGCTGAGTGCTAGTCTCCACCTCCATGCTGACACAATACTCCTCCTCCTCCTCCTCATCCTCTTCATGTGTGATAGCCGGGCCAGCTGGAACACTGTCTGGATAAAGGGGGCCTTGAGAGGTACGGAAGTCCTCCTCTTCCTGCCTCTGTTCTTCCTCAAGTGCCCTGTCCATTATTCCACGCAGCGTGTGCTCCAACAGGTGGACAAGAGGGACAGTGTCACTGATGCATGCACTGTCACTGATCACCATCCTTGTGGCCTCCCCAAATGGTGCCAGGACAGTGCATGCATCCCTGATCATGGCCCACTGTTGTGGGGAAAAAAATCCAAGCTCCCCTGACACTTTCCTGGTGCCATATTGCAACAGATACTCATTGATGGCCCTCTGCTGCATGTGCAGCCGCTGCAGCATGGCCAACGTAGAGTTCCACCTGGTGGGCATGTCACAGATTAGGCGGTTCTTGGGCAGGTTGTAATCCTTTTGCAGGTCAGCCAGCCGAGCTGGTTGGTGCCATTGTCGCAAAGCACCTTTCCTGGCTTAAGCTGGCATGGCGTCAACCACCTCCTGAGCCTGCCCCTGCAGAGCTGACAGAATCTCTGCCCCAGTGTGGCTCCTGTCCCCCAAGCAGACCAGCTCAAGCACCGCATGGCATCTTTTTGCCTGCGTACTTGTGTAGCCCCTTGAACGCCTACGAAGCACCGCTGGTTCCAAGAACAAGGCCATGGAGGAAGAAGAAAAGGAGGGGGTGGAGGAGAGAGGTGTGTCAGAATCACCAGTAGTAACATTTTGAAGGCGTGGTGGCGTGGTGGCGGAACAACCTCCAACACTACTGCACCTTGTCCTGCATCCTTCCCAGCTGCCAGCAAAGTCACCCAATGTGCCGTGAAAGATAGATAACGTCCCTGTCCATGCCCGCTGGACCATGAGTCAGCGGTAATATGCACCTTACCACTGACCGCCCTGTCCAGCGAGGCCAAGACATTGCCTTCCACATGCTGGTAGAGAGCATGTGGAAGGCAATCGCCTTCCGTGAGAAAAAGTGGCGTTTGGGAACCTGCCACTGAGGAACCGCACATTCCACAAACTCACGGAAGGGGGCAGAGTCTACCAACTGAAAAGGCAGCAGTTGAAGTGCTAGAAATTAAGCCAAGCTAGCATTCATCCGCTGGGCATGTGGATGGCTGGGAGCGAACTTCTTTCGGCGGTGCAGCAGCTGGGGCAGGGAAATTTGCCTGGCACAATCGGACGTCGGTGTACCGATGGCAGATTGCCCGCAAGTACTTGGCTGTGACACACCTAATTCTACACCTTCATTCCTCTCAGTGCAGGTTTCAGAGAGGACTGAAGGTATAGTGGGGTTGGAGATCCCAGCTGATGAGGAGCAAGGAGAGGTCCGCCTTGTTCTTTGGTGTGGGTCTTTTAGGTAGGCTTGCTAACGAACTGCATGGCAGGTCGACATATGTCTGGTCAAGCACGTGGTGCCCAAGCGGCTGATGTTTTGGCCACGCAAGATATGCTTTAGACATATGTTGCAAATGGCAACGGTGCGATCTGCTGCACACGTCTGAAAAAAGCCCACACCAAGGAACTTTTGGAATAATGCACAGAGACAGCAGCACCCTGCACATGCGGAGCTCTGCGGTGTGATGCAGTCGGTGTGCTGCCCTTAAACTGGCCCCTGGAGGGCATCCTGCCTCATTGGAGATGTGCCTCCTCCTCCTCCTCCTCTCTCCTATCAGGCACCCACGTAGTGTCAGTGACCTCATCATCCCCTCCCTCCTCATCACTGGAGCAAATCTGGCAGTATGCTGCAGCTGGGGGAACATGACTGCCAGATAGCTGCCCTTGTTGGGCACCCCCTCTCTCTGGGCTCACGTTACTACCCCCTCTCTCTGGGCTCACGTTACTGCCTTCCTCTAGCTGGGTTCCATAATCGGAGCCCTCAAAACGCTGGGCATCCTCCTGGAGCATGTACCCAACACTGTGGTCAAACAGTTCAGGGGTCTCCTCAGGAGGACATAGTGGGGCTAGGGAAGGAGTGACTGATGCCATTGAGCCGAAGGAAGAGGCTGCTTTGCCAGACAAAGTACCCTGAGCCTTGGTGAGAGAGGATGAGGAGGAGGACGACGGCTTGGTCATCCACTCTACCAAGTCTTGGGCATGTTGCGGCTCAACATGGCCAGCTGCCGAAAAGAAAGAACAAGCGTGTCCCACGGCCACGTGCTGATGAGGATGCACCGTGTCCACGACCAGCACTGTTGCCTCTAGACACAGAGCCTGCTTGCCCTCTTTTATTGCCTTGTGACTGTCTGCCTTTACTTGTTTGCCTTCCAGACATACTAATGGCCTGCAGTGAGATGTAGCTGCACGAAGGTGGGATGTATATATATCTCTGTACTTATAATGCAGCTATCAGAATCAACTGCCTGCTGTGGTATTAGTATGAGAAAAGCAGCAATTGTCTTCAGTTAGTTTTAGGTGAACACTGTGCTGAGGACACAGTACACTAACTTAAAATACTTTCAGCTCTCTGCCTGTGGTTTTATTATGAGAACACCACAAATTGTATTCAGGTTCCTTTAAGTGAACGCTGTGCAAAGGACAGAAGTACACTACATGAAATTAATGCAGCTCCCTGCCTGTGGTTTTATTATGAGAACACCACTAACTGTATTCAGGTAAGCTTTAGGTGAACGCTATGCAAAGCACACAGTACACTAAGTGAAACACTGACTGCAGCTAGTACAATCACCTGCCTGCCTGTCACAGTATAGAGAATAACAGGAACGGATCTAGCTAAACTGATTACAGTATATAAATATATATACAACACCTAGGATGCATATATATCCTCTACACACTGTAACTGCAGCTAACTAACTGGCCTGCCTGCTCTATCTAACTCAATATAAATGACACTGTCTCTCTCTCTCTGTAAGCTCTCTCTTTAACCAACTCCAACACACTATACAAGGCCGCCAAGCCGGCGGCCTTATATAGTGTGGGGCGTGTACCTACTTCTCTGAGCCATGATTGGCCAAAGCCACCCTGACTTTGGCCAATTAAGGCTCTCCGTTTTTTGCACGCTGTGATTGGCCAAAGCATGCGGGTCATAGTGCATGCTTGGCCAATCATCAGCCAGCGATGCTGCAGTGAATTATGGGCCGTGACGCGCCACTCGAATTTGGCGTGAACGGCCCATAATGTTCGCAATTCGGCGAACAGACGATGTTCGAGTCGAAGCTCATCCCTACTGGTCAGGATTCTGTCTGGCTGCGATATTAGGAATATGGGATTATGAAAGGCTTGAAATCAGTCTTTTAAATGTCCACTTTAAAAAGACAGTTTTTAATAACAAGCCCATAATCATACAGGGGTTTATTTACTAAAGCTGGAGAGTGCAAAATCAGTCTAACTTCTGCATAGAAGCTAATCATTTGATTAGTGGGTCTTATTGGATGCTAGAAATGTGCTTGACTCTACAACCATAATAAGAACACTAAAGCCCTGTACACACGATCGGATTTCCTATGGTTTTTAAACCAATGGATTTTTCCATCGGAAAACCGATGAAGCTGACTTCCATCAGTCTTGCCTACACACCATCAGTAAAACACTCCGATGAGCCGAGAAAAATTAAGTTCAATGCTTCTGAGCATGCGTCAACTTGATTCTGAGCATGCGTGGGTTTTTTAACCGATGGACTTGCCCATAGACGATCGGAATTTGCTATCAGTTTTTTATCCATCGGAAAAATTTAAAACATGTTCTATTTTTTGACACCGATGGAAAAAAGACCGATGGGGCCCATACACGATCGGTTTGTCCGATGAAAAAAATCCATCGGACTGTTTTCATCAGTAAAACCGATCGTGTGTAAACGGCTTAATGCTTCTCAGAACCTTGTGCAATTTTCTTGAAACCTGAGAAGTTTTCATCAATAACAGAAAATGCAACTAATCTGTCCTTAGTTCCCCTAACTTCAGTTCAAATTTACTGAACTGTTCCTGTTTTGAATGTTTTACTTTTTGACACATTGCTGAACCTAAATGTTTCCATTCATAAGTTGACACTGTGCTGTAGATAATGATTCATGATTTACCTTCTGATATTGATGCTGTTAAAGTGGAGCTACACTGCATCTGAGCACCGCAAAATCAAAACAGTTTTTTAATTCAGTTTTACCCACTTCAGCCCTGGAAGGATTTGGCCCCTTAAAAGAGAAGCCCAGCCTGAGCTTTTTAGGCTGGGCTTCTCCTAAGGGTCACAGGAGTGCAATTCGTTTTGCACTCCTGTGACCCGTTTTTAGCAGAGAGCGGTCTGAAGTCCACTCTCCACTGACGTCACTGCCATCAGTCGGGGCAGCGCGTCATCACTACTTCCCACGTCGGGATCCCCCAGCTGCCCTGATTGATGGCCGTCTCAGCGAGCTCCAATGAGCGTGGAGAAGCTGAGAGGAAAGAGGCTGAGTGACAGTCAGCGGCTTTCCTCTCGGGGATCTGTGAGAACCGAGCCAGCGGCGATGTTCGGTGGCTCGGTTCTCAGTGCACAGACGGCGGGGGACAGATGGAGCATTGGTCTGATGCTCCATCAACCGAGGTAAGTATGAATCCTAAAAAACCTGGAAACCCATACTTCTCCTTTAATGACCAGGCCATTTTTTGCGATACAGAACTGCGTCCTTTTAACAGACAATTGCGCGGTCGTGCGACGTTGTACCCAAAAAAAATTGACGTCCCTTTTTCCCCACAAATAGAGCTTTCTTTTTGTGGTATTTGATCACCTCTGTGGTTTTTATTTTTTGCGCTATAAACAAACAAAGAGCGACAATTTGGGGAGTTTTTTAATTTTTTTTTATAATTTTTCCTATAATACATATCCCCAAAAAAATATAAAAAAACAAATTTATTCATCAGTTTAGGCCGATATATATTCTTCTACATATTTTTGGTAAAAAAAAATGGCAATAGGCATATATTGATTGGTTTGTGCAAAACTTATCGCGTCTACAAACTATGGGATAGATTTAGGGACTTTTATTTTTTTAAATGATCTTTTATAGTAATGGAGGCGATCTGCGATTTTTAGCGGGACTGCAACATTACGGCGGACAAATCTGACCCCGAATGACACTTTTTGGGGACCAGTGACATTATTACATTAATCAGTGCTATAAAAATGCAGTGATCAATGTACAAATGACTCTCAGGGAAGGGGTTAATACTAGGGCGATCAAGGGGTTAACTGTGTGCCCTGGATGTGTTCTAGCTGCAGGGGGGATGGACTGGCAGGGACATGACAGATCACTGTTCCCAATGACCGGGAACAGTAGATCTGTCATGTCATCGGTCAGAATGGGGATCCGCCTTGTTAACAAAGGCAGATTCACCTTCTGCCTCTGTACTAGGCAATCGCGGGTTGCCGGCGGACATGGAGTCTGCCCGACGCTGCAGTGTGCAGCGGGCACAAATTCACGTCGCGGTGGCGCGTGGCCACCTGCTATCATGCCTGCATGAGCCACCACACAGCTACGCCGATTTGAGCAGGAGAGCCGACCTGCCACCGTATAACGACGGCGGCTGGTTGGAAAGTGGTTAATATTCAATGGAACCTCAATGGAAACTCACCCATACATCCATGTCTCCATGCTTTATTTTGCTGAGAAATCGCTTTGAAAAACACAGCCTAGGATTTCTTGAGTAAGGACATATGATTCATGTATGATTTACTGCCTGGAATCCATCTGCCCTTAGCTCAGACATGCAGATAGGATGGTAGGTATGCTTAGCTGAGAATTTACTAATGCTTGCAGCTTAAAGAGGAGTTCCAACCTGTAAAAAAAAAAATATTAAAAGTCAGCAGCTACAAATACTGTAGTTGCAGACTTTTAATATAAAGACACTTACCTGTCCAGGCAGTCCGTGATGTTGGCACCCCTAGCAGATCCGTCCATTGGCTCCAGGTGCAGGCACCGTCATCCTTACTAAGGGAAACAGGAAGTGAAGCCTTGTGGCTTCACAGCCTGTTTTATTACTGGGCATACGTGAGTCAGACTGCGTTTTCTGAATAGTCCTGCTGTTTTTTGGGAACTGTGTGTCTCCCAGAAGGCAGCAGGGGGAAAGGAGGGGCCAGGAATTGCGTAGATCGCCACACAAGATTGCGTCGATCTTACCCAGAAGTGGGAGTGGATGCCTGGTTTTGACAGGTATCCGCTCCCTCCTCCCCCCTTCGAAAGCTGCCAAATTAGTCAATGTTGATTGAGAGAGCGAGGTTCCATTTTTTTTTCAAACAGTGTTGTTAAAAAAAAAATATATATATATGAAATTCACCAAAACATTACAGGTTACCAGAAAAACAATTAATCTATTGAAATATTTGCAAAAAATTATACATGTTTCTGCTACATGTATTGTATATAAATAAAACTTTTTTTAAGTATAGCGATACCCTCAGTTTAAGAGGGCTGCTTGTTTGTTTTGGGCCTTGTAATGCACCGCTGTCAACCCCTGACAATCGGCTCTAAACTCTCGTGGCACAGCTAGGAAAGGGGGAAGGATGGTATAACTGTACTATATCTATACTGTTATATGGTACAACCCCTTTGTATCCCAGCACAGTAATTGACACTGACAACCAAATTACTTAACTATAACTCTTTACTATTGGTAAAAGTATAAAAGGTAATTTGTATACAATATCTCATACAGATCCCTGCAATATAGGTGTAAACATTAAAAGGGTATAACATTCAGTAATGCAATGACAATATAATAACCCCGTTGCAGCTATCCTCCCTCGTGAGCAAAAAAATGGCGCCCAGCAATGTCCTATACTACCCAGTCAGGCCTGACTATAACTTGGGGTATAGTTTGTAGAAGAATCTTCGCTAGCAACTCTCGGTGGTGCACATAAAGAACAAACTGTAATCCAAAGGGGTAGCGATAATCGCTAACTTGGTAAAGCTGGAGAGACTAATAAACTCAGTTCAGCAGACAGTCTCTCCAAAGTATAACTGTAATCAATGATGGGCCTAGGCAAAGTTAGTAGGCAACAAAGTTACATAGATGCGGTTCTGAGCTGGCGCTCTCTCACCCAGACTGGACCGACTCCTGTCCGGTACCTCCGCTACTGTGAGTTGCTTCACAGTGCCCACGATGCGCCGGGTCTTCGGTCCTCCAGAAGATGGTGGCACCTCAGGTGGATCGGATGCTCCGCATGCTCCTCGGTGGAGTGGAAAGCTCTCTGGAACAAAGTGCGAGGCCCAGGCTTCAGGCCTTGCACGCGCAGCGGCAGGTGAGTGCAGGGATCCTCTCGCAGGGAGGGCGGCGTCCAAAGAGTGAAAGAGAGGCTCCTCCTCTCCCTTTTTAAAGTCCACCCCAGCAGTCCTTGCGCGGGGAAATGCACCCTGGGTGCCTCAAAGCGTGCTGGGAACTGTAGTTTTGTGGGTGAAAACGATACCCCGCTACATAAGATTTTAAAGCGGAGGTGCAGCCAAAAAAAAAAGTCAGCAGCCACTAACAGTGTAGCTGTTGACTTTTTTAATAAGGACACTTACCTGTCCTACTCGCCCGCGATGTCGGTCCCGCCACGGCGATCGATCGCTGCTGGCAGGTCCCGGCGTCTCCATCCTGAGTAAGGGAAACAGGCAGTGAAGCCGTAAGGCTTCACTGCCCGTTCCCAACTGCGCATGCGCCACTCGCACGGCGCTTTGTGAATGGGCGGCTTGCCTCCTGGGATACACGCAGTTCCCAGAAGGCAGCGCGCCCCATTCACAAGAAGAGGAAGCATAAGGAGACCCACCGCGGACGAGAAGAGGTACATTAGAGGCAGATTAGGGGACTTCCGCATAGCAACAGGCATTTAGGGTGAGTATAAAAATTATTTTTATTTTTTTTTGTGATTTTTAATGTAAACATTTTTCCAGGGTGGACCTCCGCTTTCAGTTGTATAAGAACGCTTTATAGCTTGTGGATAAGTAGGAAGGTATATGTGGCACAAGAGAAACTTTCTAATATAGATTCAGTCATTATTATCTTTGTATAGGAGAAAACGCCATGGACAAGTGCTTCTGTGATGAGGAACTAGACAACTTTGCAACACAAAAAAATATAAAAAGCCTCCCTATAATCCAGCATTTAAATGTTAAACAGGATCAAAAGAAAACTCTTTAAAAGTGTCTTGGCAGAAGGCATTTTAAGGAAATTAAAGTATATTTGTAGAATTTTCAGTTTTATCAATACTTAATATGTTGAAAATGTTTTACTGATAGTTTAAAACATATTTAAACTCATTTGATAAAATCACTTTTTTAAATGAATATGATTAGGAAAGTTGTTTTCAATCCCTTTAAATTTACAGTTTTCTTTCAAATAATACCTGGTGATCCTACCATAAAGGTTCAGGTTAAGTCACCTCCCATGTTGCGGTAGCAATTGTCTCCCAATTGTGCTCTTATGTTACCCTCTCACAGGTGCCCCAGTAAAGACTAAAGGAGGCCTTGTCAAAACATATTATGCAGACATGGTCCACTAATGGCACTAATAATATTCCATTTCAGAGCAATGAAGGGATCATTAACTTCTAAAAGTAAAAATGAAATGTGCAATGTAGAAGAAATGATGCATAGGTGGAAGGATACTTTGAAGATATGCAGTATGGAAGAAATGGTTAACATTTAGAAAGTCCCAAAAATTTATAAAACTACTGAGTACAGAAGAATGTGAATTAAAGCATGAAATAGTTGTATAGTTGGAATCGGGGGGTCTGTTTTTTTTTTACGGTTGATTAGAAGAGAAACTATTTAACTGTATTATATTTAATTGTTATGGAAACATATTTGTAAGTATTTTTAGATGTTTATATGCAATAATAATGAAGAGAATTAAATAAAAATTAAAAAAAAGACTAAAGGAGGCCTTGTAAAAACATAATGTGCAGACATGGCCCACTAATGTCACTGATAATATTCCAATTCAGAGCAATGATGTGTTGTCAATGCTGTAGCATAGAATGCATTAAGGTAAAAACCCTTTACAAATCACTTTAAATCTACTCCATAAACACCTTATTTAGTGCATTGATTAAATACTTATGTAGCGGGACCCCCAAAACTGGGGGTCGCTATGCTGTAAATTTAGGGGTAGACTGGGCAATAGTATGGCTCAGACCCTGCAATTCTGTTCAATACGGACTCTGCTCTGCCATGTTTTTGCCTGGTGTATAGTTCCCCTGGGCCTGAGGTGGCGCTGTTGCCCAGGTCTCGGGTTGAACCGCAGGTGGTGTTGTGGTATAATTGGGGTCCTGTCTCAGCTACCGTGTGGTGGGCGGGAGCTGCCTGCTGTGCATGCTGGGAGAGGGTACATAAAGGGCAGACGCCAGAAGAGTGTGTGGACGGAGAGTGTGCCCCATGGGGGTGGTGTGCCAGGGGGATTCCAAAGACCCCTGGTGGCAAAGTCACGCCCTATGGCCTTGCTGGCAAAGGGGGGTGCGTGAACTGGTCGAGGAGTCTCGGGCACCTTTAGCTCGAGGCTACAACGTTCCAGGTAGGCCCAGTACCTTCAACTGGGTCTACAGTCAACACACTGGAGTCCCAGGGAACCCGTCTGAGGGTGGCCTGCTCTAAAGGAGAGGAAACCGGGGGAGGACCTGTCCGATGGATCAGTGAAGGAACTCATGGTGAAGGAGAGGCCTGGTTACCTATCAGAGGGATGGATTCGTGAGTTGCAGTATATCTCCTGTAGCGTGCCCCATTGACAAATATGGTCTTCATTAATCTATGGGAGTTTCAAAGTTCTAATTCAGTAACTAAAGGATTCTGTGGCAGAGAATTACTTGGACTTGTCTGTGAATCGGACTAATTTAAAGGAACTGTTCGTGTTTCACTCCGGCTGCTAGAACTGTGAGAGGGATCTATCCGGGTGAGCAATTCATACTCAGGCTTGAGTGAAGAATAGGGTAGTTGGGTGTTGTGTGCCTGAACCTGTCCCTCTACCTACTTTATCTCTATCTTCAACCTATTCCCAAATCTGTTTCAAGCAAGATAAAATAAACTCGTCTGTTTGGAGTTTAAGCACTGTTTGGACATTGGCTTTCTATGGGAGGAAGAGCACAGACTTTTCCCTACATTCTAGGGACGAGAACCAATGTACGGGAGGTAACTCGCTGCAGGACCCAAAATTGTAAGAACACCACTCAACCTCTTAAACCAGGAGGATCCGGGCATGTGGTACAGTGTGCCTGTATCCCTGCAAGGAGAAGGTAGGCAGGAGAAAAGGGTCCATGTGCTACACTTATATTGGTCCAAGCCGTAAGTATTGTAGTAATTTTTTATAATTGTAGTAATACTAGCATGTGTGATAAGTATATCTTATCTTATATCTTATACCTTAATGATTGTGGAAACTGCAGCTTGGACCAATATAAGTATGCATATCTTATAGGGGACAGTCCCCAGATTGAGGACACTGTCCCCCGACCAAGTCTGTCCCCGGTTTTGTCCCCGGATTGGATTTGAACAGGGGCTGGGGCAATTTCTAAGACAGTCAGTGCAGAATAAAAAATAAATTAAAAAAAATCTGAATTACACCCCCCCGCCCCGCCGCTCCTACTAGCTTAGGGGGTGTATTTTTTCCATTATCTGTGCCCCTTTCTGATAATCATGTGCTGGTCGGAGCGTAGGGAATATTTCTTCAGTTTTGGGTGCATGCCCATTCAGCCCTGCTCACATGTTCTTCTGCCTTGGCTCAAGTCCCAGCCAGCCGCCTGCCTGTTTATCTCCTTGCCTTCCCTGCAGAGTGATCTTCCTCCACTCCCCACCCAGTAGTAGCCGGAGCCCGGAGAGCAAGACTTGACTGGCTGTGAGGCGGGCGGCGACGGGCAGAGTCGCTGATTGTCGCCATTACTAGTAAAAAAAAAAAAATGTCCCCGGATTTCATTTAAAAAAATAGGATTTTTGTACTCACCGTAAAATCCATTTCTCTGACATCCATGGACCGACACGGCGGCTCTTAATCACCGAACGTGTGGGTATATGTCCCTGCTTGCAGGAGAAGACCTTGGCAGAATGTTAAAATATTCTAGAACAAACCAGAGCTGAAAAGCCCCGCCCAGGGGGGCGGTCCCTCCGGACATTACCCTCCCACCTGCAGCTAGCAGACCTCAGTTCGTAACAAAGCAGTACAAACTTAAAAGGAAGGGTGGGTGCCGTGTCGGTCCATGGATGTCAGAGAAATGGATTTTACGGTGAGTACAAAAATCCTATTTTCTCTTATCATCCATGGACCGACACAGCGGCTCTTATTCACTGAACGTGTGGGATGTAACAAAGCAGTGTCAAGAGGGATACCTAAACGGCTGTGGAAACTGCAAAACACTGTAGTAGTCACCACTACTACAGTCATAGCAACGATCTTATGAGGCGTGTGTCCCCTGACCAAATTTACACCAGTGTCAAAGAGATGGCCCCTGCCCCCACCTATAACTGGCCTTCATAGCAAAGATCACATGGGCAAATGCATGAAAGACAAAACCAGAGAAAATTCCCAGCTCAACTCTCCCAACCAGTCTGCTTACCAACCGAATTAACCTGTCCAACAGTCTGCGTTTAACAGGGGTTTAGTTAGCACACATTTGCAAATGCATGCGTAAGCTGCAAGGCCGTTGTTGCTGGTGTAAATTTGGTCAGGGGACACACTGGGCACCTTTGCTGCCATTGTGCTACGTGCTGGGTGTCCAATGTGCCCCTGTGCCTTTTTAAGGATTGGGCTACCTCCAGGCCCACCTGTCCCTTATCTATCCATTAGAATGCATGTGCTCCCATTGTGGAGACTCTCATAAATTTAGAAGGGTTAGGACTGCAAGTGATACAGGGTGCCGTGAAGAGGCCTTGCAGCTTACGCATGCGTTTGCAAATGTGTGCTAACTAAACCCCTGTTTTTACGCAGACTGTACGATAGTTTAATTCGGTTGGTAAGCAGACTGATTGGTAAGTTGAGCTGAGAATTTTCTCTGGTTTTGTCTTTCATGCGTTTGCCCTTCCATGTGCATCTTGCTGTGAAGGCCAGTTATAGGTGGGGGCAGGGGCCATCTCTTTAGGGGAGCCTGCATAGTATCAAGGCTCGTACACACGATCAGAAAATCCTATGAATAATACTGCTTTCAAATCGATCGCACGGTAATCTGATCATTAGTACACAGCTTTCGAGAGCCGATCTTGACAATTCATGCAAAATAATCTGATGGGACAAGCACGAACATTTTTCGAACATTCGTTCGAACATACAATACAAATACACTACATCACTTCCAAATTTTTATTCTGTCATATGAGAATTTTCATAACTTTAGTAAACTCTTCATTTTAAATATGAGAATAGCATGCAAAAAAAAAAACGGACTATCATTGGTACGATAAGCTCATCGTGTGTACCAGGCATTACACCTGTGATTAGTGGATCCCAGGTGCAATGTCAGGCTTCCACAGACTCTTCTTCTAGCTCTCTGCTGGTACTGAAATACATGTTTTTATTTGGAGGGCTGGAGGAAGTGTCATTGGACTATGAGTGCTAGTGATGAGCCGAACACCCCCGGGTTCGGTTCGCACCAGAACCCGCGAACGGACCGAAAGTTCGAACGAACATTAGAACCCTATTAAATACAATGGATGCGAACGTTCGAATTCTAAAGTGCTAATTATAACAACTATTATGCATGTTATTGTCATAAATAGGGTTTGGGAACCCGGGTTCTGCACCAGGGGACATGTATCAATGCAAAAAGAAGTTTTAAAAACGGTCGTTTTTCGGGAGCAGTCATTTTAATGATGCATAAAGTGAAAAAAAAAAAGTCAAATATTCCTTTAAATATCGTACCTGGGGGGTGTCTAAAGTATGCCTGTGAAGTGCCACGTGTTTCCCGTGTTTAGAACTGTCCCTGCACAAAATGACACTTCTAAAGGAAAAAAAAGCCATTTAAAACTGCTTGCGGCTTTAATGTAATGTCTGGTCCCGGTAATATGGATGAAATTCTTTAAGAAAAATGGCATAGCTACCCCATGACCCCCCCCCCTACCCCAGCCCATTACCAGCCCCTTTGGGTCTTGTATGGATATTAAGGGGAACCCCGCACATAAAATAAAAAAGGCCCTATATACTCTGAACAGCCGTATACAGGCGGTGCATACAAGACAGGGACTGTAGGTTTGTTCTTATGTAGAATCTGTTTGTAATTTTGAACAGGTACATTGTTGAAGTGTAGCTCCAGCCCAAAAATCTATTTTTAAACTTTTTGGGAAACATAGGTAAGGGTTATCACCCCTGTAACATTTGTTTTGCTGTCTGTGCCCCTGTTCAGAACATTTCACCTCACTTTCCGTCCCAATGACAACTGTTTTTGAAATGTGGTGTTTTTCTTGAAACAAGGATTGCTGATAAAGCATCAGTACAGATGAGACCCCTTTCTCCCATATTTATTCTTACAGGAGAGAATTTTCCTTTCTAGGGGTAGATTTCCTCTCACTTCCTGTTGTCTTCTTTCGTTTGCAAGTAGGAGTCGTTTGTAAGTTGGATGTTTGAAAGTAGGGACCTGCCGTATATACTCTGCAGAAATAGGCCCCTTAGTTGTTGGTGTTGGCACAACACTGTAAGCACTCAGTTACTCTTGGTTGGTGCTGGAACGCCCTGCTGTCAACTATTATATCAGGAATTTTAATTACATATAATTGTTGAACAGTGGTAGTAAAAATTGGGGCTTTGATGGTGGTGCTGGTGCCACAACACTGTAAGCCCTGACAGTTACTCTTGGTGGGTGCAGCAATGGGCCCTGCTGTGAATTATTAGATCAAGAATTGTAATTACATGCCCCTTTTGAACAGGGGCTGAAAAATTGGGCCTTTCGTGGTGGTGGTGGTGGTGGCGTTGCCACAAGACTGTAAGCCCTCAGAGTTACTCTTGGTGGGTGCAGCAATGGACCCTGCTGTGAATTATTAGATCAAGAATTGTAATTGCATGCCCCTGTTGAACAGGGGCTGAAAAATTGGGCCTTAGGCACTGGTGGCACAACACTACAACCCCTCACAGATACTGTACTTGGAGCACAGCAATGAGCCCTGTTGCAAAGTATTGCTTCAAAAATTGTAATGACACGCCCCTGTTAAACAGGGGCTGAAAAATTGGGCCTTAGGCACTGGTGCCACAACACTCCAACCCCTCACAGATACTGTACTTGGAGCACAGCAATGAGCCCTATGGCAAATTATTGCTAAAAAAATTGTAATTACACGCCCCTGTAAAACAGGGGCTGAAAAATTGGGCCTTAGCCACTGGTGGCGGCACCCATAAACAAAAATGATCTTCCAAGCTATCATCATCAATCGTATCATTGAGGACTCGGAGGAGGAGGATAGCCAGTCAACATAACAGCACAGGCACTCAGCATCAGCATCAGTCTTGAAGGGATGTGACATGTTAAAATCAATTAGTCTGTTATATCAGCATCAGGTGTGTGGTAGCTGGTGGTGATCCAAGACTGGTTCATCTTGATGAAAGTCAGTCGATCAACCGAGTCGGTGGACAGGCGCACCCTGTGATCCGTGACAAATCCTCCAGCAGCACTGAATGTGCGTTCCGAAAGAACGCTGGATGCAGGACAGGCCAGTAGCTCAATTGCATACTGTGCAAGCTCTGGCCAGTGATCCATCCTCAAGACCCAGTAAGCCAGAGGATTTTCGGTGGGGAAGGTGTCCAAGTCTGACCTTGCCCCTAGATATTCCTGCACCATGTTTATCAGACGCTGGCGATGGTTGCTGGAACCGATCATACTTTGGGGCTGCGGACTAAAGAATTGTCTGAACGCATCGGTCAGACGGCCACCTTCCCCACCGCTCCTTCTTTGACTGGCCGAAGCCTCAGCAACTCGTTGTCCAGGACCAGGAGTTTGTAACCTCCCAGTCTCTGGGAACGCGTTGCACAGACCTTTCTGCAAGGCCTCCCGGAGTTGTCTCATCCTCTGCTCCCTCTGCGACGGTAACATAAGGTCCGCAACCTTACCCTTGTACTGTGGATCAAGGAGAGTGGCCAGCCAGTAATGGTCCCTCTCCTTGATCCGAAGAATACGAGGATCCTTCCGCAGACTTTGCAGGATCAGGGAGGCCATGCAGCGTAGGTTTGCTGAGGCATTCGCTCCGGAGTCCTCTGGGTCACTAAGGACGACATGATCCGCAGCCACCTCCTCCCAGCCACGTACAAGTCCACTGGTTTCTTGGGACTGTAAATCATCCCTAAAAGACTGCTGCTGATGATGCTGAGTGCCAGCCTCCACCTCCATGCTGACACAATCCTCCTCCTCCTCCTCCTCCTCCTCCTCTTCCTGTACGATGGGTGGGACAGAAGGAACACTGTCTGGGTAAAGGGGGCCTTGAGAGGCAAGGAAGTCCTCCTCTTCCTGCCTCTGTTCTGCCTCAAGTGCCCTGTCCATTATTCCACGCAGCGTGTGCTCCAACAGGTGGACAAGAGGTACAGTGTCACTGATGCATGCACTGTCACTGCTCACCATCCTCGTGGCCTCCTCAAATGGTGCCAGGACAGTGCATGCATCCCTGATCATGCCCCACTGGCGTGGAGAAAAAAAACCAAGCTCCCCTGACCCTGTCCTGGTGCCGTAGTCGCACAGGTACTCATTGATGGCCCTCTGCTGCGTGTGCAGCCGCTGCAGCATGGCCAACGTTGAGTTCCACCTGGTGGGCATGTCACATATAAGGCGGTTCTTGGGCAGGTTCAACTCCTTTTGCAGCTCAGCCAGGCGAGCACTGGCATTATAAGATCTGCGGAAATGCACACAGACTTTCCTGGCCTGCCTCAGGACATCCTGTAAGCCCGGGTACCTGCCCAAGAACCGCTGCACCACCAGGTTAAGGACGTGAGCCACACAGGGCACATGGGTCAGTTGTCCCTGTCGGAGGGCGGAGAGGAGGTTGGTGCCATTGTCGCAAACCACCATTCCTGGCTTAAGCTGGCGTGGCGTCAACCACCTCTCGGCCTGGCCCTGCAGAGCAGACAGGACCTCTGCCCCAGTGTGGCTTCTGTCCCCCAAACACACCAGTGCAAGCACGGCATGGCATCTTTTTGCCTGCGTACTTGCGTAGCCCCGTGAACGGCTACGGAGCACCGCTGGTTCATAGGACAAACCACAGGAAGAGGCCATGGAGGAAGAAGAAGAGGAGGGGGTGGAGGAGAGAGGTGTGTCACAACCAGTAGTAGCATTTTGGAGACGTGGCGGTGGGACAACCTCCAACACTACTGCACCTTGTCCTGCATCCTTCCCAGCTGCCAAAAGAGTGACCCAATGGGCCGTGAAAGAAAGGTAACGTCCCTGTCCATGCCTGCTGGACCATGAGTCAGCGGTAATATGCACCTTACCGCTGACCGCCCTGTCCAGCGAGGCCAAGACATTGCCTTCCACATGCCGGTAGAGAGCCGGAATAGCCTTCCGTGAGAAAAAGTGGCGTTTGGGAACCTGCCACTGAGGAACCGCACATTGCACAAACTCACGGAAGGGGGCCGAGTCTACCAACTGAAAAGGCAGCAGTTGAAGCGCTAGCAATTTAGCCAAGCTAGCATTCAACCGCTGGGCATGTGGATGGCTGGGAGTGAACTTCTTTCGACGGTCCAGCAGCTGGGGCAGGGAAATTTGCCTGCTAGAATCGGACGTCGGTGTACTGCTAGCAGAGTGGCCGCAAGTACTTGGCTGTGACACACCTAATTCTACACCTTCATTCCTCTCAGTGCATGTTTCAGAGAGGACTGAAGTTATAGTGGGGTTGGAGATCCCAGCTGATGCGGTGCAAGGAGAGGTCCGCTTTGTTCTTTGGTGTGGGTCTTTGAGGTAGGCTTGCCAACGAGCTGCATGGCAGGTCAACATATGTCTGGTCAGGCATGTGGTACCCAAGCGGCTGATGTTTTGGCCACGCGATATACGCTTGAGACATATGTTGCAAACAGCAGCTGTGCGATCTGATGCACTAGCCTCAAAAAAGGCCCACACCAAAGAACTTTTTGAATGACGGGCAGAGGCAGCGCCCTGCACAGGCGGAGCTCTGCGGTGTGATTCCGTCGGTGTACTGCCCTTACGCTGGCCACCAAAGGGCATCCTGCCTCGTTGGAGATGTGCCTCTTCCTCATCCTCCTCCTCCTCCTCTCTCCTATTAGGCACCCACGTGGAGTCAGTGACCTCATCATCACCTCCCTCCTCATCACTGGAGCCAATCTGGCAGTATGCTGCAGCTGCTGGAACATGACTGCCAGATTGGTGTCCTTCTTGAGCATCCCCTCTGTCTGCTCTCACGCTACTGCCTTCCTCTAGCTGGGTTTCATCATCAGACCCTTCGAAACGCTGGGCATCCTCCTGGAGCATGTACCCAACACTGTGCTCAAACAGTTCGGGGGACTCCTCAGGAGGAGGACATGGTGGGTCTAGGGAAGGAGTGACTGATGATGAGTCTGACATTGATACCAGGGAAGAGGACGCTTTGGCAGCTGCTTTTCCAGTACCCTGAGCCTGGGTGAGAGAGGATGAGGAGGAGGAGGAGGGCTTGGTCATCCACTCTACCAAGTCTTCGGCATGATGTGGCTCAACATGTCCAGCTGCCGAAAAGAAGGACAAGCGTGTCCCATGGCCATGTGCTGATGACAATGCACCGCGTCCACGACCAGCACTGTTGCCCCCAGACACAGAGCCTGCTTGCCCTCTTTTATTGCCTCCTGACTGTCTGCCTCTCCTTGTTTGCCTTCCAGACATTCTAATAGATGGCCTGCAGGGAGATGGGAAAAAAGCAATAAGGGCTACCTTCAGGTGTCCTTCTCTGTCCCTTGAAACAAGGACTTTGACAGTGAAAGAAACTGACACACTCTCCCTACCTACAGTTTTCTGTCCCTAGAAAAAATGTTTTTTTTAAGCACAATATAGCACAAGGAGAATTCACTCACTGTCCTTCCAGGTCCCTGGAAACAAGGACTTTGACAGTGAAAGAAACTGACACACTCTCCCTACCTACAGTTTTCTGTCCCTAGAAAAAATGTTTTTTTTAAGCACAATTTAGCACAAGGAGAATTCACTCACTGTCCTTCCAGGTCCCTGGAAACAAGGACTTTGACAGTGAAAGAAACTGACACACTCTCCCTACCTACAGTTTTCTGTCCCTAGAAAAAATGTTTTTTTTAAGCACAATTTAGCACAAGGAGAATTCACTCACTGTCCTTCCAGGTCCCTGGAAACAAGGACTTTGACAGTGAAAGAAACTGACACACTCTCCCTACCTACAGTTTTCTGTCCCTAGAAAAAATGTTTTTTTTAAGCACAATTTAGCACAAGGAGAATTCACTCACTGTCCTTCCAGGTCCCTGGAAACAAGGACTTTGACAGTGAAAGAAACTGACACACTCTCCCTACCTACAGTTTTCTGTCCCTAGAAAAAATGTTTTTTTTAAGCACAATTTAGCACAAGGAGAATTCACTCACTGTCCTTCCAGGTCCCTGGAAACAAGGACTTTGACAGTGAAAGAAACTGACACACTCTCCCTACCTACAGTTTTCTGTCCCTAGAAAAAATGTTTTTTTTAAGCACAATTTAGCACAAGGAGAATTCACTCACTGTCCTTCCAGGTCCCTGGAAACAAGGACTTTGACAGTGAAAGAAACTGACACACTCTCCCTACCTACAGTTTTCTGTCCCTAGAAAAATGTTTTTTTTAAGCACAATTTAGCACAAGGAGAATTCACTCACTGTCCTTCCAGGTCCCTGGAAACAAGGACTTTGACAGTGAAAGAAACTGACACACTCTCCCTACCTACAGTTTTCTGTCCCTAGAAAAAATGTTTTTTTTAAGCACAATTTAGCACAAGGAGAATTCACTCACTGTCCTTCCAGGTCCCTGGAAACAAGGACTTTGACAGTGAAAGAAACTGACACACTCTCCCTACCTACAGTTTTCTGTCCCTAGAAAAAATGTTTTTTTTAAGCACAATTTAGCACAAGGAGAATTCACTCACTGTCCTTCCAGGTCCCTGGAAACAAGGACTTTGACAGTGAAAGAAACTGACACACTCTCCCTACCTACAGTTTTCTGTCCCTAGAAAAAATGTTTTTTTTAAGCACAATTTAGCACAAGGAGAATTCACTCACTGTCCTTCCAGGTCCCTGGAAACAAGGACTTTGACAGTGAAAGAAACTGACACACTCTCCCTACCTACAGTTTTCTGTCCCTAGAAAAAATGTTTTTTTTAAGCACAATTTAGCACAAGGAGAATTCACTCACTGTCCTTCCAGGTCCCTGGAAACAAGGACTTTGACAGTGAAAGAAACTGACACACTCTCCCTACCTACAGTTTTCTGTCCCTAGAAAAAATGTTTTTTTTAAGCACAATTTAGCACAAGGAGAATTCACTCACTGTCCTTCCAGGTCCCTGGAAACAAGGACTTTGACAGTGAAAGAAACTGACACACTCTCCCTACCTACAGTTTTCTGTCCCTAGAAAAAATGTTTTTTTAAGCACAATTTAGCACAAGGAGAATTCACTCACTGTCCTTCCAGGTCCCTGGAAACAAGGACTTTGACAGTGAAAGAAACTGACACACTCTCCCTACCTACAGTTTTCTGTCCCTAGAAAAAATGTTTTTTTTAAGCACAATTTAGCACAAGGAGAATTCACTCACTGTCCTTCCAGGTCCCTGGAAACAAGGACTTTGACAGTGAAAGAAACTGACACACTCTCCCTACCTACAGTTTTCTGTCCCTAGAAAAAATGTTTTTTTTAAGCACAATTTAGCACAAGGAGAATTCACTCACTGTCCTTCCAGGTCCCTGGAAACAAGGACTTTGACAGTGAAAGAAACTGACACACTCTCCCTACCTACAGTTTTCTGTCCCTAGAAAAAATGTTTTTTTTAAGCACAATTTAGCACAAGGAGAATTCACTCACTGTCCTTCCAGGTCCCTGGAAACAAGGACTTTGACAGTGAAAGAAACTGACACACTCTCCCTACCTACAGTTTTCTGTCCCTAGAAAAAATGTTTTTTTTAAGCACAATTTAGCACAAGGAGAATTCACTCACTGTCCTTCCAGGTCCCTGGAAACAAGGACTTTGACAGTGAAAGAAACTGACACACTCTCCCTACCTACAGTTTTCTGTCCCTAGAAAAAATGTTTTTTTTAAGCACAATTTAGCACAAGGAGAATTCACTCACTGTCCTTCCAGGTCCCTGGAAACAAGGACTTTGACAGTGAAAGAAACTGACACACTCTCCCTACCTACAGTTTTCTGTCCCTAGAAAAAATGTTTTTTTTAAGCACAATTTAGCACAAGGAGAATTCACTCACTGTCCTTCCAGGTCCCTGGAAACAAGGACTTTGACAGTGAAAGAAACTGACACACTCTCCCTACCTACAGTTTTCTGTCCCTAGAAAAAATGTTTTTTTTAAGCACAATTTAGCACAAGGAGAATTCACTCACTGTCCTTCCAGGTCCCTGGAAACAAGGACTTTGACAGTGAAAGAAACTGACACACTCTCCCTACCTACAGTTTTCTGTCCCTAGAAAAATGTTTTTTTTAAGCACAATTTAGCACAAGGAGAATTCACTCACTGTCCTTCCAGGTCCCTGGAAACAAGGACTTTGACAGTGAAAGAAACTGACACACTCTCCCTACCTACAGTTTTCTGTCCCTAGAAAAAATGTTTTTTTTAAGCACAATTTAGCACAAGGAGAATTCACTCACTGTCCTTCCAGGTCCCTGGAAACAAGGACTTTGACAGTGAAAGAAACTGACACACTCTCCCTACCTACAGTTTTCTGTCCCTAGAAAAAATGTTTTTTTTAAGCACAATTTAGCACAAGGAGAATTCACTCACTGTCCTTCCAGGTCCCTGGAAACAAGGACTTTGACAGTGAAAGAAACTGACACACTCTCCCTACCTACAGTTTTCTGTCCCTAGAAAAAATGTTTTTTTTTAAGCACAATTTAGCACAAGGAGAATTCACTCACTGTCCTTCCAGGTCCCTGGAAACAAGGACTTTGACAGTGAAAGAAACTGACACACTCTCCCTACCTACAGTTTTCTGTCCCTAGAAAAAATGTTTTTTTTAAGCACAATTTAGCACAAGGAGAATTCACTCACTGTCCTTCCAGGTCCCTGGAAACAAGGACTTTGACAGTGAAAGAAACTGACACACTCTCCCTACCTACAGTTTTCTGTCCCTAGAAAAAATGTTTTTTTTAAGCACAATTTAGCACAAGGAGAATTCACTCACTGTCCTTCCAGGTCCCTGGAAACAAGGACTTTGACAGTGAAAGAAACTGACACACTCTCCCTACCTACAGTTTTCTGTCCCTAGAAAAAATGTTTTTTTTAAGCACAATTTAGCACAAGGAGAATTCACTCACTGTCCTTCCAGGTCCCTGGAAACAAGGACTTTGACAGTGAAAGAAACTGACACACTCTCCCTACCTACAGTTTTCTGTCCCTAGAAAAAATGTTTTTTTTAAGCACAATTTAGCACAAGGAGAATTCACTCACTGTCCTTCCAGGTCCCTGGAAACAAGGACTTTGACAGTGAAAGAAACTGACACACTCTCCCTACCTACAGTTTTCTGTCCCTAGAAAAAATGTTTTTTTTAAGCACAATTTAGCACAAGGAGAATTCACTCACTGTCCTTCCAGGTCCCTGGAAACAAGGACTTTGACAGTGAAAGAAACTGACACACTCTCCCTACCTACAGTTTTCTGTCCCTAGAAAAAATGTTTTTTTTAAGCACAATTTAGCACAAGGAGAATTCACTCACTGTCCTTCCAGGTCCCTGGAAACAAGGACTTTGACAGTGAAAGAAACTGACACACTCTCCCTACCTACAGTTTTCTGTCCCTAGAAAAAATGTTTTTTTTAAGCACAATTTAGCACAAGGAGAATTCACTCACTGTCCTTCCAGGTCCCTGGAAACAAGGACTTTGACAGTGAAAGAAACTGACACACTCTCCCTACCTACAGTTTTCTGTCCCTAGAAAAATGTTTTTTTTAAGCACAATTTAGCACAAGGAGAATTCACTCACTGTCCTTCCAGGTCCCTGGAAACAAGGACTTTGACAGTGAAAGAAACTGACACACTCTCCCTACCTACAGTTTTCTGTCCCTAGAAAAAATGTTTTTTTTAAGCACAATTTAGCACAAGGAGAATTCACTCACTGTCCTTCCAGGTCCCTGGAAACAAGGACTTTGACAGTGAAAGAAACTGACACACTCTCCCTACCTACAGTTTTCTGTCCCTAGAAAAAATGTTTTTTTTAAGCACAATTTAGCACAAGGAGAATTCACTCACTGTCCTTCCAGGTCCCTGGAAACAAGGACTTTGACAGTGAAAGAAACTGACACACTCTCCCTACCTACAGTTTTCTGTCCCTAGAAAAATGTTTTTTTTAAGCACAATTTAGCACAAGGAGAATTCACTCACTGTCCTTCCAGGTCCCTGGAAACAAGGACTTTGACAGTGAAAGAAACTGACACACTCTCCCTACCTACAGTTTTCTGTCCCTAGAAAAAATGTTTTTTTTAAGCACAATTTAGCACAAGGAGAATTCACTCACTGTCCTTCCAGGTCCCTGGAAACAAGGACTTTGACAGTGAAAGAAACTGACACACTCTCCCTACCTACAGTTTTCTGTCCCTAGAAAAAATGTTTTTTTTAAGCACAATTTAGCACAAGGAGAATTCACTCACTGTCCTTCCAGGTCCCTGGAAACAAGGACTTTGACAGTGAAAGAAACTGACACACTCTCCCTACCTACAGTTTTCTGTCCCTAGAAAAATTTTTTTTTTAAGCACAATATAGCACAAGCACAAAACACACTGACACTCTCTCTACCTATCCTTCTCTTTCCCTAAACTAAAGGAATCCAGGTTAAGCAAGAAAGAAATAAAAGTCACTGTCCCTGCCTATGCTGCTCTATCCCTGCTCCGGAACACACTACACTAGGCCGCCGTGCTGGCGGCCTTTTATAGTGTGGGGCGTGTACTAAACACCCTCAGCAATAATTGGCCACAGGCATCCTGCCTGTGGCCAATCATTGCTCTCCTCGCTGACGGCGCTGTGATTGGCCAAGCATGCGGGGTCACAGTGCATGCTTGGCCAATCACAGCGCCTGGATGACACTGCGATGGCGTAGTGCATTGTGGGCCGTTCGCGTCACTCGAATTTGGCGCGAACGGCCCAAATCGTTCGATCTTCGTCGAACGATCGAACAGCCGATGTTTGAGTCGAACGTATGTTCGACTCGAACACGAAGCTCATCCCTAATGAGTGCAATGATTACTACATTTGTATTTCATTAGGAACTACAAGTCTGTGTGCTGTTGTAGATGGGACTTGTATCTCTGTGAATGAATAATGCAGCTGTGCAGGTAGAGCCCCTCACAACCATGCCGATTTTAAAAGTGACAGCGGATGTGGGTGCTTAGCAACAAGTTATTTTTATGCCTTAAAGTTAGGGTGACCAGATATCCCCGGTTTCAGGGGACAGTCCCCAGATTGAGGACACTGTCCCCCGACCAAGTCTGTCCCCGGTTTTGTCCCCGGATTGGATTTGAACAGGGGCTGGGGCAATTTCTAAGACAGTCAGTGCAGAATAAAAAATAAATTAAAAAAAATCTGAATTACACCCCCCCGCCCCGCCGCTCCTACTAGCTTAGGGGGTGTATTTTTTCCATTATCTGTGCCCCTTTCTGATAATCATGTGCTGGTCGGAGCGTAGGGAATATTTCTTCAGTTTTGGGTGCATGCCCATTCAGCCCTGCTCACATGTTCTTCTGCCTTGGCTCAAGTCCCAGCCAGCCGCCTGCCTGTTTATCTCCTTGCCTTCCCTGCAGAGTGATCTTCCTCCACTCCCCACCCAGTAGTAGCCGGAGCCCAGAGAGCAAGACTTGACTGGCTGTGAGGCGGGCGGCGACGGGCAGAGTCGCTGATTGTCGCCATTACTAGTAAAAAAAAAAATGTCCCCGGATTTCATTTAAAAAAATAGGATTTTTGTACTCACCGTAAAATCCATTTCTCTGACATCCATGGACCGACACGGCGGCTCTTAATCACCGAACGTGTGGGTATATGTCCCTGCTTGCAGGAGAAGACCTTGGCAGAATGTTAAAATATTCTAGAACAAACCAGAGCTGAAAAGCCCCGCCCAGGGGGCGGTCCCTCCGGACATTACCCTCCCACCTGCAGCTAGCAGACCTCAGTTCGTAACAAAGCAGTACAAACTTAAAAGGAAGGGTGGGTGCCGTGTCGGTCCATGGATGTCAGAGAAATGGATTTTACGGTGAGTACAAAAATCCTATTTTCTCTTATCATCCATGGACCGACACAGCGGCTCTTATTCACTGAACGTGTGGGATGTAACAAAGCAGTGTCAAGAGGGATGGGAGGAGAGTGCGCATGCGCGGGGACTCGGAGAAGGACGTGTGCTGACCGAGCTCCCGGCACCCCGACCCACCAGAGCTAACGATAGCGCAGGCACTGAGGTCCGTGAGCCAGGACCGATCCCACACCAGCCCCGAAGTGGCGATGAACCGTAGGGCACAGGGGCAGCCGCGGAAAGGACACGATACGCAAACTACAGCCCAGAAGAGAGCAGGGCCTTCCCCTACAGCACAGCCGCGATCCAAGATGGCGCCGGGTAAGCCAGACACACGAGGCAGCACGGCAGCAGCCAGATCCGACGGCGCTACACAGAGAGGAGACAGGCAGCTAAATCTGGAGCCAACTAGGGATCCATTCTCCTCACAATCCTCGGGAGAGGTGGAGACCGGACAGCGGGGTGAGTCACTATCACATCCCCCATCCCCAGCCATATACGCTGATAGACATGACTCTCCAAACTCCCCTGCCTCCTCCATGGATAGGAACATGGCAGACTTAGCAGAAGTCCTCATTAGCCAATCCAGCCAATCCAGCCAGGATATGCCAATTCCCCAGCTCTCACACTATTCCCCTGATGCTGTACTGTTGGGCAGATTCTCCACCATGCTGCAGCAGGAGCTCTCTAAGGCCTGCACATTAATCACCACTGACCTGAAAAAAGACATCCATAGCTTGGGAGAGCGTTTTGAGCTAATTGAAACCAAAGTGGATGGAGCCATCAAAAGGGTCAACCAGAACTCAGCCATGGTGACAGACCTCCAGGATAGATTAGAAGAGGCATTCACAAAAATTGAAGATTTGGAGAATCGTTCTCGTAGGTACAATGTCCGCGTGCGTGGCCTCCCTGAAACTCACACAGATCTAGAGGGGGCTGTAAAAGACCTGATGAAAACCCTTATCCCTGATATAGCCAACCACCACATGGAAGTTGATCGCGTTCACCGAGCACTGACAGCCCCAAGGGCCGACGGCCTACCACGAGACATTATTGTTAAGCCACATTACTACCGCATTAAGGATAAGATGATGCTTGCGGCTCGCAACAGGCCGGACCTGTCGCTATTTGGAACACCAATACAGCTCTTTACAGATTTGGCGCCATCAACGGTCCAGAAACGCAGAAACCTACGGCCATTACTCCAGCAACTTATGGCCAAACAGATTAAGTATCGATGGTCGTTCCCTTTTAAGTTATCATTCACTTACAACGGAAAGTCCCACTCCTTTTCCACGTTCCAAGCAGGCGAAGACCTACTGCTTAGTCTCGGCATCATTGCACGGGACTCTCCGACTCCGATTTCATCTCCCCCTTGTCTGGATCATCGTCCCCTCTCCCCGATATGGCAGGATCGCACACGCTCACAGGCCAGAAATGCTCGCCGGAATACCTGAGTATTATTGCTCTTCTCTCTTTTTGCTTTTTTGCCCCTTTTGGGAACTGTTAGTGCTTGATTGCACGGATATGGCCTGGGCCCATGGTGGACTATGGGCCTGATGGGGCCATCGTTACCGTTCACAGTTCACAGGTTACAAAGTCACGGGTTACAAAGTTACTGGAGTTCCTGGTTCTTCGGACTGGCTGCCAGCCGAATATTTTACAACCCCGACGGGCCCAACCTGGTCGAAGAAATTTTGCTTTTTGCTTTTTAGCAGTCTGGGGGCCTTAGTCGGACCGCAATGTGTTCCCCTGTTGGGCTGTGGCTCGGGGGCCGGAACGACCGATGGGGACCCTTCCGGCCCCGGCGCCACTGGCCTTGGGAATGCATGTTCCTATAGACAGCCTGTTATGTTAAAACTGTATTGATTGATTTTGTCATTTCCGATATGACCTCGAATAGCCTGCTCGTACAGAGTGTAATCATATTTGGGTCGGGGTGGTCATGCTTGCCACCCAACTGCAAGACTACCTATCCTACGACAAGGATGGTACCCTTGCACCTAATTTGCCGGATGTTGTCTCCGGCAGGGGTTATTCCCCATTCCTTCATTCATCAGCTAGGATTGAGTTATATTGATTGTTTGGGCCTAAGGCCTATGTATATGTTTTTTTGCTTTTATTTTTGTTTCTCTTCTTCTCTAATGCCTTTTCCTTCTCTCCCTTCCCCCTCTTTCTTCGGAGCCTCGGTTCAGCGCCCTTCCCTTATGTCATGGTCTGAGAGGTCACATAGCCAAACAGTCATCATCATCGGGACCCTGCTCGCTTCATTCATTATGCAAGGTAAGAGTGCTCTGCCCTACCACGATGGCCACCACATATAACACAGACTATTCGATAGTTAGCCACAATGTACATGGATTTAACTCCCCTACTAAAAGAACTAAGGCTTTCCAGTTTTATCATAAACAGAAGGCTGAAGTCCTGCTATTGCAGGAAACTCATTTCTCCAATGTCTCAGCGCCCCGTTACCTCAATGGGAAGTATCCACAGTTTTACTTGGCAGGGGGTCGGGAAAAGAAGGGCGGTGTAGCCATCTGCTTTTCGAAACGGACCCCCTTTACCCCCATCGCTATCGTTAAGGACAAGAGAGGTAGATATATTTTGGCAGTGGGGCGGCTCCATGACCAGGAGGTGTCCTTTATATCATACTATGCCCCGAATACTGGACAGCCGGAATTCTTTAGCAAAATGCTGAAGATTCTTATGCCCAAAGTCCAGGGTCAGGTCATTATGGGAGGCGATAGTAATATTCCCTTGGACAGAATTATGGATAAATCGGACTCCTCTAGACCAACATTGAAACGCCCACCGACTGGAAGCAGCAAGGTTGCACGTCTGTTTCATTTCTATGACCTCATCGACGCCTGGCGAGAAAATAACCCTACGGTCAGAGACTTTACACACTTTTCACAAGCCCATCATACTTACTCGAGGATAGACCACGTTCTAGTACGTACGCCTTTGCTACCATTTATTAAGTCGGTTAAGATTTTATCTACCCCTTGGTCTGATCATTCCCCGATAAAACTCTCTACTTCAGGGCTATGGACTAAATCTAGACCCTCCCCGTGGAGACTTAATGTGAGCTTGCTGAATGACCCTACAATCTTTTTAGAGATTCAAAAGGAAATACAGGAATACTTTAGACTTAATAAGGCATCGGACACATCCCCCGCAATTAACTGGGTAGCTCATAAAGCAGCGATTAGGGGCATATTGTTACAAGTGGCAGCCAGGATTAAACGCAATAGGGAACAGGCAAATAAGATTCTGGAAACTAACTTAGATAACTTACTTAGTGAACAGCACAGAAATCCCCTGGTAGATATAAGGCATAAAATTGACGAGGCTCGACTAGCACTAAATCTTAGCTTGACTACTCAAGCGGAGAAACATATTAGTTGGTCTAAGCACAGGTTCTATACGATGGGTGATAAACCTACCACAATGTTAGCTAGAAAACTGGTTCCTCGACCGTACACACCGACTTTGCCTAAACTACGACTATCCACGGGCCTAACCTCCCAGAACCCCGAACGGATAATTGGAGAATTTCACAAATTTTATGCTAAGCTGTATGGAGAGCAGGACAAGTTCGATTCATCTGAAGCGAGCACATTCTTTCGCGACTTACAGCTGCCTAAATTGACACAAGCCCATGCGGAACTGATGGACGGTGCTCTTACAGAGCCTGAAGTCAGGGCTGCAATCAAAACCCTACACCCTACCAAGGCCCCTGGGCCAGATGGATTCCCGGGTCACTACTATAGGAAATATCACGATCTTCTGGCCCCACATCTCTGTACTTACTTTAATGACCTGAGAAGCGGCAGCAAGCTCCCCAGCCATGAAAATGTAGCCTATATAAGTGTTATCCCGAAACCAGGAAAGGACCATACAGACTGTTCCAATTATCGCCCAATTTCTCTGATCAATACGGATCTTAAGATTCTAACCAAAATACTGGCCCAGAGACTTAATACTTTTCTTCAGTGTTATATCCATCCTGACCAAGCAGGTTTTGTCCCGACAAGACAGGCATCGGACCAAACCCGCCGGATAATTAACCTTATCTCGGCAGTTCGGTCTGATTGGGATGGAAAGGGGACTAGGAGGGGAATGTTACTTTCATTGGATATCCAGAAGGCGTTCGATTCTATCTCCTGGGACTATCTTTTTGATGTTCTCACACGCTTTGGATTTGGGAGACGCTTTCTGGATCTCCTTCACATATTATATGATTCCCCCAGTGCCTCGCTAATGCTCAGAGGATATACATCCCAAACATTTCCTATCAGGAGAGGAACTAGACAGGGCTGCCCGTTGTCGCCACTATTATTCGCCCTGGCGATTGAACCACTAGCGCTCAAAATTCGCGCCTGCAGAGATATACAGGGCATTTATTGCGGAGACTATGAACACAAATGTTTACTCTTTGCGGACGACTTGTTGCTGACCTTGACCTCACCGATCACATCCCTACCTAATTTGTATGCTATTTTGCAGCCTTTCTCCAACATTTCCGGGTTGGCAATTAATCATAGTAAGTCAAGAGCACTGAACTTATCTTTGCTAAGCTCCACTCAGGCTACGCTTGAAAAATCATTTCAATTCCGATGGGAATCCACAGCTCTCCCTTATTTAGGCATACAGCTGACCTCATCTATTGGTGAGTTGTACAAAGAGAATTATCCAGCCCTTTTCAAACGGCTAACAGCTGACATGGCTAAGTGGCAGGTTCACCCGCCATCGTGGTTTGGCAGACTTCACTCAATTAAAATGAATGTTCTACCTCGATTATTGTATTTCTTCCGTACCTTGCCAGTTTCATTGGCCCGTGATGACCTTAAACGATTCCAGAATAAAGTACTACAGTTTATTTGGGGTGATAAGAGACCCAGGGTGAATAGGAGCACTCTATACACGTTGAAGCGGAGAGGAGGACTTGGTCTTCCAGACTTATTAAAATATTTTTATGCTGCCCAGATAGCACAACTTACAAGGTTTCACTCCCAACAGGCACAGGCCATTTGGATGGCTATGGAATCTTATTCCTGCCGTCCCAAACCTATTTCTTATATTTTATGGCTCCCTATCAAGGAGCGACCTCCTATACTTTGCCCTACTTTATCCATGTCACTGGAACTATGGGACAGACTCTCCAGATCTCACAAATTCAAATCTCCTCATTCTCCACTGACACCTCTGCTTCAAAATAAAGCATTCACCCCGGGTCTCACTCCACTAGCGTTCGAATGGTGGACTAATAAGGGTTTTAAGTGTATTGCTGACTTGTGCGATCATAGAGGTATGCTGACCGAACGGACTATGGCTGACAGGCATCAAATGCCTCCAGCGGAGGGTTATAGGTTCGCCCAAATCTCACATTATGTACAAACCCTGGCTCGCAAGAGCAACCTAGCAACCCAAACTCCCATGGAAAATCTATGCAAAAATTATGATAAAATTAAAGGACATTTATCTGCTATATATTCGATATTGCTGAGTGTATCGACAAAGCTGACTTATATGGTCCAATGGGAGACCGACTTGCAGGAAACCCTGGATCTGGACGAATGGCATAGGATAGCCGAGACAGCATCTCGTTCGCTCGTCAATACTTCAATAATTGAGGCCAATTATAAGGTTCTACTGAGGTGGTATATGGTGCCGGTCAGACTGGCAACTTTTGTCTCAGGAGCTACCCCGTTGTGCTTTAGAGGATGTGGCCAGATGGGCACCACCTATCATATTTGGTGGACATGCCCAAAGGTCCGGAGGTTTTGGATCAGGGTGTATAATTTAGTTTACTCCCTTACCCAACTAAACCTAACTAAATCAGCTAAGCAAGCACTACTGGGGGGAGGAGATGTGGAAGCCTCCAAGTCCTGCAAGAGGCTCTTGACATTTATTTTTATTTCAGCCAAAATCACTATTGCTAGGAACTGGAAATCGGCAGCTCTACCATTCGATCAGCTTAAAGGCAAATTGTCTTGGTTGATGCTAAACGAACGCTTGACCGCTCTGGCCCAAGATAAAATGAAACTGTTTCATGGAGTTTGGGACCCATGGCTTCGTTACCTAACTAATGACCCGGAGATGTTTACAGCATAGCCTAGGGGATTAGGTTGAGATGTCTGGATGCTGAATCGGGGCTCCTCCCCCCCCTCCCTCCCCCCATTCCCCCCTCCTCAACTGTCCTTTCCTTACTCTGTCTCCTTCCTTCTATTCTTTGTCACTGTCCTCTTTCCTCTCTTTTGAAATTTGTTTATTGTTTATTTTTGGAGTCAGATCCAGACCTTAGAGGTTTGTGCTGCTCCCTGTTTTCTCAGCTCCTACGGGACCATTGTCAGTCTGATCAGACCTCTGGGCTGCCCACACGGCCGGCTGAGTTGCGCCCCCCCCGATAGATGGATGGGGGGGCGGCTCATCTGGGTGGACGGTTCAGATATGATCTGCGATGCTAATAGGGGTTAACGGCTCTACGGAGCTTCGGACTACTCCAAGGACCCCTACACTTGGTGATCTTCATTGTGTTACCCCAAATGTTGATTGTGACTGTACAATGTTATGTGGCGACTTTTATACATTTTGTATGACAAAACTTGAATAAAAAGATTGAAACACAAGAGGGATGGGAGCAGTATAAATGGAAAGACCAAAAAACTTCACTCCAAACAAGGCAGAGCTCCTCAACGGAGGAGTTGTCACTTGAAACAGCGGCCTGCAACACCTTGGAAGCATCCAGAGATGCAGCCACATCAACCCTATAAAACTTAGAAAAGGTATGAACAGACGACCAGGTCGCCGCCTTGCACACTTGTGCACCCGACACTTGATGTCGGAAAACCCAGGAAGCACCAATTGCCCTGGTGGAATGTGCCGTAACCGGAAAGGGAGGCACCCGCCCCATGAGAGCATAGGCTTGAAAGACGTTTTTTCCGATCCACCTAGAAAATGGTGGCAGACGAAGCCGCTTGGCCCTGTTTCTGACCAGAGACAGTCAAACAGAGTCAGACTTCTGAATAGAAGCAGTAGCAGACAGGCACACCCGCAAGGCTCGTACCACTTTCAAAGTGTGCCGCGCACACTCTCTGGGATGCGATGGGGGAGGACAATGACCTCATTTAGGTGAAAGGTCGAGATCACCCTTGACAAAAGAGAAAGTCGCGGATGCAACACCGCCTTATCCTTATGGATGACTAAATATGGCGACTTGCAGTACAAGGCCGCCAACTCAGACACTCGTCTAACAGAAGTGATTGCCACTAAAAGGGCCACCTTCTGAGACAAAGTCAAGAGGGGAATATCCCTGATATTCTCAAAAGGAGGTTCCAGGAGAACCTAGAGTACCAATTCCGATCACACGGGGGGAGAGGAGACTTGACAGGAGGGAGCACATGGCGAACCCCCTGCACAAGGGTGCTAACCAAGGAATGACCCGCTAGTGGTCACAGAAGGAAGACGGCCAAGGCCGAAATATGACCCTTAATGATACTCAAAGCGAGCCTTTGGGCCACTCCATGCTGCAGGAAACGCAGGATTCTAGGGACGGAATACGTCCAAGGACGTCAGTCCAGCTCTTCGCACATGGCGATGTAAGCTTTCCAGGTACGGAGATAGATCATTCTGGAGGAAGACTTCCGTGCCCTTAATATGGACGAAATGACCGAGTCCGAGAGACCTCTGTCTCTCAACACCTGGCCTTCAACAGCCATGCCGTTAAGGCCAGAGACTGTAAAGGCAGGATGAAATATAGGACTTTGAGACAGAAAGTCCTCACTTATTGGCAACCGCCAGGGAACGGCCGCGACGAGACGTACAAGATCGGCGTACCATTGAAGCCGATGTGAATCCGGAGCAATGAGGATCACCGGAATTCCCTCGGTCGCCACCCTGCGCAGCAGGCGAGGGAGCAACTGCAGCGGAGGATAAACGTATATCAGGTGATAATGACCCCATGGGCCACTAACACCTCTGAGGCATCCGCCTAAAGATCCCTGGATCTGGCCACAAACCTTGACACCTTGCGATTGAGTCGAGAGGCCATCGAGTCCACCTCCGGCGTGTCCCACCGTCTGTGTGGCAAAGGAGTTGAAATACCTCCGGGTGCAAGGTAGGTCAGTGGGGTCCTTAAATGCAGGAGTCCCCTCCATCGGGAGAGTGGTGGCCTTGTTCAACCGGGCGACTGGAGGGTCGACCACTGGGGGAGAAGCCCACGTTTTAAGTAGGGCATCTTCAAAGGGGTATCTGATAGGCAAACGCAGCGGGACCATAAAAGTCTTCTGCGGCTTTTTCCCCAGACCTCATCAATGAGCTGGTCAAAGAAAGGTACATATGGAAAAAAACTTTTTTAGAAGGCCCGGCCCTAAGGAACCAGAGGAGACTGTCCGCCTGAGGTTCTACATCCGCAGCATTCAGCTTGAGAGTGTCCCTCACTGCATCAATGAGTTCACTAACAAGCGCCCTGTCATTTACTGACACAGAACTGGAGTCTTCCTCGCAAGGAATGTCCTGTTCAAAACCATCAAAGATATTCAGAGCTAGGGTCCTGAGCAGTAGTGGCTAGGCCCATATCTGAATCAGCGCACACCCCCCTTTTTTTTTTCTTTTTGTGGAAATAAAGTGGGGAGAGGGGCTTTTTGCTCCCTTGTGCTCACACACTGCTTCCCTCCTGGTCAGAATGATTCCAGGACTGCCGACAACTGGTCCATGAGGACCGCAGGTGCAGGAGCACTGCCAGTTGTCTCTAACAAGTGTGAAGAAACAGGTGAACCAGACTCCATGTTGCCACCCTCTGAGACCTTATTCACCATTACAGTGAATAATACAGCCCACCCACTGGCTGTGCTGGGGCTGAGGAGGGGATACCCGGAGTACTCACCACCCCTAGGGACTGCTCGGTACCGCTGTATGAGCCGCGCTGTAGCACGAGCCTGAGGAGAGTGAAGAATTTGTGAGGAGACGTGGCATTTCGCGCCGTTCAGCATCCCCACACAGGACAGCAGCAGAACAGGGTGCAGAGAGCAGCATAACAGGGGGGAGACAGGGAGAACCCCCCACACACAGAAACACAGCCAGCATGTACTCACCTTGCAGCAGGAGAGACTACTTACCCGTCCCGCAAGCACCTTGGAGAACACCCTCGGTGCCAATAGAGGGACTCACTGGCTTGTTTCAGACAGACCTATCACAGAGTCGTACTGCGTAGCTGTCGGCCCGGTCAACTGCGAAAGATACAGTAGGTACTGTTCAATCTTGAGAGGACCGCAGGCGCATGAAAGCAACCCGGCCACCCCTGGAGCCATGGGGTATGTTGTGAACTGAGTCTCACGCACACAAGGCGAGGATCAGCACGCTCGATGGTCGGACAGGGAAGACTACGAGGATACTAGTGTACCCAACCTGTTGCCCAGCCGACAGTTGATTGAAGGTCTCAAAAATAAAATAATAAAATTCCCAAAGGAATACAATTTTAAAGTAAAATCTTCCAGCTCTTCCTGCTCTATGCAATGGTTTTGCACAGATCAGCCTGGATCCTCCTCTTTTCAGGTCCCTCTTTGGTGCTCCTGGCCCCTCCCTCCTGCCGGGTGCCCCCACAGGAATCAGCTTGCTGTGGGAGCACCCATGCAGGCGCGCTCCCGCCCCGCGGCTCTGTGTGTCCATTCAAACACAGAGCCATGGTTTGGCCCAGCCCCCTCCTACTCCTGATTGGTTCACTGACTGTGATTGACAGCAGTGGGAGCCAATGGCTTTCACTGCTGCCAAAAGCCAATCAGGAGTGCAAGTCCCCAGAGAGGCAAAGCTCTAGTGGAGACATTGTTGAATCGAGAGGAGGCTCAGGTAAGTATTACGAGGGGCTGGGGGATCTGCGGCACACAGAAGGTTTTTTACCTTCATGCATAGAATGCTTGGTAGAACATCTTGTGCCTTTAAAACCACTTTAAATACTGTACGCGTGTATCATGCAACATATTGCAAAAGGTGGAGTTAGCCTTTAAAAACATTGTTATTTTCAAATAGGAGAACAAAAAGAAAATTATGTTGCTTTCCTAGTCGAGTTTCACTTTCCTTTTTACTCTGGCTGGACAAAAGTTGACAATAATCACTCATGTGATCCCATACTTGTTTTTGTTTTTTTTTGTCCATTATCAATAGATGACGCATCTTTTTGACAGTTGCTGCTAAAGCTATCCTTAGGAATGAAAGTTTTTTTCTGGCACTGACATACCAACCTTTATTGGAAATTCCCATTTGACAGGAACTATCTTTTAGTCGGCATGTTTGTGTATTTAGGAAGACCTGTGCGCAAAAACGCAAAATGCAGTTCATTTACAGAAATCTTATGTTTGAGGAACATAACCTGTAGGCAATCATGAGTTTAGCTAGAAATGAAAGCGTTAAAATTGCAAGTCTAGTATTACTGCATTTATGGATCGCTCATTAACTGCCAGGATATCTCACTAGATACAGTAGTGTAGGTGTGGGGCAGCTTACACAGAGAGAGAGAGGGCTGAGCACAATGAAGTACTGTCTTTATTCAGCCCGGCTGCTGTGTAAGCTACTGTATTGCTGCAACCCGTTTTGACCAAGCCGTCCAGACTAAAAGCCATAGCCCTGTGTGAATTGCAAACAGACCCCCACCATGCAGGAAAATACCTTAATATATAGTCATGTTGAAATAGGGCTACATTCTTCCAAATCCCTGTTAGATTTTCTTAGTGACAGATAACATAGGACCCTTGGGAATAACCCTGGATCAAATGCAACCTATAAGTCTGAAATATACCTTTTCAATTTTATTACGTGGTCCTGTGGTTTACAGGTACATGGTTATATAATTTTACTAGTCTGACGCAAGAATTATGTCTCAATTTTTAAACTCCAGTTCTTTAAATGGCTTAATCAACTGAGCAGGCCGGAAAAGTATGTTTTTCTCTTTCTAAAGAGTAAACTCTTATGTGGAAAGAAACCTTCATTGATAGCAGCAAAGAACTGTATAACAGGTCTGACACAGCCTTTCCATCCTAAATATATCACATTATTTTCACCATTGCTATTGAGGAGTATACTGTAACTGCACAACACAGCCAGTTCTCTTATATGAGCTGTTACCTGCAGAGGATCCCCAGAGACTACTGAACACACTTCCAGATTATTACAGCTGACGTGTGAAGGTTTTTCCATTGTCAGTTTTTTTTTTTCTTCTACATATTTGTTTTCTGTTAAACGTCTTTCTCATTTTTTTTCTTTGCTGTTACTATTAATTATTTTAAGGCATAAAGATTCCACAGCTTATTTCACTTGGAAGAGAAATGCTGCCTAATTATTCTGTTCAGACTCTAATCTGAGCACAGTGTTAAGAGCGGTTATCCCATAACCTTATGATCCCCCTATACGGTTGTCCCTAGGAAAAAGGCAATCTCACTGAAAGACTTTGCAGTGAGATGAGTGGATTGATTTTGCAGACAAATTAATGATATTACCATCTGCAAAATTTCACAGAAGTGGAGACTCTCAAGCCCTGTACACACGGTCAGACTTCCTATGGATTCTAATCCGATGGATTTTTCCATCGGAAATCCGATGAAGCTGACTTCCATCAGTCTTGCCTACACACCATCAGTCAAAAATCCGACGTTCCCAAACGCTGTGAGGTAAAACACTCCGATAAGCCGAGAAAAATGAAGTTCAATGTTTCTGAGCATGCGTCGACTTGATTCTGAGCATGCGTCGACTTGATTCTGAGCATGCGTAGGTTTTCTATCCAATGGAGTTCCACACAGACGATCGGATTTTGCTATCGTTTTTTTTTCCCATCGGAAATATTTAAAACATGTTCTATTCTTCACACCGATGGAAAAAAGATCAATGGGGCCCATACACGATCGGTTCGTCTGATGAAAACAGTCCATCCGACTGTTTTCATCGGTGAAACCGATCGTGTGTACACGGCTTGAATTTCACTTCACTAAGCTGCTGAAATTCGTTTTCTTTTCTTTATTTAGAGGATGTGTTTTTGTAGTGGGGCATATTTGGGTGGTTTAGTTTATTTCATTCAGTGTTCTTTGTATTTGTGTACTTTCGCTCTTTATTCTCTCTCTCTCTCT
Organism: Rana muscosa; assembly: GCA_029206835.1. Taxonomy (NCBI): domain Eukaryota; kingdom Metazoa; phylum Chordata; class Amphibia; order Anura; family Ranidae; genus Rana; species Rana muscosa. Next base: position 626,757,479 of record CM055117.1, on the reverse strand, counting down.
GGCACTGATTGGCAGCACTGATGGGCATTGCTAGGTGGCAATGATGGGCACTGATTGGCAGCATTGCTATGCAGTGGCAGGTGGCACTGGTGGGCACAGATACTCGGGTGATGTCTCACCCTCTTTGGGACAGCGGTCCCTCTGACACAAGCCGGTGATCAGCTTTTCTTTTCTGCTCATGCTGTCGAGCAGAAAAACAGCCAATTACAGATATTTGTTTACATCACGTGATCCGCTGTCATTGGCTGGCAGCTGATCACTTAGGTAAGGGGCCGGGATTGGCCCCTTACTCCGATTTGTGATCAGCCGAGTCTCAGACTCGGTGATCACAGAGCGTGCTGCGCAGGCAGCTCATGCAATTAAGGTCCATGCTGTAGCCATCATTCGGCTATAGCGCGGGCGCAAATCGGTTAATAATATACATGCTATACTTACCTGCTCTGTGCAATGATTTTTCACAGAGCAGCCCCAATCCTTGTCTTCTCAGGCCCCCCGCTGGCACTCCTCCTCCTCACCGAGTGCCCACCATAGCAAGCCGATTGCTATAGGGACACTAATGCAGGCCCGCTCCCTCCTCACTGGCTATGATTGACAGCAGCGGGAGCCAATGTCTCCTTCTGTTGTCTCTGAGCCTATGGGAAGGGAGAGAGCTGCTGCTCTTGTGTACATTGCTAGTTTGAGATTAGGCTCAGGTAAGTGTAAGGGAAGCTGGGGGGGAGCGGCACTCAGAAGGCTTTTTTATCTTAATGCAGAGTATTTATTAAGGTAGAAAAAGGCATTAAGTCTTTAGAACCACTTTATCTGAACTGTGTTTGTTGAAGATCAGAGAGTAGAAATGTAGGTAGACCTGAAACCTGTGTGCAGGCAGGAAGATTTTCTGTGTTTATTATGAAATGAAAGTAGTAATGAAGAGAATAGATTTCTTGTTCATACATCACGGGACACAGAGCGGCATAGTCATTACTATGTGGGTTATATAGAATTACCTTCAGGTGCTGGCACTGGCAACTTCCAAAACAGGAAGTACCCTCCCCTATATAAGCCCCTCCCATCCGGGAGTACCTCAGTTTTTTGCCAGTGTCTAAGGTGTTGGCCAAGGTTAACATGTATTCATCTGGGCTTGTGTACAGGTTCTCTGGGCCTTAGCAAGCTATTCCGGATCCGACCAAAAAAGCTTCATAGCTAAACGGTCGGTACCCGGGCCTTGCAGAGAAGAGCAAGGTTTTGCCTGTAATGCCTCTCTTAGGAGGGCTGGACCCTGGGATCCAGAGCTCTGGTCATACCCAAAACCAAGAGGATATCTGTGCAAGGTGCTATACAGGTCCAGGGGAGTGGAATCCTTGGGAACCCGGTCCCTGAAGGTCTAGTACAATGCCTGCCGTGATAGGTGAAGTTTGGGCTTCTGTGGACCAAACAAAGTCCTGCGGCGGGGAAAAGGTAAGTGGGGGCCCCTCAGGAACTTGGTTCTATTGAGGGGACCCCCAAGCCTAATATGTCTTTCTGCCTGTTACCTAAAGGTATTCCCGCTAATAGCTGTATATGCCTAAGAAATCCTAGAAATGTCTTTTCATAAAGGAAGTTTTAAAAAACAAAAAAAACAAACTGTAAACCTGGAAATGTTTTTCATAAAGGAGGTTTTTTAAAAAAAAAAAAAAAAGACAAAAGTGCGGTACCTGTGTTTGTCCACTAGAGGCCGCTGTGGAACGTCTTTTTTTCTTGGGACTATTCCTTCCATGGTGAAAGTCCAGGCAGACGAGTGAGCTCTCTATCAGGGAAGCTGCATTCCTCTGTCATGCTGCCAAGTAGTTTCCTTCCATCCCCGAGTCCTGGTGAAACAGGGACCCTGGCTCCTCTCCCTACATGGCGCCAAGAGCGCACACGTGCACGCGCGCGCGCACACGCTTTCTTTTATAGATTTAGCTTCAAAAAAGGGGGCGGAGCCTGGCGGATGACGCGCTCTGTGCGCCTAGCGCTTCTGCGCATGTGCGGGCGTTCCAGCAAGATAAAAGGACTCAGTCCACGCTGCTTGCTATGGACACAGAGCATGAAAAGGAGCTGGTAGCATGGTATAGGGGCTTACAGCGGGCGGTTGATACAGGCATCCCCAGAAAGACGCATTAGTAGACACCCACTGATGTACATAGCAGCAAATTGCATTAGACTATTTCAGTAAAGGGGTGTATTGCAGCTGGAATACCTCAGCTTTGAACTAAGGAATATGCCGCCTAAAAAACTCTGAGATATACCTCTCAGGAAGTGTAGGGGGTCTCCATCGGGCTCTGAGGATCTGGAGCAGTCATCTGCACCTTCCTCCCCTGAGAAATCAGAGGTTAATACCCATAAGGAACCCCCGGGAGTGCCAGGTACTGCGGCTGTCCTCAGTCCACCTGCTCCTGCATATATAACAGAGGAGGTTTTTGCCTCAACTCTGGAGGGATTGGAGCAGAGATTGGCAGCATTGATCGCTTCTTCTCTACAGGAAAGAAAGCGCGCCAGATCTCCATCACCTCCATTAGAGTGCCTGTTGGCAGAGCAACAGTCCCAGGAAGGGACTGACCTACCTGAAGGGGATCAGGAGGAGGTTAACTCTGTTTTTGAGGAATCGACAGTAGATGAACCATTTTCAGCATCACAGACTGAAAGATTGTGGGTCCAGACCCTAACTGACATGGTTCGATCTGCATTTAAAATGCCTCTTGTTGAACCATCAACTACTGCTGTCTCCTCATTGGGGTCGCTAAAAGCTCCCCAGATTAATTGCTCCTTTCCAATACATCCATTATTGGAAGGACTTATATACCAGGACTGGGAACATCCTGATAAACTATTTGTTCCGCCTAAGAAATTTCCGGTGATCTATCCCATGGAGGAAAAGTTCACCCAGAGATGGAATGTTCCTACGGTGGATGCAGCCATCTCTTCTGTGAACAAATCACTGACATGCCCAGTAGATAATGTTCAAATGTTCAAAGATCCAGTGGATAAAAAATTGGAATCTTTATTAAAATCTGCTTTTTCCACAGCAGGGGCTGTTACACAGCCAGCAGTGGCAGCTATTGGGGTCTGCCAAGCTTTAAAGGATCAGATGAAAATGGTCCTGAGGGATTTGCCAGACCAGCAGGCCCAGGCTCTGGCTGATCTGCCTAGAGCATTATGCTTTGCGGTTGACGCCATCAAGGATTCCATCCATCAGGCCTCCCGCCTCACGCTGTCTTTGGCTCAAGAACTGGTCTGCTGAAGCTCCCTGTAAGAAGCTCTTAGTTAGCTTCCCATTTCATGGGGAACGCCTTTTTGGCAAAGACCTGGATAAGTATATCCAGAAGATTTCCAGTGGTAAAAGTACTCTCTTACCGAGTAAAAAGAGGTCTAGGGGTCCATCTTTTAAGAGGACTACCTCTCCTATCCCTGGGAAGTCTGCTACTAAGCAGTTCCGACGGCCTCCTCGATCAAACTCAGGGGGTAAAAATCAGGGACAGTCACAGGGTAATAAGAAACCCTGGATCCGAAGAGGTACTAAACCAGCCTCCAAGTCAAGCCTATGAAGGGCTGCCCCCACTCAAACGGGTGGGGGGAGGACTTCAGTTGTTCGCAGAGACCTGGCGGGAGACGATCAAAGACAGATGGGTGCTCTCCGCAGTAACTCTGGGATACAAGTTGGAGTTAAAAGAGTCTCCTCCTTCCCATTTTATGTGGTCAGGCATGCCAAAAGACCCTCTGAAAAGAGGGTCTCTCCTATTGGCGTTAGAACAACTATTGCTCCAAGGAGTAATTATGGAGGTTCCTATGGAAGAGTGGGGGTTGGGTTTCTACTCAAACCTTTTCACAGTCCCGAAACCAAACGGGGACATAAGACCCATATTGGACCTAAAGAGTCTAAACAAATTTCTAAACGTCCGGTCCTTCCGGATGGAGTCGATCCGATCGGTCACCGCTGCCCTACAGGGGGAGGAATGGTTAGCCTCGATCGACATCAAAGATGCTTACTTGCATGTTCCCATCTTTCCAGGTCATCAAAAATTTCTACGCTTTGCAGTAGAAGGGCGCCATTTTCAGTTCAGAGCCTTACCATTCGGTCTGGCCACAGCACCACGAGTGTTCACAAAAATTCTGGCTCCACTGTTGGCCGATCTAAGAACACGAGGTGTAACGATAATGGCATACCTAGACGACCTGTTGTTGATGGACCACTCAGTTGCCAAGCTAGAAGTGGTAGTTGTCGATACAATCAAGTATCTAGAATCTCACGGTTGGGTCATCAACCTGGACAAGTCAGCCCTACAGCCAGTGAAAAACCTGGTATATCTAGGGCTACGGCTGGATTCAGACCAGAGGAAGATTTTCTTACCTCTAGACAAGGTATCCTCTTTGAGGAGCTTGGTCCGTCTGCTTTGTGCAAAAAGACAGCCGTCCATACGCCTGTGCATGAGGCTGCTAGGAAAGATGGTAGCATCATTCGAAGCTGTGCCATACGCCCAATTCCACTCAAGGAATTTACAGAGGGCCATATTGTCAGCCTGGAACGGAAAAATTCAGGCTCTAGACTTCCCGATGGCTTTGTCCCCTTCCGTTCGGAAGAGTCTCTGCTGGTGGTTGATCCCCCAGAATCTCCAGAAGGGAAAACCCTTCAGTCCGATATCCTGGAAGGTGGTCACTACAGATGCCAGCCTTATAGGCTGGGGGGCAGTACTGGAGCAATGGTTTCTCCAGGGCAGATGGTCAAATGTAGTAAAAACCCTGCCCATCAATCTCTTAGAGATACGAGCAGCCCGGTATGCCCTAGTAGCATGGACATCCAGACTCCAAGGGTCCCCTGTCAGAATTCAATCAGACAATGCCACAGCAGTGGCATATATCAATCATCAGGGAGGCACCAGGAGTCGTGCAGCCCAGAGGGAAGTAAGTCACATCCTGGAATGGGCAGAAAAGCATGTCCCATGTATATCAGCTGTCTTCATTCCAGGGGTGGAGAATTGGAAGGCGGACTTTCTGAGTCGCCAACAGTTATGCCCAGGGGAATGGTCCCTTCATCCCGAGGTCTTCCGAGCAATATGTCAGCGGTGGGGAACACCGGATGTAGATCTGCTAGCATCCAGATTCAACGCAAAGGTGGACAGATTTGTCTCCCGGACAAGGGATCCCCTCGCTTGCGGCTCGGATGCTCTGGTGTTCCCTTGGGATCAGTTCAGACTGATATATGCATTCCCTCCGCTACAATTGTTGCCTCGACTCCTTCGCAGAGTCAGGTTGGAAAAGAAGCCGGTGATCCTGGTGGCTCCAGCGTGGCCCAAAAGGGCCTGGTACGCGGAGATCATCAAAATGTCTGTGGGGAGTCCTTGGACCCTTCCACGTCGTCCGGACCTGCTTTCGCAAGGACCGATATACCACCCTTCCTTACTAACTCTAAGTTTAACGGCCTGGCTATTGAATCCCACATCCTAAAGAAGAGAGGTCTCTCTAACTCTGTGGTATCAACTATAATCAATGCCAGGAAGCCTGTATCCAGGCAGATCTACTATAGAGTTTGGAAGGCGTACATCACTTGGTGCGAGGCCAGAAAATGGCATCCACGTAAGTACGTTATAGGCAGAATTCTGGACTTCCTACAGTGGGCTGTAGACATGAAGTTTGCCTTAAGTACTATCAGGGGTCAGGTTTCGGCCTTATCAATACTATTTCAAAGGCCCCTGGCTATGCATTCACTTGTCAAATCCTTTATGCAAGGGGTGACTCGTATTATTCCACCGATTAAAGCTCCCATATGCCCATGGGATCTAAATTTGGTTCTGTCGGTTCTGCAGAAGCAGCTATTTGAACCTTTGCGGCACATTTCCTTGGTTCTACTCACCAGAAAATTGATATTTTTAGTAGCCATATGCTCGGCTAGAAGAGTGTCGGAATTAGCCGCCATGTCCTGTAAGGAGCCATATCTGGTTATTCATAAGGACAGAGTAGTATTACGTCCTCATCCAGCCTTTCTTCCTAAGGTGGTATCGAGGTTTCACTTGAACCAGGATGTGGTTCTTCCTTCCTTTTTTCCCCAAACCTAGCTCGGTAGAGGAAAAGTTATTGCATTCTTTGGATGTAGTAAGAGCAGTTAAAGCTTATCTAAAAGCCACTGCTCAGATTCGTAGAACGGATTCTTTGTTTGTTCTGCCGGAAGGCCCCAGAAAAGGTCAGGCAGCATCAAAATCTACTTTAGCCAAGTGGATTTGACAGGTCATAATACAAGCCTATGGCTTGAGAAGGAGACCGCCTCCGTTCAAAGTTAGGGCGCACTCCACGAGAGCAGTTGGAACTTCATGGGCAGTGCATCACTAGGCCTCCCTGGCTCAAATCTGTAAGGCCGCAACATGGTCTTCAGTACACACGTTTACTAGGTTCTACCAGGTGGACGTTAGAAGTCAGGAGGATATCGCCTTTGGGCGCAGTGTGTTGCAGGCCGCAAAAGATCCTCATGCCTGATGGCGCCCAGCTTATGTATGGTGTATCCCCCCCCCTCATTTGGCATTGCTTTGGGACGTCCCACATAGTAATGACTATGCCGCTCTGTGTCCCGTGATGTATGAACAAGAAAATAGGATTTTTAAAACAGCTTACCTGTAAAATCCTTTTCTTGGAGTACATCACGGGACACAGAGCTCCCACCCCTCTTTTGGGGACACGTATTGCTTTGCTACAAAACTGAGGTACTCCCGGATGGGAGGGGCTTATATAGGGGAGGGTACTTCCTGTTTTGGAAGTTGCCAGTGCCAGCACCTGAAGGTAATTCTATATAACCCACATAGTAATGACTATGCCGCTCTGTGTCCCGTGATGTACTCCAAGAAAAGGATTTTACAGGTAAGCTGTTTTAAAAAGATATAGAAAGAAGGGGGAGAAAATTGAAGGATCAAAAGTCCTTCAGCAAAAAGAATTCTTCAACAAGGCTCAACTAATTATACAGACTTATAATGAGTGAACCGCGGTTAGTGTAGTAGAAAATTTCATTAATTTATTCAATTAGTTTTAAACAATACACAACATCAAAAACACCTGATTAAAATGAGACTAGTCAACAAAAACACTAAACAGGGATGGCCACCCGATCAACCATACACACCGCATTCATTCATCCGCTAATGATCTTGAATAGTAATACCGGTATTGAGAATGTAAAGATTATATATGTGAATTCATCAATATCAATTGAATAGTCCTGGTGAATGGAGATAATTCAAGTAATGGCTCCAAAAGTGGGATTACCGGGTTGGTCTATTTGATGGGTCAGAAAGGATGACCGGTTAGTATTCACGCATATTTGCTGGGTGATGAAGGGATAGCTTGGCTGGACATAGTGTACACAGGAGCATGCTATGAGAATAGTGCCTGATGCTGAAAACACAATCCTACAGCTCACCTTAGATGTCTTCACTGGGTCACTCGGTCACTCAGCCATCCAGATCGATAGTCTTTTGATTTGCATATGATCCCATATGTAACAAACACTCACCACGTTGCTGCGTGTCAGTCCAATAAGGATTCGATAATTCACATCTAAATTCTCTTGTGTGGGGCTGCTTCGCACCCATTCATTTACTTGAATCAGTAGATGTTTCCATAGAGTAGCTATAGACCATGCCGGGGTTGTAGAGCTTCGGTATTTGACGTGCCGGTGAAGTATCTTCACATCAAGAGGCAATAGTATTGAGATCGGGGCAGATGATTCGGTAGTTAGTTATGTGGGTGGAACATCCATGTTTTTTTTTTCCAGGCTGTTTTAAAAATCCTATTATTAATTGACTGATAATGAGGCAATCATTGCATATAAGGGTGATATTGGCTCTTTTGGTACCAAATTCAGTGCCTATTCTAATCTGATAGGCAATCACAAACATCTGTACCTGTTGTTGTATTTACTATGCAGAACATATTCAATTGAAAATTGTTATTATAAACATAAATCAAATCAGCAAGTTTAAATACTAATTATTAGTTTATGTTGAGAAAACTCATGTTTTATAATTCATTTTATACATTTTCTTCCTTCTCAAGCCTTCATTTGCCTTATTATAGACACACCTGTGTATAAGCTTTTGAAAGCCCCACTGGCTCTCCATTATTAATAAAACTCTGTAAAAATTATACACTTTATCAAGTAGGACTAATATACACACATAAGGAATGGTGCTTATGCATCCCTTATGTATCAGTAACAATGTTTGTCCTAAAACAATGGCACTGCCTTCTGAAGTGATGGAAACCCATTAAGACACAGTAGTTAATTTTGTAATTTTTGCATAATCTATTTTTATTAAAGTTACTGAACATTACAACAAAGAAAAATGTATACAATAGGCTAATAAACAAATAGGATAAGGCTCAAATTAAGATACAGACTGCAATTAAATTGTAATCCTTCATAATACAATAAGTACAATGCTCAGTAGAAATCATTTTAGATAATATTTACAGCCGCAGTGTGAAGAAAATTAAAAGATAGGAGGGAAGAAAAAATGTATGATACCTTTACGAAAAAATAAAAGAATCTAGCTATTTACAGATTAAAGTAAAAAACTGGAGTGCAACAGCAAATGGGCTGTTCATTTTGCAAATTTTCACCCTGCAAGGGAACATTCTCTTGTGGCTTACTGAATAAGGTAAAGCCAGCAAAGCGTAAAGCTATACAAAACGGCACACCATTGTCGGCCAACAAACACAAACGTAGTTACGTACTACGTGTTTTTTCAGCTCTTTAGCGCCACCCTTCTGCTAATGTTGTGTTTGGTGAGCATTGCTTCCAAGCATGCGTGATTGTACTTTGGAAACACAGACCGTTGTCCATGGAAGATTTTAAAGCCTGCCATCCAACATTTGTTTGCGGAAAATCCGACAACAATTGTCCGATGGGGCATACAAACGGTCGGATTTTCCACCAACAGGCTGTCGACACACAATTCCCGTCGGAAAATCCGATTGTGTGTACGAGGCTTTAGTCCCCTGCTCCATCTGTCAACCACTTGTCATATGAAGCTTCAATAAAAGGATTTTTGGAAGTGCCACCGTCCGGAATCATTTCCTTATGTTACACAGCATGCGAGCTGGCTAGCACCTGACTAGAGTGTGTGGGGATTAACCAGGGACTCACCTGGAGCGGCTTTTCTCGTTTCATTGAAGATTGCCTGGGACATGCAGTTCCAGGTGCCGGGCAGGCAGATTTTTACTACATTTAGCCCTGCTGCAGGCAACTGACACAACACCGGCAGGCGTGTACACTCTGGTACACGATGATATGAGCGGACATTGTTAGTCTGCCTGATACTAACCAACAACATGGCCGCCTCCTAGGGCAGCTACAACTTTTTTCTCCTTAGCCGCTGTTCTGTCTAACAGCAAACTCTTCATGTACCGGTGTGTAGACGCTTGCCGGTGTTGTGTCACAAACAGCAGCTCATCTAAATCTCCAATTACTGATGCTTTAACTGGAAATTACGTGATTGGAGATCTCGATGAATTGGCTATTTTGACAGAACACCGGGAATGAATGTAATGCAATGCAATGTGCATTGCATTTCATTCAGTGGAGCACAGGGGAGACACCCAGGGTCTTTTAGCGCCGTGGTAGTTTATTGATTCTTACTGTCAGTGTGAAACTGCTTGCTCGTATGGTGAAAGGGCAGACAGCTTACACTGACAGTCTGCAGGTGTCCTGCATTACACCCACAATCTGCGAATCACTGGCGCAATGCTTTCCAGGCCTAAAAAAAAAAAAAAAAATTAAAATAGTAAATGCACATTTTTTTTTAACTGCAACTATTTTGTTTTTTAAAGTGAACTTATCCATTACCGGAACAGACACCAGAGCTTGATTTGGCTGCTCAGCATGTACTTGTACTGAGCACCCAAGTGCTTTCGTGTGTGAGGGTATCCTGAAGGAAAATCTTATTTATTTTTTTTCTCATTGCAGCCGACACCTCCTTTACTCACTCAGCAGATGCGCTTTGGTGTTCATCACACTGCTCTCCCCTCCCTGCTAGTCCTCAGGTGCGGTGCTGGAGACAGGAAGGGAGGTGAGTAGGAGATAAACAGCGCAATGTTAAAAATATTAGAAGTTTAAGTCGCCAAAAAGCCCCTTTTTGTTTTTAAAAGCCAGACATTCCTAAAAGCACCTCAGATTTAAATACGGTTTTGATTAAAATTATTTTATTTTTTATCAGGACAAGTAGATTGTCATGAGGGACAAAGAGTGGGACCCTGATTTAGTCCCCTGGACAAGTATTTTTTTTTTTTAATTTCCACACCATGAGCCTTACAGTGCTTACACTGGGCATCATTGAAATATTCGTTTTACTATTTAAAGGTATATTATGGTTTATTGTGAGGGAGGAGGAGCAAAAGACACACACCAGCACCAAGGTAAGATTTTAATTAATTGTACTGCAAACTAAAGATTGGAAAGGACTTTAATAGAAACCTACCTAAATTCACAGCTCCAATTGAGGCTCACCCTCCTGTATTTGGACATTTTGGGTGCCGGTCACTGTAGTCCATCTCCCCTTCCAGTTAAAAGTATAAAATTATGTATCAGTCCCCTTCCACTCCTAGGTCCTCTTGTCATATTTACTAGTTATCAAGAAAATAACTGCATACAGCAATGTCTCCACCTAGGAACCAACCTTCCAGGAAGCGTTTCACCTCTCCTGGCTTGCTCACAAGTATAGTGGAAGACTTCCCAAGAAACATAAAGGTTGAACTTTTTTCCATGCTCCCATAAGTAGAGATCCACCTCATGGGGTATTAGAATCAATGATATGACATAGGCCACAGCTGAGCTCTACTCACAAGGAATTTTCAGAAATTTCTCAGAGAGACTTCAATGTCAAGTATACTTGGACCCCTTTCACACTGGGGCGGTTTGCAGGCGCAATTGCGCTAAAAATAGCACCTGCAAACCGACCTGAAACAGCGGCTGCTGTTTCTCCAGTGTGAAAGCCCGAGGGCTTTTTACACTGGAGCGGTGCGCTAGCAGGACCGCTCCAAAAGTCCTGCTAGCCACATCTTTGGAGCGGTGAAGGAGCGGTGTGTTTACCGCTCCTCCACCGCTCCTGCCCATTGAAAGCAATGGGACACCGTGGCTATACTGCTGGCAATGCGCCTCTGCAGAGTCTCATTGCGGGCGGTATTAACCCTTTTTTGGCCGCTAGCGGGGGTAAAACCGCACCGCTAGCGGCCGAATACTGCCGCAAATCCGACGGTAAAGCACCGCTAAAAATAGCAGCGCTTTACCGCCACCGCACCTCCCGCCCCAGTGTGAAAGGGGCCTTAGTGGAAAGTTAGTCACATTCAACTCACTTGTTCTGTAATGATAAAGACATATCATATCTTATCCAAGCCATTTCTTCTGTTTCCATACATGTCAGGAAGAAACCCCCGGCATTTATATCCAAAATTTTAAGAATAAATTACCTTTTGTTGAGAAAAAAAAAACAGTCCCCTGTGGGTGGTCAATTTTGACAAACATTGTAGCAAATTCCTATCTTTCGTTGCTCTGAAGTTTGCTATGTGTTTGTTTCACCATGTCATTTGGAAACTAATTCTGAATGGGAGGGTCTGGTTCATTATAATCAGCTAATGCACTCTCAGTGTTACAATGAGAACAGTCACCTGAAGGTGTGCATTGTACATTGCAGGGATTTTGACAAACATTGTACAGTAGCAAATTCTCATCTTTAGTTGCTCTGAAGTTTCCTGTGTTTGTTTCAACATGTCCTTTGGATACTAATTCTACATAGAAGCGTCTGGTTCATTCTAATCAGCTAATTCACTCTCAGTGTTCCAATGAGAAAAGCTGAAGTGTCTACATCCCATTAGAAGTATTTAACCCTTGGTGGGTATCTCACCAAAACTGAAATTCCTATTACAGGGGATGCCTAAAATTTAACATGTATGTAGGCTTGTGCAGATTTCTGGAAAAATCATTGAGCCAACTACTCAAGCAGTAAATTACATTTCTGGGGGCATTTTGTACGAACTGTGTGCAGAACACCTCCAAGTTTCCATATTGCACTGTATTTTACAGAAAAATAAAGAGGCTGCAGATTGAAAAGGAAAGGTAATTTTTAATAACATTCAATTACAACTTGGCTTGTGTAGTAATTGTATGCAGTTTGTATTTTTTTTATTTGATATATTTTTGCTCTGAAAGTGGGAGTTACCCTTTAAGACACCTTAATCCAGTCACCATAAGGGATGAGCTTAACCACTTAAGGACCGAGCCTCTTTTCAGATATGTTGTTTACAAGTTAAAAACATTTTTTTTTGCTAGAAAATTACTGTCTGGCTTGCCAGTAAAGGTGTAGAACAAGCAAGCGTAGCCCCTTCCTGAACCATACAGGCCATATGCCCTCATCATGGGGGGGTACCAGGTTGATGAGGACAAGGACCTCTTCCCCACAACTCTGGCCTGGTGGTTGTGGGGCCCACAGATGGAAGCTTTTGAAATTTTGAAGCTCCCTTTAACAAACGGGGGCACACAAATACCACCCCACCAATGCGAATGAGTAATTGGTACATAGTTAATGTTGTTTAATGCAATTCTGAATTTTTTACGTTTTGCTCCTAAGCATTACTAAAATGATTTAAAAGTTATTATTTTTTTCGCTTTAGTCTTGTTCACAGAACCTGGCCCAAACCAAAGCCAAGTACATATGAATCATCACTAATCACCGACAAATGTGTAGATGTTGATTGTCCAAGAACAAGATGGGAAAGACATATAACCACCCTGTTCTAGTTACATAATGTAATTGCTGGTGCAAAGAAGCCTGCATAAGTGTTAAGTGCTTTGATTTTCATGTTCAACGTCAAGTGTTGTTCTTTCACAATCTACCCACTCACTGACAGCACATAAAGCATATATGTCTTGATACCTCACTATACCATGGACAGTCACAATTCCTCTTCAGTCGACAAACCTATACTTTTCTCCTTTTATGTACTTTATACATTTGTATAAATTTCAGCTGTGAGTGTTAGCCCACACACAGCTTTTGGCCAGAACCCCCCCCCCCCAAAAAAAAAAGGTGAAATCCCATCCCCAGTACACAACCACTATGGGTTATCAATTAAGAAACGCCTATTGCCTCATTACATGACCATACCACTTCAAGTTTCAAGTATTATAGAGCTAGTCTCTAAACCCCTACCACCTTCTTTGGGGATAGACCAGCTAACCCCAGAAGAGGAGGATCTTTGTGCAAAACCATTACACAGAGCTGGTAAGTATAACATATTTGTTTTTTGTTTTTTAAACAGAGCCTTTAGGACTTTAAGACTGGGGTGCCTTGAGTTTTTGCATACTTTTAAAGAGTGCTATTGTTCATAGTGAAACACCAGAGACTTTTTTAGGGCTGTGCCATCAGGCTTTAGTTCACTTCAAGCAAGTTGTGTATTCCTATACAAGTCTATATCTGATGTCAAACTGGCCCCATGGACAAAAGCCCAAAGCCCCTTGGCACAGGCTACCATAAAAGTGTGTTAGAAAAAATAAAGAGAAAATGCTCCAAAATATTCCTCTTGTCACAAAAAAATATGTGAGATCCATGCCTCACTGCTACAATTTTGTGCCCTTTACAATTTTTTTTGTTCAATTGCATTCTGTGTTCACCTCTAACAATAGAAACAAATGTTGCTTTTCTTGGTTTCTGAATTTACTACTCCCAGTCATCTAGCTTTTATCTCTAAATTTCATCTGAAAATTCAACTTTTCTACATACCATTTAATCTTAGAAAATATAATGGCTATGTTGCCCTCTTGAAATGCATTTAAATTCCCTCTCGGCTATGCAGTATAAACCTAATACACTTACATGTACTCCAACAGTGCCAGCTAATACTCCTAACACGCCCACTGCAATTTCAAATGTAAGTAGAAAGATTTCTTTCTCACAAGTTATATATTTTCTAGTGTTTGATGATCTTATCCATGAATAATATTATAATTTTTGACATTGTAATGTTTCCTTCTTCCCAAGAAGTGTTCTCTGCACATTTTTCTGCCATTATATCTAAGACTATGCGTGCACTGGGCAACTGGGAGGCATCTCAATTCTCTAGTGTCTGCCACTGATAGGATCTGACATTTCATGAATCATTTGTCAGCGGGGGTTCTAGAACAGGGCTGTCAACTTTCTGAAGACAGTTCAGCTATTTTATTTTTTACAGTGAGTTGCAGGATGATCTGTAGGCAATAGTTTAATAGCTGCAACTGGCATTCTATTTACATCTTCCAAATCTCAATTCATGCATCTATCTATCTATCTATCTATCTAATTATATTACTACTATGCTCTTTATATATGATTCATTGGTTTATAACTGGCAGCTTTTAATCTGTATTTTGTACAAAATTGAGAGTTAAAAGCATTATACAAATATAATAAATGCTAAATGAATTTAACTATATTTACCATTGGGAGTTTATTGAGACAGTAAAACTGAAAAGTTAGTTTATATAAATGATATGTTAGTGACATTTACAGATGTATACTGTGAGGCTGATTTGCTAAAACTGTAGAGTGCAAAATCTGGTGCAGTTCTGCATAGAAACCAATCAGCTTTTCTTTTTTTTTTTGTCAAAGTTTAATTGAGCAAGCTGAAGTAAGAAGCTGATTGGCTACTGTGCATAGCTACACTGGTTTTAGTAAATCAACCCCTGTATGTGAAGTTTCATAAGCATATTTAACCTCCCTGGCAGTATGATTATGTCAGATTTTTGATGCTGAAAGTGGTACAATTGTTTTGCATGGAAGTTTGGCTTTTTTTCTTTTGTAGGCCTGTAATTCTTAGGAATAACTCACTTAAACTGTCCAAGAGTCTAGTAGACATCCCGGGTATGATAAAGTTTGAAACACAAAATCATAAATTATATTATAAATAAAAACTATAAATTATAACAAATATTATAATATTACATTTTATTCAATAATATAATCAAATCAAAAACACAATTTTTTTTTGTCCAAACAAGGGTGCAACATTACTAGTCATATTGCTTCAGCAAACATGCCGGGTATGCTAAATTTTGAAACATGGGACTGCACAAAGTCCGACGTCACAATCAGGACAATGGAACCTGGTTTCCTTTCAGATTTTCTTTACACTGTCATCACGCTTTGAGCAACAAACCACACACATCCTTGTGGGTCGTGACTTTTTTTCAGTTGGTGGGATGTAGTCCATGAAGTGACGACCAGTCAGGCGTTCCGGGTTGACAACGCCAGCAGCATGACGTTCAGCTCTATTCACAGCCATTGGTGTTTGGTGGTTCAGAAAGATCAGTTCGGCAACTTCCAAACAAAGTCAGCATGAACCACAGGCTTGTAACTCTTTTTTTTAGCAGAATGTAAGCATTCCACAAGCATTGCTCAAGAACAGGGGTCTCCATGTTTTCAAGCAAAGGGCCAGTTTACTGTCTTTCAAACTTCATGGGGGCCAGATTCTGACCAATGGGGGTAGAAAATGCCCCAGGGCCGAGCATCAGTGAGAATAAACATGGCCCCAGTGTCGGTGGGCAGTAGGAGGAGGCATAGTGCTACATCATTGCTATTAGTGGAAGAAATAGTGCCCCATTGTTGGTGTCATTGGGAGGAATCGTGCCTCATATCGTTGGGAGCAATACTGCCCCAAGGGCCAGATAAAGGCTAGCAAAGGGCCACATCTGGCCCTCGGGCCACAGTTTGGAGACCCCTGCTTAAGAAGATGCCTGAAGATCTTCTTGTAATACTTTTTTTGTTGTTTTCTCATTGCTGGATAAAATGTCATTGCTTGGTCGACTCTGTCAACACCTCCTATGGTGTTGTTGTAGTCTATCACTACCTGTGGCTTCATGATGTCTTTCCCACCTTTTGTGTGTACCATGACAGTGGAGGTATTATGGATTGTTCTCATTAGGCACACATCTTTTTTGTCACACCGTCGCAGTGCCATAATTTTGCCTTTCTGCCAGGCACCATTTCTCCTGTCTTGATCTTATTGTTAAAGATTGGCGGCATGTCACGCCGGTTAGCCCTAACAGGTTCCAAAGGCATCCGTTTTGTTCTGCAGAAAGAACTCATAAAGTTCAGGAGATGTGTAAAAAAGTTGTCTGTAGTTACACAATAGCCTTGATTTAGCAATGGCTCAATCAGTGAAAGAACGGAAGATGTTGCCATTCCATAATTACTGTACAGTAAAACTGCAGGCAAGGACACTGGACAAAGCACTGGGGGGGGGCAAACTGAGGCCAAATGATTTGATACAGTAATGTAATCCAATAAGGTTACAATGTAGTGTGTATGTTGTGTTTTACACATTTTGAATCTGCCGCCGGTTCCACCCCCCTGCGTCGCGAAGCTCGCAGGGAAGGGAAGACGGAACACACAGAGCATCGGGTGGAAGATTCAGCCACCGGACACAGCGGGAGTACATCGCGGGATCAATGTAAGTCACCTCTTCCAGGATCCAGAGATGCAATCACGAGTGTGGCTCAGGGTTACCGCTGATGGTACTGAAATTTACTGCGAGCCACACTCGGGAATACCGCCAAGGAGGTTAAACTGAAGAAATTTTATATGAATGAGTTTATCATTTTGCTGATCAAGTAAATATATATTGTTGTTTAAGAAGTGAGCTTGTGTTGAAATCGAAACCAGAAATAATGAACTTACGTGTTGGTCATGAGTTTTAGTTTTAGGGGACATAATGTCTGGAGTTATATCTGTCTAGGTGACATAAGATAATGTGATGTAATGAGTTTGCTAAGATACAGAGATGTAAAGAGTTAATAAATGATTATGATTGGTTGAATGCATGTTAAAAGGAATTGGAACATGTACCCCTTATTGGTGGAAGATGGTTGGTGACGCCCATCTTTCATTTATACTTAACACCCTGTCTGAGCCATAATAAATCTGAACAGTGTATAAAGCTAGTTTAGCTGTGTCAATTATTTATATACGCTGTTTCCTATGCATAGAGATATCGGCTGATATGAGGTAATTATAATTAGATAACAAAGATAATAGTCAGGACTAGTGGTTATAGCTACAGGTGGTACTTTGGGGTCAATTCACCAAGAGTTAAATAACAGCCAACAAAATGCGGTAAAATAGCGCTTGTGGTAAATCAGTTTTGAAAGTGCAATTCACTAGGAAGGATTTTTTTCCCATGCTGTAGCAAATTGGAGCATGCTTTGCTGGGGTTTTTCGCCTTCCTCTGGATTAACTGTGGGTGAAGGATTGTGTATATGGGATTGTTTGACATTATGTTTTGGTTGAAATAGATGGATTTGTGTCTTTCATAGCAGAAAGACAAACACTCCTGCGCACAAGTGGGTATCGGGTGAACTAGGGTTGGGATGGATGGTGTCACAGGTCTTGCTGCCCTCAAGGATGGGGGTATCCTAGCGATCACAAGAGAAAAGAAAGAAAGAAAGAGGGCGCAGCGACCTTGTGCATTATTCTTAGGTGTGTTTTATTTTAAAAAAATGAAGTAAAATACTACTCACAAACAAATGGAAGACATCCGCGATACAAGAGATCTCCAAATGACAGCAATTGTTCTGAAGATGAACGACTCCAGATAGTACCAGAAGAGTTAACAGGGGCCACTGCAGGCTGATGCGTTTCGAAGGTACACCTTCTTCTTCAGAGCCCAGCAGTGACTCCCTCGGCTTGATGTGTATATACACGTCAAGCCGAGAGAGTCACTCCTGGGCTCTGAAGGCGTACCTTCGAAACGCGTCAGCCGTCAGTGGCCCCTGTTAACTCTTCTGGTACCATCTGGAGTCGTTCATCTTCAGAACAATTGCTGTCATTTGGAGATCTCTTGTATCGCGAATGTCTTCCATTTGTTTGTGAGTAGTATTTTACTTCATTTTTTTAATAAAACACACCTAAGGATAATGCACAAAGTCAGTGCGCCCTCTTTATTTATTTTCTATTGTGTCTTTTTTCAACCTAACTATGTAACTATGTAACTAAGAATGTTGCGTTAAATAACAAATGCGCTATTTGTTCCATTAAGCGGTGATTTACTGCATTGAGCTGGTTGCTAAGGAGTGGGCAGGTTCCCTGCTGACAGGTGAATGTTAAAAAAAAATGGCAACAATTAAAAAGTATGAAAAAAAATTGCGTGGGGTCCCCTCCAGCATGCTGCAATAAAAATGAAATTTCTAAAGATTTTTTATTTAAATGAAATTACATTTAAATTTCAGGCAATGCAATACCATTGATGGCAATAGAAAAATGTTTTAAAAAAAACAGCGTGCCCCCCCCCCAAATCCATACCACACCCTTATCCGAGCATGCAGCCTGGCAGGTCAGGAAAGGGAGAGTAGCAAGCGCCCCCACCCTTTCTAAACTATACCAGACAACATGCCCTCAACATGGGGGGTGGATGCTTTGGGGCAGGGGGGCTCTGCCCCCTGCCCCAAAGCACCTTGTCCCTATGTTGATGGGGCCATGGGCCTCACCCCAACAACCCTGGCTGGTGGTTGTGTGGGTCTGCCGGCAGGGGGATTATCGGAATCTGGAAGCCCTCTTTATCAAGAAGGCCCCCAGATCTCAGGCCCCCCTATGTGAATGAGTATGGGGTACATAGTACCCCTACCCATTTGCCAAAAAAGTGTAAAAAAAAGTAATAAAAACAGACAGTTTTTTGACAATTCCTTTAATAAAAAAAAGTGTCCCCCGATGTAAATCAATCGTCAATCACACTGCCCGCCGCACCACCGAACCCCCAAAAAAAACTCCGCCCGCAAGGACGGCTGACCACTGAATGCCTTCTCCGCTGTTTGACAGTTCTTATATAGGTAAGGCAGGGGCCACCTGGCGACGTCATCTGGTGGCCCTGCCCTTACCTATATAAGAACTGTCAAGCGGCAAGCCAGGCATTAATGGAAGGCAGAGCAATTTTTTTTTCAGTCCGGCAGTGTGGCGGTGCAGCCAGCGGCGTGGTTGACCATGGATTAACATCGGGGGACACTGTTTTTTTATTTTTTTTTAAATAAATTGTCAAAAACTGTTACTTTTTGACTTTTTTTGGTGAATGGGTAGGGGTACTATGTACTGCATACTTATTCAAATAGGGGGGGGGGCAGGATCTGGGGGCACCCTTGTTAAAGGAGGGATTCCAGATTCCAATAAGCCTCCTGCCCACAGACCCTCACAACCACCGGCCAGGGTTATGGGGATGAGGCCCTTGTCAACATGGGGAAAAGTTGCTTTGGGTTGGAAGGGCAGAGCACCTACCCCCCCATGTTGAGAGCATGTGGCCTGGAAGGGTTCAGGAGCAGGGGCACTCGCTCGTCCCCCCCATTCCCTGACCTGCCGGGCTGCATGATCAGATAAGGGTCTGGTATAAATTTTGGGGGACACCCCACGCCGTTTTTTTAAGTTTGGCTTGGGGTTCCCCTTAAAATCCATACCAGACCCTAAGGGCCTGGTATGAACTGGTGGTGGAGGAGCCCACAATTATTTTTTCATAATTTTTAATTGCTGACGTGTTTTTATACATTCAGCTGTTAGCTGGGAACCCGCTGACAGCTGATGAGTCATCCGTTGTTAAGGACCCGACGGCCGGCTTCCTGGCTTGCTCTCTAGCAAACACCTGTTTTTTGACAAATATTGCATGTGATACCGACAGCAAAACCCTGGTGATAAACATTGCATTTTTTTTACTTTCTGGTCTATTTGTGAATTGAAATATTTACCGGCACATTTTTCATTTTGTGGTAAATACTGCATAATCGTTTTTTGTTTTTTTCCCGTCGGGAAAAATTACTTTTTTTTTTTTTAACAAGAAAAACGACCGTGTGTGGGCTTTTTGTAATTTTTCCTGACGGGAAAAACGGCATTAATCACGACGAGAAAAATTAGAACATGCTCTAATTTTTCTCGTCGTGATTCCCGTAATTTTTTTCCGTGGCAGTTTTCCCATTCCCACACATGGTCGTTTTTCTCGACCAAGAAAAAAAATGTCAGGAAAAACGGCCGTGTGTAGGGAACCAAGCCGTTTCCTCGTTTTTCCCGTCGATTTCCTCGACGGTGTTTTCACCGTCGAGAAAATCGATCGTGTGTACGCGGCATTAGAATTATTAAAACCGACAAATGGATACCAACAGATACAAGATCTCACAGTCAAGCTGATTTTGTCCAGATGCAGCAATGATGTCGTGTGTGGGTGGCCCTTAAGTCTGCCAGCTGGCCTATAGTAGGCATATATTTGATCAAGCCACGTGTAAAGGTTAACAGGGTTCTCTGCACTCTGCTGTTGAGACCTTGCCCCAAGGACATTCAGATCATGCCTGTGCGCTTTTCTGGCCTCTAACATCTGTAGGCAGCTTATAGGTAACTTAGCTGCCAACTGTTTCTGGCCAATCATCTTTAGCATTAAAATGGAGAATAAAAGAGAACAATGTGCATATGTAAAATATGTCAATATTTGTATCAGAATAGAAAATTCAACATACAGATGTCCAGCGGCTCTCTTCATTTCCCTCTTATACAGGGTTTTTTTTCCGTGGAAACGCAGGGGAACGCAGTTCCGGCACCTCTAGCACTGAGTATATGTAATGGCAAAGGGTGCTGGGATATACTGGAGGATCTATTGATGCTAGCTGCTGAAAGAGGTCTATAGTTGGGAGGGTCTGTTTTTGCTGGTGGGGGATCTATTGTTGAGGGAGGTGTCTATTGCTGTTTGGGAGGATCCACTGTTGAGGGAAGGGTCTATTGTTGCTGTGATGGATCTACTGTTGACGGAGGGATCTATTGATGTTGGCTGCTAGGAGATATATTTTTGCTGGGGGGGGTCTATTGTTGCTGAAGTGGGTCTATTGTTTTAGTGGGGGCATCTATTGTTGCTAGTGGATCTATTGTTGGTGTTGGGGTCTGTAATTGCTGGAGATATCAATTTTACTGCTTTTCTTGTTATAATTAACACATTCCATACAAATTACTTGGCACCAAAAAAAAAATACATGGTTCTGTATTTTCTAAAAGGGACGGACTGGGAGGTGGCTAGGGGGTGGTACCAAGGGATGTGCTCAAAGGTGGGTAGGGGTGGAGACAAGGGGTGACTCGAAAGGGGGGGAGTACCTGCACCTATTCTCTGAGAAAAAAAAGCTCTGCTCTTATGATGTTTACTGTGTTGTCATGTTTCTGGAAATGTAGGAAGTACAAGAAAGTGTGAGCAGTGTTTGTACTTCCACGTGCATTATCACATATTAGAAGATCAGTTGAGAGTGGCTCCCCATGTGGTCACCCCATAGTAAACACAGTAAACACAGCTGCACTGATATTGCAATGTTTACAGGGATCTGGGAATTCTTATGCCGCGTACACACGTTTTTAATGTCATTGAAAAAAACGACGTATTTCTCGACGTGATTCTTCTCAAGTCTGCCTTGCCTACACACGATCATGAAAAAAAATGCTTGAGCAAAGCGCGGTGACGTCCGAAATGTACGACGGCACTATAGAGGGGAAGTTCCATTCGGATGGCGCCACCCTTTGGGCTGCTTTTGCTGATCCTTGTGTTAGTAAAGTTTGGTGAGAGAAGATTCGCACTTTTCAGCCTCGTGCTCTTCAGTCCGTTACAGCGTGACGAATGTGCTATCTCCATTACGAACGCTAGTTTTACCAGAACGAGCACTCCCGTCTTATCACTTGCTTCTGAGAATGCTTGTTTTTTCCACATCGTTAAAGCCTACACACGGCCGTTTTTCATGACGAGAAAAACGACGATGTGAAAAACGACGAGAAAAATTAGAGTATGTTCCAAATTTTTAATGGCCATTTTTTCACGTTGTGAAAAATTCTCTGGAGCCCACACAGGATCGTTTTTAGTGACCAAATAAAAAAATGGCATTTTTCTCGTCATGAAAAACGGTCGTGTGTACGCGGCATAACTCCTTATATGGATGGGAAAGAAAAGAAGGTGCTTACTTTGTGCTTTTTTTACACGCCTGAAACGTGTGTACTTGGATGCCTGGCTTTGTATATACAAACACTTATGTACACACGTTCGGACATTCTGACAACAAAACCGTGGATTTTTTCCAACGGATTTTCAAACTTGCCTGCATACACACGGTCACACAAATGTTGTCTGAAATTCCGAACGTCAAGAACGCAGTGATGTACAGCACTACAACGAGCCGATAAAAATTAAGTTCAATGATTCCGAGCATGCGTCGAATTGATTCCGAGCATGTGTAGGATTTTTGTGCGTTGAAATGTGTAGACACAGTGGGAATTTCCGACCACAACTTTTGTTGTCGGAAAAATTGAGAACCAGCTCTCAAACATTTGTTGTCGGAAATTAGGACAGCAAATGTCTGATGGAGCCTACACACGGTTGGAATATCCGACCAAAAGTTCACATCGAACATTTGTTGTCAGAAATTCTGATCGTGAGTATGCGGCATTAGCCTAGCCACAGACACAGACCTCAGCAACCAATTGAAAAAGTATTTTTAGGCCTTGCTATAAGAAACTGTTGCAAGGAAATCTTGTGGGACCTCTCCTTGACATAGATCATCTCTTCACATGCTCCCGAGCTTCTCCATTCCTGAGGCCTCTCACTCTCTTCTCCTCTTCCTTGACCCTTTAGACTAGGTACATGAGATAGCCTGTGCCGTGACATTGGTCTCTGTATGTGGGACGCTATGGAGGGGGCCAAGCTCACAAACCCCTCACTGCCAGGGCCCTCTGTCACCCATGCCATGTAACTACAACTCCCCCTTGCTAATTGCTTAGGCACCCATCATTATTCCGGTTGCTCCTAGTAATGACCTCATAGTCTCTTCTCCATCCACTGCAGGTTAGACCTTTGTAATGTGTTTACACTGACTCCTCTTCAGCCCCCTTCCAAGCACTATTCTTTGATACTCCATGCATGTACCCCTTTAGTGACTTTAGACCAGGCGGATTAGCTTAACCTAAAAAGTTCTTTGATGAAGGAGTTAAATATAACAGGTGAACAGTTCTCAGCAACATCCTCCAAACATTCCTGTACATGCTCCTCCAAGTGTCCTTTTAATTGTCTCTGCTCTATAGTAATGGCCCTAGTGCCACCTTCTACCCCATAAAGTAATTTATTAAGTGTGAAAAAGTCCATTGAGTCCATTTAGCGGCTGAGTCAATATCCCTTGGAACCCCAACTGGGTTCCCACAAGGGGTGGGTAAGTAGCAAAGTGGTAAATTACATCTATAGCAGCACTCTCCTTTTCCCATGCAGAGAGCAAAGACTTTTTACCTAGATACAGTTTTCCTTTTTATATGCTTTGTTCAGCAGAGGGCGGTGCTTCTTAGAAAAGCTTGGGAAAGCCTGAACAGCAAGACAAACTCTTACCTATCCGGCAGCACAACTTCTGCTGGGCAACATCAACGAAATGGTGCAAATAACACATGAGAAAATACACCTACCCAAATAAATAATTAACGCAGGCAACACAGTAATATCTTATTAAGCACCTGCTTACACACAGGCAGCAAAAGTACATTGGCAGGGCCCAATGAAACAAAACCTTATGCTAAGTATAAACCAACATTTTTTCCTCAGATTTTAAAACCCCACATCGCATGGGGAAAAGTTGCACATTACAGAAATCAGTTACAAAATCCTTTATGTTGTAAACAATTCTACTTCACTCAAATCCTAAAGTTTACTTTCTTTAATGTACTCTTGTAGCATTGCATACAGTATTGACAATAATGAGAGATCCATGATATTAACTGCTTGCCGACCAGCTGCCATCATTATACTGTGGCAGGTTGGCACGGCTGCAGGAATTGCCGTAGGTGTATGCCAGCCGCTTTAAGAGCTATAGGGGGCACAATGCCGGAGCCGATGCCCTTGTCCAGTAGGTGCGATGTCCGCCAGCGACCTCTGATCGCTCCTCAGAGAGCCAGAACAGGGATCTGTCAATGTAAACAGACAGATCCCCATTCTGTCAAGGAAGTAGAGAGAGATCTGTTCCTAGTGATCAGGAACAGGGATCACTCTCTACTCCCTGTCCGTACACTCCCCCCACAGTTAGAAACACCTCCCTAGGGAACACTAAACCCCTTGATCGCCCCTGGTGTTAACCCCTTCCCTTCAAGTGACATTTATACAGTAATCAGTGACTATTTTTAGCTCTGATCGCTGTATAAATGTCAATGGTCCCAAAAAAGTGTCAAAAGTGTCCGATCTGTCGCAGTCCCGCTAAAAACCGCTGATCACCGCCATTACTAGTAAAAAAATTAATAATAAAAATGCCATAAATATATCCCCTATTTTGTAGACGCTATAACTTTTGCGCAAACCAATCAATATACGCTTATTGCTATTTTTTTTTAAACCAAAAATATGTATAGGGATACATATTGGCCTAAACTGATGAAGACATTTATTTATTTATTTTTGTATATTTATTATAGCAAAAAGTAAAAAATCGTTTTTTTTTCAAAATTGTCGCTCTTTTTTTGTGTAGCGGGTGTTTGATTTTAGGGGAGGCATCTGGGTGGTAGTGTAACCCAGATACATTGATTGTCAGGGAATCTGGGATCCTTTTATGGTTCTTGGAGGACTCTGGTGATGAGGTTCCCTGCGGCCTGCAGGTGGCGCTGTCGCCCTGGCTGGAGTTGAACACTCACTGCAAGACTGCTTCCCTTTTTGTCCTTTCCTGGCGTTGGTACGGCGGGGCGGGGAACCCGCTGTGACGCAAAGGGAGAGGAGATAAAAGGGTTGGACGCCCTGACCTTGGGGTTCAGAGTCGGAGGACGCAGCCGCATCCAGGCACCTTCAGCCTGGGTGCTGGCGTTCCGGAGTTCCGGGCCCAGGTGCCCTTGACCTGGCCGGAGTGGGAGATGGAGTCCATCTCAGGCACCTTTAGCCTGGGGTGAGGTACTATGGCGGGAGCCTGGAGCTCAGTACCTTCGACTGAGTTCCGCGAGGGTGGAGGAATCCGAGGGGGCCCTAACTCCTTGGGTGCCCGTGTCTGAGACGAGGAGGCCGGTGAGCGGAACTTCCAGTCCAGCACAGCATTGCTGGTGACGGAGAGGCCTCCGGTAACTGTCTTGGACGGATGTCCTTCCCCTGATAGGGGCTACGATAGCGAAGGTAATTCATGTTCTGTTCAATATAGTCAGTGGCAATGACTATTCGCCACTGGTGACACTACAGTGGTTAGCTCTATCTAGAAGAATTGTGCCTTGGCCTACTCCCCACAAATACTGAAGTGGTATATGGGTCTCAACCTGTCTGTGCTGTATGACTATTTATTGAGAAGAATAAATACCAGTTGGACCTATTCAGTGTGTGGAACTCTGGTTACTAGGAGCAAAGGGGAGTCAATCCGAGGAGAGGATTTGACTCTGGGACACATACACAAAACCCGATAGTTCTGGCTTTCATCTCCACCCATTGGAGGACATGGGCCGTGGTGTATCTCATCCCTCCCCCCAGTGTTAACCCCTAGACGAGACAGACAAGCCGTGAATGAGAAGGGGTGAGAGGGATGAGGTCGCTACATTTGTTTATAGCACAAAAAAGAAAAAACGCAGACTTGATCAAAAGAAATCTCGATTTGTGGGAAAAAATAGGATTTTTTACTCACCGTAAAATCCTTTTCTCTGAGTCCATGGACCGACACAGCTTCTCTATTGACAAAGTGGGTATTATCCGTTAATTAGGAGTGACTATTCAGAAAATTGTAAAAAGTGTTGCATCACACCTTCTACAGTACCGCCCAGGGGGCGGACCCTCTGGGTGTATCCCCTCAGTCTGCATCTCGCAGATCAGTTCATCAAAAAGCAGTACAAACTTAAAAGGAGGGGTGGGTGCTGTGTCGGTCTATGGACTCAGAGAAAAGGATTTTACGGTGAGTAAAAAATCCTATTTACTCTTTCGTCCATGGACCGACACAGCTTCTCTATTGACAAAGTGGGACGTCCCAAAGCAGTGTCAGAGAAAAAACTAGGGGTGGTAACAGCATAAAAATAAACTTCACCCCAAACACAAAACAGCACTCCTCCAACTGAGGAGCTGCAACTCTAAACAGCCGCTTGCAAAACCTTGCGGCCGAAGATGCACCTACATCAACTTTGTAGAATTTTGTGAAAGTGTGAGCGGACGACCAAGTCACCGCTTTATATAATTGGGAAACAGACGCTTGATGTCGGAAAGCCCAAGAGGCACCTATTGCCCTGGTCGATTGCGCCGTGACCGGAAAGGGGGGCGCTTGACCCTTTAAGGCGTAAGCCTGGATTAGTATCTGTCGGATCCACCTAGAGATGATGGCCGACGAGACTGCTTGGCCCTTCTTGGGACCAGCCACCGAAACAAACAGTGAGTCTGACTTCCGGAACAGGGAAGTAGCAGATATGTATACTCTCAAATAGTGATGAGCCGAACACCCCCGGGTTCGGTTCGCACCAGAACCCGCGAACGGACCGAAAGTTCGAACGAACATTAGAACCCTATTAAATACAATGGATGCGAACGTTCGAATTCTAAAGTGCTAATTATAACAACTATTATGCATGTTATTGTCCTAAAAAGGGTTTGGGAACCCGGGTTCTGCACCAGGGGACATGTATCAATGCAAAAAGAAGTTTTAAAAACGGTCGTTTTTCGGGAGCAGTCATTTTAATGATGCATAAAGTGAAAAAAAAAAGTCAAATATTCCTTTAAATATCGTACCTGGGGGGTGTCTAAAGTATGCCTGTGAAGTGCCACGTGTTTCCCGTGTTTAGAACTGTCCCTGCACAAAATGACACTTCTAAAGGAAAAAAAAGCCATTTAAAACTGCTTGCGGCTTTAATGTAATGTCTGGTCCCGGTAATATGGATGAAATTCTTTAAGAAAAATGGCATAGCTACCCCATGACCCCCCCCCTACCCCAGCCCATTACCAGCCCCTTTGGGTCTTGTATGGATATTAAGGGGAACCCCGCACATAAAATAAAAAAGGCCCTATATACTCTGAACAGCCCTATACAGGCGGTGCATACAAGACAGGGACTGTAGGTTTGTTCTTATGTAGAGTCTGTTTGTAATTTTGAACAGGTACATTGTTGAAGTGTAGCTCCAGACCAAAAATCTATTTTTAAACTTTTTGGAAAACATAGGTAAGGGTTATCACCCCTGTAACATTTGTTTTGCTGTCTGTGCCCCTGTTCAGAACATTTCACCTCACTTTCCGTCCCAATGACAACTGTTTTTGAAATGTGGTGTTTTTCTTGAAACAAGGATTGCTGATAAAGCATCAGTACAGAGGAGACACCTTTCTCCCATATTTATTCTTACAGGAGAGAATTTTCCTTCCTAGTGGTAGATTTCCTCTCACTTCCTGTTGTCTTCTTGCGTTTGCAAGTAGGAGTCGTTTGTAAGTTGGATGTTTGAAAGTAGGGACCTGCCGTATATACTCTGCAGAAATAGGCCCCTTAGTTGTTGGTGTTGGCACAACACTGTAAGCACTCACAGTTACTCTTGGTTGGTGCTGGAACGCCCTGCTGTCAACTATTATATCAGGAATTTTAATTACATATAATTGTTGAACAGTGGTAGTAAAAATTGGGCCTTTGATGGTGGTGCTGGTGCCACAACACTGTAAGCCCTGACAGTTACTCTTGGTGGGTGCAGCAATGGGCCCTGCTGTGAATTATTAGATCAAGAATTGTAATTACATGCCCCTGTTGAACAGGGGCTGAAAAATTGGGCCTTAGGCACTGGTGGCACAACACTGCAACCCCTCACAGCAACTGTACTTGGAGCACAGCAATGAGCCCTGTTGCAAAGTATTGCTTCAAAAATTGTAATGACACGCCCCTGTTAAACAGGGGCTGAAAAATTGGGCCTTAGGCACTGGTGGCACAACACTGCAACTCCTCACAGATACTGTACTTGGAGCACACCAATGAGCCCTGTTGCAAAGTATTGCTTCAAAAATTGTAATGACACGCCCCTGTTAAACAGGGGCTGAAAAATTGGGCCTTAGGCACTGGTGGCACAACACTGCAACTCCTCA
This sequence comes from Rana muscosa, assembly GCA_029206835.1. Taxonomy (NCBI): domain Eukaryota; kingdom Metazoa; phylum Chordata; class Amphibia; order Anura; family Ranidae; genus Rana; species Rana muscosa. The sequence goes on along the minus strand of CM055117.1, from coordinate 626,729,453 downwards.
CAGATACTGTACTTGGAGCACAGCAATGAGCCCTGTTGCAAAGTATTGCTTCAAAAATTGTAATTACACGCCCCTGTTAAACAGGGGCTGAAAAATTGGGCGTTAGGCACTGGTGGCACAACACTGCAACTCCTCACAGATACTGTACTTGGAGCACAGCAATGAGCCCTGTTGCAAAGTATTGCTTCAAAAATTGTAATTACACGCCCCTGTTAAACAGGGGCTGAAAAATTGGGCGTTAGGCACTGGTGGCGGCACCCATAAACAAAAATGATCTTACAAGCTATCATCATCAATCGTATCATTGAGGACTCGGAGGAGGAGGATAGCCAGTCAACATAACAGCACAGGCACTCAGCATCAGCATCAGTCTTGAAGGGATGTGACATGTTAAAATCAATTAGTCTGTTATATCAGCATCAGGTGTGTGGTAGCTGGTGGTGATCCAAGACTGGTTCATCTTGATGAAAGTCAGTCGATCAACCGAGTCGGTGGACAGGCGCACCCTGTGATCCGTGACAAATCCTCCAGCAGCACTGAATGTGCGTTCCGAAAGAACGCTGGATGCAGGACAGGCCAGTAGCTCAATTGCATACTGTGCAAGCTCTGGCCAGTGATCCATCCTCAAGACCCAGTAAGCCAGAGGATTTTCGGTGGGGAAGGTGTCCAAGTCTGACCTTGCCCCTAGATATTCCTGCACCATGTTTATCAGACGCTGGCGATGGTTGCTGGAACCGATCATACTTTGGGGCTGCGGACTAAAGAATTGTCTGAACGCATCGGTCAGACGGCCACCTTCCCCACCGCTCCTTCTTTGACTGGCCGAAGCCTCAGCAACTCGTTGTCCAGGACCAGGAGTTTGCAACCTCCCAGTCTCTGGGAACGCGTTGCACAGACCTTTCTGCAAGGCCTCCCGGAGTTGTCTCATCCTCTGCTCCCTCTGCGACGGTAACATAAGGTCCGCAACCTTACCCTTGTACCGTGGATCAAGGAGAGTGGCCAGCCAGTAATGGTCCCTCTCCTTGATCCGAAGAATACGAGGATCCTTCCGCAGACTTTGCAGGATCAGGGAGGCCATGCAGCGTAGGTTTGCTGAGGCATTCGCTCCGGAGTCCTCTGGGTCACTAAGGACGACATGATCCGCAGCCACCTCCTCCCAGCCACGTACAAGTCCACTGGTTTCTTGGGACTGTAAATCATCCCTAAAAGACTGCTGCTGATGATGCTGAGTGCCAGCCTCCACCTCCATGCTGACACAATCCTCCTCCTCCTCCTCCTCCTCCTCTTCCTGTGCGATGGGTGGGACAGAAGGAACACTGTCTGGGTAAAGGGGGCCTTGAGAGGCAAGGAAGTCCTCCTCTTCCTGCCTCTGTTCTGCCTCAAGTGCCCTGTCCATTATTCCACGCAGCGTGTGCTCCAACAGGTGGACAAGAGGTACAGTGTCACTGATGCATGCACTGTCACTGCTCACCATCCTCGTGGCCTCCTCAAATGGTGCCAGGACAGTGCATGCATCCCTGATCATGCCCCACTGGCGTGGAGAAAAAAAACCAAGCTCCCCTGACCCTGTCCTGGTGCCGTAGTCGCACAGGTACTCATTGATGGCCCTCTGCTGCGTGTGCAGCCGCTGCAGCATGGCCAACATTGAGTTCCACCTGGTGGGCATGTCACATATAAGGCGGTTCTTGGGCAGGTTCAACTCCTTTTGCAGCTCAGCCAGGCGAGCACTGGCATTATAAGATCTGCGGAAATGCACACAGACTTTCCTGGCCTGCCTCAGGACATCCTGTAAGCCCGGGTACCTGCCCAAGAAGCGCTGCACCACCAGGTTAAGGACGTGAGCCACACAGGGCACATGGGTCAGTTGTCCCTGTCGGAGGGCGGAGAGGAGGTTGGTGCCATTGTCGCAAACCACCATTCCTGGCTTAAGCTGGCGTGGCGTCAACCACCTCTCGGCCTGGCCCTGCAGAGCAGACAGGACCTCTGCCCCAGTGTGGCTTCTGTCCCCCAAACACACCAGCGCAAGCACGGCATGGCATCTTTTTGCCTGCATACTTGCGTAGCCCCGTGAACGGCTACGGAGCACCGCTGGTTCATAGGACAAACCACAGGAAGAGGCCATGGAGGAAGAAGAAGAGGAGGGGGTGGAGGAGAGAGGTGTGTCACAACCAGTAGTAGCATTTTGGAGGCGTGGCGGTGGGACAACCTCCAACACTACTGCACCTTGTCCTGAATCCTTCCCAGCTGCCAAAAGAGTGACCCAATGGGCCGTGAAAGAAAGGTAACGTCCCTGTCCATGCCTGCTGGACCATGAGTCAGCGGTAATATGCACCTTACCGCTGACCGCCCTGTCCAGCGAGGCCAAGACATTGCCTTCCACATGCCGGTAGAGAGCCGGAATAGCCTTCCGTGAGAAAAAGTGGCGTTTGGGAACCTGCCACTGAGGAACTGCACATTGCACAAACTCACGGAAGGGGGCCGAGTCTACCAACTGAAAAGGCAGCAGTTGAAGCGCTAGCAATTTAGCCAAGCTAGCATTCAACCGCTGGGCATGTGGATGGCTGGGAGTGAACTTCTTTCGACGGTCCAGCAGCTGGGGCAGGGAAATTTGCCTGCTAGAATCGGACGTCGGTGTACTGCTAGCAGAGTGGGCGCAAGTACTTGGCTGTGACACACCTAATTCTACACCTTCATTCCTCTCAGTGCATGTTTCAGAGAGGACTGAAGTTATAGTGGGGTTGGAGATCCCAGCTGATGCGGTGCAAGGAGAGGTCCGCTTTGTTCTTTGGTGTGGGTCTTTGAGGTAGGCTTGCCAACGAGCTGCATGGCAGGTCAACATATGTCTGGTCAGGCATGTGGTACCCAAGCGGCTGATGTTTTGGCCACGCGATATACGCTTGAGACATATGTTGCAAACAGCAGCTGTGCGATCTGATGCACTAGCCTCAAAAAAGGCCCACACCAAAGAACTTTTTGAATGACGGGCAGAGGCAGCGCCCTGCACAGGCGGAGCTCTGCGGTGTGATTCCGTCGGTGTACTGCCCTTACGCTGGCCACCAAAGGGCATCCTGCCTCGTTGGAGATGTGCCTCCTCCTCATCCTCCTCCTCCTCCTCTCTCCTATTAGGCACCCACGTGGAGTCAGTGACCTCATCATCCCCTCCCTCCTCATCACTGGAGCCAATCTGGCAGTATGCTGCAGCTGCTGGAACATGACTGCCAGATTGGTGTCCTTCTTGAGCATCCCCTCTGTCTGCTCTCACGCTACTGCCTTCCTCTAGCTGGGTTTCATCATCAGACCCTTCGAAACGCTGGGCATCCTCCTGGAGCATGTACCCAACACTGTGCTGAAACAGTTCGGGGGACTCCTCAGGAGGAGGACATGGTGGGTCTAGGGAAGGAGTGACTGATGATTTGTCTGACATTGATACCAGGGAAGACGACGCTTTGGCAGCTGCTTTTCCAGTACCCTGAGCCTGGGTGAGAGAGGATGAGGAGGAGGAGGAGGGCTTGGTCATCCACTCTACCAAGTCTTCGGCATGATGTGGCTCAACATGTCCAGCTGCCGAAAAGAAGGACAAGCGTGTCCCATGGCCATGTGCTGATGACAATGCACCGCGTCCACGACCAGCACTGTTGCCCCCAGACACAGAGCCTGCTTGCCCTCTTTTATTGCCTCCTGACTGTCTGCCTCTCCTTGTTTGCCTTCCAGACATTCTAATAGATGGCCTGCAGGGAGATGGGAAAAAAGCAATAAGGGCTACCTTCAGGTGTCCTTCTCTGTCCCTTGAAACAAGGACTTGCAGAGTGAAATAAACTGACACTCTCCCTACCTACAGTTTTCTGTCCCTAGAATAAATGTTTTTTTTAATCACAATATAGCACAAGGACAATTCAGTCACTGTCCTTCCAGGTCCCTGGAAACAAGGACTTGCAGAGTGAAATAAACTGACACTCTCCCTACCTACAGTTTTCTGTCCCTAGAATAAATGTTTTTTTTAATCACAATATAGCACAAGGACAATTCAGTCACTGTCCTTCCAGGTCCCTGGAAACAAGGACTTGCAGAGTGAAATAAACTGACACTCTCCCTACCTACAGTTTTCTGTCCCTAGAATAAATGTTTTTTTTAAGCACAATATAGCACAAGGACAATTCACTCACTGTCCTTACAGGTCCCTGGAAACAAGGACTTGCAGAGTGAAAGAAAAAAAACACTCTCCCTACCTACAGTTTTCTGTCCCTAGAAAAAAAGTTTTTTTTAATCACAATATAACACAAGGACAATTCACTCACTGTCCTTCCAGGTCCCTGGAAACAAGGACTTGCAGAGTGAAATAAACTGACACTCTCCCTACCTACAGTTTTCTGTCCCTAGAATAAATGTTTTTTTTAAGCACAATATAGCACAAGGACAATTCACTCACTGTCCTTACAGGTCCCTGGAAACAAGGACTTGCAGAGTGAAAGAAAAAAAACACTCTCCCTACCTACAGTTTTCTGTCCCTAGAAAAAATGTTTTTTTTAATCACAATATAACACAAGGACAATTCACTCACTGTCCTTCCAGGTCCCTGGAAACAAGGACTTGCAGAGTGAAATAAACTGACACTCTCCCTACCTACAGTTTTCTGTCCCTAGAATAAATGTTTTTTTTTAATCACAATATAGCACAAGGACAATTCAGTCACTGTCCTTCCAGGTCCCTGGAAACAAGGACTTGCAGAGTGAAATAAACTGACACTCTCCCTACCTACAGTTTTCTGTCCCTAGAATAAATGTTTTTTTTAATCACAATATAGCACAAGGACAATTCAGTCACTGTCCTTCCAGGTCCCTGGAAACAAGGACTTGCAGAGTGAAATAAACTGACACTCTCCCTACCTACAGTTTTCTGTCCCTAGAATAAATGTTTTTTTTAATCACAATATAACACAAGGACAATTCACTCACTGTCCTTCCAGGTCCCTGGAAACAAGGACTTGCAGAGTGAAATAAACTGACACTCTCCCTACCTACAGTTTTCTGTCCCTAGAATAAATGTTTTTTTTAATCACAATATAGCACAAGGACAATTCAGTCACTGTCCTTCCAGGTCCCTGGAAACAAGGACTTGCAGAGTGAAATAAACTGACACTCTCCCTACCTACAGTTTTCTGTCCCTAGAATAAATGTTTTTTTTAATCACAATATAGCACAAGGACAATTCAGTCACTGTCCTTCCAGGTCCCTGGAAACAAGGACTTGCAGAGTGAAATAAACTGACACTCTCCCTACCTACAGTTTTCTGTCCCTAGAATAAATGTTTTTTTTAATCACAATATAGCACAAGGACAATTCAGTCACTGTCCTTCCAGGTCCCTGGAAACAAGGACTTGCAGAGTGAAATAAACTGACACTCTCCCTACCTACAGTTTTCTGTCCCTAGAATAAATGTTTTTTTTAAGCACAATATAGCACAAGGACAATTCACTCACTGTCCTTACAGGTCCCTGGAAACAAGGACTTGCAGAGTGAAAGAAAAAAAACACTCTCCCTACCTACAGTTTTCTGTCCCTAGAAAAAATGTTTTTTTTAATCACAATATAACACAAGGACAATTCACTCACTGTCCTTCCAGGTCCCTGGAAACAAGGACTTGCAGAGTGAAATAAACTGACACTCTCCCTACCTACAGTTTTCTGTCCCTAGAATAAATGTTTTTTTTAAGCACAATATAGCACAAGGACAATTCACTCACTGTCCTTACAGGTCCCTGGAAACAAGGACTTGCAGAGTGAAAGAAAAAAAACACTCTCCCTACCTACAGTTTTCTGTCCCTAGAAAAAATGTTTTTTTTAATCACAATATAACACAAGGACAATTCACTCACTGTCCTTCCAGGTCCCTGGAAACAAGGACTTGCAGAGTGAAATAAACTGACACTCTCCCTACCTACAGTTTTCTGTCCCTAGAATAAATGTTTTTTTTAATCACAATATAGCACAAGGACAATTCAGTCACTGTCCTTCCAGGTCCCTGGAAACAAGGACTTGCAGAGTGAAATAAACTGACACTCTCCCTACCTACAGTTTTCTGTCCCTAGAATAAATGTTTTTTTTAATCACAATATAGCACAAGGACAATTCAGTCACTGTCCTTCCAGGTCCCTGGAAACAAGGACTTGCAGAGTGAAATAAACTGACACTCTCCCTACCTACAGTTTTCTGTCCCTAGAATAAATGTTTTTTTTAATCACAATATAGCACAAGGACAATTCAGTCACTGTCCTTCCAGGTCCCTGGAAACAAGGACTTGCAGAGTGAAATAAACTGACACTCTCCCTACCTACAGTTTTCTGTCCCTAGAATAAATGTTTTTTTTAATCACAATATAGCACAAGGACAATTCACTCACTGTCCTTACAGGTCCCTGGAAACAAGGACTTGCAGAGTGAAATAAACTGACACTCTCCCTACCTACAGTTTTCTGTCCCTAGAATAAATGTTTTTTTTAAGCACAATATAGCACAAGGAGAATTCACTCACTGTCCTTCCAGGTCCCTGGAAACAAGGACTTGCAGAGTGAAAGAAAAAAAACACTCTCCCTACCTACAGTTTTCTGTCCCTAGAAAAAATATTTTTTTTAATCACAATATAACACAAGGACAATTCACTCACTGTCCTTCCAGGTCCCTGGAAACAAGGACTTGCAGAGTGAAATAAACTGACACTCTCCCTACCTACAGTTTTCTGTCCCTAGAATAAATGTTTTTTTTAATCACAATATAGCACAAGGACAATTCAGTCACTGTCCTTCCAGGTCCCTGGAAACAAGGACTTGCAGAGTGAAATAAACTGACACTCTCCCTACCTACAGTTTTCTGTCCCTAGAATAAATGTTTTTTTTAATCACAATATAGCACAAGGACAATTCACTCACTGTCCTTACAGGTCCCTGGAAACAAGGACTTGCAGAGTGAAATAAACTGACACTCTCCCTACCTACAGTTTTCTGTCCCTAGAATAAATGTTTTTTTTAAGCACAATATAGCACAAGGAGAATTCACTCACTGTCCTTCCAGGTCCCTGGAAACAAGGACTTGCAGAGTGAAAGAAAAAAAACACTCTCCCTACCTACAGTTTTCTGTCCCTAGAAAAAATGTTTTTTTTAATCACAATATAACACAAGGACAATTCACTCACTGTCCTTCCAGGTCCCTGGAAACAAGGACTTGCAGAGTGAAATAAACTGACACTCTCCCTACCTACAGTTTTCTGTCCCTAGAATAAATGTTTTTTTTAATCACAATATAGCACAAGGACAATTCACTCACTGTCCTTACAGGTCCCTGGAAACAAGGACTTGCAGAGTGAAATAAACTGACACTCTCCCTACCTACAGTTTTCTGTCCCTAGAATAAATGTTTTTTTTAAGCACAATATAGCACAAGGAGAATTCACTCACTGTCCTTCCAGGTCCCTGGAAACAAGGACTTGCAGAGTGAAAGAAAAAAAACACTCTCCCTACCTACAGTTTTCTGTCCCTAGAAAAAATGTTTTTTTTAATCACAATATAACACAAGGACAATTCACTCACTGTCCTTCCAGGTCCCTGGAAACAAGGACTTGCAGAGTGAAATAAACTGACACTCTCCCTACCTACAGTTTTCTGTCCCTAGAATAAATGTTTTTTTTAATCACAATATAGCACAAGGACAATTCAGTCACTGTCCTTCCAGGTCCCTGGAAACAAGGACTTGCAGAGTGAAATAAACTGACACTCTCCCTACCTACAGTTTTCTGTCCCTAGAATAAATGTTTTTTTTAATCACAATATAGCACAAGGACAATTCAGTCACTGTCCTTCCAGGTCCCTGGAAACAAGGACTTGCAGAGTGAAATAAACTGACACTCTCCCTACCTACAGTTTTCTGTCCCTAGAATAAATGTTTTTTTTAATCACAATATAGCACAAGGACAATTCACTCACTGTCATTACAGGTCCCTGGAAACAAGGACTTGCAGAGTGAAATAAACTGACACTCTCCCTACCTACAGTTTTCTGTCCCTAGAATAAATGTTTTTTTTAAGCACAATATAGCACAAGGAGAATTCACTCACTGTCCTTCCAGGTCCCTGGAAACAAGGACTTGCAGAGTGAAAGAAAAAAAACACTCTCCCTACCTACAGTTTTCTGTCCCTAGAAAAAATGTTTTTTTTAATCACAATATAACACAAGGACAATTCACTCACTGTCCTTCCAGGTCCCTGGAAACAAGGACTTGCAGAGTGAAATAAACTGACACTCTCCCTACCTACAGTTTTCTGTCCCTAGAATAAATGTTTTTTTTAATCACAATATAGCACAAGGACAATTCAGTCACTGTCCTTCCAGGTCCCTGGAAACAAGGACTTGCAGAGTGAAATAAACTGACACTCTCCCTACCTACAGTTTTCTGTCCCTAGAATAAATGTTTTTTTTAAGCACAATATAGCACAAGGACAATTCACTCACTGTCCTTACAGGTCCCTGGAAACAAGGACTTGCAGAGTGAAAGAAACTGACACTCTCCCTACCTACAGTTTTCTGTCCCTAGAATAAATGTTTTTTTAAGCACAATATAGCACAAGGACAATTCACTCACTGTACTTCCAGGTCCCTGGAAACAAGGACTTGCAGAGTGAAAGAAACTGACACTGTCCCTACCTACAGTTTTCTGTCCCTAGAATAAATGTTTTTTTTAAGCACACTATAGCACAAGCACAAAACACACTGACACTCTCCCTACCTATCCTTCTCTTTCCCTAAACTAAAGGAATCCAGGTTAAGCAAGAAAGAAATAACAGTCACTGTCCCTGCCTATGCTGCTCTATCCCTGCTCCGGAACACACTACACTAGGCCGCCGTGCTGGCGGCCTTTTATAGTGTGGGGCGTGTACTAAACACCCTCAGCAATAATTGGCCACAGGCATCCTGCCTGTGGCCAATCATTGCTCTCCTCGCTGCCGGCGCTGTGATTGGCCAAGCATGCGGGGTCACAGTGCATGCTTGGCCAATCACAGCGCCTGGATGACACTGCGATGGCGTAGTGCATTGTGGGCCGTTCGCGTCACTCGAATTTGGCGCGAACGGCCCAAATCGTTCGATCTTCGTCGAACGATCGAACAGCCGATGTTCGAGTCGAACGTATGTTCGACTCGAACACGAAGCTCATCCCTACTCTCAAAGCTCGGACAACGTCCAAGAAATGCAACGCTGACTCCTTAGGATTCGACGGATGAGGGCACAAGGATGGAAGTACAATGTCTTTGTTGAGATGAAAAGCCGAAACGACTTTCGGAAGAAAGGAAGGCTGCGGCCGCAGCACCACCTTATCCTTCTGGAAAATCAAAAAGGGAGCCTTGCAGGACAAGGCTGCCAGCTCAGAGACTCGTCTAACTGACGTAACAGCCACCAAAAGGACCACTTTCTGAGAAAGTGTCAACAGGGGAATATCTCTAATATTCTCAAACGGTGCCTTCTGAAGCACCGAGAGGACCAGGTTCAAGTCCCACGGAGGTAGCGGGGGACGGACCGGAGGGGCCACATGTCGAACCCCCTGCACAAATGTACTCACGAGAGAGTGAGTCGCCAGGGGTCGCTGAAAAAAGACAGCCAGGGCAGATATCTGTCCCTTAAATCGTACTTAGGACAAGCCTTTGGTCCACCCCACGCTGTAAAAACAGCAGGATTCTGGAAACCAAATAAGTACGCGGATGCCATTTCATTTCCTCACACATGGAGATGTAGGCCTTCCAAGTGCGGTGATAAACCTTCCTAGAGGACGGTTTCCGAGCACTTCTCATAGTAGAGATTACTGAATCTGACAGGCCCCGGTCTCTCAGTACCTGGTTCTCAACAGCCATGTCGTTAAAGCCAGTGACAGTAAAGCAGGATGGAGTATGGGACCTTGAGATAGCAGGTCCTTCCATGGTAGGCGCCAGGGGACGTCTGCTACCAGACGTACTAGATCGGCGTACCAAGGATGCTGAGGCCAATCTGGAGCGATTAGGATCATTGGAATTCCCTCTGCCTCCACTCTGTGGAACAGAAGAGGAAGAAGCCTTAAGGGAGGGAAGGCATAGATTAGCCGATACTGACCCCACGACGCCACCAACGCGTCCATTGCGTCTGCCCATGGGTCTCTTGACTGGGCCACAAACCTCAATACCTTCCAATTGAGTCGGGAAGCCAGAAGATCTACGTCTGGTGTTCCCCATCTTTGGCAGAGGAGTTGGAACACCTTCGGGTCTAAGGACCATTCTCCCTGGTCCAGCATCTGGCGGCTCAGGTAGTCCGCCCGCTAGTTTTCCACACCCGGAATGTACACGGCCGACAGTGCCGGTACGCTCCTCTCTGCCCACTTCAGGATGCGAGCGACCTCCGATGCTGCAGCTGAGCTTCTTGTTCCTCCTTGATGATTGACATATGCCACTGCTGTGGCATTGTCTGACTGGATCCTGACTGGACGCCCTTGCAGCCTCTGAGACCATTTGAAGAGGCACAGCCTGATCGCCCAGATTTCCAGGACATTGATCGGCAGGAGGGCTTCCTCTGGGGTCCAGCGACCTTGCGCCGACTAAACACCCCAGACTCCCCCCCAACCTGTAAGGCTGGCGTCCGTCATGATCACTATCCAGTAAACCGGAAGAAATTACTTCCCGGCCATTAGAGCCGGTGCTGTCAGCCACCATACCAGGGATCTCCTGACTAGGTGGCTCACTCGGATTTAATAATCCATAGATGATGGACATCTGTTCCATCTGGACAGAACTTCTTTCTGTAACACTCGAGTGTGGTATTGAGCATATGGGACCGCCTCGAAGGAGGCTACCATGAGGCCTAACACTCGCATGCAAAAAACGGAGTGACGACCAATTCCTGGAAGTCAGCTGCCGTACTGCAACTTCTCCACAGGGAGGAATACCTTTTGCCTCTGAGGAATCCAGAATCAACCCCAGGTACACTAGGCGTTGAGTGGGCACCAATACTGACTTTTGCGTGTTTAGTATCCAACCACAGTCTCGAAGAGTCTGACAGGTAATGGACACGCTTACCTCTAATTCTGAGCTTGAAGGGGCCTTCAGTAGAAGGTCGTCCAAGTAGCCCATGATAGCCATACCCCGCTGTCTTAGAAGTGCCAGAATCGGAGCGAGCACCTTGGTGAACGTCCTGGGCAGTGTTGTAACTAACGCCGTTTAAATAAACGGTGTTAGATTACTCGTTACCCCAAAAAGTGGCTACGTTACCTAACTGATTACTCTTACCCTCATGGCACCGCCGTTCCCATTACTTGGGCGGCGTTACCCTAATTACATCTACTCGCCGCAGCCGCCGCGAGTAGATGTAATTTAACATTTAACTAACTGCAAGCCGCCGTCTGCCTACCTGATCAGCGTGTCATGCAGACAGATGGCGGTCATTGCAGTTTTCAAAAGCCGCGCCTCCCGAGTCTTCGTCGCCTGTGATAGGCGGAACACTCAATTTCACAGCAGGCAGTGTTCAGCCTATCACGGACATCCTCTCATCCTCGTCTGTGTTATGAGGATGAGCGGATGTCCATGATAGGTGGAACACTGAATGCTGGGAAATTGAGTGTTCCGCCTATCACAGACGAGGAGGACTGGAGGAGGCGCAGCTTTTGAATAATGGAATGGCCGCCAGGCTTTGGGACGCCGCCGATCTTAGGTACTGTACATGGCGGGCACAGTGACAGAGTTGGGCACATTGAGGCATTGGGCACAGTGAGGCACGGGCACAGTGAGGCATGGGGCACAGTGAGGCATGGGGCACAGTGAGGCACAGTGAAGCATGGGCACAGTGAGGCATGGGGCACAGTGAGGCATGGGGCACAGTGAGGCACAGTGAGGCATGGGGCACAGTGAGGCACAGTGAAGCATGGGCACAGTGAGGCATGGGGCACAGTGAAGCATGGGGCACAGTGAGGCATGGGGCACAGGGCACAGTGAGGCATGGGGCACAGGGCACAGTGAGGCATGGGGCACAGTGAGGCATGGGGCACAGTGAGGCATGGGGCACAGTGGGGCACAGTGAGGGATGGGCACAGTGAGGCATGGGGCACAGTGAGGCATGGGGCACAGTGATGCACAGTGAGGCATTGGGCACAGTGAGGCATGGGGCACAGTGAGGCATGGGGCACAGTGGGGCACAGTGAGGCATGGGGCACAGTGGGGCATGGGGCACAGTGAGGCATGGGGCACAGTGAGGCACAGTGAGGCATGGGGCACAGTGAGGCATGGGGCACAGTGAGGCACAGTGAAGCATGGGCACAGTGAGGCATGGGGCACAGTACCAATATTATTTATTGTTATCCCTCCTATTATTTTTATACACTGAAAAAATTATATACGTATATCATCCTTCTACCGCCCCTGCCCCCCGTGTATATATAATATAACCAATATAGTTACTTTGCTGAGTAACTAATTACTTTTTCAATGTAGTAACTGAGTGAGTAACTCCATTACTTTTTGGAAGAAGTAATTTGTAACTGTAATGCCGCGTACACACGATCTATTTTTTCGACGGTGAAAACACCGTCGAGAAAATCGACGTGAAAAACGAGGAACAGCTTGTTCCCCCCACACACGGCCGTTTTAAATGACATTTTTTTTTTGGTACATTTGGTACATTTTTTTCCTATGGGAAAACTGCCGCGGCAAAAAACGACGGGAATCACGACGAGAAAAATTAGAGCATGTTCTAATTTTTCTCGTCGTGATTAATGCCGTTTTTCCCGTCGAGAAAAACGACAAAAAAACCCACAGACGATCGTTTTTCTCGTCCAAAGGGAAAATGTCATTTTTCTCGACGGGAAAAATGATCGTGTGTACGCGGCATAACTAATTACTTTTTTAACGTAAGATGAACAACACTGGTCCTGGGTGCTGAGGCAAGGCCAAACGGGAGGGCCACAAACTAGTAGTGTTTCTTCCCGATAGCAAATCGCAGAAACCTCTGGTGTCTGGAGTATATGGGGACATGCAGGTATGCGTCCTTGATGTCCAAGGAGGCCAGAAAGTCCCCCGGATGGAGAGCCATGACTACAGATCGAACCGACTCCATCCGAAATCTTTGTACCTTCACAAAGCAATTGAGGGCTCTGAGATCCAAGATTGAATGAACCCCATCCTTCTTCGGCACAATGAACAGATTTGAGTAAAAACCCTGACCCCTTTCCTGTTCTGGAACTGGAATAACTACCCCGCGTTCCAGTAGACCCTGGACTGCCCCATACAGGGCCTCCCGACGGGTCGGTAGTAGCTGGAGTTTGGAGGTGATGAATCTGTCCGGTGGACAAGAGAGAAATTCTATCTTGTAGCCTGAGGAGATTACTTTACAAACCCACCTGTCGGAGACTAAAGCTGTCCACTGGGTCGGGAATTTGCGAAGACTTCCCCCCACCCGAGAGCTGAGTGGGGGCGGACCTTCATGCGGACGCAGATTTGTCCGCAGGCTTGTTGGATTTGCGGAACCAAGGACGCTTTTGTCCTTGGGCAGGCGCCTTGTTGGCCTGGGGTCTTTTCCCTGTCGCCCTAGGGGGACGAAAAAAACGCTTGCGTGCAGTTAAGGACGGCCCTTGCCCTTGGCGTGGCCCCTACCCTTGCTAGTTTGAGGAAGCAAAGTGCTTTTACCTCCTGTGGCATCCTTGATGATGTCATCCATAGAGGCCCCAAAAAGTCTGTCACCCTTAAAAGGCAGATCCAACAGGGCTTTCTTGGAGGTCTGATCCGCAGACCAACCCTTTAGCCAGATCAGGCGGCATATTGCTACTGCATAAACCGAAGCTTTTGACAGCAAGGGAATAGTATCCATGTCTGACTCGCAAGACAAACCTAAGGCCCTGGACCAACTGTTTGGCCAATGTTATCTCATCAGGAGGGGCATCTCGCTCCTTAACCCCTGGACTAGCAATCTTGCCCATTCAGTAAGTGTCTGAGACACTAGGGCCCCCGCCAATGCCAGGCGTACTGCCGAGCCTACCACTGAGTATAGGTAGCGAGCGAGTGCTTCAGCCTTCTTATCCACAGGGTCCTTGAAAACAGGAGCCCCTTCTACTGGAATAGTGGTGGCTCTATTAAGTCTGGACACCGGAGGGTCCTCTATAGGGGGAGAGGTCCATTTCTTCAGAAAACTCTCCTCAAAGGGGTACCATACCGCAAACCTCTTTGGGGCTGTAAAGACCCTCAGTGGGTTCTCCCATTCCTTGTATAAGAGTTTATCAAAATAAGACACACAAGGGAACACATTAGCAGTGCGGGCAGGTTTATGAAACCCAAAGTGGACCGGAGTCTCTGCTGCTTCTGCAGTATTTTCCAACTTTAGCGTATCCCGCACTGCAGTAATAAGGTCAGATACCAAAGCCGTCTGGCGTACTGACCTGGACTTGGCGTCATCCTCACTGTCCGGTCACGGTCTGCAGTCTCTGATGCGTCAGAATCTGGGCCCTGAGCCGTAGCTGGACCTGGTTCTGCATCAGAATTATCCCCAGAAGCTTGCAGGGGACGGGGGCGTTTACTACTCCCTGTATTTCCGTGTGCTGCTTCCACCCTGGCAGCAAACGCCTCTAGGATTGCCGTCATAGCGTTCATAGAAACCTCAGGGGCACCAGCTGCTAAATCTGGTGTTTCAGGGGAGAAGACATCTGGCTCAGATGCCATGCTGACCACATGCTGACACCCACAGGGCTCCAGGCAAGATATCAATAGGCCACCCTCTTGTGCTGCAGAGATGCTGGGTCACCCAGAGGACTCACCACCCTTGGATCAGTACCGCTATGCTGCCGTGCTGCGCCTGTGATGCTGTCCCACCGCTGCTGTGTCAGTCTGCTTCTCTTATCTGTGCTTACTGTGTGAATTTCTCGCGCCAGTGTAATGCACCCTAGAGGCCGGAGACTCTAGCAAAATGGCCGCCAAACGTCTGTATGGAAGATAATGTGGGCTCTAAGAAAATGGCCGCCGAGCCGAAGATAGGGGCCAAAGCAGCTGTAGACCACAAAAAGATGGCCGCCGAACGGCAATATATACATACAGCGTGGATCATTACAAACATGGCCGCCGATCAGTCGATAGAGGCCAGAGGGTGTGGAACTACAAGAAAATGGCGCCGAAACCACAGGAAGATGGCCGCCGGGCAGTCACTAGAGGCCGAACCTGGCATGGACCACCGCAAAATGGCTGCCGACAGCATCGAGGGGAAAGAAGCACACACACACAGGTAAGCAGAAATTACATCTTTTTAAATGTTAGTTACAGCTAGCCCCGCTCCTGTGGAACCCCCTAGGTGACCCCCAGCACTCAGCAACCTTAGCTAGAAGCCCAGGGAGGAGGGAAGGGCAAGGAGAGAGGGAAGAAAGGGGCCACAACCACTTACTTGGTCTCTCCAGGAATGTCCAGCCAAATCACCCAGCCGAGGCAGGGGAGTTTACTTACCTATCCTGCATGTATCATGCTGGAAGACATTCCAAACAGATCATTGTCCACGCACGGAAGGTGACTGTTGGCCAGGCATGCTGTGATTGGACCCAAGGGGACGATCATATGTATGCCCTGGAGTGCGACGCTCACCGGACAGGCTGCTGCGACTCGGCCGTAAGGACAGCCGAAGCTGAGCGGTCCGATGCAAGCCTTGGAGCGTAAGCTCACCGGCCAGGCTGCTGCAACTCGGCCGTAGGGTCAGCCGAAGCTGAGCGGTCCGATGCAGGCCCTGGAGCGTAGGCTCACCGGCCACCCGTGGAGCGAAGGGCATGTCATGGAAAACCCAGCGCGTAGCTAGGGTCGGCACATGCTCGATGGCCGAAACTGGGGAGACTACAAGGATCGAGGATCCAGCCTGTCACCCAGTCAGCAATTGATCTAAGATCGCAGGAAACAAAAAAATGTAGCAAAAAAATATCTTTTTCCCCCGGACCAATGGGCCCGAAGGGAGCCATGTCCTTCTCCTTGCTAGACAGAAAAAAACTGATCTGCGAGATGCAGACTGAGGGGATATACCCAGAGGGTCCGCCCCCCTGGGCGGTACTGTAGAAGGTGTGATGCAACACTTTTTACAAGTTTTCTGCCTAGTCACTCCTAATTAACGGATAATACCCACTTTGTCAATAGAGAAGCTGTGTCGGTCCATGGACGAAAGAGTAAAAGGACATCAATTTTGTTTGTGTACAACGTCGCATGACGGCGCAATTGTCAGTTAAAGCGATGCAGTGCCGTATTGCAAAAAATGGCCTGGTCATTAAGGGGGCAAGTGGTTACCTGTGACTGTCTTTGATAATGATTTTTTTTTTCTGTTCTCATGCCATCTGCAGATACTTCATTTTAGCACGCAAGTGCGGCATGGGAAATGAAGAGGTATAGAAAGACGTCTCTGTTAGGATTAGTTACATTGCAAAAAGACAAGTGCAGGATGTGAGCCTTGCTTCTCCATCATCCCTATCACTGGCTGCACTTCTGGGACATCATATCTAATTAAACATCCCCCCAGCCCTGGAGAGAGCTCGAAACAGCAGGCTAAGCAGTGAATCAAAGCCAGTCAGGCCTCTTGCTCAGCTGCAATTGGAGACTAACCACTGGGCCATCTGGCCGATCCCATGACTATTTTCTGAGCCAGTAATCTGTAACTGATTACTTTTCAAAAAGTAATATAACAGGCAACCCAGCTAGCAGATATTTTTATTTTATTAGTGATCAGCCTAGTGATCTTACCTACTTGATAGGGAGACTCTGCATGAACACTTTTTAGATGTGTATATGTGACAGGTGCAACAATAAGGACACTTAGATGTCAGTAGTGGATTGGTTCAAGTTTATATAATAAAATATAGCACATGCGCTGCAGACAAACTTACTTACTTCGCTCATGGCACATATGTTTTCTAATGACAGTACAACTACAGTAAGCATTCCATACAATTTTGACATTTAGTAGAATGCAGCTCTATATTTAACCCCATGACTGCTAGTGAAGTATATAAAATTGTCAATACCAAAATCACTAGCACAAAATGAAGCATTTGAATTTTATTTTTTTGTTGAGAAGGGTAATTTCACAAGTATGCTAACGTGGATCTTCAGAAACAGGATTAATGCACACATAAAGGCTTTTGACAGCCTTCACCAGGTGCAGGTCTCTGAGATTTACATTGAGCAATTTGAAGAGGCTGTACATGAAACTGCATGTAGAGATGTTGTGTAATGTGATTCAAAGATATATCTTATGAATAACAGTAATATGCTTAACTGAAATTCTAAATGTGCAGTCAGCACAAGCCCCCTTTAAACAAACTGGAGCTGTAGGCATACATCCATACAATGTCAAAACTGTGTCAATGAGGTCCTTGTTTTGGATAGAAAACAGTAAAGCATAGCCCCGTGCAAGATAAAAACATGAGATGCAATAATGTCCCTAAACTAGGGCCTATTCTAACTGTTGGATAAATAGGGATTTACACCAGAAAACTCTACAAATTCCCAACTGTCACCCCCTAGCAGTTCAGAGGAGCATTCAATGTATAGCATGGTTCTGCGTCAAGGCATAGTTTGGTTGTCATTGAACAATGAGACAGAATTGTAGTACTCGTTTTATGATGCTTTTGAGGGTTATGCTTCTTTTTTTTTGTATAGTATGTACAAAAACATCAAACAGCTCTGACATCATTGGCGCTAGAGTAAAAAAAAAAACTTTACCTATTTACCGACTTTAAATGAGGCTCATATAATAATGTGCCTCCATCCCTATTTGTAACTTTAACAGAAGTGGGAGATTTGGGGCTTTAAATGAGCTGTGAAACCAGTCGTAAGTATAATATATATATATATATATATATATATATATGTATAAATATGGTACACATTTATGTTCAACAAAAAAATTGGTGCATAAAGAACAGAAATGTTATTGTATAACCCAATCAGCAGGAGATGTTACATGGTTGAAACAGTTGATCAAATAAGTACATACATTAATGGTACAGTTGAACCATAGCACTCATGGGGTGGTAAATTTGTAAGAACTGTTTTGAAAAAAGACAAAACACAATGGTATGGATACATGATGAACATAAACATACATGGTAGAAACAAAGAATGCTTTCTAGTTGCTCTACGCATTTCATGAAAATGCACTTCCTCAGGAGCGGGCGCAATCCAGATATCTACAAGAAACATATATACAAACAACAATATAGCTAAAAAATCATGAAATCTTGTATTGACAACAAAAAAATTCATAAAAATGAACACAGTGTCCTTCAAGCGTTAAATTATAGATCAACTGATCACATGTGCTGATGAGGACCAAGAGTTTACTAAGAACGTCTAGCTCGGGAACTGTGGGAGCAATGCCCATACAGGTCAGAATGTAGTAAGAGGTCTGCAGGAAAGGTGAAATTCTCCAGGGGGGAGTCAATGATGACACGGCTAGACATCCACAAAGGGCTCTATAAAAATGTAAATATTATATGTATGTTTATATTACAGGTATAATAGTTAATAAAAGTAACTTAAAGCGGAGGTCCACCCACCCCTGCAAAAATTTAAAGTCAGCAGCTACACATACTGCAGCTGCTGACTTTTAATTATAGGATACTTACCTGTCCTGGAATCCAGCGATGTCGTGCTGCCACTGCCATTGCTGGTAAGGGAACCCGGTAATGAAGCATTACGGCTTCACGCCGGGTCCCTACTGCGCATGCGTGAGGCACCGATGCGCTCTCCTACTGGCCCGGTGGTAGGGGAAGGAGAGAGCAGAGCTGCTGATATAATGCGCCGCGGCCCCGTCTCCTGGAAGTGGGGACAGGATACCTGTCAAAGACAGGTATCCGCTCCCCCCTAAAAGGTGCCAAATGTGGCACCGGAGGGGGGGGAGACAAATGAGTGGAAGCTCGACTTTTGGGTGGAACTCTGCTTTAATGCCGTGTACACACGATCGATTTTCTCGACGGTGAAAACACCGCCGAGAAATTCGACATTAAAAACGAGGACCGGCTTGGTCCCCTACACACGGCCGGTTTTCATGACATTTTTTCTCTTGGTCGAGAAAACAGACCGTGTGTAGGCTCCCTGGCAGTGTTTCCCTATGGGAAAACTGCCACGGAAAAAAATGCCGTGAATCACGACGAGAAAAATTAGAGCATGTTCTAATCTTTCTCGGCGTGATTCTTGTCGTTTTTCTCGTCGGGAAAAATGCTGGAAAGCCCACACATGGGCGTTTTTCTCGTCAAAGAGAAAAAATGACATTTTTACCGACGAGAAAAATGGTCGTGTGTACGCGGCATTAGTGTCTGTAATATAATTCCAATTGGCTACATTTTTACAAGAACAACTTTTTAGTCTGTTATTTAGATTTAGGTTCACATTTCTCACACTGCTCCTTTTAGTTGATTTGGCCACCTGGGGTTGCTGGCTTGTTTGGTCCGGGAACTGCGATGCGCTCCAGCCGCCCTCCCCTTGCTTATTTTCCTCTTAGTAGGTCGAGGTGGGGGAGGGGGGGTGGTTGCAGCGCATTGACACGTGTGTAGTCCACATCGTCCATTCCATGAGGGAGGTTTTTGTGGTGCCAAATGACTAATAAGCATTGGCCGATCAGAGGTCCCCCTCAGCCTTCAGCCGCGCTCGACCAGGCTGGGGTAGCTCACGGATGGTGGGTAAGTACCGCACTACAATACCCTGGAAGCCCCTGCTTCTTTTCAGGTAAAAAAATTCCTTAGTCCCCTGACTGATCAGCCTGGTTCCTGCACAGTGTCTCCCCTCCGGACGAAACACTAACAACTGAAGGCCGGCAGGGGAAGTGAGAATTTATGTTTGTTGGCGGAGGAGCCTATGGGAGGTGCCTATGTCTCTCATTGTGGCTGTCCTGAAAGATGAATAGTGAAAACACATTTATTCTGGTATAGAAAATAATAAGAAACAAACTAGAAGGCAGCGCTGGAGACCCTGCTGCAATTTGTGCAACTCTGTGTGGACACAAAAATTGGGACCTTGAGAAGATCATACAGTAGTCAGCCCAATCTGGTCTTGGAATCCCAGGTGTCAGGAACAGTAGCAGGTTAGATACATGTCCCAAGTCTGTGGAACTACAACAGGCTGCCTTCTGTCAGACCACATTGAAGCAAGGGAATCATTTCCTGGTCTTATTGGTAGCCTTCCCTGCAGCCTTCTTGGTAGGCTTCCCTGCAGCCTTCTTGGTGGGCTTCCCTGCAGCCATCTTGGTAGGCTTCCCTGCAGCCTTCCTTGTCCGCCTGGCTGGAGGCTGTGCCTCTGGAGGTGTACTCATGTCAGGAGGAGGAGAAGGAGGTGGAGGAGAAGAAGGAGGAGGTTGAGAAGAAGGAGGTGGAGGTGGAGAAGAAGGAGGTGGGAGGAGAAGAAGGAGGTGCAGGAGGATGGCCGTGGTCGCAAATGACAGTTGTGGCACTGAGGGTCCCCATCAACCCCTTATTTAACAGGCTAATGAGCAGGGGCTCACATATTTAGGCGTTGTCCCTTTGGCATCTGTCTCATTTTCACGCCAACTAAGGCCGCATAGCCCTCATCAGGGGTTGGTGGCTAGTGGAGGGTGGCATTTGCCTCTTTAATCAGGGCCAGTGCTGCCAGACTCACAGACCTATCCCTCCTGGCCCTTCTTGGTGGAAGGCGGATGGGAGGTACTTGACACCTTGTTCTGCCACTTGGCCCAGTGTCACGGGTGTGCTTACCGAGGCCGAGATGCCGAGAGTGGTTCACCCTTGCGACTTGGCGCACTCCGCCCCCTGGAGGTGGAACAGGGAGAGGATGGCGCGAAGAGGCACTGGCTACCAGCAGGTGAGGAAGTCTTGGTAGAGGATCGGGTGACCAGGAACAGGCTGAGGGCCTAACACCAGACTGATGAGGGCTCTCACAAGATCCAAACAAAGACACAAGTCCAGGGCACTACAGGGGCCAAGCGGGTAGACTGAGTCCAGATACTGGCTGTAGAAACAGGTACTGAGGGTGCAGGCCGAGGGTCTAACACAGTAGACAAGTGATCAGTCCAGGAATACGAAGCAGGTAATCAGAGCTGGAGGCAAGTAGCAAATCCGGAATACAAGCAGGAGATCAGGGATTGGAGATTGGTAGAAAGTCCGAGTCACAGGCCGAGGGTCAAACACAGCGGGCAGGCAGAAGAGGTCCGAGAGGCAAGCCAAAGGTCAGGTCCAGGAGAGAAGCAGCGTAGTCAGGTCGATCCGGGTCACAACAAAGGTTCAGACGTGTATACAGGAAACCAGGTACAAGGCAGGAAGCTGACGACAAACCAGCAACCTGTCAGCGCCACTAGGCTTCTTTAAATAAGCCTGTCAGAGTTCTGATTGGTGCGCCATTGCGCATGTGCGTGCGCAATTCGCGCACCATTGCGCGTGCGCCGAAGCGCCATTCCACCGCGCATGCGCGCAGGGCTGCGGCGGCTGAATAGGGGATTTCCATGACACCCAGCCACCTCCTCTCTGCCACTTGTCCCGGCCACCTCCTCTCTGCCACTCACCCCTGCCACCTCCTCTCTGCCACTCACCCCAGCCTCCTCCTGCCTGACATTTTCCTGCCTCTCATCCTGGCTGACCTCCTCCTGTGTAAAAAAAAAAAGGGACATATTTAGAGTTTTGTTTCATCAATCACACACAATGTTTAGCTCATGACTGTTGCAAATAGAATTATAATAAATTTAAAACACTCTCATTATGACCTCATCATTTTTCATTAATCTTCAAAAATGTTTGCCCCACTACTGTCTATTGCTATGTAAAACACATTTTCTTGATTGAATAAATTTGTTCCCATCTTAACATCTATTTTACAGCATTAATTTTATCACAATAAATGTTTAGAAAAGACTATACCTGGCTCCAGATGGACAGATCTGGGTCTTCATCCAAGATAGAAGGCTCCTCTTGCTCCTGAGAAGGATCATCTTGGCTGGAGGCAAGGCTGGAGGGAAGGCTTGAAAGTGATTCCCTTGCTGTAATGTGGTCATTCAGAAAGGACAATCTGCTGTAGTACCACAAATGTGGGACATATACCTTCCCTGCTGCTGCTCCTGACCTCTGAGAAGCCAGGACCCTATTGCGCTCATTTCTGTATGTGCCTCTCAAGGTCCCAATTTTTGTATCCAGTTCAATGGTTGCGTTGGGCATCCTGGTGTGCACAAATGGGAGCAGGGTCTCCAGCGCTGCGTTCCTTACCCCTTTTTATTTGTGTATTGGATTTTTTGTCTCCCACAGAGCGGGCAGCTCCCTTAACTTATCTATAAATTCTGCCAGAAATTCTCTTGTGAAAAGCATTCATTCTTTCTGCAAGACAAGACAAAAATACAAATGTCAATCACAGTCTAAACTCGAATAAACTTTATGCCCATATATGCCTCTTCAATCTCTATGCAGTATAGGCCACTGATGTACCAAGTTCAAATCTTACCTTCGGTCTAACGTTCAGCGCTCTTACTCCTTCCTCCGCACACAGAACATAGGTACGACACATGTGTGTTAGCTTTATATACACTACGCATACGTGACACACGTCGCCCGCCCATGACGTTCTTTCACGATGTTTCCCCGCCCCTTCTCTTTCGGCGCACAGACAACAAGGCGGAGTCACAGCAGGTGTCTGGGAAATCCTATAATACCGTGGAGCCAAGCCCAGAGCGTGAAACGTCACAAACAAGGAGGAGATACAAGGCATCTAATATGTCCTTTGCGGAGATGGCGGAGATGGTTGACATTCAGAGAAAAGTAAGTACTTCTCCTATGTCCCTATTCTTGTATTTCACAACTTGCATGTTGCTCCATGTTGTTGCTTTTTACTATAGTACATTACAAAATGTAATCTTTCCAAATTTAGTGGGCACAGTAATCGGTCGATACAGACACATCGTTTGCACACTACATATGATGATTTGTCAATAGCCATGTTTTTTGGTTTTTATTTAAATGTCTTTTTATATTCCATCAACGTTATGACATTGTTGTCTAGATGATGTGTTTGTAACTAGAATGAAATGCAATCTTGAATCAATGTAAAGATGTAAAGGAGAGGACACTCAGAAAGTGTTTACACATCTGCACTCAAAGGAGCACTATAGTGTGGCCCACCTGAGCAACCTTTTTAGGGTGTCCCACACAGGTGCTACAGTGGGTACTTGTATTACAGAATTACAGTTTAGATTACAGGTTTCGTTTTAAGTAGACAATAGGTTAGATACCATTGTTGTATCCAATATGCTAATGTCTCTATAGACATTACCTGTTTGAGATTTCTTTCAGCTCTCAAACTGAAAAGAATTCAGTAGACAATAGGTAGATAGCATTGTTGTATTCAATGCTATTGTTGAAATACATCTATGTTTTCTGTTTTGGTAACAATGGTAAACAGCCTGACACACATAAAAGCAGGACAGTAAGCTAGGACAGACACACATCATGTTGCTGTAAGAGAGGAGAAGCCACTCATCATAAGAAGAAGATGCCTGGTCTCAACAATGAAGATCATGAACATAGCGTAATCAAAGTTAAGTAACCTTTAAATGTAATGTATTTGTACTGTAATAGACCATAGGCTGTTCTATTTTCTAGGCATTTTGCTTATTATAGAAATCTGTCAGTCTTGTAGTATATTCCTAATATTGTAATAGTTTTGTATGTACAGCATCTTGTATAGTAAAAGCACATTTACACACTGCAGAAGTCTCAGCTTCCTTGTTATACCACAGAGTAACCTTGCTAGATAGACGCAAGCGAAACATTTGGGGGCTCGTCCGGGATTTGTGCTAAAATTTCAACAGAAGCTGACCTGTTTTCTGTGGTGTGTTTTGTTGCTTGTACTGGGGGAAAAATGCTGCGTACACTGTTTAGGAAGAGTAAAGCTGCAAAGGTTTCTGGTGTCCAGGAGGACTTGAAGGCGTGCACCCTTCCTATCTGGGCCAGAAATAGTCAGTGGATGTCTGTTGCAAAGGAACTGGCTGGATATACTTCTCCTTTGAACAGAGCTTGGGGGGATGGAGTCTCTGATCGTTCCTCAGATTTTAGTCTCAAAAGTTTTGGGTTCAGTAAGGGAGAGATGCGGGCCGTTGCTGTGTTTTGTTTGCATGTCCTGCATGCTCTACATATTGAATCTGAAAAAAGGGAAAAGGCAGAATTAGAAAGAGATTTAATAAAGAAACAGCTTGCAGTGGCCTCCAAGTGTTTGGAAGAAAATGCAAGCAAGGCAAAAGATTTAGAAAATAGGGTAATCAAAGTTAAACCTGCAGTGGCTTCCAAGAGTGTTCAAACCGCTGTAGGCCGAGCTGAAGATTTCAATGAGCGGTGTGCAGCCCTCATGAATAAATCTAATGATGCTTTAACAAAGAACAAAGGCCCTAAGCCTGTAAGCAGAAATAGGACATGTGCCACTGTTACTTCCCATAAGAGGGAAGCTGAGGATTTGATCAGCTCAAAATACAGAGTTGATTCAGATACAAGGAAGGCAAGGCCTATGATCTCCAGGAGAAGCATGTGGATTGATTCACTTAAGGTGGGGGTCCCTAGAGAGCAAATAGATGGGATTCCTACACCAGCATTGTTTAAGAAGTGGAAGCAAATGGTTGGGAATGGTAGATTTAGTCACATTAAGTGTTTCTGTTGCCATAAAATGGGGCATTTTGCAAAAATGTGCCATGCTGTGAAGCAGCAGGCCTCTGTTCTTCCAAGGACGGCACGGAGAGACATGCAAGTTTATTCGTTACGTTGGAAGTCAATGCCTTTCCGTGAAAGTGTTTCAAGGCAACAGTGGGCACCCTACAATAGTTTTGCAGTTACAAATGGGCAGATAGAGAAATGTGAGCAGTGAGCTATGTTTTTGGCACAGTTGAAAATGAACAAATAATCTGCTTTGCCTCTTACGCTTTTCAGGTATTGCGCATCGAGAGGTGGAGCAGGCAGAGCAGACGACCATGCTGGGTGGGAGAAGGAAGACCAGAAGAGAGCTTGATGAAGATGCGGATGATTTGCTAAAGGTGGCTGAATTGGAGTGGACTTTCATCTGAGCATTTCCTTATGACCAAGAGGACAAGAGACTTTCATCTGGGACTTTCTTTACACAAACTGCCAAAGACATTAACCCTGCTCAAAAGTAATGTTGCAGCCTTCCAGGGACAAAGCAAAAGTCTGGCCGCCCAGATGGGGGTCAAAAGGGAATTTTTTCCTCCCATTTAGGGGGGTTTATTTCGCCCTTTTCTGGACAAAAGGCTTTAAGAAGTTTTCTATATTATTCTATAAAGTCAAGAGGTGGTATGTGTTGCTATGGCAATTTCTATGGTGACTTTATAATAATAATATAGAATTTAGGTAGCAACAGGATATGTGTAAAGAGCCCCTTCCCTCCCCCTCCATTGATACTGCTGGAAATGGGTGGGAGGGGCCCCTCCCTCTCCATTGATCAGGAAACAGGAAATGGGGAGGGGGCTTTGGAAAGGGTTTGGGAGAGACATGTGTGTTTGAACAACAGTTGGTGTTTGGGATGGACAAAGGAAGGAGTTGGTCTTTGGAAGGAGAAAGCAAGAAGACATCCCTGCCTTAGCTGGATAACTTTAAAGACGCTTTTGGGAGTTGGACTGAGCAAGGAACTATGGACATTACATCTTGACCTCCAAGTTGAGTAATTATTTAGTTTACTTAATGTATACGGTACATGTTGTACATGCTTATATATATTTGTAGGCATATATTTTGTAAGCTATTAAGTTAAGTGTGTTGTATTGTGCATTCTACAGTTGTATGTGCAGATTTTTCCTTGTTTAGTAAAGCATTGATACACTACAGAAGTTTAAGCTTCCTTGATTTTACCACAGAGTAACCTTAATAGATAGACGCAAAAGCAAAACAATGGGGGCTCGTCCGGGATTTGTGCTATAATTCAATTGAAGCAGACTTGTTTTTCTGTAGTTTGTGCTAGGTAAAATGCTGCGTAAGCTGTTTAGGAAAAGCAAGGCTGCAGAGGGTTCTGGTGACCAGAAGAAAGTGTGCAGCTTACCTATCTGGGCCAGAAATAATGAGTGGGAGCCTCTTGCTAATGCATTTGTGAAGTATGCTTCTCCCTTGAAGCAGACTTGGGGTGATAAAGTCTCAGATCATTTTGTAGATTTTAGCCTTAAGGGGTTGGATTTAAGTAAGAAAGAGAAGAGGACAGTGTCCACAGTGGGTTGGTACTTCCTCCATGCTCTCTATACTGAATCACATAGAAGGGAGAAGGCAGAGGCAGAAGTTAAGGTATTAAAAGACCAGCTAGCAGTTGCTTCAGAGTGTGTACGTTCAACCGCTAGTCGGGCTGATGATTTGCAAGAGCGGTGTGCAGCCCTCATGACCAAATCAATTAATGCCTTAAGGAAAAGGAAGGGGCGTAAACCTGTTAGTAAAGCCAGGGTACGTGCCATTGTCGCATCCCAAAATTGGGATTGTGAGGATGTGTTCTCCTCAAATGATAGTGAGGATGAGGAGATAGAGTTTGATATTTCAGAGGATGATCTGCTAGTGGGAAAGAAAAAGTATGCCAGACCTCTCATTACTAAGCATATGAAACGGCAACATGATAGAGAGGATATGGCAGATGGGGAGGTGCATTATCGCAACCCCAGAGATGTTGAATTTGAAGAAGTACGGAAGTTTTCACAAACTGAACTTCATGAGCTGGCAAAACAATACAAACAAAGGTCTGGGGAGCCCCTATTGAGTTGGCTCCTACGCTTATGGGATGAAGGGGCGGACAGTGTTGTTTTGTCAGGTAAGGAAGCAGTGGCTATGGGAGTGTTAACCCATGATCCACAATTGCGTCAGGCAATGCGAAAAGCCTGAGAGTTTAGCGTGAATTTTTCACTGTTAGACCTTGTGAGAGATGGAATAGTCCGAGTATATGCTAGTCCTACTGACCTGGAAAATACCTACTCCTGGAGATCAATAGAAGAGGGTATTTCCAGGTTACGTGAGATGGGCTGTATAACCGGATTAAATACATTTCCAGAATGGATAGGTCCAGATATGGAACCCTTTACGTCTGCTCTGCGCTCTAAGCTGATGAAGTCTGCGCCATTTAATCTCAGGGCTCCATTATTGTCCTTGTTGGGAGGCCTGGGATTAAACAGCAAGATTCATGAAGCCACAACCCTTTTAAGCCAGTTGGGGGAAATAGAGGAGACTAAAACAAAACCTGTCAGGGCAGTAGATAAGGTCAAGGCCAGACAGGAAGAATACAAGCAGAAAATAACAGAGAAGAAACGGAATGGGGTAGAGAAGACAGAAGGTGGAGAGAAACCCAGGCTAGTTGTTTCTAGGAAAGAAATGTGGGTGGATCTATTAAAGGCAGGAGTACCTAAAGATGAGATAGATGGCATTCCTACTGCAGAAATACTGAAGAGGTGGAAACATTTAGTAGGGAAAACTGTCAGGGTTAGAAACACTACTCCTAGTGAAGATAACATCAGCCTAGACTTAGAGGAAACAGAACAGACCCCTCCTGTTAGCCCCAAACCAATTCCCAAAACTGAACATGAACCCAAATCCCTTTATCCTGGGGAGGAGTTAGAGAGAATCAGAAAAGGGGATTGGGAGGTTCCTTATCCTTTATGAAGGGAAGGTGAGTCTCCTGTAATAGCAGCAAGGGCAGTGACAGCAGGAGACCGACGCCTATATGCACCTGTCACTGTATGATGGTGGAAGTCATCTTCTCCTACACATGTAATGGCTTTAGTTGATAGTGGAGCTGAAGTTACACTTTTGCAAGGAAATCCTTCCCATCACAAAGGAGAATTGATTTATGTAGAAGGCTTGGGAGGGCAAACTACACCAGCAGTTAGGATACGGGTGAAATTGGCTATTGGCAAGGGATCAGGATTTATGAAAAATGTTTTGGTATCAGAGTTACCCGAAAATATTCTTGGGATGGATGTACTTCAAGGTCAGTCAATTCAGACTGAAAGAGGTACATTCACATTCGGGTATCCTGATGAAGCGTATCTGGTAAGGGCGGTGAAGGCTGTGGTCAGAGGTCATGCGAAATGGACCCCTGTCTACATTCCTCCACCAGAGAAGCCAGTCTGTCTCAAGCAGTACAGACTTCCTGGAGGCCACAAAGAAATTGGGGAGACTATTCAAGAACTGTTGAGAGTAGGGATCCTTAGACCTGCTGTAAGTCCTTTCTCGTCTCCGGTGTTCCCAGTAAAGAAACCTGATGGGACATATAGAATGACTGTGGATTACAGAGGTCTAAACAAAGTTGCACCTCCATTGAAGTCAGCTGTACCAGATATGATCTCAATTGTTGAGAAAATTGCTAAAGATGCAGGAGAATATCATGCTGTAATAGACCTGGCTAATGCTTTCTTTTCAATTTTGATAGACCCAGATTGTCAAGACCAGTTTGCTCTGGTGTGGGACGGCCGCCTGTACACTTTCACTGTCCTTCCGCAAGGCTATCTTCATTCTCCAATGATTTGCCATGGACTGATTGCCCGAGATTTAAGTACCCTGAATTTGAAAGTCGCTGTGTTTCACTACATTGATGACATCATGATCTCTGGGACAAAAGAAGATGTAACTGAAGCACTGCACCTGCTGATACAGCACTTGGAGAACAGAGGGTGGGCTATCAACAGAGACAAAGTCCAAGGACCTGCCACAGAGGTGAAATTCCTAGGAATGATGTGGACTGGGCCACAGAGGAAGATTCCAGAGACAGTTGTTCAAACTATCCAGGTGCTGTTGCCCCCTACTACCAAAAAGGAGGCACAGAAGTTCATTGGAGTTGTAGGATTCTGGAGATCGTTCATCCCACATCTTGGACTGATATTAAGGCCTATATACAATGTTACCAGAAAAAAGAATGAGTTCTCATGGGGTTCAGAGCAGCGGACTGCATTCCTGGCTGCTAAAGAAGCTATTTTGCAGCATCAGGGATTGGGACCCGTGAGACAAGGAGTACCATTTCAGCTGGAGCAGAATGGTACCATATCTTGGAGTCTGTGGCAGCCAAATGAAAAGAAAGGACTGAGAGCAATACCTATTGGATTTTGGTCCAAACAACTGACAGGGGCACAGACGAGATGCACGCCCCTAGAGAAGTACCTGTTTGGGGCCTACACAGCACTTCAACATGTAGAGACCATTACAGGAAAGGACACAGTCACCATCCATACTGCATTGCCAATAGCAGGATGGGTGAGAGATAATGGACTGACCACTAGGGCAGATGTAGCCCAGAACCAGACACTGATGAAATGGAAGTGGTACCTTCAAGAAAGAGGGGGTATTGCAGCTGGGGATGTTAGAGACATTTCAAAACAGTTGGCAGGGCTTGTTACTTTTACCAGCACCCGGCCAGACGAAGAAATTCCTGTGCTGCAGTCATCCCCCATTCAAGAGGCTCCACCCTTTGAGTCTCTGTCAGAAGACATGAAGGAGTCAGTGTGGTTCACTGATGGTTCAGCCATAATCACCTCGTCTGGGCGTAAATGGACAGCAGCAGCCTACAACCCAAGTACAGACACAGTCCTGCAGGAGTCCGGAATCGGAGGGTCCAGTCAGTATGCAGAGTTGAAAGCTGTAGTAATGACTCTTCAGGAGGATCCTTCTTCCCATGTCACTATCTACACTGACAGCTGGGCGGTTTTTAAAGGACTGACAACTTGGATGCCCACGTGGAAGTCCAATGAATGGATGATTCATGGAAAGGTGGTGTGGGGAGGCAAGGAAGTCTGGGACTACATCTGGATGGAAGCTCACTCCCGCACCATAAAAGTGGGGCATGTTGATGCACATGTGCCCCTAGTACCAGACTTTGAGAACTATAACAGAGTTGCAGATGAAATCGCAAAAGTGAAGGCAGTTGTGCCAATTGATCCTGTTTTGATGAACTTGGCCAACTGGGCCCACAAGCAATCTGGACATTTGGGGCAGAAAGCAACATATGAATGGGCACAGCAGAGAGGATTGCCTATATCCATGGACATGATAAAGACTGTAATAGGGAACTGTACAGTGTGTGGAGAAGTGCGACAATGGCCATTGCAAAAGTACTCCACTGGGTCGATTAAGAAGGGTGAGAGGCCTGCAGAGATCTGGCAGATTGACTTCATCGGTCCTCTGCCCCGGGGAAACAATGGACTGAGATATTGTTGCACTGCAGTGGACACCTATTCAGGACTTATGCTTGTTCATCCTTGCAAACGTGCAGATCAAGCCGCAACGCTTCAACTGCTTCAGAAACTTGTCGTTGCTTATGGTTGTCCCAAACAAGTCCAAAGTGATAACGGCTCACACTTTACCGGATTAACAGTACAGCAGTGGACCAAAGATTCTGGAGTGTACTGGTTGTGCCACATCCCATACCATCCACAGGCAGCTGGTTTGATTGAAAGATACAATGGGCTATTGAAGGACCAGATATGCAAAATTACACCCACACATACACTAAGGGGGTGGGATCGGGTCCTCACACAGGCAGTCATGTTGTTAAATTCTAGGCCAATAGCCAAAAGCACACCATATGAGAGTATGGCAGGGGCTGAGGCACAGATTCCACAGCTGGAGTGCAGAGTTCAGTATTTATGTAAGGTTCCTAAAAGAACAGGGTTTAACAGATACCATGTTACTGCTTCCCATGACATAGAAACCAAGAGTGACGTATCTGAAGCTGAAGCCTATCTAGGAATGAGAGGGAATCTGGCAGGAAGGTTTGAAGTTATATTTGCATTGGCAGATGAGCTTCAAGACAGTGGATGGGACTCTGACTGGTTAGTGGATACTTCTCAGCAAGAGTGGAAAGTGAGGCTACATAACATCAAACCTTCCAAAAATAAACAGCAGTGATTTTCTGGGAAATATCAGTATATTTCCTCTCCTCCCTATTGATGTTCTTTGGGAGGGTCAGAGGTGCATACAGGCAGGTGGAAAAGTATTGGTCAGATATCCAGGCAAGAAGCCATTTAGAGGAGAGATAGTAGCTGAAGGGCCAGGATCTACTGTTTATGTATTGTTAGAAGGAACAGATAATCCGCTTTGTTTTCCACTCCACAGGTTGTCTCCGATTTGATCCATAGGAAGACCACAGAAAAGTGGTTACATGATGGAAAGAATGACGGAAGATCGCAAGAGCTGTGGAGAACAAGGCCTTTTGATGTATTCCAAGCCTGGACTTGTTTCTAAAGAACTTTAGAATGGACTTTCTAATGAACTTTTATCCAAAGACTGAAACACCTTCCCAGTGACAGAAATATGGGAGGGGTTGCATTTAAGGAAAAATTCATGTGTATATTGAGTTTTTAGTAATGAAGAGATTTTCTGTATGTGGTCTGAGAAAGAAAAAATAAAAATCATAGGGCAGAATGTATTGCGTTTGTTAAAAATATGATTTTTATTACATTAATCAGACATAGGATACATGGGACAATTTTACAATAGTCAGATTACCTGTCAGCATTTGGTTTAAGTAGATCTCTCAAACAAATGACAATGGGATTAGATACCATTGTTGTATTTTAGTACATTACCTGTTTGAGATTTCTTTCAGCTCTCAAACTGAAAAGAATTACAATTTAGATTACAGGTTTCGTTTTAAGTAGACAATAGGTTAGATACCATTGTTGTATCCAATATGCTAATGTCTCTATAGACATTACCTGTTTGAGATTTCTTTCAGCTCTCAAACTGAAAAGAATTCAGTAGACAATAGGTAGATAGCATTGTTGTATTCAATGCTATTGTTGAAATACATCTATGTTTTCTGTTTTGGTAACAATGGTAAACAGCCTGACACACATAAAAGCAGGACAGTAAGCTAGGACAGACACACATCATGTTGCTGTAAGAGAGGAGAAGCCACTCATCATAAGAAGAAGATGCCTGGTCTCAACAATGAAGATCATGAACACAGCGTAATCGAAGTTAAGTAACCTTTAAATGTAATGTATTTGTACTGTAATAGACCATAGGCTGTTCTATTTTCTAGGCATTTTGCTTGTTATAGAAATCTGTCAGTCTTGTAGTATATTCCTAATATTGTAATAGTTTTGTATGTACAGCATCTTGTATAGTAAAAGCACATTTACACACTGCAGAAGTCTCAGCTTCCTTGTTATACCACAGAGTAAACTTGCTAGATAGACGCAAGTGAAACAGTACTGGGGGGGGGGGCATGTGAGAAAATTGTCACAAAAAGGTAAGTATTCCAGCTTTGTAAATTTAAAAAATCATGTCTTCAGCTTGAAACTGTGCCAAAGCAGACAATTGTACCCCACTTGCAAGCAATGTATCATATTCATATTTATGACTTAAAATATGTGTGTGCTAAGTGTACCATTTGTTTCATTCTCATAGGGGAGAGAAGACTGGGAGGACACCACTCCTCGGAGCGCAGGAACCCCACACATTCTAAAGAACCCCAACCTCCCCAACAAGACCAACCTGAGAATGTGGAGGAAGTAGAAGTGGATAAAGGAGAGGTGGAGGAAGGAGGAGAGGTGGATGACGTGGTGGAACTTGTCACTACAACAGGTCAGTGTCTGTCACCACAGCTTCAGGTAAGAGATGTTGGCATGCAGATTTTAATTTATTTTTTTATTTTTAGGGGATTCTCCAGTGATAGTGCACAAAGAATCATCCAACAAATAATGGATTGTAGTAGTGAACTGGACGTCATTAAGAAAAGGATGAATGCTATGGAGCATACATTTAAGAACATCATTGATGTGTTGGGGCGAATAGAATAAAAATGTGTGCATCTTCAAATTTTGTCTTGTTCAGGGGTGACAACACCCCATCTTATGAAGGGCAGATAGACATTTTTAGAAAAATCGAATGTCTGAGATATTGCCTAGAGGTTTACATTGTTGTATTTTGAGGTATGTTTGAGATTTTTTGTAATTTACCAAAAAATATAAAAAATGCCAGTTTATGTCAAAACAATTTTTTTTTTATAAAAAGTTGACACACAAAAAAAATTGTAAAGACCATGTGTGATTAAGCACGGAGTAAAAAACATGGAAACACAAAAAAATGTGGCTTCTGTTTTTCTAATCCACTATAAACCTTTTTTAGCTTTATTTTTGTTGTTACCAGTGAAATATTTGTTCTTTACTAATGAAAATACACTTGGCACTACAAGTACACTTTGAAAAACTAGGAGACAGCTAAACTAAAAACAAACCAAAAAATACAAATTTAAAGTTCATCAATTTTTTTATATTTTTTGTGTTATTAACCACTTAAGCCCCGGACCAATACGGGCCATTATGACCAGGCCCCTTTTTGCGATTCGGCACTGTGTCGCTTTAACTGACAATTGCGCGGTCGTGCGATGTGGCTCCCAAACAAAATTGGCATCCTTTTTTTCCCACAAATATAGCTTTCTTTTGGTGGTATTTGATCACCTCTGCGGTTTTTATTTTTTGCGCTATAAACAAAAATAGAGCGAAAGATTTGAAAAAAATCACAAATTTATTACTTTTTTCTATAATAAATATCCCCAAAAAATATATAAAAAAACATTTTTTTTACTCAGTTTAGGCCGATACGTATTCTTCTACATATTTTTGGTAAAAAAAAAAAACGCAATCGGCGTTTATTGATTGGTTTGCGCAAAAATTATAGCGTTTACAAAATAGGGTATAGTTTTAAGGCATTTTTATTATTTTTTTTTTACGGTGGCGATCAGCGATTTTTTTCGTAACTGCGACATTATGGCAGACGCATCGGACACATTTTTGGGACCATTGTCATTTTCACAGCGATCAGTGCAATAAAAATGCACTGGTTACTGTGAAAATGACACTGGCAGTGAAGGGGTTAACCACTAGGGGCGCTGAAGGGGTTAAGTGTGCCTAGGGGCGTGTTACTAACTGAGGGGGGGGTGTGGCTACGACTGACATGTCACCAATCTCCGCTCTGGTTACACAGAGCGGAGATCGCTGACAGTGTCAGTAGAGGAGCGGGGAGATGCTGTGTTTACACACACATCTCCCCACTCCGAGCCTCCGTGAGATGATCACGGGGATCTCCGCGGTGATCGAGTCCGCGGGACCCACGGTCCCACTCACGGGGAAGGCAGGGGGGTCACGAGTGCGCCGCCGGCGGTGCGCGCACGACCCCGACTTTGGCAGTTAAAGGGCAACGTACAGGTACGTGATTGTGCCTGTACGAGACATTCTGCCGACGTATATATGCCGTGAGCGGTCGGCAAGTGGTTAATAAAAATTAAGAAACATTGGCAGGCATTGGAATGACCCCCCTACCCATGAAATAGTCCACATAGTTCTGGCGGACTGCATGGGCACTTTGGGGGGGAAAGCCAGCACGGATATGTTCTAGGCCCAGCAGGGCATTGTCTGCTGGAAGTCCGGCCTCGGGCCCAACTGTGGCCATATAAGTTGGCGATTTCTTTATCAAAAAATTGTGCAGAACACAGCAACAAAAGACTATATAATTGAGTTTGTACTCCGCCATGTGAATAGTTGTTAAAAATAGGCGGAACCGGCTGGCCATTATCCCGAAGGCATTCTACACAACTCTTCGGGCTCTGGCCAGCTGGTAGTTGAACACCCTCCTCTCCGGGGTGAGGGTCCTCTGGGGGAAAGGCCTCATTAGATGCGGCCCCAGACCAAAGGCTTCATCAGCCAAAAAAACAAAGGGGAGTCCTTCCACATTCCCTGCATCCGGTGGCAATGCAAGGTCATCACTCTGTAGACGAAGAGCAAACTCCGTCTGGGCGAAGGATCCCCCATCCGACATCCGGCCATTCTTCCCCACATCCACATAGAGGAATTCATACTGAGCTGACACCACCGCCATCAGCACAATGCTATGAAACCCCTTGTAATTGTAGAAAAAGGAGCCCGAACGGGGTGGTGGCCCGATTCAGACATGCTTCCCGTTAATGGCTCCACCGCAGTTGGGGAAGTCCCACCACGTGGCAAACTCCAATGCCACAGTCTACTATTCCTGTGGCGTGGAAGGAAGCTGGGGAATCAAACAAGATACAAAAATATTAGGACTTTTGCAAATAACTTTGCAAGCAGATTATACAAAAACATTCTTGGCCAACATCAGTATAACATTTATTTTAAGGATTATTTAAAATTAAAACTATAAAGCACAATTATCACATTCCTTACTCCCCTCTGATGGCCCATTGTTTTTATTTTGGGGGGGGGCTAGATGAGTTTGGGACCCCCCAAATTTTAGTGGGGGAAAATGTATACTTTAGAAACCATTTGAGGGGGGGGGCACTACAATGGAGCAGACAAAATACATTGTTAACAGACTAGGCTAGGTGTACTTGGGCCCAGGAGAGCATGCTGGAGAGGTAAGTGAAGGGAAATATGCATGTAGGCCAAAAAAGGGCCAACAAAAAAAAGCATGCATGGGGACAAAGGGGACATTCACAGCATATTACAATCATAGTAATTAGGGAAGGATGAAAGAAATACAATACATTAGCATACATTAAATACATAGAATGTAATGTTAAATGAGAAAACTTACCCTCATATAGTCATCCTGCAGGACTTGGATGATGGCAGAACAGGTGTCTGGGATTATGAGACCCAGAGCCTGGGGGAGATGCCTGTCGTGAACTTCAGGTCCTGCAGACTTCTCCCTGTCGCCAGGTAGCGTAACGGGGCGATGATCCTCTGCTCAGCAGTGATGGCTTCCCGTAAACGGTGTCCTGCCTGGTAATATAGGGGGACACCAAAGCCAACAGATGCTGAAAAACGGGGTCAGACATCCTAAGAAAATTCCTGTAGTCATCAGGATTATTCTCACGGATCTCCAACAGCAGAGGCATGTGAGAGAATTGGTCCCGCTGGAGCAACCAATTCTTGGCCCATGAACTCCTCCTCACCCTGTTCATGGACTCGTCTTGGTCCAGGACAAGAAGACCAACAGAAACACAAAGACGATGCACAACACGATCTCTACGACGAGAACGTAGTTGCAACATGGCTAGAAAACGGTCGTCTGATCAGAACGAACTAAACAGAACGCACTGAAGTACAGCAAGGCCTATGAAGAATGACCTGAAAATCAGAAACGAGTGGACAAGAACGCACTGTAAAACAGATACGACCTGACTACACGCCCTGAAAGACAAGATACGAACCCACAAGCACCAACTGAACCGCAGAAATCGATCTGAAAGCACGAAGTCTGAAAAGCGTGAATCGTCTCTTCCCAAACCTTTACTAACACGCAGTAACACGAGATTAGCAAAAGCAGCCCAAGGGGTGGCACCATGAGAATGGAACTTCCCCTTTATACTGCCGTCGTACGTGTTGTACGTCACCGCGCTTTAGACCGACGAGATTTTGTATTCACAGTGTGTATGCAAGGAAAGCTTGACAAGAATCTCATCAAGCTTGACAAGAAACCCGTCGTGAAAAACAACGTTTTTTTTTGCGATGAGATTCTCAGTCGTGTGTACAAGGCTTGAGGGTACTTTCACACCGGGGCAGTGCTGGCGACAGCAGTAACGCGCCACTAGTTTTAGCGGCGCTTTACTGCTGTTATAGCAGCGCTTTTCGGCTGCTACTGGGGCGCTTTTAACCCCCAGTAGTGTCGAAGAAAGGGTTAAAAGTGCCTGTGTTGCGGCTCTGCCGAAGTGCTTTGCAGGTGCTTCGGCAGTGCTGCCTATTCATTTTAATGGGCAGGGCGTTTTGGGAGCGGTGTATACACCATTTTCCACACCGCTCCAAAGATGCTGCTTGCAGGACCTTTCTTCCCATCCTGCAAGCACACCGCCCCGATGTGAAAGCAGAGGCTCTTTTCAGGCGCTATTTTTAGCGCTAAAATGTCTGAAAAGCGCCCCAGTGTGAAAGGGGCCTAAAGCGGAACTAAACTCTTCTATCGCTTTTAGCCAAGGAAGCTGCCATCTTGGCTTCTGTTTGATCTTCAACTTCCATGATGCTGCACATGTGATCATATATATGACACCAGCCATTTAATTATTTTACAGTTTGCTTGTAGGCAGGTGCAGTCCATTCTCCCATCTGTAGATGATGCCAGATCAAATCCGTAATACAGAAGGGGAAGGAAGGTGAGAGGCTGTCTGATTGGTCGCTGCTCCCCTGGCCATCTTTAGTGAGAGCAGTGCTTATTTAAGGTGCTGATTCCCTGTTGGCACATTTTTGTACAGTGGCTAGTGCAGGGACAGGTTCCCAGGGATTATGCTTACTCAATGCTAGCAGAGGTCTTTCTTGGGTGTGGACCATCCGGCTGCATTCTCGGTCCTCTCTGCAGATGTAGTAGGCATCATCCAAAATGATCAAGGACCTTTTCAGTAGTTCTACATACGTGTAGCTGAACAGTTGTGCATATGGCCTTATAGACCCTGTTACTGTCTGCTGCAACTTGACATTAATATACTTTTGCACTACTCTGGGTCTCTGTGCGATTTCTCCCCACTGGTACACCCCACTGCATCCTGTTTAAATAGTTCAGAGCTATTAACTGTTTTTTGAAACTGGAAAACCAATAGGTTTAGTTCTTCTT
This sequence comes from Rana muscosa, assembly GCA_029206835.1. Lineage (NCBI taxonomy): Eukaryota > Metazoa > Chordata > Amphibia > Anura > Ranidae > Rana > Rana muscosa. The sequence continues at coordinate 626,691,908 of CM055117.1, read as the reverse complement.
TAAGGCTAGGTTTACACTGATACGGCTCCACAAGACACATTTTGCATGGGCACGGGAGCCCAATTATTTAATTGTGCTGCCGTACCTCCTGAAACCCAGGAAAAAGGTCCCTTCCCCATTTTTGAAACCGCAGCCCACACGGGAACTGTAAGTGCAGTGCAATTCCCAGTGGTGTGCCAGTAGGATTAATGAGCTTTTCTGTGCGAGTGGTTGCAGCTGCGGGAACAGGTGTGGACCCACAGACTAGCCTAAAGCTCAAGTCCAGCTAACAGTTTCAAAAAGCAGTTACAACAGGGTTATTTTGGGGGGGAGGCGGGGAAGCGATATAAATAAAAAGGTGACAATTTGTAACACGTCTACCAGTGTAATATAATATGTTATAACACTGTAGCTGCCACTTTTGCTGGACAGCTTGGTCTATTACAGCAAGTGGAAAAATAACATATCTACAGACAGAAACATCAGGTAATAAAACAATATTGCTAGGTATTAAGAAAAAAACACTGCTGTTTCAATGCTTTTGACAGACTGTATCATATATGGAAATTTTCTTTTGCCCTTAATTACACTTTAATGCGGAACATCAATCTTTTTAGAAATTGTAGAAATTACACTGAGTAACAAAGCAGCAAACCAGAGGCTGTTGATGTTAACACCATTGGCCCTACCTCATATAAAACAAATCACTGAACTAAGGATCTAGTTCTCCCTCTGCGAAGTAAAGGTCTAGTTAGTTTGCTCTAATTAGTTGTAAACATTTGGTAGACAGTGCTGCATTATTTTTTTTATAGAAAAGGACAGAGCAAGTATGCTTTGCATGAAGATTGTGACCTTGTTCTTCTGTGAATTTTTACAACACAAAACTGTTTATATCTGGCACTTTTTTCCGGTTTGATATGAAATCTATTCAAATCCAGTTCAGTCATAAAACATTTTATTTAATTTACTCATTATTATGTAATACTGAGGTATTCCACAGTTCTTTTATTGAAAGGAGCTTATATTCTTATGAACTTATCTTCAGATACACATAGGCAGTTTGGTTTGGAGCCAATTAACCTACCAGTATGTTCTAGCCATGGATATAATAAAGAGTTAGTGTATGGATTGTCAGCCTGTACAGTACAAAGTATTCATACCCCTTATAATTTTCCACATTTTGTCATTTTACAAAAAAAATCGTAATTGTATTTTATTGGGATATTATGTGATAGAACAACACAAAGTGGCACATAATTGTGTTTTTTTTTTTTTACAAATAAATATATGAAAAGTGTGGCGTGCATTTGTATTCAGCCGCCTTTACTCTGATACCCCTAACTAAAACCTAGTGGAACCAATTACCTTCAGAAGTCACCTAATTAGTTAATAGAGTCCACCTGTGTGTAATTTTAATCTCAGTATAAATACAGCTGTTCTGTGAAGCCCTCAGAGGTTTATTAGAGAACGTTAGTGAACAAACACCATCATGAAGGCCAAGGAACACACCAGACAGGTCCGGGATAAAGTTGTGGAGAAGTTTTAAATCATCTGAAAATAGAAAGAGTGTGGCACAACTGCAAACCTACCAAGACATGGCCGTCCACCTAAACTGACAGGCCGGACAAGGAGAGCATTAATCAGAGAAGCAGCCAAGAGGCCCATGGTAAGTTCCATGTGCAGTTTGCGAGAAGCCATGTGGGGGACACATTAAACATCTGGAAGAAGGTGCTCTAGTCAGATGAGACCAAAATATAACTATTTGGCCTAAAAACAATATGCTATGTGTGGTGGAAAACATTGTATATCTCCCTGAACACACCATCCCCACCGTGAAACATGGTGGTGGCAACATCATGTTGTGGGGATGCTTTTCTTCAGCAGGGACAGGAAAGCTGGTCAGAGTTGATGGGAAGATGGATGGAGCCAAATACAGGTCAAACTTAGAAGGAAACCTGTTAGAAACCTGTTTAAAGTCTGCAAAAGCCTTGAGACTGGGGTGGAGGTTCATCTTCCAGCAGGACAACAACCCTAAATATACAGCCAGAGCTACAATGTAATGGTTTAGATCAATGCATACTCATGTGTTACAATGGCCCATGGAATGGAAAATTTGCATATTCCTGGCAGAGTATACAGTACTGGTATACCATTATTGACAATAGTGTTTGTAATCCTGGTATGGATCGTTTTCCAGCAGGCCCATGGGTAGAAACCCCCTTTGCTAGACACTTGCAGGAACTGGGTTTATATGATAAATGAAGGGTTTTAAACCCCACGACCCATGGCAATTCATGGTTTGCTTCTACTTATACATCACTATGCAGGATTGATTTAGTTCTGGCCTGGGTACGGATTTAACTCTCCCATATATTTCTGACTTGCAATACCCAGCAAGGAATATTTCAGATCACTCACTTGACTATCTTTAAAAAAAAATAAACCATGTATCAAATCTAACTGGTGTGTTAACGCCCTATGGCTTTTTTTTTTATAATATTGAATCTACCACCTCTCAGGTGGTATAGGATACTATGAAGGCTTTTCTAAGAGGATTATTGATACAGGTTATTAGTAGAATTAAAAACTCTTGTGTGTAAAGAGGGGAGAGTCATCTTGCAGGAGAGGTGCAACAAAAAGAATTTCAATATATTCAGAACCCTACGCTAATAAATTATTCTAATTTGGAAAGATACACAATTACTATATAAAGAGGAAAGTTTTGAAAAAGGCTGAGCGCGCTTAATTTTTTACAAAGTTGTAGGTATTATGAGGAAGGAGAACGGAATGGGGAAATGCTAGCAATAACTGCTAAATCTCAGACTCATTCTAATTATATTCCCTCTGTACGTATGTCAACAGGAGACCTTTCTCATAATCAAGAGGATATTATCACCTCTTTCTGCACCTTTTACGATGACTTATATGAGAGTAAGGTCTCCTATAAAAAGGGACCAACTTAGAGACTTTCTATCTCCCATGGAAATACCTTTAATTTCTAGCGATGATAGAAAAAGACTTAGTTCCCCACTAACACTGGAAGAGTTAACTAAAGCAGCTTCAGAATCTCCTAATGGGAAGGCATCAGGTACCGATGGTTTACCGCCCGAAATATATAAGATATATATATATAGAGATATATTACTGCCAGAATTGCTGAAGGAACTTAATCAGGCGTTTGATTCTTTTAAACTCCCAGAATCTATGAATGATGCTAGTATTATAGTGATGCCCAAGCCAGATAAGGATCCGACATTACTGGAGTCTTACCCAGTGCCGGGACAAGGTCATACAGCGCCCAGGGCGAACATTTCAAGGTGCGCCCCCCTCCCTCCTTTTTATGCATGACCAATCATATTTCCCACACCTGATTGTTATACCTATGTATATAGAGTGCAGAAGTCAGGTGTAGATAAATTACAAAGTGCAAGGGTCAGGAGCAAAAATAATGTACAGAGTGCAGCTGTCAGGAGCAGATAAAGTACAGAGTGCAGAGGGAAGGTGTATGCAATATACAATGAGCAGGAGTGGGTATACTACAGAGAAGAGACCAGGAGTATATACACCCTAGTGCCCAGCAGTACCCCCTAAGAGGCATTTCACAGCTATAGTATATTCACACACACAGACACACACACACATACAAACACTCACATATATAGCCACCCATTTATGTTCCTGCCTGACCCAAGTGACATTCTGGTTCATAATAAAAGTCCCATGAAAATAACAAAAAAAATCCACCCTTGCAGTAGGACCCCCATACTGCATGGGTTAAATGCTCATTTAGTCTAGAGGCAGAGGATTAAGGTATAACTACTTGAAGGCTAGGTTCACCTTTAATAAAATAAAAAATGCACATATTTTTGCCAATAAAAAATGTGCATTTATTATTTTTTTAAACGGGAACCTGCAAAGTGTTGCACCTGTGACCAGTAGATCATGGGTGCAGTATAGGGCTCCTGCACACACTGCCAAAAGCTCTGTGCCCATACCTCTGTACAGGCTGTCATTGCAAAGCTGTAGGCAATGTGAATGAACTACAGGTGTGCTGATCAGTGTGCTTGCAGTTCATTGATTCACACCTATGCATTTTGCAATACACGTTTTTGAAGTCTATAGAACCAATAAACAGAAAAAAGTCCCTGGCCCTTTCCGTGCACAGATGTGAACTACATCCATAGGAAACCATGTTAAATGGACTGTAGTGTGTTTCTGCAAAACTGAAAACACACAAAAAAATGCATAGGTGTGAACCAGGCCTTAACCACTTCCCGCTCGGCCTATAGCAGATTGACGGCCGGGAAGTGGATCTGTCATCCTCACTGGGCGTCATATGACGTCCAGCAGGATAACATGCCGGCGCTTGCCAGTCAGTCTAACACGCCACATCTCCAATCGTGGTAAGAAGCCTCTTACAGAGGCTTCTTACCACGTGATCAGCTGTGACAAATCACAGCTGATCATGGCGTGAACCAGGAAGTGCCGGTAAATGGCATTCCTCGGTTCACGCTGACAGGTGGCTCTCCCCGTCAGAGGGGGGTCTGTGCTGATAATCAGCACATTGATTATCAGCACAGCCCCATCAGATGTGCCCATCAGCTGCAAAAAAGTACCCATAAGCTGCCAGTCAGTGCCCCATAAAAAAAGTCTGACAGTGCCCACCACAGTGCCAATCAGTGCCCAGCAGTAAAACCTGTCAGTAACTTATCAGTGCTGCCCATCAGTGCCACCTGTCAGTGCCAATCAGTGCCGCCTTCCAGTGCCCATCAGTGCCGCCTACCAGTGCCCATCAGTGCCGCCTACCAGTGCTGCCTATTGGTGCCCATCAGTGCTGCCTATCGGTGCCCATCAATTCTACATATCAGTGCATCCTCCTCAGTGCCCATCAGTGCCACCTTATCAGTGCCAACTCATCCGTGCTCATCAGTGCCGCCTCATCAGTGCCCGTCAGTGAAGGAGAAAACAACATTTTATAACCGAAACAAAGAAAAACTTTTTTTTTTTTTCAAAAATGTTGTTTTTTAGTTTGTTAAGCAAAAATAAAAACCGCAGAGGTGATCAAAATACCACCAAAAGATAGCTCTATTTGTGGGAACAAAATGATAAAAATTTTGTTTGGGTACAGTGTAGCATGACCGCGCGATTGTCATTCAAAGTGCGACAGAGCTGAAAGCTGAAAATTGTCCTGGGCGGGAAAAGGGGCGGATCCAGGGGAGGGGCAATGTGGCAATCAGCAGTGCCGAGAGAGAGAGACCCTGTGTAATGTCATTGTCGCGGCCGCCCTGGACCAGGACAGAGGAGGTGGATGTAGCCACTCCACTGGCTTGACCTATAGTTTTCCCTGCACTCTGGTTGCTAGCACCTGGGCCGCCTGGTGTCTAGTAACCAGTGACGTAAGTCACATCGGAGCAGCTGAGGAGTAGGAGAGCCCCAGCATTCAGAGCGCAGCCTTCTTCCTTCTCCACCCACCTCCTCCCTCCATCTTCTCCAAACTGCAGGTACGTCTGCCAATGGACACCCTCACGGATCCGGCAAAAAAACTAAGAAAAAGGCTTCCACAAAAAGACAAGGAGAGGAGGAACAAAGCACAAAGACACGAAAAATGCACTACCCCCTACGAGGGAGAATGAAACGATGAAACCAAATGTTTTGAACATTTCCAGCAGGAGTCTCAGCGTTGAGGAAAATAAATTACTTTCCAAGGGACTCAATTTTTGCTCCACTAAACACTTCGATTTGTTTGGAACTCTGCTGGATGTAAACAAATTCTCCCGTGGACTTACTCTTAAGAAACATTATTTGGCCTCTACATCTGAGATGGAAGATATCTCCAGTGATGGTCTGGGATTGGGTGAGTGTGTCTCCTCTCCTATACTATTTAAAGAGGTCTGCGCTTTGCAAGACCTAACAGACTTAGCGATGGAGTCGGATCCATGTCCCACTGATCCAATGGATTCGGCCAACACAATATCCTTTAAATTATGATCAGATTTTTACCTGATAGGATCTAGGGGTAAGGATTTGGACTCCTTTCAAAAATTGATGGGAAGGGACCTCACACACCTAGCCCGTCACTGTCGTAAAGGTAGCTCCTCTAGCAATTTATCTCTTCTAGAAAAAAGTGCCTTGACAACGTTTGAAACAGACAACAACATTACAATTAGGAATGCAGATAAAGGGGGTACAGTGGTAGTTTTGGATTCCATAACATACAGGGGTGAAGCCCTATGTCAATTATGAGACGAAAATACATACCAACCACTCAGATCAGACCCCACTGTCCCCTTCATTAAACAACTAAACGCACTTCTAGATAGGGCTGTGCAGGCTGGTATCTTTTCTGACAAAGAAAAGGATCTATTCATTCCTACCAATCCCATTATGCTGGTATTCCATCACTTACCAAAAGTACATAAAGGGTTAGACACACTGGTTGGCAGGTAGATAGTGGCAGTAATCGGTTCTCTCAACGAGAGACTGGGCGAGTGGATAGACAGTCAGTTACAACTAGGGATGAGCTCGGTGTTCGAGTCGAACATACGTTCGACTCGAACATCGGCTCTTCGATCGTTCGACGAAGATCGAACGATTTGGGCCGTTCGCGCCTAATTCGAGTGACGCGAACGGCCCACAATGCACTACGCCATCGCAGTGTCATCCAGGCGCTGTGATTGGCCAAGCATGCACTGTGACCCCGCATGCTTGGCCAATCACAGCGCCGGCAGCGAGGAGAGCAATGATTGGCCACAGGCAGGATGCCTGTGGCCAATTATTGCTGAGGGTGTTTAGTACACGCCCCACACTATAAAAGGCCGCCAGAACGGCGGCCTAGTGTAGTGTGTTCCGGAGCAGGGAAAGAGAAGCATAGGCAGGGACAGTGACATTTTTTTTTTTCTTGCTTAACCTGGATTCCTTTAGTTTAGGGAAAGAGAAGGATAGGTAGGGAGAGTGTCAGTGTGTTTTACTGTGCGAATCCTTGTTTCTAGGGACAGGGAAGGACAGTGAGGGAAATTCTCCTTGTGCTATAGTGTGCTAAAGCATTGATCATCAACCATCTTTAAAAAATAATTTTTTCTAGGGACAGAAAACTATAGGTAGGGAGAGTGTCAGTGTGTTTTACTGTGATAATCCTTGTTTCTAGGGACAGGGAAGGACAGTGAGGGAAATTCTCCTTGTGCTATAGTGTGCTAAAGCATTGATCATCAACCATCTTTAAAAAAACTTTTTTTCTAGGGACAGAAAACTATAGGTAGGAAGAGTGTCAGTTTCTTTCACTGTGATAATCCTTGTTTCTAGGGACAGGGAAGGACAGTGAGGGAAATTCTCCTTGTGCTATAGTGTGCTAAAGCATTGATCATCAACCATCTTTAAAAAAACATTTTTTCTAGGGACAGAAAACTATAGGTAGGAAGAGTGTCAGTTTCTTTCACTGTGATAATCCTTGTTTCTAGGGACAGGGAAGGACAGTGAGGGAAATTCTACTTGTGCTATAGTGTGCTAAAGCATTGATCATCAATCAGCTTTAAAAAAACATTTTTTCTAGGGACAGAAAACTATAGGTAGGAAGAGTGTCAGTTTCTTTCACTGTGATAATCCTTGTTTCTAGGGACAGGGAAGGACAGTGAGGGAAATTCTCCTTGTGCTATAGTGTGCTAAAGCATTGATCATCAACCGTCTTTAAAAAAACATTTTTTCTAGGGACAGAAAACTATAGGTAGGAAGAGTGTCAGTTTCTTTCACTGTGATAATCCTTGTTTCTAGGGACAGGGAAGGACAGTGAGGGAAATTCTACTTGTGCTATAGTGTGCTAAAGCATTGATCATCAATCAGCTTTAAAAAAACATTTTTTCTAGGGACAGAAAACTATAGGTAGGAAGAGTGTCAGTTTCTTTCACTGTGATAATCCTTGTTTCTAGGGACAGGGAAGGACAGTGAGGGAAATTCTCCTTGTGCTATAGTGTGCTAAAGCATTGATCATCAACCATCTTTAAAAAAACATTTTTTCTAGGGACAGAAAACTATAGGTAGGAAGAGTGTCAGTTTCTTTCACTGTGATAATCCTTGTTTCTAGGGACAGGGAAGGACAGTGAGGGAAATTCTACTTGTGCTATAGTGTGCTAAAGCATTGATCATCAATCAGCTTTAAAAAAACATTTTTTCTAGGGACAGAAAACTATAGGTAGGAAGAGTGTCAGTTTCTTTCACTGTGATAATCCTTGTTTCTAGGGACAGGGAAGGACAGTGAGGGTAATTCTCCTTGTGCTATAGTGTGCTAAAGCATTGATCATCAACCGTCTTTAAAAAAACATTTTTTCTAGGGACAGAAAACTATAGGTAGGAAGAGTGTCAGTTTCTTTCACTGTGATAATCCTTGTTTCTAGGGACAGGGAAGGACAGTGAGGGAAATTCTCCTTGTGCTATAGTGTGCTAAAGCATTGATCATCAACCGTCTTTAAAAAAACATTTTTTCTAGGGACAGAAAACTATAGGTAGGAAGAGTGTCAGTTTCTTTCACTGTGATAATCCTTGTTTCTAGGGACAGGGAAGGACAGTGAGGGAAATTCTACTTGTGCTATAGTGTGCTAAAGCATTGATCATCAATCAGCTTTAAAAAAACATTTTTTCTAGGGACAGAAAACTATAGGTAGGAAGAGTGTCAGTTTCTTTCACTGTGATAATCCTTGTTTCTAGGGACAGGGAAGGACAGTGAGGGAAATTCTCCTTGTGCTATAGTGTGCTAAAGCATTGATCATCAACCGTCTTTAAAAAAACATTTTTTCTAGGGACAGAAAACTATAGGTAGGAAGAGTGTCAGTTTCTTTCACTGTGATAATCCTTGTTTCTAGGGACAGGGAAGGACAGTGAGGGAAATTCTCCTTGTGCTATAGTGTGCTAAAGCATTGATCATCAACCGTCTTTAAAAAAACATTTTTTCTAGGGACAGAAAACTATAGGTAGGAAGAGTGTCAGTTTCTTTCACTGTGATAATCCTTGTTTCTAGGGACAGGGAAGGACAGTGAGGGAAATTCTCCTTGTGCTATAGTGTGCTAAAGCATTGATCATCAACCGTCTTTAAAAAAACATTTTTTCTAGGGACAGAAAACTATAGGTAGGAAGAGTGTCAGTTTCTTTCACTGTGATAATCCTTGTTTCTAGGGACAGGGAAGGACAGTGAGGGAAATTCTCCTTGTGCTATACTGTGCTAAAGCATTCCTCATCAACCATCTTTGAAATCCTTGTTTTTTGGACAGTCAGGGAAATTGTCGTTGTGCTATTCTGTGCGAAAGCAATCATCCTCAACCATATTTAGAAATCCTTAAGTAAAGGGACAGAGAAGGACACCTGAAGGTAGCCCTTATTGCTTTTTTCCCATCTCCCTGCAGGCCATCTATTAGAATGTCTGGAAGGCAAACAAGGAGAGGCAGACAGTCAGGAGGCAATAAAAGAGGGCAAGCAGGCTCTGTGTCTGGGGGCAACAGTGCTGGTCGTGGACGCGGTGCATTGTCATCAGCACATGGCCATGGGACACGCTTGTCCTTCTTTTCGGCAGCTGGACATGTTGAGCCACATCATGCCGAAGACTTGGTAGAGTGGATGACCAAGCCCTCCTCCTCCTCCTCATCCTCTCTCACCCAAGCTCAGGGTACTGGCAAAGCAGCTGCCAAAGCGTCCTCTTCCCTGGTATCAATGTCAGACTCATCATCAGTCACTCCTTCCCTAGACCCACCATGTCCTCCTCCTGAGGAGTCCCCCGAACTGTTTGAGCACAGTGTTGGGTACATGCTCCAGGAGGATGCCCAGCGTTTCGAAGGGTCTGATGATGAAACCCAGCTACAGGAAGGCAGTAGCGTGAGAGCAGACAGAGGGGATGCTCAAGAAGGACACCAATCTGGCAGTTATGTTCCAGCAGCTGCAGCATACTGCCAGATTGGCTCCAGTGATGAGGAGGGAGGGGATGATGAGGTCACTGACTCCACGTGGGTGCCTAATAGGAGAGAGGAGGAGGAGGAGGATGAGGAGGAGGCACATCTCCAACGAGGCAGGATGCCCTTTGGTGGCCAGCGTAAGGGCAGTACACCGACGGAATCACACCGCAGAGCTCCGCCTGTGCAGGGCGCTGCCTCTGCCCGTCATTCAAAAAGTTCTTTGGTGTGGGCCTTTTTTGAGGCTAGTGCATCAGATCACACAGCTGCTGTTTGCAACATATGTCTCAAGCGTATATCGCGTGGCCAAAACATCAGCCGCTTGGGTACCACATGCCTGACCAGACATATGTTGACCTGCCATGCAGCTCGTTGGCAAGCCTACCTCAAAGACCCACACCAAAGAACAAAGCGGACCTCTCCTTGCACTGCATCAGCTGGGATCTCCAACCCCACTATAACTTCAGTCCTGTCTGAAACATGCACTGAGAGGAATGAAGGTGTAGAATTAGGTGTGTCACAGCCAAGTAGTTGCGGCCACTCTGCTAGCAGTACACCGACGTCCGATTCTAGCAGGCAAATTTCCCTGCCCCAGCTGCTGGACCGTCGAAAAAAGTTCACTCCCAGCCATCCACATGCCCAGCGGTTGAATGCTAGCTTGGCTAAATTGCTAGCGCTTCAACTGCTGCCTTTTCAGTTGGTAGACTCGGCCCCCTTCCGTGAGTTTGTGCAATGTGCGGTTCCTCAGTGGCAGGTTCCCAAACGCCACTTTTTCTCACGGAAGGCTATTCCGGCTCTCTACCGGCATGTGGAAGGCAATGTCTTGGCCTCGCTGGACAGGGCGGTCAGCGGTAAGGTGCATATTACCGCTGACTCATGGTCCAGCAGGCATGGACAGGGACGTTACCTTTCTTTCACGGCCCATTGGGTCACTCTTTTGGCAGCTGGGAAGGATGCAGGACAAGGTGCAGTAGTGTTGGAGGTTGTTCCACCGCCACGCCTACAAAATGCTACTACTGGTTGTGACACACCTCTCTCCTCCACCCCCTCCTCTTCTTCTTCCTCCATGGCCTCTTCCTGTGGTTTGTCCTCTGAACCAGCGGTGCTCCGTAGCCATTCAAGGAGCTACGCAAGTACGCAGGCAAAAAGATGCTATGCCGTGCTTGCGCTGGTGTGTTTGGGGGACAGAAGCCACACTGGGGCAGAGGTCCTGTCTGCTCTGCAGGGCCAGGCCGAGAGGTGGTTGATGCCACGCCAGCTTAAGCCAGGAATGGTGGTTTGCGACAATGGCACCAACCTCCTCTCCGCCCTCCGACAGGGACAACTGACCCATGTGCCCTGTGTGGCTCACGTCCTTAACCTGGTGGTGCAGCGGTTCTTGGGCAGGTACCCGGGCTTACAGGATGTCCTGAGGCAGGCCAGGAAAGTCTGTGTGCATTTCCGCAGATCTTATAATGCCAGTGCTCGCCTGGCTGAGCTGCAAAAGGAGTTGAACCTGCCCAAGAACCGCCTTATATGTGACATGCCCACCAGGTGGAACTCAACGTTGGCCATGCTGCAGCGGCTGCACACGCAGCAGAGGGCCATCAATGAGTACCTGTGCGACTACGGCACCAGGACAGGGTCAGGGGAGCTTAGTTTTTTTTCTCCACGCCAGTGGGGCATGATCAGGGATGCATGCACTGTCCTGGCACCATTTGAGGAGGCCACGAGGAAGGTGAGCAGTGACAGTGCATGCATCAGTGACACTGTACCTCTTGTCCACCTGTTGGAGCACACGCTGCGTGGAATAATGGACAGGGCACTTGAGGCAGAACAGAGGCAGGAAGAGGAGGACTTCCTTGCCTCTCAAGGCCCCCTTTACCCAGACAGTGTTCCTTCTGTCCCACCCATCGCACAGGAAGAGGAGGAGGAGGAGGAGGAGGATTGTGTCAGCATGGAGGTGGAGGCTGGCACTCAGCATCATCAGCAGCAGTCTTTTAGGGATGATTTACAGTCCCAAGAAACCAGTGGACTTGTACGTGGCTGGGAGGAGGTGGCTGCGGATCATGTCGTCCTTAGTGACCCAGAGGACTCCGGACCGAATGCCTCAGCAAACCTACGCTGCATGGCCTCCCTGATCCTGCAAAGTCTGCGGAAGGATCCTCGTATTCTTCGGATCAAGGAGAGGGACCATTACTGGCTGGCCACTCTCCTTGATCCACGGTACAAGGGTAAGGTTGCGGACCTTATGTTACCGTCGCAGAGGAAGCAGAGGATGAGACAACTCCGGGAGGCCTTGCAGAAAGGTCTGTGCAACGCGTTCCCAGAGACTGGGAGGTTACAAACTCCTGGTCCTGGACAACGAGTTGCTGAGGCTTCGGCCAGTCAAAGAAGGAGCGGTGGGGAAGGTGGCCGTCTGACCGATGCGTTCAGACAATTCTTTAGTCCGCAGCCCCAAAGTATGATCGGTTCCAGCAACCATCGCCAGCGTCTGATAAACATGGTGCAGGAATATCTAGGGGCAAGGTCAGACTTGGACACCTTCCCCACCGAAAATCCTCTGGCTTATTGGGTCTTGAGGATGGATCACTGGCCAGAGCTTGCACAGTATGCAATTGAGCTACTGGCCTGTCCTGCATCCAGCGTTCTTTCGGAACGCACATTCAGTGCTGCTGGAGGATTTGTCACGGATCACAGGGTGCGCCTGTCCACCGACTCGGTTGATCGACTGACTTTCATCAAGATGAACCAGTCTTGGATCACCACCAGCTACCACACACCTGATGCTGATATAACAGACTAATTGATTTTAACATGTCACATCCCTTCAAGACTGATGCTGATGCTGAGTGCCTGTGCTGTTATGTTGACTGGCTATCCTCCTCCTCCGAGTCCTCAATGATACGATTGATGATGATAGCTTGGAAGATCATTTTTGTTTATGGGTGCCGCCACCAGTGGCTAAGGCCCAATTTTTCAGCCCCTGTTTTACAGGGGCGTGTAATTACAATTTTTTTAGCAATAATTTGCAATAGGGCTCATTGCTGTGCTCAAAGTACAGTATCTGTGAGGGGTTGGAGTGTTGTGCCACCAGTGCCTAAGGCCCAATTTTTCAGCCCCTGTTTAACAGGGGCGTGTCATTACAATTTTTGAAGCAATACTTTGCAACAGGGCTCATTGCTGTGCTCCAAGTACAGTATCTGTGAGGGGTTGTAGTGTTGTGCCACCAGTGCCTAAGGCCCAATTTTCAGCCCCTGTTCAACAGGGGCATGTAATTACAATTCTTGATCTAATAATTCACAGCAGGGCCCATTGCTGCACCCACCAAGAGTAACTCTGAGGGCTTACAGTGTTGTGGCAACGCCACCACCACCACCACCACGAAAGGCCCAATTTTTCAGCCCCTGTTCAAAAGGGGCATGTAATTACAATTGTTGATCTAATAATTCACAGCAGGGCCCATTCCTGCACCCACCAAGAGTAACTCTGAGGGCTTACAGTGTTGTGGCAACACCACCACCACCACGAAAGGCCCAATTTTTCAGCCCCTGTTCAACAGGGGCATGCAATTACAATTCTTGATCTAATAATTCACAGCAGGGCCCATTGCTGCACCCACCAAGAGTAACTGTCAGGGCTTACAGTGTTGTGGCACCAGCACCACCATCAAAGGCCCAATTTTTACTACCACTGTTCAACAATTATATGTAATTAAAATTCCTGATATAATAGTTGACAGCAGGGCGTTCCAGCACCAACCAAGAGTAACTGTGAGTGCTTACAGTGTTGTGCCAACACCAACAACTAAGGGGCCTATTTCTGCAGAGTATATACGGCAGGTCCCTACTTTCAAACATCCAACTTACAAACGACTCCTAGAAGACAACAGGAAGTGAGAGGAAATCTACCCCTTGGAAGGAAAATTCTCTCCTGTAAGAATTAATATGGGAGAAAGGTGTCTCCTCTGTACTGATGCTTTATCAGCAATCCTTGTTTCAAGAAAAACACCACATTTCAAAAACAGTTGTCATTGGGACGGAAAGTTAGGTGAAATGTTCTGAACAGGGGCACAGACAGCAAAACAAATGTTACAGGGGTGATAACCCTTACCTATGTTTTCCAAAAAGTTTAAAAATAGATTTTTGGGCTGGAGCTACACTTAAACAATGTACCTGTTTCAAAATTACAAACAGATTCTACATAAGAACAAACCTACAGTCCCTGTCTTGTATGCACCGCCTGTATACGGCTGTTCAGAGTATATAGGGCCTTTTTTATTTTATGTGCGGGGTTCCCCTTAATATCCATACAAGACCCAAAGGGGCTGGTAATGGGCTGGGGTAGGGGGGGTCATGGGGTAGCTATGCCATTTTTCTTAAAGATTTTCATCCATATTACCGGGACCAGACATTACATTAAAGCCGCAAGCAGTTTTAAATGGCTTTTTTTTCCTTTAGAAGTGTCATTTTGTGCAGGGACAGTTCTAAACACGGGAAACACGTGGCACTTCACAGGCATACTTTAGACACCCCCCAGGTACGATATTTAAAGGAATATTTGACTTTTTTTTTTTCACTTTATGCATCATTAAAATGACTGCTCCCGAAAAACGACCGTTTTTAAAACTTCTTTTTGCATTGATACATGTCCCCTGGTGCAGAACCCGGGTTCCCAAACCCTTTTTAGGACAATAACATGCATAATAGTCGTTATAATTAGCACTTTAGACTTCGAACGTTCGCTTCCATTGTATTTAATAGGGTTCTAATGTTCGTACGAACTTTCGGTCCGTTCGCGGGTTCTGGTGCGAACCGAACCCGGGGGTGTTCGGCTCATCACTAGTTACAACCATTGGTAGTGGAGCTTCCAGGATTTCTCAGAGACACAAAACAATTGCTAATTAAATTTAACGATTTTGTGTGGGTTGATGGATACAGATGGGTTAGCTGTGATGTGGCCAGCCTGTATTCAAGCATCCCACACCACCTGGGCTTACAAGCCGTTACAACTTTTTTGAAGGAATCAGGCAAAATGTCTCTAGTATTACAGGAGTTCAGGCCAATCACTGGAATACCAATCACTTGAGTACCTTCTTACTCATAACTTTTTTATGTTTGACGGGAGCTACTATCTCCAGAGATGCGGGGCCTCTATGGGAGCCAAATTTTCTCCCTCCCTGGCCAACCTGTACATGGGGTGGTGGGAGAGGTCCCGCATCTTTGGACATGGTAGCCCCCGCCGCCTGGACACCATTTTTTACTGTCGCTACATCGACGATCTCTTATTTATCACTTCAGACAGTTTTGTTAATCTGGATACATGGCTTTCCTATCTTAATGATAACAGCCTTAATTTAAAGTTCACCGGCAACCTTCAGTCAACAACCATTGATTTTTTGGACGTTAATCTTACTGGAATCAATGGATGTATTGTCACTACAAGAGTGTACCTTTTGGCCAATTTTTAAGGCTCAAACGCCTTTGTAGTGCACCTGATGATTTTGCTAGGGAAGCCGCCAACATGTCAGAAAGATTTAAAAATAGAGGCTATCCAATCAAAATCATTAACAAAGCTCTAACTAAAGTTGACACTATCCCAAAGATGTCCCTGTTACAGGACAAAAACAGCAGTGGTTCCGTAAGGAAACGATGGCCACATCTTTCAACAATACACCCGTTTTCTCCACACCATACAATCTAGAATTTAACAAAACAAATCATTAAATATCTTCCTATTCTGTACAATGATGTGGCATACCAAGAAGTTCTGTCCAAGGGAATCAAAACGGTATCCAGAGGGGCACCCACATTGGGAGACAGACTTGCACCAAGTCTGTTCCAAACCAAGCCAGTAGGCACCAATTGGTTGCTATTCAAAGGCACCTTCAAATGTGGAGCCAAGGGGTGCAAGTACTGTAGGCACATTAAGACAGGGCAGTACATATATTTGTACACTACCGAGAAAAGTTATGAAATACAGCAGTTTATTAACTGCAACACCAAATTTGTAGTATACGTTATCAACTGTAACCAATGCAAAGTGCAATATGTGGGTCGAACAATCCGGAGGCTTAAGGAGAGCCTATACGACCATCTGTATGACAGACAAAAATCATAACACAAACGTGGCCAATCACTGGAATACCATTCATTCCAAGGATACATCCAGTGTGTCCATTCAAGGGGTCGAGAAGGTCACTACATCCATAAGAGGGGGGGACAGATTTAGGGGGTTATGCAGACGTGAGGTCTTTTGGATATTCTCCTTAAATACGAGAATACCGAAAGGGTTAAACTTCGAATGGGACGTTTCCCATTATTATGATTAGACCTTATTCACATGCCTGCGTTTTACCTTTCTACTCTGTTCCCTTCCTCTTATCTCCAATGCCTCACTCACATTGGGCTTTGCCCCAGCAAACATTATCTTCAGAATATGTGTGTTTTTTCTAGGCCCTCGCTCTTTGCCCTTCCATTCATCATTTTAAGGGAGCCGGTAACTACCGGTTCCTTTACATGAATGAGAGATCTTTAATTAAGTAGCCTGTCACTATTCTCCGATCTCCCCGTTTAGGCTCAGAAAATTCAATACTCATATATACACTCCAGATTCTATCCACACATAAGGGATATACACATGGGGTTTAATATATGATGTATATATATATGTTTTATCCTTTTGTATTTCACATCTACATATTGAGGATATCAATTCATTTAGCTAACGAGGGACATATGTCTGGATGGTCCTATTTTAATAGAAGAACGTTAATCAGTTATATGTTCATGCTCCTTTTCTCTCTTTTTTTCATTGCAACAGTTACATCTTTTACATTTGAATATGAAAAGGATATTATAGTCTGGCCGTTTATATCTGGCTATTTAAATTTGTCAGGACACTAACAATGCAATACTTTGCTATTATACAAAACCCCTGCAACAAGACTATATACGAAACATTAAAGCGTCATCTTCTATGCACTTCTTTCCATCGGTGCAGTTATATATGTTATGTTTTATAGGATTATATGCATTGATGTTTTTATGGTTTTAGAAAATCAGGTGCTATTTTGATGTTACAATGACAATATCCAGCAGACTCATGGGACTTTATATGTCATCAGGATAGGCCCTCCATGTACTTTCGATATGAGGGGCCTATCAGATAATAATGATAATTTGAATCAGACATAGATATATACGCACAGATTGGATATCGGCCTAATATAGGTTGAATCCATTATGTGCGTACAGACATAATCTCGACACATGCATGTACAAGCATATCGGCAAATTCCCATGTTTAACATGTGGGGTATTTTGTATATTTATACATGACTTCTACCTCTATTTCTATTTGTCCATTTTTTAATTTTTTTTATATGTTTTTTTTACACATTTTTTTATATAAATATTATTCATTATATAAATCTCTCATGATGACACTAAAGCCGTGTACACACGATCGGTTTTACCGATGAAAACAGTCCGATGGACTGTTTTCATCGGACGAACCGATCGTGTATGGTCCGCATCAGTCTTTTTTCCATCGGTGTGAAAAAATAGAGCATGTTTTAAATTTATCCGATGGGAAAAAAAACGATAGCAAAATCCGATCGTCTGTGTGGAAATCCATCGGATAAAAAACCCACGCATGCTCAGAATCAAGTTGACGCATGCTCAGAAGCATTGAACTTCATTTTTTTCTGCTCATCGGAGTGTTTTACGTCACTGCGTTTGAAACGGTCGGTTTTTTGACTGATGGTGTGTGGGCACACCAGTTTCATCGGATTTCCGATGGAAAAAACCATCGGATTAGAATCCATAGGATATCCGATCGTGTGTACAGGGCTTTACAGTCAACAAACCCCATTATAAATATTAGACATGTACCAACTTATATGTGGGTAAATACGCGTTCATATTTATATGCATATACACAGATATAGTGTAATTACACTTACTAACAAATCACCTTGATACACTGGCATTATATTTATTGCCAATCGGTTTACTATAACATTGCAATCCTATTGACTTATTACTTACTATATATTATCCATTTTCATTATTTTTCACGACAAATTTTACAGTTTGGGACTATGTATATGTTCCTTACGTAATTATTTAATTAATTCTTTTACGTATTTAATATTATTCTGCACAACACTCCTTTGATCGATCAAGCATTCAGTCATTATTTCACACGGCATATTGAGTTTTATCTACCTTCACTTCACATACGAGCCCTTAACGGGACAATCTTTCACATTTTCACACCATCCCACCCCTTGGATATTTATTTATTTATATAATTTAATGAAAGTCTATATAGTTTAGCACACCAATGTTTAATTTTAACATTACTGTGATATGGTTTTACACAGTTATGTTGATGGCTCTGGTAAGTCTACACAGACACACACATTATGGTGTTTCTATAGTTTACTCATTTAAATATTCGGTTTTCAACATATTTTGTGCTTAACATATATTATTCATATACACTCACATTATATATTTATTTACATTCTCATATATATACACATATTGGAATTATTCCTAAGTATATATACACAGGGGGTAAATTTTTCTAGTTCTATCTCTTGAAGATAAATCTATGTATTCAGGTGGTTTCAATTAGTAATTAATTATGGTTTAATTGTCACTGATTGGCTTTCACAAACCAGTGGTTGGGGTTGATCACATGGTTTTCTAGATTTCACTATATATTAGAAGTGTTTTTTATACATACTAAGCTATGAGTAAGCACTAGACTATAGTGTGAAATGCGTCAGCTGTTATCCCTGTTTTGCTGTGATTTGTACTGCATCTATTCATTTATACAATAAAGGCAACCGTCAATGTTTTTTTTGGAGTGCGGCTGTCCATATCATGCAGGTTGCAGGCAGCGCATCGTGTACACAGGAGGAAGAAGCAGTGAACACTGTCATCTGATGCTGCCCTGCCTGCAGACAGTGCAATTACCGGGACCCTGCTCATCTCCATTCGTCGTCCTGCATGGGAGCCCCTCCCCCACCAGAGCACCAAAATATTTTATTAAAAGTGAGTAAAAAAACGAATCAATGTTTAAAAGTACAAAATACAAGTGTGCCATTATTTATGAGAAAAAAAATGCTGCAGCTGCCCTTTTAGTCTTGTTCAATGTTAACTCCTTCAGCTCCGGAAAGTTTTACCCCCCACACGTTCATGACCAGGCCATTTTTTGCAATACTGCGCTGCGTTACTTTAACTGGCTGACAATTGCGCGGTCGTGCGACGTTGTAAAATTGATGTTCTTTTTTTCCCACAAATAGAGCTTTCTTTTGGTGGTATTTGATTACCTTTGCGCTTTTGATTTTTTGCGATAAACAAAAAAAGCGTACATTTTGAAAAAAAAAAAGCAATATCTTTTACTTTTTGCTATAAAAAAATTCTTCATTAATTTAGGCCAATATATATTTTGCTACATATTTTTGGTAAAAAAAACACCCCAATAAGTGTATATTGACTGGTTTGCACAAAAGTTATAGGGGATATAGTTACAGCATTTTTATTTATTTATTTTTTACTAGTAATGGCGACGATCAGCGATTTTTAGAGGGACTGCAACATTGCGGCGGATTATGCAATCACATTCATTGATGCTTATGTTCATATTTTTTTATAGGTTAGGAATATACTGGGACTTCTGAGGTGATACATAGATGCATTCCTCATACACATTGTTTTTAATAAGATAATATATATATATATCTTATTAAAAACGATGTGTATGAGGAATACATCTATGTATCACCTCAGAAGTCCCAGTATATCCCTAACCTAATCAAGAAAGTTACAGCACAGCTTACAGTTACAGTTTAAAGCACAGCATAGTACAGTACAGTACAAGGTGTAAGGCAGAGAAAGTTGGGACTCACATGTGTAGAAGATGCAGTCTGACATCTCTTCTCTGAGATCTCCTTTCCGCCCCAAGGAGAGCTGCAGTATATGAAGGACAGGAAGCAGTAATCGGGACTGCAGTTTACTGATCTCTTCCTGCTCCGCCCACCTGTAGTGGAGCTCTTACTGTGACTCAGCCAGCGACAAAAAGGGGCGTGACTGCTGCCTCAAAGAGGAGTTCAGCAATCAGGAAGGGTGCATCCTCTGTTCTCTTTTGATGCAGGCTGGAGCGGCAACATGGAGCATAGGGATACTCTCCTGCCTGCTAACAACCCGCCCCACTCCCACACTCCACGATTTCACTGTTGAACTTGGATGTCAAGATCTGTGCGAGGGTCTTGGCTACCAGATTAAACAGGATTATGGAAAAGCTGATACACGCAGACCAGACAGGGTTTATTCCAGGTAGGTCTACGTCAAGAAATCTGAAGAAAAATATTTCTCAATTTACAGATAGTACCAGAAATATTGGGAACAGGGCTATATTGTTCCTCGACGCAGCCAAAGCCTTTGACTGCGTTGAGTGGACATATTTATGGGAGGTCCTGGAGGTGTATGGTTTGGGTGAAAGATTTGTGAGGTGTCTTAAATTATTATACTGTGCCCCACGAGCATGTGTACATATTAATGGCTTTACTTTTTCTGTTTATTTAGAAGCACTAAACATGGTCCATTATCCATTATAAGTATTGCTATTTGCATTAGCTATAGAGCCTTTAGATTAGCTATAGAGCCTTTAATTAGACAAGCAAATACTATTAGGGGGTTTAAGAGAGGAGAAAGGGAAGATAAATTATCTTTATACGCTGATGATGCTCTTTTGTTTTTAGGAGATACAGGCCAATCATTATGACATTAGTAAAAACTTATGGTTATTTTTCGGGTTTCAATATAAACTGGAATAAATCTGTACTAATTCCAATCGATGAGATATCTTCAACCTTGAAAGACAAAAATCTCCTGCGCTCTCGGTGTATCGTCAAAACACGGGTAGTGTGGTTCCGTCTAGAGGCAAAGTCTAAAGTCTTGCAGCCCTCCTCAGAACAATGGGTGTTCATGTGGCTAGAAAAAAGAAGAAGAAAGAAAAAAGGAGGGCGCACCGACCTAGTGTATTACCACTTAGACGTTTTATTTAAAATATAAAAAAGCAGTAATCTTACTCACAAACGGAGCTTAAATAAAAGCTTATCGGACAAATCAGCTGGAATTCTTTGGCACCTGCCGACTGGACTCGATGACAGAGAGGGTCGGACAGTACTTCAGACAACTGGATAGCTGACGCGTTTCTGGGGCGCACCCCTTTCCTCAGAGCCTAGATGGTCCATGATAGCTCTCCCCCACAGAACCCTCCATTATATGTGTGTGCACATGTGCAGAGGCCTCAGCTCAGGTGACCACCAATTAGCAAACCCCGCCTCCCACTCCTAACTGACCCCACCCATGTGGGTGGGCCTTCCACTAGCCCCCCTCCCACACAAATAAAAGGCACCCTAGTGGCTGTTCAAAAATAGCTAGGGCAGGGGGGGGTTTTGAGGAGAATGGGAGAAAAGAGTGGGTACCATATCACTACCCTCTAGAAATGCTGGCTATTATTGGACCATTAGGTCCTCTAGTGATGCAGACCACCAGTGCAGCAATGTATGTCCTCCATAGGCATGGCCTATTAAGATGTAGTCACCCCATATACGGGGGGTGTGTGTAAGGAGGGGTATTGGCATAGGCAGATATCAGCATACATGGTAAAGGGCGGTGGGAACCGAGGGGTCTTACCCCAAAGCAGAAGCAAAGGCAGTTCGTCCTGACGCGGCATGAGCGGTAGCTGTATCTATCACAGCAAACGTCCCTGCAAATCCGTTGGGACGCACACTGTCTAGCAACCAGGAAGTGCGGGTGCCTCCTGCGTTCCAACCCGCACTTCCGGTTGTGCCGAGACGTCAGTTCCGCTTCCCCTATGCCCAACACACCTCTAACCAAAGTACCAGGAAGTGCGGGTATGTTTGCATTCCACCCGCCACTTCCGGTCCGTCTAGGAGCCTCCCACCGCTACTCTTTGAGCCTATAGCCAATCCAGTGGTGCGACAAGCTAAACGGCGTCACTCCCTCTAGTGGCCAAGAACGAAAATGGCATGAACCTCTATACTGGAGCTAAATGCAAAAAAAAAAAAAAAAAAAGGGGGGGGGGCACAAACCAGAGCTGGCTGATTGATTCTCAGAACATGGCCACACACACAAGAACGAAAGCTGTAGGTGCACACAGTGGGTGGAACCCCCTAAAGGGGTTATGGAACAAATGATTAGAAAACTATTACATCTATAATAGCCCAAATATTGCAAAATAATAATGATAAAAAGCCTCCAGTGGACTAAAAAGCATACACGATAGGGCAATACTACACTAAAGGTCCATACACATAAAATTCATAAAATTCATAAATAAATAGATATATATAAAAATTAAATACATACATAATTTCATATAGAAGAGTAAAGAATTAAAATTATTAGTAGTAATATTCGAAGTAGTATTCGAAGGACCAGCAGCATTACTCCTAAGGAAAAAATGTATACACACACACATTATGCATGTATACTCACACAAACAAGAAAGGTAAATAGTAGGCTATATACGTGTAAATACATAATTAGTAATATCCACCAACCCACTGTGTGACAGACCCACGGGATGTTTTCCTGCTTGGACTCACGTCCAAACCAGCAGAGACATGTGCCCTAGATAATCCACCAGAGGCACACATCTCAATGGCCTTACTAATTTGTAAATTTATAATGACCAATCAATGGATTGAGGCCCGAAAACTCGTGAGTCTGTAAAGAGCCCACTTCTCACCATATCCAGAACATAGAACAGTCAAGTATATTATATTGTTAAAAAAGCAACCCCCCATTTTAACTCACAAAAGGTACCCAAAAAAAGAGATCTCCCTGACAGTCACCTATGTGAGGCCCTATAAACCTAAAGAACCACGCTCATCTACAAACCTAGTCGCATGGAGATGGCCAAATGGCAGTGCCATAAGCTGCCCTACCAGACACCACCTATAGCGACATATGGGGGATGTTTTAGCCATGACGCAAAGGGACAAGTCCATTTGCTCATGCCAAATGTGATGACAGTAGGCCAACAGCAAGGGACAGGGGCCAAAACCCCATCCCTAAACTGTCCACACTGGTCTGACTGTGATCACACTATATTATGCAGCTCTATTTCCTCGTTGAGGCCCTGCGGGGCCATAGTTTTCAGGGTAAAAATCCAGAAGGCTTCTCTTTTGCACAGAATCTGATATTTCTTGCCATTATCCAGACCACTTGATATGGCTTCTATGCCAAAGACCTTGAGACCATCTGTATTGCTATCGTGGAATTCCTTGAAGTGTCTAGGCACTGAACATTTGTCTTTCTCTGTCAAGATGTTACTCCTATGTTCATTCATCCTAGTCCTCATTGGTCGAGATGTACGACCAATATACAAGAGACCACACGGGCAGAGTAAACCATAGATGACGTAAGGGGTGCCACAATTAATAAATTGCTTAATCTTGTGGCTCTTCCCATCTGCACCGGTCACATCTTTTTTCCTGTGACACATATGCACACAGTTCCCGCAATTGCCCCCTCCGCATCTATAGCTACCTTTTTGGTCGAAGATAGTCGTCCAAAGGCTATTTAGCCCTTTATTCTTATTTCTCTTCACCCTACTCGGGGCAATGATACTCCTCAAGTCTTTTGGTCTCCTAAATACTAAGTTTGGATGGGGTGGGAGGCATGTCTTCAAAAAAGGGTCTGATTCCAAAATCTTCCAATTTTTCTTGAAGATTTTGTGTATAGTAGGTACTTTATTATTATACCTGGTGCAGAACCTCACCTGTGGTGGTTCATCCTCTGCGTGCTTCGTACTTTTGACACTTTCTGCACTACCCTCTCTGTACAACTGCAGGTATTTCTGAAAAGCCTCCTCTATGTGCGCTTCTTCGTACCCCTTTTCCTTAAACTTATCTCTTAGGATAAGGCTCTGCTCTTCATAGTCTTTCTTCAGGGTGCAAGTCCGCCTGAGTCTGCAGAACTGACCAAAGGGGACATTCTTGATCCACCTTGGGTGATGATGACTGCGGGCATGCAAGTAGGAATTGCCCGCACTAGGTTTGAAGTGGGTTTTTGAATAAATTCTACCACTGTCATCTGACCTCAGTTCTAGATCTAAAAATATCAGAGATTTTTCGTCTACTACATGCGTGAAAGAGATCCCGAAAGGGTTTCCCGCACAATGCGACAGGAACCCATCTAGTTCTTCATCGGTACCATTCCAGATGATGAGAACATCATCAATGTACCGTGAGTACAGGACTAGGTTCCTCCCAAAGGGGTTATTGGCCCAGATGTATTTAAGTTCCCAATACCCCATAAACAAATTAGCATAGCTGGGAGCGAACCTAGCCCCCATCGCTGTGCCCCTCACCTGCCTATAGAAACAGTCCAAAAATGAAAAATAATTATGAGTCAGAGTAAACTCTATGCAGTCATAAATGAACTGTGCCTGCTGTGGGCTAAACAAATGTGCTTCTGCCAGATAATGCTCAATGGCTCGGAGACCAAACTCATGCTGAATAGACGTGTATAGGGACACTACATCAAGCGAAAGCCATCTATATCCCTTTTCCCATTTATATGCAGTTAGTATTTCCAATGCATGGCCTGAATCTTTGATATATGATGGCAAAATTGTCACTAGGCCTTGCAGGAAGTAGTCAATATAGCTCCCAAGGTTGCTGGTCAGGCTATCGATTCCTGCAATAATGGGTCTACCTGGCGGTCTTCTCATATCTTTATGTATCTTCGGGATATGGTAGAAGTGAGGGACCACCGGATGTTTTGAGTATAGGAATTGGTATTCACTTTTACTCAGGACCTTACTTAGTAGTGCCCTGTCCAACAATTTTTTGAAAGCATCATTGTAGCTCACAGTTGGATCCCATAGGAGCCTCTCATAGGTATTTACATCCCCAATTAGCCTAAAAGCTTCCTCAAGATACTGGTCTTTGTCCTGTATGACCAGCCCTCCTCCTTTGTCTGCTTTCCTTATAATGATTTCTGAATTCTTCTTCAGACTACTTAGAGGAGCTTCAATCTCAATCTCATAGCCTTTATTAGATTTCTGGCTTTTATTCCCACACATTTTCCTAAATTCGCCCATCACGACCTCATAGAAGGTCGGTATAAAATTACCTTTATTCCAATGTGGATGGAAGCTTGACTTTGGTCTAAAGTTAGTTTTTACTATTGCTTCTTCATAAGCCAGGGCAGGGGTCTCTTCTAGAGGTTCTGGCCCACCTTCTACATACAACTCTTCCAAAATCTCCAACATATCCTTATCTAAAGACCTCTCCCCTAGAGTTGAAGTAGTTGTCTCTAGATTTCCACTGTCTGTCCCATTAATTTCTTTAAGCCTAAAGTGGCGCTTCACCGTAAGGTTGCGCACAAATTTATTCAAATCGATGAACAATTCGAAAAGGTTAGGGGGGCTTTCTGGGGCATAGTTGAGGCCCTTTCTCAGCAATTCAAGTTCTTTTTCTGTGAATATACATTTTGAGAGGTTGAAAATTTTTATAGTTGAATGGCTCTCTATTTCCTCTGTTCTCTTCTTGTGTTTCCTCCCTCCCCTTTGCCCTCTTCTCGTTGATTTCTTAATCTCCTGGTGTTTAGGGGGGAGGGAGGTCTGGGTGCTTCTATTTTCTGCGCTGCGGGTTTCGTCCTTCCCGCAGCTCCTTCCCCAAAAAAAGAGTTGTCAATCTTTGATTTCTCCATTCTGATGCCATTAGTATTCACAGAATCTGTTGGTAATTCTTGCAATGGAGCCTCCCTCCGTGTTACCTGGATCTCATCAGTGGCACTATCCTGACTTTGGGGGTCATCTATTCTTTGTTCCTCTTTATCACGCAAAACATTTCCACTCCTCTCCACTGGTGCACCAGTCTGCACCAGGGGAGGAGGGAAATCATCATGTACATTGGATCTAAAAAGTTCATTGTGTGGTTGATCACTAATGCTCCTAATTCTATTTTTGTTCTTATATTTAGGTTTATTTCTATGCCAGGGTTTCTTTCTGTTCCCATGGTTCTTACTGCTTTTTTGGGGGTAACTATTAGTCATACAGCGACTCCTACTCCCCTTATCCACCTGTTGGTAGTGCTGACTAGTATAGCCTACATCACCCCCCATTTTCTCTTCTCTTTCCTCGTCTGGGAGTGTAGGATTTTTGTCTTTCCTCCAATTGAACTCACATCCATTAGTGTAATCCTGCCTATCTCTTTCAAATTTTCCCGACTTCCGAACTATCAGGTCTGTTTCAAACTCCATAGTTTGTTCGTTTATTCTATTATCCCATACAGAGAAGACTTCTAGGTCTATATAGGCAGATAATTCCTCCTGTATGTTGGTGATATCTAACTTAATGTTCACCAAATTCCTTTCCCTTTGTTTAATGATCATTTCTAGCCAAGTTCTATTAAATACCCGTATTTCTCTAACCCACTCCTGATTGATATCTTCATCAAGGAAGTTGCACAATTTATTTAGCCTAAGACCTCTTGGAATCCTTCTTTCTTCTTATATCTTCAACCTTGCCACAGATGGCCAATCAGATTAAAATTGATACGTCCTTTAAATACATTGGCATATGGGTCTCTCTCAAAATGTAGGAATTTATTTATTTATTTATTTTTTTACTTTAAACTTTTTATTCGTTTTAAGATAAACTATTTTTCTAGCACTAGATGCAGAGAAAGCATTCAATAGAATGCATTGGCAATTTATATCTAAAATCCTGGAGAGATTTGGTATCAAAGGATTCATACACTTGACCATCATGTCCTTATACTAATATTGAGGAATTTTTTAATTGTAATTTGATGCCTTTTATTGGAAAAATTTAAGGTGAAGAGTAAGATATGGACTAAATTACCTCTAGTGGGGCGTGAAAACTTGCTAAAAAAGTTCTGGGCCCCTCAAGTACTTTATGTTTTAAATAATTCGCCATGTGGATTCCTTTCAAAATGGTTTAAAAAAATAGATTCTTTATTCCGCATTTTATTATGGGAGGGACAAAATCCCAGAATTAAGCATTCTACATTACAACTCTTAAAGATATGGGAGGACTGGCTGTGCCAAATGCTAGGATATATTTCCTAGCTGCCCAGCTCCAACAGATAGAGGGGATGGGGCTCTGTAGATTGGACGGATTGAATTAAATCGCTAGTGCTGATTGGATCTCCCCGCAATCATTTAATAGCTCAGTTAGAATCTGGGTCATTTGCTAACATTGCCCAAAAACTTACGTTAGCCTTGATGAGTAAAGTCTGGCAGGAAATTAGAAATATTATGAAATATGTGGATATATTAACTTATTCCCTTTTATGGGAAAACACAAAATACAAGGAAATAAGTAAATTGGAAGGATTTAGGGTGTGGCGAGAATTAGGAATTTATTTTTTGCAATATAAACAAAAGAAAGCTTACATTTTTTTATATATATATATTTTTTTTTTATGGTTGAACTGGATGGACTTGTGTCTTTTTTTCAACCTGACTAACTATGTAACTATATTTCACAATTATATTCTGATAACATTTTAAAAACATTTCAAGAATTACCAATAGAATTTTCATTGCCCTCCTATACCTTTTTTCCAATACCTACAATTGCGGCATGCTATGCGATTTCAGTATAAAGATATTAACAGGTTAAAGATACAAACTATGCCACTTATAGACCTTCTAGTGAAGACACAAGTTAAGAGGGGTCTCATTTCCAATATAGACAGCCGTCTGACTGGGCAACCCCAGGGGGAGGCTTTTTGTTTAGCTGTTTAGCTAAAATGGAATGGAAAAGGGATTTTGGAAATATTTGGCAGAATATTCTGGAACAAGTGCAGTTGGTATCTGTATCTCCTCAGCAATGTTTAACTCAATTGTATATAATTTATAGAGTGTATAGGACCCCAGCTAAATTATATCAATGGGGTAGGCGAGATACATCAGACTGCCACCAGTGCCTTAGGCCTTCTGCAGACTTACTACAAATAGTTACCAAAAATATGTAGAAGAATACGTATCGGCCTAAACTGAGGTAAAAAAAAAAAATTTAATATATTTTTTGGGGATATTTATTATAGCAAAAAGTAAAAAATATTGCATTTTTTTTTTAAATTGTCGCTCTATTTTTGTTTATAGCGCAAAAAATAAAAAAACACAGAGGTGATCAAATACCTTCAAAAGAAAGCTCTATTTGTGGGAAAAAAAGGACGTCAATTTTGTTTGGGAGCCATGTCGCACGACCGCGCAATTGTCAGTTAAAGTGACGCAGTGCCAAATCGCAAAAAGTCCTCTTGTCTTTGGCCAGCCAAATGGTCCGGGGCTTAAGTGGTTAAAGTGGAGTTCTACCCAAAAATTTAACTTCTACTTTTTGGAATCCTCCCCCACATTTGGCACCTTTCAGGGGGGAAGAGGGAGCAGATACCTGTGTAATACAGGTATTTGCTCCCACTTCCTGGCATAGATCACCGCAGTGATCGCGGTGACCTACGCCACTTCCGGCACCTACTCTGTCCTCCCCTGTTGTCTTCTGGGAGACACACAGGTCCCAGAAGACAGCAAGGACCAGTGAGGACGCGCAGCGCGACTCGCACATGCGCAGTACGGAACAAGAAAGTGAAGCCGCAAGGCTTCACTTCCTGATTCCCTTACCGAGGATGGTGGCGGCAGCAGCCGAGAGCCGACGGACAGATCGGCTTCGGCTGCCGACATCGCGGGCGCCCTGGACAGGTAAGTGTCCATATTGAAAGTCAGCAGCTGCAGTATTTGTAGCTGCTGGCCTTTATTTTTTATTTTTATTTTTTGGCGGACCTCCGCTTTAAAATGTTGTGGAAAACAGCTGAGGCTTCACAGAAGCTGGGTGATACAAGACAATGAACCAAAACATAGCAATAAATAAAAACAGGAAAATAAATATATTTTTTTTCTGGATAGTCTACAGCAAGCTGCAGACCTCACCTGAGAATGAGAAGTGGCATAACCTAAAAAAAAAAAAAAAATGAAATAATGCATTTTTTTTGTCTGGATAAACAGATTGTGTTTGTCCATTATTAACATTTTGATAAATATCAGACCACATTGTAAACAATGCAGAAATCCATGTAATTTCTAAGGTTTCTAATGCCCCATACACACGATCATTTTTCATGCCGTTAAAAATGCCATTAAAAAAAATGGCCATTAAAAATGATCGTGTGTATGCTCCAGAGCATTTTTAACGACGTGAAAACGGGCATTAAAAATTTCGAACATGCTCTCTTTTTTCACGTCGTTTTTCATGTCGTTTTTTTTAACGACGTGAAAAACGATAGTGTGTATGCTTTAACGACGTGAAAAAAATGCGCATGCTCAGAATCAAGTATGAGACGGGAGCGCTCGTTCTGGTAAAACTAGCGTTCGTAATGGAGATAGCACATTCGTCATGCTGTAACGGACTGAAAAGCACTAGACTGAAAAGAGCGAATCGTCTCTCAACAAACTTTACTAATATGAAGGGTGGCGCCATTCGAACGGAACTTCCCCTTTATAGTGCCGTCGTACGTGGTGTACGTCACTGCGCTTTTCTTGAACATTTTTTAAAATGATGGTGTGTACGCAAGACAGGCTTGAGAGGAAACAAGAAAAAAAATGACAAGAAAAACGTCAGTTTTAAAAATGACATTAAAAATGATCGTGTGTATGGGGCATAAGGGTTCAAAAACGTTTTCAATCAGTTACTGATGTGCAGCCATTTTATGAAAACATCTGGACATCTCCACATTTGTAAATCCACCATGAGTGGGTTTCTAAAAAAAAAAAAAAAAAAAAACTTTAAATAATCACTTTTCAAAAATTGGTGGCAACGTCAAAGTCAGTTGACTAAGAGGGAATATATTCTTAAACGTGACCTAATTAATCAAGATTTTTTTTCTGTTTCTATATAAGGAAAAAAATGATGCTTTCAACTGTTTCAAAAAGAGAACATTATCAGACTATCTCTTAAAAGATTAGGCACAGAGAAATAAAACACTATGGCATGGGTTTTCAAAGCACCTTCTCTTTCCATCTGCTTTCACATCTCTTCAAAAACCCACTGAACTTGCTTTTAGAAAAGCGCACAATGATTTTGTTACTCATCTTATGCTTTTAGGGGAAAATACATATTCTAATGCAAAATTCTTGCGGTGTTTGTTCTTTCCATCTTTTTTAGTACACTTTTTTCCCCAAGTAAAATTAAAGAGACCCTACCAGTATACTGTAGAAATATGGAAACTCCCACTGTAGATATTTTTTTTGAGCCGAATCTTGGTCTGGTGCTGTGGCCAAGAGCAGCAGTGCTGCTCTCTGTCTCTCCCTCCTCACAGGGTAGATTGATAGCAACATGGGCCATTGGTTCCTACTGCCATCAGTCAAATCCAGTAAAAAGGGACCAGGGGGTGAGAAATGGGGCCGAGCCACTCTGTGTTATTGGGTGCACACAGTGTGACTTGGAAGTAATCTCACATGACTATCCCCCTAGCAAGCGGCTTTCTGGGGGAGTATTCAAATGCAGGAGGAACCAAAAGCCCAGAAGAGAAGGATTAGGGCTGCTCTGTGTAACACCATTGCACAGAGAAGGTAAGTATGAAAAAAACTAAACCTTCAATATTAATATTATTATTTAATATTAATATTTTAAAGTGTATTTTTCCTGAAAATGTAAGTTTGATAAACGGCTGAGCAAATATTGTGAGAAGTACTGTAAATAATTGCAACAGCCACAATGTTATTCTCCAAGGCCTCTGCTTTCAGAAAATATATAATGTTTGAGGATTCTAAATAGTTTTCTAGCAAAATAAATGCTAATAAATGTGATAAATGTCAAAATTGCCCAGGTACGTAAGCAGTTAAAGTTGTACATCCCGCCAAATGACGTTTATCACTTTTTGTATCAGAGAATTGTTTAAATAAACTGTTCTCTGAAAAGCAACAAGTTTTTATAAACCTCCAGATTTCCTAGCTCGGGCCTATTGATGTGTTGTTTTGCAGTACTGTATCTCACAACAGTGAGTACGCCCCTCACATTTTTGTAAATATTTTAGTATAACTTTTCATTTTAGTATAACTGCCCATTGGAAATCCGATCGTGTGTACAAGGCAATAGAATTCTTGATAAAAAAGTGTAAAGTTGCGCTAAACCTAAAATAATAAACTGACAAATAAATGTTGTGAGTATCCAAACTTATAAAAACACAAACTAAGTAGTAAGAATCATACTCTGAAAATGAATGAAACAGTGTAAACATTAAAAGTGTTCAAAAGTTGGGTTACAAAATATAAGTGTAGCGGCCTCACTCTCTCCCTCTCTTGTATCTGTTGTTCTTGTCTGTTGTCTAGGAGTACTCCGGAGGAGAGAGTGCAGGACACTACGCCCAGCTTTCACCTTAAATGTATATGAGGTTTGAGCAAAGTCTCTTTAGATTACCTTCGGGTCTGCATTCTGCATATGGAGCCTCCGCTTCTTCCGTGGAGGTGTATCTGCCAGTAATAGAGCCCCACACCATTTAAAAGTTCAACACTCCTTTATTTCTTCAATACCAGAATGAACATACTCAGTTAAACTTCCATAACAGACAGACAGGGGTGTGGATACGAGTAGGCCCAGGCACAATGAACTCTCCTATCCCTTTCTCGTGCAGATAGGCCTGGCGCACGGTCTCTGCCACAGACCGTGAAGTTGGTAGCTGCCACCTACCAGGTGAACTAGTTGGGGCCCCTGCCACAGGCCTGAGTAACGGTCTTTGCCACTGACCGGAGTAGCGGTCTCTGCCACAGACCTTAGAACATGGACCACCTTCCGTATGAATATGGCCCCTGTTTGGCGAGGACATCCATCCCGATGGTCTCCGGAGGCCCTATCCCGGTACTGGCAATCTGCTGCACCAGATCTACGGGAAGGTCACCTGCGCGGTCCCCTACGCCTGGATTCAGACACCCGATTCTGTGGGTGTCTTAGGACGATTCCTCCCGGACGGATCCCAGTGGAAGAAGCTGGGCCCCAGGCCTGAATGATGCACCCCACCCCAGACTGAGGGTGTCTGGGGTGACTCCCGAACTTCACGTGTCCAGGTCTAGGCCGCCTGGACACCGACCGCTGGACAGCAGCCCACAGGCTAAAGGTGCCTGGGACTCGGACCTCGTGGCGAAGATGTCTGCCCCTTTTATAGCCTCTCCCAGCCAGCACAGCGGGTTCCCCGCCCTGCCGCACAACAGCCGTGAGAGACCGAAAAGGGTACGGCACTCCAGTGATGGTTCAACCCTGGCCCAAAGTGACAGCACCACCTGCTGGGCCGCAGGGAACTGAACATCACTAATGTCTCCACCCGAATCAGCATACTGAAAGGTACCTATCCGCTACATAAGATTGAGTTCATAAAGTGCAAAAAATGAAATGAGTTCATAAAGTGCATGAAAAAATAGTCCAAGTGTAACTTCAATGCTGATAAAGACACCCGTGCATAAATTCAATGGCATCCAACTCTTCAAATAAGGACCCAAGCCAAGTGAATTCCACCACCGTATGACAAGAATATCTGCTTACCAGAGCACCATGGTCCCCTATGACAGAGGACCCAAGAGTGCTTGTACTGAATCCCAGCTGGATGGTGATGACACCCTGTGTCCACAGCCTCACTAGTCAGCACATTCCACAGCAGTAAGCCGGTTGGTAATGATGTAACATGAAAGGTAGACAGATGCCTTGATAGTGTAAAATCTTCCAGTAATTTATTAAAACAAGGAAATAAAAATAACACTCACAATTGGTATGTGAAAAACCAGCCTTAAGCCTGCTGCGCCCACCGGACGCAAGCAGGCAGACCCGTCCGTGTGGAGATCGAGCAGTTGAGGGTGATGATGTCAGCACGCCGCTCGTTTTTCTCATACCAATTGTGAGTGTTATTTTTATTTCCTTGTTTTAATAAATTACTGGAAGATTTTACACTATCGAGGCATCTGTCTTTCTTGCATATTACATCATTACCAACTGGCTTACTGCTGTGGAATGTGCTGACTAGTAAGGCTGTGGACACAGGGTGTCATCACCATCCAGCTGGGACTCAGTACAAGCACTCTTGGGTCCTCCGTCATAGGGGACCATGGTGCTCTGGTAAGCAGATATTCTTGTCATACGGTGGTGGAATTCACTTGGCTTGGGTCCTTATTTGAAGAGTTGGATGCCATTGGATTTATGCACGGGTGTCTTTATCAGCATTGAAGTTACACTTGGACAATTTTTTCATGCACTTTATGAACTCATTTAATTTTTTGCACTTTATGAACTCAATCTTATATTTTGTAACCCAACTTTTGAACACTTTTAATGTTTACACTGTTTCATTCATTTTCAGAGTGTGATTCTTACTACTTAGTTTGTGTTTTTCTAAGTTTGGGTACTCACGACATTTGTCAGTTTATTATTTTAGGTTTAGCGCAACTATACACTTTTTTATTTTGTTCACTGGTTTTGATGTTTGCAGAATAGTTGCTGCTGCCAATTTGAGCCCGAGGCATTTCTTGTGCACCTACCAGACTGCCACCATTGATCTTAGCGCAGTTTTTTTCCTTTTTCTTAATAGAATTCATGAATCCTGACTGTCAGATTTTCTATTACCGCTGTCACCACCACAGCCTGATTCCACTATGTTAGCTAGTGACCACCACTAATGAGCAATCTGACGGTAACATTCAACAAAAGGGCAACTGTGCTTTCTAAAATAATCCTAATATGCCAGAAATGGGTTATTATTTTGTTTCAGAAGACCATCCAATATCACTGCTTGTTTCTACAGCTGCTCTTCTCAACTGTCCCTCTACCCATCCTGTTCCCTGGCTATAAGGTACTCTTTAATTTTGCCATTTTCATTTTCAAGCCAGAAAACATTGGCTATAGTGATGATAAGGTATACTGCCATACATAAGCAACCATGTAAATTTCCAGTAACTAACATTCGAGGAAGAAAAGAAGAAAGCGCATTGGCATAACATTTATACGAAAGTATTACACTCTTAAAAAACAGCGTTGACCTTATGCAAAGTCTGTGATAGGAATCTAGGAGAACCTTCTATTGTCTGCCGACTACCACTATGCCAATCTGGTCTAATGGACAGATGAATGCTGTGGTGAGCATTCTGGTGGGGAACTATAAAGGCATTGTTACAGTCACATTCTCATAGTTGTATCTTACTCTCCTACGGTATCCTAAGTAATGAACACTTTATGGGGATTCTTTCTTTTTGTCAGCCATAAGGTTAAGCTGAAGATAGGGAAGAATTCTCTTACAGGTAAAAAAGTACTACTGGTGTGTAGAGTTCTAATATAAAAAAAACAATGTACCTGAAGCTGTAGTCAAATGAATGTAAAGCAATCAATTAAAATGTCAACCCTTATTACACTCACAAATGCACAAACAAAGGTGATTTCCCCCAAAAATTGTCTGTATCACATAAAATACAGTGATTGACAGACATTCACTGACTAACATACAGTACACTGACTGGAATGTACTAACTTACTGTAGCGGGGTATTGTTTTACCCGCAAAACTACATTTCCCAGCACGCTTTGCGGCACCCAGGGTGCCATTCCCCGCAAAGGGACTGCTGGGGTGGACTTTAAAAGGGGAGAGGCGGGGCTCGCATGCTCTCTCGGAACGCCGCCCTCCTTGCAAGAGGATCCCCTGCACTCACCTGCTGCGCGTGCTAGGCCTGAAGCTTGGGCCTCGCGTTTTTGTTCCAGAGAGCCTTCCGTTCCGCTGGGGAGTCTGTGAGGCATTCGATCCACCTGAGGTGCCATCATCTTCTGAAGGACCCGGGGACTCGATGCACCGTGGGCACTGTAGCGGAGGAACCGGACAGGAATCGGTCCGGTCTGGGTGAGAGAGCGCCAGCTCAGAACCATATAAGAATAACTTTGTGCCTATTGACTTTGCCCAGGCCCATTATTGAACACAGTTATACTTTGGAGAGACTGTTTGTGCTGAACTGAGTTTGTCAGTCTCTCCAGCTTTGCCTGGTTGGCGAATCTCTGTTATCCCCTTTTACTGGATTACAAATTGGCTTCTCCATGTGCACCACTGACAGTTGCTAGCGAAGATTCTCCCACAAACTATACCCTAAGTTATAGCCAGGCCTGACTGGGTAGTATAGGACATTGCTGGGCGCCATTTTTTGCTCACGAGGGAGGATTGCAGCAGCGGGGTTGATGTGTTTTTGCATTATTAACTGTTATACCCTTTTTAATGTGCACACCTATATTGTAGGGATCTGCATAGAATATTGTATACAAGTTTACTCTGTTATCTTTCTACCTTCAGCAAAGAGTTATAGTTAAGTAAATTTGGTGGTGAGTGTCAATTACTGTGCTGGTATACAAAGGGGGGTTGTACTGTATAATAGTGTATAGAGATAATACAATTATACCATCCTCCCCTTTCCTAACTGTGTCAAAGAGAAGTCAGAGCCGATTGCCAGGGGTTGGTAGCAGTGCATTACAGGGCCCAAATAAACAAGCAGCCCTCTTAATCTGAGGGTACCGCTACATTACATTAATGCATATGGACATACGAACATACTCCTACTGAACTTACACAACAAAGATACGCATAGACGAATGACCAAAGTAGCTTTCGGTAGAACACACAAGCTATGGCATCAAGTCTACTATAAGCATGGTACTAGAACGATGACTAACATCAAGTAGAAAAGGTTAGTGCATTTTACAGTAGGTTCTGCCTTTGAAGAGCATACATGCATGTGGTACATGGCTAAATCATCTTTTAGGCCACCATGTTCAATCTATTTTAGGACAGCCAATAAAACCAAATTTTTTTTTTTTAATCAGAGTACAATAAAATAGCTGTAAGGCCCCTTTGGCCCCTTTCACACAGGCGGACCGTTCCGGTCCGCCTGTCAGTTTTTTCGGCGGACCTGAACGGGCGCTCCATGCAAGCCTATGGAGCGACTGATGTCAGACGTATGGCGGACCTGAACGGGCGCTCCATGCAAGCCTATGGAGTGACTGATGTCAGACGTATGGCGATACGTCGCCATCCGTCCATGGCGGATCGGATCGGGTGAGATCTGATGAAAACAGACATGCTGTCCGTTTTCGTCTGATCTCTCCATAGGCGACAGCGGCGCTCGACAAGCCCCTCCCCGCTCAGTGAGCAGAGAGGGACCTGTCATCCGCCGGCGAAGTGGAGATCAATGGAGAGATCTCCCGCTGAGCTGGCGGACTCCGCTGCGACGGATCCGCCTGGTGTGAATGAAGCCTTACACACATGAGGACCATTCGTCTCATCAGTTCAGTCACTTTTTTTCAAAGAAAAAAAACGTTAGTTAGGGTCCTTTCACACGGGGCGGATCCGTGCAGATCCGCCCCGTGAAGCTCCGCTTGCTCAGCGGGGATCGCTCCGTTGATCCCCGCTGAGCCGACGGATGACTGGGCGGTCCCCGCACACTGTGCAGGGACCGCCCTGTCAGAGCGCTGCTCTCCCCTATGGGGAATCGGATGACGACGGACCGTAGAGTCCGTTGTCATCCGATCCGCTCCGCCGACGGCAGGAAAAATAGGGTTACTCTTTCGTCCATGGACCGACACAGCTTCTCTATTGACAAAGTGGGTATTATCCGTTAATTAGTAGTGACTAGGCAGAAAAACTTGTAAAAAGTGTTGCATCACACCTTCTACAGTACCGCCCAGGGGGCGGACCCTCTGGGTATACCCTCTCAGTCTGCATCTTCGCAGATCAGTTTTTTTCTGTCTAGCAAGGAGTAGGACATGGCTCCCTTCGGGCCCATTGGTCCGGGGAAAAAAGATATATATATTTTTATTTTTTTTGCTACATTTGTTGTTTCCTGCGATCTTCGATCAACTGCCGACTGGGTGACAGGCTGGATCCTCGATCCTTGTAGTCTCCCCAGTTTCGGCCATCGAGCGTGTGCCGACCCTAGCTACGCGCTGGGTTTTCCACGACATGCCCGTCGCTCCACGGGTGGCCGGTGAGCTTACGCTCCAGGGCCTGCATCGGACCGCTCAGCTTCGGCTGACCTTACGGCAGAGTCGCAGCAGCCTGGCCGGTGAGCTTACGCTCCAAGGCTTGCATCGGACCGCTCAGCTTCGGCTGACCTTACGGCCGAGTCGCAGCAGCCTGTCCGGTGAGCGTCATGCTCCAGGGCATACATATGATCGTCCCTTCTGGGTCCAATCACAGCATGCCTGGCCAACAGTCACTTTCCGTGCGCGGACGATGATCTGTTTGGAATGTCTTCCAGCAGAATACATGCAGGATAGGTAAGTAAAACTCCCCTGCCTCGGCTGGGTGATTTAGCTGGACATTCCTGGAGAGATCAAGTAAGTGGTTGTGGCCCCTTTCTTCCCTCTCTCCCTGCCTTTCCCTCCTCCCTGGGCTTCTAGCTAAAGGTTGCTGGGTGCTGGGGGTCACCTAGGGGGTCCCACTGGAGCGGGTCTGGCTGTAACTAACATTTAAAAGAAATGTCATTTTTTCTTACCTGTGTTTGTGTCCTTCCTCCTCCATGCTGTTGGCGGCCATTTTGAGGTGGTCCATGCCAAGTTTGGCCTCTTGTGACTGCCCGGCGGCCATCTTCCTGTGGTTCGGCCACACCCACTGGCCCCTATCAGCTGATCGGCGGCCATGTTTGTCCACCCTGTATGCAGATATTGCCGTTCGGCGGCCATCTTTTTGTGGGCTATGGCTGCTTGACCTCTATCTTCTGTCGGCGGCCATTTTCTTAGAGCCCACATTATCTTCCATACAGACGTTTTTGGCAACCATTTTTCGAGAGCCTCCGGCCTCTAGGGTGCATTACACTGGCGCGAAAATTCACACAGGAAGTGCTGATAAAAGAAGCAGACTGACACAGCAGGAGGTGGGACAGCATCACAGGCGCAGCATAGCAGTACCTATCCAGGGTGGTGAGTCCTCTGGGTGACCCGGCCTCTCTGCAGCACAGGAGGGTGGCCTATTGATATCTTGCCTGGAGCCCTGTGAGTGTCAGCGTGTGGTCAGCATGGCATCTGAGCCAGATGTCTTCTCCCCTGAAACACCAGATTTAGCAGCTGGTGCCCCTGAGGTGTCTATGAACGCTATGACTGCAATCCTAGAGGCGTTTGCTGCCAGGGTGGAAGCAGCACACGGGAATACAGGGGGTAGTAAACGCCCCATCCCCTGCAAGCTTCTGGGGATAATTCTGGTGCAGAACCAGGTCCAGCTACGGCTCGGGGCCCAGATTCTGACGCATCAGAGACTGCAGACCGTGACCGGACAGTGAGGATGACTCAAAGTCCAGGTCAGTACGTGAGACGGCTTTGGTATCTGACCTTATTACTGCAGTGTGGGATATGCTAAAATTGGAAAATACTGCAGAAGCAGCAGAGACTCCGGTCCACTTGGGTTTCATAGACCTGCCCGCACTGCTAAGGTGTTCCCTTGTGTGTCTTTTGATAAACTCTTATACAAGGAATGGGAGAACCCACTGAGGGTCTTTACAGCCCCAAAGAGGTTTGCGGTACGGTACCCCTTTTGAGGAGCGTTTTCTGAAGAAATGGACCTCTCCCCCCTATAGTGGACCCTCCGGTGTCCAGACTTGATAGAGCCACCACAATTCCTGTAGAAGGGGCTCCTGTTTTCAAGGACCCTGTGGATAAGAAGGCTGAAGCACTCGCTTGCTACCTATACTCAGTGGTAGGCTCGGCAGTACGCCCGGCATTGGCGGGGGCCCTAGTGTCTCACACACTTACTGAATGGGCAAGATTGCTACTCCAGGGGTTAAGGAGCGAGATGCTCCTCCTGATGAGATAACATTGGCCGACCTGTTGGTCCAGGGCCTTAG
This sequence comes from Rana muscosa, assembly GCA_029206835.1. Classification (NCBI taxonomy): domain Eukaryota; kingdom Metazoa; phylum Chordata; class Amphibia; order Anura; family Ranidae; genus Rana; species Rana muscosa. The sequence goes on along the minus strand of CM055117.1, from coordinate 626,653,103 downwards.
GTTTGTCTGCGAGTCAGACATGAATACTATTCCCCTGCTGTCTAAAACTTTGGTTTATGCAGTAGCAATACGCCGCCTGATCTGGCTAAAAGGCTGGTCTGCGGACCAGACTTCCAAGAAAGCCCTGTTGGATCTGCCTTTTAAGGGCGACAGACTTTTTGGGGCTTCTCTGGATGACATCATCAAGGATGCCACAGGAAGTAAAAGCACTTTGCTTCCCCAAATTAGCAAGGGTAAGGGGCCACGCCAAGGGCAAGGGCCCTCCTTTACTGCACGCAAGTGGTTTTTTCGTCCCCCTAGGGCGACAGGGAAAAGACCCCAGGCCGATAAAGCGCCTGCCCAAGGACAAAAGCGTCCCTGGTCCCGCATACCCAATAAGCCTGCGGACAAATTTGCGTCCACATGAAGGTCCACCCCCACCCAGCTCTCGGGTGGGGAGACGTCTTCGCAAATTCGCGACTCAGTGGACAGCACTAATCTCCGACAGGTGGGTTTGCAAAGTAATCTCCTCAGGCTACAAGATAGAGTTTCTCTCTTGTCCACCGGACAGATTCAACACCTCCAATCTCCAGCTACTACCGACCCGCCGGGAGGCCCTGTATGGGGCGGTCCAGGGTCTACTGGAACGCGGGGTAGTTATTCCAGTTCCAGAACTGGAATGGGGTTTTTACTCAAATCTGTTCATTGTGCCGAAGAAGGAGGGGGTTCGTCCAAGCTTGGATCTCAGAGCCCTCAATTGCTTTGTGAAGGTACAAAGTTTTCGGATGGAGTCGGTTCGATCTGTAGTCACGGCTCTCCATCCGGGGGACTTTCTGGCCTCCTTGGACATCAAGGACGCATACCTGCATGTCCCCATATACTCCAGACACCAGAGGTTTCTGCGATTTGCTATCGGGAAGGACCACTACCAGTTTGTGGCCCTCCCGTTGGGCCTTGCCTCAGCACCCAGGACGTTCACCAAGGTGCTCGCTCCGATTCTGGCACTTCTAAGACAGCGGGGTATCGCTATCACAGGCTACTTAGATGACCTTCTGCTGAAGGCCCCTTCAAGCTCAGAATTAGAGGTAAGCGTGTCCTTAACCTGTCAGACTCTTCGAGACTGTGGTTGGATACTAAACACGCAAAAGTCAGTATTGGTGCCCACTTAACGCCTAGGGTACCTGGGGTTGATTCTGGATTCTTCAGAGGCAAAGGTATTCCTCCCTGTGGAGAAGTTGCAGACCCTCCGGGCTGCAGTACGGCAGCTGACTTCCAGGAATTGTTCGTCACTCCGTTTTTTGCATGCGAGTGTTGGGCCTCAGGGTAGCCTCCTTCGAGGCGGTTCCATATGCTCAATACCACACTCGAGTGTTACAGAAGGAAGTTCTGTCCAGATGGAACAGATGTCCATCATCTCTGGATTATCAAATCCGAGTGAGCCACATAGTCAGGAGATCCCTGGTATGGTGGCTGACAGCACCGGCTCTAATGGCCGGGAAGTCATTTCTTCCGGTTTACTGGATAGTGATCACGACGGACGCCAGCCTTACAGGTTGGGGGGGAGTCTGGGGTGTTCAGTCGGCGCAAGGTCGCTGGACCCCAGAGGAAGCCCTCCTGCCGATCAATGTCCTGGTAATCCGGGCGATCAGGCTGTGCCTCTTCAAATGGTCTCAGAGGCTGCAAGGGCGTCCAGTCAGGATCCAGTCAGACAACGCCACAGCAGTGGCATATGTCAATCATCAAGGAGGAACAAGAAGCTCAGCTGCAACATCGGAGATCGCTCGCATCCTGAAGTGGGCAGAGAGGAGCGTACCGGCACTGTCGGCCGTGTACATTCCGGGTGTGGAAAACTGGCAGGCGGACTACCTGAGCCGCCAGATGCTGGACCAGGGAGAAGGGTCCTTACACCCGGAGGTGTTCCAACTCCTCTGCCAAAGATGGGGCACACCAGACGTAGATCTTCTGGCTTCCCGACTCAATCGGAAGGTATTGAGATTTGTGGCCCGGTCAAGAGACCCATGGGCAGACGCAACGGACGCGTTGGTAACATCGTGGGGTCAGTATCGGCTAATCTATGCCTTCCCTCCCTTAAGGCTTCTTCCTCTTCTGCTCCGCAGAGTGGAGGCAGAGGGAATTCCAATGATCCTAATCGCTCCAGATTGGCCTCAGCGTCCTTGGTACGCCGATCTAGTACGTCTGGTAGCAGACGTCCCCTGGCGCCTACCACTACGGAAGGACCTGCTATCGCAAGGTCCCATATTCCATCCTGCTTTACAGTCATTGGCTTTAACGGCATGGCTGTTGAGAACCAGGTACTGAGAGACCGGGGCCTGTCAGACTCAGTAATCTCTACTATGAGAAGTGCTCGAAAGCCGTCCTCTAGGAAGGTCTATCACCGCACTTGGAGGGCCTACATCTCCATGTGTGAGGAAATGAAATGGCATCCGCGTACCTATTTGGTTTCCAGAATCCTGCTGTTTTTTACAGCATGGGGTGGACCAAGGGCTTGCCCTAAGTACGATTTAAGGGACAGATATCTGCCCTGGCTGTCTTTTTTCAGCGACCCCTGGCGACTCACTCTCTCGTGAGTACATTTGTGCAGGGGGTCCGACATGTGGCCCCTCTGGTCCGTCCCCCGTTACCTCCGTGGGACTTGAACCTGGTCCTCTCGGTGCTTCAGAAGGCACCGTTTGAGAATATTAGAGATATTCCCCTGTTGACACTTTCTCAGAAAGTGGTCTTTTTGGTGGCTGTTACGTCAGTTAGACGAGTCTCTGAGCTGGCAGCCTTGTCCTGCAAGGCTCCCTATTTGATTTTCCACAAGGATAAGGTGGTGCTGCGGCCGCAGCCTTCCTTTCTTCCGAAAGTCGTTTCGGCTTTTCATCTCAATGAAGACATTGTACTTCCATCCTTGTGTCCTCAGCCGTCGAATTCTAAGGAGTCGGCGTTGCATTCCTTGGACGTTGTCCGAGCTTTGAGAGTATACCTATCTGCTACTTCCCTGTTCCGGAAGTCAGACTCACTGTTTGTTTCGGTGGCTGGTCCCAAGAAGGGCCAAGCAGTCTCATCGGCCACCATCTCTAGGTGGATCCGACAGATAGTAATCCAGGCTTACGCCTTAAAGGGTCAGGCGCCCCTCTTTCCTGTCACGGCGCATTCGACCAGGGCAATAGGTGCCTCTTGGGCTTTCCGACATCAAGCGTCTGTTTCCCAATTATGTAAAGCGGCGACTTGGTCGTCCGCACACACTTTCACAAAATTCTACAAAATTGATGTAGGTGCATCTTCGGATGCCTCTTTCGGCCGCAAGGTTTTGCAAGCGGCTGTTTAGAGTTGCAACTCCTCCGTTGGAGGAGTGCTGTTTTGTGTTTGGGGTGAAGTTTATTTTTATGCTGTTACCACCCCTCGTTTTTTCTCTGACACTGCTTTGGGACGTCCCACTTTGTCAATAGAGAAGCTGTGTCGGTCCATGGACGAAAGAGTAAATAGGATTTTTTACTCACCGTAAAATCCTTTTCTCTGAGTCCATGGACCGACACAGCACCCACCCCTCCTTTTAAGTTTGTACTGCTTTTTGACGAACTGATCTGCGAAGATGCAGACTGAGAGGGTATACCCAGAGGGTCCGCCCCCTGGGCGGTACTGTAGAAGGTGTGATGCAACACTTTTTACAAGTTTTTCTGCCTAGTCACTCCTAATTAACGGATAATACCCACTTTGTCAATAGAGAAGCTGTGTCGGTCCATTGACTCAGAGAAAAGGATTTTACGGTGAGTAAAAAATCCTATTTTTCCTCCGTCACACTTTGGCGGAGCGGATGTCAGCGGACATGTCACCGCTGACATCCGTGCCTCCATAGGGGTACATGGAGGATCCGTTTCAGGTCCGCCTAAAAAACTGACAGGCGGACCTGAACGGACCTCCGTGTGAAAGGGGCCTTACATCAGTTTGTCATCAGTTTTTCATCCATTTTTCTTTAGTTTTTACATCAGTTTTTTTACATCTGCCAGCTAGAGTCCTAAACCACTTGAGTCCCAGAGTCATTATTTCATGCAAAAACAAACCGTTTGTCCGTTTTACATCTGTTTATCGTCTGTTTTTGCCTGATCCGTTTTTTTTAACAGAAGAAAAATAGGGTGTTGATCTGTTCCAAAAAAACGGATGTTGACGGAAGCGGATGTAAATGGACGATCATCCATTTACATCCATTTTTCCATTGATATGCATTGATGTCTGTTTTTCATCTGTCAACGGATGGATGAAAAACGAACAAACGGTCCGCATGTGTGAAAGGGGCCTTAGGCATAAACACAAATGTAAACAAAATGGGTTTTTTGGTTTTGTAGAAAACCCAGTACTATCTGCTCTATGGAAATACCCAGTGTTAAATTGACTAAGCTACATGGTCCTGTCTCTGTTAGGGGAAATAAAAGTGGCATGTCTCTTTTGTGTGACTCACTCTTCAGACTGTGTAATCTGATCTCTCTCCATCTCCCTCTTGGGTCTTTTTGATAGCACAGATATAGACTGAGCTAGATACTGCTGTTTGGAGGTCACAACCTGATGACTGCAAATACTACATATGAAATATTAATGTGTAACATTTCAGAAAGTGTTTCATACTTTCATATTGTGCATTAAAGGCAGAGAATCTGGTGCCCCATTGAAACATTTCTTAAAAACCTACATAGAGGCTTTGGGACCTTGCATCAAACAAAATCAGCCATTTTCATAATTTCTCTGCTCATTTCTAGCACAAAATGAGAAATAAATATTTCAAAAGACATCCCACTGATTAAATGGTTTAGCTGTAGATCAGCATTAGAAGACCAAATGCATTTAAAATCTTCAGCTACATATCACCAAGAGAGATATTACTGTAATTTTCCACACATATCTGAAAGCTTATTTTAATTGCAGATAAACAGAATTAAAAATAAATACGTGTTCCTGTAGCAATTTAATGTAATGTAAGTGGCGAAAAAAAAACATAAATTCATAAAAAGCAGCAAGCCTTCGCATGCAACTGTACTGATTTAAAGCGGAGCTCCACCCGGGATTTTTTTTTTTTTTTTTTTAAAGTCAGCAGCTACTAACACTGTAGCTGCTGACTTTTAATAAGGACACTTACCTGTCCTACTCTAACGTGCTGATGGCCCCCCCGATGCCGATCCCTCGACCAGTCCCGCACCGCCATCCACACTAAGGGATACAGACAGTGAAGCCTTACGGCTTCACTGCCCGTTTCCTACTGCGCATGCGCGAGTCTCACACCGACTTGTGAATGGGCGGCTGCTCTCTGGGATTACACACAATTCCCAGAAAGCAGCGCGCCCCATTCACTAGAAGAGGATGGGGAAGAAAACAGACCGCGGTTACAGAAGAGGCAGATTACGGACTTCCGCATAGCAACAAGTATTTCGGGTGAGTATAAAATTTAAAAAAAAAACAATTTTTTTTAAGATTTTTTTTTAAGATTTTTCGTGTAAAAAAAAATTCTGGGTGAAACTCCACTTTAAGTAATTTTTGTGCCTGCTTTCTGAGTTTTTGTTTGAATTATGACACTCAAGAGATTTAAAAAATATAATGACTGCTTCAGTTCTGGGTGGAGTGGGGAAGGATTTGAGTCCTATTTGAAGCAGCAGGGAGATCTCCAAGGCACAGCAGGTTGTTCTTCCATATCATCTGCTGAAGTTTTGACAGACCTAGCTTGTTGTCATGCTTAGCAACAAGAACACATTGTATAGTTGGATTCTCCATGTATTTTCCTATCCATAATTCAGACAGGAGGTTACATTAGCAGTGGGGTCTACACTAATATCTTGTGTGTGTGTGTGTGTGTGTTGTAAGGTTGGGGACCATTAGCTCTCGTAGTAGATGCGTTTTTCAGTGATTCAAGCCAGTCAGGAACTCTATTTAAGGGCATGGTAGCCCACTTTTATTTAAAAGCACAAAAGTTCACAAATACATCAGTAGCCCTCACCGGAGGGTTCCACCATTACTGTATCTTGCATACTCAACCGTTTACCTCCTGGCTTTCATTCTAGCGATCCGGCTGTCTCAGACCTTTAGCCTAAGCCTAAAGTGTGCTCCTCAGAACAAACAGTTTCCTAGAGATAAGCTCACTCCTCGCTTACTCCTGGTCAGCACCTTCTTGCTTTCTTCAGCAATGACGTCTGCCTCCTGCAGACATGCATACTCTGGCTGCACCCATGCAGCATAGATAGCCTCTGACTCCTCAGAGGGATGGAAGTCCACCTGACTCCCATGCACACAGACTTCCTGTCTGTTGGGTGGGGCCCTGATCCATAGTCATGTCAGAACTAAATAGCCCAAGACACAGCTGTTCAATCAGCATGTCTTTCTCTACCAAATCTGGCGTAAACCAACACTCTTTAAGGACACAGGGTCACAGTGTGTGTATGTGTGTATATATATATATATATATATATATATATATATATATATATATATATGTGTGTGTGTGTATATAATAGAGGAAAGCTTGGATCGGCAGTATATTGTACTTCTGAATGGCTGATGTATTAGAAAGTATATGTGTGTAGTGCTTCCCCCATAGGAGCCGCTGGTTAGACTGGCTCCTCTGTTCCTTACTAGGGATGAGCTTCGTGTTCGAGTCGAACATACGTTCGACTCGAACATTGGCTGTTCGATCGTTCGACGAAGATCGAACGATTTGGGCCGTTCGCGCCAAATTCGAGTGACGCGAACGGCCCACAATGCACTACGCCATCGCAGTGTCATCCAGGCGCTGTGATTGGCCAAGCATGCACTGTGACCCCGCATGCTTGGCCAATCACAGCGCCGGCAGCGAGGAGAGCAATGATTGGCCACAGGCAGGATGCCTGTGGCCAATTATTGCTGAGGGTGTTTAGTACACGCCCCACACTATAAAAGGCCGCCAGCACGGCGGCCTAGTGTAGTGTGTTCCGGAGCAGGGATAGAGTAGCATAGGCAGGGACAGTGACTGTTATTTCTTTCTTGCTTAACCTGGATTCCTTTAGTTTAGGGAAAGAGAAGGATAGGTAGGGAGAGTGTCAGTGTGTTTTGTGCTTCTGCTATAGTGTGCTTAAAAAAAACATTTATTCTAGGGACAGAAAACTCTAGGTAGGGACAGTGTCAGTTTCTTTCACTCTGCAAGTCCTTGTTTCCAGGGACCTGTAAGGACAGTGAGTTAATTGTCCTTGTGCTATATTGTGCTTAAAAAAAACATTTATTCTAGGGACAGAAAACTCTAGGTAGGGACAGTGTCAGTTTCTTTCACTCTGCAAGTCCTTGTTTCCAGGGACCTGTAAGGACAGTGAGTTAATTGTCCTTGTGCTATATTGTGCTTAAAAAAACATTTATTCTAGGGACAGAAAACTCTAGGTAGGGACAGTGTCAGTTTCTTTCACTCTGCAAGTCCTTGTTTCCAGGGACCTGTAAGGACAGTGAGTTAATTTTCCTTGTGCTATATTGTGATTAAAAAAAACATTTATTCTAGGGACAGAAAACTCTAGGTAGGGACAGTGTCAGTTTCTTTCACTCTGCAAGTCCTTGTTTCCAGGGACCTGTAAGGACAGTGAGTTAATTGTCCTTGTGCTATATTGTGATTAAAAAAAACATTTATTCTAGGGACAGAAAACTCTAGGTAGGGACAGTGTCAGTTTCTTTCACTCTGCAAGTCCTTGTTTCCAGGGACCTGTAAGGACAGTGAGTTAATTTTCCTTGTGCTATATTGTGATTAAAAAAAACATTTTTTCTAGGGACAGAAAACTGTAGGTAGGGAGAGTGTTTTTTTTCTTTCACTCTGCAAGTCCTTGTTTCCAGGGACCTGTAAGGACAGTGAGTTAATTGTCCTTGTGCTATATTGTGCTTAAAAAAAACATTTATTCTAGGGACAGAAAACTCTAGGTAGGGACAGTGTCAGTTTCTTTCACTCTGCAAGTCCTTGTTTCCAGGGACCTGTAAGGACAGTGAGTTAATTTTCCTTGTGCTATATTGTGATTAAAAAAAACATTTATTCTAGGGACAGAAAACTCTAGGTAGGGACAGTGTCAGTTTCTTTCACTCTGCAAGTCCTTGTTTCCAGGGACCTGTAAGGACAGTGAGTTAATTTTCCTTGTGCTATATTGTGATTAAAAAAAACATTTATTCTAGGGACAGAAAACTCTAGGTAGGGACAGTGTCAGTTTATTTCACTCTGCAAGTCCTTGTTTCCAGGGACCTGTAAGGACAGTGAGTTAATTTTCCTTGTGCTATATTGTGATTAAAAAAAACATTTATTCTAGGGACAGAAAACTCTAGGTAGGGACAGTGTCAGTTTCTTTCACTCTGCAAGTCCTTGTTTCCAGGGACCTGTAAGGACAGTGAGTTAATTGTCCTTGTGCTATATTGTGATTAAAAAAAACATTTATTCTAGGGACAGAAAACTCTAGGTAGGGACAGTGTCAGTTTCTTTCACTCTGCAAGTCCTTGTTTCCAGGGACCTGTAAGGACAGTGAGTTAATTTTCCTTGTGCTATATTGTGATTAAAAAAAACATTTTTTCTAGGGACAGAAAACTGTAGGTAGGGAGAGTGTTTTTTTTCTTTCACTCTGCAAGTCCTTGTTTCCAGGGACCTGTAAGGACAGTGAGTTAATTGTCCTTGTGCTATATTGTGCTTAAAAAAAACATTTATTCTAGGGACAGAAAACTCTAGGTAGGGACAGTGTCAGTTTCTTTCACTCTGCAAGTCCTTGTTTCCAGGGACCTGTAAGGACAGTGAGTTAATTTTCCTTGTGCTATATTGTGATTAAAAAAAACATTTATTCTAGGGACAGAAAACTCTAGGTAGGGACAGTGTCAGTTTCTTTCACTCTGCAAGTCCTTGTTTCCAGGGACCTGTAAGGACAGTGAGTTAATTGTCCTTGTGCTATATTGTGATTAAAAAAAACATTTATTCTAGGGACAGAAAACTCTAGGTAGGGACAGTGTCAGTTTCTTTCACTCTGCAAGTCCTTGTTTCCAGGGACCTGTAAGGACAGTGAGTTAATTTTCCTTGTGCTATATTGTGATTAAAAAAAACATTTTTTCTAGGGACAGAAAACTGTAGGTAGGGAGAGTGTTTTTTTTCTTTCACTCTGCAAGTCCTTGTTTCCAGGGACCTGTAAGGACAGTGAGTTAATTGTCCTTGTGCTATATTGTGCTTAAAAAAAACATTTATTCTAGGGACAGAAAACTCTAGGTAGGGACAGTGTCAGTTTCTTTCACTCTGCAAGTCCTTGTTTCCAGGGACCTGTAAGGACAGTGAGTTAATTTTCCTTGTGCTATATTGTGATTAAAAAAAACATTTATTCTAGGGACAGAAAACTCTAGGTAGGGACAGTGTCAGTTTCTTTCACTCTGCAAGTCCTTGTTTCCAGGGACCTGTAAGGACAGTGAGTTAATTTTCCTTGTGCTATATTGTGATTAAAAAAAACATTTATTCTAGGGACAGAAAACTCTAGGTAGGGACAGTGTCAGTTTATTTCACTCTGCAAGTCCTTGTTTCCAGGGACCTGTAAGGACAGTGAGTTAATTTTCCTTGTGCTATATTGTGATTAAAAAAAACATTTATTCTAGGGACAGAAAACTCTAGGTAGGGACAGTGTCAGTTTCTTTCACTCTGCAAGTCCTTGTTTCCAGGGACCTGTAAGGACAGTGAGTTAATTTTCCTTGTGCTATATTGTGATTAAAAAAAACATTTATTCTAGGGACAGAAAACTCTAGGTAGGGACAGTGTCAGTTTCTTTCACTCTGCAAGTCCTTGTTTCCAGGGACCTGTAAGGACAGTGAGTTAATTTTCCTTGTGCTATATTGTGATTAAAAAAAACATTTTTTCTAGGGACAGAAAACTGTAGGTAGGGAGAGTGTTTTTTTTCTTTCACTCTGCAAGTCCTTGTTTCCAGGGACCTGTAAGGACAGTGAGTTAATTGTCCTTGTGCTATATTGTGCTTAAAAAAAACATTTATTCTAGGGACAGAAAACTCTAGGTAGGGACAGTGTCAGTTTCTTTCACTCTGCAAGTCCTTGTTTCCAGGGACCTGTAAGGACAGTGAGTTAATTTTCCTTGTGCTATATTGTGATTAAAAAAAACATTTATTCTAGGGACAGAAAACTCTAGGTAGGGACAGTGTCAGTTTCTTTCACTCTGCAAGTCCTTGTTTCCAGGGACCTGTAAGGACAGTGAGTTAATTTTCCTTGTGCTATATTGTGATTAAAAAAAACATTTATTCTAGGGACAGAAAACTCTAGGTAGGGACAGTGTCAGTTTCTTTCACTCTGCAAGTCCTTGTTTCCAGGGACCTGTAAGGACAGTGAGTTAATTTTCCTTGTGCTATATTGTGATTAAAAAAAACATTTTTTCTAGGGACAGAAAACTGTAGGTAGGGAGAGTGTTTTTTTTCTTTCACTCTGCAAGTCCTTGTTTCCAGGGACCTGTAAGGACAGTGAGTTAATTTTCCTTGTGCTATATTGTGATTAAAAAAAACATTTTTTCTAGGGACAGAAAACTGTAGGTAGGGAGAGTGTTTTTTTTCTTTCACTCTGCAAGTCCTTGTTTCCAGGGACCTGTAAGGACAGTGAGTTAATTGTCCTTGTGCTATATTGTGCTTAAAAAAAACATTTTTTCTAGGGACAGAAAACTGTAGGTAGGGAGAGTGTTTTTTTTTTTCACTCTGCAAGTCCTTGTTTCCAGGGACCTGTAAGGACAGTGAGTTAATTTTCCTTGTGCTATATTGTGATTAAAAAAAACATTTATTCTAGGGACAGAAAACTCTAGGTAGGGACAGTGTCAGTTTCTTTCACTCTGCAAGTCCTTGTTTCCAGGGACCTGTAAGGACAGTGAGTTAATTTTCCTTGTGCTATATTGTGATTAAAAAAAACATTTATTCTAGGGACAGAAAACTCTAGGTAGGGACAGTGTCAGTTTCTTTCACTCTGCAAGTCCTTGTTTCCAGGGACCTGTAAGGACAGTGAGTTAATTTTCCTTGTGCTATATTGTGATTAAAAAAAACATTTTTTCTAGGGACAGAAAACTGTAGGTAGGGAGAGTGTTTTTTTTCTTTCACTCTGCAAGTCCTTGTTTCCAGGGACCTGTAAGGACAGTGAGTTAATTTTCCTTGTGCTATATTGTGCTTAAAAAAAACATTTATTCTAGGGACAGAAAACTCTAGGTAGGGACAGTGTCAGTTTCTTTCACTCTGCAAGTCCTTGTTTCCAGGGACCTGGAGAGACATTGAGCGAATTGTCCTTGTGCTATATTGTGATTAAAAAAAACATTTATTCTAGGGACAGAAAACTCTAGGTAGGGACAGTGTCAGTTTCTTTCACTGTGAAAGTCCTTGTTTCAAGGGACAGAGAAGGACACCTGAAGGTAGCCCTTATTGCTTTTTTCCCATCTCCCTGCAGGCCATCTATTAGAATGTCTGGAAGGCAAACAAGGAGAGGCAGACAGTCAGGAGGCAATAAAAGAGGGCAAGCAGGCTCTGTGTCTGGGGGCAACAGTGCTGGTCGTGGACGCGGTGCATTGTCATCAGCACATGGCCATGGGACACGCTTGTCCTTCTTTTCGGCAGCTGGACATGTTGAGCCACATCATGCCGAAGACTTGGTAGAGTGGATGACCAAGCCCTCCTCCTCCTCCTCATCCTCTCTCACCCAGGCTCAGGGTACTGGAAAAGCAGCTGCCAAAGCGTCGTCTTCCCTGGTATCAATGTCAGACAAATCATCAGTCACTCCTTCCCTAGACCCACCATGTCCTCCTCCTGAGGAGTCCCCCGAACTGTTTCAGCACAGTGTTGGGTACATGCTCCAGGAGGATGCCCAGCGTTTCGAAGGGTCTGATGATGAAACCCAGCTAGAGGAAGGCAGTAGCGTGAGAGCAGACAGAGGGGATGCTCAAGAAGGACACCAATCTGGCAGTCATGTTCCAGCAGCTGCAGCATACTGCCAGATTGGCTCCAGTGATGAGGAGGGAGGGGATGATGAGGTCAATGACTCCACGTGGGTGCCTAATAGGAGAGAGGAGGAGGAGGAGGATGAGGAGGAGGCACATCTCCAACGAGGCAGGATGCCCTTTGGTGGCCAGCGTAAGGGCAGTACACCGACGGAATCACACCGCAGAGCTCCGCCTGTGCAGGGCGCTGCCTCTGCCCGTCATTCAAAAAGTTCTTTGGTGTGGGCCTTTTTTGAGGCTAGTGCATCAGATCGCACAGCTGCTGTTTGCAACATATGTCTCAAGCGTATATCGCGTGGCCAAAACATCAGCCGCTTGGGTACCACATGCCTGACCAGACATATGTTGACCTGCCATGCAGCTCGTTGGCAAGCCTACCTCAAAGACCCACACCAAAGAACAAAGCGGACCTCTCCTTGCACCGCATCAGCTGGGATCTCCAACCCCACTATAACTTCAGTCCTCTCTGAAACATGCACTGAGAGGAATGAAGGTGTAGAATTAGGTGTGTCACAGCCAAGTACTTGCGCCCACTCTGCTAGCAGTACACCGACGTCCGATTCTAGCAGGCAAATTTCCCTGCCCCAGCTGCTGGACCGTCGAAAGAAGTTCACTCCCAGCCATCCACATGCCCAGCGGTTGAATGCTAGCTTGGCTAAATTGCTAGCGCTTCAACTGCTGCCTTTTCAGTTGGTAGACTCGGCCCCCTTCCGTGAGTTTGTGCAATGTGCGGTTCCTCAGTGGCAGGTTCCCAAACGCCACTTTTTCTCACGGAAGGCTATTCCGGCTCTCTACCGGCATGTGGAAGGCAATGTCTTGGCCTCGCTGGACAGGGCGGTCAGCGGTAAGGTGCATATTACCGCTGACTCATGGTCCAGCAGGCATGGACAGGGACGTTACCTTTCTTTCACGGCCCATTGGGTCACTCTTTTGGCAGCTGGGAAGGATTCAGGACAAGGTGCAGTAGTGTTGGAGGTTGTCCCACCGCCACGCCTCCAAAATGCTACTACTGGTTGTGACACACCTCTCTCCTCCACCCCCTCCTCTTCTTCTTCCTCCATGGCCTCTTCCTGTGGTTTGTCCTATGAACCAGCGGTGCTCCGTAGCCGTTCACGGGGCTACGCAAGTACGCAGGCAAAAAGATGCCATGCCGTGCTTGCGCTGGTGTGTTTGGGGGACAGAAGCCACACTGGGGCAGAGGTCCTGTCTGCTCTGCAGGGCCAGGCCGAGAGGTGGTTGACGCCACGCCAGCTTAAGCCAGGAATGGTGGTTTGCGACAATGGCACCAACCTCCTCTCCGCCCTCCGACAGGGACAACTGACCCATGTGCCCTGTGTGGCTCACGTCCTTAACCTGGTGGTGCAGCGCTTCTTGGGCAGGTACCCGGGCTTACAGGATGTCCTGAGGCAGGCCAGGAAAGTCTGTGTGCATTTCCGCAGATCTTATAATGCCAGTGCTCGCCTGGCTGAGCTGCAAAAGGAGTTGAACCTGCCCAAGAACCGCCTTATATGTGACATGCCCACCAGGTGGAACTCAACGTTGGCCATGCTGCAGCGGCTGCACACGCAGCAGAGGGCCATCAATGAGTACCTGTGCGACTACGGCACCAGGACAGGGTCAGGGGAGCTTGGTTTTTTTTCTCCACGCCAGTGGGGCATGATCAGGGATGCATGCACTGTCCTGGCACCATTTGAGGAGGCCACGAGGATGGTGAGCAGTGACAGTGCATGCATCAGTGACACTGTACCTCTTGTCCACCTGTTGGAGCACACGCTGCGTGGAATAATGGACAGGGCACTTGAGGCAGAACAGAGGCAGGAAGAGGAGGACTTCCTTGCCTCTCAAGGCCCCCTTTACCCAGACAGTGTTCCTTCTGTCCCACCCATCGCACAGGAAGAGGAGGAGGAGGAGGAGGAGGAGGAGGAGGAGGAGGATTGTGTCAGCATGGAGGTGGAGGCTGGCACTCAGCATCATCAGCAGCAGTCTTTTAGGGATGATTTACAGTCCCAAGAAACCAGTGGACTTGTACGTGGCTGGGAGGAGGTGGCTGCGGATCATGTCGTCCTTAGTGACCCAGAGGACTCCGGAGCGAATGCCTCAGCAAACCTACGCTGCATGGCCTCCCTGATCCTGCAAAGTCTGCGGAAGGATCCTCGTATTCTTCGGATCAAGGAGAGGGACCATTACTGGCTGGCCACTCTCCTTGATCCACGGTACAAGGGTAAGGTTGCGGACCTTATGTTACCGTCGCAGAGGGAGCAGAGGATGAGACAACTCCGGGAGGCCTTGCAGAAAGGTCTGTGCAACGCGTTCCCAGAGACTGGGAGGTTGCAAACTCCTGGTCCTGGACAACGAGTTGCTGAGGCTTCGGCCAGTCAAAGAAGGAGCGGTGGGGAAGGTGGCCGTCTGACCGATGCGTTCAGACAATTCTTTAGTCCGCAGCCCCAAAGTATGATCGGTTCCAGCAACCATCGCCAGCGTCTGATAAACATGGTGCAGGAATATCTAGGGGCAAGGTCAGACTTGGACACCTTCCCCACCGAAAATCCTCTGGCTTACTGGGTCTTGAGGATGGATCACTGGCCAGAGCTTGCACAGTATGCAATTGAGCTACTGGCCTGTCCTGCATCCAGCGTTCTTTCGGAACGCACATTCAGTGCTGCTGGAGGATTTGTCACGGATCACAGGGTGCGCCTGTCCACCGACTCGGTTGATCGACTGACTTTCATCAAGATGAACCAGTCTTGGATCACCACCAGCTACCACACACCTGATGCTGATATAACAGACTAATTGATTTTAAAATGTCACATCCCTTCAAGACTGATGCTGATGCTGAGTGCCTGTGCTGTTATGTTGACTGGCTATCCTCCTCCTCCGAGTCCTCAATGATACGATTGATGATGATAGCTTGGAAGATCATTTTTGTTTATGGGTGCCGCCACCAGTGCCTAACGCCCAATTTTTCAGCCCCTGTTTAACAGTGGCGTGTAATTACAATTTTTGAAGCAATACTTTGCAACAGGGCTCATTGCTGTGCTCCAAGTACAGTATCTGTGAGGAGTTGCAGTGTTGTGCCACCAGTGCCTAAGGCCCAATTTTTCAGCCCCTGTTTAACAGGGGCGTGTCATTACAATTTTTGAAGCAATACTTTGCAACAGGGCTCATTGCTGTGCTCCAAGTACAGTATCTGTGAAGGGTTGCAGTGTTGTGCCACCAGTGCCTAAGGCCCAATTTTTCAGCCCCTGTTCAACAGGGGCATGTAATTACAATTCTTGATCTAATAATTCACAGCAGGGCCCATTGCTGCACCCACCAAGAGTAACTGTCAGGGCTTACAGTGTTGTGGCACCAGCACCACCATCAAAGGCCCAATTTTTACTACCACTGTTCAACAATTATATGTAATTAAAATTCCTGATATAATAGTTGACAGCAGGGCGTTCCAGCACCAACCAAGAGTAACTGTGAGTGCTTACAGTGTTGTGCCAACACCAACAACTAAGGGGCCTATTTCTGCAGAGTATATACGGCAGGTCCCTACTTTCAAACATCCAACTTACAAACGACTCCTACTTGCAAACGCAAGAAGACAACAGGAAGTGAGAGGAAATCTACCACTAGGAAGGAAAATTCTCTCCTGTAAGAATAAATATGGGAGAAAGGTGTCTCCTCTGTACTGATGCTTTATCAGCAATCCTTGTTTCAAGAAAAACACCACATTTCAAAAACAGTTGTCATTAGGACGGAAAGTGAGGTGAAATGTTCTGAACAGGGGCACAGACAGCAAAACAAATGTTACAGGGGTGATAACCCTTACCTATGTTTTCCAAAAAGTTTAAAAATAGATTTTTGGGCTGGAGCTACACTTCAACAATGTACCTGTTCAAAATTACAAACAGATTCTACATAAGAACAAACCTACAGTCCCTGTCTTGTATGCACCGCCTGTATACGGCTGTTCAGAGTATATAGGGCCTTTTTTATTTTATGTGCGGGGTTCCCCTTAATATCCATACAAGACCCAAAGGGGCTGGTAATGGGCTGGGGTAGGGGGGGGTCATGGGGTAGCTATGCCATTTTTCTTAAAGATTTTCATCCATATTACCGGGACCAGACATTACATTAAAGCCGCAAGCAGTTTTAAATGGCTTTTTTTTCCTTTAGAAGTGTCATTTTGTGCAGGGACAGTTCTAAACACGGGAAACACGTGGCACTTCACAGGCATACTTTAGACACCCCCCAGGTACGATATTTAAAGGAATATTTGACTTTTTTTTTTTCACTTTATGCATCATTAAAATGACTGCTCCCGGAAAACGACCGTTTTTAAAACTTATTTTTGCATTGATACATGTCCCCTGGTGCAGAACCCGGGTTCCCAAACCCTTTTTAGGACAATAACATGCATAATAGTTGTTATAATTAGCACTTTAGAATTCGAACGTTCGCATCCATTGTATTTAATAGGGTTCTAATGTTCGTTCGAACTTTCGGTCCGTTCGCGGGTTCTGGTGCGAACCGAACCCGGGGGTGTTCGGCTCATCACTATTCCTTACTTTGACCTCCTCTAGAACTTCAGCCCCTCGGACACACTAGGTTAAATGCAAAAGCATGCAATATCACAGAAAATTACTGAAGACAATACCTGATACCTAGTAGTTGTACTATATCAAGCAACAGGCACTAAACAAGTTAGTAAAGGCAAGTCTTGCAATGTATTGTCACACAATATGGATATTAACAAGAGCAGACAAAAATGGATTGGCAATAGTAAGGACACAATTTGACATAAATGAAATCAGTAACAAGCACTAGGCTTTATATGGCGCCAGATCAGCACACACGGTAACAAGGTCACAGGAGGGCAGCAGTGAACAGTAGTGTAGCTTAATTAAGTGCGTCCAGTAGACTATACTGCCAAGGTGCATTGCCTGTGACTTTGCTAGGCCTAGGCTCACTGGGCAAAGGTACCCACTAAATGAATAATGGACAAAGGCTAGTAGGATGGCTTTGTGGAGGAGGACAGTTGCTCTTCTGCTGGTTAAAGCTGGGGCCCTTTAAGAAGTGTTGGTGCACTTACCAACAGTCTTGGTAAACCAGCATGCAGTATAGGTAGGTATTGGTGCATGAAAGACAAAACCAGAGGAAATTCCCAGCTCAACTCACCAACCACTCTGCTTAGCACTAGGGATGAGCTTCGTGTTCGAGTCGAACATACGTTCGACTCGAACATCGGCTGTTCGATCGTTCGACGAAGATCGAACGATTTGGGCCGTTCGCGCCAAATTCGAGTGACGCGAACGGCCCACAATGCACTACGCCATCGCAGTGTCATCCAGGCGCTGTGATTGGCCAAGCATGCACTGTGACCCCGCATGCTTGGCCAATCACAGCGCCGGCAGCGAGGAGAGCAATGATTGGCCACAGGCAGGATGCCTGTGGCCAATTATTGCTGAGGGTGTTTAGTACACGCCCCACACTATAAAAGGCTGCCAGCACCGCGGCCTAGTGTAGTGTGTTCCGGAGCAGGGAAAGACAAGCATAGGCAGAGACAGTGACATTTATTTCTTTCTTGCTTAACCTGGATTCCTTTAGTTTAGGGAAAGAGAAGGATAGGTAGGGAGAGTGTCAGTGTGTTTTACTGTGCGAGTCCTTGTTTCTAGGGACAAAGAAGGAAAGTGAGGGGATTTCTCCTTGTGCTATAGTGTGCTTTAAAAAAACATTTTTTCTAGGGACAGAAAACTGTAGGTAGGGAGAGTGTCAGTTTCTTTCACTGTGCCAGTCCTTGTTTCTAGGGACAAAGAAGGAAAGTGAGGGGATTTCTCCTTGTGCTATAGTGTGCTTTAAAAAAACATTTTTTCTAGGGACAGAAAACTGTAGGTAGGGAGAGTGTCAGTTTCTTTCACTGTGCCAGTCCTTGTTTCTAGGGACAAGGAAGGAAAGTGAGGGGATTTCTCCTTGTGCTATAGTGTGCTTTAAAAAAACATTTTTTCTAGGGACAGAAAACTGTAGGTAGGGAGAGTGTCAGTTTCTTTCACTGTGCCAGTCCTTGTTTCTAGGGACAAAGAAGGAAAGTGAGGGGATTTCTCCTTGTGCTATAGTGTGCTTTAAAAAAACATTTTTTCTAGGGACAGAAAACTGTAGGTAGGGAGAGTGTCAGTTTCTTTCACTGTGCCAGTCCTTGTTTCTAGGGACAAAGAAGGAAAGTGAGGGGATTTCTCCTTGTGCTATAGTGTGCTTTAAAAAAACATTTTTTCTAGGGACAGAAAACTGTAGGTAGGGAGAGTGTCAGTTTCTTTCACTGTGCCAGTCCTTGTTTCTAGGGACAAAGAAGGAAAGTGAGGGGATTTCTCCTTGTGCTATAGTGTGCTTTAAAAAAAAATTTTTCTAGGGACAGAAAACTGTAGGTAGGGAGAGTGTCAGTTTCTTTCACTGTGCCAGTCCTTGTTTCTAGGGACAAAGAAGGAAAGTGAGGGGATTTCTCCTTGTGCTATAGTGTGCTTTAAAAAAACATTTTTTCTAGGGACAGAAAACTGTAGGTAGGGAGAGTGTCAGTTTCTTTCACTGTGCCAGTCCTTGTTTCTAGGGACAAAGAAGGAAAGTGAGGGGATTTCTCCTTGTGCTATAGTGTGCTTTAAAAAAACATTTTTTCTAGGGACAGAAAACTGTAGGTAGGGAGAGTGTCAGTTTCTTTCACTGTGCCAGTCCTTGTTTCTAGGGACAAAGAAGGAAAGTGAGGGGATTTCTCCTTGTGCTATAGTGTGCTTTAAAAAAACATTTTTTCTAGGGACAGAAAACTGTAGGTAGGGAGAGTGTCAGTTTCTTTCACTGTGCCAGTCCTTGTTTCTAGGGACAAAGAAGGAAAGTGAGGGGATTTCTCCTTGTGCTATAGTGTGCTTTAAAAAAACATTTTTTCTAGGGACAGAAAACTGTAGGTAGGGAGAGTGTCAGTTTCTTTCACTGTGCCAGTCCTTGTTTCTAGGGACAAAGAAGGAAAGTGAGGGGATTTCTCCTTGTGCTATAGTGTGCTTTAAAAAAACATTTTTTCTAGGGACAGAAAACTGTAGGTAGGGAGAGTGTCAGTTTCTTTCACTGTGCCAGTCCTTGTTTCTAGGGACAAAGAAGGAAAGTGAGGGGATTTCTCCTTGTGCTATAGTGTGCTTTAAAAAAACATTTTTTCTAGGGACAGAAAACTGTAGGTAGGGAGAGTGTCAGTTTCTTTCACTGTGCCAGTCCTTGTTTCTAGAGACAAAGAAGGAAAGTGAGGGGATTTCTCCTTGTGCTATAGTGTGCTTTAAAAAAACATTTTTTCTAGGGACAGAAAACTGTAGGTAGGGAGAGTGTCAGTTTCTTTCACTGTGCCAGTCCTTGTTTCTAGGGACAAGGAAGGAAAGTGAGGGGATTTCTCCTTGTGCTATAGTGTGCTTTAAAAAAACATTTTTTCTAGGGACAGAAAACTGTAGGTAGGGAGAGTGTCAGTTTCTTTCACTGTGCCAGTCCTTGTTTCTAGGGACAAAGAAGGAAAGTGAGGGGATTTCTCCTTGTGCTATAGTGTGCTTTAAAAAAACATTTTTTCTAGGGACAGAAAACTGTAGGTAGGGAGAGTGTCAGTTTCTTTCACTGTGCCAGTCCTTGTTTCTAGGGACAAAGAAGGAAAGTGAGGGGATTTCTCCTTGTGCTATAGTGTGCTTTAAAAAAACATTTTTTCTAGGGACAGAAAACTGTAGGTAGGGAGAGTGTCAGTTTCTTTCACTGTGCCAGTCCTTGTTTCTAGGGACAAAGAAGGAAAGTGAGGGGATTTCTCCTTGTGCTATAGTGTGCTTTAAAAAAACATTTTTTCTAGGGACAGAAAACTGTAGGTAGGGAGAGTGTCAGTTTCTTTCACTGTGCCAGTCCTTGTTTCTAGGGACAAAGAAGGAAAGTGAGGGGATTTCTCCTTGTGCTATAGTGTGCTTTAAAAAAACATTTTTTCTAGGGACAGAAAACTGTAGGTAGGGAGAGTGTCAGTTTCTTTCACTGTGCCAGTCCTTGTTTCTAGGGACAAAGAAGGAAAGTGAGGGGATTTCTCCTTGTGCTATAGTGTGCTTTAAAAAAACATTTTTTCTAGGGACAGAAAACTGTAGGTAGGGAGAGTGTCAGTTTCTTTCACTGTGCCAGTCCTTGTTTCTAGGGAAAAGAAGGAAAGTGAGGGGATTTCTCCTTGTGCTATAGTGTGCTTTAAAAAAACATTTTTTCTAGGGACAGAAAACTGTAGGTAGGGAGAGTGTCAGTTTCTTTCACTGTGCCAGTCCTTGTTTCTAGGGACAAAGAAGGAAAGTGAGGGGATTTCTCCTTGTGCTATAGTGTGCTTTAAAAAAACATTTTTTCTAGGGACAGAAAACTGTAGGTAGGGAGAGTGTCAGTTTCTTTCACTGTGCCAGTCCTTGTTTCTAGGGACAAAGAAGGAAAGTGAGGGGATTTCTCCTTGTGCTATAGTGTGCTTTAAAAAAACATTTTTTCTAGGGACAGAAAACTGTAGGTAGGGAGAGTGTCAGTTTCTTTCACTGTGCCAGTCCTTGTTTCTAGGGACAAAGAAGGAAAGTGAGGGGATTTCTCCTTGTGCTATAGTGTGCTTTAAAAAAACATTTTTTCTAGGGACAGAAAACTGTAGGTAGGGAGAGTGTCAGTTTCTTTCACTGTGCCAGTCCTTGTTTCTAGGGACAAAGAAGGAAAGTGAGGGGATTTCTCCTTGTGCTATAGTGTGCTTTAAAAAAACATTTTTTCTAGGGACAGAAAACTGTAGGTAGGGAGAGTGTCAGTTTCTTTCACTGTGCCAGTCCTTGTTTCTAGGGACAAAGAAGGAAAGTGAGGGGATTTCTCCTTGTGCTATAGTGTGCTTTAAAAAAACATTTTTTCTAGGGACAGAAAACTGTAGGTAGGGAGAGTGTCAGTTTCTTTCACTGTGCCAGTCCTTGTTTCTAGGGACAAAGAAGGAAAGTGAGGGGATTTCTCCTTGTGCTATAGTGTGCTTTAAAAAAACATTTTTTCTAGGGACAGAAAACTGTAGGTAGGGAGAGTGTCAGTTTCTTTCACTGTGCCAGTCCTTGTTTCTAGGGACAAAGAAGGAAAGTGAGGGGATTTCTCCTTGTGCTATAGTGTGCTTTAAAAAAACATTTTTTCTAGGGACAGAAAACTGTAGGTAGGGAGAGTGTCAGTTTCTTTCACTGTGCCAGTCCTTGTTTCTAGGGACAAAGAAGGAAAGTGAGGGGATTTCTCCTTGTGCTATAGTGTGCTTTAAAAAAACATTTTTTCTAGGGACAGAAAACTGTAGGTAGGGAGAGTGTCAGTTTCTTTCACTGTGCCAGTCCTTGTTTCTAGGGACAAAGAAGGAAAGTGAGGGGATTTCTCCTTGTGCTATAGTGTGCTTTAAAAAAACATTTTTTCTAGGGACAGAAAACTGTAGGTAGGGAGAGTGTCAGTTTCTTTCACTGTGCCAGTCCTTGTTTCTAGGGACAAAGAAGGAAAGTGAGGGGAATTCTCCTTGTGCTATAGTGTGCCAAAGCATTCCTCATCAACCATCTTTGAAATCCTTGTTTTTTGGACAGTCAGGGAAATTGTCGTTGTGCTATTCTGTGCAAAAGCAATAATCCTCAACCATATTTAGAAATCCTTAAGTAAAGGGACAGAGAAGGACACCTGAAGGTAGCCCTTATTGCTTTTTTCCCATCTCCCTGCAGGCCATCTATTAGAATGTCTGGAAGGCAAACAAGGAGAGGCAGACAGTCAGGAGGCAATAAAAGAGGGCAAGCAGGCTCTGTGTCTGGGGGCAACAGTGCTGGTCGTGGACATGGTGCATTGTCATCAGCACATGGCCATGGGACACGCTTGTCCTTCTTTTCGGCAGCTGGACATGTTGAGCCACATCATGCCGAAGACTTGGTAGAGTGGATGACCAAGCCCTCCTCCTCCTCCTCATCCTCTCTCACCCAGGCTCAGGGTACTGGCAAAGCAGCTGCCAAAGCGTCCTCTTCCCTGGTATCAATGTCAGACTCATCATCAGTCACTCCTTCCCTAGACCCACCATGTCCTCCTCCTGAGGAGTCCCCCGAACTGTTTGAGCACAGTGTTGGGTACATGCTCCAGGAGGATGCCCAGCGTTTCGAAGGGTCTGATGATGAAACCCAGCTACAGGAAGGCAGTAGCGTGAGAGCAGACAGAGGGGATGCTCAATAAGGACACCAATCTGGCAGTCATGTTCCAGCAGCTGCAGCATACTGCCAGATTGGCTCCAGTGATGAGGAGGGAGGGGATGATGAGGTCACTGACTCCACGTGGGTGCCTAATAGGAGAGAGGAGGAGGAGGAGGATGAGGAGGAGGCACATCTCCAACGAGGCAGGATGCCCTTTGGTGGCCAGCGTAAGGGCAGTACACCGACGGAATCACACCGCAGAGCTCCGCCTGTGCAGGGCGCTGCCTCTGCCCGTCATTCAAAAAGTTCCTTGGTGTGGGCCTTTTTTGAGGCTAGTGCATCAGATCGCACAGCTGCTGTTTGCAACATATGTCTCAAGCGTATATCGCGTGGCCAAAACATCAGCCGCTTGGGTACCACATGCCTGACCAGACATATGTTGACCTGCCATGCAGCTCGTTGGCAAGCCTACCTCAAAGACCCACACCAAAGAACAAAGCGGACCTCTCCTTGCACCGCATCAGCTGGGATCTCCAACCCCACTATAACTTCAGTCCTCTCTGAAACATGCACTGAGAGGAATGAAGGTGTAGAATTAGGTGTGTCACAGCCAAGTACTTGCGGCCACTCTGCTAGCAGTACACCGACGTCCGATTCTAGCAGGCAAATTTCCCTGCCCCAGCTGCTGGACCGTCGAAAGAAGTTCACTCCCAGCCATCCACATGCCCAGCGGTTGAATGCTAGCTTGGCTAAATTGCTAGCGCTTCAACTGCTGCCTTTTCAGTTGGTAGACTCGGCCCCCTTCCGTGAGTTTGTGCAATGTGCGGTTCCTCAGTGGCAGGTTCCCAAACGCCACTTTTTCTCACGGAAGGCTATTCCGGCTCTCTACCGGCATGTGGAAGGCAATGTCTTGGCCTCGCTGGACAGGGCGGTCAGCGGTAAGGTGCATATTACCGCTGACTCATGGTCCAGCAGGCATGGACAGGGACGTTACCTTTCTTTCACGGCCCATTGGGTCACTCTTTTGGCAGCTGGGAAGGATGCAGGACAAGGTGCAGTAGTGTTGGAGGTTGTTCCACCGCCACGCCTCCAAAATGCTACTACTGGTTGTGACACACCTCTCTCCTCCACCCCCTCCTCTTCTTCTTCCTCCATGGCCTCTTCCTGTGGTTTGTCCTATGAACCAGCGGTGCTCCGTAGCCGTTCACGGGGCTACGCAAGTACGCAGGCAAAAAGATGCCATGCCGTGCTTGCGCTGGTGTGTTTGGGGGACAGAAGCCACACTGGGGCAGAGGTCCTGTCTGCTCTGCAGGGCCAGGCCGAGAGGTGGTTGACGCCACGCCAGCTTAAGCCAGGAATGGTGGTTTGCGACAATGGCACCAACCTCCTCTCCGCCCTCCGACAGGGACAACTGACCCATGTGCCCTGTGTGGCTCACGTCCTTAACCTGGTGGTGCAGCGGTTCTTGGGCAGGTACCCGGGCTTACAGGATGTCCTGAGGCAGGCCAGGAAAGTCTGTGTGCATTTCCGCAGATCTTATAATGCCAGTGCTCGCCTGGCTGAGCTGCAAAAGGAGTTGAACCTGCCCAAGAACCGCCTTATATGTGACATGCCCACCAGGTGGAACTCAACGTTGGCCATGCTGCAGCGGCTGCACACGCAGCAGAGGGCCATCAATGAGTACCTGTGCGACTACGGCACCAGGACAGGGTCAGGGGAGCTTGGTTTTTTTTCTCCACGCCAGTGGGGCATGATCAGGGATGCATGCACTGTCCTGGCACCATTTGAGGAGGCCACGAGGATGGTGAGCAGTGACAGTGCATGCATCAGTGACACTGTACCTCTTGTCCACCTGTTGGAGCACACGCTGCGTGGAATAATGGACAGGGCACTTGAGGCAGAACAGAGGCAGGAAGAGGAGGACTTCCTTGCCTCTCAAGGCCCCCTTTACCCAGACAGTGTTCCTTCTGTCCCACCCATCGCACAGGAAGAGGAAGAGGAGGAGGAGGAGGAGGAGGAGGAGGATTGTGTCAGCATGGAGGTGGAGGCTGGCACTCAGCATCATCAGCAGCAGTCTTTTAGGGATGATTTACAGTCCCAAGAAACCAGTGGACTTGTACGTGGCTGGGAGGAGGTGGCTGCGGATCATGTCGTCCTTAGTGACCCAGAGGACTCCGGAGCGAATGCCTCAGCAAACCTACGCTGCATGGCCTCCCTGATCCTGCAAAGTCTGCGGAAGGATCCTCGTATTCTTCGGATCAAGGAGAGGGACCATTACTGGCTGGCCACTCTCCTTGATCCACGGTACAAGGGTAAGGTTGCGGACCTTATGTTACCTTCGCAGAGGGAGCAGAGGATGAGACAACTCCGGGAGGCCTTGCAGAAAGGTCTGTGCAACGCGTTCCCAGAGACTGGGAGGTTACAAACTCCTGGTCCTGGACAACGAGTTGCTGAGGCTTCGGCCAGTCAAAGAAGGAGCGGTGGGGAAGGTGGCCGTCTGACCGATGCGTTCAGACAATTCTTTAGTCCGCAGCCCCAAAGTATGATCGGTTCCAGCAACCATCGCCAGCGTCTGATAAACATGGTGCAGGAATATCTAGGGGCAAGGTCAGACTTGGACACCTTCCCCACCGAAAATCCTCTGGCTTACTGGGTCTTGAGGATGGATCACTGGCCAGAGCTTGCACAGTATGCAATTGAGCTACTGGCCTGTCCTGCATCCAGCGTTCTTTCGGAACGCACATTCAGTGCTGCTGGAGGATTTGTCACGGATCACAGGGTGCGCCTGTCCACCGACTCGGTTGATCAACTGACTTTCATCAAGATGAACCAGTCTTGGATCACCACCAGCTACCACACACCTGATGCTGATATAACAGACTAATTGATTTTAACATGTCACATCCCTTCAAGACTGATGCTGATGCTGAGTGCCTGTGCTGTTATGTTGACTGGCTATCCTCCTCCTCCGAGTCCTCAATGATACGATTGATGATGATAGCTTGGAAGATCATTTTTGTTTATGGGTGCCGCCACCAGTGGCTAAGGCCCAATTTTTCAGCCCCTGTTTTACAGGGGCGTGTAATTACAATTTTTTTAGCAATAATTTGCCATAGGGCTCATTGCTGTGCTCCAAGTACAGTATCTGTGAGGGGTTGGAGTGTTGTGGCACCAGTGCCTAAGGCCCAATTTTTCAGCCCCTGTTTAACAGGGGCGTGTCATTACAATTTTTGAAGCAATACTTTGCAACAGGGCTCATTGCTGTGCTCCAAGTAACGTATCTGTGAGGGGTTGTAGTGTTGTGCCACCAGTTCCTAAGGCCCAATTTTTCAGCCCCTGTTCAACAGGGGCATGCAATTACAATTCTTGATCTAATAATTCACAGCAGGGCCCATTGCTGCACCCACCAAGAGTAACTCTGAGGGCTTACAGTGTTGTGGCAACGCCACCACCACCACGAAAGGCCCAATTTTTCAGCCCCTGTTCAAAAGGGGCATGTAATTACAATTCTTGATCTAATAATTCACAGCAGGGCCCATTCCTGCACCCACCAAGAGTAACTCTGAGGGCTTACAGTGTTGTGGCAACGCCACCACCACCACGAAAGGCCCAATTTTTCAGCCCCTGTTCAAAAGGGGCATGTAATTACAATTCTTGATCTAATAATTCACAGCAGGGCCCATTCCTGCACCCACCAAGAGTAACTCTGAGGGCTTACAGTGTTGTGGCAACACCACCACCACCACCACCACCACGAAAGACCCAATTTTTCAGCCCCTGTTCAACAGGGGCATGCAATTACAATTCTTGATCTAATAATTCACAGCAGGGCCCATTCCTGCACCCACCAAGAGTAACTCTGAGGGCTTACAGTGTTGTGGCAACACCACCACCACCACCACCACCACGAAAGACCCAATTTTTCAGCCCCTGTTCAACAGGGGCATGCAATTACAATTCTTGATCTAATAATTCACAGCAGGGCCCATTGCTGCACCCACCAAGAGTAACTGTCAGGGCTTACAGTGTTGTGGCACCAGCACCACCATCAAAGGCCCAATTTTTACTACCACTGTTCAACAATTATATGTAATTAAAATTCCTGATATAATAGTTGACAGCAGGGCGTTCCAGCACCAACCAAGAGTAACTGTGAGTGCTTACAGTGTTGTGCCAACACCAACAACTAAGGGGCCTATTTCTGCAGAGTATATACAGCAGGTCCCTACTTTCAAACATCCAACTTACAAACGACTACTACTTGCAAATGCAAGAAGACAACAGGAAGTGAGAGGAAATCTACCACTAGGAAGGAAAATTCTCTCCTGTAAGAATAAATATGGGAGAAAGGTGTCTCCTCTGTACTGATGCTTTATCAGCAATCCTTGTTTCAAGAAAAACACCACATTTCAAAAACAGTTGTCATTGGGACGGAAAGTGAGGTGAAATGTTCTGAACAGGGGCACAGACAGCAAAACAAATGTTACAGGGGTGATAACCCTTACCTATGTTTTCCAAAAAGTTTAAAAATAGATTTTTGGGCTGGAGCTACACTTCAACAATGTACCTGTTCAAAATTACAAACAGATTCTACATAAGAACAAACCTACAGTCCCTGTCTTGTATGCACCGCCTGTATACGGCTGTTCAGAGTATATAGGGCCTTTTTTATTTTATGTGCGGGGTTCCCCTTAATATCCATACAAGACCCAAAGGGGCTGGTAATGGGCTGGGGTAGGGGGGGGGGGGTCATGGGGTAGCTATGCCATTTTTCTTAAAGATTTTCATCCATATTACCGGGACCAGACATTACATTAAAGCCGCAAGCAGTTTTAAATGGCTTTTTTTTCCTTTAGAAGTGTCATTTTGTGCAGGGACAGTTCTAAACACGGGAAACACGTGGTACTTCACAGGCATACTTTAGACACCCCCCAGGTACGATATTTAACGGAATATTTGACTTTTTTTTTTTCACTTTATGCATCATTAAAATGACTGCTCCCGAAAAACGACCGTTATTAAAACTTATTTTTGCATTGATACATGTCCCCTGGTGCAGAACCCGGGTTCCCAAACCCTTTTTAGGACAATAACATGCATAATAGTTGTTATAATTACCACTTTAGAATTCGAACGTTCGCATCCATTGTATTTAATAGGGTTCTAATGTTCGTACGAACTTTCGGTCCGTTCGCGGGTTCTGGTGCGAACCGAACCCGGGGGTGTTCGGCTCATCACTACTTAGCACATATTTGCAAAAGCATGTGTAAGCTGCAAGGCCTCTTCATGGCACCCTGTGTATTGCTTGCAGTCCTAACACTACTAAATTTATGAGCGTCTCCACAGTGAGAGCACATGCATTCTAATGGATAGATAAGGGGCAGGTGGACCTGGAGGTAGCCCAATCCTCCTTAGAGGCAGATTGGCACATTGGACACCCAGCACATAGCACAATGGCAGAAAAGTTGCCCAGTGTGTCCCCTGATCAAATTTACACCAGTAACAAAGAGATGGCCCCTGCCCCCACCTATAACTGGCCTTCACAGCAAGGAGCACATGGGCAAATGCATGAAAGACAAAACCAGAGGAAATTCCCAAATGCTCAATTCTTTCAATAACATGCTTGGAGGGTACCCTAATTCTGCCTGTGAGTGGGCACATCTCTGTGATGTACAGAAAGTGCTGCAGCAGTGTTAAAAATTGCTGTAAAAATACATTTCATTGCTTGCTTCAATTTATTACAAAAAGCACACATACCCCTCCTAGGGTCTGCTATGTATTTAAGGGACCTTTGGAGGGGTAACGCTTAGAGTTCCCCAAAAATGCATACCATATATCCTTTGAGCCTGGTGTGGATTTAAAGGGGGAAACTCACGCAAAGAAATGTGCAAGGTCCCCCTGAAAATCCATACCAGACCCTTAATCCAAGCATGCAGCTTGGCATGCCAAGAAAGGAGAGGGGACAAGAGTGTGACCCTTCCCTCCAAAACCATAGCAGGCCACATTCCCTCAACATGGGGGAATGCCTTGCCAAGATGGACCACTAACCACCTGATCAATCCCTGAACTGTCATTAGTTATATAAGGAAAGGGATAGTAGTGACATCATTGGCCCATATTTACTTCATTAACAACCAATGACAGCCAGAAGAGGTCACATTCATCCATGCGGACTGCCCTAAACCTTCTGTGTTTGGACGAATGCCAGTGTTCAGTCCAAATGTAAACACTGGGCACTTCCCTAATGTAGACTGGTATACTTATATCTCATTTAAACATATTATCCAATAGCCACACATGATATACCTTCACTCTGTGCCTATACATTCACCAATGCTTTTGCAAGCCCAAATATTACTTTGTTAAAAAGGGATGTGAAGTATTTATGACATTATCACTGTGCTGAACAAAGCCTGAGCAAGGGGCAGAGCTGTGGGTGAGACCTATAGGCAGTTTGCAGAAAAATTCAGGGGGTGGATACAAGATCAATGACTAAGCACAGGTGTGAAACACGTTTGCTGAAGCCACATGAGATGTGTGTCCTCGTTTTTAATGGATTTGAAATAAAACTACTATTTTTATGCTGGTCAGTGCCGCCATTTCCTTCTTTACTGCCCAGCACAAGGAGAGAGAGCCGCACTGACTGGTTTGTATTACAGGTTCAGTAAGAGCAGGAGTGGTTTTACCCTGGATTAGTACATAGAAACTATAACAGAGTTAGTTTCAGAGGGATTTTCTAACCGAAAAAAGCCCACTAACAGCTTTCTGCCCCTTGGGGTCATTAGTGGTTAGACGTTTAAGGAAACAAGGGAAGGAATGCAGGGAGTTCTTCACTGCTGGGCTCTTCAGAAAGGACAATGTAGTTATAGATCATCTTAACATGAGCTCCCCTTGCTGGGGGGAAATGCGAGGATTGCTCCCTGATGGGAGGTAAGACTTGGCATTTCTGAATGTAAGGAATGCCAGGACATTGTCCAAGAGTGGTGTGACCAAGTCTCTCTAATTCCCTCAAATACTTTTGCGACTTGTTTCACTAAGCTTGTGCAGTCATCAACTTGTATGAATGTTATTCTATTACTGTTCCATAATAAAGTTGGCTCCCTTCGAGGAACCTAGTGTTTATTCTGTGACAATAGGGAATGGACTTGTGTCGGGGGACAGAGCTGGGCACCATCTACAGGTAAAGCGGGGTCAAGGGAGGTGGCCCTGAGTTCTGGTTCACGCCACACCTTTCACAGTGCTCCCAGTGTTGAAGTTTTTGCATTAGCGTCTCTTTAGTTACAGAGTTTCTGGAAAACCCCCTGCTAGGAAACTGCAGGATCCCATGAGAGAAGCCCAAACCAACTGCATGAGTTTTTACTACATAATAGAAATACAAAAATTAGACAAAAGGGTTGATTTACTAAAGACAAATAGGCTGCTCACTTTGCAAGGAAATTTTCTCCAAAGCTTAGTGAATGTGAGGAAGTTTCACTTTGCAAAGAATACCTAATCATGTGCAAGGAAAATAAAAAAACAGCATTTTTGCTTGCGCAAGATTGGATGATGAAAATCATCAGCGCTTCACTTCATTTGCCCAACTCTTTGAAACTCCCTTGCAAGGTGCAAGTCCCTTGCAAATTGAAAAGTCTATTTGCCTTTAGTAAAATAAGATTCAAGAATACACACGGTATTTTACTTGTATTTAACCACTTAAGCCCCGGACCATTATGCAGCTTAAAGACCAGAGGTGTTTTCAGAATTTGGCACTGCGCTGCTTTAACTGGAAATTGTGCAGACATGCAATGTTGTACCCAAACGAAAATTGCGTCCTTTTCTTCCCACAAATAGAGCTTTCTTTTAATAGTATTTGATTGCCTCTGCAATTTTTTATTTTTTCGATATAAACGGAAAAAGACTGAAAATGTTGAAAAAAAATGATATTTTCTACTTTTTGTTATAAGAAAAATCGAATAAACTCAATTTTAGTCATACATTTAGGCCAAAATGTATTCAGCCACATGTCTTTAGTAACAAAAATGTCAATAAGCGTATATTTATTGGTTTGCGCAAAAGTTATAGCGTCTACAAACTAGGGTACATTTTCTGGAATTTACACTGCTTTTAATTTTTGACTGCATATCTCGTTTCTTGAGGTGCTAAAATGGCAGGGCAGTACAAAACCCCCTCAAATGACCCCATTTTGGAAAGTAGACACCCCAAGGAAATTGCTGAGAGGCATGTTGAGCCCATTGAATATTTTTTTTTTGTCCCAAGTGATTGAATAATGACAAAAAAAAATTACAAAAAGTTGTCACTAAATGATATATTGCTCACACATGCCATGGTTATATGTGGAATTGCACCCCAAAATAATTTTTTTTTTTAGCGATATAAACGGAAAAAGACTGAAAATTTTGAAAAAAATAAGATATTTTCTACTTTTTGTTATAAGAAAAATCAAATAAACTCAATTCTAGTCATACATTTAGGCCAAAATGTATTCAGCCACATGTCTTTTGTAACAAAAATGTCAATAAGCGTATATTTATTGGTTTGCGCAAAAGTTATAGCGTCTTCAAACTAGGGTACATTTTCTGGAATTTACACAGCTTTTAATTTATGACTGCCTATCTAATTTCTTGAGGTGCTAAAATGGCAGGGCAGTACAAACCCCCCCCCCCCCCAAATGACCCCATTTTGGAAAGTAGACACCCCAAGGAAATTGCTGAGAGGCATGTTCATGTTGAGCCCATTGAATATTTCTTTTTTGTCCCAAGTGATTGAATAATGACAAAAAAATAAATAAAATTACAAAAAGTACAAAAATACATTTTGCTCCTTCTCCTGAGTACGGGGATATTTGCTGAGAGGCATGGTGAGTATTTTACAGCTCTCATTTGTTTTTGAAAATGAAGAAAGAAAATCATTTTTTTTTATTTTTTTAAATTTTCAAAACTTTGTGACAAAAAGCGAGATCTGCAAAATACTCACCATACCTCTCAGCAAATAGCTTGGGGTGTCTACTTTCCAGAATGGGATCATTTGGGGGGGTTTTGTGCATTCCATGGCCTCCGAAACTGTGATAGGCAATGAGGAGTGAAATCAAAAATGTATACCCTTAGAAAGCCTGAAGGCGGTGCTTGTTTTTGGGGTCCCATACGCAGCTAGGCTCCCAAAAAGTCTCACACATGTGGTATCCCCGTACTCAGGAGAAGCAACAGAATGTATTTTGGGGTGTAATTCCACATATGCCCATGGCATGTTTGAGCAATATATCATTTAGTGACAACTTTGTGCAAAAAAAAAAAAAATTGTCTTTTTCCCGCAACTTGTGTCAACATATAAAATATTCCATGGACTCGACATGCCTCTCAGTATATAGCTTGGGGTGTCTACTTTCCAAAATGGGGTTATTTAGGGGGGTTTTGAACTGTCCTGGCATTTTATACACAACATTAGGAAGCTTACATCCACTCTTCTTACCACTTGAAGACAAAGCCCTTTCTGACACTTTTTGTTTACATGAAAACTTTTTTTTTTTTTGCAAGAAAATTATGTTGAACCACCAAACATTATATATTTTTTTAAAGCAAAGGCCCTACAGATTAAAATGGTGGGTGTTGCATTTTTTTTTTCCACACAGTATTTGCGCAGCGACTTTTCAAACGAAATTTTTTGGTGAAAAAATACACTTTTTTTAATTTTAATGCACTAAAACACACTATATTGCCCAAATGTTTGATGAAATAAAAAATATGATCTTAGGCTGAGTACATAGATACCAAACACGACATGCTTTAAAATTTCGCACAAACGCGCAGTGGCGACAAACTACATACATTTTAAAAAGCCTTTAAAAGCCTTTACAGGTTACCACGTTAGATTTACAGAGGAGGTTTACTGCTAAAATGACTGCCCTCGATCTGACCTTCGCGGTGATACCTCACATGCATGATGCAATTGCTGTTTACATATGACGCCAGACCGACGCTTGCGTTCGCCATTGCGCAAGAGCAGAGCGGGACAGGGGTGCTTTTTTTTTAATTATTATTAATTTTGCTTTTTTATTTTATTTTTAAACAGTTCTTTCCATATTTTTTTTTTTTTATCATTTTTATTGTTATCTCAGGGAATGTAAATATCCCCTATGATAGCAATAGGTAGTGACAGGTACTCTTTTTTTGAAAAAACTGGGGTCTATTGGACCCTAGATCTTTCCTCTGCCCTTAAAGCATCTGACCACACCAAGATCGGTGTGATAAAATGCTTTCCCAATTTCCCAATGGCGCTTTTTATATCCGGGGGGGGACATTCCTTCCCACTGCTTGTAAAAGCAGTCCAGAGGCTAATTAGCCGCTAGGATTGCTTTTACATGAAAGTCGGCCGCTGGCTGAAAAGGAGGATACCAAGATGATACCTAAACCCGCAGGCATTAATCTGGTATAACCAAAGTCCAGCAACATACCAGTACGTTGCTGGTCCTTGTTGGACATGTATTGTAATTTTTTTTTCATGCAGCCTGTTGGCTGAACGAAAAAAAGAGATTGATCGGTGGGTATGCCCACCATTAGAATACCTCCCTTCATTCACCCACTTCTAATGATGGGCATACATGCACCATTTATATATGCCGAAGCATGGGGGCATCCTCCCGCAAAAGTTATGCCGCACACACATGGTCGGACTTTTCCACGGGCAAGCCTCCGTCGGAATTTTGACCGTATGTACGCGGCATTAGGAGCAAAATCGCTCCTCCGCCCCTGCTGCCCCCATGCTTCGGCATATATGCTCTTTTTTTTTAACTGTGGTGGTGAAATCACCTCCTACAGCACTGGAGTCGCAGGGATCAGGCCTGTCTCTGCGAACGCTGCAGTTATGTGTGTTGTGTTTTGTAAGTGGCAGTGATCGATCGATACTGCACTTGGGTGGCCTGGGCTGGACAGAGGGGCAAAACGCAGGTGCTAGCAGGTATCTGGGCTGATCCCGCTAACACTGCGTTTTTGGGAACCCTAAACTGCTGGGGACGCTAGTATAGATCTGATCAGATCAGATATTGATCTGTTCAGATACTATACCACTAAGGGAGGTGTATGCTTCACGCGTGGGTGTTAGCGTTACTGGCACTAACCTGACGCAGCCTGGGGCGACGCAGACCCTCTCTGACGCTAAAACCTAATTGATATCACCCGCCGGGCGATCAGGGGGTTAAACCTTTATTGGGTTATATACGGCGGGTGCCCTGACACTATAAAAAGCAAACTAACTAACCAGCGTCACCCGTAACACTTATATGGTGATCACTGGTGAAAGGGTTAACTAGGGGCAATCAGGGGGTTAAACCTTTATTAGGTAATATATGGGTGTACCTGACGCTATATAAAAACCTGACGGGGAACCTAAATAACAAAATAACGAACTGGCTAACCAGTGTCATTAGTAACACTTATACAGTGATCACTGGTGAAAGGGTTAACTAGGGGCAATAAGGGGGTTAAAACCTTTATTAGATAATATATGGGGTTACCTGACGCTATAAAAACCTGCGGCGAACCTAAAAAAAATAACTGGCTACCTATCGGCACCAGCATAACTAATACAGCGATCAGAAAAATGATCGCTTAGTGACACTGGCAAAAGGGGGTGAAAGGGTTACCCTGGGGGGGCGATCAAGGGGTTAAACCTTTATTAGGTAATATATGGGGGTACCTGACGCTATAAAAACCTGCGGCGAACCTAAAAAAAATAACTGGCTACCTATCGGCATCCCCAACACTAATACAGCGATCAGAAAAACGATCGCTTAGTGACAGGGGTGCTAGGGGGTGAAAGGGTTACCTGGGGGGCGATCAAGGGGTTAAACCTTTATTAGGGGGGTTAGGGGGCTACACTGGACCTAAAACATTCTGCCCTGACACTTTTACAGTCACAAATGTCACTGATTGCAGTGATCAGTAAATAAATGGTCACTGCAATCAGTGACACGGGGGCTGGGGGGTGATCTGGGGGTGTCTGGGGGGGCAATCGTGTGCCTATGTGTGTGGTGTCAGTGTGCTGTTTAGTGCACTAACCTCTGTGTCTTCTCTCATGCGGCGCTCGGTATATGTGAGCGCCGCATGAGAGATGACATCACTTCCTCCTGCCCAGGGGCGGTTCCAGGGGGGGCAACAGGGCAATTGCCCCCCCCCCCCGAGACCATCTGTCACACTCACTTGCTCTGTTTTTTTTTTTTGCGCCTGATCTCCCGGATTTTTGGGGACCCGGTCCCCTGGACCCCAAACTTGGCACACATGTAGCCCCATGTCTCTTCTACAAGTGTGCAAAGTGTGTCTGGAAGACCTACGGCCGGGGAGAACCGTTTTTTCAAAGCCGGGCACTCCTTCCATAGACTCCAATGTTAAACAGTAATTTCTCCGGTGACTTTGTGGACCCGGTACTGGCCGGTCGTAGGTCCCCTGGACCCCAGACTTGGCACACATGTAGCCCCATGTCTCCTCTACATGTGTTCAAAGTTTGGTGTCTGGAAGACCTACGGCCAGGGAGAACCGATTTTTCAAAACCGGGCACTCCTTCCATAGACTCCCATGTTAAACATCAGTCTAGTAATGGGCACAGTGAGGCATGGGCACAGTGAGGCAAAGTGAGGCATGCAGATGGACACCCTAGGCTTATACTCGAGTCAATAAATTTTCCCAGTTTTCTGGGGTAAAATTATGTGCCTCGGCTTATATTCGGGTCGGCTTATATTCGGGTCGGCTTATACTCAAGTATATACAGTACTTGTTCTGCGGCTGCCGCTGCCTCTTTGAGTCTTTCTCTGTTTCTCACATCAGCCGATCAGCGGCGCAGAGAGAGAGACTCGTCTAATGTAGTTACGCGGCGCACTGACACGATACCAGGAGCGGAGGAGGAGGTGGGTGGAGCCTCTTCCCTGCACTCGTTGCTAACGCCTGGGTCGTTCGGTGTCTAGCAACGAGTGACGTCAGTGAGTCACGTCGGGCCGCTCTGTGGGCAGGTGCGATAGCGTGCGTCTCCACAGACAGGTAAGAAAGCGGGCGGCTCCGCTTGCGGCACGGTTTGTGGGCGGGCGGCACGGTTTGTGGGCAGACCGTGCTGCTCAGTGTGTTGGCAGCGCAGGTGAGAGTGAGAGAGCAGGCTCATCTCTCACCGCCCGTGCCTGCCCTGCATTCCTGCAGTGACTTCCGCCCTCACTGTGCAGGCAGCAGAGACATTACATTATCTCTCTGCTGCCTGACTCTGGGAGTCTGGGACACAGCAAGAGACAACCAAAACTACACCTTAGCAGGCAAGTTAGTGACAATCCACAAATTGTGTCAGGTGACGTGGCAAATGACAATCTGCATCTGGTGGCAGGCAAGTGACAATCAGCCAGGTGTGGCAGGTGAGTGGTAAGTGACAATCCGCAAGGTGTGGCAGGTGATGTGGCAAGTGACAATCCGCAACGTGTGGCAAGTGACACGCTCAGGACTCCCACTAATTGCAGGCGACGGTGGCAAGTGACACACTCGGGGCTCCCACTGATTCTGCATTGAACTATTTCATTTTATATTACAATGTAATAATAGAAATAATGCGCTTCAATCATCCTGACACCATAACAACCATGATGCCGGGATGATTGAAGCGCCGACACCAGCCATTTCCCCGATAAATTTCCCACAAAAAAAACATATTTTTTGGCAGTGCCCCTCCCAAGAAAAGACTCTGGATCCGCCCCTGCTCCTGCCTGTGTAAACATTACACAGGCAGAGGAAGCTTTTCATTCGCCGGGAGCGATCGCGAGGGGGTGGCCGGAAACGAATGGCCGTCCCCTCATCGCGGATCGCTCCCGCACCGAGAACCACCTCTCACTGTATAGAAGGGGGGTCCGATTGGACCCCCCAACTATACAAAGGCAGTCACGAGTGAGCGGTCGTTAAGTGGTTAAACAATATCTTTGTAGCAGGTATTTCAGCTGTAAGACTTTTTTTGTGCAACTATCTATAGGCCATGTACATCTTGTGCTTGGCCCACTATAAAATAATGATTTGACAGATTATCTATAACTACCTGTTTAGTTCAAATAAGGAATGATAAGTTTTACAGTATATGCCAGGACCGATTTAATTTGAGTTCAGCACTTTACCCAGCAGCAAAACAGGATCAACATTTGTTGTCATCTTCATTGTCAACTGTATTTATTTTTTTACTCAGTTGTGTAAACATTTGGGTACTTCTGGTCAGATTTTAGATTTTTAGTTTTAGGCCCCATGCACACGAGACGCCGGTGCAAACTCTGCTGAACACACGTTTTTAAAGGCTGAAACCGGCGTTTAAAAACGCCCGTTTTGCCACGATTGCAGCCGCGTTTAGCAGCATTTTACCGCGTTTGATTCTATAAGCGTTTTGTTAAGAAACATAAGACCCTCCCTAAGCTCAAAAAACAGTATTATTTAACCATTTCAGACATTTTGTGAGACCAGAGTGAGTAGCAGCAGCTGAGAGAGCAGCAGTGTACTTGTATTTAGCGTATCACTTGCCACATCACCTGCCACAAAGTTGTGAATTGTCCACTTGCCACGTCACCTGCCATGTCACCTGGCCACGTCACATGCCACGTCACCTGGCCACAAGTTGTGGATTGTCCACTTGCCACGTCACCTGGCCACGTCACCTGGCCATGTTACCTGGCCACGTCACCTGCCACAAGTTGTGGATTGTCCACTTGCCATGTCACCTGGCCACGTCACCTGGCCACGTCACCTGGCCATGTTACCTGGCCATGTTACCTGCCACGTCACCTGGCCACGTTACCTGCCACGTCACCTGGCCATGTCACTTGCCACAAGTTGTGGATTGTCCACTTGCCACGTTACCTGGCCACGTCACCTGCCACAAGTTGTGAATTGTCCACCTGCCACGTCACCTGCCACGTCACCTGGCACAAGTTGTGGATTGTCCACTTGCCATGTCACCTGGCCACGTCACATGCCACGTCACCTGGCCACAAGTTGTGGATTGTCCACTTGCCATGTCACCTGCAACGTCACCGGCCACGTCACCTGGCCACATCACCTCGCCATGTCCCCTGGCCACAAGTTGTGGATTGTCCACTTGCCACGTCACATGCCATGTTACCTGGCCACAAGTTGTGGATTGTCCACTTGCCATGTCACCTGCAATGTCACCTGGCCACGTCACCTGCCACAAGTTGTGATTGTCCACTTGCCACGTCACCTGCCATAAGTTGTGGATTGTCCGCTTGCCACGTCACCTTGCCACGTCACATGCCACATCACCTGGCCACGTCACCTGCCACAAGCTGTGGATTGTCCACTTGCCATGTCACCTGCAATGTCACCTGGCCACGTCACCTGCCACAAGTTGTGGATTGTCCACTGGCCACGTCACCTGGCCACATCACCTGCCACAAGTTGCAAATTGTCCACTTGCCACATCACCTGGCCATGTCACCTGCCACGTCACCTGCCACGTCACCTGCCACGTCACCTGCCACAAGTTGTGGATTGTCCACTTGCCACATCACCTGGCAACGTCACCTGCCACAAGTTGTGGATTGTCCACTGGCCACGTCACCTGGCCACATCACCTGCCACAAGTTGCGAATTGTCCACTTGCCACGTCACCTGGCCACGTCATCTGCCACGTCACCTGCCACGTCACCTGCCACGTCACTTGGCAACGTCACCTGCCACAAGTTGTGGATTGTCCACTTACCACGTCAACTGGCAACGTCACCTGCCACAAATTGTGGATTGTCCACTGGCCACGTCACCTGGCCACATCACCTGCCACGTCACCTGGCCACGTCACCTGGCCACAAGTTGTGGATTGTCCACTTGCCACGTTACCTGCCACAAGCTGTGGATTGTCCACTTGCCACGTCACCTGACATCACCTGGCCATGTTACCTGCCACGAGTTGTGGATTGTCCACTTGCCACGTCACCTGGCAACGTCACCTGCCACAAGTTGTGGATTGTCCACTTGCCACAAGTTGTGGATTGTCCACTTGCCACGTCACCTGCCACAAGTTGTGGATTGTCCACAATGCAATAAATTACAGTTTTTTATATTTTTTAATGGTTTTTCATCATTTTGCCATCATTTTTGAGATTTCTAATGTAAAAAAAAGCATAAACGAAAACGCGGTAAAACGCTGGTACCGCGTTTTGCGTCTGAACCCATTTTTTTGCTTCTGGAAAAACGAGGTTAAACGCAACTGCCTAAAAACGGCAATAAACAAGACTGTGTGCATGGACACATAGGATAACATTGAATGCGTTCAGGGGCAGTTGAAAAAAGTGTCCAACTGCCTCTGAACACGCGTTTAACAGCGTCTCGTGTGCATGGGGCCTTATAATATGTTCTCAGTAAAAAGGCATTAACTTCTGCAGTTCAGAAAAGTAATGCTAACATATTTCTGCAAACCAACTATTACTATTTATTGTTAAATATCACAGTGGAAAATAGAGCATAAAATATGACATTTGCTTATGTCTGGATAGCCTTTCCATGTAGCACCCTGCCTGGAAATCAACGTCCCCCCAAATGTTTCTTAAAAAGAAAGCCAGCATAGACACTTCCCCTTGGCCTACCACTTTAAGTACACAGGGGCTAAATCCAGAGGGGTGTCCATTCTTATCTCGGCCAAGGTCCCATGGAAACATATAGACTCACTGACTGACGCGGAGGGCCGCTACCTATACTTGAAGGGTATGCTGGGGGACAGGAAAATTACTCTGGCCAATCTCTATGCCCCGAATGAACGCCAAGACGCGTTCATCAGGAGGCGCATGGAACACCTCCTGCACTTCACTGAGGGACAACTGATAGTGAGGGGAGACCTGAACATGCCACTGATCCCGTCTGAAGACACTTCCTCTGGGATGTCCTCCACCACCCGAGACATACGTAAGCGCATTGGTAATGCGCTACATTCTGCCCAACTGATAGACACCTGGCGCCTTATGCACCTGGGTGTACGGGATTTCACCTTTTTCTCAAAACCCCACCAGTCCTACTCGCGTATCGACTACTTCCTGATACCCCATGGACAGCTGCACGCGATTCGGGAGACTTACATCGGATCCATCACGTGGTCGGATCATGCGCCGGTCGGGCTTCGGTACTCGCTATCCGCCACATCGACGGGGCAACGTTCTTTGTGGAGACTGAATGAGAGCCTCCTCCAGGACCCGGTGGTCCTGGCTGACTTTGTCAGGGAATTGGGATTTTATTTTTCCACAAACAAAACGACCGACAGTGACCCCGGGGTGGTGTGGGAGGCCCACAAAGCTGTAATTCGGGGGTCCTTGATAAGGCACGGCTTCAGACTAAAACGCGAGCGGACGGCGCAACTTGACTTGCTCCTCACCAGGCTGAAGGCCCTGGAGGTGGCCCACAAGGCCTCTCCATCCAAACAATTGGGTCTAGACCTAGATACAGTCAGATCGCAGATAAAAGATCTTCTCCAATTTAAGGCCAAGGCGGCGATACAGATCTGCCGCAGGAAATCAT
The DNA here is from genome assembly GCA_029206835.1 of Rana muscosa. Lineage (NCBI taxonomy): Eukaryota > Metazoa > Chordata > Amphibia > Anura > Ranidae > Rana > Rana muscosa. Next base: position 626,613,456 of record CM055117.1, on the reverse strand, counting down.
ATGAGTCGGGCAACAAGTGTGGGAGACTCCTGGCCCGAACGCTGCAGACTCAGCGTACGGCTGCCTACATAAAACACATTCTGACCGCTACTGGGCAGAAGGCTAGCCTTCCCCAACATATTACGCAAGAGTTTGGGGCCTTTTACCGCTCCCTTTACAACATACCTGACACGAGACCTATACTGGAGTCCACGCGGGAATATTTGGACCGGTCCCTCATGCCCTCACTTACGGTAGAGACGCGGTCTGCACTGGAGGAACCCATTACACTGACTGAAATCCAGGTGGCACTTAAGAATACCAAACCAGGCAAGGCCCCCGGCCCGGACGGTCTGACCACGGTCTGACCACCGCCTACTACAGGGCCCTCCTGCCCTCCTTGGGCCAGCATATGGCAGATCTCTTCAATGGCGTTGGATCAGGGATGCGTTTCCACGACTCCACGCTTTTGGCCCAGATCTCGGTGATACCTAAGGAGGAAAAGGATCCGGGGCTATGTGGAAGTTACCGCCCGATATCCCTGCTGAATGCAGATCTCAAGATCTTTACTAAGATCTTGGCCACTAGACTGCAAACATACCTCCCTGACATGATCCATCTAGACCAAGTGGGGTTTGTCCCGTTTAGAGAGGCCAGGGATAATACCACTAAAGTCCTTAACTTGTTACATATTACAATCCAAAGCGAGACGCCTTGCATATTCCTCGGTACCAACGCCGAAAAGGCGTTCGACCGGGTTCACTGGGGATTCCTGTTCGCGACATTGAGACACATAGGGCTGGGGGAGACGATGCTGAACTGGGTGACCGCTGCCTACACGGCACCGACGGCCAGGGTGAGGGCGAACGGGGTCTTGTCTGAGACGTTCCCCATTCGGAATGGGACCAGACAGGGCTGCCCGCTGTCCCCTCTGTTGTTCGCCCTGACATTGGAGCCCTTTCTCTGTCACGTATGCCGGAACCCGGATATCACGGGAGTGGAAAAGAATGGGACGCAGTATAAGGTGTCGGCATACGCCGATGACCTCCTGTTCTCCCTCACAAACCCCACGATATCCCTCCCGAACCTTTTGAGAGAATTTGAGGTTTTCGTCTCCCTCTCCAATCTTAAGATTAACTTCACCAAATCGGAGGCGATGGGCGTGGGGATAGCGGCGGCCCAACTTAAACAACTTAAAGACGGATTTAGGTTAAAGTGGACCGACGTGGTATTGAGATATCTGGGGACATTCATACCCATGACATTAACCAAACTATTCGCATTGAATTTCCCCCCTTTACTAAAGACAGTTCGGGAGCTTCTGGACGGGTGGGACAGCGGCCTCCATTCGTGGTTTGGCCGATGCGCCATCCTCAAAATGTCAATACTACCTAAGTTCCTATACCTCCTACAGGCCCTCCCGATAGCCATCCCTGGGACCTATTTTAGGCAAGTCCATGCGGCCTTCACCAGGTTCCTTTGGGCTGGGAAACGCCCACGCCTTACCAGGACTTTACTCTGCCTCCCGAAATCACATGGGGGCCTTGCAATGCCGGATATCCGTGCATACTACAGGGCGGCCCACCTCGGTCGGCTCCTGGATTGGTGCAGACATAGGGGCACCAAACTGTGGACAAGCCTCGAACAAGATCAGAGTGACATACCCCTCGACAGAGCCCCCTGGTGCCATTCGGATTTGCCACCCCCACTGAAAAGACACCCCCTGATAGGCAACACCCTGGGTGTGTGCTCGTCCCTACTGAAGCGACCCTCACTCTCGTCCCCAGTCTCCCCTCTGTGCTGGGCCACCCCCGTTTCTCCCCGGGACTGCAGGACAGGAGATTTCTCGCACTTAGAGAGGCGGGATTTCACCAGGCGTCCCACTTTAGTGTACGGGGGAGATGGAGGTCGTATGCAGAGCTGTCGGACCCGAGGGGCTCGTACGGCCTAGATTTTATGAGAGCCATGCAGCTCAGCCACTTCCTCTCGACCATACCGCCCCCGCCCAGCGACTCAACACACCCCCTTACACCTCTGGAGGAGTTATGTACGGAGTCGGGTAGGATCCAGCACACGCTTTCGTGGTGTTATGGCAGGTTGATAGAGCCGCCGGGACCCCTCCGGGTCCCCTGTCTTACTAGGTGGGAGCGGGAGCTCGGCTGCCAATTTTCCGACGATACGAAGCGGCACATACTCCGTTTCACTCACAAGTCGTCTCTTTGCATTAGGACCCAGGAGGCGAACTACATACTGCTCACACACTGGTATAGGACCCCCTCCCTTGTACACAAAATGTTCCCTGATACCTCTGACCATTGCTGGAGGTGTCGGGGGGAGGAGGGGACCCTCCTACATGTCTTCTGGTCCTGCCCACGGCTATGGGGATTTTGGGAGGAGGTAAGGAGGGTGACCCAAGAGTTTACCGATCGTACCGTGCCTGAAACGCCAGCCTACTTCCTCTTGCAGGTAACTGACATGCCTGCAAAAGTCTATAAGAGATCGGTGGTCCGCCACCTTCTGGACGCAGCTAGGGCCTGCATACCCCTCAACTGGAAATCCACATCCCCCCCATCCATTGCTCAGTGGCTCCGCAGAGTTGACGACATCAGCCTCATGGAAGACCTGATCCTCTCTAGCCAGCATAGACTCGAGACATACTCCAGGACCTGGCAGTTATGGAACATTTTTAAATATTCTGACGAAGGGCGGACCCTTAGAGGGGTTGAGCTGCCCACATGAGTCTGTGCCCCGGAGGTGTGGCTCGTTTGCAACTAGCCCTCAACGCGCCGGCGACACGCCGGGGTCATGACATTCTGATAGGTTAGTCACCATCACCTAGATGTATGTATACCTGGTCCCCACCCCTCCCCCCTCCCCCTACCCTTCCCTTTTGCCCTTCCCTGTCTTATTCCCTACCCCCTTCTTCTATCGCTGTCTATGTTCCTTCCTTTTTCTTTCCTTTTCCTTTTTTCTGGGTTCGACCCAATTCTTTTCTATCTGAGGTACTATACCTCCTGTTTCTATACCACTTAGATAAAACTAGAAGGGAGGCGATCTCCACAGGACCCGGGCATTCTGACGTCAACAATATCCTGACAGACATGTTCAGGTTGGCGGCAGAGGGATACACTGGGGACCAGTTGGGGCTTCACCCCCCATTGGGGAATTTAATTATACAACTGACCACTAGGAGATCTGAGCTCCAAGGGGGTCCCCCTGTACTGCTGTACCATATTTTCTTTTGGATGTATATGTCTGTTATTTACTGTTGGGGTCCGTGTGGATCAACTCCTCTGTTATAAATAAAAAATTAAACAAAAAAAAAAAAAAAGAAAGCCAGCAGTCTTCTGTTTTTTCTTTAGATATATTTCCTACTTTTTCCATACAGAATGCTTCTAGTTCACAGAACTATTCTTGGGGTTTTCTTGTGTAGCACCCTCTAATGTACTAGAAGTGTAAATAGTTTTTTTTGTTTAGTGTAGGTAAATTTGTGCAGGCTTGGCTGGCCGCCAAGCCTGTCTGTTTTTTCCTGGGTTGGGCAGAGATCCAGGGAGAGCTAGAATACTCACAGGCAGCATCACTGAGACCACCCCCCTACTTCTAAAATGTACTGGAACCTTTTAGAAGAATGGGAGGGGAAGTAAGGTGGAGCTGCCTAGAGTATGAGGGCCCTGGCCAATCCCCAACTTGGGTTGGCAGGGGGCAGGTCCCCTCAAATACTCTGGATCAACCCAGCTGGATAAAACGTTAGAGTGGAAGCTAGAGGTAGAGTGTTAGGCTGTCGTGGCCTTTGAGGGAACTCCCCAGTCTGGGGGGGTGACCTTGGGCCTGGGCTTGGGTGTGGACAGGACCCTCTTCAAGACACGTGGAGGTGTCTGGGCCAGGAGGCACGGGAGAAAAGAGGACAGCGGGAGAGCACTGCCAGGTAAGTCTCCAGGAGGAACAGGAACAGCCAAGAGGGCTAGTGAGTGATATACAGTCAGAAGAACTGGGAGGCACACCTGAGAGGACTGGGATGGAGCAGTATGGGATGTGTGCAGGGCCATTCGGGAGGACTGTGGTGTCATGGGTGTGGAAAGGGGCAGCTGCAACCAGAAGGGCTGGCAGTGACTGAAGAGGTGGTACAGGGAGCAGTAGCCACATGTAGAACAGTTAGCACCAAAGACTTCCATTTTTGCTACACCATAGGGGCCTGCCTGCAAAGGTCATTCTGCTAGGATCCAGCTGAGTGTGTTGGATCTAAAACCTGTGCTAGCTGGTCCTGGGTGTTTTTCTGCAATCCAGATTGTGCAGGAGGTAGAAGAGGAAAGTGTGTGTATATACTGGAGTGTATATAGTTCTAGTTCCCCACAAGTAGGGATGAGCCGAACACCCCCTGGTTCAGTTTGCATCCAGAACATGCGAACAGGCAAAAAATTTGTGCGAACACCGTTAAATTCTATGGGACACGAACATGAAAAATCAAAAGTGCTCATTTTAAAGGTTAATATGCAAGTTATTATAAAAAAGTGTTTGGGGACCCGGGTCCTGCCCCAGGGGATATGTATCAATGCAAAAAAAGGTTTTAAAAACGGCTGTTTTTTTGGGAGCAGTGATTTTAATAATGCTTAAAGTGAAACAATAAAAGTGAAATATACTTTAAATTTCGGACCTGGGGGGTGTCTATAGTATGCCTGTAAATTGGCGCGTGTTTCCCGTGTTTAGAACTTCCCTGCACAAAATGTCATTTCTGAAGGAAAAAAAGTAATTTAACCTCCCTGGCGGTAATCCAGAGTCTGGCTCGGGGTGGATTTTTCATGTCCAAAGCGGTAACCACGAGCCAGACTCGGGATCGCATTGCAGGATACAGGGGAAGTTACTTACCTTGTCCCTGGATCCTGCGATGTGTCCCGCTGTGTGTGCGAGCTGTCAGCTCGCTCGATTAACACAGTGCCCGAGTGCCACCGAGCTCCGTTCCCTACGAGCGGCGCACGGGCGCGGAGTTCAGCGGCAAATTCAAAAAAGTAAAAACACAGTACACATACAGTATACTGTAATCTTACAGATTACAGTACTGAATAAAAAAAATTACACATCCCCTTTGTCCCTAGTGGTCTGTCCAGTGCCCTGCATGCAGTTTTATATTCTAAAAACTGTTCTTTCTGCCTGCAAACTGGAGATTGTCCATAGCAACCAAAAAGTGTCCCTTTATGTCAAAAGTGGTTTTAGACCAGCTAGAAAACTGCGATAATAAATTAGAATCACTCGCAGAATTGAGCGATAGCGATTTGTGGGGAAATTCATCATCAAACACTGAATCTAATGACAGCGACAATTCTGCAACTGAGCAAATTTCAGTGTTTTTGATTTGATTACAATAGTGAATAATTTTTATTATTATTTGTTATAATTATTTATAGTTATTTATTATATTATAATTTATGATTTTGTGTTTCAAACTTTATCATACCCGGGATGTCTACTAGACTCTTGTTTGGACAGATTTAAGTAAGTAATTACTAAGAATTGCAGGCCTGCAATACATAACACTAAATTTCCATGCAAAATAATTGTACCGCTTTTGGTACATAATTCCAGACAGAATCATACCGCCAGGGAGGTTAAAACTACTCGCGGCTATAATGAATTGTTGGGTCCCGGCAATATAGATAAAAGTCATTGAAAAAAACGGCATGGGTTCCCCCCAGTCCATAAAAAGCATGGGGGTCTCCCCAAAATCATTAACCAGGCCCTTCAGGTCTGGTATGGATTTTAAGGGGAACCCTGCACCATAATTAAAAAAAATGGCGTGGGGTTCCCCCAAAAATCCATACCAGACCCTTATCCGAGCACGCAACCTGGCAAGCCGCAGGAAAAGAGGGGGGGACGAGAGAGCGCCCCCCCTGAATCGTACCAGGCCACATGCCCTCAACATGGGGAGGATGTCCCCATGTTGATGGGGACAAGGGCCTCATCCCCACAACCCTTGCCCGGTGGTTGTGGGGTCTGCGGGCAGGGGGCTTATCGGGATCTGGAGCCCCCTTTAACAAAGGGGACCCCCAGATTCCGGCCCCCCTATGTGAATTGGTAACAGGGTATATTGTACCCCTAACCATTTCACAAAAGAAAGTGTCAACATTTTTAAAAACCACACAGACACAGTTGGGACACGTCCTTTAATAAAAAAATAAAAAAAAAATAAAAACAATCATTCCATTGTAATCATTCATTGTAATACATTCTCGATGTCCAGCGATGATCCATTCCGACTCCAGCGATGCTCTCCAGCGAAGAAAGAAACACGATCTTGCCAGCACCGGCTCTCCACTCCAGCGAGAAACGGTGCACGGTCCTCCCTGCACCGGAGCCCCCCGGCTAATGATGTGCAAGCTGTTTGACAGTTTTTAGAACCAATGGCGGGGCCACCCGTGATGTGACAGGTGACCCGCCCCCTCTAACGCGTCACAGGAAACCCCCATGACGCGTTAGACTTGGACTTGTCCCAACTTTATATCCATACCAGACCTGAAGGGCCTGATATGGAATTTGGGGGGGGGACTGCGCTTTTTTTTTTGGTTCGGGGTTCCCCGTAAAATTCATACCAGACCCAAAGGGCCTGTAATGGACTGGGGGGGAACCCCTGCCGTTTTTTTCAATGACTTTGATCTGTATTGCCGGGACCGTCAATTCATTAATAGCCGCGAGTAGTTTTAAATGACTTTTTTCCGTTAGAAATTACATTTTGTGCAGGGACAGTTCTAAACACGGGAAACATGTGCTACTTTACAGGCATACTATACACACCCCCCGGGTACGAAATTTAAAGGAATATTTTACTTTTATTGTTTCACTTTAAGCATTATTAAAATCACTGCTCCCGAAAAAACTGCAGTTTTTAAAACTTTTTTTTGCATTGATACATGTCCCCTGGAGCAGGACCCAGGTCCCCAAACACTTTTTATGACAATAACTTGCATATTAACTTTTAAAATTAACACTTTTTATTTCTCCCATAGACTTTTAAAGGGTGTTCCGCGGCTTTTCGAATTTGCCACGAACACCCCAAATTGTTCGCTGTTCGCCGAACGAGCGAACATCCAATGTTCGAGTCAAACTCATGTTCGACTCGAACATAAAGCTCATCCCTACCCACAAGTTCTGCTGATCAAATGGGCATCCCATACCATCCCTTCCCTATCCACGTTCAATTCCCCTAATAAAAAAAACCAAAAACAAACAAAGCTGCAAAGACTGTTTGACTTTGAAGTGAGTGAAAAATCTACATACCTGGCTGTGCAGAGTTTGAGACGACCACATTCCCCAGTGGCCCTTACTGGGGTAGCACTACACCTGTATTCACAACATAATCCACATATTTTTGGATACATTTAGGTCTGCAACTCTGAAGGACATTCAAAAACCTGTTTTTGGTCTTTACTCAATTTGAAATAGTTTGCGGCCGAATTGGCGTATATTTGGGTCAATGTCACTGACTGTGGGACATTAGTCTCAGAACTTTCTGACACATAGTAGAATTTTTTCTGACCTCTACCTACACAATTAGTCTGATGTACCTGGCTTCCACAGAACCCCAAAAATATCTCCCCCCATATGTAATGGCTGGTATGGCATTCTCTCTTCACATATTTTTTTCTGCTGGTATCTCAGCACTTTACCTTTAAGTTTTATTAGACTGTGGTGTGCCCTGCATACTTTAAACAATGACTTATGCTGTGTACACACACGATTGGTTTTTCCGATTTAACAGTCCGATGGACTTTTCTCATCGGATAAACCGATCGTGTATGGGCCCCATAGGTCTTTTTTCCATCGGTGAGAAAAAATAGAGCATGTTTTAAATTTATCCAATGGGAAAAAAACCGATAGCAAATTCTGATCGTCTGTGTGGAACTCCATCGGACAAAAAACACACGCATGCTCAGAATCAAGTCGACGCATGCTCAGAAGCATTGAACTTAATTTTTCTCGGCATGTCGGAGTGTTTTACGTTCCAGGGTTTGGGACGGTCAGATTTTTGACTGATGGTGTGTAGGCAAGACTGATGGAAGTCAGCTTCATCGGATTTCCGATGGAAAAATCCATCGGATTAGAATCCATAGGAAATCCGATCATGTGTACAGGGCTTTAGAGGTAAGAACACAGGAAGGGATTCCTTTAGATAAATGCCCCATTTGGCTGAGTTGCACAGTGGAGCGGTGCACCACTGCACCCATGTCAGCTAAACATTCCTGCTAACACTTGCCACCCTAAGCATGTAAGAAAGGCCTTACCAGACAGCCACTTTACTAGAATTAGACTAAATTGTTCTACATTAAACGGCTATGACAGAGAGACACATGCAATGGAGGATGGATTCTTCGAGCATGGGTACAATAGGTGTACTATTAAACAAGCTAATTTAAAGCCCGGAAACGCTAACATGAAAGAGCTTCTGGTGGAATTTAAACCTTGGGTGAATCAGAATTTGTCTCATCACAGGTCATAACCTATCACACTTTTTAGCCATTACAGTTTGGAATTTGATTAAATTAAACAGATTGTACACAGTACATGGTTAAAGTGGTTCTAGTGCCAAAATGTTTTTTTTATCTTCATGCATTAAGGTAACAAACTACTCACTAACTATCCTACCCACCTATAAACACATACCCGGCTCCTTTCACCACTCCAGCACTGTCCCGGCTACAGCATAGCTTCTCATGCTTCCAGGTCTCACAGAACTCAAGCTCCTGTAAGAAGGGAACAGGGGCATGGCCTACCGGCGCTGTGTGTGTTTAACCTTACTCAGGAGTAGGGATGAGCTTCGTGTTCGAGTCGAACATACGTTCGACTCGAACATCGGCTGTTCGATCGTTCGACGAAGATCGAACGATTTGGGCCGTTCGCGCCAAATTCGAGTGACGCGAACGGCCCACAATGCACTACGCCATCGCAGTGTCATCCAGGCGCTGTGATTGGCCAAGCATGCACTGTGACCCCGCATGCTTGGCCAATCACAGCGCCGGCAGCGAGGAGAGCAATGATTGGCCACAGGCAGGATGCCTGTGGCCAATTATTGCTGAGGGTGTTTAGTACACGCCCCACACTATAAAAGGCCACCAGCACGGCGGCCTAGTGTAGTGTGTTCCGGAGCAGGGAAAGAGAAGCATAGGCAGGGACAGTGACATTTATTTTTTTCTTGCTTAACCTGGATTCCTTTAGTTTAGGGAAAGAGAAGGATAGGTAGGGAGAGTGTCAGTATGTTTTACTGTGCGAATCCTTGTTTCTAGGGACAGGGAAGGACAGTGAGGGAATTCTCCTTGTGCTATAGTGTGCTTTAAAAAAACATTTTTTCTAGGGACAGAAAACTATAGGTAGGGAGAGTGTCAGTGTGTTTTACTGTGCGAATCCTTGTTTCTAGGGACAGGGAAGGACAGTGAGGGAATTCTCCTTGTGCTATAGTGTGCTTTAAAAAAACATTTTTTCTAGGGACAGAAAACTATAGGTAGGGAGAGTGTCAGTGTGTTTTACTGTGCGAATCCTTGTTTCTAGGGACAGGGAAGGACAGTGAGGGAATTCTCCTTGTGCTATAGTGTGCTTTAAAAAAACATTTTTTCTAGGGACAGAAAACTATAGGTAGGGAGAGTGTCAGTTTCTTTCACTGTGATAATCCTTGTTTCTAGGGACAGGGAAGGACAGTGAGGGAATTCTCCTTGTGCTATAGTGTGCTTTAAAAAAACATTTTTTCTAGGGACAGAAAACTATAGGTAGGGAAAGTGTCAGTGTGTTTTACTGTGCGAATCCTTGTTTCTAGGGACAGGGAAGGACAGTGAGGGAATTCTCCTTGTGCTATAGTGTGCTTTAAAAAAACATTTTTTTCTAGGGACAGAAAACTATAGGTAGGGAGAGTGTCAGTGTGTTTTACTGTGTGAATCCTTGTTTCTAGGGACAGGGAAGGACAGTGAGGGAATTCTCCTTGTGCTATAGTGTGCTTTAAAAAAACATTTTTTCTAGGGACAGAAAACTATAGGTAGGAAGAGTGTCAGTTTCTTTCACTGTGATAATCCTTGTTTCTAGGGACAAAGAAGGAAAGTGAGGGAAATTCTCCTTGTGCTATAGTGTGCTTTAAAAAAACATTTTTTCTAGGGACAGAAAACTATAGGTAGGGAGAGTGTCAGTGTGTTTTACTGTGCGAATCCTTGTTTCTAGGGACAGGGAAGGACAGTGAGGGAATTCTCCTTGTGCTATAGTGTGCTTTAAAAAAACATTTTTTCTAGGGACAGAAAACTATAGGTAGGAAGAGTGTCAGTTTCTTTCACTGTGATAATCCTTGTTTCTAGGGACAAAGAAGGAAAGTGAGGGAAATTCTCCTTGTGCTATAGTGTGCTTTAAAAAAACATTTTTTCTAGGGACAGAAAACTATAATTAGGGAGAGTGTCAGTGTGTTTTACTGTGCGAATCCTTGTTTCTAGGGACAGGGAAGGACAGTGAGGGAATTCTCCTTGTGCTATAGTGTGCTTTAAAAAAACATTTTTTCTAGGGACAGAAAACTATAGGTAGGAAGAGTGTCAGTTTCTTTCACTGTGATAATCCTTGTTTCTAGGGACAAAGAAGGAAAGTGAGGGAAATTCTCCTTGTGCTATAGTGTGCTTTAAAAAAACATTTTTTCTAGGGACAGAAAACTATAGGTAGGGAGAGTGTCAGTGTGTTTTACTGTGCGAATCCTTGTTTCTAGGGACAGGGAAGGACAGTGAGGGAATTCTCCTTGTGCTATAGTGTGCTTTAAAAAAACATTTTTTCTAGGGACAGAAAACTATAGGTAGGGAGAGTGTCAGTGTGTTTTACTGTGTGAATCCTTGTTTCTAGGGACAGGGAAGGACAGTGAGGGAATTCTCCTTGTGCTATAGTGTGCTTTAAAAAAACATTTTTTCTAGGGACAGAAAACTATAGGTAGGAAGAGTGTCAGTTTCTTTCACTGTGATAATCCTTGTTTCTAGGGACAAAGAAGGAAAGTGAGGGAAATTCTCCTTGTGCTATAGTGTGCTTTAAAAAAACATTTTTTCTAGGGACAGAAAACTATAGGTAGGGAGAGTGTCAGTGTGTTTTACTGTGCGAATCCTTGTTTCTAGGGACAGGGAAGGACAGTGAGGGAATTCTCCTTGTGCTATAGTGTGCTTTAAAAAAACATTTTTTCTAGGGACAGAAAACTATAGGTAGGAAGAGTGTCAGTTTCTTTCACTGTGATAATCCTTGTTTCTAGGGACAAAGAAGGAAAGTGAGGGAAATTCTCCTTGTGCTATAGTGTGCTTTAAAAAAACATTTTTTCTAGGGACAGAAAACTATAATTAGGGAGAGTGTCAGTGTGTTTTACTGTGCGAATCCTTGTTTCTAGGGACAGGGAAGGACAGTGAGGGAATTCTCCTTGTGCTATAGTGTGCTTTAAAAAAACATTTTTTCTAGGGACAGAAAACTATAGGTAGGAAGAGTGTCAGTTTCTTTCACTGTGATAATCCTTGTTTCTAGGGACAAAGAAGGAAAGTGAGGGAAATTCTCCTTGTGCTATAGTGTGCTTTAAAAAAACATTTTTTCTAGGGACAGAAAACTATAGGTAGGGAGAGTGTCAGTGTCTTTTACTGTGCGAATCCTTGTTTCTAGGGACAGGGAAGGACAGTGAGGGAATTCTCCTTGTGCTATAGTGTGCTTTAAAAAAACATTTTTTCTAGGGACAGAAAACTATAGGTAGGGAGAGTGTCAGTGTGTTTTACTGTGCGAATCCTTGTTTCTAGGGACAGGGAAGGACAGTGAGGGAATTCTCCTTGTGCTATAGTGTGCTTTAAAAAAACATTTTTTCTAGGGACAGAAAACTATAGGTAGGAAGAGTGTCAGTTTCTTTCACTGTGATAATCCTTGTTTCTAGGGACAAAGAAGGAAAGTGAGGGAAATTCTCCTTGTGCTATAGTGTGCTTTAAAAAAACATTTTTTCTAGGGACAGAAAACTATAGGTAGGGAGAGTGTCAGTGTGTTTTACTGTGCGAATCCTTGTTTCTAGGGACAGGGAAGGACAGTGAGGGAATTCTCCTTGTGCTATAGTGTGCTTTAAAAAAACATTTTTTCTAGGGACAGAAAACTATAGGTAGGGAGAGTGTCAGTGTGTTTTACTGTGCGAATCCTTGTTTCTAGGGACAGGGAAGGACAGTGAGGGAATTCTCCTTGTGCTATAGTGTGCTTTAAAAAAACATTTTTTCTAGGGACAGAAAACTATAGGTAGGGAGAGTGTCAGTGTGTTTTACTGTGCGAATCCTTGTTTCTAGGGACAGGGAAGGACAGTGAGGGAATTCTCCTTGTGCTATAGTGTGCTTTAAAAAAACATTTTTTCTAGGGACAGAAAACTATAGGTAGGAAGAGTGTCAGTTTCTTTCACTGTGATAATCCTTGTTTCTAGGGACAAAGAAGGAAAGTGAGGGAAATTCTCCTTGTGCTATAGTGTGCTTTAAAAAAACATTTTTTCTAGGGACAGAAAACTATAGGTAGGGAGAGTGTCAGTGTGTTTTACTGTGCGAATCCTTGTTTCTAGGGACAGGGAAGGACAGTGAGGGAATTCTCCTTGTGCTATAGTGTGCTTTAAAAAAACATTTTTTCTAGGGACAGAAAACTATAGGTAGGAAGAGTGTCAGTTTCTTTCACTGTGATAATCCTTGTTTCTAGGGACAAAGAAGGAAAGTGAGGGAAATTCTCCTTGTGCTATAGTGTGCTTTAAAAAAACATTTTTTCTAGGGACAGAAAACTATAGGTAGGGAGAGTGTCAGTGTCTTTTACTGTGCGAATCCTTGTTTCTAGGGACAGGGAAGGACAGTGAGGGAATTCTCCTTGTGCTATAGTGTGCTTTAAAAAAACATTTTTTCTAGGGACAGAAAACTATAGGTAGGGAGAGTGTCAGTGTGTTTTACTGTGCGAATCCTTGTTTCTAGGGACAGGGAAGGACAGTGAGGGAATTCTCCTTGTGCTATAGTGTGCTTTAAAAAAACATTTTTTCTAGGGACAGAAAACTATAGGTAGTGTGACAGCAGGAAGGTAAAGTCACCTGGTTGCATCCAGGGGGGTAGATATATTTCTCCCAGATTCAGGCTTTATGCCGACTTATACAACTAGGTGGAGAGTTGTATAAGGCTAGTGGGCTCATGGATGACTCATACCTCTAGGGAGAGTGTGGGGCGTCGTGCAGACAGAGATGAGGAGACCAGCTGAACCTTGTCAGCTCATTTAGGCCTCTATAAGAACTCCCAGCTTCATTAGATGTTAGCTCATGCCTGGAACCAGACCTGTGTGGACTGTCTAGGGAGAGTGAACCCCTGTGCTGTGAGAAAAAGCCTGTGTGGCTATTTGTTTGGACATTGACTAAACCAGGGACTTAGGGACTAGGACAGCACCAGGCTGATCCCAGTTGTTAGTTAGGAAACCTGCATGTTTAGTCAGAGGTCAAGTTGACCAGGATTTATTTTGTTTATGTTTCTTTTTGGCTTTGCTGTGTTTTTGTCACTGTACATAGAGAAATAAACCGCACCTTTTGATTTTGAAAACCACAACCTCCGTCTGCTGGCCCTGTTTTTGTGTGGGGAGCCCAACCAGGGGGTCACACACACCCGCTACCGAGTTAACCCCCTCACAGTTGGTGGAGAACCAGTGGCAGTTTTTTTAAGCCAGCATGGAGGAGATACTGAAACAGCTGGCTCTAGCAAATGCCAATCAACAGCAGACAAATGCAGGTTTGCAAAGGAGCCTTGCAGCCCAGCAGCAAGCTCACCAACAGAGTCTGGAAGCTCAGCAACAAGCCCAGCAGCAATCTGAGGCCCGCTTCATAGACCTGTTACAGAAGCAAGAGCAGAGACTACAACAAATGGAAGCAGTAATGCAGCAACGTCCGCAGACCAGTGAGGAAAGCCGTCCCACTAATACCGCGTCCTTTGGGGTGAGTCGTTTATTGACAAAAATGACTGGAGAGGATGATCCAGAGGTATTTTTGACCACATTTGAAAGGACTGCTGAAAGAGAAAAGTGGCCTGAGGAGCAGTGGGCTGGACTGGTGGCTCCTCTGTTAACTGGTGAATCGCAGAAGGCTTACTATGACCTAGAGCCTGACCAAGCAAAAGACTATGTGATGCTAAAAGCTGAAATATTGGCAAGGCTGGGTGTCACCCTGGCTGTCCGGGCTCAGCGTGTGCATAACTGGACTTTCCAGCTTGGAAAACCCCCCAGGTCTCAAATGTATGATCTCATTCACCTGAGCAGGAAGTGGCTACAGCCAGAGACTTTGTCCGCACCAGAGATTGTGGAACGTGTTGTAATGGATCGGTTTTTGAGAGCTCTTCCTACTGCCATCCAAAAGTGGGTAAGCCATGGAGACCCAGAGACGGCCGGTGGTCTTGTGGATCGTGTAGAGAAATACTTGGCTACAGAGAACCTGACGGCCTCTTCCAGAGACTCTCGGACTTTCCACCCTAAGACCAGATCATCCCCAGGGGCGGATAAGAGGATTCCAAGGGGTGAGGGTGGAGAGAGTGAGAGGGTGGGAGCTCTACCCAAAGTTTGGCGAGAACAGCCTGGGAAGTCAGGGGCTCAAGAGGCAGCCAAATGGATTGTTTGCTACCGCTGCCGGCAAGCGGGACATATTGCAGCAAATTGCCCAGTTGTGGAGGAACCCATGCAATGTGACTTTCTGACGGACCGACGTCAGTCGCTGTGTGCGACAGTCGCATGCACTGCCATTCGGGGAACTGAGAAACATTTATGCAAAATGTGTATTAATGGTAGAAATGTTGTGGTATTACTGGATTCAGGTAGCCTTGTGACCCTGATAAAGGCTGAATTAGTTAAAACAGAGGTCTCTGGGAATAGCAAGGTAGCTGTTATTTGTGTGCATGGGGACACCCGAGAGTATCCAGTGACTACAGTGTGTTTCGAGACCCCCAAAGGTACCCTCTCTCATCCAGTGGGGTTAGTATCTCAATTACCGCATGATGCCATTGTGGGAAGGGATTTTCCGAAGTTCTGGGAACTGTGGGATGATCCTGAGCCCCCCACTGGTGCCCCTATGTACCAGGAATGTGATAGCCAGAACTCCTCTGAGAGTGGTGAGGACTCTCCAGAATTTCCCTTGTCAGTATTGGCAGGGGAGACTCAAGAAACTGGAGAGGAGCCCACCTCCTCAGACGAAAACCTACCGTCTGTGGAGTTTTCTGATCTGGAGGTTCACAGGGAAAATTTTGCCACAGAACAGTTAAAAGACCCCGCCCTAATAAAGGCACGGGAAAACGTAGTGGAAATAGATGGCGAGTTAGTGAACCCAGATCATACCTGCACTTACCCATACTTCAGCGTAGAGAAGGACCTACTGTATCGGGTGGCAAAAAGGGCAGAAGAAACCGTTGAGCAGCTTGTGGTGCCCAAACCTTACAGGAAGTTGGTGTTGGAGTTGGCCCATGGGCACATTCTTGGAGGTCATCTGGGGACAGAGAAAACCCGAGAGAGGGTATTACAGAGATTCTATTGGCCTGGGGTGATGAAGGACATAGAAAATTATTGTTCCTCCTGCCCTGTGTGTCAGAGGTCGGCCCCGATGCCACATTTCCGTAGCCCGCTGGTCCCTCTACCCATCATTGAGGTCCCGTTTGAGAGAATCGCAATGGATTTGGTAGGTCCTATAATCAAGTCCGCTAGGGGGCACCAGTACATATTGGTTATAATGGACTATGCCACCCGTTATCCAGAAGCGATCCCTCTCAGAAATACCTCGGCCAAAACCATAGCCAAAGAGCTATCTCTTGTTTTTAGCCGGGTGGGTATTTGTAAAGAACTGCTTACGGACCAAGGTACACCCTTTATGTCCCGGGTTATGAAAGAGCTGTGTAAATTGTTCAAAGTGACGCAATTGCGTACATCTGTGTATCACCCCCAAACCGATGGGCTGGTTGAAAGATTCAACAAAACCCTAAAACAAATGTTGAAGAAAGTGGTGGATAGAGATGGAAGGGATTGGGACTGTCTACTTCCTTATTTGATGTTTGCTATTAGGGAGGTGCCCCAATCCTCTACGGGATTCTCCCCCTTTGAGTTACTGTATGGGAGACACCCAAGAGGGCTGTTGGATATTGCCAAGGAAACTTGGGAAAGTGAGAGTTCTCCCCACAGGAGTGTGATTGAGCATGTCGCCCTGATGCAAGATCGAATTGCACAGGTAATGCCCATCGTGAAGGAACATTTGGCCCAAGCGCAGTTGGCACAGCAGAGAGTGTACAACCGTGGAGCCAAGACCCGTACCTTTTCCCCGGGGGATAGGATATTGGTACTTGTCCCTACGGTTGAAAGTAAATTCCTTGCCAAATGGCAAGGCCCCTACGAGATAATGGAAAAAGTGAGCGAAGTGAATTACAAGGTCAGACAACCAGGAAGGCGAAAGCCCGAACAGATATATCACGTTAATCTGTTAAAAGCCTGGAGGGATAGAGAGTCCCTAGTCGCAGAAACTTGGTCACCAGCTCAAACTGGTTGCGTGATTCCGGAGGTTGGAATAGCAGCCACCTTGTCACAACCCCAACAACAGGAGGTTAAGGAGTTTGTGCTTCACAACAAGGAGGTGTTCTCTGAGCTGCCGGGACAAACATCTGGGGTAGAGCATGATATTATTACCCCGCCCGGTGAAAGGGTGAAGTTAAAACCCTATCGGATCCCAGAGGCCCGACGGGAGGCAATACGGGAGGAAGTACAGAAAATGCTGAACTTAGGGGTGATAGAGGAGTCCCAAAGTGATTGGTCTAGTCCCATTGTGTTGGTGCCTAAACCGGATGGGAGCTGGCGATTTTGTAACGATTTTCGTCAGTTGAACAAAGTTACAAAATTTGACACCTACCCCATGCCACGTATAGATGAGTTGATCGACCGGCTGGGAACAGCCCGATACATGACGACTCTTGACCTCACAAAAGGGTATTGGCAAATTCCCCTGGCCAAGTCGGCCAAAGAGAAAACCGCATTTGTAACCCCAGACGGGGCGTTCCAATATAAGAGAATGCCGTTCGGGTTACAGAATGCGCCGGCCACATTCCAGCGGAAAATGGACCAGATACTGAGGCCCCATCGGAAGTATGCTGCGGCTTACCTGGATGACGTAATTGTCCATAGCACAGATTGGGCCTCACATCTGCCAAAAGTGCAAGCAGTCCTAGACTCTATCCGGGAAGCGGGGTTTACGGCTAACCCCAAGAAGTGTACCATTGGGCAGGAGGAGGCCAAATATCTTGGGTACACCATTGGCAGGGGAGTGATAAAACCCCAACTCAACAAAGTCGAGGCCATCCAGAGTTGGCCACGTCCCAACAGCAAGAAGCAGGTACGGGCCTTTCTGGGAATCGCGGGTTATTATCGGCGCTTCATTCCCCACTTTGCTTCTAAGGCTGTGCCCCTAACCAACCTGACGAAAGGGAAAGGGTCGGTCATGATTAAATGGACCCCCGAGGCTGAGGCAGCATTCCAATTCTTGAAACAAGCCTTATGTAGCCAGCCAGTGTTGTACTCACCCGACTTCTCTAAAGACTTTGTCGTACAAAGTGATGCGTCAGATGTGGGGTTAGGAGCAGTATTGTCCCAGGTCTGGAACGGGGAAGAGCACCCAGTCATTTACCTCAGCAGGAAGTTGAAGTCCCATGAGGTAAATTACGCCACGGTTGAAAAGGAGTGTTTAGCGGTGAAGTGGGCTCTAGATTCCCTTCGGTACTATCTGCTAGGTAGGCACTTTGACATGGTTACGGATCACGCTCCGTTAAAGTGGATGGCTCAAAACAAGGAGACAAATAGAAGAGTGAATAGGTGGTTCCTGGCCCTACAGGAATTCAACTTCACAGTAAAGCATCGCCCTGGCGTTCAAATGGGGAATGTGGATGCTTTGTCTCGAGTACATGAATGCCTGATTGCTGGTGTTCCAACCCCAAGGTTAAAACAAGAGGGGGGGGTATGTGACAGCAGGAAGGTAAAGTCACCTGGTTGCATCCAGGGGGGTAGATATATTTCTCCCAGATTCAGGCTTTATGCCGACTTATACAACTAGGTGGAGAGTTGTATAAGGCTAGTGGGCTCATGGATGACTCATACCTCTAGGGAGAGTGTGGGGCGTCATGCAGACAGAGATGAGGAGACCAGCTGAACCTTGTCAGCTCATTTAGGCCTCTATAAGAACTCCCAGCTTCATTAGATGTTAGCTCATGCCTGGAACCAGACCTGTGTGGACTGTCTAGGGAGAGTGAACCCCTGTGCGGTGAGAAAAAGCCTGTGTGGCTATTTGTTTGGACATTGACTAAACCAGGGACTTAGGGACTAGGACAGCACCAGGCTGATCCCAGTTGTTAGTTAGGAAACCTGCATGTTTAGTCAGAGGTCAAGTTGACCAGGATTTATTTTGTTTATGTTTCTTTTTGGCTTTGCTGTGTTTTTGTCACTGTACATAGAGAAATAAACCGCACCTTTTGATTTTGAAAACCACAACCTCCGTCTGCTGGCCCTGTTTTTGTGTGGGGAGCCCAACCAGGGGGTCACACACACCCGCTACCGAGTTAACCCCTCACAGTAGGAAGAGAGTCAGTTTCTTTCACTGTGATAATCCTTGTTTCTAGGGACAAAGAAGGAAAGTGAGGGAAATTCTCCTTGTGCTATAGTGTGCTTTAAAAAAACATTTTTTCTAGGGACAGAAAACTATAGGTAGGGAGAGTGTCAGTGTATTTTACTGTGCGAATCCTTGTTTCTAGGGACAGGGAAGGACAGTGAGGGAATTCTCCTTGTGCTATAGTGTGCTTTAAAAAAACATTTTTTCTAGGGACAGAAAACTATAGGTAGGGAGAGTGTCAGTGTGTTTTACTGTGCGAATCCTTGTTTCTAGGGACAGGGAAGGACAGTGAGGGAATTCTCCTTGTGCTATAGTGTGCTTTAAAAAAACATTTTTTCTAGGGACAGAAAACTATAGGTAGGGAGAGTGTCAGTGTGTTTTACTGTGCGAATCCTTGTTTCTAGGGACAGGGAAGGACAGTGAGGGAATTCTCCTTGTGCTATAGTGTGCTTTAAAAAAACATTTTTTCTAGGGACAGAAAACTATAGGTAGGAAGAGTGTCAGTTTCTTTCACTGTGATAATCCTTGTTTCTAGGGACAAAGAAGGAAAGTGAGGGAAATTCTCCTTGTGCTATAGTGTGCTTTAAAAAAACATTTTTTCTAGGGACAGAAAACTATAGGTAGGGAGAGTGTCAGTGTCTTTTACTGTGCGAATCCTTGTTTCTAGGGACAGGGAAGGACAGTGAGGGAATTCTCCTTGTGCTATAGTGTGCTTTAAAAAAACATTTTTTCTAGGGACAGAAAACTATAGGTAGGGAGAGTGTCAGTGTGTTTTACTGTGCGAATCCTTGTTTCTAGGGACAGGGAAGGACAGTGAGGGAATTCTCCTTGTGCTATAGTGTGCTTTAAAAAAACATTTTTTCTAGGGACAGAAAACTATAGGTAGGAAGAGTGTCAGTTTCTTTCACTGTGATAATCCTTGTTTCTAGGGACAAAGAAGGAAAGTGAGGGAAATTCTCCTTGTGCTATAGTGTGCTAAAGCATTCCTCATCAACCATCTTTGAAATCCTTGTGTTTTTGGACAGTCAGGGAAATTGTCGTTGTGCTATTCTGTGCAAAAGCAATCATCCTCAACCATATTTAGAAATCCTTAAGTAAAGGGACAGAGAAGGACACCTGAAGGTAGCCCTTATTGCTTTTTTCCCATCTCCCTGCAGGCCATCTATTAGAATGTCTGGAAGGCAAACAAGGAGAGGCAGACAGTCAGGAGGCAATAAAAGAGGGCAAGCAGGCTCTGTGTCTGGGGGCAACAGTGCTGGTCGTGGACGCGGTGCATTGTCATCAGCACATGGCCATGGGACACGCTTGTCCTTCTTTTCGGCAGCTGGACATGTTGAGCCACATCATGCCGAAGACTTGGTAGAGTGGATGACCAAGCCCTCCTCCTCCTCCTCATCCTCTCTCACCCAGGCTCAGGGTACTGGAAAAGCAGCTGCCAAAGCGTCCTCTTCCCTGGTATCAATGTCAGACTCATCATCAGTCACTCCTTCCCTAGACCCACCATGTCCTCCTCCTGAGGAGTCCCCCGAACTGTTTGAGCACAGTGTTGGGTACATGCTCCAGGAGGATGCCCAGCGTTTCGAAGGGTCTGATGATGAAACCCAGCTACAGGAAGGCAGTAGCGTGAGAGCAGACAGAGGGGATGCTCAAGAAGGACACCAATCTGGCAGTTATGTTCCAGCAGCTGCAGCATACTGCCAGATTGGCTCCAGTGATGAGGAGGGAGGGGATGATGAGGTCACTGACTCCACGTGGGTGCCTAATAGGAGAGAGGAGGAGGAGGAGGATGAGGAGGAGGCACATCTCCAACGAGGCAGGATGCCCTTTGGTGGCCAGCGTAAGGGCAGTACACCGACGGAATCACACCGCAGAGCTCCGCCTGTGCAGGGCGCTGCCTCTGCCCGTCATTCAAAAAGTTCTTTGGTGTGGGCCTTTTTTGAGGCTAGTGCATCAGATCGCACAGCTGCTGTTTGCAACATATGTCTCAAGCGTATATCGCGTGGCCAAAACATCAGCCGCTTGGGTACCACATGCCTGACCAGACATATGTTGACCTGCCATGCAGCTCGTTGGCAAGCCTACCTCAAAGACCCACACCAAAGAACAAAGCGGACCTCTCCTTGCACCGCATCAGCTGGGATCTCCAACCCCACTATAACTTCAGTCCTCTCTGAAACATGCACTGAGAGGAATGAAGGTGTAGAATTAGGTGTGTCACAGCCAAGTACTTGCGGCCACTCTGCTAGCAGTACACCGACGTCCGATTCTAGCAGGCAAATTTCCCTGCCCCAGCTGCTGGACCGTCGAAAGAAGTTCACTCCCAGCCATCCACATGCCCAGCGGTTGAATGCTAGCTTGGCTAAATTGCTAGCGCTTCAACTGCTGCCTTTTCAGTTGGTAGACTCGGCCCCCTTCCGTGAGTTTGTGCAATGTGCGGTTCCTCAGTGGCAGGTTCCCAAACGCCACTTTTTCTCACGGAAGGCTATTCCAGCTCTCTACCGGCATGTGGAAGGCAATGTCTTGGCCTCGCTGGACAGGGCGGTCAGCGGTAAGGTGCATATTACCGCTGACTCATGGTCCAGCAGGCATGGACAGGGACGTTACCTTTCTTTCACGGCCCATTGGGTCACTCTTTTGGCAGCTGGGAAGGATGCAGGACAAGGTGCAGTAGTGTTGGAGGTTGTTCCACCGCCACGCCTCCAAAATGCTACTACTGGTTGTGACACACCTCTCTCCTCCACCCCCTCCTCTTCTTCTTCCTCCATGGCCTCTTCCTGTGGTTTGTCCTCGGAACCAGCGGTGCTCCGTAGGCGTTCAAGGGGCTACGCAAGTACGCAGGCAAAAAGATGCCATGCCGTGCTTGCGCTGGTGTGTTTGGGGGACAGAAGCCACACTGGGGCAGAGGTCCTGTCTGCTCTGCAGGGCCAGGCCGAGAGGTGGTTGGCGCAGTTAGAAATGCTTCAGGGGCCAGCCAATCACCATTTGATTAGCTGGTGTGCCCTTAGAAGCCATCATAGCCATGCCTACTAATGGCATGGCTGTGATTGGTCAGTGCAACATGTGACCCAGCATGTGACCAGCTTCTATATAAGCAAGAGGCACACAGCACAGATCGTCACTCTGCTTTTAGACAGTGTAGGGAAAGGATCCTGGCTGCTGTTGCTGTGAGGGAGAGAATTATATGATAGGAGTTAGTCCTGATTCTGCAATCTACTGATAGAAAAGATAGAGAGACAGTGTAGTGTAGTGTAGGGGCAGGATCCTGTTTGTGCTTTCAGGGAGAGAGATTTAGATAGGAGTCCAGATTGAGAGATATAATAGCTCAGCGATCTGCATAGGTTTATCTGTTTGTGTTGCAAGCTCAGTGCACCAGCACTGCATTACGTTGAGTGATACACCTATTCCATACTGTGGCTGTATTGTGCTCTTGCTAAAAGACCCATTTTGGGCAGAAAAAAAAAAAAGGCACTTTATTGTGCTTTTGCTAAAAAGACCCATTTTTGGGCCCCCAAAAAAAAAAAAGGCACTTTATTGTGCTGTTGCAAAAAAAAAAAAAGGCACTTTGTTGTGCGCAAAAAAGACCTATTTTTGGGCAAAAAAATATTTTGCAGTGTATACCTCTAGTTGTGTGAAATAACCAATTTCTATATATTTTTCTTGTACTATGCTATACTAAAAAAAATGCATTCTCTGCAGCTGTGCGATTCAGCGGTTATATACTGTTGGGGTTGTTGTGCTCTTCCAAAAAACGCCATTTAGGGCCACAGAAAATATTTTGCAGTGTGAAATACACATCTGGAGGTGTGTGAAAAAACAACATTATTTTTGAATAGCATTCTCTGGCCTCTGCAGCTGTGCGATTCAGCGGTTATATACTGTTGGGGTTGTTGTGCTCTTCCAAAAAACGCCATTTAGGGCCACAGAAAATAAATTGCAGTGTGAAATACACATGTGGAGGTGTGTAAAATAAACAATTTCTATATATTGTACAGTGCTATACTAAAAAAACAACATTTTTTTTGAATAGCATTCTCTGCACTTCTATAGCTGTGCGATTCAGTGGTTAAATACTGTGGTTGTGTTGTGCTCTTCCAAAAAACGCCATTTAGGGCCACAGAAAATATTTTGCAGTGTGAAATACACATCTGGAGGTGTGTGAAAAAACAACATTATTTTTAAAAAGCATTCTCTGGCCTCTGCAGCTGTGCGATTCAGCGGTTATATACTGTTGGGGTTGTTGTACTCTTGCAAAAAACGCCATTTAGGGCCACAGAAAATATTTTGCAGTGTGAAATACACATCTGGAGGTGTGTGAAAAAACAACATTATTTTTGAATAGCATTCTCTGGCCTCTGCAGCTGTGTGATTCAGCGGTTATATACTGTTGGGGTTGTTGTGCTCTTGCAAAAAACGCCATTTAGGGCCACAGAAAATATTTTGCAGTGTGAAATACACATCTGGAGGTGTGTGAAAAAACAACATTATTTTTAAAAAGCATTCTCTGGCCTCTGCAGCTGTGCGATTCAGCGGTTATATACTGTTGGGGTTGTTGTGCTCTTGCAAAAAACGCCATTTAGGGCCACAGAAAATATTTTGCAGTGTGAAATACACATCTGGAGGTGTGTGAAAAAACAACATTATTTTTGAATAGCATTCTCTGGCCTCTGCAGCTGTGCGATTCAGCGGTTATATACTGTTGGGGTTGTTGTGCTCTTCCAAAAAATGCCATTTAGGGCCACAGAAAATATTTTGCAGTGTGAAATACACATCTGGAGGTGTGTGAAAAAACAACATTATTTTTGAATAGCATTCTCTGGCCTCTGCAGCTGTGCGATTCAGCGGTTATATACTGTTGGGGTTGTTGTGCTCTTCCAAAAAACACCATTTAGGGCCACAGAAAATAAATTGCAGTGTGAAATACACATGTGGAGGTGTGTAAAATAAACAATTTCTATATATTGTACAGTGCTATACTAAAAAAAACAACATTTTTTTTGAATAGCATTCTCTGCACTTCTATAGCTGTGCGATTCAGTGGTTAAATACTGTGGTTGTGTTGTGCTCTTCCAAAAAACGCCATTTAGGGCCACAGAAAATATTTTGCAGTGTGAAATACACATCTGGAGGTGTGTGAAAAAACAACATTATTTTTAAAAAGCATTCTCTGGCCTCTGCAGCTGTGCGATTCAGCGGTTATATACTGTTGGGGTTGTTGTGCTCTTGCAAAAAACGCCATTTAGGGCCACAGAAAATATTTTGCAGTGTGAAATACACATCTGGAGGTGTGTGAAAAAACAACATTATTTTTGAATAGCATTCTCTGGCCTCTGCAGCTGTGCGATTCAGCGGTTATATACTGTTGGGGTTGTTGTGCTCTTGCAAAAAACGCCATTTAGGGCCACAGAAAATATTTTGCAGTGTGAAATACACATCTGGAGGTGTGTGAAAAAACAACATTATTTTTGAATAGCATTCTCTGGCCTCTGCAGCTGTGCGATTCAGCGGTTATATACTGTTGGGGTTGTTGTGCTCTTCCAAAAAACGCCATTTAGGGCCACAGAAAATAAATTGCAGTGTGAAATACACATGTGGAGGTGTGTAAAATAAACAATTTCTATATATTGTACAGTGCTATACTAAAAAAAACAAAATTTTTTTTGAATAGCATTCTCTGCACTTCTATAGCTGTGCGATTCAGTGGTTAAATACTGTGGTTGTGTTGTGCTCTTCCAAAAAACGCCATTTAGGGCCACAGAAAATATTTTGCAGTGTGAAATACACATCTGGAGGTGTGTGAAAAAACAACATTATTTTTAAAAAGCATTCTCTGGCCTCTGCAGCTGTGCGATTCAGCGGTTATATACTGTTGGGGTTGTTGTGCTCTTGCAAAAAACGCCATTTAGGGCCACAGAAAATATTTTGCAGTGTGAAATACACATCTGGAGGTGTGTGAAAAAACAACATTATTTTTGAATAGCATTCTCTGGCCTCTGCAGCTGTGCGATTCAGCGGTTATATACTGTTGGGGTTGTTGTGCTCTTCCAAAAAACGCCATTTAGGGCCACAGAAAATAAATTGCAGTGTGAAATACACATGTGGAGGTGTGTAAAATAAACAATTTCTATATATTGTACAGTGCTATACTAAAAAAAACAACATTTTTTTTGAATAGCATTCTCTGCACTTCTATAGCTGTGCGATTCAGTGGTTAAATACTGTGGTTGTGTTGTGCTCTTCCAAAAAACGCCATTTAGGGCCACAGAAAATATTTTGCAGTGTGAAATACACATCTGGAGGTGTGTGAAAAAACAACATTATTTTTAAAAAGCATTCTCTGGCCTCTGCAGCTGTGCGATTCAGCGGTTATATACTGTTGGGGTTGTTGTGCTCTTGCAAAAAACGCCATTTAGGGCCACAGAAAATATTTTGCAGTGTGAAATACACATCTGGAGGTGTGTGAAAAAACAACATTATTTTTGAATAGCATTCTCTGGCCTCTGCAGCTGTGCGATTCAGCGGTTATATACTGTTGGGGTTGTTGTGCTCTTGCAAAAAACGCCATTTAGGGCCACAGAAAATATTTTGCAGTGTGAAATACACATCTGGAGGTGTGTGAAAAAACAACATTATTTTTGAATAGCATTCTCTGGCCTCTGCAGCTGTGCGATTCAGCGGTTATATACTGTTGGGGTTGTTGTGCTCTTCCAAAAAACGCCATTTAGGGCCACAGAAAATAAATTGCAGTGTGAAATACACATGTGGAGGTGTGTAAAATAAACAATTTCTATATATTGTACAGTGCTATACTAAAAAAAACAACATTTTTTTTGAATAGCATTCTCTGCACTTCTATAGCTGTGCGATTCAGTGGTTAAATACTGTGGTTGTGTTGTGCTCTTCCAAAAAACGCCATTTAGGGCCACAGAAAATATTTTGCAGTGTGAAATACACATCTGGAGGTGTGTGAAAAAACAACATTATTTTTAAAAAGCATTCTCTGGCCTCTGCAGCTGTGCGATTCAGCGGTTATATACTGTTGGGGTTGTTGTGCTCTTGCAAAAAACGCCATTTAGGGCCACAGAAAATATTTTGCAGTGTGAAATACACATCTGGAGGTGTGTGAAAAAACAACATTATTTTTGAATAGCATTCTCTGGCCTCTGCAGCTGTGCGATTCAGCGGTTATATACTGTTGGGGTTGTTGTGCTCTTGCAAAAAACGCCATTTAGGGCCACAGAAAATATTTTGCAGTGTGAAATACACATCTGGAGGTGTGTGAAAAAACAACATTATTTTTAAAAAGCATTCTCTGGCCTCTGCAGCTGTGCGATTCAGCGGTTATATACTGTTGGGGTTGTTGTGCTCTTGCAAAAAACGCCATTTAGGGCCACAGAAAATATTTTGCAGTGTGAAATACACATCTGGAGGTGTGTGAAAAAACAACATTATTTTTGAATAGCATTCTCTGGCCTCTGCAGCTGTGCGATTCAGCGGTTATATACTGTTGGGGTTGTTGTGCTCTTCCAAAAAACGCCATTTAGGGCCACAGAAAATATTTTGCAGTGTGAAATACACATCTGGAGGTGTGTGAAAAAACAACATTATTTTTGAATAGCATTCTCTGGCCTCTGCAGCTGTGCGATTCAGCGGTTATATACTGTTGGGGTTGTTGTGCTCTTCCAAAAAACGCCATTTAGGGCCACAGAAAATAAATTGCAGTGTGAAATACACATGTGGAGGTGTGTAAAATAAACAATTTCTATATATTGTACAGTGCTATACTAAAAAAAACAAAATTTTTTTTGAATAGCATTCTCTGCACTTCTATAGCTGTGCGATTCAGTGGTTAAATACTGTGGTTGTGTTGTGCTCTTCCAAAAAACGCCATTTAGGGCCACAGAAAATATTTTGCAGTGTGAAATACACATCTGGAGGTGTGTGAAAAAACAACATTATTTTTAAAAAGCATTCCCTGGCCTCTGCAGCTGTGCGATTCAGCGGTTATATACTGTTGGGGTTGTTGTGCTCTTGCAAAAAACGCCATTTAGGGCCACAGAAAATATTTTGCAGTGTGAAATACACATCTGGAGGTGTGTGAAAAAACAACATTATTTTTGAATAGCATTCTCTGGCCTCTGCAGCTGTGCGATTCAGCGGTTATATACTGTTGGGGTTGTTGTGCTCTTCCAAAAAACGCCATTTAGGGCCACAGAAAATAAATTGCAGTGTGAAATACACATGTGGAGGTGTGTAAAATAAACAATTTCTATATATTGTACAGTGCTATACTAAAAAAAACAACATTTTTTTTGAATAGCATTCTCTGCACTTCTATAGCTGTGCGATTCAGTGGTTAAATACTGTGGTTGTGTTGTGCTCTTCCAAAAAACGCCATTTAGGGCCACAGAAAATATTTTGCAGTGTGAAATACACATCTGGAGGTGTGTGAAAAAACAACATTATTTTTAAAAAGCATTCTCTGGCCTCTGCAGCTGTGCGATTCAGCGGTTATATACTGTTGGGGTTGTTGTGCTCTTGCAAAAAACGCCATTTAGGGCCACAGAAAATATTTTGCAGTGTGAAATACACATCTGGAGGTGTGTGAAAAAACAACATTATTTTTGAATAGCATTCTCTGGCCTCTGCAGCTGTGCGATTCAGCGGTTATATACTGTTGGGGTTGTTGTGCTCTTGCAAAAAACGCCATTTAGGGCCACAGAAAATATTTTGCAGTGTGAAATACACATCTGGAGGTGTGTGAAAAAACAACATTATTTTTGAATAGCATTCTCTGGCCTCTGCAGCTGTGCGATTCAGCGGTTATATACTGTTGGGGTTGTTGTGCTCTTCCAAAAAACGCCATTTAGGGCCACAGAAAATAAATTGCAGTGTGAAATACACATGTGGAGGTGTGTAAAATAAACAATTTCTATATATTGTACAGTGCTATACTAAAAAAAAAAACATTTTTTTTTAATAGCATTCTCTGCACTTCTATAGCTGTGCGATTCAGTGGTTAAATACTGTGCTTGTGTTGTGCTCTTGCAAAAAACGCCATTTAGGGCCACAGAAAATATTTTGCAGTGCGAAATACACATCTGGAGGTGTGTGAAAAAACAACATTATTTTTGAATAGCATTCTCTGGCCTCTGCAGCTGTGCGATTCAGCGGTTATATACTGTTGGGGTTGTTGTGCTCTTGCAAAAAACGCCATTTAGGGCCACAGAAAATATTTTGCAGTGTGAAATACACATCTGGAGGTGTGTGAAAAAACAACATTATTTTTGAATAGCATTCTCTGGCCTCTGCAGCTGTGCGATTCAGCGGTTATATACTGTTGGGGTTGTTGTGCTCTTCCAAAAAACGCCATTTAGGGCCACAGAAAATAAATTGCAGTGTGAAATACACATGTGGAGGTGTGTAAAATAAACAATTTCTATATATTGTACAGTGCTATACTAAAAAAAACAACATTTTTTTTGAATAGCATTCTCTGCACTTCTATAGCTGTGCGATTCAGTGGTTAAATACTGTGGTTGTGTTGTGCTCTTCCAAAAAACGCCATTTAGGGCCACAGAAAATATTTTGCAGTGTGAAATACACATCTGGAGGTGTGTAAAATAAACAATTTCTATATATTCTTCTTGTACAGTGCTATACTAAAAAAAACAACCTTTTTTTTTGAATAGCATTTTCTGTAGCTGTGCGATTCAGCGGTTACGTGCTGTGGGTGTGTTGTGGTCTGGCAAAAAAACGCCATTTAGGGCCACAGAAAATATTTTGCAGTGCGAAATACACATCTGGAGGTGTGTAAAATAAACAATTTCTATATATTCTTCTTGTACAGTGCTATACTAAAAAAAACAACCTTTTTTTTGAATAGCATTTTCTGTAGCTGTGCGATTCAGCGGTTACGTGCTGTGGGTGTGTTGTGGTCTGGCAAAAAACGCCATTTAGGGCCACAGAAAATATTTTGCAGTGTGAAATACACATCTGGAGGTGTGTAAAATAAACAATTTCTATATATTGTACAGTGCTATACTAAAAAAAACAACATTTTTTTTGAATAGCATTCTCTGCACTTCTATAGCTGTGCGATTCAGTGGTTAAATACTGTGGTTGTGTTGTGCTCTTCCAAAAAACGCCATTTAGGGCCACAGAAAATATTTTGCAGTGTGAAATACACATCTGGAGGTGTGTGAAATAAACAATTTCTATATATTTTCCTTGTACTGTGCTATACTAAAAAAAACAACCTTTTTTTTTTTGAATAGCATTTTCTGCAGTTCTGTAGCTGTGCGTTTCAGCCATTACGTACTGTGGGTGTGTTGTGGTCTTCCAAAAAACGCCATTTAGGGCAAGATCCTAAATTTGGAAAATATGAGGGGAAGGTCAAAGGGACGTGGTGGCCCCGGTCGTGGTGCTGCTGGTGGAGCTCCTGTTGCAGGGAGAGGACGTGGTGGATCTGTGCCAGCTACACGCACAAGTGAAACACCTTCCTCAGGTGCGAGTAGGCGACCGAGCCTGCGGCGGTATTTTGTCGCGCCTAATGAGGCTGTACCAATGTTTAGGCCAGGACAAGTGCAGGCGATAGTAGATTGGGTTGCTGACAGTGCCTCGGGTTCCTTCACATTGTCTCCCACCCACTCTTCTGATGAAAGATCAGAGTTGGCACCTGAAGCCCATGTCCATCAGTCTTTCACCTCACCCCCTTGCAAATCAGCCAAGCAGTCTGAGCCCCAAATCATGCAGCAGTCTCTTCTGCTTTTCGATGACTCTGTTAGCAGGGTTTCCCAGGGCCATCCACCTAGCCCTGCCCCAGAAGTGGAAGAGATTGAGTGCACCGATGCCCAACCACTTATGTTTCATGATGGGTACATGGGAGGACCATCGCAGCACGTCTCGGATGATGACGAAACACAGGTGCCAACTGCTGCTGCTTTCGCAATTGTGCAGACAGACATGGAGGGCAGGGGTGAAGACTGGGTGGAAGATGATGTGGAGGACGATGAGGTCCTCGACCCCACATGGAATCAACGTTATGCAGGTGACCAGTGTAGTTCGGAGGAAGAGGCGGTGGTCGCACAGAGCCACCAGCACAGCAGAAGAGGGAGCAGGGTGCAAAAACGGAGCATTCGTCCCCTAGACAGTACATCTGCTACTGCCCAACGCAGCAAGGGACCGAGCACACCAAAGCCAGGTCCAAGGACTTCCCTAGCGTGGCAGTTCTTCACACAGTGTGTTGATGACAAGACACGAGTGGTTTGCACGCTGTGCAATCAGAGCCTGAAGCGAGGCATAAACGTTCTCAACCTGAGCACAAGCTGCATGACCAGGCATCTAAGTGCAAAGCACGAGCTGCAGTGGAGTAGACACCTCAAAAACCAAGAAAGGTCTCTGGCTCCTCCTGCTTCCTCTTCTGCTGCAGTCTCGGCCTCTTCATCCACCTCTGTAGTGACAGTGGCACCTGTCACCCCGCAAACAGAGGATCTGCCAGCAACACTACCACCTGGGTCACCAACCATCTCCACAATGTCCCATGGAAGCGTTCAGCTCTCTATCTCCCAAACATTGGAGCGGAAGAGGAAGTACCCCCCTAGCCACCCGCGATCCCTGGCCCTGAATGCCAGCATTTCAAAATTCCTGGCCTTTGAAATGCTGTCATTCCGTCTGGTGGAGACGCAGAGTTTTAAAAGCCTGATGGCATTGGCTGTCCCGCAGTACGTCGTGCCCAGCCGCCACTACTTTTCCAGGCGAGCCATCCCTTCCCTGCACAACCAGGTGGGGGACAAAATCAGGTGTGCACTGCGCAACGCCATCTGTGGCAAGGTCCACCTAACTACGGATGCGTGGACCAGTAAGCACGGTCAGGGACGTTATATCTCCCTAACAGCACACTGGGTAAATGCAGTGGCGGCTGGGCCTGAGGCAGATAGCGGTTTGGCGCATGTCCTTCCACCACCGAGGATTGCAGGGCGCTTCAGTTTGCCTCCTGTTGCTAACTCCTCCTTCTCCGCTTCCTCATCCTCTACCGCCTCCTCATCCATTCAGCGTAACACCTTCACCACCAACTTCAGCACAGCCAGGGGTAAACGACAGCAGGCAGTTTTAAAACTTTCCTGTTTGGGGGAAATCCCCACACCGCGCAGGAGTTGTGGAGGGACATGGAACAACAGACCGATGAGTGGTTGCTGTCAGTGAGCCTCAAGCCCGGCCTGGTGGTGTGCGATAATGGGCGAAATCTCGTAGCAGCTCTGGGTCTAGCCGGTTTGACGCACATCCCTTGCCTGGCGCATGTGCTGAACTTGGTGGTCCAGAGGTTCCTTAAAAATTACCCCAATATGCCAGAGCTGCTGCAGAAAGTGCGGGCTGTCTGTGCGCACTTTCGGCGTTCTCACCCTGCTGCTGCTCGCCTGTCAGTGCTGCAGCGTAACTTCGGCCTTCCCGCTCACCGCCTCATATGTGACGTGCCCACAAGGTGGAACTCCACCTTGCACATGCTGGCCAGACTGTGCGAGCAGCAGCAGGCAATAGTGGAGTTTCAGCTGCAGCAATCACGCGTGAGTCGCTCTGCGGAACAGCACCACTTCACCACCAATAACTGGGCCTCCATGCGAGACCTGTGTGCCTTGTTGCGCTGTTTCGAGTACTCCACCAACATGGCCAGTGCCAATGACGCCGTTCTCAGCGTTACTATCCCAGTTCTATGCCTCCTTGAAAAAACGCTTCGTGCGATGATGGAAGAGGATGTGGCACAGGAGGATGAGGAGGAGGAGGAGGAAGCGGGATCATTTCAAAGGCTTTCAGGGCAGTCTTTCACAAGTGGCTACGAGGGTGGGTTCCTGCACCAACAAACGCCAGGTACACAATTGTCCGGCAGAAAGGGCACAGTTCTGGAGGATGACGAGGTGGAGGAGGAGATGGAGGAGGAGGAGGAGGAGGAGGAGCCATGTTCACAGCAGGGTGGCACTCAGACCAGCTCGTGGCCATTACTGGTGCGTGGCTGGGGGGATACAGAGGACACAGACGATACACCTCCCACAGAGGACAGCTTTTCTTTGCCTCTGGGCAGCCTGGCACACATGAGCGATTACATGCTGCAGTGTTTCCACAACGACAGCCGAGTTGCCCACATTTTAACTGGTGCTGATTACTGGGTGGCCACCCTGCTGGATCCCCGTTACAAGGACAACGTACCGTCCTTAATTCCCTCACTGGAGCGGGATCGTAAGATGCGCGAGTACAAGCGCACGCTGGTAGACGCGCTGCTGGTGGCATTCCCACCTGACAGCGGGCGTACGGTGGAAGCACAAGGCGAAGGCAGAGGAGGAGGAAGAGGTCGCCAACGCAGCCGGGGCACCGGCAGCACCTCAGAAGGCAGGGTTAGCATGGCCGAAATGTGGAAAAGCTTTGTCAGCACGCCACAACAACCAGCACCACCAGCTGAGATGGAACGTCTTAGCAGGAGGCAGCATTTCACCAACATGGTTGAGCAGTATGTGTCCACAGGCCTACACGTACTGGATGACGGGTCTGCCCCCTTTAACTTCTGGGTCTCCAAATTGGGCACATGGCCTGAGCTTGCCGTTTATGCCTTGGAGGTGCTGGCCTGCCCTGCAGCCAGTGTATTATCTGAACGTGTATTTAGCACGGCAGGGGGCGTTATCACAGACAAGCGCAGCCGCCTGTCCAGAGCCAATGTGGACAAGCTCACGTTCATTAAAATGAACCAGGCATGGATCCCACAGGACTTGTCCGTACCTTGTGCAGAATAGACATGTATACCGGTGTTGTGACAAAAACTGTCCGGCCATCGGATTGTGCCCGGCCCGTACTGCGCAGGCGCAGCGCTTGCGCAGTACAGAGGACAAGGAGATTCACAAAATCTCCGAAGATGAACGGCGCCTGCGCTGTGAGTGCAGGTTCAAGCCCCACCATCCAAGAGGACATACGGTAGCACATAGTAACAGGGCCCCTCACGGGCTCGCTTCGATCGCGGCCTTGCTTGGCTCGGCTTGAACCACGGATGGTGTGGCCTTCACCTGAACTCAACACGCAGGCGCCGTTAGTCTTGGGAGATTTTTGAAATCCCCTTGTCCTACATACTCAGCAAGCGCAGTACAGGGTGGACACTATTCGACAGGGGACAGAATTCGACACATCACCGGCCTTACCCAGCCATTGTTGTATTTTTGAACCAGTGTTGGCTACCTCGTCCTCCTCCACCGCCGCTTCCACCTACACAGCCACATCCACCGCCACCTCAACCTCCTACTCCATATGGACCTCGTCCTGCTAGGCCAAGATTAAAATTTTTATTTTATTTTTTTGTAGCGCACAGATCCTTTCCCCCTTACCTGCCTTTATGTTGTTGGCTCTTCGCAGGAGGGAGAAAGGCACACCGCACTACCAGCCCGTATCCTCCTATATAAAGAGGTTGAGCGGTGTACTTGACGGGCCGTGTCCACAGCCGGAGTCAAAACTCCTCCAGAGGATGATTCTCACCTCTACTGTAGGTAGAGGCAAGTCCTTTAATTGCCAGTAAAGTCAATGTCCACACCAGCTGAAACTCCAACTCTTATTCTCTCATGGCAAAATAAACTGTACTCAGATAGAAAAGGTTAGAGCAAAGAAACAGGACAGCTTAAGGTGTGGAGGAGGTCCAGGCACAAACGTAGCACATTCACTTCACTGCTTAGGTTTCTCAAACAGTTTTTGGCGCACGGTCTCTGCCACAGACATTGAGGTTGGTCTCTGCCACAGACCGGGTGTACAAGGCCCCTGCCACGGGCCTGGAGAACTTTGGTCTCAGCCACAGACCAGGGTGTATAAGGCCCCTGCCACGGGCCGGTTGAATAAGGCCTCTGATACAGTCAAGGTGACCTTGAGCTTCTCCTTCTACGAACCTAGCCCATATCAAGGGGAAGACATCTCTCCAGGGAGTCAACAGACCATTCCTTCACCGTGACTCCCGCATCGGTCCATCAGACAGATCCTCCCTTCCCTGGAACAGGGTCCCCTACACGAGGCGGCTCTGGACTCCAGGCTTTACTCCCGCCCCTAGGCCTCCATACCCAGGGCAGCAAGAACTCCAGGATAGTACCTCACCCCGGGCTAAAGGTGCCCGAGATGGAACAGGAACACATGCACCCAGGCCGAAGGCACCTGGGCGCGGACCCCACTGGACATCAGCCCCCAGGCCAAAGGTCTGCCCCTTTTATATGCTCTCCCGGCATGCACAGCAGGTTCCCCGCCCCGCTGTACTACTGCCAAGAGGGGACACAAAAGGCGCCACCTGTAGGCCGCAGGGAACTGCACACCAATACTGTCCCCCGAGGACAAAATGGTCCATGAATCCTACAGAATTAGGGTATTTGAGCCTATTTACCACTCAAACACTTTCCTTAAATTTAGCACCCCGCTACATTTTTATTTCAAAGTATTTTATTTTCCCACTAGCTTATCCATTAAATTAAATAATTTATTCCAGAAAGGGCGTATTCTGGGGCATTCCCACCATATGTGTGGCATCGTGCCGTTGAGTTTCTGAGGTTCTTAATGACTTCCTGTACCTCTTCTGCTGAAAAGGGGGCCTCCAGCATATTTTTTTATTTTTTAATTTTTTTTATGTTCTTTTAAGTTATTTCCTATCCACATTTGTTTGCAGAGCACTTGCCATGTTCTTAACAACATTTTGCTGCCATTTGCAGCCCTCTAGCCCTTTCCATTACTTTTTTAGAGCCTTTTTAGTCGTCAGAAGTCCGGGTCCCCATTGACTTCAATGGGGTCCGGGTCCGGGTCCGGGTTCAGGTTAAAGTTCGGTCCCGAATCCGAACTTTTTTCCGAAGTTCGGCCGAACCCGCCGGACCCGAATATCCAGCTACCCGCTCAACTCTACTCTTTACATGTTAAATTTTAAAAGCAGCAGCAAACCTGCTGACCTTACATGGTTGCTAATGTGACAGAACACCTCTGATTTTCACATTTAACTAAATGTTAAATGTGAAAATCAGAGGTGTTTCGTCACATTAGCAATCATGTAAGGTTTGCTGCTGCTTTTAAAATTTAAAATGTAAACAGTTCGATGGATTTCCAAATAATGTATTAAAGCTGATAAGCTCCGTTTTGTGTTGAAATCTAAAACTCCGTTGGGTGTAACAAGATGTCCGCTTGGCCCCTTCTCTATCATCACTGTGCAGGAGTGTGGGGTGGAGCAAGATGGCGGCGAAACGTCACTACAGCAGCCGCCGCCGGGTGTACCAAGATGGCCGCCGCTCCGGAGCTAGGCCGAAGCCTTTCTTACGGCCGTAGCTCCGGAGCGCTCTGCGGATCGCGTGGTGATCCGATCCGAACAGGGTGACCCGTTCAGATCATGGATCACCACCGATCCGTTGCACCACTAATATATACTGTCCTTTATTGCTGAGCATTCATGTCAATATATTACATGGACCAAATGTTGCTAGTATTTACAGAGGAAGTAATTGCTGTTTGTTTGTTTTTTTGTTTTTTTCTTACCTGCAAAATTAAAGGCATAAAGGAAAACGTATCTGCAAGCGAAGCCCTCGTTGTCACCGCTGAAGGCCACATCCATCTTCGTCCAGGAGCCGCTGGTCATAGTACAGGGCTCTGAACAAATGGCACGGGTCGCCGTTCCTTCAGAGCCCATGCGCCGATGACGTCATCAGCGGCGTATTCAGTAAAATCTCCTAATCGGTTCAAGTTTAGGAGCCAATCACACTTAGTTGTCTTAAAAAGGGTGACTACACCACTAGACGCTATTTAACAATGGACTTGTAAAAGCATTTTTATTGCTGACTAATGATTTCTATTATACAGTTTTACTTTTTGCTTTCGTCTGAGCAAATCTTTTTGAGCCGAGTCTGCACATATCAGTTTAGATTATACACGAGTGTCAGACTATATTTAGTTATATGAAGGAGAGTATCTTTCACCTGCACAAACTAATAATAGAACAATCTTTGTTTCAATATACTCTAAGCATCTCTGAGCTTTTAGTAGAATTCGAAATGACCTTGATTTCCTTGTTTTAAAGGATAACATATTCAAAATGGGATGCAAAAGGCATATGTTAAATGAGGAATTGCCAGTGTCTTTAATTAAAATGAAACAGCAATTTAACAGCTGGAACTGTAAATAAATCATATGAATTAAACACTGGATTTTTCGGAATGTTATACCTTTCTTTGGCACACATCACATGACCCACCCACATGTACCACCCACATGATATAAATGGACAAGCTAGAACTGCTTTGTTATAACAATTTTAAATACCACCCAACAAATATGTATGGACATGCCAGTACCACGTTATCAGTGGCGGATCCAGGGGGGGCAACAGGGCAATTGCCCCCCCCCCGAGACCATCTGTCACACTCACTTGCTTGCTCTGTTTTTTTTTTTTGCGCCTGATCTCCCGAACTTTGGGGACCCGGTACCGGCCGGCCGTAGGACCCCATTGACCTCAAACTTGGCACACATGTAGCCCAATGTCTCCTCTACAAGTGTGCAAAGTTTGGTGACTTACGGCCGTGGAGCACCGATTTTTTAAATCCGGGCACCCCTTCCATAGACTCCAATGTTAAATGGTCATTTCTCCAGTGATTTTGCGGACCCGGTACTGGCCGGTAGTAGGTCCCCTGAACCCCAACTTGGCACAAATGTAGCCCCATGTCTTCTCTACAAGCGTGCAAAGTTTGGTGTCTGGGGGACCTACGGCCGTGGAGCACTGATTTTTTAAAACCGGGCACCCCTTCCATAGACTCCAATGTTAAACGGTCATTTCTCCAGTGATTTTGCGGACTCGGTACCGGCCGGTAGTAGGTCCCTCGAACCCCAAACTTGGCACACATGTAGCCCCATGTCTTCTCTACGAGTGTGCAAAGTTTGGTGTCTGGGGGACCTACGGCCGTGGAGCACTGATTTTTTAAAACCGGGCACCCCTTCCATAGACTCCAATGTTAAACGGTAATTTCTCCAGTGATTTTGCGGACCCGGTACCGGCCAGTCGTAGGTCCTCTGGACCCCAAACTTGGCACACATGTAGCCCCATGTCTCCTCTATAAGTTTGAAAAGTTTGGTGTCTGGGAGAACCGATTTTTCAAAGCCGGGCACTCCTTCCATAGACTTACATGTTAAACATCAGTCTAGTCATGGGCACAGTGAGGCATGGGCACAGTGAGGCAAAGTGAGGCAAGTATAAGCCTAGGACACCATAGGCTTATACTTGAGTCAATAAGTTTTCCCAGTTTTTTGGGATAAAATTAGGTGCCTCGGCTTATATTCGGATTGGCTTATACTCGAGTATATACAGTACTTGTTCTGCGGCTGCCGCTGCCTCTCTGAGTCTCTCTCTGTTTCTCACATCAGTCGATCAGCGGCGCTGAGAGAGAGACTCGTCTAATGTAGCTATGTGGCGCACTGACACGATACCAGGAGCGGAGAAGGAGGTGGGTGGAGCCTCTTCCCTGCACTCGCTGCTAACGCCTGGGCCGCTTGGCGTCTAGCAACGAGTGACGTCAGTGAGTCACGTCGGGCCGCTCTGCAGGCAGGTGCAATAGCGTGCGGCTCCACAGACGGGTAAGAAAGCGGGCGGCTCCGCTTGCGGCGCGGTTTGTTGTCGGGGGGCGGCCCGGTTCGTGGGCAGACCGTGCTGCTCAGTGTGTTGGCAGCGCAGGTGAGAGTGAGAGAGCAGGCTCAGTGTGGCAGCTGACCAATCAGCTAGCCGGGAGCGGGGGAGCAGAGAGATGAGATTATCTCTCACCGCCCGTGCCTGCCCTGCATTCCTGCAGTGACTTCCGCCCTCACTGTGCAGGCAGCAGAGAGATTACAGTACATTATCTCTCTGCTGCCTGACTTTGGGAGTCTGGGACACAGCAAGAGACAACCAAAACTACACCTTAGCAGGCAAGTTAGTGACAATCCGCAAGGTGTGGCAAATGACAATCTGTATCTGGTGGCAGGCAAGTGACAATCAGCAAGGTGTGGCAGGTGACGTGGCAAGTGACAATCCGCAAAGTGTGGCAAGTGACAATCCACAAGATGTGGCAGGTGACGTGGCAAGTGACAATCCACAACGTGTGGCAAGTGACACGCTCAGGGCTCCCACTAATTGCAGGCGACGGTGGCAAGTGACACACTCGGAGCTCCCACTGATTCTGCATTGAACTATTTAATTTCATATTACAATGTAATAATAGAAATAATGCGCTTCAATCATCCTGACACCATAACAACCATGGTGCTGGGATGATTGAAGCGCCGACACCAACCATTTCCCCGATAAATTTCCCACAAAAAATCTTTTTTTGGCAGTGCCCCTCCCGAGAAAAGACTCTGGATCCGCCCCTGCACGTTATATGCCCATGTGACTGCAAGGTCTAGAAAGGTGAGGGGGCTCATGGGAGAAACAAATTTGTAGAGTCACCTATAGAATAACTAGGGTATGCCTGGCTCTGTAAGGAGAAGTAATTTAATCTCCTATGCAGGAAAAGATAGGGGAAATCATGAGGCTATTAGCGGTGCTCCAAAAAGGCTGATGACACTCCTGTTATGCAAGTTGAGAAGGTGTGCTTCATTGATCAGTGCGATCTGTGCACTTGTAGAGTAGGTTGAGCACAGAGCACCCTAAAAGACAAGGTAGACTGGTGGCTTTAAATTCTACAGTCATGGGTAGCGTGCTGACTGTTAACCCTATAGACGTTGCTCAGTGCCATTGCTCCTCTAAGGGAGTGTTGAAGGCAGGCACAAGTACAGTAACAACAGGAAGTCAAACCTGGAAAAAAGACTCTATAGTTCCCTAGCACAACTGCTAACTATATCTGAAGCTAC
The DNA here is from genome assembly GCA_029206835.1 of Rana muscosa. NCBI lineage: Eukaryota > Metazoa > Chordata > Amphibia > Anura > Ranidae > Rana > Rana muscosa. The sequence continues at coordinate 626,574,995 of CM055117.1, read as the reverse complement.
TGAACTTGTTATACCCGGACCTGGTTGTGCTGGGTACTTCTTGAAAAGGTATTCTGAATAAAAGAGTTAGCAAGGACCGTTTTAAAAAAAGTTATTCAGTTTTGGTAAGGTGTGCTGGCAGAAAAAACTAAAAGTATTCTCTTTCATCAAGGTGTGCAGTAAAGTTGTTAACTAATACAAGCAGTCCCTGTACTTGTACATGTTGTGTTAAAACATGGGGGATGCTATTGCTTGTTATTTTTACTGACAGGTTTCAATGCTTTCTATCTCACTGATCTAGATAATATTAGCAGATTTGGGGAAGCAGAGAAAATGTAGCAGTCTTTGTGTAGCGGGTATATGCTTTTCTGTCATGTTTGAATTTGGTGGGGGATCTGTGATGTGTGGTTCCCTGGGGCCCAGCGGGTGGCGCTGTCACTTTGGGCCCGGGGTTGAGCCATCGTTGCAGTGGCATACCCTTTTTGGCCTCTCGCGGCATGAGTACAGCGGGGCTCCGCTGGGCTTGCTGGGGGAGGGTATAAAGGGGTCGGCCATTTTTGGTCACGCGGTAGAGTCCCGGGCACCTTTAGCCTGAGGGCTGTGGTTCGTGGTCAGTGTCCAGGCAGCCTAGGCCTGGACACCTGGAGCTCGTGTTCCACCCCGGGCATCTTTAGCCTGGGGTGAGGTACTCGGTTGGAGGCCTGGGGCCCAGTGTCCTCCGCTGGGCTCCACGAGGGAAGGATTTCCTAGGAGACCCCGGGAGTGGGGTGCCCAAATCCAGAGGCGTAAGGGACCGGAGGAGTTACTCACCCGAAGACCTGGTGCAGCAGATTGCAGATGCCGGGTGAGCCTCAGGAGACCGCCCGGAGGGATGTCTTCCCAAACAGGGGCCAAGTGCAGTCAGGAGGAAGGTTCACCGTTCACCCGGTCGGTGGCAGCGACCAAGATTCTAAACAGGTGGTAGTGACCACATGCAAAAAACCTATTCGCTGATAAAGGAATAGGAGAGTTCATTGTGCCTGGGCCTGCTCGTATCCACACCCCCTGTTTGTTCGTTGAGGGAGTCCAACTGATTGTGTTTTATCCTGACATTGAAGAATAAAGGAGTGTTGGACTTTTATTGGTGTGGGGCTCATTTACTGGCAGACACTGTTCCACAGAAGAGGCGGAGGCTCCAAACTCAGAACACCGACCCGAAGGAAAAGGAACTTTGCTTACACCACATAAACATCTGCGGTGAAGGCTTGGCGTGGTGACCCCGCACTCTCTCCTCCAAGGTACCCCTAGACAAGTAGAAACCAGCCAACAGCGGAGTGAGAGAGTGGAGGCCGCTACATTTACTATCATTGATTTAAAGTCAGGATCGGTGCCCGGCAACTAGTATTTTGGTATTGGTAATGACTAGCGCTAACATTTGCATGAAACGCGTCTATCTTTGTCCCCTGCTCCACTTATCATATAAAGCTTCAATAAAAGGAGTTTTGGAAGTGCAGCCGTCTGGAATCATTTCCTTATGATACATAGCAAGCAAGCTGGGCTAGCACCTGCCTAGTGTGTGTGGGGATTAACCAGAGACTCACCTGGAGCAGCTTTTTGTGTTTCATTGAAAACTAGTATTTAGGACTTTGGAAGCCTCTAGGTTTTCCCTATGATAGGTTTCTTTTAAATTAAAACGTAGAAAAAAAAATCTAGGCACGTCTAGGCATTTTCATGTCAGGTCTGCTTTGCCAACTACGTACTCTCAGGGCCTGAATTCCCTGTGTGCTTTGGTATAGAAAAATTAACCCATGTTCCTAGCTTGACCTTGCCCTCTCCTGCATCCTGCGCTACACTGTTACAAGCAGCTTTACTAACCAATAGTGAGAATTTAATAGATACTAATTTCTCCACCCTGAAAGTTGGGTGGGTATTTATGCATCAGAGCACTCTCTGATTCTGGGCACAGAGAGTACTCATTCAAAAAACAAAGCTCAGGGAGGGGAGCTACCATTCTGTATTACTTTTATTTTTCTTATTTCAGGTTTATACCACAACCTCTATCATCCACATTACAGATGCAGAGAATGGAGCCACTCCACAATGACTGCTGAGAACACACTTTAGGTAGAAATATTTTTTCCTTTTTTAGTTTTCAGTAGGGAGTGAGGGTTAGAACTTCAATACCTGGGGCAGGAAATAAAGATAAATATCTCATTTGTGGAAGAGTTTTTTTGAGATGGAAAGGTTTAGAGCTTCTGCCAGATATCAATATTGATGTCTGTGTCACCATTGGGTGGTTTCCCTTTTATCTGGTTCCTTTGAAAGGAAAGAAAGTCTCCCCAATCTCCCTAACGGACAATGAGAGCAATAAAAACCTTTGAGTCTTTCCTGCTCTATTAAACAAAACAAAGAAAAAAATACCTTTTAATGCGGTTTTTGTAACATGTTGCTACTACAAATATGTTTCTAGAAATAAGAAAAAGAGGAAGGCCTCACCAAAGCAACAAAGGTGGATAATACTGTACATAACATTTATCTATAGGTTGTATCTTAAGCTAAAATCATTTGGTGGCCTACTTATTTAAGTACAAATGATTGACAGAAAAAAACTTGGCAACATCTGATGTGCCAAAGTAAGGGGTAAAGTACATCTGTTTCCCGTTACATCCAGTTTTTCCCATTGGACATTAAAATCCTTTCCTGACCTGTACACTTATCTCATACTAGTTTATAAATTCATCTTTAATTGTAGCTGCATATAAAATAAACTGTTTCTGAGAAATCTTGCAAATCCAGAAATGCAAAATGAAGTGAACTGGACAATATAGACAGCCATGGAAAAAAATTCTTTGAAAATCTGGAAATATTCTAGGAAATCAGACACAGTAGTCTGGTGAAATAATTATAATTAGTACAGAAAAAAAAAACACAACAAAACTGCTAATGACTAGCTTCCGAATTCATTTCCCCCATCCATACTGCCCTGCAGACATGCATCCATGTAGAACCAATCTGCATACATGTTCCACACAGCAGCAGCATCATAATGAGAATGGAACAGATAAATGGTGTTTGAGGACAAGTCATTAGTTCCAGTAATATTATCAGGTTATTTGTTTACGACCATCACACTGTAAGCATAAAGTATTTGGCATCATGGCTGAGAGACATTAGCATAACATTATGGGTTTCTTATTTACAATCAGATGCTTGACAAGAGAACATGAGCATCAAATAACCTTCCATCCTTTACCATGGGAGCCCACTGGTGTTTTTTCATGTTGTGTGACATTCCATTTGGAAATGTGTCTCAGCATGAGCCTGTCAGGATTCAGTCTATCACATCCCCCATCGCTCCCTGTGTCACCAGTCCCATTTGTCAGGGTCAAAGTAATGCTATAAGGAATTAATAAACCATTCAGCAGCAAAGGGTTAAGAAACCGATGATAACGTCTGCTGTCTAGCAGCCCGTATTAGCCAGCCATCCCGAGGAGAGAAGCAAGGATAAATCATACGAAGCAAAAGTGAATACTTGCTGTTTGGTGATCATTTGTAGCATATGATATATTGGCCCTGAGTTTCATCTGGATCATATAATTATTTTACCACTTGGAATTACCTACCTGTACATCCATTATGCAAGGAAATCTCTAGCTTTAGAGAGTTAAATGACTGAGGGCTCTTCACATTGCCTGAGTGGTCTGGTGTTGCATAAATGCGCTGATCAGTCAAGATGAGAGAGGGCAGAGGGAAGAAATGAAAAAGAAAATGTGTTTGTAGCATCTGCACCTGCTGCAGATGGAAAGCATATCTAAATAACCTTGGAACCTGGGAGCTTGTCATTAAATACTATTCACACCTTTTCAGTATCAATTTATGGGCTAATAGGGTTGATGCAATAGAAAGTATAGCCGAAGCTGTGACCGTTTCTCGGTGCAACTGGTGACCCATCACCCTTTCTCAACTTCCTACAGCATGTAGCCTTTTTGACCCATCTAAATCCATACACTGTCTGCTTTAATGCATAGGCTTGCATTCCTGATTGTATCATACTTAAGCTTTTATACGTGTGCTGCCATTTATAGAGCCGATCATCCCCCCAGGATGCGCAGCATAAGCCCATTGCTTTGGATAATTGACTATATTAGAATGAATTGAATTTTAGTGCTATAAAATAAGCTTAACCCTGAAGAGGAAAGGAGATGCAGTTCAGGCAGGAAAACATCATCATGCTAGCTTTTTAGGGCCTTCTGTTCAATCCTGAACAGAGCAAATGTAAAATGGGCTGTACTTTGAAGCAAATATTACAAAATATTCTACTACTTTCCAAAAACTGACACAAAGCTGTAAGAGTATTGCCACGTACAGACGATCGGAAATTCCGACAACAAAACCGTGGATTTTTTTTCCGACGGATGTTGGCTCAAACTTGTCTTGCATACACACGGTCGCACAAATGTTGTCGGAAATTCCAAACGCCAAGAACGCGGCGACGTACGACGGCACTATTAAAGGGAAGTTCAATACCAGTCATTAGTAGAAGTTTGAGAGACGATTCGCGCTTTTTAGCCTCGTTCTTTTCAGTCCGTTACAGCGTGACGAATGTGCCATCTCCATTACGAACGCTAGTTTTACCAGACCAAGCGCTTCCATCTCGTACTTGATTCAGAACATGCGTGGAATTTTGTGCGTTGTAATTGTCCACACACGATCGGAATTGAAGAGATAACGGATTTTGTTGGAAAATTTGAGAACCAGCTCTCAAATTTTTTGTCGGAAATGCCGACAGCAAATGTCCGATGGAGCCTACACACGGTTGGAATTTCCGACAAAAAGCTCCCATCGAACATTTTTTGTCGGAAATTCTGACCGCGTATAAGAATTAATTTTTTTCAATAATCCAATGACTTTGTGGCAATTTGCAAAAAGTTTCAGATTTTCTAATAGTGTTCTATTCTTGTTATGTACATTTTCACCCAACTTATCATACGCATTAGCCATCTCTTTGAGACTTAAATACATCTGCCTGATCTTATCACACTCAAGTGAGCATCAGGACCTATGACAATACACTTCTGCCATTGATAGTACCACTGATAGTACCACCTACACGGTATTTCAGGTCTTTAACTTCACCATAGAAAGCAAAGGATCAGTATGCACTCATTCAAAAAATTTGAAAATTGCCTTATGTAGTAATGAGCTATTTCAACTGCCTGTTGTGCACTTTATCACCCTCTACCACAACAGAAATGACCTGATAATTTCAAGCAATGCTCAAAATCAGGAACAGAACTTGCTTTTATCAAGCTAAGCTATCTTTTGCCAGTTAGGATAGCTGAGATGTGACCCTCTTTGGCCTAGAATTTGATTTGGAAAAATTGTATCAAAATCAGCTTTTGAAACTTAAGAAAAAATATAGAACAGTAAGTTCTTTGATGCAAACTCCTTTTATCACACCTTTTTAAATAAATAGCATGTGTTGTCACATAAATAAAACATGTAGTGAGAGAAATATGTAGGCTGCCCACTTCTTCTGAAAATGGTAATTTCCTGGCTGTCATGCTTATGCATTGGCTTCAATATTTCTTGAGTCAGTAACCTAAAAAAGTATAGCGTTAAAATACTAAAAAATGTTATGACTATTATTTTCTGTATGCTTTTTCTGGGTTGAAGACTCAGAAATACTGAGACCAGACACTGTCAAGCAACCATTTTTTTTTAGAATAAGGCCAGTATTTGCTGCTTACATATCTCATATGATGGGTACTTTAAAGACATTTTTTAAATGGTTTGACACACAGGGCAGCTCACCACTCTGTCTATTAATTATCGTGCACTGGAAAAGATAAACTAAATGTAGATGTCATAAAATGTTGTAACATATGCAGAAATGCACTCCATCCTTAGATCTGTGCACAACACACTTGTGCTTTTCTAGATATGCATTGCAGCAGTCATAGCAGGCATGACCATGGTTTCCACACTTTAACATAGGGAAAGGCATGTGCATTTTAAATAGAGCATTAAGGAAATCTATATATAGCAAGCAAGGAACTTCTGGTGTCCTGTCAAGACAGGCAAGGCAATGCACCTGCACACGTAAGAGTACATTAAATGGATGCTATCAAAAAGGCAGTAATGAATTTTTAATACAGCATAGGGTACATACACAATAAATGCCAACCACTTGTCCTGGCTTGAGTTTAGAAAGCCACATTTTTAACAAAGACTTGGGGATAAAAAAAAAAAAAAAAAAACTTTGGAAATAACTAATTGCACTTATTTGCATTAAAAGAGCAGATAATCTATGGTCCAGGGCCCCAAAAAATCCTTGATGTAGACCTTGATGGATCCTGAATGTTTGATATGTAAAGCACATTGACAAATATATGCAGGGCTGCCATCAGGGGGATACAGGCAGTACACCTGTAAGGGGCCCGGATGGAAACCCCCCCTTTTTTTTCCATTTTTTTTTCCGTCAGTATACCTGTAAGGGGCCCCTCAATTCCCGGCGGCCCCCCTCCCCACTTCTCAATTCGCCCCGGTTCTCAATGTGTGGCAGCACCTCCCCCCCGGTTCTCTGCTCCAGGGGGCCCATGCCTGAAGCTGTGTAAGGGGCCCCAAAATTCCTGATGGCGGCCCTGAATATATGTGACCAGTGGGTGCTTGAGGTGGCTTTCCAGTCATATGGAAAACTGTTCAAGGGAATGACTGGCATGGGGAGGAATCTCAAGTGTAAGTCAGTTGTTAAGGGGCAGTTGTCTGCTGCTGTGAGTTGAAACTATTACAAGTTGCTGAAGTAAAGTAAAGGGTATTTAGTGCACAACCTTTGCCTGACCCATAAGCTTTACATGACCTTCGCTGTTGCTGCAACTCTCCTGTTCATTACAGAAGCTTCCGAAATGTAATGCTAATAAATAAGCAACAATTCATAAAGCCCAGTGGACTAAATGAACCTTGATTCAGTTTCATTAAACCCAAGGTCAAACTGAAATTTAAAGTGGGCCTTGCATAAATTGCGAAGTAAGTATAATTCTACCTTTGATTTTTTTTACAGGTAAATTTTAGACCCATTAATATTAGGTGTTGTATAAAGGGGAAGGGAGTAGGCAACTATGAGGATCTTGCATATTACTGCAAGGTCTGCTATAACTTTCATATCCAATACATTTTACATGGTACAATAATACATTTTTGGGTTAGTTCTAGTGTGCACCCAGCATGTACAAACCCCAACCATCTGATTTGACATTTCTGCTAATCTTATGAAAAAACAGATATGTTTTTTTTGTCTAGCTACTATTCTATTGTTTTCATTGTGACAGGGAGTGACATCGAAATAGGATGGCTCATTTTAAGACTTAAAAATGCAATGGGAGCTAGTGTTTTTAGAACAATATATCTCTGAACAAATGGTCCCACGCAGTCTTCGGTGGGAGGTACACTCCCAACAAGGTGACCCAGACCTAGAATCTTCATATAATTACTTTAACAAAGCAGGTATCAAATTTTTGAGCTTCCTTATTACCAAGAAAAGAAACAGATTACTCATTTTAGATAGAGAAATGAAAGAGTTGAAGGACAAACTCTTATTACACAAAAATTCATTACAATTCTCTCTCCTCCAATCTCTAGAGTCATCTTGAGAAGTAGGACGAGCCGAACACCCCCCGGTTCGGTTCACAGCAGAACATGTGAACAGGCAAAATATTTGTTCGAACACGCAAACACCATTAAAGTCTATGGGACACGAACATGAAAAATCAAAAGTGCTAATTTAAAAGGTTAATATGCAAGTTATTGTCATAAAAAGTGTTTGGGGACCCGGGTCCTGCCCCAGGGGACATGTAAAAAAAGTTTTAAAAACTGAAGTTTTTTCGGGAGCAGTGATTTTAATAATGCTTAAAGTGAAACAATAAAAGTGAAATATTCCTTTTAATTTCGTACCTGGGGGGTGTCTATAGTATGCCTGTAAAGTAGCGCATGTTTCCTGGGTTTATAACAGTCCCTGCACAAAATGACATTTGTAAAGGAAAAAAAAGTAATTTAAAACTACTCGCGGCTATAATGAATTGTTGGGTCCCAGCAATACAGATAAAAGTCATTGAAAATACAGCATGGGTTCCCCCCCCCAGTCCATTACCAGGCCCTTTGGGTCTGGTATAATTATTAAGGGGAACCCCAAACCAAAATTTAAAAAAAAAATGCGTGGGGGTCCCCCCCAAATTTCACACCAGGCCCTTCAGGTCTGGTCTGGATATTAAGGGCCACCCTGTGCCAATTTTTTTTTTAAATGGCGTTGGGGCCCCCCTCAAAATCCATACCAGATTCTTCAGGTCTGGTATGGATTTTAAGGGGAACCCTGCGCCAAAATGAAAAAGAATGGCGTGGGGTCCCCCCAAAAATCCATACCAGACCCTTATCCGAGCACGCAACCTGGCAGGCTGCAGAAAAAGAGGGGGGGACGAGAGAACAGCTCCCCCCTCCTGAACCGTACCAGGCCACATGCCCTCAACATGGGGAGGATGTCCTCCTCCCCACAACCCTTTCCCAGTGGTTGTGGGGGTCTGCGGGCAGGGGGCTTATTGGAATCTGGAAGCCCCCCTTTAACAAAGGGGACCCCCAGATCCCGGCCCCCCTATGTGAACTGGTAAGGGGGTACAGTGTACCCCTACCATTTCACCCCAAAAAAATGACAAAAATGTAAAAAAAAAAATAACACACACACAGCTTGGGACAAGGCTGCCGGGGGCACGCACGTGCTGCATGCTTCGCGAGTGCGGACGCGGGAACTCGATGTTCCCGGGAGTCCCGCGATTGCGATCAGCAAGAGCAGAACAGGGGAATGCCTTTGTAAACAAGGCATTCCCCTATCCTGCCTAGTGACACTGTCACCGGTGACCGTTCCCCGCGATCAGGAACGGTCATTAATGACGTGTCACGTGTAGCCAAGCCCCCTCACAGTAGTAATCACTCCCTAGGAAACACTTAACCGCTACAGCGCCACCTAGTGGTTAACCCCTTCACTGCCAGTGTCACGCTAATCGCCGCCATAACTACTAAAAATAAAATTATTAATAAAAATTACATAAAACAGTCCCCTATTTTGTAGATGCTATAACTTTTGCGCAAACCAATCAATAAATGCTTATTGCGATTTTATTAACCAAAAATATGTAGAAGAATACGTATCGGCCTAAACTGTGGAAAAAAAAGTTTTTTTTTTATATATTTTTGGGGGATATTTATTATAGCAAAAAGTAAAAAATATTGCATTTTTTTCAAAATGGTCACTCTATTTTTGTTTATAGCGCAAAAAATAAAAACCACAGAGGTGATCAAATACCACCAAAAGAAAGCTCTATTTGTGGGAAAAAAAGGACGTCAATTTTGTTTTGGAGACAGCGATGTAATCCTTCAACGAACCGACGATACACGCCGCCAGCCCGCCACAATCGATTCCGCCTCCATGGGAGGCGGCCCGCCGAATGACGCGAGACCCGCTTGACAGCTCTTAAATAGGCGCAACTGGGTTTCTGCCGGTTTCCCCCAGCGTCACGGGTGACCCCGCCCCCTCTGACGCAACGGGGGTTTCCGGGGAAACAGCCGGAAACCCTGTTGCGTCAGAGGGGGGCGGGGTCACCCACGTACCTCACGGGTGGCCATGCCCTCGGCTATTTAAGAGCTGTCAAGCGGGTCTCGCGCCATTCGGCGGTGAATCGATCGTGGTGGGCTGGTGGCGTGTATCGCCTCGTCGGGTCATGGAAGGATTACATCGCTGGATTTTTTTTTTATAAAAGGACTTGTCCCAAGCTGTGTGACTTTTTTTTTAGCATTTTTGGTACTTTTTTGGCTGAAATGGTAGGGGTAAAATGTACCCCGTTACCAATTCACATAGGAGGGGCCGGGATCTGGGGGTCCCCTTTGTTAAACGGGGCTTCCAGATTCCAATAAGCCCCCCGCCCGCTGACCCCCACAACCACCGGGCAAGGGTTGTAGGGATGAGGCCCTTGTCCCCATCAACATAGGGACATCCTCCCCATGTTGAGGGCATATGGTCTGGTACAGTTCAGGAGGGGGTGCTTTCTCGTCCCCTCTTTTCCTGCAGCCTGCCAGGTTGCGTGCTCGGATAAGGGTCTGGTATGGATTTTTGGGCGGAACCCCAAGCCATTTTTTTTTGGCGCGGGGTTCCCCTTAAAATCCACACCAGACCTGAAGGTTTTGAGGGGGGCCCCCCAATGCCATTTAAAAAAAATGGTGCAGGGTTCCCCTAATATCCATACCAGACTTGAAGGGCCTGGTATGAAATTTGGGGGGGACCCCCAAGCATTTTTTTTTTAAATTTTGGTTTGGGGTTCCCCTTAATATCAATACCAGACCCAAAGGGCCTGGTAATGGACTGGGGGGGAACCCATGCCGTTTTTTTCAATGACTTTGATCTGTACTGCCAGGAGTAGTTTTAAATGACTTTTTTTTCTTTTAGAAATTTCATTTTGTGCAGGGACTGTTATAAACACGGGAAACATACACTACTTTACAGGCATACTATACACACCCCAGGTACGAAATTTAAACGAATATTTCACTTTTATTGTTTCACTTTAAGCATTATTAAAATCACTGCGCCCGAAAAAACTGCCATTTTTAAAACTTTTTTTGCATTGATACATGTCCCCTGGGGCAGGACCCAGGTCCTCAAACACTTTTTATGACAATAACTTGCATATTAACCTTTAAAATTAGCATTTTTTATTTCTCCCATAGACTTTTAAAGGGTGTTCCGTGGCTTTCGAATTTGCCGCGAACACCCCAAATTGTTCGCAAATTCAGCGAACAGGCGAACAGCCAATGTTCGAGTCAAACTCATGGTCGACCCGAACATAAAGCTCATCCCTATTGAGAAGTAGGACAGAGACCAAAGAACTAAGAAACATAAGAAATACTCTAGGGATGTAGGGGACTATAAAACAGGAGCAGTTTTTGGTTGGCAAAAACTCCTTACCTCTGCACCACCAATGGACACTGCCCCTACCCTACAGTGATGCCCCTACAGTGATGATCCACCCGAAATAGGTTCTCTCCTCTTAGAGATTCACGTAATCTGGAACATCAATCACATATGCAAAGTGGATATGAGAAATCTCCATATGGGTACAATCAACGTAATCCCAACACCTATGGTGGTCATAGTTTTCACGAGGACCCCCTCCTAAAAAAGAGAGGTCCAGACCCAAGAGAGGGTGCAGAGGGGGGCGGAGAATATGGAGGAGAAAAGAGAAGGAGAACATAACAGGTCTAGGCGTCTTCAATTTAAGTGCCAAGCCACTCACACAAGAAGAGCAATCAGTTTTGGACAAGGGCCCTAAATTCCCCCCCCCCCCCAAAAAAAAATAGACAAATTTGGCACTTTCATTGACGTCCATAAGTATATTCGCAAAATAAAAATTCAACGTTATTTTATTTCGAACCCATACAGGAACAATAGCAGAGCTGCCACTTCAGGGACTGTCCATTCTGGATTATCTAATTCGTCCCTCTTCAATCCCCCCGTCCCAGTAGCTCCTGCCATTAAGATCTTCAAGGATTTAGTCCTTAGAGATTTAGCCCAACTTCCTGTCAAACGTATTTACCATCAGCCCCTGTCAAACGCGGGACTCAAGTCCCTGTGTGAACAGAAGGACCTGCAGATAAGGGCGGAGGTATCGTCATTTTTGACAAAATTCAATATGAAACAGAATTCTTAGCGAACCAGATACATACAGTGGGGCAAAAAAGTATTTAGTCAGCCACCAATTGTGCAAGTTCTCCCACTTAAAAAGATGAGAGAGGCCTGTAATTGTCATCATAGGTATGCCTCAACTATGAGAGACAAAATGTGGAAACAAATCCAGACAATCACATTGTCTGATTTGGAAAGAATTTTCAAATTATGGTGGAAAATAAATATTTGGTCACCTACAAACAAGCAAGATTTCTGGCTCTCACATACCTGTATCTTCTTCTTTAAGAGGCTCCTCTGTTCTCCACTCATTATAATGTCACCTGTTTAAACTTGTTATCAGTATAAAAGACACCTGTACACAACCTCAAACAGTCACACTCCAAACTCCACTATGGTGAAGACCAAAGAGCTGTCGAAGGACACCAGAAACAAAATTGTAGACCTGCACCAGGCTGGGAAGACTGAATCTGCAATAGGCAAGCAGCTTGGCATGAAGAAATCAACTGTAGGAGCAATAATTTGAAAATAGAAGGCATACAAGACCACTGATAATCTCCCTCGATCTGGGGCTCCACGCAAGATCTCACCCCGTGGGTTCAAAATGATCACAAGAACGGCGAGCAAAAATCCCAGAACCACACAGGGGGACCTAGTGAATGACCTGCAGAGAGCTGGGACCAACATAACAAAGGCTACCATCAGTAACACACTACGCCGCCAGGGACTCAGATCCTGCAGTGCCAGACGTGTCCCCCTGCTTAAGCCAGAATATGTCCGGGCCTGTCTGAGGTTTGCTAGAGAGCATTTGGATGATCCAGAAGAGGATTGGGAGAATGTCATATGGTCAGATGAAACCAAAGTAGAACTGTTTGGTAGAAACACAACTCGTCGTGTTTGGAGGAGAGAGAATGCTGAGTTGCAACCAAAGAAAAATTTTGTATAGGAGAAACTATTAATGAGTTTTAGATAATGCTGTGATTTCCTACCACATCCCAAATTGTAGAAAGAAAGAGGAAGGCCCCAGGGGATTGTATGGGCAGGAAGCCAAAACAGGTTAACAGAAGGTGAAAAATTTGTATAAAAAATTGAATTTTAATAAGAAAATATATATATAAAGAGATGTGATAAAAACAGTCATGGAATACACAACATGTTACAAGAATACAGCCGCTCAATGATCGCAATACACAATATACTGATAACAATCAGAAAAAAGTGATTACGGCAACAACCCTACATGTTTCAGAAAAGCATAAAAGGCATATTGTTCCTATTATGATGGGTATACTTCCTTCTTCAGGGGTTGTGAATGCGAGCCTGCTGGTATATTTCTATTAGAGATAAATATACACAAATAAGTAAACAAAGTAGTTAGATGATAATGAAAATCCCAACCGATAGGGATGAACAAAAAAAAAAGAAAGACGAAAAAAAGAGAAAAAGAAAAAGAAAAGAAAAAGAAAAGGAGAAAAAAAAAGGAGAAAAAGGAGAAAAAAAAAGAAAAAGAAAAAAGGGAAGAAAAAAGAAAAACAAAAAGCAGACATGTATGTCACAAAAATACATTTAGTATGTACTTACAAATCATGTGTTCATTACAAATGTAGGATGCACAGCATTATTGCAAATGGATGGTGTTCAGGTCCAGACAAAGCAATAGCCCAAAAAATGTGCTTAGTAGCAACTTACAAGGTTTACTTATAGACCAAGGGTGTGTGGAATATACACACTCATGCCTTAAAGAGTAATAATTACTGGGCTCTTTGGAGGATGTTGTTGCTGAATTCTCTTGAAACAAAGTGAGAAAAGTCTCACAAAAACTGTCATTAGCTGGCTTTAAGCCTATTCACCATTGATCAGAAACAGCAAGTCAGGGCTCACGGGAGCCAAAAACACCGGAAGAGAGGGACGAGGGGGATGGAAAACCTGGTAAATAAAAGAAAGATCCTAAGTGTCTGAGAGTAAGAAAATAAAATAAAATTAAATGAAATAAAATAAAATATTAGTCTGGAGAGAAGTCATGGGTAAAAGGCAGACTCTCCATGAGATGCATCATTGAGGAAAACATGAAGTAGTGGCTTACCTCAGGAAGGTGCTTGTCTCTAATGAAAACCAAAGATCATTCTGGCTGTGCAGCAATGATATGCTGCACCTGCCCTGATTAAATACCTGGCAAATGGGAGTGGTATATACTTGATAACCAATCCATGATCTACCCCACCTGTCAGTCATGGAAAAATTAGTGTCCATCCTTGGTCAGCTATCCATCGGACATTCCTTGGATACAGCTGATATTAATCCTCCTCCATAGTATGGCTCCCCGGCCTTGAGCAACGTCTGGTGCCGACACGTCATAATGCGCGGCGACATCAGACGTCAACAATGGCCGCCGACACAGAGAAGGAAGCGGTGTGCATACTGGTAGATGGAGGAAACTAGTGCTCATGCGTCTGATGCGCAACTAACCGGCGCATGCGCAAAAAGCCGCAGTCCATTCATATCACCATACCTACTGTGAAGCATGGGGGTGGCAACATCATGCTTTGGGGCTGTTTGTCTGCAAAGGGAACAGGACGACTGATCCGTGTACATGAAAGAATGAATGGGGCCATGTATCGTGAGATTTTGAGTGTAAATCTCCTCCCTTCAGCAAGGGCATTGAAGATGAAACGTGGCTGGGTCTCTCAGCATGACAATGATCCCAAACACACCACCGGGGCAACGAAGGAGTGGCTTTGTAAGAAGCATTTCAAGGTCTTGGAGTGGCCTAGCCAATCTCCAGATCTCAACCCCATAGAAAACCTTTGGAGGGAGTTAAAAGTCTGTGTTGCCCAGTGACAGCCCCAAAACATCACTGCTCTAGAGGAGATCTTCATGGAGGAATGGGCCAACATACCAGCAACAGTGTGTGACAACCTTGTGAAGACTTACAGAAAACTTTTGACCTCTGTCATTGCCAACAAAGGATATATAACAAAGTATTGAGATGAACTTTTGATATTGACCAAATACTTATTTTCCACCATAATTTGCAAATAATTTTTTTCCAAATCAGACAATGTGATTGTCCACATTTTGTCTCTCATAGTCGAGGTATACCTATGATGACAATTACAGGCCTCTCATCTTTTTAAGTGGGAGAACTTGCACAATTGGTGGCTGACTAAATACTTTGATCCACTGTACAAGTAGCTTCCTAATAACCCAACTCTCGTGTACAAGAGAAAACTCCAAGACCTCATTACAAAAGGTTTTGATCTTAAAATTCTTAACAATAAAGAGAGAACCTTTTAATACCTACAGTACCTAGAATCCCCACCATTATTATTTGCCAAAGATTCACAAAAACCCAACACATCCCCCTGGATGGCCTATCGTGAGTGGCATAGACTGTCACATAGATCATTATTTATAGCCACTAGTGAGACAGACACCATCATATTTTAAGGATACGGGCGCTACCATCCGATTATTGGAAAGCATTGACATACAGGGAGATTACATCATGGCCACCGCAGATGTGGCCTCCCTGTATACCCCATCAGAGAAGGATTGAGGCCGTTCAACATTTTTTGAGCCGTGATCAATCTCTTGCCTCCTTTCAATGCAAATATTTTATTGAACTTCTAGAATATGCAACCAAACAAACATAGCTATTTTTGGTTTAACCAACGCTACTACCTCCAACAACGTGGAGTGGCAATGGGAGCAAAGTTTGCGCCTAGCCTCGCAATCTTTTCATGGCCAAGTGGGAGGAGGATGTCGTCTATGCCCAGGACACTTCATCGTTGGTCCGTGGGCTGGATACATTGACGAAATCCTCCTACTATGGAATGGAAGCCTTGATTCGTTAAGGCAATTTTTTGATATTTAAACTCAAACGATAGAGGTGTCTCTTTATCCTATGAGGCAAGTACGAATAAGATCCATTTCTTGGACCTTGAAATAGAGATCATAGACAAAAACTTTAAATTTCAAACTTACTTTAAACCCACAGACCGCAATGGCTTCATCCCCACAGATAGTTGTCACCATCAGTCATGGCTCCGTTCAGTTCCACGCAGCCAATTTTTAAGACTGCGCAGGAACTCCACGGATACCGATACATATCTTGTGCAGGCCGGTATCCTAAAACAGAGGTTCCTCAACAAAGGGTATGCCTCTAGTAATATTGATTCAGAACTTCAAAATATTTTAAAAATGGATACACGTTCATTGATAGCAGTCAAACCCCAACGTGTTCCCGATGACAGTTTCAAATTTGCTATGTTGACTTCATTTTAAACACAACACAAACAAATTAAAACAATCATGAATAGGCACTGGGATGTTCTCAGGAACGACAACATTCTTAACACTATGCTACCGGAACAGGCAAATGTCATCTTTAGAGGTGCTCCCTCTTTGCAGAGGCGAATAGCACCGAATATCATTAACCCACCTGTTCGTTCGTCCTTCTTTCATGACTTGATTGGCTTTTTTCCCCCATGTAAAAAATGCATTGTATGCCAACACAACTCATTGGGAAAGTGAAAAACAGTTCAGTTTACATCCGCTTTGACCAATAAACAATATTCCATCAAGCATTTTTGTACATGTACGACCAAATATGTAGTCTATCTGATCACCTGCCCTTGCGGGAAACAATTTGTTGGCCGGACCATCCGGACCTTTTCTGTAAGGGTAGGTGAGCACATCACTTTAATTAAAAGTGGTGACACTAAACACAGTGTCCCTAGACACTACAGACAACACCATAACCGTAACCCTAAGGGAACACAATTTGTTGTTATAAATCGAGTCATCCCCCCCTGGAGGGGGGCGCTATGACCAGAGGGGTCTCACGATTGAGACCTTCTGGATTTACGAGTTACTCCCCACTCGGGATGAACGTGGAGTGGGACATTTAAGCCTTCATTAATGCATCTTAAAATGCTTCTTCTGTTCCACATTTGGTGTCTCTCTCCCACATTCATTCATTTTTAATCTTTTTACCTTTTTTTCATCATTTATCTCAATTTTTTTATTGTTATTTTTAATTTGGCATATATTCATATATTCCATTTTCAATTTTCATTTGCACACACATTGGATTTTGTCATCTATTCAATCACTACTGTATGTATTAATAATATTTATTTACACATTGATCATTACATATGTATGTACACATGTCAGTGTCCTCATATGAGAGACCACCCCACGGCTGCATGCGATCACACATGTGCACTGGTCTACAATCCTGGTCTCAAATGGTTGGACCCTTATTTAATACAGGACAACAGGGTGCTATGCTATTCATAAATTGATTCAAGTCATTTTATTTATTCCGAAAGCTCCATTAATTCATATTGAACGTATTGCGGCAAGTCGCAATTACCATATCGGTTGCGATATTGTTCATACATTGTTTTTACGTTGTTTAATTTATGCTAGGCAAGCAGCTTTGTTTTTATTAACAGGCTGACGTGCATATTTTACATGTATAAGGTTTTATATTTAAGTGTATTTTTAATTCACCCATATGTATTTTGTCTCATGCCCTCTGACCATGATTCATGCCAAGTACTTGTGACTAACACATTCACAAAATATAGGTCCCTTTATTTTCATATTGCGCTGTATGATATTCATGATCTCTACAGTGCCCACTCGATCATGTGTTTACCATTTTTACCATGGTAACGTCAGACGCAATGGTTTCTATAGTTACTACTACACTCAGAGAGGCATGAAACGCAATAAGCCCATCCAGACTGAGGTATGGCACGCACGTCCATTTATTGTCAATACGAATAGGAAATGACGTCTGATGTGACCTTACGTCAATGTCATTTCCTGCTGACCTCTTTCTCAATGATGTTTGGAGCGTACGCAACGTCACCACATTGAGACGTGGAGTGCGTGTGGTTCGTTCCCCATTGATAACATTCATATTCCATGTCGAGGCTTGGAATGCAAGTGACGCTACCATGTTGAGGCGTGGAGCGCACGCGGCCCCGCCATCTTTGACGAAAACTGGGGGAAGTCTGCACTTTTACCAGTGGATCCAGTAGGCAATGACGTTAGTGAAGGAGTCCCTTTACTAAAAATAGTGGAAAAAATTGATTATCTAGGGATAGTGGTGACACGAGACCCAGAACAGTATATTAATAATAATTTAAGGCCACTCTTGGTTAAGTTCAAGCAAAAGGCTGATATATGCGAACGTCTTCCCTTATCAGTAGCCGGACGAAGTAATCTCATTAAAATGATTTAGATGCCTCAGTTGCTTTATGTGCTCCATAATGCTCCAGCATGGATCGGGAAAGCTTGGTTTAAAAAAATTGAGACCCTTTTTAGGGAATTAATCTGGAAGAAGGGCAGGGCAAGAATCAGTCTCCAAACATTACAGCTGCCAACAAATGAGGGAGGGCTGGCTATTCCACACCCTTATAGCTATTTTCTAGCGGCCCAGTTACAGCACCTGGGGGGGTGTATAACAGAGGGAGGAGGAGCGGCCAGCGGAAAAATGATGCTAACGGGGGCCCCGCATAACACCATAATAGAAAACTTGGAGGCTGAATCTTTCCCCGTTAAGAACCCTACATTGAAGATGGTCATAAGAACATGGCGGGCAGGAAAACAAGCCTTGGGGTACAAAGGGCTAACGGAATATTCCCCTCTCTGGGAAAATAAATATTTGCCAGAAATTCAAGCCATGGGAAAGTTAAAGGAATGGGAAAAGCGAGGTATAACCAGATTGGCACAGTTATATGAAGGTAACACACTGAAAGCATTTTCAGAATTAAGTAGAGTACGCCATCCCGAACTCTTTGTTTTACACTTACCTGCAGATAAGACATGCACTTCAAGCCCAATTCAAAACAAACCCGGTGAGCTGGCAAAAAATTCCCCATCTTCAACGGTTAATCAAGACAGGAACATCAAAAGGCCTTATTTCAGAATTATATTCACAGATTAGGGGCGGCTTTATACCCGAGGAGAGGCTGGGTAAAAATAAAGCAAAATGGGAGGAGGACATAGGCCCTATAACAACCGTATAATGGGAACGGATATTGGAGCAGGGGACAGCGGTGTCACTCTCTCCATCACAGAGAGTGTCACACCTGTTCTTAGTGCACAGAGTCTATTATACTCCAAAGAGGTTACATATGTTTGGAAGGAGATCAGATGATAAGTGCCCTAGATGTCAAGATACAGGGGACCTCATATACATGATGTGGAAATGCCCGAAGTTATATAGATATTGGGCGAAGGTATTGAACATCATAAATATGACCTTTGGGACGACTCTGGAACCGGAGGCCAGGGTGTGCCTATTAGGTTGTGTAGAGGAGGGACACAGGCAAAAAGACATCTTGGAAGTAGTGCTGAGGTGCCTGTTTCAGGCCAGAAAGGTGATAGCACAAAATTGGCAAGCACAGAAAGCACCGACATCAGCAGAGTGGGTTAATGTAATAAATGCAACAGTGTGGAAGGAAAAAGTAACCCTGACTAGGCGCGGTAATTACAAAAAATTTAAAACAATGTGGGATCCCTGGCTGAGAAGAATGGGGTGCCCGCCCTAATTGGCAGAGAGAAGAGTAGAGAAAAGATCCAAAAGTGGAAAACGGTCGGTTGTGATATAAAGAATACATAGAGGATAGGGAGAAAGAGAAGCAATGGATTTTAGATAAAGACAAATCTCTGGTCCTTTTTTTTTATTTATTTTTTTATATATTTTTTTTTATTTTTTATTTTTTTAGGCGTATGAAGAAAGATAAGTTAGGGAGAGGGATGGGAGGGGGGGGGGGAAGGGGATAAGGGTAGAACATTACATTAAAGCACTGTATGTAAAATAAAATAAAGGTAAAATAAATGTATGTACTTATAAATGATGTTATGTACTAAGGAAAAACAATAAAGAATATAAAGTTAAAAAATCTTTGACAAAACCAGAAGTGACCTGAGGAAAGGCCGGCGGGACACGGTGGGCTTGGCTCTCATTATTGGGGTCACATTTTTTACAAATTGAAATGGCTGCAGTGGAGTGAAACCCCAGACAACTTCTGAGACGAAACGCGTCGGAAGGACTCCACTGCCGCCACATTTTAACCAAAGCGCTTTAACTATCTGCTAAATGTAAGTTTAACAGCTTTAATAAAATTTCTTTGTACATTTTTATACGGAATTACGCAATGTGGCCTTCTTCTTCATCTTTTATTCTCCTATCTGCACAATTCCATGCAATATTGGCGAGAATTTGATACCATTCATTGTCAAATCATCCTTCCCTGTGGATCGTGTCCTTACGAGTGTCTGGATGTCATATGGTCTAGCTATTGAGGATTTCCAAGTTTCCACTCTATTGGTTGATAACACAAGCCTTATTTGACTCACGGAAACATATGTTCCCCTGAGTTCAAAACATCCGGTAAGACTGCACTCTCAGGGCCCTTTCACACGGACATGTCCGTGTGCGGGCTCCGCTTTGCTCAGCAGGGATCGCTCCGTCGATTCCCCGTTGAGCAGACAGGTGACAGGTCTGTCTCCGCACACTGTGCAGGGACCGACCTGTCAAAGCGTCGCTCTCCCCTATGGGGGGATCGGATGACGACGGACCGTAGAGTCCATTGTCATCCGATCCGATCCACCAGACAGATGGAAAATAGGGTTTTCCTCCGTTACACTTTGGAGGATCGGAGCGGGTTGGATGTCAGCGAGCATGTCACCGCTGACATCCGTCGCTCCATAGAGGTGCATGGAGTGGCGGACCTAAACGGTCCGCTCGTGTGAAAGGGGCCTTATCGGTGGTGGGTCTCTTCACTTTCCACAACAGTCCCCGTTCACCATTTCAGATCTTTGCATAACAGTTTGGAGTGTTCGTGTTCTTCTTTTACACTTTTCGTGTGGATACATAGTGGACTTTTATTTGCACCTTATATGGACTTTAACCACTTCAATACAGGGCATTTTCATCCCCTTCCTGCCCAGACCAATTTTTAATTTTCAGCGCTGTCGGATTTTGAATGACAATTGCGCGGTCATGCAACACTGTACCCAAATGAAATCTTTATGTTTTTTTCGACACAAATAGAGCTTTCGTTTGGTGGTATTTGATCACCTCTGTGGCTTATATTTTTTGCGCTATAAACAAAAGAGCGACAATTTAAAAAAAAAAAAAACACAATATTTTGTACTTTTTGATTTAATAAATATCACAATTTTGGTAAAAAAAAAAAAAATCGCAATAAGCATATATTGATTGGTTTGCGCAAAAGTTATAGCGTCTACAAAATAGGGGATAGATTTATTGCATTTTTATTTATTTAATTTTTTTTACTAGTATTGGCGGTGATCTGCGATTTTTATTATGATCGTTACATTGCGGCGGACATATCGGACACTTTTGACAAATTTTTGGGACCATTCACATTTAAACAGCGATTAGTGCTATAAAACTGCACTGATTACTGTGTAAATGTGACTGGCAGGGTAGGGGTTAACACTAGGGGGCGATCAAGGGGTTAAATATGTTCCCTAGGGAGTGATTCTAACTGTAGGGGGCGAGGACTCATATTCCTCTGGGAACACACATCGGTCTCCTCACCTCTGACAGGACGTGGATCTCTGTGTTTACACACAGAGATCCACAGTCCTGCTATGATCACGGGCAATCGCGTGTCCCCAGCGAACATCGAGGCTGCCGGGCACGTGCACCGGGCCCCAAGCGATGCGGTGGGCGCGCGCCCCCAAGATGGCCGGGAAGCCCAGGACGTTATACGACGTCCACCCAGGATGGGAGATCCCTCCTGTGGACATCATATTACAATAGCCCGGTATTGAAGTGGTTAAGGACATGCATATGTGTCATATGTTGTTTTTCGTCTGCACTGTAATTTGATACTATTTTCAGTCTCACAGTGAACTTCACTATTTTGGGGTTTACACCCTTTTATTAATTCTTATAGTCTGGCTGTAACCTTCCTGACTTTCTTTGTTTACTGCTATTATCTAATTAGCCGTGTTAGCTGCTAGTTGCACAGAGGCAGCGCTGGGTTATTTTACATACAGCTACTATTCTCACCTTCCTTTGCACTCCCAATCTTTTTTGGTGGTCTTGTTGTGGAAATTTTATGAAGATGTATTTAATATGTATTGTCATAGTGTCGCCCAGTGTTAGTACTCCCACAGCCCGCTCTAAAGAGCTGGCTGGGGCAGACTGACACTGGTTGAGTCCCGCCTGGTAGTGGAAAAATTCCTGGGATTGGAGAGAGGTGTTTGCAGAGTGGGGGTATGTCCGCCAGCGAAAGGGGCTCTGTGCATTGCACAGACGATCATCTGAGGGGATATGTTCGCTCTGCAAGGACATTATCGGTTATAGGCAGATGTACGCTCGTGTCTCTGCTGTGTCTGATCAGCACATGTCGAGACTCATAGCGTGCACTTGCAGATAGCCTCCCATCCACAAGGAACGATAGTATAATCCGGGTATGCATTGTTCTCTGGAACAACGCAGAATAAGGATTCCTATCAGCAGAAATACGGGAGTCTTTGAGTTGTTATGGTCAGAGACGGAGTCCATGTTTGAAAGCAATGCAGCTTCTTTTGTTTAGCTTCCAGGTACAGGGGACAGGAAAAACATGCATGCACCCTGTCTCTGCTCAGACACGCCCATAAGACTCCTTTAGCTATTATTCATTGGTTTATATTAACTCATCCTGTTGGAAGGATTTCCTGTGATGTAATTTCCCATGGAGGAAACGATTGGCTGCTGGAGCCATCACTTCCGGTTTGTGAATGCTTTTGTGATTTTACGAATAAAAAGCCAAGCACACTGGTCGCTGGGGCAGTCACGCTGATGGAACTGAGAACATAAGCTCTGGTGATGTCTGTTTACTTGGGGATATACGGGAAATAGAGTGATGGGTAAGATGCATTATATCATTAGACGAAATGTGTGCTTTTTAGCACAGGAGATATGGTGTGCACTATGCGTACAGCCTAATTTCCCTGACAGTCTGTAAGTATTAATCGTATTATTATTAAGATATTAATCTTACTGATATGTCTGTTTTAAATCAGCATTATCATTCTTGCAGTTTAACCAATGGTAATCTGCAGGTATGGAGATGTGCAAATAAGCAGTAATAAAAAAGCCTCTAATATGCATTTGTGTGTCCCAACTAGGGTATAGCACATTTTTTAAATTGCAGTCTGGACATCTTCAATATCTGGTAGTTTATAAACATCTTTACACCCCTCAATCTTCCCACACAACATGGGGAGTCTCATGAAACTGGAAGTTCCTCTTAATATTTCTTACATGTTCTTTTCATGAATAGTGTTTTATGGCATTTCAAGGATAGCTTGGTACTGTACAAACTGACAAGCTGTGAATATATGAGAATAATAATAGACTAAGTAATGTTTCATGCATATCCACATTACATTGTAATGACTGTCATTTAAGACTGGATACAATATATATATATATATATATATATATATACACACACACAGAATACATAGCAGAAATAAATGTGTATATAGAAACACTCATCCCCAAGCTTGTCAAAACACACAGACATTATTAGCAGAAAGTGCATATAAAATATTAGCTTTTCATCTGCCTACACACTACAGTGGATAAACAGAAAGGCTAAGAATAGGCAGAGAGGAAGTGAGCTGCATGTGGCCCCAGGGCCATATTTTAAATTCCTACATTATAGATCAAGCTGAAATGTGCTTTGGTAAATTTAAGAAAGGCTGGATTAAAAAGGCATAAATCCATTTCAGTTAATAATTATTATAGAGAATGTAAAGACAGCAATGTATAAGCTCTGAAAAACAGATTACAGGTACAAGTGGTTGCATGAATTGTCTGTTATTCATCTGGAACAAAGCTGTGTTATTTAATGATGATTTGAGTTTGTTTCCAGATTGAACATCACTAGGGTAAGGTGCATTAGAGGCATAATTTTCAGATGAGTGTTTTCAGTCTGCACTGCTCCTCCTATTTTGTGTCTTCTATAATTCACGCAGACAAGATGTTCAGTGGATTGTTTAATATTTTTAAAGGAAACCTGTGCTGCCATTGATGGTCTCTCTTTCTAAAAAAAAAAACGCTATTTGTCTGTATTTCATTCTAATCCAAAGTATTCATTGAGTTGTGAAGTGAAGCATGCTGCATTTTTTTTAGTTGATCTGTACTTGAAAAGAACAAAGAACAGCTAATAAACATGTCTTCTTAAATGTTCAAAATAAACGATGAACAGACATACTACACCAGTGGTTGTCAACTTGGAAATAACTGAAGGCCCCAAGCTTGCCCCCCGACACTTCCAGAGGTCTGCACAATAGCAGCGTGCTCTCTTGCATCAAGGTTCATTGAATCAAGTTAGGCAGCCCGTCCAATATGAATGGGCTGTAACCCATCTCGATGCCCAACAATGTTGGTCCGGCTGCATTTTTCACAAGGTACAAAAATGCAGACTAAAGAGAAAGCAGGAGTCATTATTAATATCAGTGGTTGCAATACACCCCCTAGCATTGGTGTCAGTGGCCGTAATATTAACTAGACATGTGCAATTCGTTTCAATCCGAATAGAAATGCAGACAAATTTTTGGTTATTCTGAGATGCGGATATACCTGCATCTCCGAATGAAATAGTAATGAATTAGTAACGAATTTTGTTGAAATCCATTAAATTTGGTTTATTAGTTTTCTAATGAATTCCAACTTTTCAGAACAATTCTAATTCGGATCGGTCGAAAAATGATCGACTAATTTGAATTCTGTGTGAAGAAATAGATGGTTGTTAAGCAGTGGACTGGGAAGATGGCTGCCCGCGTCCTTAACAACCAATGAGTCATCATCTGTCAGGGGGCTTCCCCATTGACAGATAAATGTAAAGAAAAGAATGCCAGTATTTCCCGGCAATAGAATTTTTTTTAAAATAAATGGTGTACACCCCCCCCCCAGTCCATACCAGGCCCTTCGGGTCTGGTACGGATTTTAAGGGGAACCCCAAGCCGAAATGTTTAAAAAAAATGGTGTAGGGCCCCCCCGAAATCCACACCAAACCCTTATCAGAGCATGCAGCCCGGCAGGTCAGGAAAGGGGAGGGAACGAGCGAGAGGCCCCCTCCTGAACCATACCAGGCCACATGCCCTCAACATGGGGGGGTGGGTGCTTTGGGCGGGGGGGCTCTGCCACTCACCACAAATCACCTTGTCCCCATGTTGATGGGGACAAGGGGCCTCTTCCCACCAACCCTTGGCTGTGGTTGTCAGTGTCTGCGGGCAGTGGGCTTATCGTAAT
Organism: Rana muscosa; assembly: GCA_029206835.1. Lineage (NCBI taxonomy): Eukaryota > Metazoa > Chordata > Amphibia > Anura > Ranidae > Rana > Rana muscosa. Next base: position 626,550,009 of record CM055117.1, on the reverse strand, counting down.
CTGCAAGCCACCTTTAACAAGGGGGCCCCGAGATCCCGCCCCCCTAGATCCCGGCCTCCCTCCTATGTGAATGGGTATTGTGTACATCGTACCCCCACCCATTCACCAAGAAAGTGTACAAAAGTAATAGCCACATGAGACAGTTTTTGACTAATCCTTTATTAAAAAATAGAAAAATAACGTCCCTCGTATATCCATCGTCAATCATAACGCCCGCCGGACCCGAAAAATAAAATCACTCCACCTGCTTGGAGGCCTCCCACTGTATGCCTGCTCCAAGGGACTGGTATTGACTGGGGGGGGGGGACCCTACACCACTTTCGTTAAAAAATGTATATTGCCGGGCAGTGCCGGCATTCTTTTCTTTACATTCATCTGTCAGTGGGAAAGCATGCTGACAGATGATGACTCATGGTTGTTAAAGAGGAACTGCAGTCTGCTCACATAATTTGTAATAAAAACATCTCTGCCATTTTGAAGCTTCCCTCCAAACACTTTGCATATTATTTTATATATACTGTGTTTCTGTACTTGCCAAATATGCTGCAGAAATCTCCCTCCACTAAGTCTGGCTGCATCCATTTTAACTGTGGGCAGCTGAAGCTGCTGCCTGTTCACTTCCTGGATTTACAGACACACAGAGGCACACCTTCAGCTCTGCATCCCTGTAGCTCTCATTGGCCCTCTTATGACTCACCCCCTCCCTTCCTGGCAAACTCTCACGAGAGTGAAAGAGAGATGATGTCATAAGCCTAGGTTAATGACCAGACAAAAAAGAGGAAGTGGGCTTTATAAGGTATTTACTGGCAGAATTTCTTTTTTTTTTTACTATCCAAAGTGAAAACAAGGGCAGAAGATTTAATAGATAGAAAGCTGAAAAAATTTGTAAAGGTCCGATTTAAGAATGCGGGCAGCTGGCTTCCCCGCCTGCTGCTTAACAACCAACTATTTCTTCAAACAAAATTCGGATCGGTCGACCGATCCAAATTCTAATCATTCTGAAAATTTGTAATTCGTTAGAAAATTTTAATAAATGAAACAAATTAAAAGGAAACAAAACAAATTCTGAAAACAAACTAAACTAATTCCATAATGAAACAAAATGAGTAACATAACAAATCTATCCGAAACAAAACAAATGTTTTTGTTCTGCACATGTCTAATATTAACCCCCATTATTAATAACACCGTCTTGCTACTTTGTATTTAAATGCAGTGAAACTCACCCCCCCCCCCTCCTCCTCCATCAATGCATTGGTGGTCTGTGAAGTGAAATTGGACCCCCTTACCTGATCTTATGCTCTCTCTATCCCCAATGAGACTGAAAATATACTAGTGTGGGCAGAGATCACTCTGCCTGGCAGCACTGTCCATTTAAGTGCCAGGTGCTAAAACACAGAGCATTTCAGAGCGCCCCACTTCTGCTTTGCAAAGTATACTTGTACTGTCGGGTGGAGATCACTCCACCCGACATTACTATCTTCATTTTAATGCTGGTGCTAAAACACAGATAGTATTTCAGTGCTCTGCACTCCACATCTGCTCTGTAAAGTATGCTTGTACTCTCTGGTGGAGATCACTCCACTTGCCAGTAATATTTTTATTAAAGAGCCAGCTGCTATCTTTTTCCACTTCTAGTCAAATTTGCTGTTGGACCTGTGTTTATCTCATGGGTACAGCTCTATTATTGTGAACTCATGGCTCGTGTTAGGGTTAATGGGCTTCATTCTGAGCCATTCCAAATATATAGGGGCACTAGGCAGGGTTGCCCTTTATCTCCTCTCCTATTCGCACTTGCCTTTGAGCCATTGGCTGCAAGCTTGAGGAAGGATGGTAATGTTTGATTCTTAAAAATGGGGGAATTTGAAGAATGCGTCTCATTGTACGCAATTATATGCTTCTGTATCTGAATGATCCAGCTTGCTCATTGTCTGCAGCCTTTTTGTTGATATAGGAATTCAGGGATTATTCTGGATTTCATATCAATTGGACTGAATCAGCATTGTTCCCTATAGATCAACAGCCTAATTTTGGTGACTCCCCTACAATGCCATATAACAGTATCAGATAGTTTTAAATATTCAGGGATCAATGTTCAACTCCCCTTAGAATCATTTATAGATAATGCGTGGCCTATTATTAGCTCATTCAAAGAATGGATGCATACATGAAAGGAACTCCCATTAATGTTGCTGGGCAGAATAAACTTATTCAAAATGATTTATTTACTGACGTTTTTATATGTTCTTTCCAATGCCCCTGTGTACATTTTTTTTTAGGAATGTTAACTCTGATTAGCTTTTTTTTATGGGGCTCTAAAGTGCAGAGAGTATCAGTGCATATTTTACAGCTGCCAGTCGTTAGGGTAGGCCTAGCACTAACCTTGGTACGTATTATTTTGCCTCTCAATTGATGTATATACACTGGCGAATGTTCCACAGCTGAATAATGCGGCAGTGGCTGTTGAAGCTGTGGTGGCTTCCTCATATGAGACCTTAGTCAATTTTTTTTATAGTTACAGTTAGTCAGGTTGAAAAAAGACACAAGTCCATCTAGTTCAACCAATAAAGGAGAAAAAAAAAATCATACAATCCCATATAAACAATCCTATACCTACAGTTGATCCACAGTTAATCCAGAGAAAGGTTAAAAACCCCAGCAAAGCATGATACAATTTGCTACAGCAGTGGAAACAAATCCTTCCTGATCCTCTAAGAGGCAATTTAATATTCCCTGGATCAACTTTACCTATAAATGTTAGTACCCAGTTATATTATGTACATTTAGGAAAGAATCCAGACCTTTTTTAAAGCAATTTACTATTCCACATTTTTCACAGCTCTTACTGTGAAGAAACCTTTCCGTATTTGGAGATTAAATCTCGTTTCCTCTAGATGTAAAGAGTGCCCCCTCTTTGATGACCTCAAAGTGAATAACTGACCACCAAGTTCCCTATATGGACCCCAGGGGCGGATCCAGAGTCTTTTCTCGGGAGGGGCACTGCCAAAAAATGTTTTTTTTGTGGGAAATTTATCGGGGAAATGGCTGGTGTCGGCGCTTCAATCATCCTGGCACCATGGTTGTTATGGTGTCAGGATGATTGAAGTGCATTATTCCTATTATTACACTGTAATATAAAATTAAATAGTTCAACGCAGAATCAGTGGGAGCCCCGAGTGTGTCACTTGCCACCGTCGCCTGCAATTAGTGGGAGCCCTGAGCGTGTCACTTGCCACACGTTGCGGATTGTCACTTGCCACGTCACCTGCCACATCTTGTGGATTGTCACTTGCCACACCTTGTGGATTGTCACTTGCCACATCACCTGCCACACCTTGAAGATTGTCACTAGCCACACCTTGCGGATTGTCACTTGCCACGTCACCTGCCACACCTTGCTGATTTTCACTTGTCTGCCACCAGATGCAGATTGTCATTTGCCACGTCACCTACCACAATTTGCAGATTGTCACTTGCCACGTCGCCTGCCACTTCTTGCGGGTTGTCACTAACTTGCCTGCTAAGGTGTAGTTTTGGTTGTCTCTTGCTGTGTCCCAGACTCCCAGAGTCAGGCAGCAGAGAGATAATGTAATCTCTCTGCTGCCTGCACAGTGAGGGTGGAAGTCACTGCAGGAATGCAGAGCAGGCACGGCGGTGAGAGATGATCTCATCTCTCTGCTCCCCTGCTCCCGGCTAGCTGATTGGTTAGCTGCCACACTGAGCCTGCTCTCTCACTCTCACCTGCGCTGCCAACACACTGAGCAGGACGGTCTGCCCACGAACCGCGCCGCCTGCCCACAAACCGCACTGCAAACGGAGCTGCCTGCTTTCTTACCCATCTGTGGAGCCGCACGCTATCGCACCTGCCCGCAGAGAGGCCCGACTTGACTCACTGACGTCACTCGTTGCTAGACGCCAAGCGGCCCAGGCATTAGCAATGAGTGCAGGGAAGAGGCTCCACCCACCTCATCCTCCGCTCCTGGTATCGTGTCAGTGAGCCGCGTAACTACATTAGACGAGTCTCTCTCGGCGCCGCTGATCGGCTGATGTGAGAAACTGAGAGAGAGACTCAGAGTGGCAGCGGCAGCCGCAGAACAAGTACTGTATATACTCAAGTATAAGCCGACCCGAATATAAGCCGAGGTACCTAATTTTACCCCAAAAAAACTGGGAGTATAAGCCTAGGGTGTCCATCTGCATGCCTCACTTTGCCTCGCTGTGCTCATGCCTCACTGTGCCCATGCTTCACTGTGCCCATGTCTAGACTGATGTTTAACATGGGAGTCTATGGAAGGAGTGCCCGGCTTTAAAAAAATCAGTTCTCCCCGTCCGTAGGTCTCCCAGACACCAAACTTTGCACACTTGTAGAGGAGACATGGGGCTGAATGTGTGCCATGTTTGGCCGGTACCGGGTTCCCAAAGTCCGGGAGATCAGGCGCAAAAAAAAAAAAAAACAGCAAGCAAGTGAGTGTGACAGATGGTCTCGGTGGGGGGGGGGCAATTGCCCTGTTGCCCCCCCCCTGGATCCGCCCCTGCCCTTATGTATTTGTACATGTTGATCATATCCCCCCCCTAATCTCCTCTTCTCAAGAGAGAATAAATTCAGTTCCTCTAATCTTTATTCATAGCTGAGCTCCTCCATGCCTCTTATCAGTTTGGTTGCCCTTCTCTGCACTTTCTCCAGTTCCCTGATATCCTTTTTGAGAACTAGTGCCCAAAACTCAACTGTATATTCCAGATGAGGTCTTACTAATGATTTGTACAGGGGCAAAAATAGATCTTTCTCTCTGAAGTCCATAAGTCTCTTAATACATGAAAGGAGGGGGAGGGGAGGTACCCACCTCAGGGAGCATGGCTATACTTAGTACCTCTAAACATATTCTGGGCATGTGTTTCAAGCAATTATCTGACACATCTCAAAGTTTATCTCCTAATGCCCCACTTTGGTATAACTCACATCTTCTTGAATTCCTTAAATTAGAAGATAGATACAGGTGGGCACAGTTTGGAATTTCATCTACCTATTTCATTACCAGATATATGAAATAGGTAGATTTAAATAATTTATACAACTACAGGATGAGCAAGGAATACCTAACTCTTGGCATTTTCAATATCCCTGATTACAACATGCAGAACAGTGTCAGTTTGGGACAGATTCAGTGACTCTTACTAATACGAACTTAGAAAAGCTCTATTTGAGACCTGAACAAAATAAACTGATATCTAACTACTATTCTACTCTAACTTGGGTGGAGATTAGATATAGTCAGAGGATTAGGGAAAGATGGTATACAATTGTACCGGATTTGACAGACGAATTTTGGGAGGAGGTACTTACTTCTTATGTTGACACAGTTATTTTGCCAAAGACAAGATGATCCAGTTACGATATTTGCACCAAGTGTACTACACACCTTTACGACTAATTAAAATGGAGGGGAGAGAGATTCCTATGTGTCATAAGTGTTTGATAAGAGAGGAAAGACAAAAGCGGGCGCCACTTAGGTTAAATGTGTAATTTTAATAAACAGATGTATCAAAACACTCACTTAGAAGATTCTTTATAATGGCATAATGGAGTCCGATGAGGTGTCTATCTCCGCTTGGGTCAGCTGTCTCCAGAGATAGTCTCTGCAGTGCTCTGCCTTGTGAAGGGGAATGGATGTCCTGTCCACCAGGTGACTTCCGGTTTTCGGGCGGCAACCAGAGCGAGGTCTGGAACGCAAGCTGTGAGTGTGAGATGGATGCTTGAGCGCAGCATGAGGCAGGAGGCGGGATGACGTCTCGGACCGTGATGCAACGCTTTTCGGTGCATGCGCAGTGATGAGTTGTGGTCACCGTGCTCACCTTTTTCAAGCTCTTGAAAAAGGTGCGGTTGCCAACCCCAATTCAGAAGCAAGACCAGAAAAGCCTGATTTGTGTCTAAGAATGGAGCCTGCAATGTGGCTCATAAGAATATCCATGAACAGGGGCGTTTCCTCCAGGATATCTTCACCACTACTACACAGTTGCCGCCCAAAAACTGGAAGTCACCTGGCAGACAGGACACCGGTTCCCCTTCACACGGCAGAGCACTGCAGAGACTATCCTTGGAGACAGCTGACCCGAGCCAAGATAGACCCCTCATCGGACTCCATTAAACCGTTATAAAGAATCTTCTAAGTGAGTGTTTTGATACATCTGTTTATTAAAATTACACAGTTAACCCAAGTGGCGCCCGCTTTTGTCTTTCCTCTCTTTACATGCTTTGGAGTACTGCTTCAGCTCCCCTTGCAAGGCAGCCCAGGGTATACAAGACTGTTACCTCACATCAGGGCTATTAGCTCAAAGGACTTATATGGACAAATGTTTACATTTTATTACAGTTATGCGCCACTACCTGTTGTTTTTCATAAGTGTTTGATAGCTGAGGGCTCCTTCTTGCATATGGTATGGAAGTGCAATAAGATTCGCCCAGTCTGGTCTCAGGTCACTCAGTTCATAGAGGATACTTTTGATCTTCAAAAAATATGCAGTCCTATGGTAGGACGTTTGGGAATAATTGAGGAGGGTTGAGCTTATGGATAAAAATTTAAAAACCCTTCTGAGATTATTCTTCTATGTTTGTAAACTGATTGTGATCAACTGGATATGGACAGAACACCTTACACTATCAGTCTGGAAATCTTTGGTCAATTCGAATGTTACCTTATACAGATTTGCATATGATGCTAAGGGATGTCCTAAAACATTTACCAGAATTTGGGCTAGATAGGTGCAGTCTATGGAACTGGTGGCAGATTGCCCTTAACAGAAGAGAGAAGATAAAGTGTCTCAGATTTTTTTTTTTTTATTATTGTTCACAGTTTACTGTATATTTTACATTGGTTTAGCATAACAGCTCAGCTGAGGCTACCACAAATTGTATAATATAAGGGGAAAAGTAGTATCTCACTCAGAAAGGTTTTTCTTTGTTTTTCGGAGCGTTTCTCTGGTATTATTTTCTGGTTGGAAGAGAGCAGATTTACCACTCTTCCTTAATAAAGAAAAATAAAATGTTGTATGTACAAATGCAGATATTTGAGGAGATATGCATGGAATACTTGTCTTGTATTGAAGAGTATTTACTTGGTTACATGTATTTGAGGTCTGTAACTTGTATTCTCTATGTGCATATGGCAATAAAACTCTTAAATTAAGAAAAAAGGGCCAGCTGCTAAAATGCAAGGAGAGTTTCAGCAACCTGCACCCTGTCACCACTTTTTATTGTTCACAGGTGGCCCAGCCCAGGATGTGACCAGCCTCACATAATGTGCCCAGCATAATATTTTGAAGTGAACACCGTTTCAACATGTTTACTAACCTCAGTTAACATATACTTTGCAAAGTGAGCATTGCATAAAGATTTCACAAGTTTCTTAAAGGGTTTTGCCCCACCCCTGGGGAGATTCATCTCCCAGCCTCATAGATGTCTATAAGATTCTACTGCTACATCTATTAAGCCAGCTGAACAATGTAAACTATGTACTTGACCACTTAGACTAGCCATACATTGAATGAAAAAAAATCAGACATCAGCAAGTGATTGTCAAACAAATGGCAGAAGGACTGGGCACTGCACAAGGGAACATGTTTTTTCTGTCTGTTTGGTGGATAGCAGCAATTCCTATAAAGCTTTAAGTTAAACATTAAAAATACAAAAATTTCTTTACCCTGTCCCTTCTAGAGCAATTTGTTAATTTTTCATACACATGACAAAATCTCCAGTTTTTGCTATAAAATAAATATATAGTAATAATAAGTTAGAAGGCTGGCCGGAGGCTAGCCTGCATTTGTAGGAGGAGTCTGGGGGTATATATCCCTCCTCCTCTATCCAGTTCCGCATTGGCTCGTCTTCGTGATCAAAAGTATCCTCTACATACTTCCAGAGAGCTGAAAAAGCTAAATAAGATGCCTGGCGGATTCCCCAATCCTGCCTGTGAAATGGCACAGCTGTATGAATTATACAGCCTTCTACAGCAAAACTGATATTTACAAAAATAAAAAAATGCCAATTTTGATGAGAACAACGGCCTCTTTCTCACAACTAGGGATGAGCCGAAAACCCCCGGTTAGGTTCGCACCAGAACCTGCGAACGGACCGAAAGTTTGCGAACTTTAGAACCCTATTAAATACAATGGGACTCGAACGTTCGAAATCAAAAGTGGTAATTATCAAGGCTAATATGCAAGTTATTGTCCTAAAAAGACAAATTTTTTTTGAAAAATTGGGGTTTTTATTGAAACAAGGATTGATGATAAAGCATCAGTGGAGAGGAGACACCTTTTTCCCATATTAACTCTTACAGGAGAGAATTTCCCTTCCTACGGGTATATTTCCTCTCACTTCCTGTTGTCTCCTTCTGTTTGCAAGTAGGAGTCATTTGTAAGTTGGATGTTTGAAAGTAGGGGCCTGCTGTATATACTCTGCAGAAATTTGTCCCTTAGGTATTGGTGTTGCCACAACACTGTAAGCCCTCACAGTTACTCTTGGTGGGCGCTGGAATGCCCTGCTGTGAACTATATATCAAGAATTGTAATTACATGCCATTGTTGAACAGTGGTAGGAAAAATTGGGCCTTTGGTGGTGGTGCTGGTGCCACAACACTGTAAGTCCTCACAGTTCCTCTTGGTAGGTGCAGGAATGGGCCCAGCTGTGAAATATTAGATCAAGAATTGTAATTACATGCCCCTGTTGAACAGGGCCAGAAAAATTGGGCCTTAGGCACTGGTGCTGGTGCCACAACACTGCAACCCCTCACAGATACTGTAGTTGGAGCGCAGCAATGAGCCCTGCTGCAAAGTATTGCATCAAAAATTGTAATTACACGCCCCTGTTAAACAGGGGCTGAAAAATTGGGCCTTAGGCACTAGTGCTGGTGCCACAACACTGCACTGCACAACAAGGCCGTCTTGAAGGGATCTGACATTTCAAAGAAAATTATTCTCTTACATCAGCATCAGGTACTTGGTAGCTGGTGGTGATCCAAGACTGATTCATTTTTATGAAGGTCAGTCGATCGACCGAGTCGGTGGACAGGTGCACCCTGTGATCGGTTACAAAGCCTCCAGCAGCACTGAATGTGCGTTCCGAAAGAACGCTGGATGCAGGACAGGCCAGTAGCTCAATTGCATACTGTGCAAGCTCTGGCCAGTGATCCATCCTCAAGACCCAGTAACCCAGAGGATTTTCAGTGGGGAAGGTGTCCAAGTCTGATCTTGCCCCTAGGTATTCCTGCACCATGTAAACCAGACGCTGGCGATGGTTGCTGGAATCGATCATACCTTGGGGCTGCGGACTAAAAAATTGTCCGAACGCATCTGTCAGATGGCCACCTTCTCCACCACTCCTTCTTTGACTGACCGAAGCCTCAGCAACACGTTGTCCACTATCAGGAATTTGTAACCTCCCAGTCTCTGGGAACGCGTTGCACAGACCTTTTTGCAAGGCCTCCCGAAGATCCTTCATCCTCTGCTCCTTCTGCGACGGCAAGATAAGGTCCGCAACCTTACCCTTGTAACGTGGATCAAGGAGGGTTGCCAGCCAGTAATGATCCCTCTCCTTGAACGCACGAAAACAAGGATCCTTCCGCAGGCTTTGCAGCGTAGGTTTGCTGAGGCATTTGGTCCGGAGTCCTCTGGGTTACTCAGAATGACATGATTCGCAGCCACCTCCTCCCAGCCACGTACAAGTCCATGGGTGTCTTGGGACTGTAATTGATCCCTTGAAGACTGCTGCTGATGCTGAGTGCTAGGCTCCACCTCCATGCTGACACAATCCTCCTCCTCCTCCTCCTCCTTCTCCTCCTCCTCCTGTGCGATAGCCGGGCCAGCAGGAACACTGTCTGGATAAAGGGGGCCTTGAGAGGTAAGGAAGTCCTCCTCTTCCTCCCTCTGTTCTGCCTCAAGTGCACTGTCCATTATTCCATGCAGCGTGGACAGTGTCATTGATGCATGCACTGTCACTGCTCACCATCCTCGTGGCCTCCTCAAATGGTGCCAGGACAGTGCATGCATCCCTGATCATGGCCCACTGGCGTGGGGAAAAAATCCAAGCTCCCCTGACCCTGTTCTGGTGCCATATTGCAACAGATACTCATTGATGGCCCTCTGCTGCGTGTGCAGCTGCTGCAGCATGGCCAACGTAGAGTTCCACCTGGTGGGCATGTCACAGATTAGGCGATTCTTGGGCAGGTTGTATTCCTTTTGCAGGTCAGCCAACCAAGCACTGGAATTATATGATCGGCGGAAATGCCCACAGAGTTTCCTGGCCTGCTTCAGGACCTCCTGTAAGCCCGGGTACCTGCCCAAGAACCGCTGCACCACCAAGTTAAGGACGTGAGCCAAACAGGGCACATGGGTCAGGAGTCCCTTCGGAGGGCGAAAAGGAGGTTGGTGCCATTGTCGGAAACCACCATTCCTGGCTTAAGGTGGGGTGGTGTCAACCACCTCTGAGCCTGCCCCTGCAGAGCTGACAGAATCTCTGCCCCAGTGTGGCTCCTGTCCCCCAAGCACACCAGCTCAAGCACCGCATGGCATCTGCGTACTTGCGTAGCCCCTTGAACACCTACGGAGCACCACTGGTTCCGAGGACAAAGCACAGGAAGAGGCCATGGAGGAAGAAGAGGAGGGGGTGGAGGAGAGAGGTGTGTCAAAATCACCAGTAGTAGTATTTTGGAGCCGTGGTGACAGAACAACCTCCAACACTACTGCACCTTGTCCTTCCCAGCTGCCAGCAGAGTCACCCAATGCGCCGTGAAAGATATGTAATGTCCCTGTCCATGCCTGATGGACCATGAGTCAGCGGTAATATGCACCTTACCGCTGATCGCCCTGTCCAGCGAGGCCAAGACATTGCCTTCCACATGCCGCTAGAGAGCCGGAATCGCCTTCCGTGAGAAAAAGTGGCATTTGGGAACTTGCCACTGAGGAACCGCACATTCCACAAACTCACGGACGGGGGCAGAGTCTACCAACTGAAAAGGCAGCAGTTCAAGTGCTAGCAACTTAGCCAAGCTAGCATTCAACCGCTGGGCATGTGGATGGCTGGGAGCGAACTTCTTTCGGCGGTGCAGCAGCTGGGGCAGGGAAATTTGCCTGGTACAATCTGACGTCGGTGTACCAATAGCAGATTGCCCGCAAGTACTTGGCTGTGACACACTTAATTCTAAACCTTCATTCCTCTCAGTGCAGGTTTCAGAGAGGACTGAAGGTATAGTGGGGTTGGAGATCCCAGCTGATGAGGAGAGGTCCACTTTGTTCTTTGGTGTGGGTCTTTTTTGTATGCTTGCCAATGGACTGCATGGCAGGTCGACATATGTCTGGTCAGGATGTGGTGCCAAAGTGGCTCATGTTTTGGCCACGCGGGATACGCTTCAGACATATGTTACAAATAGCAATGGTGCGATCTGCTGCACACGTCTCAAAAAAGGTCCACATCAAAGAACTTTTGGAATAACGCGCAGAGACAGCAGCGCCCTGAACATGCGGAACATTACGGTGTGATGCAGTCGGTTGGCTGCCCTTAAGCTGGCCCCTGGAGGGCATCCTACCTTGTTGGAGATGTGCCTCCTCCTCCTCTCTCCTATCAGGCACCCACTTGGAGTCAGTTACCTCATCATCCCCTCCCTCCTCATCACTGGAGCAAATCTGGCAGTATTCTGCAGCTGGGTGAACATGACTGCCAGATTGCTGTCCTTGTTGGGCACCCCCTCTCTCTGGGCTCACGTTACTGCCTTCCTCTAGCTGGGTACCATCATCGGAGCCTTCAAAACCCTGGGCATCCTCCTGGAGCATGTACCCAACACTGTGGTCAAACAGTTCGGGGGACTCCTCAGGAGGACATGGTGGGGCTAGAGAAGTAGTAACTGATGCCATTGAGTCAAGGGAAGAGGCCGCTTTGGCAGCTGCTTTGCCAGACAAAGTACCCTGAGCCTAGGTAAGAGAGGATGAGGAGGATGAGGACGGCTTGGTCATCCACTCTACCAAGTCTTCGGCATGTTGCAGCTCATCATGACCAGCTGCCGAAAAGGACAAGCGTGTCCCACGGCCACGTGCTGATGAGGATGCACCATGTCCACGACCAGCACTGTTGCCTCTAGACACAGAGCCTGCTTGCCCTCTTTTATTGGCTCGTGACTATCTGCCTCTCCTTGTTGGCCTTCCAGACATACTAATGGCCTGCAGTGAGATGTAGCTGCACAAAGCTGGGATGTATATATACTGATTATACTGCAGCTAGCAGAATCAACTGCCTGCCTGTGGTATTAATATGATCAGAACACCAGCAATTGCCTTCAGGTATTTTTAGGTGCACACTGTGCAAAGGACACAGTACACTAACTGTAAATACTGAAGCTGCCTGCCTGTGGAATTAATATGATCAGAACACCAGCAATTGGCTTCAGGTATTTTTAGGTGCACACTGTGCAAAGGACACAGTACACTAACTGTAAATACTGAAGCTGCCTGTGGTATTAATATGATCAGAACACCAGCAATTGTCTTCAGGTATTTTTAGGTGCACACTGTGCAAAGGACACAGTACACTAACTGTAAATACTGAAGCTGCCTGCCTGTGGAATTAATATGATCAGAACACCAGCAATTGGCTTCAGGTATTTTTAGGTGCACACTGTGCAAAGGACACAGTACACTAACAGTAAATACTGAAGCTGCCTGTGGTATTAATATGATCAGAACACCAACAATTGTCTTCAGGTATTTTTAGGTGCACACTGTGCAAAGAACACAATACACTAAGTGAAACACTACAGCTAGCACAATCACCTGCCTGCCTGTCAGTATAGAGAATAACAGGAACGGATCTAGCTAAACTGAATACAGTGTATAAATATATATATATACACACAACACCTAGGATGCATATATATCCTCTACACACTGTAACTGCAGCTAACTGACTCGTCTGCCTGCTCTATCTAACTCAATATAAAGGACACTGTCTCTCTCTCTCTCTCTCTCTGTAAGCTCTCTCTTTAACCACCGCAACACACTACACAAGGCCACCACGGAGGCGGCCTTATATAGTGTGGAGCGTGTACTAAACCCCCTGAGACAAAATTGGCCAAAGCCACCCTGGCTTTGGCCAATTATGGTTCTCCGTTTTTTGTGCGCTGTGATTGGCCAAAACATGCAGGTCATAGTGCATGCTTGGCCAATCATCAGCCATCAATGCACTGCAATGCCACTCAAATTTGGCACGAACGGCCCATAATGTTCGCAATTCGGCGAACAACCGAACAGGCGATGTTCGAGTCAAACATGGGTTCGACTCAAACTCAAAGCTCATCCCTACTCACAACCCTGGCACAGTTGTTTAACAATAAGGGGGACCCCAGACACCAAAAAATGTAAATGGCAATTGTATAACAGTTTAGGCAAACTTGCAATTATGGATTGTTTGTCAGAAAATTGGTGCCAGGTTTTGGAAGAGAAAAAATATGCAACTAGCCTCCTGATGTGCACCTAAATTATTCAATTCTAAAGAATTGTAAAGACATGTGAAGGCCTATACTATGTTAGAAAAATATGCATTATTATCTACTAGAAAGGAAAAATGGAAAAAAATTGGTTGAAAGCTTGGTAGCATGTACTTTGATTTGTTCTGGCATTAAACTAGATTTATTTCTTTCATATGTCTAAATGGTATTATATTCCAGTTTAAAGGACAGAAAATATACCACAGTCATTTACATATTTGTATAGTTAGGAGGTTATGAACCAGTTTATCCAACACTGAGGTATTAAACACATTTTAAATCCATTTTGATGACAGCTTTACAAGAATAAAAAAAATAATAATAATAACAGTAATAAAAGAAGGCACATAGGAATGTAAAATAAAAACATACAGCATCTACATATTTACACTGACTGGGGTAAATTTCTTTTTTTTTTTTTTTTTTACAACACTAAACTTTGTTTAGGCAATTAGGTTCTATTTTACTCTCCCTGTTTAGAACAGAACTCCAGGCATATTAATTTTTATTTTTTTCCCATTTATGGCCAGTGGGGGGAGTGGGGGAAGGTTAGAAGGAAAAAAATAGAACAGAGGTCCCTTGCAATTGTCACCCATATTACCCATTTATTTTTAAAGTGGTTGTAAAGGCTAAGGGTTTTATACCTTCATGAATTCTATGTATGAAGGTAAAAAACATTCACTACAGTATGCATCTCTCCCCCCAGCCCCCCTTAATACTTACTTGAATTAGAGCAGCTGCTGTCCTGGCTCTCACCCTCCTTATTGGCTCAGAGACAACAGAAAAATATATTTGCTCCTGCTGCTATCAGTCACAGCCAGTGAGGAGGGAGTGGGGGGTAGGCTGAGCTCCGTTCTGTGTGTCTTAGGGACAGTCAGAGCAGGGCTCAGGAGCGAGAATGCACAAGTGCCCCCTAAGCAAACCATTGCATAAAAGCAGGTGAATATAACATGTTTGTTATTAAAAAAAATAATAATCTTAGCCCTTATAATCACATGAAATGATTGAATGTCTGAGCTGAAAAAAATAAATAGATTACTATTGCTAACTCCTCCTTCTGAAAATGCTAGTTGGCTTTCTGACAGTTTAATGTACAGTATTAGCTCAGAACAAGATAGCAGATCAGGAGTTTTGATATCACTCTGACTTTCCAACCTGCATTCTTGTTCTATGTCAGTAACTCAAAATTTACTTAAGCTAGAGACAGCTAGTTACCTGGTATTTCCAGAAGGATGTCAGCAGTGACAACCTCCATATTTTTCTAAGTACAATTTTCCTTGAACTTCAAGTTAAAGAGGTTGTAAGCCTCCATTTTCAAGTTGTACCTATAGGCAAGCCTATAATAAGGCTTACCTGTAGATACAGTAAATCTCATAAAAACATGCGCCGTTTAGGAGATATTTACTTTGTACTGCACCAATGATGTCATGATGTCCGTACCATTTCCTCACTAGCAAATTCTGTGACTGGCGGCTCCCGCGCGCATGCGTGGGAGTGACGTCATGTGACGCCGGACATTCACAAAGTCCACAGCCCCAGAAGGAAGAGGGGCGAACATGGATGCGGCCTCCACCGGGGACGGCACAGGCTTTGTTTGCAGGTAAGTGTCACATAATTATAGTTTTACTTTGCTGGGAACAAAAAAGGAAGTAAAACCCATCAGGGTTTACTTCCTGTTTAATAAATTGAAACACGCAGTGGATCTCCAGTAGTGCTGCACAAGAAAATCAGACAAAATAAAGAACCTTGACAAATTTGACATGTAAATCCCAGGAATGAGGAGCTAAAATCCATTGTATTCATCAATGAATATTTTTATTTTAACTCCTATTCCTTTATTTTGTTTTCAGGTTTTCAAATAAAAATGCATATTAAATTAAAATGTATGCACTAAAACCAACACATAATAAGCAAATAAATCTGAAGGATCAGCATAATGGCTAAATAGTTAACACTCTTGCTGTACAATGTTGTGGCCCTTGGTTCATACAGGGACTCAGCTTGCAAGGACATTGTATGTTATCCCAATGTTTGTGATGGTTTTAATATACCGAGAGATGTTAGAATTTCGAGTCATAAAATAGTTAAGGAAGATTTACCGCATAGTTTTTATTTGTCTTTAAATAGTGCACAAAACCTTTTTTGTCTTTTGACTGGGTCACCTTTCCACCAATGCATCATAAAGGCTCTGTTGCTTCTGTGATGTATTAGTAGCATGCATCATCAGAGAAACACTAAGCTCCTGATGCATTGCTCAACAGCATGGTGTCAGCAAGAACATTTCCAGGACTTTCATAAATTATTTGGAAATTACAGCCCCTAGAAAAAGTTGTGACAAGTCTCTTTTTTAAATCTTGTAAAGGGCAGGTGGTGCATATGAACAAACTTATTACTAGCCATGAAAACTTTTCATCTTCAGGTGTTTGTAAACTCTTTGCATATTGAAGTTTAAAAAGATTTTACACAGAAGAAACCTCAAACATAAAAGACTGTAATCATAAAAAGAGAAATGTGCTTCAATTCTTTTAAAGCTTAACTTTGGGATAAGCAAATATTGTCTAAATACAGGAGGAGTGTTTATTCCTATTGGAGTGTTGGTGCGAATTGTGTATTTAAGATCTGCGGTGATCCAGTGTTAAAGTGGAAGTAAACCCTCCTATCATTTTCAGGCAAGGAAGCTGCCATCTTGGCCTCTGTTTAATCTTCAACTGCCATGATGCTGCACATGTGATCAGTTATGACACCAGCCATTGGATGGTTTGACAGTTTGGTTGAGAGCACAACCAATGTGACATTTGGCATTCCCGGCATGCCGGGAATGTAACTGCTTTTTGAAACTGTTAAATCGATGGGGTTACTTCCGCTGTAAACTTTGCTTCTGTGCAGGAATTTCTTGTAATAAAGACTGGTATCATGTCTATCCCAACGCAGGTGGTCAGACACTATCGCTGGCTACTGTGTTCTTCACCTTTAGCAGCCCCCTTTCCCATAAGGCAAGCAGGTCTACCAGTACTCGGTTGCCCCCAGGACTTATACACACTGCTATAGTGCCTGGCCACCACGCCAGGGCAGATGCAAACTGAGCAAATCAAATAGATACTTGCGGTTAGCAGACAGATAACGTGGTTCTATGACAGTCCAGGTAAAAGGCAGGCTGAGTTCAAGGAATAGTTCAATAATCCAAAGTCATACACAGGGAAATTTAAACTAGCAAAGCAGGGCAGACAGACTGGGAGCTTGATCAGGAACAACACACGTATCACTCTCTATCACAAGCACCCAAATGAGGTTTGAGCTGGCTTATAACAGGCTTGGTTTCCACCCAGAGACTGATCACATTAATAAGTCTGCAGGTGGACAGACAGACAAGGAAAGTGCCATAGCCAAAACCCAGGATGCTGGAATGAGGAACAGGAGCACTAAGTGATCCTGACAACTGGTCACTGCTGCTCTATCTACTTGTGCAGCACTGCAGGGTGATTGGTCTTGTCTCCTTTTCTTCCTGTAGTTTTCTGCCTTTTAGATGGTGGAGCCTGTGGGCTCCCTTCCACATCTCTGCTCTTTGCACATGTACAGCACAGTGATGATGGCACTGTTACATTTACAAGGTAATCTCTAGGTTTACAAAGGGATATTGTGCACACAAAGGGGTTTATATTCATTGTGTCTATCAAAGAATATATTTAAGTGAATGTTTTTGTGCCTTGTGTTTAGCTTTAAGTATGTGTAGCACTACCCCCCTCTCTGAGGTGGGGCTGCTGGTTTTGTTTTGGGTCTGTACTCTGGCTATCAACCCCAGGAATTTGGCTCGAACCCTCCCTTGGCACAACTGGTCTGCACAGTGGAACCCACTGGTAATTGGGAAACACAATAATGTCACACAGTAATAAAATTGTAAATAAAGTTGTTACCTTGTAATGTCCACTCGTCCAACAGGGTAACAGATAAACTCCACAGAGAATTCTGCTTAACCAAGAGTCAATTTTATTTGGTGAGAAAAGTGACAGAATTAGACAAAAATACAGTTGACTCCTACAGGGCCCTGCAAGAGTCAATGGTATAGCAGAATATTTTAGTTAGAAACAGTCAAAACAAAGAATCACAGTTCTGGTGTACACTTTCTATATATTTAGACTGTATGCTCGCGAGCTCCCCCTAATGGGCAATACTGTACACATGTCCCAGTACTATTTGTTCTAGACAGGCCTGACTAAGTCCAGTACAAAGTTCCTTCCAGCAGTAAGAGTCTTCGCTAGCATTTGTTGGTGCACATCAAACATTTGTAATCCATACGGTTATGAAAAAGGCAAAGAACAAACATCCACAATGTTTATGAATATGTAACTCGCTGACGGTGCAAACGCCAATCCTTAAAACACGTGGCCACTGCGAGATGCACTATGTCCTTGTATGTGGCGCACTACTCTAATAATAATGGCAAGTCTTTAAGAGTCACAGTCCTATGCAACAGTTAGTCAATATTGGGCAGGTGCCCCCTCACCAAACCAGGCCTCGTCCCTCTGGTAAGTTCCGCTGTCGGTGTTTCGGTCCATGGTCTCTCCGCAACTTGCAGTCTCCGGTCCCTCACACAGCCACACAAGGTGTCGGTAGATGGGCGACTCCGGTCTCTGTGGAGCGAGAGTTGGACACATGGAACAGGATCCCACCTTGGGCTGAGTGACCCTACTTGACAACTGTAGGCCCAGGCTTTCCGGCCTAGACACTCCGGCAGGAGGCCTCAACGCAGGCTTCCTGCTTGATAGAAAGCGATGTCCAGAGAGAGAGTGCTGAGGCCTTACTAGTCTGTTATATCACATCCCCCAGCAGGCTGTGCGGTGGTGCACTGCATCCTGGTAGCACAGGTGCATTGTGGGTTAGTAGTTCTCCCTGTGTACCAGACTATGGGGCCGTTTTTGTGTGAGAACTTCATGTCCCAGAATCAATTGCTGCTCTCCTCAGTTCTGTACAATCTCCTCCATTGCCTGTTGTAACTCTGCTCTTAATTGGTTTTCCTCTCCAGGCATAAGAACACAACAGAGGTCACTCAATCCAGAGCTGTGTGTGTGTGTCAGCTCCTATTATACTCCCTCAAGTCTGTGAAAACAGGAAGGAGGAGGGGTGAAAGTAAACCCAGATGTGGCAGGCAACTTCTCCCTAACTGAAGCTGGAAAGCCTGTGTACATTGTTCTGGCAAACTTGGCAGGATCTGCGGGTTATATTATGAGACACACTCTACACAGGGAACAGTTACAGGTAAGATGGAGCGTCCAAAACATATATATATATATATATATATATATATATATTGTGACAGCAGGAAGGTAAAGTCACCTGGTTGCATCCAGGGGGGTAGATATATTTCTCCCAGATTCAGGCTTTATGCCGACTTATACAACTAGGGAGGGAGTTGATGAAGCCCAGCTGAGGCTAGTGGGCTCATGGATGATTCATACCTCTAGGGAGAGTGCTGGGCGTCGTGCAGGCAGGGAGTTGATGAGACCAGCTGAAGCTTGTCAGCTCGTTTAAGGCCTCTATAAAAACTCCCAGCTTCATTAGGTGTTTGCTCATGCCTGGAACCAGACCTGTGTGGACTGTCTAGGGAGAGTGAACCCCTGTGCGGTGAGACAAAGCCTGTGTGGCTATTTGTTTGGACATTTACTAAACCAGGGACTTAGGGACTAGGACAGCACCAGGCTGATTCCAGTTGTTAGTTAGGAAACCTGCATGTTTAGTCAGAGGTCAAGCTGACCAGGGTTTATTTTGTTTATGTTTCTTTTTGCTTTGCTGTGTTTTTTTGTCACTGAAAATAGAGAAATAAACCGCACCTTTTTGATCTTGAAAACCACAACCTCCGTCTGCTGGGCCTGTTTTTGTGTGGGGAGCCCATCCAGGGGATCACACACACCCGCTGCCGAGCTAACCCCCCCACAGTTGGTGGAGAACCAGTGGCAGTTTTTTTTTAAGCCAGCATGGAGGAGATACTGAAACAGCTGGCTCTAGCAAATGCCAATCAACAGCAGACAAATGCAGGTTTGCAAAAGAGCCTTGCAGCTCAACAACAGAGCTTCGCAGCCCAGCAGCAAGCTCATCAACAGAGCCTTGCAGCCCAGCAGCAAGCTCACCAACAGAGTCTGGAAGCTCAGCAACAAGCCCAGCAGCAATCTGAGGCCCGCTTCATAGACCTGTTACAGAAGCAAGAGCAGAGACTACAACAAATGGAAGCAGTAATGCAGCAACGTCCGCAGACCAGTGAGGAAAGCCGTCCCACTAATACCGCGTCCTTTGGGGTGAGTCGTTTATTGACAAAAATGACTGGAGAGGATGATCCAGAGGTATTTTTGACCACATTTGAAAGGACTGCTGAAAGAGAAAAGTGGCCTGAGGAGCAGTGGGCTGGACTGGTGGCTCCTCTGTTAACTGGTGAATCGCAGAAGGCTTACTATGACCTAGAGCCTGACCAAGCAAAAGACTATGTGATGCTAAAAGCTGAAATATTGGCAAGGCTGGGTGTCACCCTGGCTGTCCGGGCTCAGCGTGTGCATAACTGGACTTTCCAGCTTGGAAAACCCCCCAGGTCTCAAATGTATGATCTCATTCACCTGAGCAGGAAGTGGCTACAGCCAGAGACTTTGTCCGCACCAGAGATTGTGGAACGTGTTGTAATGGATCGGTTTTTGAGAGCTCTTCCTACTGCCATCCAAAAGTGGGTAAGCCATGGAGACCCAGAGACGGCCGGTGGTCTTGTGGATCGTGTAGAGAAATACTTGGCTACAGAGAACCTGACGGCCTCTTCCAGAGACTCTCGGACTTTCCACCCTAAGACCAGACCATCCCCAGGGGCGGATAAGAGGATTCCAAGGGGTGAGGGTGGAGAGAGTGAGAGGGTGGGAGCTCTACCCAAAGTTTGGCGAGAACAGCCTGGGAAGTCAGGGGCTCAAGAGGCAGCCAAATGGATTGTTTGCTACCGCTGCCGGCAAGCGGGACATATTGCAGCAAATTGCCCGGTTGTGGAGGAACCCATGCAATGTGACTTTCTGACGGACAGACGTCAGTCGCTGTGTGCGACAGTCGCATGCACTGCCATTCGGGGAACTGAGAAACATTTATGCAAAATGTGTATTAATGGTAGAAATGTTGTGGTATTACTGGATTCAGGTAGCCTTGTGACCCTGATAAAGGCTGAATTAGTTAAAACAGAGGTCTCTGGGAATAGCAAGGTAGCTGTTATTTGTGTGCATGGGGACACCCGAGAGTATCCAGTGACTACAGTGTGTTTCAAGACCCCCAAAGGTACCCTCTCTCATCCAGTGGGGTTAGTATCTCAATTACCGCATGATGCCATTGTGGGAAGGGATTTTCCGAAGTTCTGGGAACTGTGGGATGATCCTGAGCCCCCCACTGGTGCCCCTATGTACCAGGAAGGTGATAGCCAGAACTCCTCTGAGAGTGGTGAGGACTCTCCAGAATTTCCCTTGTCAGTATTGGCAGGCGAGACTCAAGAAACTGGAGAGGAGCCCACCTCCTCAGACGAAAACCTACCGTCTGTGGAGTTTTCTGATCTTGAGGTTCACAGGGAAAATTTTGCCACAGAACAGTTAAAAGACCCCGCCCTAATAAAGGCACGGGAAAACGTAGTGGAAATAGATGGCGAGTTAGTGAACCCAGATAATACCTGCACTTACCCATAATTCAGCGTAGAGAAGGACCTACTGTATCGGGTGGCAAAAAGGGCAGAAGAAACCGTTGAGCAGCTTGTGGTGCCCAAACCTTACAGGAAGTTGGTGTTGGAGTTGGCCCATGGGCACATTCTTGGAGGTCATCTGGGGACAGAGAAAACCCGAGAGAGGGTATTACAGAGATTCTATTGGCCTGGGGTGATGAAGGACATAGAAAATTATTGTTCCTCCTGCCCTGTGTGTCAGAGGTCGGCCCCGATGCCACATTTCCGTAGCCCGCTGGTCCCTCTACCCATCATTGAGGTCCCGTTTGAGAGGGTCGCAATGGATTTGGTAGGTCCTATAATCAAGTCCGCTAGGGGGCACCAGTACATATTAGTTATAATGGACTATGCCACCCGTTATCCAGAAGCGATCCCTCTCCGAAATACCTCGGCCAAAACCATAGCCAAAGAGCTATCTCTTGTTTTTAGCCGGGTGGGTATTTGTAAAGAACTGCTTACGGACCAAGGTACACCCTTTATGTCCCGAGTTATGAAAGAGCTGTGTAAATTGTTCAAAGTGACGCAATTGCGTACGTCTGTGTATCACCCCCAAACCGATGGGCTGGTTGAAAGATTCAACAAAACCCTAAAACAAATGTTGAAGAAAGTGGTGGATAGAGATGGAAAGGATTGGGACTGTCTACTTCCTTATTTGATGTTTGCTATTAGGGAGGTGCCCCAATCCTCTACGGGATTCTCCCCCTTTGAGTTACTGTATGGGAGACACCCAAGAGGACTGTTGGATATTGCCAAGGAAACTTGGGAAAGTGAGAGTTCTCCCCACAGGAGTGTGATTGAGCATGTCACCCTGATGCAAGATCGAATTGCACAGGTAATGCCCATCGTGAAGGAACATTTGGCCCAAGCGCAGTTGGCACAGCAGAGAGTGTACAACCGTGGAGCCAAGACCCGTACCTTTTCCCCGGGGGATAGGATATTGGTACTTGTCCCTACGGTTGAAAGTAAATTCCTTGCCAAATGGCAAGGCCCCTACGAGATAATGGAAAAAGTGAGCGAAGTGAATTACAAGGTCAGACAACCAGGAAGGCGAAAGCCCGAACAGATCTATCACGTTAATCTGTTGAAAGCCTGGAGGGATAGAGAGTCCCTAGTTGCAGAAACTTGGTCACCAGCTCAAACTGGTTGCGTGATTCCGGAGGTTGGAATAGCAGCCACCTTGTCACAACCCCAACAACAGGAGGTGAAGGAGTTTGTGCTTCGCAACAAGGAGGTGTTCTCTGAGCTGCCGGGACAAACATCTGGGGTAGAGCATGATATTATTACCCCGCCCGGTGAAAGGGTGAAGTTAAAACCCTATCGGATCCCAGAGGCCCGACGGGAGGCAATACGGGAGGAAGTACAGAAAATGCTGAACTTAGGGGTGATAGAGGAGTCCCAAAGTGATTGGTCTAGTCCCATTGTGTTGGTGCCTAAACCGGATGGGAGCTGGCGATTTTGTAACGATTTTCGTCAGTTGAACAAAGTTACAAAATTTGACACCTACCCCATGCCACGTATAGATGAGTTGATCGACCGGCTGGGAACAGCCCGATACATGACGACTCTTGACCTCACAAAAGGGTATTGGCAAATTCCCCTGGCCAAGTCAGCCAAAGAGAAAACCGCATTTGTAACCCCAGACGGGGCGTTCCAATATAAGAGAATGCCGTTCGGGTTACAGAATGCGCCGGCCACATTCCAGCGGAAAATGGACCAGATACTGAGGCCCCATCGGAAGTATGCTGCGGCTTACCTGGATGACGTAATTGTCCATAGCACAGATTGGGCCTCACATCTGCCAAAAGTGCAAGCAGTCCTAGACTCTATCCGGGAAGCGGGGTTTACGGCTAACCCCAAGAAGTGTACCATTGGGCAGGAGGAGGCCAAATATCTTGGGTACACCATTGGCAGGGGAGTAATAAAACCCCAACTCAACAAAGTCGAGGCCATCCAGAGTTGGCCACGTCCCAACAGCAAGAAGCAGGTACGGGCCTTTCTGGGAATCGCGGGTTATTATCGGCGCTTCATTCCCCACTTTGCTTCTAAGGCTGTGCCCCTAACCAACCTGACGAAAGGGAAAGGGTCGGTCATGATTAAATGGACCCCCGAGGCTGAGGCAGCATTCCAATTCTTGAAACAAGCCTTATGTAGCCAGCCAGTGTTGTACTCACCCCACTTCTCTAAAGACTTTGTCGTACAAAGTGATGCGTCAGATGTGGGGTTAGGAGCAGTATTGTCCCAGGTCTGGAACGGGGAAGAGCACCCAGTCATTTACCTCAGCAGGAAGTTGAAGTCCCATGAGGTAAATTACGCCACGGTTGAAAAGGAGTGTTTAGCGGTGAAGTGGGCTCTAGATTCCCTTCGGTACTATCTGCTAGGTAGGCACTTTGACATGGTTACGGATCATGCTCCGTTAAAGTGGATGGCTCAAAACAAGGAGACAAATAGAAGAGTGAATAGGTGGTTCCTGGCCCTACAGGAATTCAACTTCACAGTAAAGCATCGCCCTGGCGTTCAAATGGGGAATGTGGATGCTTTGTCTCGAGTACATGAATGCCTGATTGCTGGTGTTCCAACCCCAAGGTTAAAACAAGAGGGGGGGGTATGTGACAGCAGGAAGGTAAAGTCACCTGGTTGCATCCAGGGGGGTAGATATATTTCTCCCAGATTCAGGCTTTATGCCGACTTATACAACTAGGGAGGGAGTTGATGAAGCCCAGCTGAGGCTAGTGGGCTCATGGATGATTCATACCTCTAGGGAGAGTGCTGGGCGTCGTGCAGGCAGGGAGTTGATGAGACCAGCTGAAGCTTGTCAGCTCGTTTAAGGCCTCTATAAAAACTCCCAGCTTCATTAGGTGTTTGCTCATGCCTGGAACCAGACCTGTGTGGACTGTCTAGGGAGAGTGAACCCCTGTGCGGTGAGACAAAGCCTGTGTGGCTATTTGTTTGGACATTTACTAAACCAGGGACTTAGGGACTAGGACAGCACCAGGCTGATCCCAGTTGTTAGTTAGGAAACCTGCATGTTTAGTCAGAGGTCAAGCTGACCAGGGTTTATTTTGTTTATGTTTCTTTTTGCTTTGCTGTGTTTTTTTGTCACTGAAAATAGAGAAATAAACCGCACCTTTTTGATCTTGAAAACCACAACCTCCGTCTGCTGGGCCTGTTTTTGTGTGGGGAGCCCATCCAGGGGATCACACACACACCCGCTGCCGAGCTAACCCCCCACAATATATATATATATTCAAGCTTCTATATATTGTAACATTGGGTAATGTTTAGCTCAGTGATAGATGCATTGTAAGTGAGTTCTCAGCCAACAGGAACTAAGGTTTAAGGGCGTGGTAGCCCACCTTTTATTGAAAGAAACAAAAAAGGAAAGTTCATACATGGATTTGGATTCCCACACAGGGGTTCTTCTCCCAAAAACATCAACACATGAAATTGCCAATTCACCTGGCTCTTAAGGCTCACTCAGCCTTGGGTGCAGTTCCTTGCTGCACAGGCCCACTCCTGGCCTCTAGGAAGGGCTCTCCTGACACTCCAGGCTTTCACACTCCTCTAAGACTTACAGTCCCCGCTGGTCCTCAAGACTCTCTTCCAGTTGTCTCAACTATAGTCTCCCCGACTCTCTCAGCTAGCCCAACTCTCTCAGTCTACTGACCTGGAACCTCTCCCAGATGGAGAACAGTCTCAAGGATGTTGCCTGAGTTCTTCCACAGTAGCACACTTCCCTCCAGCAACTCTTTTCCCAAACACACTGAGCTATCTTCAGCTCTGCCTTTTAACGAGTGTGTGCACCTGGACACATACAACCTGTAGAGCTCCTGGAAAACCCGGACACATGACTGAAGACTCCATCCCTCCCAATGCTCTTTGAAGTCTTCAAGTTTCCAGCCCCAATCCAGACTTACAAAATCCAGGGAAAACTTAAAGCATAGTTTTCTCTGCTCAGCAATCTTTTGCTGGAACTTCTTAAATAGCTTCTTTGAGAGTCCTGTGTCCATTTTAAACACATTTCTACTAAGCCAGAGGCTCTCACTCTCACATATCCCCCCTCCCTATGTTTTGATCCGAAGGATCCAAAGGGAGGAACACCAGCACATGTCATCAGGGTTGGGACACCTCTGTGACGGCTGTCAGCCGCGTAGGCCCAACCCTTTTTTCGGGTGCGCTTCCAGGTAAGTCCTTCCTTCACTGTCCATGGGATCCCACTCATTTCTATCCTATGTTTTTTTTTTCTCTTCTGGGGTTCCTGAGTTTATTTGCTTTTCTCAGGGGAACTCTGCCTTCCCTGATACCCTCACTTTGATATAGGGAACCTATCCCTAACACTTCGCCTAATGGGGAACCACCTTTTCCTTCACCGATACCAGTTTTTCCCATCACAACAGTTTTTTTTGGTTTAACAACTTTTTTTAGGTTACCCACGGCAATTAAACCCTTGTTATCTGTACCAACCAGTGACAGACCACAAATTCTGATGTTGCCACTTCCAATACCATCAGTGCTTCCCCCCACAGTGTCTCCGGGTACTTTAATTTGTACCTTTGTGCGAATGACATGAAAAATCTCTGCTACTGTCACGTCTATTTCGGTCCCTTCCTTCACGTGAGGTCTAGTGGGTGAGGCAGTGTCCATGCCCTCTATTGACCACTGCTCAGCCGCACTTTGGACCACAGCAGCAGAAGTTTTCCTAGTCACCGCATCATGCGGAGAGACCTCTGATGTTTTCAAACGTTCTCCTGAGCGCCTTCTATCCAAACCGGTAACTGGAAGCACCCTCTCAGAGAACCTTGAGACCATTTGCCACATTGCTAATAAATATGGTACCACCCAGTTCCTCTCGTGATTAACATCAAGCATGGCTTGTACTACTTGGCTCCACCTACTGGTACTACGCAGTACCACCTTGTCCGACCACGGTGGAGACACCCAGGTGTACAGCAAATGTGTTTTTTGGACTTTAAGAATTTTCAACAACACATTTGTCATCTTAATGCGATCCACATCTACATACAAGACCTTTCTAGGGACTTTTCCCTTATCAATGACGTGGAGGGGCTCATCCACTGAAGCTGGAAAGGTAGGGACATTTACAGTGGCCTCCACCTCACTGGTGGTATCGGTCTTCACAGGCTGGTGCTCAACTGGAGCGCTGTCAGATGTGCGTCTCACATTTACCCTCTCTGTCCCAGCATCAGCGAGCCGCTGCAGGTCATACATCACATTGCCATTCTTGCACTCACTATTTTCCAGCCGTTGGGCTGCAGATAACACAACTGCCATGCATGCGCCCTTAACTGGTCCTTCTGATTGGAGGGGGCCAATCTCTGCCGGGGCCAACACGCTCTTGGCCACTGGCCACCCTGCAATCCCTCCATTGGGCATAGCAGGTGTTATGTCAACATCTGTGTTACATAACCTAGCCTTATCAAGCTTGGCTAGCAATTGTTTGGCACAGCTGTCCCAGTCAGTGGTACTTCCCTGACAGGTATTCTGAAGCAGTGCATCACCTGTTCCAAGAGGCACCAAAGGAACCTGGGACTCATTACCCAATTACCCATTTGTCATCTCTATACGCATCACATTGTACAAGCACAGTTTCACTTATGTCACATTGGGACGATGCTTCGTCGCAGAACGCAGGGTGCAATATACTATTTTGACCAGATTGTTCTGGTGGCGCTACCATCACATCCAGCTTTACACTACCAGTTTTAACAGGGTGATTAACTTGTTCACCAATCTGTTCACATACCAGGCGGGTGGTCTGCACCCACACACTCTCATTGTGTGGTGCAGTCACTCCTTGTTCCCTCAGAGTAGTACCAGAGCGGTCCTGGACAACCTTCAGTTCCAACACAGGGAGATCCCTGGAGGTTTCCACGGACAACCCTGCAGCTCTGCCTCTGGGGGTCACGGAAGACATCCTACTTCCAACTTTTTTAGTAAACATATTACCAACATTATTCTCAAATATGACATTTCCAGAAATGAATTTCTCAACCTTTAGAGGATCATCATGACACTTAGACATAGCTGTAGCTATTGTGGGTGACCCTTTACCCACTTGAGCAGCTCCACAGCTAAACTGGGAAACCCTCTACTCCAACATTGTGGGCTCCTGGGAGGTTTCCCTGGGCAACCCTGCAGCACCTGTCTCTGTCACTAGGGAACATGGTATATGGATTTCTTTGGTCACCCCTAGAACAGCTCTTCCAGCACTCTGCTGGATTCCACCAGGTACATACAGAGTCCCCATGTCCTTTTTAGTCTTTAGTCCTGCTGCCAGTTGGGCTTTACCCTGTGCCTCCCCCCTACTCTGGGTAGCACACTGTAGCAAGTCCACCTGTACTGCGGATCTCCCCGCTGAACACACTTTAATTTCATTTGGTTCTGTCCCATAAACTGCAACAGTCTTACCAATTCCTGTAGCCGTTGTCATAGCCTTCATTTGAGTGTGTTGTCTCTCATCTGTGGTGTCTCCACAGGCTGACCCTTCCATGTGGTTATGGAGCAACACTGCAGCCTTTCTAGACCCAACACCCCCTGCATGTAACACAGGATCCCTGTTGCTAGGGGTGACAGTAGACCAGCACTCCAAAGATGGTTGGTTAAACCTCATGGTGGTCACAGACTGTTGTGCCCTTCTTTCTGGGCTGACCACTTCACATAAGCGGCCATAATACACAGCTTTATATTCCTCATGCTCATTAGTACCCGCTGCAGGCCACACATACTTCTTGCCACTGTTGCCAGGGGTAACTAATGATATGTTTTCAGAAAACGCAGGGCTGGTATACTGATGCACACTCATGCTCTCCTGAGCCATTGCTTGATTGGTGCTTTGTTGTCGCAGTATTGCCTCTCCCGTTGCTATGGGTGATGACCTCCCTTTGCTGGAGCGTTGCTGGCAGCCCATGATGCGATTGAACTCTCCTATAAGAAGGATTTCCTCTTTAAACTGGCGGTAGTCATCCCAGTCCCCGTCCATCAAATGGTAAACTGACCGGTACTCTATCAGTAATAAGGTTTGCAGCAATTTTGGCCACCGGTCTCTAGGCCATTTCCTCCTTACAGCGACTTTTTAAAAATTTTCCAGGAAGTCCCCAACCTCCTCTGTAGGTAGCATGGGTTGTATGTAATCAGAGGCCAAGATCATAGCCCCTTGAACTGCATCCGACTCTTTAGTCTGGTTCCGCTTGAACCACTCATTCACGGTCTCATACACCACTGTGCCCTTTTGACTGGCCCTCCTAAGTGGAGACATCTTCTCAGGCCACTCTGAGCTCACTTCCCTTTTAACTTGATTTAACATGAACTTCTTGTGTTTTGACTGCCTCATCCTTGCAGTCACATGCACAGCAGTTTGTTACACAGTTCACAGCAGTAAAAAGAAAAAATTCTCACAGGTGCACTACCTGCATGCAATGCCTGGCTGCACTTCCATACACAGCCACTGACAGTTCCTTGACAAACTCACTGCTGGCGCAGAGACCCGGATTTCTCCGTCTGTTTGCCCGCATCCAACAACCACTGTAACATTGGGGGATGTTTAGCTCAGTGATAGATGCATTGTAAGTGAGTTCTCAGCCAACAGGAACTAAGGTTTAAGTGCGTGGTAGCCCACTTTTATTGAAAGAAACAAAAAGGAAAGTTCATACATGTATTTGGTTTCCCACACAGGGGTTCTTCTCCCAAAAACATCAACACATGAAAATGCCAATCCACCTGGCTCTTAAGGCTCACTCAGCCTTGGGTGCAGTTCCTTGCTGCACAGGCCCACTCCTGGCCTCTAGGAGGGGCTCTCCTGACACTCCAGGCTTTCACACTCCTCTAAGACTTACAGTCCCCGCTGGTCCTCAAGACTCTCTTCCAGTTGTCTCAGCTATAGTCTCCCCGGCTCTCTCAGCTAGCCCAACTCTCTCAGTCTACTGACCTGTAACCTCTCCCAGATGTTGAACCGTCTCAAGGATGTTGCCTGAGTTCTTCCACAGTAGCACACTTCCCTCCAGCAACTGCTGGCACACCAACTCCCTTCCCACACACACTGAGCTATCTTCAGCTCTGCCTTTTAACGAGTGTGTGCACCTGGATAGACACAACCTGCAGAGCTCCTGGAAAACCCGGACACATGACTGAAGACTCCATCCCTCCCAATGCTCTTTGAAGTCTTCAAGTTTCCAGCCCCAATCCAGACTTACAAAATCCAGGGAAAACTTAAAGCATAGTTTTCTCTGCTCAGCAATCTTTTGCTGGAACTTCTCAAATAGCTTCTTTGAGAGTCCTGTGTCCATTTTAAACACATTTCTACTAAGCCAGGGGCTCTCACTCTCACAATATGTACAGATGAATGCCCATTTTATATATATTGCAAAGCTTACCAGTTTGTTAAATGGCAGATGTAATGAAAAAAAAAAGCATGACGGTTACCAAAGAGAGTGCTATGAGCAGTGCATGTTACCAAAGTCAGGCCTGTGAGAGCTTCATGTTAACTTGAATGCTAGGTGTTGATGTAGTTCTTCAGTCAGTTCTGCAAAAATGTAAAGTCAGCAGCTATAAAAACTGTAGCTGATAACTTTTTTTTTATTTTTTTTATTATTTTTTTTTTAAGTTATTCATTATACATAGAATGGTCATTCCATTTGATCTGATACATCAATTAGTTAACACAACACAAATTTATACACGTTCCAATATCTAGCATCATTTCAGATTGATATACCTATATATACTGCCATACAGGGCGTCCTTTATCTGAACTCATCAAGACCTAGACTTTAATTAAAAGGGTCCATACTCTGAGTTCCTTCCATCTTTCCCACCCTAGCCATACAAATAACACATTTTCCTTTAACCACCTTAATAACAAAAAATAAGAAGGGGAAGAAAAAAAAACTCTGAAATCTATATATATAACCGCAGGCAAGATTAAGTTAATGGAGGATCCGCCGAACCTCTAATGCAATATCAAGTCAGTCATGATACAAATAGGGCCTTTCCTTCTTCCGATGATTTAAATATATTCTAACACACCCACGTTTGAGAGTAAATCTCATATCTATTTTGTCCTAGTAATACCAGCTCTTCCATCTTATTTACCTCTTCAATTCTTATAAGCCATGAGGATATTGTCGGAGGTCTCGTTTCTCTCCAACATCGTGCTATACACGATCTAGCAGCATTAAAGAGATGACGTAGGATTAATTTATTATATATTTTCCCCGGTATACTAGATACATGTAGCAAAAATAGAGCTGGGTCTACAGGGAGAATGTAGTCTGTAAATTTTTGAGATATTCTATGTACCTCCTTCCAGAAATATGGAGTAAAGTCCCCCAATCTAATTGACATCTCCAGCATTTATCCGAAATCAAGGGTGAGTATTTATGGAGTAATGAAGGTGTGCGGTACCATCTCGTCAGTATTTTAAAATTTGTTTCTTGGGCACGTGTACATGTTGATGATTTTAAAGCATTATATATGATCTGCCTTTGTTGTAAGGGGGAAAAGGACCTTTCCAACACCATTTCCCATTTCCTTAGAAACGGGGGGACATATTTGTCTGGGGGGTCAACTAGTAACGCATACATTTGTGAAAGTGTATGGGAGCAAGGCGCCACCTCCTCACATATTTTTTCTAAGGTAGTCATTGGTCGTTGAAACCTGTCCGGGGGTGGTAGGGTGTTAAGAAAGTGTCTTAGCTGTACTTCATTCTAAAAGTCCAGGCCAAAACGGTCGTTTGACGATGTCAGAACAGAGATTGAAGGCCATATCGTAGATTGTGCAAAATGTGAAGCCTGATAGCATTGTGACTCTAATAATCTCCTAAAAGGGCCATCTTGTACTCCCGGTGGGAAACAAGGATTCCCCCCTATAGGATAAAGAGGTGAGTGGGGAGATAATGAAGTCGTCATACATATCCGAGAGCATATCCGCAGAGTAGGCCCTAGGGTTGGGTGTTTCTTGAGGGCAGCATCAAGATCTGTAAAAGACCAGACCGCCCGACGCAGTGGGACCCTGCATTGTGATTGCTCAATTTTTGCCCATTGTTTAAACTCTGTGTGCCTACACCAATCTATTAATCTCCCCACATGGGCCGCCTGATAGTATTTCTGCATGTCCGGTACTGCTAGCCCACCATGTTGCTTAGGCATGGACATAAGTCATCGTTGTAATCTAGGCCTCTTATTTGCCCAAATAAAGTTTGTTATCAGTGCATTAATCTGTTTGAAAAATTCTGGGGGTATGTGAATCGGTAAGGTTTGAAAAAGGTAGGAAAATTTGGGCAAAATTGACATTTTAATTATATTACATCTCCCTATCCAGGAGAAAGGGCCATGATGCCACTTAGAGAATAATAACTTTACTCTACTAAGTAAAAGTGGAAAGTTCCTCTCATAGACTTGATTTAATTTAGGAGGAATATACGTACCCAGATACTTGAGTGCTGCAGTGGTCCATCTAAAGTTAAAATTTGTTTTTAGAGTATTTACCTGGGATACCAACATGGATACCCCCATTGCCTCTGATTTCGACATATTTATTTTAAGATAAGATAGGGCACTATATTGATGTAGTTCTTTTAAAAGATTCGGTAGAGATATAGACGGTTTGGTCAATGAAAATAAGAGGTCGTCTGCGTAGGCAGATATCTTATAATTTTCTTCCCCAGTTCATATCCCTGTTATATCTGAATTCTGCCTGATCCTACATAAGAATGGCTCCAATGAAAGAGCAAACAGGAGAGGTGATAGGGGGCACCCTTGACGGGTTCCATTGGAGATCGAGAAGGGTTCTGATAGAATCCCATTTGTTTTGATTAGTGCCATAGGTCTCGAGTAGACACTCGAGATACACCCCATCATCTTCTCTCCCATGCCCACATATCTTAAGACCGAAAGCATGAAGGACCAATTAACCCGGTCAAACGCTTTTTCAGCATCTGTACCCAGGAACACAGAAGGAGTACTAGTGGAGTCAGCCAGGTGAATAAGATTCAATACTTTGATGGTGTTATCTCTCGCTTCACGAGTTGGTATAAAGCCAACCTGGTCGGGATGTATTAAAGCTGTCAAGTGTGGTTGGATACATGGAGCTAAGATTTTTGTAAATAATTTAAGATCCACATTTAATAGAGATGACGAAGGGGCGTGGCTGAGCATGGCCGTGTGAGGACATACATGGTATGAGCTCCCGCTATAGCACAAGCTCCGGACGAGACAGACTGAGGGATCCTGAGAGAGCCAGGATTTGAGCACGGGATTGGCGGACAGAGAGAGCGACTGACTGAACTGCCTGCAGCATTTCAGAAGATGGGCGTAAGCGTGTAAGCCCAAGCTGAGCTGAGCGAGCTACTGGAATATTCTGGCGGCATGCAACAGGGGAGACACCGGGATACTAATGCCTCCCGCAAGGCGGCCAGTGTGGCCGAGCAGCAAAGTCCGCCAAGGAAGGGGAGCTGCGTTTTTTTCCAGTGATCCAAGGACCCAATACCGGAAGTAGCCAGGTAAATTGCGGTACTGAGAACTTTCCGATAATAGAAGTACATATTCAGAGGGAGGTGAGGATGAGTCTGGAAACCCTCCAGACTATATCACAGAGCCCACGGATGCGTACGGCGGGGTCCAGGGGACTCCCCCTGCAATATGAGGGGGTGGTGTCAGAAAACCTGAAAATGGAGGACTTAAGAGCGCTATTACAAGCTCTCCCCACTAGGGCAGATATAGAAGCTCTGCCTACTAGGGCAGACATAGAAGCTCTTGTTCATAAAGTGGAGGATGCACTTTATAAGGAAATCCAACCGGTGCAGACAGTACTACAAACGCTGGCAGTGCGTGTAACAGAAGGGGAGGCAATGTCACAAATGGTGGAGCAGAGAGTGGCGAATCTGGAAAGAGAGAGACTTGCTCAGAGGGATAATGAAGTGACACTGCAGCTTCAGTTAGAGGACCTCGAAGACAGAAGTCGCCGAAATAACATTTGGCTCCGTGGAATCCCAGAATCTATGGTACAGGAGAATCTCGAGGATGCGGTAAAAGATATTTAAAAAAAAAACACTAGAGGAGGCCGCACCCCCGAACATGGAGCTGGATAGGGTCCACAGGGCCCTGGGTCCTAAGTCTAAGGACCTGAAGCACCCCCGTGATGTAATATGTAGACTACATTATTTTACAGATAGGGAGGCGATACTGAAGAGAGCATGGTCTGCAGGAACGATAGACTATCAAGGGGTGCAATTAAAGATCTTATCGGACTTATCGAGGGCCACGTTACAACTACTGCGACCGGTGTTAGAGTGTATACGGGAACGAGGTGGTACATACCGCTGGAGGTTCCCAATTTCAGTCCTGATACGGAAAGCGGGTGCTTCATTTTGGCTCTGGCATTGAGCCATTCCCAGTCCCAGACTGGTTACAGATACTTTTACAGAGACAGAGCTATTAAGAGAGTTTACAGGAACATTGATAGTTAACTCTGAGGGAGGACATTAGGGGAAACCAACATTACTGAGAGATAAAAAAAAAATTTGAGAGGGGGTGGGTTGGACTTGAGCTAGGTGGGGCTCTTTTTTTTTTTTTTTTTCTTCTCTAGATATATATGAGATGAACTTTAATGTATATAACTTTCATAACTCCTAACTCCTATTTTTTGCTTTTCTTTTTCTTTTTTCAGTAGATGTTTTATATATAGATTGAGGGGAGTGAGGGGGGATGTCAGTGTTTGGATTATGGGGTCTATGAAGGCCACATGAATTATATGCCACCTAATGTGACAGGGGTGGGGCTCCTATAACAAACAAAAGGCTCAATTTGAAGTTTAACGCTCAAGGTGGCATTCTCTCCTTTTTTGTTTATATATATATATTTTTTTTTGAGGGGGTTATAGGTTGGCGGAGTGCTTGGATAGGTAGGGGCAGTGAGAAGTAAGGCATTTGGTTGGAGGTCCCCCGCCTCTATACCCCCCTCTCATATGAGATATGAAGTGGGGATATAAAGTGGGGATATGAAGTGGGGGGATTGAGTTAGGTGTAGGAAAAGGGGTGGTCTCTCTCCCCTTCTTAGTAGGGGAGGTGTAAGAGACTCAAGGTATATATATAGGCACATATAGATATGCACTGGAACACATAGACATTAAATAGGGGTTTGAGGGGGGGGTGGAAGGATAGGAGGGATGTCTTTTTTTTTAATATATATATTTTTATGTATTTTTTATATATCTTGGAGAATATTAGAATAATTACCCCCCCCTCCTGACACTATGAGGGCCGAGTTTCCCTATATATATATATATATATATATATATATATATATATATATATACGGTATATATATATATATATATATTTCTGTTTTGCTTTTTTTTTGTCCTTAGGATCTTCTCGGTTAATTGCAATAAAAGTGTATAAAAAGGTATACAAGGTATATAAACAGACATATGAGAGTATAGGCATACATATGAAGGTATATGAATATGAAATATGTATGGAATATGTATGAAGTATGATATATGAAATATGAAATATGGAGACGGAAGGGTATTAGATATATGTGAGATGAATAAGCGATACAGATAACAGATACTATAGGATTTCAACCCTTAATATACACTGAAACGTAGACAAGAGGAGCAGGTGGAGAAATATCCAGACTATTTCCTCCGGGCCACGCTCAGCCATATTCCCCTATTAGGTTAGCACTCATAAAGAATAAGCGTAGTAGGAGTAGTAGGAAAGTTGAGTGTATATAGCGGAATTGCTTTGAACCCTCTTGGAGGTTGCAGAAGTCTAAAGAGGAGGTAGATAAAGAGATAAAGGGGGACTTTGTTTTTTCTGAGCCCCCCCCCCCCCCCACAGTTTTTTTTTTTTTTGTGTTTCGTTTGTTTGTTTGTTTTTTTCTCTTCCC
This sequence comes from Rana muscosa, assembly GCA_029206835.1. Classification (NCBI taxonomy): domain Eukaryota; kingdom Metazoa; phylum Chordata; class Amphibia; order Anura; family Ranidae; genus Rana; species Rana muscosa. The sequence continues at coordinate 626,514,859 of CM055117.1, read as the reverse complement.
GCAGTCAGGGATGGAGGTATTAAAAGTAACTTCTTTTAACGTAAAGGGCCTTAATATACCAGAGAAGCGGAGGATGCTTCTCCAAGACTTAAAGCGTTTACACTCTGATGTGGCTTATATCCAAGAAACTCACTTTAACTACTTCCTTACTGGGCACATATCACCTGCCAAGGCGAAATTTCAGCTTTCAGCACTGTCACGCTTTGAATGACAATTGCGCGGTCGTGCGACGTGGGTCCCAAACAAAATTGACGTCCTTTTTTTCGCACAAATAGAGCTTTCTTTTGGTGGTATTTGATCACCTCGGCAGTTTTTATTTTTTGCGCTATAAACAAAGATAGAGCGACAATTTTGAAAAAAAAGCAATATTTTTTAGATTTTTGCTATAATAAATATCCAAATTTTTTGGGATTTTTTTTTTCCTCAGTTTAGGCCGATACGTATTCTTCTACATATTTTTGGTAAAAAAAATTGCAAGCGGCGTTTATTGATTGGTTTGGGCAAAAGTTATAGCGTTTACAAAATAGGGGGTAGTTTTATGGCATTTTTATAAAAAATATTTTTTTCTAGTAATGGCGGCGATCAGTGATTTTTTTACGTGACTGCGACATTATGGCGGACACATCGGACACTTTTGACACTATTTTGGGACCATTCACATTTATACAGCGATTAGTGCTATAAAAATGCACTGATTACTGTATAAATGTGACTGGCAGGGAAGGGGTTAACACTAGGGGGCGAGGAAGGGGTTAATATGTTCCCTAATGTGTGATTGCTACTGTGGGGGGAGGGGACTGACTGGGGGAGGTGACCGATCTGTGTCCCTATGTACAAGGGACACAGCATCGGTCCCCTCTCCCTGACAGGACATGGATCTCTGTGTGTTTACACACACAGATCCATGTCCTTGTCTGTGTAACCGCCGATCGCGGGTGTGTGGCGGACATCGCGGCCGCCAGGCACGCGCATCGGCATTGCAGTGACGCGCCGGGTACGTGCGCGCTCCGCCGGCGGCGCTTGCGCGCCCCCCAGTGGCCAAATTAGCGGAGGCCGTATAATAACGGCCTCCCGGCATGTAACAACCACCTCGCGGCCGTATATACTCGTACGGCGGGCGCGAGGTGGTTAAAGAGGGTAAGGTACCAATTTTAAAGAATAATCTCTATCCTTTTGCATACCATGCATTTAATAGGGTATCTAAATCCAGAGGTGTATCCATCTTGGTATCTAGGCAGGTCCCCTGGAAATTGATAGATACCAGAATAGACCCGGAGGGCAGATTTCTGTTTTTGAAGGGTATGGTAGGTGCCATCAAAGTGACGCTAGCTACGGTATATGCCCCCAACTGTAACCAAGACCAATTTATCTGTTCTGTGGTAAATAAACTGATGAAATTTGTGGAGGGGAAACTTGTGTTGGGTGGAGATTTTAATCTTCCCCTGGATCCTAGGGTGGAAACATCTGTGGGAAGTTCATCAGTCGCCATAGGCCTTCGTAAGCGAGTTCTGCATACTTTTTATAATCACCAACTCACCGATGTATGGAGACTGTACCACCCTGATGAAAGGGATTATACCTTTTATTCAGCCTCACATAAGGTGTATTCACGTATTGATTGGTTTATCATCCCTCATTATATGCTAACAATGGTTAAAGCAGTAGATATAGATCTAGAATTAAAAAGGAGAGGGAAGCTGAACTAATTAAACTACTGACAGAGATACATATCCTAGAGACTCAACATAAACAGAACCCTGGGTCTGGGGGGGGAGGCGAAACTCTTTAACCTAAGTAGACAGGTGACATCTCTCCTTCATTAAAGAGCTAAGGCAGCATTTCAATTATGCCGGAAATATTACTATGAAAGTGGAGACAAGTGTGGTCGTCAATTAGTTAGAGCCCTACAGGAACAGCGAGCCCAATCTTACATACCCCACCTAGTGGATGCAGGGAGTAGAAAAGTGCATAACCCCAACCAGATTGTTTCGACCTTTCGTGAGTTCTACAAGTCCCTGTATAACCTACCAAATAGATCACAGCCACAAAACAAGATTGAGGAATATATATCGTCCTCTGGTATCCCCCAGTTATCAGACCAGATCCAAGAGGACCTGGAAGCCGCTATTTCTGTTGAGGAACTGCAGGAGGCAGTTAGGTCATTTAAACCTGGGAAATCACCAGGCCCGGATGGTTTCACACACAAATATTACCAGTTGTTTCTCCCTCAACTTGGTAAACAGATGGTACAAACATTCAACGCACTAGGATACAATACAGTTTTCTCCTCTGAAGCACTAAAAGCACATATTACTCTTATACATAAGGAGCAAAAGGACCCATCAGCATGTGGTAGCTACTGCCCTATATCTCTATTAAAAGATGATAACTTTTAATAAACAGACACTCACCAGGATCCAGGGCTGTCCATACCGGGGCCAATTCTTTACTGGTCTTACCGACATGTTACTTGTGGGCAGCTGGCTACTGCAAATGCGCGAGTCACACTTTTCTGAATGGTCCTACAGCTTTCTGGTACCTGTGATGTCTCCCAGAAAGCTGCCTACAGGCAGGGAGACGAGGAGGAGAATTTTTGCTCAGATTAGCTAGGTGATACAATCAGAAGTGGGAGCAGGTACCTGTTAAAAGTAAGTACCAGCCCCCCCCCCCCCTCCAAAAAAAGTATGGCAAAGGATGGGGGAGGAGGAAGAGCGGAACTTCCCATTTTGGGTGAAGTTCTGCTTCCAAAATATATATATATTTCTTGTTTTCATGGAAACTGTGATTGGAACAAATAAAAGCTGCACTTTACCAGAGGGACTGCAACAAAAGTCCATATTACCAGAGAGACCCAGATGAAAGCTGCATGTTACCAGAGACACTGCAACAAAAGCTGCATGTTACCATAGAGACTGTAAAAGTCTGTATGTTACCAATGGAAGACTGCAATGGAAGCTGCATCTTACCAGACACACCGCATTGAGAACTGTATGGTACCAACAAGTATGCTATGAGAGTTGCGCACACAAAAGTTTTACGAAGCCTAACATTAATAGAAAAAATGGTACAAGACCTGCATCTGACAGAATGCAATGAAATGTGCCATTTATCAGGAAATGCTATGAGTGTTGCATGTTTTTAAAGAGATTGGTATGAAAGGTGCGTGTGAGAATTGAAGACAGCAATTATAAACGTGTGTTACCTTAGAGAATGCAGTTAAAGCTGCATATTAGCAGACCTGCATGCTAATAGAGAATCCCATGTATGTCAGATTTTATTTGTTTGTTATTTATTTATAAAATGTATATAGCACTAACAGATTATGCAGTGCGTTACATATATATTACTCAGTCTTTACCCTCAAGGAGCTTACAATCTAATGTCCCTAACTCATAAACATACAGGGACAATTTTGACAGGAGCCAATTAACCGCCCAGCTTGTCTTTGGAGTGTAAAGGAAACTTGACATTGGCGGCTTGTCTATAGAGGGCACACGGGCGCCGCCTCCCCTTTCCGTGCGTCCCACCCCCTGATTAACATATCAGTGGTGCCGAACCATGGATTCCAATGCGGCGGGATGTTTTTTTGAAGCACCTGATTAGACCCAGAGGCTCTAATAGGCTTCATAAAAGGGTGAGCTCGGAGCGCAGAGCATTGCGCTCTGGGCCCACCCTGTTGTGTGACCATAGCAAATGAATTTTCGCTATTCTCACACTAAAGGTCCTCCCCGCCAATCAGGAGGCAGGTCTGTGAGACCTGTTTCCCCATTTTTACAAAGCGTCAGGCGATCCTATTGGATGCCTAGCGCTTTGGCGGAAGACACGTGGCGGAGGAAGCTGGAGGAGTGGACACTGGAGCCGCCGCAGCCACTGCCCGCACTCCAGGAGAGGACACATGAGTGGGTAAGTGATGGCCCGGACCGCCCGCAGGGGGGGTGGTTCTCCCACGCTGCCTGAACGGTTTTTATTTGTTTGCCGCCCCCCCTAAAAAAAGAACCCACCAGCTGCCACTGAAACCGGAGTACCCATAGGAAACTCAACACAGGCACAGAGAGGACATGCAAACTCCGTGCAGGTAGTGCCGTGGTTGGGATTCAAACCGATGACTCTAGTGCTGCCAGGTGCTACATACTGTATGTTACACAATGTGTGCAGTGAATAGTACTGTATACAATTGGTAATCAGCAAATATTCTTGGGTTAGATTCACCAAGGGTTCAGTGAATCTTGTTCCAGATACAGGGAAACTGAACTTAGAAGCAAATCTAACTGATGTCTATACGGGGGGGGGGGGGGGTTGGGGCAAATCCTATTGTGAAATTCTAGCCATTTTGTGGACTACAAAGCAAACTACTGTCAAAAAGGCATAGGAATCTGGGCACTGCCATGAGGTACATGTACCAATGCAAAAGGATGTTTTTAAAAAAAAATACTGCACAGCATGGAGATGCTCTTTTTATGCGACTTCAAGGGCAGCATTGAAAATACTCAAATCTTTTAGAAAATATGCTTGGGGTGCCTTAGCAGTACATATGTGGCTGTTGAATTTATGTTTTTCAGTTACAATTAGCTTGGCTTATAGCAATATCCCAATGTGATTCATTTCAGTTTGAAATAAATACTTTTTTTCTTATAGCTTTAGCAGCAATATAAGATTTTTTTAAATCCAAAAGGTAACAGACTCACTTTGATGGTTGAATAGATTGGCCAGTAGTTTGCAGATACTGTTCGTACTGATGCAAAACTGTCCTGGTGCTGGCCAATCTCTATCAAGCTCTCATTTATAATTAACTACTTGCCGCCCGCCCTATAACGGATTGACGGCGGCAAAGTGGTTTCAAAATCCTGACTGGACGTCATATGACGTCCTCAGGATTTTGAGCCACTGCGCGCCCCCGGGGGCGCGCATCGCGGCGATCGTTGCTGCGGGATGTCAGTCTGACACGCCGCAACACCGATCTAGGTAAAGAGTCTCCGACGGAGACTCTTTACCACGTGATCAGCCGTGTCCAATCACGGCTGATCACGATGTAAACAGGAAAAGCCGGTCATCGGCTTTTCCTCACTCGCGTCTGTCAGGGGGGGGGTTTGTGCTGATCCATTATCAGCACAGCCCCCCCCGAGGATGCCCACTGGACCACCAGGGATGCCACTAGACCACCAGGGAAGCCCACCTATAGGTATTAGGTATTGCACACTAGACCACCAGGGATGCTAATTATATACTAAATGGATGCCAATCAGTGCCACAATGGATGCCAATCAGTGCCCACAATGGGCACCACTGATTGGCAGGCATTATTGTTTGGCACTGATTGGCATCCATTAGTACAGTACAGTGCCACCTATCAGTGCCCATCCATGCCACCTATCAGTGCCCATCCATGCCCATCTGTGCCACCTATCAGTGCCCATCCATGCCCATCTGTGCCACCTATCAGTGCCCATCCATGCCGCCTATCCGTGCCCATCAGTGCCCACCCGTGCCGCCTATCTGTGCCCACCCGTGCCACCTTTCTGTGCCCACCCGTGCCGCCTATCTGTGCCCACCCGTGCCGCCTATCTGTGCCCATCCGTGCTGCCGATCGTTGCCCATCCGTGCCGCCGATCGTTGCCCATCCGTGCCGCCGATCGTTGCCCATCCGTGCCGCCGATCGTTGCCCATCCGTGCCGCCTTATCCGTGCCCATCAGTGCAGCCCCATCAGTGCCCATCAGTGAAGGAGAAAACTAACTTATTTCCAAAGTTTTGTAACTGAAACAAAAAAAACTTTCGGTCTTTTTTTTATTTTTTTAGCAGAAAATAAAAATCGCAGAGGTGATCAAATACCACCAAAAGAAAGCTCTATTTGTGGGAATAAAATGATAAAAATTTAGTTTGGGTACAGTGTAGCATGACCGCGCAATTGTCATTCAAAGTGCAACAGTGCAGAAAGCTGAAAATTGGTCTGGGCAGGAAGGTGTATAAGTGCCCAGTATGGAAGTGGTTAAGAGACCACAGATGAAACAGCTGCAAAAAGCTGGCTAGCAGCAGGACATTTTTAATTGGGGAGAATTGACTGAAATTTACTGAAAAACAGTACATGTAGGCATTTTACTAAAAGAAATAGAAAACCACAGATGACAAAGCAATGTAACTGGTTTTGCATTGCTGTGTGGATGATTTTAAATAGCAATGTTAGACCCAAATTTACTAGAGACAAAGATCGCAAGTGTAGGCTTTAGTACAGAAATTAGGATACTGCAGAGGGTACAAAAGTGTAAAATTGTCCAGCAGCTTAATTTTATTGAGCAAGGCTAGGCCAAAATTTAATAGAGACAAACAGCACAGACAGAAGTTTAAGTACAAGAATTAAGATACTGTAAAGGATACAGTAGTGTAAAATTTGCCAGTATAACAACAATCTTAAAGCGGAGCTCCACCCAAAAGTGTAAGTTCTGTTTTAAGGACTCATCCCCTGCTCCTCTTGCACAATTGCCACTTTTGAGGAGTGGGGGGGGGAGCAGGTACCCTATTTTGACAGGTACCTGCTTCCCACTTCCGTTCCGAGCACCGCGGCACTCAGAAAGAAAGTTCTCCTCCCTCCTCCCCGCCTGCAGTCTTCTGGGACACTGACAGGTCCCAGAAGACTGCATCCACCATTCATGATGCGCAGTGCGACTCGGACATACGCAGTGGGCACCCAGCTGTGAAGCCGCAAGCTGTGATAGCCGGGTGCCCATAGTGAAGATGCCGGGGACTGAAGACAGGGGGTTAGACGGACTGGGGTGAGCACACCGCTGGATCGTGGGACAGGTGAGTGGCTGTTTTTTAAAAGTCAGCAGCTACAGTTTTTGCAGGTGGATGGAACTCTGCTTTAATCAGAAATACTAGGCTGAAATGTACTAAACACCAAGAATACAGGCAAGTATTTTATTACAAGAATGAGGAGAGTGTCAAATTGGCCAGAAGCTAGACAATTTTAATGAGCAAAGCAAGCCCCAAATTTACTACCAAAATAAATAAACTGAAAAGGATCCAGCAGTGTAAAAGTGGCCAGCAGCAGGATGGACTTACTAAGGCTCCATGTACATAGACATGTGCATTCGTTTTCGTCCGAATGCATTTTCGTCCGAATTTCAGCTATTTTCGTTATCGTTTTAACAAACGAAAACAAAAGCACAGAATCCGAAAACCGAAAGATCCGACATAAACAAATGCTTTATTTTCGTTTTCGTTGCTACAACAGTTCGATATAGATAGGAGATTCGACGTGACGCTGACAATAACAATCTGTGTCTATCGAACCTGCGGTCGAATGTGCCTAACCTTAACTCTATTAGTCCAAGATTATTCTACATAGAGAGAAAAGATTCGACATAGGAGAGAAAAGATTCGACATTATAGAGAGAAAAGATTTGACATAGGAGAGAAAGATTCGACATAGGAGAGAAAAGATTCGACATTATAGAGAGAAAAGATTCGACATAGGAGAGAAAAGATTCGACATAGGAGAGAAAAGATTCGACATTATAGAGAGAAAAGATTCGACATAGGAAAGAAAAGATTCGACATAGGAGAGAAAAGATTCGACATTATAGAGAGAAAAGATTCGACATAGGAGAGAAAAGATTGGACATAGGAGAGAAAAGATTCGACATAGGAGAGAAAGATTCGACATAGGAGAGAAAAGATTCGACATTATAGAGAGAAAAGATTCGACATAGGAGAGAAAAGATTCGACATAGGAGAGAAAAGATTTGACATAGGAGAGAAAAGATTCGACATTATAGAGAGAAAAGATTTGACATAGGAGAGAAAAGATTCGACATAGGAGAGAAAAGATTTGTTATTATAGAGAGAAAAGATTTGACATAGAGAGAAAAGATCACTGCTGGAATTGGGTGGGGGAAGTAAAATAAAAATAAAGTTGATGATGAATGTTATTGGCTGATTGTAACCAAAGAGGAGGAGCAGTAAAATAGCTAGAATGACGAAGATTCGACAAAGCATCGAAAGTTAGAAGATTCGACGGTGCAGCAAAACTGTACGACGCTGCAATCGTACATTTCCGGTCAAATGCATCCGCCCATAGGCTATAGAAGAATTCTAATGTTGGTTGACTAGTAATAGTAATGAATAAATATAATTATTACTAGTCATACAACATTAGAATTCTTCTATAGCTTGTGGGCGGAACATTCGACCGGAAATGTATGATTGCAGAGTCGTACAGTTTCCCTGCTCTGTCGAATCTTCTTTGAACATTCGACAGACACCATAAGCCTTCAATGACAGATTCGACCTTAATTAATTCCGATTTTCGGACGAATGCAATTTCTAACGAAAAATGAAATAAATAAAAACGAATTTCGGGAGTAACTAAATAAATTTATTTTTCGGACGAAAACGAAATTCCGAAACGAAATATTTCAGTGTGCACATGTCTACATGTACACAGAAGCTCAAAAACGGTCGTTTTTAAAGCAGCAGAAAAAGCTAGCTTTTATCAGCGTTTTTTTACTAGCTTTTATTAGCGTTTTTCAGTGTAGCGTTTTTTCGTTTAGGCTCCATGTACACAGAAGCTCAAAAACGGTCGTTTTTAAAGCAGCAGAAAAAGCTAGCTTTTATCAGCGTTTTTTTACTAGCTTTTATTAGCATTTTTCAGTGTAGCTTTTTTTAGCTTTTAAAAAAAAAAATATATATATATTTTTTTTTTCAATGGACCAAAAAACGCAAAAAAAACGCTCGCAGCCAGCGTTTTGGCGCGTTTATGAGCGTTTATGAGCGTTTTTCGGCGTTTTGCGTTTTTTTGCAATTTTTTCTGCTGAAAAACGGCACTTTGAACGCAAATTTCTTGCGTTCAGAAAAAAGCCCATTAACTCCACTGCTCATTAAAGCTAAAAAACGTTATGTGTACATGAACACATAGGCTAACATAGAGTGCAGTTTATGGGCTTTTTAAAAAAACGCAAAAACGCCAATAAACTGCAGTTTATCAGCTTCTGTGTACATGGAGCCTTAAGGTTTATGGGCCTAACTGGTGTATAAAAACATAATCTACCCCACAAATTTAGAAAAAAAAAAACATAACACAGCTGAAACAAAACCCCACTTTTTTTGGGGAACCCTTGCAGCAAGGTTTGCTATTAACAGAACAGCACTTAAAAGTGACCACTGACCACAAATCAACAACAAAATAAAATGAAAGACAAAAAGCGCCCTCAATGATAAGAACAAAAAATATTTCCCCAAAAAAATAGCAATCAGAATAAGGCTCCATGTACACAGAAGCTGATAAACTGCAGTTTATTGGCGTTTTGGCGTTTTTTTAAAAAGCCCATTAACTGCACTCAATGTTAGCCTATGTGTTCATGTACACATAACGTTTTTTAGCTTTAATGAGCAGTGGAGTTAATGGGCTTTTTTCTGAACGCAAGAAATTCGCGTTCAAAGTGAAGTTTGTTGGCAGAAAAAAATGCAATGAAACACAAAACCCAGAAAAACGCTCATAAACGCTCGCTGGCCGCGAGCGTTTTTTTGGCGTTTTTTGGTCCATTGAAAAAAAAAATGTAATTTTTTTTTTTTAAAACAAAAAAACGCTACACTGAAAAACGCTAATAAAAGCTAGTAAAAAAACGCTGATAAAAGCTAGCTTTTTCTGCTGCTTTAAAAACGACAGTTTTTGAGCTTGAGGCCTCGTACACACGACCGATTTTCTCGTCGTAAACAGTCAAGAAAAGTGCCGCGAGAGTTTTTTTGTCTAGAAAAACGTTCGTGTGTATGGTTTTACGACGAGAAACTTGACGAGAATCTCGACGAGAAAATAGAGAACCTGCTCTCTATTTTCTCGTCAGGAGTCCAGATTTCCTCGTCGTGTTTCTCGTCGGCCTGTTTTGTGACGAGAAAATGGTTCGTGTGTATGCTTTTACGACTCTTCCAAAAGCGCGCATGCTCAGAATCAAGTATGAGACGGGAGCGCATCTTCTGGTAAAACAAGCCTTCGTAATGGAAATAGCACATTCGTCACGCTAAAACGAACTGAAAGCACGAAGACTGAAAAGCGCGAATCGTCTCTTCCCAAACTTTTACTTCACACGCGGTAACACGAGATCAGCAAAAGCAGCCCAAGGGGTGGCGCCAAGAAAAAAGATCTTCCCCTTTATAGTGCCGTCGTACGTGCTGGACGTGAGCGCAGAGAACCACGAGGAAATTGGGAAATGACAGTGTGTACGCATAGAAAGCTTGACGAGAAAATCGACAAGCTTAACAAGAATCTCGTCGAAAAAAACGACGTGTTTTTTACGACGAGAAAATCGGTCGTGTGTACGAGGCCTGACTGGTCTTTAATCTGTCTACATTCAGTGTGTCCTATTCTTTCCCTGCAACAGCTTTGAAATCCCTGACACATTGGCTGCCCCCCTTCCCTTTTAAAGTGGCCCTAGCCCATTGGTTCTTCTTAAAGCATTTGTTACCCCATAACACTTCATATTCCTGATATGTGCCTGCTGTACCATGTACTTGTATGAGAAAATATCCTGTTTTTTTTTTGTATTGCTTCCTTTATGTGAAATCCCTTTTATACCTTCCAGTTCCTCTGCTTTCGTATTAAAAACTGACCACACTAAGCAGGAGAACACACCGTGGTCAGTTCTCTGGCTATGCTGGGAACTCAGTGTGCTCTCCTCCAATGATCAGACTTGTCCTGACACGCCCCCGCTGCGCAGCCATTCAGTGGGAAGCTCAGTGTGCTGCTGCTTCTCCTCCCCTTAGCTCTTATGCATCTGAGAACAGAGGGAATGTGATCACTTATGAAAAAGGGAAAAAAGGTATTTATAATGTATTTTTATATCTATACAAAATGTTTTGCCTTTCATTTCTATTTTAAACTGAATGGGTTGTTTTACAAGGTGATCGTTTACATACACTTTAAGCTAGCCATAGATTATAAATTTTCTTTGTTCAGCCAGTAGCAAGTGAACAAGTTTCTTCATCCACACAAGCGAGGTGGATGGAAGAATCCCCTCCCCCTACCCCCACCTTTCTGCTGGGACATTGTATTCTGACAGTAGGACTCTCCGCTGTTATAATACACTGGTCATTGGCTGCACATGGTTTGAAGTCCATGTTACTAGAGGTATGCTGAGACCTATGCTTAGTCAGTTCCTTTAAAGAAAACTGCTATCAAAAAGGCTTACTTCAAGACTACCTAAGGCTGGATTTAAATAGTCTTTGTATCCTCACTCTTTGTTTTATTTATACTGCACTAAAATATTATTTTTACAGTTAAAATTGAACCACTTACTGTACATCCATACCACAACAACCCCAAATGAGTTTACAGCATAGGTATCTATTACCTATGCCAGTGATGGTGAGCCTTGGCACCCCAGATGTTTTTAACTACATTTCCCATGGTGCTCATGCACTCTGCAGTGTAGTTGAGCATCATGGGAAATGTAGTTCCAAAATATTTGGGGTGCCAAGGTTCGCCATCACTGACTTATGCTGAATTCCAGTCTTACCTTCTGTCTTGCATAAGTGTACATGTCCTGATTGCTTGCATTAGAATCCAGAGCAGGTCAGATGAAGCCTGCCTTATTTCCTGGCGACAATAATCTAGTCCCTGCCATTCCAGCCCCACTGTCCCTGGCCCAACCCTTTTATTCATTGGGTTTCAGTTATTTTAGTATAGCTATATTACCAATAGCTTCCTGTTATTGGGATGCTATGTACAGCACACTAGTGGCTTGCTATGGGAGCACTCAGCAGGTAAGCATAACTTGTTTGTTATTTTTTTTTTTATACCTGCGTTGCAGCACATATTTTTTAACATCGTTTTAATTTAGTGTCGAGATAGCGGTAACCCCCAGATGGTTTTAACGTAGCTGTAAAGGCAGAAGGTTTTTTTACCTTAAAACATTTTATGCTTTAACCACTTAACGACCGCTCACTGTATATATACGTCGGCAGAATGGCACCGACAGGCACAATCACGTAGAGTGTACGTGATTGCCTTTGTATAGTTGGGGGGTCCAATCGGACCCCCCTCCTATACAGTGAGCGGTGGCTAAGTGTCCGGGAGCGTTCCGGGATGAGGGGGCAGCCATTCGTTTCCGGCCACCCCCTCGCGATCGCTCCCGGCGAATGGAAATGCCCCCTCTGTCTGTGTCAGACAGAGGAAGCAGGAGGAAGTGATGTCATCTCTGGTGCGGCGCTCACATATACCGAGCGCCGTACAAGAGAAGACATCAGGTCAGTGCACACAACACTACACTGACACCAGGACACATAGGGACATAAATCGCCCCCCCCAGGCCCCCCCAGACACCCCAGATCACCCCCCAGATCACCCCCCCAGCCCCCAGTCACAGTGTCACTGATTGCAGTGACCATTTATTTAGTGATCACTGCAATCAGTGACATTTGTGACTGTAAAAGTGTCACGAAAGTTTCGTCTTAGGTCCAGTGTAGCCCCCTAACCCCCCCTAATAAAGGTTTAACCCCCTGATCACCCCCCAGATAACCCTTTCACCCCCTATCACCGCTGTCGCTAAGCAATCATTTTTCTGATCGCTGTCTTAGCGTCAGAGATGCCGATCGGCAGCCAGTAATTTTTTTTAGGTTTGCCGCATGTTTTTATAGCGTCAGGTACCCCAATATATTATCTAATAAAGGTTTAACCCCCTTGATCGCCCCCCAGGTAACCCTTTCACCCCCTATCACCACTGTCACTAAGCGATCGTTTTTCTAAACGCTGTCTTAGTGTCGGTGATGCAGATCGGTAGCCGGTAATTTTTTTTAGGTTCACCGCAGGTTTTTATAGCGTCAGGTACCCCAATATATTATCTAATAAAGGTTTAACCCCCTTGATCGCCCCCCAGGTAACCCTTTCACCCCCTATCACCACTGTCGCTAAGCGATCGTTTTTCTAAACGCTGTCTTAGTGACGGTGATGCAGATCGGTAGCCAGTAAATTTTTTTAGGTTCGCCGCATGTTTTTATAGCGTCAGGTACCCCAATATATTATCTAATAAAGGTTTAACCCCCTTGATCGCCCCCCAGGTAACCCTTTCACCCCCATCACCACTGTCGCTAAGCGATCGTTTTTCTAAACGCTGTCTTAGTGTCGGTGATGCAGATCGGTAGCTGGTAATTTTTTTTAGGTTCGCTGCAGGTTTTTATAGCGTCAGGTACCCCAATATATTATCTAATAAAGGTTTAACCCCCTTGATCGCCCCCCAGGTAACCCTTTCACCCCCTATCACCACTGTCGCTAAGCGATCGTTTTTCTAAACGCTGTCTTAGTGTCGGTGATGCAGATCGGTAGCCAGTAATTTTTTTTAGGTTTGCCGCATGTTTTTATAGCGTCAGGTACCCCAATATATTATCTAATAAAGGTTTAACCCCCTTGATCGCCCCCCAGGTAACCCTTTCACCCCCATCACCACTGTCGCTAAGCGATCATTTTTCTAAACGCTGTCTTAGTGTCGGTGATGCAGATCGGTAGCTGGTAATTTTTTTTACGTTCGCCGCAGGTTTTTATAGCGTCAGGTACCCCCATATATTATCTAATAAAGGTTTTAACCCCCTGATTGCCCCTAGTTAACCCTTTCACCAGTGATCACCATATAAGTGTTACGGGTGACGCTGGTTAGTTAGTTTGCTTTTTATAGTGTCAGGGCACCCGCCGTATATAACCCAATAAAGGTTTAACCCCCTGATCGCCCGGCGGGTGATATCAATTAGGTTTTAGCGTCAGAGAGGGTCTGCGTCACACCCCAGGCAGTGTCAGGTTAGTGCCAGTAACGCTAACACCCACGCGTGAAGCATACACCCCCCTTAGTGGTATAGTATCTGAACAGATCAATATCTGATCTGATCAGATCTATACTAGCGTCCCCAGCAGTTTAGGGTTCCCAAAAACGCAGTGTTAGCGGGATCAGCCCAGATACCTGCTGGCACCTGCGTTTTGCCCCTCCGTCCAGCCCAGGCCACCCAAGTGCAGTATCGATCGATCACTGTCACTTACAAAACAAAAACACACATAACTGCAGCGTTCACAGAGACAGGCCTGATCCCTGCGACTCCAGTGCTGTAGGAGGTGATTTCACCACCACAGTTAAAAAAAAAAGCAAATATGTCGAAGCATTGGGGCAGCAGGGGCGGAGGAGCGATTTTGCTCCTAATGCCGCGTACATACGGTCGAAATTCCGACGGAGGCTTGCCCGTGGAAAAGTCCGACCATGTGTGTGCGGCATAACTTTTTTGCGGGAGGATGCCCCCATGCTTCGGCATATATAAATGGTGCGTGTATGCCCATCATTGGAAGTGGGTGGATGAAGGGCGGTATTCTAATGGTGGGCATACCCACCGATCAATCTCTTTTTTCGTTCAGCCAACTGGCTGCATGAAAAAAAAAGATTACAATACATGTCCAACAAGGACCAGCAACGTACTGGTATGTTGCTGGACTTTGAATGTTTATACCAGAATGATGCCTGCGGGTTTAGGTATCATCTTGGTATCATTCTTTTCAGCCTGCGGCCGGCTTTCATGTAAAAGCAATCCTAGCAGCTAATTAGCCTCTGGACTGCTTTTACAAGCAGTGGGAGGGAATGCCCCCCCCCGGATATAAAAAGCGCCATTGGGAAATTGGGAAAGCATTTTATCACACCGATCTTGGTGTGGTCAGATGCTTTGAGGGCAGAGGAAAAATCTAGGGTCTAGAAGACCCCAGTTTTTTCAAAAAAAGAGTACCTGTCACTACCTATTGCTATCATAGGGGATATTTACATTCCCTGAGATAACAATAAAAATGATAAAAAAAAAATACTTGGAAGGAACAATTTAAAAATAAAATAAAAAAGCAAAATTAATAAGAAAAAAAAAAGAAAAAAAAAAAAAGCACCCCTGTCCTGCCCTGCTCTTGCCCAATGGCGAACGCAAGCGTCGGTCTGGCGTCATATGTAAACAGCAATTGCACCATGCATGTGAGGTATCACCGCGAAGGTCAGATCGAGGGCAGTCATTTTAGCAGTAGACCTCCTCTGTAAATCTACTGGGGTAACCTGTAAAGGCTTTTAAAGGCTTTTAAAAATGTATGTAGTTTGTCGCCAATCCGCGTTTGTGCGAAATTTTAAAGCATGTCGTGTTTGGTATCTATGTACTCGGCCTAAGATCATCTTTTTTATTTCATCAAACATTTGGGCAATATAGTGTGTTTTAGTGCATTAAAATTAAAAAAAGTGTATTTTTTAACCCAAAAAATGCGTTTGAAAAATCGCTGCGCAAATACTGTGTAGAAAAAAAAATGCAACACCCACCATTTTAATCTGTAGGGCCTTTGCTTTAAAAATACATATAATGTTTGGGGGTTCAACATAATTTTCTTGCAAAAAGAAAATGTTTTCACGTAAACAAAAAGTGTCAAAAAGGGCTTTGTCTTCAAGTGGTTAGAAGAGTGGATGTAAGCTTCCTAATGTTGTGTATAAAATGCCAGAACAGTTCAAAACCCCCCCAAATGACCCCATTTTGGAAAGTAGACACCCCAAGCTATATACTGAGAGGCATGTCGAGTCCATGGAATATTTTATATGTTGACACAAGTTGCGGAAAAACAACAAGTTTTTTTTTTTTTTTGCACAAAGTTGTCACTAAATGATATATTGCTCAAACATGCCATGGGCATATGTGGAATTACACCCCAAAATACATTCTGTTGCTTCTCCTGAGTACGGGGATACCACATGTGTGAGACTTTTTGGGAGCCTAGCCACGTACGGGACCCCAAAAACCAAGCACCGCTTTCAGGCTTTCTAAGGGTGTAAATTTTTGATTTCACTTCTCACTGCCTATCACAGTTTCGGAGGCCATGGAATGCCCAGATGGCATAAAACCCCCCCAAATGACCCCATTTTGGAAAGTAGACACCCCAAGCTATTTGCTGAGAGGTATTGTGAGTATTTTGCAGATCTCGCTTTTTGTCACAAAGTTTTGAAAATTGAAAAAAAAAAATATATATATATATATTTCCTTTCTTCATTTTCAAAAACAAATGAGAGCTGTAAAATACTCGCCATGCCTCTCAGCAAATAGCTTGGGGTGTCTATATTCCAAAATAGGGTCATTTGGGGGGGTTTTGTGCTATTTTGGCATTTTATGGCCTTCGAAACTGTGATAGGTAGTGAGGAGTGAAATCAAAAATTTGTGCCTAGAAATCCTGAAGGCGGTGCTTGGTTTTCGGGGTCCCGTACGCGGCTAGGCTCCTAAAAAGTCCCACACATGTGGTATCCCCATACTCAGGAGAAGCAGAAAAATGTATTTTGGGGTGTAATTCCACATATAACCATGGCATGTGTGAGCAATATATCATTTAGTGACAACTTTTTGTAATTTTTTTTATTTTTTTTTTTTTTTTTGTCATTATTCAATCACTTGGGACAAAAAAAATATATTCAATGGGCTCAACAGGCCTCTCAGCAATTTCCTTGGGGTGTCTACTTTCTAAAATGGGGTCATTTGGGGGGGTTTTGTGCTATTTTGGCATTTTATGGCCTTCGAAACTGTGATAGGTAGTGAGGAGTGAAATCAAAAATTTGCGCCCTTAGAAATCCTGAAGGCGGTGCTTGGTTTCCGGGGTCCCGTACGCGGCTAGGCTCCCAAAAAGTCCCACACATGTGGTATCCCCGTACTCAGGAGAAGCAGCAAAATGTATTTTGGGGTGAAATTCCACATATAACCATGGCATGTGTGAGCAATATATCATTTAGTGACAACTTTTTGTAATTTTTATTTATTTATTTTTTTTAGTCATTATGCAGATCGGTAGCTGGTAATTTTTTTTAGGTTCGCTGCAGGTTTTTATAGCGTCAGGTACCCCAATATATTATCTAATAAAGGTTTAACCCCCTTGATCGCCCCCCAGGTAACCCTTTCACCCCCTATCACCACTGTCGCTAAGCGATCGTTTTTCTAAACGCTGTCTTAGTGTCGGTGATGCAGATCGGTAGCCAGTAATTTTTTTTAGGTTCGCCGCATGTTTTTATAGCGTCTGGTACCCCAATATATTATCTAATAAAGGTTTAACCCCCTTGATCGCCCCCCAGGTAACCCTTTCACCCCCATCACCACTGTCGCTAAGCGATCGTTTTTCTAAACGCTGTCTTAGTGTCGGTGATGCAGATCGGTAGCTGGTAATTTTTTTTACGTTCGCCGCAGGTTTTTATAGCGTCAGGTACCCCCATATATTATCTAATAAAGGTTTTAACCCCCTGATTGCCCCTAGTTAACCCTTTCACCAGTGATCACCATATAAGTGTTACAGGTGACGCTGGTTAGTTAGTTTGCTTTTTATAGTGTCAGGGCACCCGCCGTATATAACCCAATAAAGGTTTAACCCCCTGATCGCCCGGCGGGTGATATCAATTAGGTTTTAGCGTCAGAAAGGGTCTGCGTCACACCCCAGGCAGTGTCAGGTTAGTGCCAGTAACGCTAACACCCACGCGTGAAGCATACACCCCCCTTAGTGGTATAGTATCTGAACAGATCAATATCTGATCTGATCAGATCTATACTAGCGTCCCCAGCAGTTTAGGGTTCCCAAAAACGCAGTGTTAGCAGGATCAGCCCAGATACCTGCTGGCACCTGCGTTTTGCCCCTCCGTCCAGCCCAGGCCACCCAAGTGCAGTATCGATCGATCACTGTCACTTACAAAACAAAAACACACATAACTGCAGCGTTCACAGAGACAGGCCTGATCCCTGCGACTCCAGTGCTGTAGGAGGTGATTTCACCACCACAGTTAAAAAAAAAAGCAAATATGCCGAAGCATTGGGGCAGCAGGGGCGGAGGAGCGATTTTGTTCCTAATGCCGCGTACATACGGTCGAAATTCCGACGGAGGCTTGCCCGTGGAAAAGTCCGACCATGTGTGTGCGGCATAACTTTTTTGCGGGAGGATGCCCCCATGCTTCGGCATATATAAATGGTGCATGTATGCCCATCATTGGAAGTGGGTGGATGAAGGGCGGTATTCTAATGGTGGGCATACCCACCGATCAATCTCTTTTTTCGTTCAGCCAACTGGCTGCATGAAAAAAAAGATTACAATACATGTCCAACAAGGACCAGCAACGTACTGGTATGTTGCTGGACTTTGAATGTTTATACCAGAATGATGCCTGCGGGTTTAGGTATCATCTTGGTATCATTCTTTTCAGCCTGCGGCCGGCTTTCATGTAAAAGCAATCCTAGCAGCTAATTAGCCTCTGGACTGCTTTTACAAGCAGTGGGAGGGAATGCCCCCCCCGGATATAAAAAGCGCCATTGGGAAATTGGGAAAGCATTTTATCACACCGATCTTGGTGTGGTCAGATGCTTTGAGGGCAGAGGAAAAATCTAGGGTCTAGAAGACCCCAGTTTTTTCAAAAAAAAGTACCTGTCACTACCTATTGCTATCATAGGGGATATTTACATTCCCTGAGATAACAATAAAAATGATTAAAACAAAAATACTTGGAAGGAACAATTTAAAAATAAAATAAAAAAGCAAAATTAATAATAAAAAAAAAGAAAAAAAAAAAGCACCCCTGTCCTGCCCTGCTCTTGCCCAATGGCGAACGCAAGCGTCGGTCTGGCGTCATATGTAAACAGCAATTGCACCATGCATGTGAGGTATCACCGCGAAGGTCAGATCGAGGGCAGTCATTTTAGCAGTAGACCTCCTCTGTAAATCTACTGGGGTAACCTGTAAAGGCTTTTAAAGGCTTTTAAAAATGTATGTAGTTTGTCGCCAATCCGCGTTTGTGCAAAATTTTAAAGCATGTCGTGTTTGGTATCTATGTACTCGGCCTAAGATCATCTTTTTTATTTCATCAAACATTTGGGCAATATAGTGTGTTTTAGTGCATTAAAATTAAAAAAAGTGTATTTTTTAACCCAAAAAATGCGTTTGAAAAATCGCTGCGCAAATACTGTGTAGAAAAAAAAAATGCAACACCCACCATTTTAATCTGTAGGGCCTTTGCTTTAAAAATATATATAATGTTTGGGGGTTCAACATAATTTTCTTGCAAAAAAAAAAATGTTTTCATGTAAACAAAAAGTGTCAAAAAGGCCTTTGTCTTCAAGTGGTTAGAAGAGTGGATGTAAGCTTCCTAATGTTGTGTATAAAATGCCAGAACAGTTCAAAACCCCCCCAAATGACCCCATTTTGGAAAGTAGACACCCCAAGCTATATACTGAGAGGCATGTCGAGTCCATGGAATATTTTATATGTTGACACAAGTTGCGGAAAAACAACAATTTTTATTATTTTTTTGCACAAAGTTGTCACTAAATGATATATTGCTCAAACATGCCATGGGCATATGTGGAATTACACCCCAAAATACATTCTGTTGCTTCTCCTGAGTACGGGGATACCACATGTGTGAGACTTTTTGGGAGCCTAGCCACGTACGGGACCCCAAAAACCAAGCACCGCCTTCAGGCTTTCTAAGGGTGTAAATTTTTGATTTCACTTCTCACTGCCTATCACAGTTTCGGAGGCCATGGAATGCCCAGATGGCATAAACCCCCCCAAATGACCCCATTTTGGAAAGTAGACACCCCAAGCTATTTGCTGAGAGGTATTGTGAGTATTTTGCAGATCTCGCTTTTTGTCACAAAGTTTTGAAAATTGAAAAAAAATATATATATATATATATATATTCTTTCTTCATTTTCAAAAACAAATGAGAGCTGTAAAATACTCGCCATGCCTCTCAGCAAATAGCTTGGGGTGTCTATATTCCAAAATAGGGTCATTTGGGGGGGTTTTGTGCTATTTTGGCATTTTATGGCCTTCGAAACTGTGATAGGTAGTGAGGAGTGAAATCAAAAATTTGTGCCTAGAAATCCTGAAGGCGGTGCTTGGTTTTCGGGGTCCCGTACGCGGCTAGGCTCCTAAAAAGTCCCACACATGTGGTATCCCCGTACTCAGGAGAAGCAGAAAAATGTATTTTGGGGTGTAATTCCACATATAACCATGGCATGTGTGAGCAATATATCATTTAGTGACAACTTTTTGTAATTTTTTTTATTTATTTTTATTTTTTTTGTCATTATTCAATCACTTGGGACAAAAAAAATATATTCAATGGGCTCAACAGGCCTCTCAGCAATTTCCTTGGGGTGTCTACTTTCTAAAATGGGGTCATTTGGGGGGGTTTTGTGCTATTTTGGCATTTTATGGCCTTCGAAACTGTGATAGGTAGTGAGGAGTGAAATCAAAAATTTGCGCCCTTAGAAATCCTGAAGGCGGTGCTTGGTTTCCGGGGTCCTGTACGCGGCTAGGCTCCCAAAAAGTCCCACACATGTGGTATCCCCGTACTCAGGAGAAGCAGCAAAATGTATTTTGGGGTGAAATTCCACATATAACCATGGCATGTGTGAGCAATATATCATTTAGTGACAACTTTTTGTAATTTTTTTTTATTTATTTTTTTTAGTCATTATTCAATCACTTAAGACAAAAAAAAAAAAATTCAATGGGCTCAACATGCCTCTCAGCAATTTCCTTGGGGTGTCTACTTTCCAAAATGGGGTCATTTGGGGGGGTTTTGTACTGCCCTGTCATTTTAGCACCTCAAGAAATGAGATAGGCAGTCATAAATTTAAAGCTGTGTAAATTTCAGAAAATGTACCCTAGTTTGTAAACTCTATAACTTTTGCGCAAACCAATAAATATACGCTTATTGACATTTTTTTTACTAAAAACATGTGGCTGAATACATTTTGGCCTAAATGTATGACTACAATTGAGTTTATTCGATTTTTCTTATAACAAAAATTAGAAAATATCATTTTTTTTCAAAATTTTCGGTCTTTTTCCGTTTATATCGCAAAAAATAAAAATCGCAGAGGCAATCAAATACCATTAAAAGAAAGCTCTATTTGTGGGAAGAAAAGGACGCAAATTTTGTTTGGGTACAACATTGCATGTCCGCACAATTTACAGTTAAAGCAGCGCAGTGCAAAATTCTGAATTCACCTCTGGTCCTTTAGCTACCAAATGGTCCGGGGCTTAAGTGGTTAAGGTAAAAAAAAAACTTCTATGTCACAGGATCCCCCAGCCCCCCTAAATACTTGAAAGCAAAGTTACCGCTCCAGGTGAATGTGCTCAGCAATCAGTGTATTCTCAGGAAAACCGTGGGTACTGGCAATGCACGTAGCAAATAGAAGGAAATGATGATTATGGACAGCCGCACTCTAAAAAAAACCTTGATGGTTGCCTTTATTGTAAAATTGGATAAAAATTGGATAAGAGTGCGGCTGTCCATAATCATCATTTCCTTCTACCCCCTAAATACTTACCTGAACAGTGTCTCTCTGCCCCTCCTCACTGGGCAGATTGATAGCAGCAGGAGCCATTGGCCTCCGCTGCTGTCAATCAAACTCTGGGATGAGGGAGAAGGGGGCGGGGCCAAGCAGCCCTCTCTGTGTCAATAGACGCAGACAGGGCAGCTTGGGAGTGAGCCTGCATAATTGCCCCCATAGAAAGAGGAGCCAGGAGCGCCAGCAGGGGACACTAGGACAGGAGGATTGAGGCTGCTTTGTGCCAAACCATTGCACAGAGCAGGTAAGTATAACATGTTTACTATTGTAGTTAAAAAATATTGAAAGTTTAATATCACTTTAAGCAGCAACTTCTGGCATCTCACCCTCAATAAGTACTTCCACACCCGGAGCTTCAGGCAAAAGGCACCCACCTCTCCAGCCGAGCTTCCACGGGCAAGTTTTCTTCAGGCAAGTCTTTTTTAGACCTTCAGCCCATAGCACATTCTGAGGCCTAGTAGTTGTAGCTCTCTGGAAAACACACATGCTTCCTCTTAGGGGCAGCCCCAGCAAAGAGAGCTCTGATCAAATCCTCCCAAACATTTATCTTCACACCAGCCACACCTTCTGGGTCAGGTTTCCAGGGATTGGCTAGGATCAGATAACTATTCATAACCCAGGGATTGATCCTCCCACACTATTACCCGAACATTCTTCCAGCAGCAGGCAGGATTAATCAACCACCAGGCTTGGGAAAAGCCTAAACAGGCCTGAAAAGTAAATTGCAGATCAGTTAACTGCAGCAGAACTTTATACTAAATTTAGCCAGCCCAGGGCAGGGGTGCTACAAAAGTTACGTTTTGCTAAGTTTAGTCGTGTTGAAATTTTACAAGTGACATGTAAATTGCTTGGCTTTCTGGTTTTCCTGGTGATATCAAGCTGTGAGTGTGAAAAATGTATTCACTGGTTTCTGAAGAGATGGTACATTACAAAAGTTGTACTGAAAGCAACTAGAACCATAGAGAACTTTTCCATGATATCACTCACTGTCAGAAACAGCGAAGATGACTGATTTCATTTTTAAGAATATCTGCTCTGCCAGATCTAAGTCTTACCTTCTCCTTCAAAAAAAAAAAAAAAAAACATGTTTATATTACCTGCATACTTGAGTGAATGAAATGAATACATGGTTTTGACTTGGGTTTCAATGATTTGTCCTAATATGTATAAATAAACATAAAAGAAAAGAAAGTATAATATATATATATATATATATATATATATATATATATATATGTATATATTTCTAGAAGTGGAGAGGGGCTGAATTCAAGTCAAGGCTAAATTATTTAATAACACAGTACGATGAGCAGTGATTTGCAGTAAGTCATAGCAACCAATCAGTATGAAGCTTTCATTAATCTACCCTCTCTAATGTGCTAAAAGCTAAATTGTAATTGATTAGTATGGTTTACTTCACCGCATTTGTCTTTTATATAAAACCATCAGTGCTTATGCCAAAATTATTTCATTGCAGTAGAACTGTAATAGGTATTGACAATTGTGTTCTCCATAAAGATAGATTTTTTTTATAGTTGACATAAACACATTTCATTTTCGGCAGACGTGCTCAGTGTATTCATTATTTATTGAAGACATTTTAACATAGTTAGGATAAAACTGCACTCAAAGTTATAATGTATAATATAACCTGTTTTTTAATACCAGTCACTGCTTTTGAACTATATTTTGTTTCAAAGTACATCTGTGCCTGATAATACTCTGGTAAAAGCATAGTCAGAACGATAGAGACGTTCTTGATTTTTTTTTCCTTTTCTGTTTAAACATATTTTAATTGCCCTGTCTCAGGTTTTTTGCTCATGCATGTTCCCTGGGCAGTGCTAAGAAATTAAGATTTGTGAAATAGGTGTGTAGCACACCAATCCTTTTGCCCCCGCTTACCTTCACCTGCGGGGGTAGGACACACCATGCCACAAGCCCGTGTCCTCCTTATCAGAGGTCAGGCAGATTTGGGTCCTGCAGCGAGTTACCTCCTTCCACTGGTTCTCGTCCCTAGAATGTAGGGAAAAGTCTATATTCTTTCCCAAGAAGGCCAATGTCTACACGACTTTAACTCCAACAAAGAGTTTATTTTCCTTTGCTTCAGTTAACGGGAAATTGAAGAGAGAAAGAAGCTAGCGAAGTTAGAAGGTAGATTCAGGCACAGAACACTTGACTCACTCGTCGCCACTCGATCCCGAGTGGGTTTAGCTCACCTGGATAGATCCCCCTCACAGTTCTATCAGCCGGAGTGGAGCTCGAACAGTACTATCACTTTGTCCCCTCCAGGGACGGGTTCAGGAGATCCTCTAATAGCAACAAAATCCTGTTATTTCTGAATCCAGAACTTTCCTTTAACCTCTATAGAATTTAGAGAACAGATGATGCCAATGGGCACTCTACAGGGTTAGCTTTGTTGAGTAAGGAATCCTTCCCTCTGACAGGTCACCAGGCCTTTCCCGAGACAGCAACCTACTATCACTCGTCTCCTCTGTGGGACCGATCCTCCCCTGGCTTCCTCTCGGTCAGAGCGGGTACCCTCACCTGGGCACCCTGGGACTCCAATGTGCTGATTGTAGACCCAGTTAAAGGTACTGGGCCTACCTGGAACGTTGTAGCCTCGGGCTAAAGGTGCCTGAGACTCCTCGGCCAGTCCACGCACCCCCCAGGGGGCACACTCCCCCCCCCGGGACTCACTCCCCGACACTCCTCTCGGTCACTCCCCCCCTGAACATGGCGCCTGCCCCTTATATACCCTCTCCCAGCATGCACAGCAGGTGAAGCCCCGCCCACCGCATGGCAGCTGAGAGAGGACATCCAATCACGCCACTGTGTCACCTGAGGTTCGACCCTAGGCCTGGGCAACAGTGCCACCCACAGGCCAAAGGGGAATTGTACACCAAACAACACCACAGCAGAGCAGAGTCCAGTATCAAATTAGAAGACCTGAGCCAAACTATTGCCCAGGCCGTCCCTTAAATTTGGGCATAGCGACCCCCTAAATTTAATGGTCCGCTACATATACCCCCCCCTTAAAGAGCCACTGTCCCCAGTGGCTGGAAGAGATCAGAAGACCCCCCTCAATCCTGAGTGGGTTCTGGTCTTTTCCAAACTATGTACAATAAATTGAGTAAAGAGGAGAAGGAAAATAAAGAAGCATGTAGCAATACACATTACACATTACACATTTTTTTCAATAGACAATCCCTCCCTCAATCCTATCATATCTCCCCCCCCCCCCATTCTCCGGTAGAGTTGATGGCCGATCGCCTGCAGAGGGAGAAAAACAAACAAACACACAATAAACACATCCTAACTCCTAGAAAACAGAAGCGAACCATTCCTCCAAGAAGGAATGACTGGCTTCTGCAGCATAAATTTCTGCAGAACACCACCACCTAGTGGCAGCACACATCACTACACTGTCATTGATGCACATAGACATGTTTTAACACACAGGAACCTTCCTTCTTGATCACGGCGGCTTCCTGCTTTGGCCCTGACTAAACCTACCCAGTGTTCAGATCTTTTTTTTCAAAGAGCAAAAGCAAAAAAAAACTTTATTTTTTGCGGGACTGAAGAGGAGAGAAAAAGAAACAAACAGTTCTCTGATTCCTCAACAGAGTAAGTTCCCCCTTGAGCAGAGGGCCAAGTTAATAGTTCAAGGCAGTTTCCCTGAAGTGGAATAATATAAAAAAAACACAAGTTCCCACTTCAGAGGTAATACTTGGGATCAGGGAGGACAAGAGTTTTCCACTGTCTGTCCAAAGTTTCTTTGAAGTAAACAGCATCTTCTCTGTCCTTGCTGCAGATTACCACACGGTCCGCATGGATGTGCCGACCATAAGTCCAGTCCTTGCGGCAGCCTTTATAACGGGTTGTCATTTCAGCTGAACACTTAAAGTACCTGTAGCCTCTTGGCACTTTTATATGATCCCACACAAAGTCAGTGTACCATCGTTCACGAGAGGCCTCAATCTCGAAGAGAAGTTCTTTGGGAACATATGGGTATTCCCAACCAAAGTCCGTGGCGACCTTTTTATTTAGGAGCCGTTGCAATCGGGCTAGAGGTGGCAGGGTCACCCGATCTCCTGCTCCAGGGAAGACAATAGCATCCGGAGACCTTCTTAATGGTGCAAGCAGGCAAAGCGAGTGTGGGATTATTCTCTTCCTTTAGAGTAGGGGCTTCCATTTGGCAGGGCCGGCCCTACCATGGGACCCGATGGTACCACGGTCCCAGGCAGCACTTTCAGGGGAGCGGCAAATCAGTGTTCAAACTGCTGCCTAAAAATCTCTCTGCGTTTTGAGCCAAGCTCAGCAAGGGGCAGCGGCGGGTGTCCTGTGATTGGCCGAGCAGGTTATGTGGGAGGGACGGACAGCAGACGTGAGGCTTGTGATTCGCCTGGAGGAGCGGAGGAGCTGGACTGTGGGTAATCGCGCCAGCCCTGCATGCTCCTGGAGTCCTAACTAGCGCTGTGTGTCACAGGAGACCTGAGGTCTGTCTCTCTCATCTCCCTGTCAGCTGCCCGCGGCCCCCCCTCTCTCTATCAGCCGCCCCCCCCCTCCTTAGGTCTGTCTCTCTCATCTCCCTGTCAGCTGCCCGCGGCCCCCCCTCTCTCTATCAGCCGCCCCCCCCTCCTTAGGTCTGTCTCTCTCATCTCCCTGTCAGCTGCCCGCGGCCCCCCCTCTCTCTATCAGCCGCCCCCCCCCCTCCTTAGGTCTGTCTCTCATCTCCCTGTCAGCTGCCCACGGCCCCCCCTCTCTCTATCAGCCGCCCCCCCCCCTCCTTAGGTCTGTCTCTCTCATCTCCCTGTCAGCTGCCCGCGGCCCCCCCCTCTCTCTATCAGCCGCCCCCCCTCCTTAGGTCTGTCTCTCTCATCTCCCTGTCAGCTGCCCACGGCCCCCCCTCTCTCTATCAGCCGCCCCCCCTCCTGAGGTCTGTCTCTCATCTCCCTGTCAGCTGCCCGCGGCCCCCCCTCTCTCTATCAGCCGCCCCCCCTTTTGAGGTCTGTCTCTCTCATCTCCCTGTCAGCCGCCCACTGCCCCCCCTCCTCTCTATCAGCCGCCCCCCCTCCTTAGGTCTGTCTCTCTCATCTCCCTGTCAGCTGCCCATGGCCCCCCCTCCTCTCTATCAGCCACCCCCCCTCCTGAGGTCTGTCTCTCTCATCTCCCTGTCAGCTGCCCGCGGCCCCCCCTCTCTCTATCAGCCGCCCCCCCTTTTGAGGTCTGTCTCTCTCATCTCCCTGTCAGCCGCCCACTGCCCCCCTCCTCTCTATCAGCCGCCCCCCCTCCTTAGGTCTGTCTCTCTCATCTCCCTGTCAGCTGCCCATGGCCCCCCCTCCTCTCTATCAGCCACCCCCTCTTCTGAGGTCCGTCTCTCTCATCTGCTCTGTCAGCCGCCCCCCCTTCCTCTCTATCAGCCCCCCTTCCTCTCTATCAGCCACCCCCCCTCCTCTCTATCAGCCGCCCCCTCCTGAGGTCCGTCTCTCTCATCTGCCCTGTCAGCCACCCGCGGCCCCCCTCCTCTCTATCAGCCACCCCCCTCCTCGCCCCCCCTCCTGAGGTCCGTCTCTCTCATCTGCTCTGTCAGCTGCCCCCCCTCCTCTCTATCAGCCCCCTTTCCTCTCTATCAGCCGCCCCCTCTTCCTCTCTATCAGCCGCCCCCCTCTTCCTCTCTATCAGCCGCCCCCCTCCTCCTCTCTGTCAGACCCCCCTCCTCCTCTCTGTCAGACCCCCCTCCTCCTCTCTGTCAGACCCCCCTCCTCCTCTCTGTCAGACCCCCCTCCTCCTCTCTGTCAGACCCCCTCCTCCTCTCTGTCAGACGTGTGGCAGGTGATGTCATGGCAAGGGACAATCCGCTACGTGTGGCAGGTGATGTTGTGGCAAGTGACATTCTGCAATGTGTGGCATCGTGGCAAGTGACCAGCCACAATTTGTGGCAGATGGCATTGTGGCAAGTGACAATTCGCAACAAGTGACAATCTGCATCTGGTGGCAGGTGACGCGGCAAGTGACACACTCGGGGCTCCTACTTATTCGGCATTATGGTGAGTTGAACTATTTTATTTTATATAACAATAGAAATAATGCACTTCAATCATTTTTTGCGATTCGGCACGGCATCGATTTAACTGACAATTGCGCGGTCGTGTGACGTTGTACCTAAACAAATAGAGCTTTCTTTTGGTGGTATTTGATAACTTCTGCGGTTTTTATTTTTTGTGCTATAAACAAAAATAGCGACAACTTTGAAAATTGTTTTTTATTTTAACTTTTGCTATAATAAACATCCAAAAAAAAAAAAATTTCTTCATCAGTTTAGGTCGATATGTATTCTTCTACATATGTTTGGTAAAAAAAAACCGCAATAAGTGTATATTGATTAGTTTGCACAAAAGTTATTGCGTCTACCAAATAGAGGATAGATTTATGGCATTTTTATTATTATTATATTTTTTTTTACTAGTAATGGCGGTGATCTGCGATTTTTAGCGAAACTGTGACATTGCGGTGGACAGATTGGACACTTGACACTTTTTTGGGACCAGTGACATTTATACAGCGATCTGTGCTATAAAAATGCACTGATTACTGTGTAAATGTCACTGTCAGGAAAGGGGTTAAATGTGTTCCCTGGGAGGTGTTTCTAACTGGGGGGATGGGGACTGACTGGAGGAGGAGAGAGATCTCTGTTCCTAATCACTAGGAACAGCAGATCTGTCTCTCCTCCCCTGTCAGAATGGGGATCTGTCTGTTTACATTGACAGATCCCCGTTCTGGCTCTATGGAGCGATCGCGGGTGGCCAGCTGACATCTCGGCCAACGGCCACGCACAGGTCCTTTTATACTCCTATATACATGTATAGAGCCATGACAGGTCCATTTTGGTTATCATGATATAAAATAATGAATATGGGGGCATTTTGGTGGGCGTGATTTTTCTTTTGGGGGGGGGGGGCAGCATTTCATTCTTGGTACCAGGCAGCACAATGTCTTGGGCCGGCACTGCCATTTGGGGTGTAGTTTCCCCAGAGTCCATTGGCGAAACTCCCCCTAAACTGCGGGGTGAAGCCACCGGAATTTTATCCCAACCCTTTTTGATTAAAACTTCATCAACATTGTGATCATCTCCCACATCCGAAGATGAATTCCAACTCGGAGGTATTATACTCCTCCACTGGCAGGTAATTGGTGGTGAAGACAGACACATTGTCCCCGAAAATAGAAGGTTTCCGCGGGCTGGTTGTCCATGAATCCCCAATAGTGTGGGGTATGGGCTTCCTTCCCTTTCCCGGTAAACACAATGTCACAGTTCCCCCAGCCTCCTTACTGTCCCCTGACGTGGATCTCCTGGAGGTCCCTCCGGCTTGAAGATCCGGTTCAGGTAGGCGCTGGGGCAGTCTTCGACCGCGGCCAAGGGAGGCCTTAACATATCCCACCTTCTGCTTGGCGGGTGGAAGAGAGGTCTCTGTTGTAACGGAGGCAGCATCTGCAATGACATCCGTCGCAAGCTCCGTAATGGCCGTAACTCCATCCTCCACATCCGTGGCAGTCGGAGCGGTGCGCGTGGGCCTGGCTGTGGGAGTATTGGTTTCCTCTTCAAGAGTGATGATGCCTGTAAGGCAGTTGACCCGATAGACCCGAGGTTTCTCAGTCGGCTAGTCCACTTCGAAAAGGAACTCTCCACACGATGTACATCTTCCAAACGGGCGAAGTTGTACCGCCAGTCCTTGGCCTCCAGGACAGGCATGCCCAGGGCCTCCGCATCCCTGCATGTGTAGAGCGCGAAGCGGCCCCTAGGCTTGAGCTGGATCCCTGTATCCGTCAGGGGGCAGTGAGGGGAGCAACGTCCATGGTTGGGGTAGGTGGGAACATCCGTGGTCCCGGTGAAACAGAAATCCATGGGGCAGCAGACATGTTGCTTCTCCTTCACTAGTTCCGCTAGTACTGTCCCTTGGCACCAAGACGCCACGTGCAACACACAATTTAGAGAACAGATGATGCCAATGGGCACTCTACAGCGATAGCTTTGTTGAGTAAGGAATCCTTCCCTCTGACAGGTCACCAGGCCTTTCCCGAGACAGCGACCTACTATCACTCGTCTCCTCTGTGGGACCAATCCTCCCCTGGCTTCCTCTCCCCCCCCGGGACTCACTCCCCGGCACTCCTCTCGGGCACTTCCCCCCAAACATGGCGTCTGCCCCTTATATACCCTCTCCCGGCATGCACAGCAGGCGAAGCCCCGCCCACTGTGTCACCTGAGGTTCGACCCTAGGCCTGGGCAACAGTGCCACCCACAGGCCAAAGGGGAACTGTACACCAGACAACACCACAGCAGAGCAGAGTCCAGTATCAAATTAGAAGACCTGAGCCAAACTATTGCCCAGGCCGTCACTTAAATTTGGGCATAGCGACCCCCTAAATTTAAGGGTCAGCTACAAGTGAAATAGGTGACAATAGTGTTGATTGATACACTGGGTGAAACGGAATAGTAGGGAATGTATTGCTCTCTCCCAGACAGGAGTCCATCAAAATAAGTACCAAAAATAAACTGAACGCCAAAGTATGCAACTGTGCACATTCAGTTTCTAATAGCATGATGTGAAGCTGACAATTTTGTGATCAATCCTGTGTATTGAACATCTTTCTTAATACTCTTTTATGCAGCCAGTAGAATGGAACCCTCCACAACTATTGCCCCATTCACAGAGTCTTATGCCCCGTACACACGAGTGGTTTTCCCATCGGAAAAAAACCCGATGGTTTTCCCGACGGAATTCCTCTCAAGTCTGCCTTGCATACACACGGTCACACAAAAGTCGGGTGAACCTTTGACTGCCAAGAACGCGGTGACGTAAAAGACTACGACGAGCCGACAAAATTAAGTTCTATGCTTCCGAGCATGCGTCGAATTGTTTCCGAGCATGCATGGTTTTTTTCCCGTCGGAAAAGCATACAGACGAACAGTTTTCCCGCTAGGATTTTTCCTGACGGGAAAAAACAGATCCTGCTCTCTTTTTTTTACGGCAGTTTTCCTGTGGGAAAAAGTCAGATGGAGCATACACACGGTCGGGATTTTGACGAAAAGCTCTTATCTGAGTTTTTCCGACAGGAAAACCGGTCGTGTGTACGGGGCATTACAGAAGCCCTGGGCTTAGTTTGGCCCACTCAGTCAAATAGCAGCAAAAGTTGATAGATGCCAAAAGTAACATGGTAGTTTGCACCAGATATGTGCTGCTAAGCATGGAACAGTCTACAAGAAAACCTGCATAGCCACTACCATCTTGCCTGCCTTTTCCACTCACTCATTAGTTTTGGATTTTCCTTCTGATTTTCGGATTTGCGTTCCTATTTTCGGATTTTCGTTCTTTCTGATTTTTGCATTTTCGAATTTTCAAATTTCGAATTTTCTGATTTTCAATCTTTTAAAAATGTATTTTCGAAAAAATTAGTTACGGTAAACGGTCTTTCATTAATTCGGGTTTTTCTGAATTAATGAATATGCAGAATTTTGACGAAACACTAATTCGGAACAAAACAAATTGCACATGTCTACTATCAACAGCTGTCAAGCTACATTTGCAAATCTCCATTGGCTGGAATTCACCCAAATAGGATTGCGTCTCAAACTTGGCTTACAGTGCCTTAAAAAGGTAATCATATACCCTTGAAATTTTTCACATTTTGTCAAGTTACATTCAAAAACTTAAATGTATTTTATTGGGATTTTTATGTAATAGACCAACACAAAGTCACACATAATTGTAAAGTGGAAGGAAAATGATCAATGGAAGGATATTGGTGATTATATTATCTCTAGTGTGCCACATCCCTAAATAGTTAGAAAGCGAAAAAAAAACCCTGAGGGTGGGACTTTGAAGGCACTCAATAGTAATACAATAAAGTATTTAATAAGTAGAAAAATAATTGTTAAAATGGAAAACATGGAGAAAACATGGACAAATCAACTGGAAATACACCATAACAATAATACATGACAATACAAATTGACATCCTTTAACTGGTGCGTTTCAGAGTTTGTGATCTTCTTCATCAAGGATTAATAGGGTATCAATTGTCTAAAAATGCAAATGCAAACAATCAGTCAAAAATTAATCTACATTGTAATACATTGATATGGTGACCGGAGAATCTCCAACTCACATTTGTTCCAGTCATGTACATATATAGATTCCATGTTATGTTAAAAACAAAGCAAATGATAAATGGTTTTCCAGATTGTTTACAAATAAATATCTGAAAAGTGTGATATGCATTTCTATTCAGCCCCCCTTAATCTGATACCCTTAACTAAAATCTAGTGGAACTAATTGCCTTCAAAAGTCACCTCATTAGTAAATAGAGGCCACCTGTGTGTAATTTGATCTCGGTATACAGTAACTACAACTGTTCTGTGAAGCCCTCAGAGGTTTGTTAGAGAACCTTAGTGGCATCATGAAGGCCAAGGAACACAGCAGACAGGTCAGGGATAAAGTTGTGGAGAAGTTTAAAGCAGGGTTAGATTGGCAGAGTGGCAAAAAGAAAGCCATTTTTGAAAGAAAGCCATAAGAAGTCCCGTTTGCAGTTTGCGAGAAGCCATGTGGGGGACACAGAAAACATGTGGAAGAAGGTGCTCTGGTCAGAAGTGACCAGATTTAACTTTTTGGCCTACAAACAAAACGCTATATGTGGTGTAAAACCAACACTGCACATCTCCCTGAACACACCATCCTCACTGTGATGGTGGTGGCAATATCTTGTTGTGGGGGTGCTTTTCTTCAGCAGGGACAGGGAAGTTGGTCAGAATTGATGGGAAGATTGATGGAGCCAAATACAGGGAAATCTTATGCCTCGTACACACGATCGCGATTCCCGAAGAGAAAAGTGCGATGTGAGCTTTTTGTCGCGAATTCTGATCGTGTGTATGCTCCATTGCACTTTTTCTGTCAGAATTCCGGCCAAGAAAAGATTGAGAGCAGGATCTCAATTTTCGTGACAGGAAAATTTTCGTGACAGGAAAATTTCCTATCGCGAATCCCATTCGTCTGTATGCAATTACGACGCGCAAAAAAACACGCATGCTCAGAATCAAGCAGAAGAGCTGAACTGCCTATTGAACTTCATTGATCTCGGCTCGTCATACGTGTTGTACGTCACCGCGTTCTTGACGGTCGGAATTTCAGCCAAGATTAGTGTGACCCTGTGTATGCAAGACAAATTTCAGCCGTTTTCCTGCTGAAAAAAAACACATGGTTTTCTTGTCGGAAATCGCGATCGTGTGTACGAGGCATAAGAAGAAAACCTGTTAGAGTCTGCAAAAGACTTGAAACTGGGGCGGAGGATCACCTTCTAGCAGGACAACGACCCTAAACATACAGCCAGAGCATATTCATGTGTTAGAATGGCCCAGTCAAAGTCCAGACCTAAATCCAATTGAGAATCTGTCGCAAGACTTAAAAATTGCTGTTCACAAACGCTCTCCATCCAATCTGACAGAGCTTGAGCTATTTTACAAAGAAGACTGGGCAAAAATGTCACTCTCTAGATGTGGAAAGCTGGTAGAGACATCCCCAAAAAGACTTGCATCTGTAATTGCAGCGAAAGGTGGTTCTACAAAGTATTGACTCAGGGGGGCTGAATACAAATGTACACCCCACTTTTCACATATTTATTTGTAAACAATTTTGAAAATCATTTATTATTTTCCTTCCATTTCATAATTATGTACCACTTTGTGTTGGTCTGTCACATAAAATCTCAATAAAATAAATTTACATTTTTGGTTGTAACAAAAATTTCAAGGGGTATAAATACTTTTTCAAGGCACTGTATCTCTGACCACAGCATAAATAAGCTCTAGATTTAGCAAATACATTTTAAAAAGCATTATTTGATATGTGAAAGTGTTGGCTATCAAAGTTTACAAGTGTGTTTTTTAGTTTTTAATGCATGTAAATTATTACCCTAGTCTAAATAAGTATATACTTTTGTCAGCTTCTTCAGGGAAAACGATTCCTTTTTCATAGTAAAATCAAAAGCTTCCTCATTTCATATTGGATCTCCATGGCATTTGTGACAAGCTTCTATAAACTGATAATCTTTATACTCTGATAGTAATCTATATAGTGTTCTCCTCTTTATATGTAATCTAATGGACTGTTGATTGCAACTATTGTTCCACATCTTCTAACAACTACAAATGTGAAACGGAAAATTGTTTGCGAGAGTATCTTCATCACTCCAGCACCGCCTGTACATTTTTATTATTCCAAAGCAATTTTTCTACTGAGCAAGCAAAATTCTTCAAGAAATAAAGCGTAAAACTATTTGAAACATTAAACAAGAGCTTTCCTCGCTCACTCAACTCAAAACAAATAAAGAAATCAATAGCTGCTTCACCATTCATTCTCCAAGAGCCTCTATTCCCCAGAAAAGAACAGCATTTTGCGGTCTGGATGGAAATCTACTGTGGCACCCTACCTGATGTAGAATATAAAAGCCTGCAATTTCTCCCTTGTGCCACGCTTTGATTCAGGTGCTGCTGAAAGAATTGTATTCTCTCAGCTTCAATCTACATGTAGCTGCACACCACTTATCTCCTTTGGGTACCATAATGAATGTTCTTCTGTCTTTAGATAGTACTAAACTACTAGACTAGTTCCTTAAAGTGGACCTAGCATCCAAATAATTTTTCACATTAAGGCCCGGGTTCTCACAGGGGCGGCACGACTTCGGGGGCGCGATCTCAAGACGACTTGAGACGCCCGCCTGAGGCGATTTGCATAATGACTTCTGTATAGAAGTCAATGCAAGTCGCCCTGCGTCGCCCCCAAAAGTAGTACAGGAACCTTTTTCTAAGTCGGAGCGACTCAGGTCGCTCCTATTAGAACGGTTCCATAGCACAGACCGGGACGCGACTCCTCAGGCGACCGAGTCGCCTGAGGAGTCGCCCCTATGTGAACCGGGCCTTAGAGTATGCTAAGAAAAGTGAAATTGTAACATTCTAGGTATTTATTTACTCTCCAAAAGTTGGTGCCATCTTTGTTTAGGCATCATTCAGGGTCAGTATCTACAGTACTTCTTGAACTGAGATGCCTGTCATAAATGATACAACCATGTAAATCTTGCTGACCTCACAAGTCTTAGCTGTGTTCACAAATGTCAGACATAGAACAACCCCCTGCTGTAGCCCTTCCCCTTATGACTGTTATGATATTACAGTCTCATCACTGGAGTAGAGGAGACTGAGGAAATGCTTTCTCTTGACTGCAGCAGACCGAGTATTATAAGAACAATACAATTTACTAACGATAAATAAAGCTGGATATGTAGTTTAAAGCCGGGTATGCACTAACATAATTTAGTCATCCAGTCGGAGCTTCTGTTCTAACCATACGAGGTTAGTTCAGTGATCTACCCTGCTGAGATGTTGTGTCCTGACAAGGGGATGCCCCTCCCCGCCAGAATACTCTGATCACCGCTCTCTGCCATTGGCTGAGAGCGCTGATCGGGAGTCGGTCGGCTGCTGGTTTTGCAGCATGCACGTCCATCAGACGTTTTTTTGAACCTGCAAATGTCTCCGGACATTCTACCCATGTGTACGGGGCTTTACTGACTTTGCTGAGGCTAAAATTATGCTTACAGATAATCTGGATTAACTGCTTGCCGAACCGCTGCACACACATTTACGTTGGCAGAATGGCTCGTATAGGCAAAAGGGGTGATGTCCCTTTGAATTTGCCGCTGTGCGGGCGCGCGCCGCACGCCGCGGGAGTGCGCCTGCGGGTCCCGCAAACTCAATGTTCACCGGCGGCCTGCGATCGTGAGACGGAGAGGCAGAACGGGGAGATGCCTATGTAAACAAGGCATTTTCCTGTTCTGCCTAGTGACATGACAGAGATCCACTGCTCCCTGTCATCGGGAGCAGTGATCGCTGTCATGTCAGTGGTAGCCCATCCCCCCCACAGTTAGAATCACTCCCTAGGACAGGCCATTTTTTGCTATTTGGCACTACGCTAGTTTAACTGGCAATAGCGCGGTTATGCAATGCTGTACCCAAATGAAATTTATATCATTATTTTAGTGATTTAGTAGCGAACAAGCACAGCATGAATGGTGTGGTATGGATCACATGAAAATAAATTATCTCAAACTTCTCTTCTGAGGCTGAAGTGGTTAATGAAAAGGAGGACTGAGTAATAAGAAACAGAGATGTTTTGTCTGTGATTAATGAAGATGCATTTTATACATCACCACAAAATTCTACTCTAATAATAAGTTATATAGTTGTGGAAATGCAGAAAACCATCATTTAGCATAATTAAAGGTGTGCCCTTAAGCACTTCAGCTCCCGAAGATTTTAACCCTTTTATGACCAGGCCATTTTTTGCTATTTGGCACTACGCTAGTTTAACTGCCAATGGCGCGGTTATGCAATGCTTTACCCAAATTAAATTTACATCATTATTTTTTCACACAGATAGAACTTTTTTTTGGCGGTATTTGATCACCACTGGATTTTAATTTTATATTATATAAACAATAAACAATAAAAGACTGAACATTTTGGGAAAAAAAACACAAACAATATTTTTTACTTTCTGCTATAAAACATATTCCCATAAATAGAGCTTTCTTTTGGTGGTATTTGATTACCTCTGTATTTTTTATTTTTTGCGCTATTTTCTGAAAAAATTAACAATATGTTTTACTTTCTGCTCTAAAAAATAAAAAATAAAATTTCTTCCTAAATTTAGGCCAAAATTTATTCTGCTACATGTCTTTGGTAAAAAAAAAATCATAATAAGTGTATATTATTTAGTTTGCGTGAACGTTATAGCGTCTACAAATTATGATATATAGTGACATTTTTATTAATTTATTTTTTTATACTAGTAATAGCAGCGATCATGGGAATCAGTGGGACTGTGATAGTGTGGCAAGCAATCTAACACTTGTGACCTGTTTGCTTGTAATTAGTGTGTGTGTATAAAAAGTCAAAGAGTTTCTGGACTCCTGACAGACCCTTGCATCTTTCATCCAGTGCTGCATTGACATTTCTGGATTCTGAGTCATGAGGAAAGCAAAAGAATTGTCAAAGGATCTGTGGCAAAAGGTAGTTGAACTGTATAAAACAGGAAAGGGATATAAAAAGATATCCAAGGAATTGAGAATGCCAATCAGCAGTCTTCAAACTCTAATCAAGAAGTGGAAAATGAGGGGTTCTGTTGAAACCAAACCACAGTCAGGTAGGCCAACTAAAATCTCAGCCACAACTGCCAGGAAAATTGTTTGGGATGCAAAGAAAAATCCACAAAGTACTTCAGGTGAAATACAGGACTCTCTGAAAACATGTGGTGTGGCTGTTTCAAGATGCACAATAAGGAGGCACTTGAAGAAAGATGGTCGAGTCGCCAGAAGAAAGCCATTACTACGCAAATGCCACAAAGTATCCCACTTACAATATGCAAAACAGCAATGAGACAAGCCTCAAACCTTCTTTCACAGCTGGGCCCATTCCTGCGCCCACCAAGAGTAACTGTGAGGACTTACAGTGTTGTAGCACCAGCACCACCACCAAAGGCCCAATTTTTTTTATACCACTGTTCAACAATGGCATGTAATTACAATTCTTGATATAATAGTTGATATAATAGTTCACAGCAGGGCGTTCCAGCGCCCACCAAGAGTAACTGTGAGGGCTTACAGTGTTGTGGCAACACCAACACCTAAGGGCCAAATTTCTGCAGACTATATACAGCAGGCCCCTACTTTCAAACATCCAACTTACAAACGACTCCTACTTGCAAACGGAAGGAGACATCAGGAAGTGAGAGGAAATCTACCCCTAGGACGGGAAATTCTCTCCTGTAAGAGTTAATATGGGAGAAAGGTGTCTCCTCTCCACTGATGCTTTATCACTAATCCTTGTTTCAATAAAAAGCCCACATTTTCAAAAAACATTTGTCATTGGGATGGAAAGTGAGGTGAAATGTTCTGAACAGGTGCACACTGCACAGACAGCAAAACAAATGTTACAGGGGTGATAACCCTTCCCTATGTTCTCCAAAAAGCTT
This sequence comes from Rana muscosa, assembly GCA_029206835.1. Lineage (NCBI taxonomy): Eukaryota > Metazoa > Chordata > Amphibia > Anura > Ranidae > Rana > Rana muscosa. Next base: position 626,477,428 of record CM055117.1, on the reverse strand, counting down.
AAAAATAGATTTTTTGGGCTGGAGCTACACTTAAAAAATGTACCTGTTCCAAATTACAAACAGATTCTACTTAAGAACAAACCTACAGTCCCTGTCTTGTTTGCACCGCCTGTATACTGCTGTTCAGAGTATATAGGGCCTTTTTTAAATTTGGATGCAGGGTTCCCCTTAATATCCATACAAGACCCAAAGGGGCTGGTAGTGGGCTGGTAGTGGGCTGGGGGGGGGGGTGGTGGTGGTACCCATGCCATTTTTCTCAATGATTTTCATCCATATTGCCGGGACCAGACATTACATTAAAGCCACAAGCAGTTTTAAATGACTTTTTTTCCTTTAGAAATGTCATTTTGTGCAGGGACAGTTCTAAACACGGGAAACACGTGCCACTTCACAGGCATACTTTAGACACCCCCCAGGTATGATATTTAAAGGAATATTTCACTTTTTTTTCACTTTAAGCATCATTAAAATCGCTGCTCCCAAAAAAACTGACGTTTTTAAAACTTTTTTTTGCATTGATACATGTCCCCTGGGGCAGGACCCGGGTCCCCAAACCCTTTTCAGGACAATAACTTGCATATAAGCCTTTATAATTAGCACTTTTGATTTCAAGCGTTCGAGTCCATTGTATTTAATAGGGTTCTAAAGTTTGCGCAAACTTTCGGTCCGTTCGCATGTTCTCTTGCGAACCGAACCGGGGGGTGTTCGGCTCATCCCTAGTAGTAATAAAGAAACCAATTCACACATAAACCTGTCAGCAAATCACAAATATTTAGATTCACATATACTATATATACTTATAACATATACCGGTATACATAAAGAATCTTAAATTCATGAATCACAATTTCCTGGCTTCCAGGTTTGCACATTTGCATCACCCTCTTCAAGTATTTAAGTAAATTAAAACTTTTAAATAAAATAATTATGCTGATTGGATGTAATCTTTTTTTCTTTTCCCTGCATGATAATCCTCATATTCATAGAATAAGTGTAATATTTGTAATATTTGTATGGATTCGATTTCTATTAAAGAGATTATAAAAATAAAAATGTGTCCAAATATTTTTTTCTTTGTTTTACTATTGGAGAGAATTGTGTGCTGAGCTGAAATAATAAGAATAGAGATAAAAATCATGGTAAAAGTCAGTTGAGCTATAGGTATATGAGGTATAAATTGGGTTGAAACTGTTATAGTTGTAGGAAATAATAGTTATTAGTAATAGGCATGTTACATTTATTAAAATAGTAGAGTCACATGTAGCATCCTAATATAGTAGAGGTGTTGTGTTTTATATAAAAATGTTGCTCTATTATTACTACTACTTCTATTCTTTATACTCTTGGATAAAGCAGAGCTCCCGGAGAGTCAATGTCTAAACTGTTTCCGCCAAGTTTCAGACTAGTGCGATGCGGGAACCAGCGTCGGTGTTCTGTCGAGAAGTGCCCGGCTATCGAATAGTGCCCGGGTGGAATTGCACATGTGCCGCACAGAGCTATAGAACAGCTGAGTTTATGATCAGCTGTTGTCTCATGTGGCCGAGGCACGTTCATGTAGGTGCGGGGCAGAGATTTACATGAATGGATTGGATTTTTCAATGATGGGCAGTGCTGGGGGTCAGAATTTTTATCGATGACTAAAGAAATCTGCAAAATAAATCTTTATCTGCTATTCATTTTAAACGCTTGCAGGGCTTGTTTAGTCAATTGAAGGGCGGCTTTTTCTATATTAGATAAAGATTTCTTTAGCAGATTTGTTTGGCCATCGATAAAAATTCAGCCCCCAGCACTGGCCATCGTGTAAATATCCGCCCCCCTTCATGTAAATATCCGCCCCTCTCCTACATGAACGTGTCTCGGCAACGCGAGACAACAGCTGATCGTAAACTCAGCTGTTCTGAGGGTCCGTTCTGCGATAGGGGGTATTTCTCGACAGGACACCGGTTCCCGCATGGCATCTCTTCCGCAGACAGTTCGCACTGCCTTCTGCGAAAAACTGCGGGTGTCAATACATTGTTAATGACACCCACAGATCGGTTCACAGATCGCAGTGCAAACTATGAACTCGCACAGTACATAGTAGCCTGTACAAGAATAGTCTGCACTATTATAAATAGTTATGAATCAGGGACGAGCTGGCCATACAAACAGAAAATAATCAATTAATTACTGATATTTACATGTCAGTAGCAAGGCTTTTCTCACAGTGGCGGATTTACTAAAAAAGTAAAGCCTTTTCACCTTGCAAAATAATTTTTTAAGAGCAAGGACATTTTTACTTAGTGTAGTGAATGAGCAGAAGCTGTGCTCTCTTCTAACATCCAGTCATGTGTAGGCAAAAATACAGTTTTTTATTTTTTTTATTTCCATTGTACATTGCACATGAATGTGTATTTTTTCCAAAGTGATTTTTCATCACATTTACTAAGGTAAGTGACAATTCCCTTGGAAAGTGAAAATTCACTTTGCAACAGGCTTTACTCCTTTGCTAAATCAGGCACAGTGTATTTACAGTCTTTTTCTGATTGTTAAAAGAAGCAGCCCTTATTGTAAGAACCCCTTCTAAACTGTAGCTTAGGCAGTATAAGTGAGTCTTATTTTGGCATAAATATTGCATTCTTTAAAAGTAATAATTAGTTAACAAAACACAATAACAATGAATTTACCAAAGCATTATTTATTTTGTATTAAACCAATAAGCGTGACTATCTAATTGCCACTTTGTTACTATGGTGAATAGGCATAGGCAGTGTGTTTCTTCTTTTTGTATTTAGTGTCCTGAAAAAATGCCTGTTTAATATGCAGAGAAGCCTCTTGCCCCTTGCTCTGCAAGTTTTCATTGAAATGAATTGAGCAAGTGAAAGGATGCTTTCCAGTACATTCAGAATAGGAAAGCAGGAGGCCTCAGATCATTAAACAAGATAATTATGCAAAGAATAGGGTCAGTCTACTGCAGTTTTCCAGAGCCATGCCTCACTTTATATTCTGACTAAAATAAGTAAATAAACAGTTGTTTCAAAAATGTTTTCTCTGGAAAGAAATATTGAACATCTTCGTGGTTAAAAAACATGAATAATGAAGTAAATAGGGATCAAAGAAACACATAAAAATCTTCAGTTATGTGGAAATAGGTTGAGTTAAAAACAAGAAACGAAGTGCTATGAATCAACCAAACTACAAATGGTTGCCAAGAAATATTGGGACTGCTTTCAATCTGATAAAGATGACTACATTCTTTCCATCCACTATTCCATGACTAAAATACAAAATCTACTTTATTGGCCGATAAACAGTACTCAGTTCATTCTGTTGACAATTTATCAGACGTAGGTTATGTGCAGGCAACAAATAGTAAGTACTGCTAATCCAGACAACAGCATTATGATTAACTAATTGTTTAAAAAAAATATTACTTGTTGACCCTGCCAGTAAGTCTGTTATTTTTCAACTTCCTTTTAGAACCAAGCTGTCCAGAAAAGGTGGCAGTTAAGGGCTAAACAATATTTAACACTGACAGGGGTGCTTATAATTGTCAGATTGTATTCAATTACTGTAGTTACAACCTTTAATCCAAAAGGAAAAACTGTTTCTGTAGCTGCTTCAGTTCATTGTTAGCTGAAGCTACACTTGATTTGACTGCCACTTATGTAAAGTCCATCTAAATCTACTAGTTTGAAAGAAATGAAGGGAGGGGCAGCAGGATTTTTTTGGTACCGTATAAGACATCACAAGTAGTTAAAATCACCAAATTTTATTACACATTATTGTGCATTACCAAACAAATAATATAAAAACATGAAAGAGTTTTACACTCAACCCTCTTATAGCTGTACTACAGCCACACAACAGATAATGTTTGCACAAAGGATGTTAGTCCAAGGAAAGAGTGTGCATGTAGTCAGTTGATCTAGACATGTTTTGCGGTGAACCACTTCTTCAGGAGGAATATCGAGGGAATTGGATTCTATAAAAATCAAACATATAAATAGCATAGTACCAATGACAATAATTAGGATACATTTGTTTAAATATTCATAGTTTCAGAATAGGTAAGGTTGAATAAAGACAATAGTCCTTTACCAATACCTCCCGACTACAAGTGGTCATCATCCACAATGGCTGAGAAACATACCAAAAGGCCAAATTATGCGAGTGAAACGTAATTGTTCAGATAATGAAAATTTCCTCACACAAGCAAGAGTCCTTACTGACAGAGTTGCGGCAAAGGGTTACGCTCCTAAAGCCCTGCAAAAAATCGTGGAAGAGGTGGCATTAATACCGAGGGAAACATGCTTAGAAACAAAACCCAAACCAGTAACGTGTGGAACCAACTCAAAGGAATGGGGGTTTATATCACAATTCCATACTCAATACAGGGAAGTAGAGGCAATTTTTAATGAACACTGGCATATACTATTATTGGACAGAAAATTGGGCCCAGTTCTGCCCCTGAAACCTCAGTTTATATATCGGAAAGCTCCCAACTACGGAGATCGAGTAGTGAAGAAAATCCTAGACCCTCCATGCAAACCTCCAACATTTTGGAACCAAAATGGCTTCTTTGCCTGTAGGAGGTGTAAAGCGTGTAGGGAAGTAGCACAGCCAGTAAGAGGTCTAGAGAATTTTGTTTCTCCTTCTAATCATCAACAGTTCGACATTGAACAGTTTATCACATGCAACACCAGCTTTGTTGTGTATGCTCTGAAATGTCCTTGCGGGCTCCTGTACGTAGGACGCACTAAGAGACTCATCAGAATAAGAATAGCAGAGCACATTCACAACATTAAGATCGGCTTTAAAGACCATAATGTGTTGTTACATTTTAAGCTTAAACATAATCAGGATGCCTCAGGCCTTCAATTCTGGGGCATAGAATGCCTAGAGCCTAATTGGAGGGGCTCACACAAAGTACGGGAATTATCCAAGAAAGAAACAAAATGGATTTTCTTAACAGATGTTCTGGTACCTAAAGGACTCAATGTAGAACTTGACATCAATTGCTTTATAAGCAACTCATAATGAGTTGGGAAGGACCCCTCCTCACACATCAGTCCCACCCGCTCCAGAATATATTTTCTTACATCTCTCTCTCCCTTTTTTTTTTGATCTCTCCTTTTTGATGTCTCTTTGAGACAATTTCCACCTTCTCCAATATCAGTATTCTCACCCTGCTAGTTTGTAATGACTCCGGTCCAGTAGCAGGAATAATGATTATTTTCAATATGCTCTAAGTGAGTTAATCGCTCATCCATGTCGTTTTAATATGTATGTCATGGTGACACATACGATCCTATCAGGCCGCAGACCAGGTGCGTGCGCCAATCAGGGCAGTGCAATTCGGATCTGCCCAGTGGCTTGATGGACGACTTCCGCCCACAATAGGGCATGGACGTGGGTGCTCGAGTGCGCACGCGCAATGACGCGGGCGCAGACAGAGTGCTCCTACGTCATTAGAAGGGCGGGAACTAAGTATGTATAAAATCCGGTTGCTATGGTGGCTGGTCACGCCCTCAGAAGAAGTCAGGAAGTGACGAAACGTCAGGGCGTGACCAGCACACCAAGCAAACCGGAAGTGGCGCTTCTGCGCTCCAGGACCTGCTGAACCAGGAAGACGCCAAAGGAACTGCATAGCGGCGTTCATCAGGGGCAAGTCTTAAGCGCTGAAGTGCTCAGTTTATCATATCGCCTGTTTATTATACTTATGGGGTACGCGCATATGTAAAGGGGGTACTTGGGGGATTGTTCCACAATACATTTTCCAAACAGTACTGCCCTATATGGATTTGTTCTTTTTTCCTCATATATGCCAGCGGTACCATTGATGTAGTATTGTGGTAAAGAAGACAGAAAACATTAGAGGAGGATGGTTTATATATGCCCATAGTGATTTAACATCTGGTGAGTGCATCCCCATTAGGGGACCTTCAATCCCCCCACGTGGTGAAATACACTTGGTGAAAGGGGCACTGGAACTAGGATTTGAGCCGATTACAACCAGACTCACCGTTCACTATCTACACTACCTATATGATTAAATTATATAGAAGACGCACATATGAACATTTGTCCGTAGCGCTGCTGCAGTTTTATTCTGAACTTTTCATATAAGTTTTTTAACACTGTGTTTACATTGCATTTACGTTTGATTTGAAGCGGCTGCTGTCATTGTACATATTGCAATCTAGTGCATTTTATTCTAGTGCCTTTATCTTTGTCGTTTTTTTATTAGCGCAGAGTGATACTAAGAAGGGGGGCCAGATTATTTAGTATCTTTCATTGAATCACCTGTTATTGTCATCACTTAGACTTTTTTGATTTGATTTATTTTTATACACTTTTTGAAGGAAGGTTTCCAATCATCTTCTCGTCATCCATTTATTATTCACATATGTATTGTTCATTCTTGTTGGCACATTATGATTATTGTGGTCTACGTATTTTTTTTGTGGGTTAGCGCAGCTACATCCTTTCTATATTTTATTTAGTGTGTATTCCACTATTTAGCTGCTGCTTTTACAGTTTGTTCACTTTATTTTATTTATATTTTTTTGGGTAGCACAGTATTATTTCCCTTTTTAATGTACACCAGCAACACTGTTTCTAAACACTGCCAGTACAGTGTCAGTGATGCCAGACCAGTGTACACCAGCAACTCTGTCCATGTTTGCCACCAGAGCAGTGTGAGACCGCAACAGTGTCCCTGATTGAATATGGTCTAATGTGTATAGATCATCACCAAATTTGAGAACCTCATCCCTGGGTTTATATAAAACAATACAGAATTAAATGGGACTATTTCAGTGCAATATGAAAACCAAATCAAGAGTAGAATTAAAAACTTTAGTATTTATTAACAATGATCTAAAATCACATATTCACATATTTACATATGCTCATATCCCATATACTATGGTCCATATTTCTTATAGTGGTATAGATGTAGATCCTGACATGTTTTGCCCTGATATTGGGCTTCCTCAGGGGATGCTATCCGCCTAGGGTCCCAGCCTTATAATGAATAGAAAATATACCATGAATAACATAATCACAGAATATACACAAAAACATTTTAATTTCATCCTCATTTGAAATTATATTAAACACGTGTGTGTTGATTCCAACCCTCCCACATGCTTACCCCAAACTTCTACAATGTCACCTAAATGTATAGTCACTGATTTGTTTAGTAAGAGTAAGGTGCCATATCCACTGCAGAACTGCAGGTGGCCACAGGAGGCAGACAGGGACCAGACTAAAAGACAGCATAGGCAAAGCCATTAATAATCATGTACAGCAGGGATATGCAATTAGCGGACCTCCAGCTGTTGCCAAACTACAAGTTCCATGAGGCATAGCGAGACTCTGACAGCAGCAAGCATGACACCCAGAGGCAGAGGCATGATGGGACATGTAGTTTGGCAACAGCTGGAGGTCCGCTAATTGCATATCCATGATGTACAGTATATACTCATTGCTTAATGCAAAAGCAGCATTCCTCACAAATAATTTAGTGAACTTTTAGGGTGCTGAGTAGTATAAGGAAGGTGGCACGGGGTAAGGATCCACTGCACAGATCGCTCACAAACTGAGCTAAATAAAAGAGGTAAAGGAAGAAACATTTACTCATAGTTCAAAAGAATTATAATTATTCAAAGAGAGGCCCGCAATTTTGGCGCTCACATCAACTTTAGTATTATAGTTGTAAGTATTGGGCTTGTACTTCGTCCATAATGCTACAGAGAATCAAAGGGCTAACCTACCCAGTTTCCTGGGTGTGGATTGCTACCACACCAGTGTAGGTGTCACCAGCCTAGTGTAAGCCAGCAACAGTGTTGCTAATTGCAAGCCACACCAGTAACAGTGTCACCAGACCAGTGAAAGCAAGCAATAGTGTTCCTAATTTCTACCACATTAGTCACATATTTGCCAGACCAGTGTGAGCCAGCAACAGTGTTGCTGATCATCGTCACAGTGTCACAGCGTTCCTGATTGCCACCAAACCAGTGAGAGCCACCCAACAGTGTTTGTCGCTGCCACATCAGTTTTAGGATAAACAGACCAGTGCAGCCAGCAAAAGTATTTAAAAAGGGGGCTACACACTCAAAACACTGCAAACGAACACAACAACCAGTCCCACATCATCTCCAGGTTCCCTTTGTTTGTTTTGAGAGGGGCAGGCTTCCCTTTTGCCGTATGCATTAGAGTCATCCATCCTGCTTGTGTGAAGCAGATATTGGATCCTCCTCTGTTTACATCTCTCCTCAGGAGCAGTGCAAGAACGCTGTACACCACCACAAGCTGGTTTACGTCCCGAAGCAAGTTGGAGGGATATATGAGGACTACCTTTATACCACTATGTTTCTTTGATGGGCTTGATTTATTCATGTGTCATCTGAGTGTAATTTTTTTTTGTGTGTTTTATTCATCATTAAAAGGTTAATTGCACTAGGGCCAGTGCACTCTCTGTTTTGTTTGTTTCTGTTTCTATAGCTTATCTGCTCATCAGTGGATTGTTTGCGATCTGCATTGACCCCAGTCAGACAAGCATTGTGACCTTAATCTCTTGCTGGCAGAAAAGGATTACAATTAAAATGGTGTGGGACTTTTTATTGAACTACATAGCACAATCACATGATATACTGTATGCGTGTCATTGTACACAAGTGATTAGGCCTTTCAAATTCAGAGCATGATAGATGACAGTAGCGGGGAGGGGAATATCAGATTCCAATTCAGAACATTAACCTGTCAAAAGCAGCAGTTCAATGACGGCCACCTCTGATTTAGAGGATGAAAGGGTGCCTACTAGTGATGAGCCGAACACCCCCGGGTTCGGTTCGCACCAGAACCCGCGAACGGACCGAAAGTTCGAACGAACATTAGAACCCTATTAAATACAATGGATGCGAACGTTCGAATTCTAAAGTGCTAATTATAACAACTATTATGCATGTTATTGTCATAAATAGGGTTTGGGAACCCGGGTTGTGCACCAGGGGACATGTATCAATGCAAAAAGAAGTTTTAAAAACGGTCGTTTTTCGGGAGCAGTCATTTTAATGATGCATAAAGTGAAAAAAAAAAAGTCAAATATTCCTTTAAATATCGTACCTGGGGGGTGTCTAAAGTATGCCTGTGAAGTGCCACGTGTTTCCCGTGTTTAGAACTGTCCCTGCACAAAATGACACTTCTAAAGGAAAAAAAAGCCATTTAAAACTGCTTGCGGCTTTAATGTAATGTCTGGTCCCGGTAATATGGATGAAATTCTTTAAGAAAAATGGCATAGCTACCCCATGACCCCCCCCCCTACCCCAGCCCATTACCAGCCCCTTTGGGTCTTGTATGGATATTAAGGGGAACCCCGCACATAAAATAAAAAAGGCCCTATATACTCTGAACAGCCGTATACAGGCGGTGCATACAAGACAGGGACTGTAGGTTTGTTCTTATGTAGAATCTGTTTGTAATTTTGAACAGGTACATTGTTGAAGTGTAGCTCCAGCCCAAAAATCTATTTTTAAACTTTTTGGGAAACATAGGTAAGGGTTATCACCCCTGTAACATTTGTTTTGCTGTCTGTGCCCCTGTTCCGAACATTTCACCTCACTTTCCGTCCCAATGACAACTGTTTTTGAAATGTGGTGTTTTTCTTGAAACAAGGATTGCTGATAAAGCATCAGTACAGATGAGACCCCTTTCTCCCATATTTATTCTTACAGGAGAGAATTTTCCTTTCTAGGGGTAGATTTCCTCTCACTTCCTGTTGTCTTCTTTCGTTTGCAAGTAGGAGTCGTTTGTAAGTTGGATGTTTGAAAGTAGGGACCTGCCGTATATACTCTGCAGAAATAGGCCCCTTAGTTGTTGGTGTTGGCACAACACTGTAAGCACTCAGTTACTCTTGGTTGGTGCTGGAACGCCCTGCTGTCAACTATTATATCAGGAATTTTAATTACATATAATTGTTGAACAGTGGTAGTAAAAATTGGGGCTTTGATGGTGGTGCTGGTGCCACAACACTGTAAGCCCTCACAGTTACTCTTGGTGGGTGCAGCAATGGGCCCTGCTGTGAATTATTAGATCAAGAATTGTAATTACATGCCCCTTTTGAACAGGGGCTGAAAAATTGGGCCTTTCGTGGTGGTGGTGGTGGTGGCGTTGCCACAAGACTGTAAGCCCTCAGAGTTACTCTTGGTGGGTGCAGCAATGGACCCTGCTGTGAATTATTAGATCAAGAATTGTAATTGCATGCCCCTGTTGAACAGGGGCTGAAAAATTGGGCCTTAGGCACTGGTGGCACAACACTACAACCCCTCACAGATACTGTACTTGGAGCACAGCAATGAGCCCTGTTGCAAAGTATTGCTTCAAAAATTGTAATGACACGCCCCTGTTAAACAGGGGCTGAAAAATTGGGCCTTAGGCACTGGTGCCACAACACTCCAACCCCTCACAGATACTGTACTTGGAGCACAGCAATGAGCCCTATGGCAAATTATTGCTAAAAAAATTGTAATTACACGCCCCTGTAAAACAGGGGCTGAAAAATTGGGCCTTAGCCACTGGTGGCGGCACCCATAAACAAAAATGATCTTCCAAGCTATCATCATCAATCGTATCATTGAGGACTCGGAGGAGGAGGATAGCCAGTCAACATAACAGCACAGGCACTCAGCATCAGCATCAGTCTTGAAGGGATGTGACATGTTAAAATCAATTAGTCTGTTATATCAGCATCAGGTGTGTGGTAGCTGGTGGTGATCCAAGACTGGTTCATCTTGATGAAAGTCAGTCGATCAACCGAGTCGGTGGACAGGCGCACCCTGTGATCCGTGACAAATCCTCCAGCAGCACTGAATGTGCGTTCCGAAAGAACGCTGGATGCAGGACAGGCCAGTAGCTCAATTGCATACTGTGCAAGCTCTGGCCAGTGATCCATCCTCAAGACCCAGTAAGCCAGAGGATTTTCGGTGGGGAAGGTGTCCAAGTCTGACCTTGCCCCTAGATATTCCTGCACCATGTTTATCAGACGCTGGCGATGGTTGCTGGAACCGATCATACTTTGGGGCTGCGGACTAAAGAATTGTCTGAACGCATCGGTCAGACGGCCACCTTCCCCACCGCTCCTTCTTTGACTGGCCGAAGCCTCAGCAACTCGTTGTCCAGGACCAGGAGTTTGTAACCTCCCAGTCTCTGGGAACGCGTTGCACAGACCTTTCTGCAAGGCCTCCCGGAGTTGTCTCATCCTCTGCTCCCTCTGCGACGGTAACATAAGGTCCGCAACCTTACCCTTGTACCGTGGATCAAGGAGAGTGGCCAGCCAGTAATGGTCCCTCTCCTTGATCCGAAGAATACGAGGATCCTTCCGCAGACTTTGCAGGATCAGGGAGGCCATGCAGCGTAGGTTTGCTGAGGCATTCGCTCCGGAGTCCTCTGGGTCACTAAGGACGACATGATCCGCAGCCACCTCCTCCCAGCCACGTACAAGTCCACTGGTTTCTTGGGACTGTAAATCATCCCTAAAAGACTGCTGCTGATGATGCTGAGTGCCAGCCTCCACCTCCATGCTGACACAATCCTCCTCCTCCTCCTCCTCCTCCTCCTCCTCCTCTTCCTGTGCGATGGGTGGGACAGAAGGAACACTGTCTGGGTAAAGGGGGCCTTGAGAGGCAAGGAAGTCCTCCTCTTCCTGCCTCTGTTCTGCCTCAAGTGCCCTGTCCATTATTCCACGCAGCGTGTGCTCCAACAGGTGGACAAGAGGTACAGTGTCACTGATGCATGCACTGTCACTGCTCACCATCCTCGTGGCCTCCTCAAATGGTGCCAGGACAGTGCATGCATCCCTGATCATGCCCCACTGGCGTGGAGAAAAAAAACCAAGCTCCCCTGACCCTGTCCTGGTGCCGTAGTCGCACAGGTACTCATTGATGGCACTCTGCTGCGTGTGCAGCTGCTGCAGCATGGCCAACGTTGAGTTCCACCTGGTGGGCATGTCACATATAAGGCGGTTCTTGGGCAGGTTCAACTCCTTTTGCAGCTCAGCCAGGCGAGCACTGGCATTATAAGATCTGCGGAAATGCACACAGACTTTCCTGGCCTGCCTCAGGACATCCTGTAAGCCCGGGTACCTGCCCAAGAACCGCTGCACCACCAGGTTAAGGACGTGAGCCACACAGGGCACATGGGTCAGTTGTCCCTGTCGGAGGGCGGAGAGGAGGTTGGTGCCATTGTCGCAAACCACCATTCCTGGCTTAAGCTGGCGTGGCGTCAACCACCTCTCGGCCTGGCCCTGCAGAGCAGACAGGACCTCTGCCCCAGTGTGGCTTCTGTCCCCCAAACACACCAGCGCAAGCACGGCATGGCATCTTTTTGCCTGCGTACTTGCGTAGCCCCGTGAACGGCTACGGAGCACCGCTGGTTCATAGGACAAACCACAGGAAGAGGCCATGGAGGAAGAAGAAGAGGAGGGGGTGGAGGAGAGAGGTGTGTCACAACCAGTAGTAGCATTTTGGAGGCGTGGCGGTGGAACAACCTCCAACACTACTGCACCTTGTCCTGCATCCTTCCCAGCTGCCAAAAGAGTGACCCAATGGGCCGTGAAAGAAAGGTAACGTCCCTGTCCATGCCTGCTGGACCATGAGTCAGCGGTAATATGCACCTTACCGCTGACCGCCCTGTCCAGCGAGGCCAAGACATTGCCTTCCACATGCCGGTAGAGAGCCGGAATAGCCTTCCGTGAGAAAAAGTGGCGTTTGGGAACCTGCCACTGAGGAACCGCACATTGCACAAACTCACGGAAGGGGGCCGAGTCTACCAACTGAAAAGGCAGCAGTTGAAGCGCTAGCAATTTAGCCAAGCTAGCATTCAACCGCTGGGCATGTGGATGGCTGGGAGTGAACTTCTTTCGACGGTCCAGCAGCTGGGGCAGGGAAATTTGCCTGCTAGAATCGGACGTCGGTGTACTGCTAGCAGAGTGGCCGCAAGTACTTGGCTGTGACACACCTAATTCTACACCTTCATTCCTCTCAGTGCATGTTTCAGAGAGGACTGAAGTTATAGTGGGGTTGGAGATCCCAGCTGATGCGGTGCAAGGAGAGGTCCGCTTTGTTCTTTGGTGTGGGTCTTTGAGGTAGGCTTGCCAACGAGCTGCATGGCAGGTCAACATATGTCTGGTCAGGCATGTGGTACCCAAGCGGCTGATGTTTTGGCCACGCGATATACGCTTGAGACATATGTTGCAAACAGCAGCTGTGCGATCTGATGCACTAGCCTCAAAAAAGGCCCACACCAAAGAACTTTTTGAATGACGGGCAGAGGCAGCGCCCTGCACAGGCGGAGCTCTGCGGTGTGATTCCGTCGGTGTACTGCCCTTACGCTGGCCACCAAAGGGCATCCTGCCTCGTTGGAGATGTGCCTCCTCCTCATCCTCCTCCTCCTCCTCTCTCCTATTAGGCACCCACGTGGAGTCAGTGACCTCATCATCACCTCCCTCCTCATCACTGGAGGCAATCTGGCAGTATGCTGCAGCTGCTGGAACATGACTGCCAGATTGGTGTCCTTCTTGAGCATCCCCTCTGTCTGCTCTCACGCTACTGCCTTCCTCTAGCTGGGTTTCATCATCAGACCCTTCGAAACGCTGGGCATCCTCCTGGAGCATGTACCCAACACTGTGCTGAAACAGTTCGGGGGACTCCTCAGGAGGAGGACATGGTGGGTCTAGGGAAGGAGTGACTGATGATGAGTCTGACATTGATACCAGGGAAGAGGACGCTTTGGCAGCTGCTTTTCCAGTACCCTGAGCCTGGGTGAGAGAGGATGAGGAGGAGGAGGAGGGCTTGGTCATCCACTCTACCAAGTCTTCGGCATGATGTGGCTCAACATGTCCAGCTGCCGAAAAGAAGGACAAGCGTGTCCCATGGCCATGTGTTGATGACAATGCACCGCGTCCACGACCAGCACTGTTGCCCCCAGACACAGAGCCTGCTTGCCCTCTTTTATTGGCTCCTGACTGTCTGCCTCTCCTTGTTTGCCTTCCAGACATTCTAATAGATGGCCTGCAGGGAGATGGGAAAAAAGCAATAAGGGCTACCTTCAGGTGTCCTTCTCTGTCCCTTGAAACAAGGACTTTGACAGTGAAAGAAACTGACACACTCTCCCTACCTACAGTTTTCTGTCCCTAGAAAAAATGTTTTTTTTAAGCACAATTTAGCACAAGGAGAATTACCTCACTGTCCTTCCAGGTCCCTGGAAACAAGGACTTTGACAGTGAAAGAAACTGACACACTCTCCCTACCTACAGTTTTCTGTCCCTAGAAAAAATGTTTTTTTTAAGCACAATTTAGCACAAGGAGAATTACCTCACTGTCCTTCCAGGTCCCTGGAAACAAGGACTTTGACAGTGAAAGAAACTGACACACTCTCCCTACCTACAGTTTTCTGTCCCTAGAAAAAATGTTTTTTTTAAGCACAATTTAGCACAAGGAGAATTACCTCACTGTCCTTCCAGGTCCCTGGAAACAAGGACTTTGACAGTGAAAGAAACTGACACACTCTCCCTACCTACAGTTTTCTGTCCCTAGAAAAAATGTTTTTTTTAAGCACAATTTAGCACAAGGAGAATTACCTCACTGTCCTTCCAGGTCCCTGGAAACAAGGACTTTGACAGTGAAAGAAACTGACACACTCCCCCTACCTACAGTTTTCTGTCCCTAGAAAAAATGTTTTTTTTAAGCACAATTTAGCACAAGGAGAATTACCTCACTGTCCTTCCAGGTCCCTGGAAACAAGGACTTTGACAGTGAAAGAAACTGACACACTCTCCCTACCTACAGTTTTCTGTCCCTAGAAAAAATGTTTTTTTTTAAGCACAATTTAGCACAAGGAGAATTACCTCACTGTCCTTCCAGGTCCCTGGAAACAAGGACTTTGACAGTGAAAGAAACTGACACACTCTCCCTACCTACAGTTTTCTGTCCCTAGAAAAAATGTTTTTTTTAAGCACAATTTAGCACAAGGAGAATTACCTCACTGTCCTTCCAGGTCCCTGGAAACAAGGACTTTGACAGTGAAAGAAACTGACACACTCTCCCTACCTACAGTTTTCTGTCCCTAGAAAAAATGTTTTTTTTAAGCACAATTTAGCACAAGGAGAATTACCTCACTGTCCTTCCAGGTCCCTGGAAACAAGGACTTTGACAGTGAAAGAAACTGACACACTCTCCCTACCTACAGTTTTCTGTCCCTAGAAAAAATGTTTTTTTAAGCACAATTTAGCACAAGGAGAATTACCTCACTGTCCTTCCAGGTCCCTGGAAACAAGGACTTTGACAGTGAAAGAAACTGACACACTCTCCCTACCTACAGTTTTCTGTCCCTAGAAAAAATGTTTTTTTTAAGCACAATTTAGCACAAGGAGAATTACCTCACTGTCCTTCCAGGTCCCTGGAAACAAGGACTTTGACAGTGAAAGAAACTGACACACTCTCCCTACCTACAGTTTTCTGTCCCTAGAAAAAATGTTTTTTTTAAGCACAATTTAGCACAAGGAGAATTACCTCACTGTCCTTCCAGGTCCCTGGAAACAAGGACTTTGACAGTGAAAGAAACTGACACACTCTCCCTACCTACAGTTTTCTGTCCCTAGAAAAAATGTTTTTTTTAAGCACAATTTAGCACAAGGAGAATTACCTCACTGTCCTTCCAGGTCCCTGGAAACAAGGACTTTGACAGTGAAAGAAACTGACACACTCTCCCTACCTACAGTTTTCTGTCCCTAGAAAAAATGTTTTTTTTTAAGCACAATTTAGCACAAGGAGAATTACCTCACTGTCCTTCCAGGTCCCTGGAAACAAGGACTTTGACAGTGAAAGAAACTGACACACTCTCCCTACCTACAGTTTTCTGTCCCTAGAAAAAATGTTTTTTTTAAGCACAATATAGCACAAGGAGAATTCACTCACTGTCCTTCCAGGTCCCTGGAAACAAGGACTTTGACAGTGAAAGAAACTGACACACTCTCCCTACCTACAGTTTTCTGTCCCTAGAAAAAATGTTTTTTTTAAGCACAATTTAGCACAAGGAGAATTACCTCACTGTCCTTCCAGGTCCCTGGAAACAAGGACTTTGGCAGTGAAAGAAACTGACACACTCTCCCTACCTACAGTTTTCTGTCCCTAGAAAAAATGTTTTTTTTAAGCACAATTTAGCACAAGGAGAATTACCTCACTGTCCTTCCAGGTCCCTGGAAACAAGGACTTTGACAGTGAAAGAAACTGACACACTCTCCCTACCTACAGTTTTCTGTCCCTAGAAAAAATGTTTTTTTAAGCACAATTTAGCACAAGGAGAATTACCTCACTGTCCTTCCAGGTCCCTGGAAACAAGGACTTTGACAGTGAAAGAAACTGACACACTCTCCCTACCTACAGTTTTCTGTCCCTAGAAAAAATGTTTTTTTTAAGCACAATTTAGCACAAGGAGAATTACCTCACTGTCCTTCCAGGTCCCTGGAAACAAGGACTTTGACAGTGAAAGAAACTGACACACTCTCCCTACCTACAGTTTTCTGTCCCTAGAAAAAATGTTTTTTTTTAAGCACAATTTAGCACAAGGAGAATTACCTCACTGTCCTTCCAGGTCCCTGGAAACAAGGACTTTGACAGTGAAAGAAACTGACACACTCTCCCTACCTACAGTTTTCTGTCCCTAGAAAAAATGTTTTTTTTAAGCACAATTTAGCACAAGGAGAATTACCTCACTGTCCTTCCAGGTCCCTGGAAACAAGGACTTTGACAGTGAAAGAAACTGACACACTCTCCCTACCTACAGTTTTCTGTCCCTAGAAAAAATGTTTTTTTTAAGCACAATTTAGCACAAGGAGAATTACCTCACTGTCCTTCCAGGTCCCTGGAAACAAGGACTTTGACAGTGAAAGAAACTGACACACTCTCCCTACCTACAGTTTTCTGTCCCTAGAAAAAATGTTTTTTTTAAGCACAATTTAGCACAAGGAGAATTACCTCACTGTCCTTCCAGGTCCCTGGAAACAAGGACTTTGACAGTGAAAGAAACTGACACACTCTCCCTACCTACAGTTTTCTGTCCCTAGAAAAAATGTTTTTTTTTAAGCACAATTTAGCACAAGGAGAATTACCTCACTGTCCTTCCAGGTCCCTGGAAACAAGGACTTTGACAGTGAAAGAAACTGACACACTCTCCCTACCTACAGTTTTCTGTCCCTAGAAAAAATGTTTTTTTTAAGCACAATTTAGCACAAGGAGAATTACCTCACTGTCCTTCCAGGTCCCTGGAAACAAGGACTTTGACAGTGAAAGAAACTGACACACTCTCCCTACCTACAGTTTTCTGTCCCTAGAAAAAATGTTTTTTTTTAAGCACAATTTAGCACAAGGAGAATTACCTCACTGTCCTTCCAGGTCCCTGGAAACAAGGACTTTGACAGTGAAAGAAACTGACACACTCTCCCTACCTACAGTTTTCTGTCCCTAGAAAAAATGTTTTTTTTAAGCACAATTTAGCACAAGGAGAATTACCTCACTGTCCTTCCAGGTCCCTGGAAACAAGGACTTTGACAGTGAAAGAAACTGACACACTCTCCCTACCTACAGTTTTCTGTCCCTAGAAAAAATGTTTTTTTTAAGCACAATTTAGCACAAGGAGAATTACCTCACTGTCCTTCCAGGTCCCTGGAAACAAGGACTTTGACAGTGAAAGAAACTGACACACTCTCCCTACCTACAGTTTTCTGTCCCTAGAAAAAATGTTTTTTTTAAGCACAATATAGCACAAGGAGAATTCACTCACTGTCCTTCCAGGTCCCTGGAAACAAGGACTTTGACAGTGAAAGAAACTGACACACTCTCCCTACCTACAGTTTTCTGTCCCTAGAAAAAATGGTTTTTTTAAGCACAATATAGCACAAGCACAAAACACACTGACACTCTCCCTACCTATCCTTCTCTTTCCCTAAACTAAAGGAATCCAGGTTAAGCAAGAAAGAAATAAAAGTCACTGTCCCTGCCTATGCTGCTCTATCCCTGCTCCGGAACACACTACACTAGGCCGCCGTGCTGGCGGCCTTTTATAGTGTGGGGCGTGTACTAAACCCCCTCAGCAATAATTGGCCACAGGCATCCTGCCTGTGGCCAATCATTGCTCTCCTCGCTGCCGGCGCTGTGATTGGCCAAGCATGCGGGGTCACAGTGCATGCTTGGCCAATCACAGCGCCTGGATGACACTGCGATGGCGTAGTGCATTGTGGGCCGTTCGCGTCACTCGAATTTGGCGCGAACGGCCCAAATCGTTCGATCTTCGTCGAACGATCGAACAGCCGATGTTCGAGTCGAACGTATGTTCGACTCGAACACGAAGCTCATCCCTAGTGCCTACTAAAAGAATTAGTCATATTGAACATCCTACTGAACTACACAAAGCAAGCACAAGTAAAGCAGTACATTCCGGTGGGGCAAGCACCAGTAGTACATTACATCCAGCTGAACTGATAAGCACTTCACCAGCAAGTAGTGTGGCCTTACGACATCAGCCACAAAGTATTAGGGCACATACTAGTGTCCCAGAAGTACTTTCAAATCCTTTGTGGCTACCCTCTACTTCAGCGCCAATCATCCCCCAATTTACAGCCCAACTAGGCATTCAGTAAAAAAAATGTCCGTACCCTGAACATGGGACAAAAAAATGAACTTAACTGGTATTGATCCACATGCCCAACGATAAGCCATTGTATTCCTCAGTTACAACCAGGACACACTATACAATAATTCTGGGATCCTGCATTTCAATTACAGTTCTGTGTGCCCTCCTTGTAGTTACATAGTTACATAGTTAGTGAGGTTGAAAAAAGACACAAGTCCATCCAGTTCAACCATAAAAAAATAAAATAATAATATCATACAATCCCATATACCTAATTATATACCCACAGTTGATCCAGAGGAAGGTGAAAAACCCCAGCAGAGCATGATCCAATTTGCTACAGCGGGGGAAAAAATTCCTTCCTGATTCCCCGAGAGGCAATCAGATATTCCACGGATCAGCTTTACCTATAAATGTTAGTACCCAGTTATATTATGTACAATTAAGAAAGAATCCAGGCCTTTCTTAAAGCAATCTACTGAGCTGGCCAGAACCACCTCTGCAGGGAGTCTATTCCACATTTTCATAGCTCTTACTGTGAAGAAACCTTTCCATATTTGGAGGTGAAATCTCTTTTCCTCTAGACGTAAAGAGTGCCCCCTTGTCCTTTGTGTTGAACGTAAAGTGAATAACTCAACACCAAGTTCACTATATGGACCCCTTATATATTTGTACATGTTGATCATATCCCCCCTTATTCTCCTCTTCTCAAGAGTGAATAAATTCAGTTCCTCTAATCTCTCCTCATAGCTGAGCTCCTCCATGCCTCTTATCAGTTTGGTTGCCCTTCTCTGCACTTTCTCCAGTTCCCCAATATCCTTTTTGAGAACTCGGGCCCAAAACTCAACTGCATATTCCAGATGAGTTCTTACTAATGATTTGTACAGGGGCAAAATGATATCTCTCTCTCTGGAGTCCATACCTCTCTTAATACAAGAAAGGACTTTGCTCGCTTTGGAAACCGCAGCTTGGCATTGCATGCCATTATTGAGCTTATGATCTACCAAAACTCCCAGATCCTTCTCCACTACGGATCCCTTCAGTTTTACTCCCTGAAGGGATCCTAGTATGTATGATGCATTCATATTCTTAGCCCCCAAGTGCATAACTTTACATTTATCAACATTAATCCTCATCTGCCACATAGTCGCCCAATTAGACAGGGCATTGAGGTCGGCTTGTAAATTGGTGACATCCTGTAAGGACGTTATTCCACTGCATAGCTTAGTGTCATCTGCAAAGACAGAAATTTTACTTTTGATCTCAGACCCAATATCATTTATAAAGATATAAGTAACCCCTCCATTATGTTAACCTTTTTATGTGGGCAATTTCTATACCAGTCAATGATGAATTTTCCAACACCTAATGGCAAGACACCTTAGTAGGAATTCAGGGAAAGTCCAGGCTGTTCCAAAAACCTTTTTGCATACACACATAGAGGTGGTATAGATTTCATTGATCAGATAATGAAGCTCTACCTGACAAAAAAAAGATCTGTTCACTGATATAAAAAAAAAGTGTCCATCTGCCGTACATATTTCAATTGCCCATTTACAATTCTTTCATCAGATACAAGTCAACAGAAAGAGGAGATTGTACCAGCCTTAATTTATCCAGAAGGCCCTGCACCTGAAAACCTTCCATCTGATGCAGTCAGCAGGCTGCAAGAAAGACACTTCCCTGATATTCTCCTTTCTACTAAAACAGCCAATACTCGACCAAAAATGCTATGTATGCTCCAAAGATGGAATAAGGAGTGACGCATGTTACTATTGTCCTCAATGTCTCTCACAATCTGGCCTCTGCACAGTAGACTGCTTCCGACGCTACCATACCTCACTACGATATTAGTGAAAGTATGATGAAGATGTTTCTCATGTATCTGACAACCTGCCATCTGGCTGTATCTGATGTGCTGTGTACCAACCCTTTGCCTATTTTCTGAACCTTGTTTCTGTTGGCTGCCTGGACTGACCATTTGCCTGTCTCTTGAACTGACCCGGACCTGTTAGTTGACCATTTTTCTTCCTGCTGCCTGAACTGACCCTGGCCTGTTTATTGACCATGTTTCTGCCTGTTGCATGGACTGACCCTGGCTTGTTAATCAATAATGCATCTGCCTGGCACCTGAACTGACTCTGCCTTGTTAATTGATCACATTTCTGCCTGTCGCCTCGATTAACCTTGGCTTGTTTATTGACCATGTTTCTGCCTGCTGCTTAGAACAATCCTTTGCCTTTTTGCCGCCAGTACTGCCCCATTTTTATGTCTCACCCATTTTTGGTCCCACACCAGTCCCACTAATCCTCTGCAGTTAACTGTGCTCCTAGACCACATGTTATAAATATCCTATTAATTAAAAACTTTGTGTAAAAAAAAATTATGAATTTTTCTAAAATTTGTGGCAAAATTTTTATTTTTTAAAGAATTACGATGCCTCTTAGATAAAACCTAGGGGTGTTTTATTTCCAAAATGGGGTAATTTTGTTGGTGCTTCTCATGTTTTGGCACTTCAAGGCCTCAAGAAATGTGAGAGGGTTGTCAGAAAATTAGATGCCTAATTTGTGCACTTAAAACGCTGTGGAAAATATCTCACACATGTAGTCTCCCCATACTTGGGAGGAGTATCAGAATGTGTTTTGAGGTGTAATTCTAAGTATGCCTATGCTGTGTATTAGAAATATCTAATTACTGTATTTATTGGCATATAACACTCACTTTTTTACCCTGAAAATAGAGGGTAAACTGTGCCTGAGTGTTATAAGCAGGGGGCTGTGGAAAGTTTTTTTCCTGAAACTTCCCTCTTAAAGTTAGGGTGCGTGTTATACGCCTGTGCGTGTTATACGCCAATAAATACGGTAATTGCCAACTTTGTGTATAAAAAATACATATTGATTTTGTTTCAGCATTTTCCAAAAACTTGTTGCAAAAATGTGATCCTCAAAAGACTCACCATGCCTCTTAGTAAATATGTTGGAGAGACTGCTTTGCGGTCACTTTGTGGGTGTTTTACCTGTCCTAGCCCTTCAGGGCCTCAAGTTACATGGTAGATAGTCAGGAAGTTACACATGAAATTTATGCCCCTTGAAAGCCCAAAGTCGCTTTTGGATTTTTGACCTCTCTATGCATATAAACACTGAAAAGTCTCACACGTGGTATCTCCATATTTTGGAGAAACTGAAAAATGTGTTTTGGGGCACAATTGTAAGTACAGTTGTATTTATATGCTGTGTGTGAGAAATAACTTGTTTTTTTTTTTACCAACGAAATGTAGCAGAATAAATTTTGGCCTAAACTTATGAAGAAAAATTATTAATTTACAAAGTTTTATAAAAGAAACTAAGAAAAACATTTTTTTTTTTTTAAATGTGTTTTTTTTCCCTTTATATAGTAAGATATAAAAAACCCAGTGATGATTAAATACCGCCAAAAGAAAGTGCTATCTTTATCAGAAAATTATATAAAATTCATTTGGGTACAGTGTAAAGTATGACAGTGCTGAAAACTGAAAAATGTTCTGGATTTAACATACCAGTCATCAAGCGGTTAATGGCATTTAAAATTACACAAGGCCACTGTAGCAAAGTGCTACCAACATTGGAGACTGAGTAATAGATTATGACAATTGTAAAATGCAAGTAAGTGTTATAAAACCTAGATAATACACCTTTGATTTTTCTTCTCTTCATTTTTTAACACTTTGTTGAAGAAGTCTTTTGTACAACGTAATACACCAAGGCCAGTAAAATGATAACCACAATGCTGTTTGTTAAAAGGCAATAAAACGATAAAAGAATGTTCCTATGATAGATGGCAGTGAGATATACATGTAGCCAAGGCTTTTTTTCTCAGAGAATAGGTGCAGGAACTCAACCATGCCCGCCACACACACATACCTGCCAAATGGCATGAAATAGTAGCTCTTCCCTCTGCATACAACCCCTCCCTCCACTGCCCTCATCTTCTCCCCCCTCCTTAAAAGCTTCACCATTTGCCACGTATCTTACCTTTGTTGCAATATTAAGCTGAAGCACCCATCCGGCTGTATTAGCTCTCAGCTTACTAGAGTATACTACAGACACTTACAAGGGAGATCATGCAGAAGTAGCAACTGGTCACCAGGGAAAAAATGGAGACCACAGAGGGTGCAGCCTACCATGCGCCCCCTACCGCCCATGACTGCTCTGAACCCTGGGCACCTGTTCTGTATCTCCCTTGTCCCTGTCCTGCACTCAGTGGGATCTGCTCAGGAGATCTGACCTGTGGGAGCTACTGGGAGATAAGCTATCACTTGTAAACGCAGAAGCTGGATTTCTGTGTTACCAAGTGATAGTTGTGAGCAGGGAGCAGAAGATCTGAGCCAGAGGTGGTGGAACTGAGTTCCCCCTAGTTCCTGCTGAAAAAAAGCCCTGCATGTAGCACTACCCCTAGAGGAGATGCTGAATTGTTTTGTGAACACCTGAAGATGACACACCTCGTTCATCCAGCACTTACCGACACACCTTAAGGTATTAAATATGATATGAATTTAAGAATTTATTAAAATTTACTGTATTTATCGGCGTATAACACGCACCCTAACTTTAAGAGGGAAGTTTCAGGAAAAAAACTTTCCACAGCCCCCTGCGTATAACACACAGGCACAGTTTACCCTCTATTTTCAGGGTAAAAAAGTGAGTGTTATACGCCAATAAATACAGTATTGATAAGGTTAAGAATGTATTAGCCTAAAATAATAAAGGATTAGCAAGTGTACTTATACAAACAATCAATAAGACAATAGCATTGCTCTGAGAGATATGGTTTAATACCTGCAGTATTCCAAATAACAGTAATTAACAGAACTAAACTTTATTAATTTACCTAGCAACATTATATAAAGACAGTCCTAACCTACTATAACAGTCCCCCGTTTTGTCACACTGGCCAGTGAATGATGAAAAAAAAAATGCTGGCACCAAAGTTGGAACCCTTGAAGAAAAGACAACAGTTTCCAGCAAACAACAGATTAACGTGTATGATGTTAGTCTCTTACCAAACCCAGAGCACCCTCTTTTGGATCTCCATACACGTGCTCTGATTCAGTAAAATTCAAGTTCAAGTCAGACAGGGATAGAAGTTGCTGTGATCTCTCTCTTTTCCTTCCTTACAATTGGTGGGAGTACTCTCTAGTACAGTCTTTATAATCCAAACCGGCACTGTTTTTTTCCCCAAATAAAGAGTAGTTGAGGCAACCTCATTGGGGCAGAACTATTTCACTTAAAGTGTTTGTTACCCCAGCATTTCATATTCCTTATATGTGCCTGCTGTACCATGTACTTGTATATATCCTGTTCTCTTTGTATTGCTTCCTTTGTGTGAAATACCTGGTGTTTCTGACAGTCCCTCTGCTTTCCTATTAAAAACTTACCACACTAAGCAGGAGAACACAGTGTGGTCAGTTCTCTAGCTTTGCTGGGATCTAAGCCTGCTCTCCTCCAATGATCAGACTTATCCTGACACACACTCCCTGCACAGCCTTTCACTGGGAAGATCAGTGTACTGTTGCTTCTCCTCCCCCAACTCTTATGCAGCTGAGTACAGAGCGAACAGGGGGAATGTGATCAGTTATAAAAAAAAAGGGAAAAAATATATCTATACACAATTGTTTCGCCTTTTATTTCTAGTTTAAACTGAATGGGATGTTTTATAAAGTTATTGTTAGCAATCACTTTAACCAAGAAACAAGAAAAGTCAATGGCCAAGAGGCCTTTCACCACAGTAGGCACTCTCTGAACTCCAGGCATTTCCAGAAAGGTTTGCGAACGAGGCTGGAGGTCTTTTTTTTCTTTTTTTCGGGCCCGACGGTGCGGCAGGCGGCATGATTGATGATGGATCTACATCGGGGGACATTGTTTTTGACTTTTGATTTTTAAATAAAGGAATAGTCAAAAACTTGTGTACTGTCTTTAATCACTTTTACACTTTTTTGGGTGAATGGGTAGGGGTACTATGTACCCCATACTCATTCACATGGCAGGTGGCTGGGATCTGGGGCCCTCTTGTTAAAGGGGACTTCCA
The DNA here is from genome assembly GCA_029206835.1 of Rana muscosa. Lineage (NCBI taxonomy): Eukaryota > Metazoa > Chordata > Amphibia > Anura > Ranidae > Rana > Rana muscosa. The sequence continues at coordinate 626,452,696 of CM055117.1, read as the reverse complement.
GATTCCGATAAGCCCCCTGCCCACAGACTCCTACAACCACCACCCAGGTTTGTGGGGCAGAGTTCCCCCTGCCCCAAGCACCCCAACATGTTGAGGGCATGTGTTCTGGTATGGTTCAGGAGGGGTGCACATGCTCCCCCCATTTCCTCACCTGCTGGGCTGCATGCTTGGATAAGGGCCTATTATGGATTTTGGGGGGACCCCACACCATTTTTTTTAAATTGGAGGGTACCCCATGCTGTTTTTTTTTTCTGAATTTTCTATTGCTGCCATTCTTTCGTTTACATTTCAGCTCTCAGGGAGAAGCCCGCTGACACCTGATTAGTCATCTGTTGGGAAGGACGCGGCAGCCGGCTTCCCGGCCCACTCTATAATAGCCAGCTATTCTTCACACGGAATTCGAACCGGTTGATCAGATCAGAATTCGAATGATTCCGAAAATTTGGAATTCATTAGAATATAAATAAACAAAACAAAACGATATGAAAAACAAAACTCAACGAAATTAGTAACATAACACATCTATCCGAAACTAAACACATTTTTCCATTCTCTGCACATGTCTAATTAAGGCGGCCTATTGAAATGAATGAGCTACTAATGCACCCTAATGCACCCTAATGTGCGGAAAATTGGACTTTGTTTTTTGCAATGCAAAGAACTGCAAAATTAATGGCACCACAATTCATGTATCGTGCATTGCCACGTGTTGCTAAAATAATGAAGTGAAAAATTTGTGATTTGAAGGGAGAAGAGAAAAAAGAAACAGGACGTAGTCATGTGTGCTGTCTTGTAATCAGTTTATGGTTTTATGTGCACTGACATTTGTCTGAACTGCTTTCCCTCACATACAAGTCAATGTAAATGTATAAGAAGCTCCGATCAGGCAACTCAAGAAAATCATCAGAAGCAAGTCATAAGTAGGTGAAAGCAACCCAAAAGCAAGGCAAAGAGAACCAAGAGAAAGTATACACTGCAAAAAAGGATGCAATTTTACCTGAAAGGACACTACATTTGACATGCTTTTAAATCTGATGCCAATGTACATAAACTTGAGTTACGGAACCAGATAAATGGAATAAAACAGAGAAAACATTTCTCTCTAAGTCCCCAAACCCTTGCTGCTATCTGCTGAAATAGCTAGATGAAACAGGGTATGGGACTCCTAACTTTGTTTCTCTTTCTATTGACAGACAACAGGACATTTAGCAGGCCAAAAGGTTAACTGAGTGAAAACTAAAGCTTTTTCATCTTTGAAAATGGTTGGAAAATCTTGCCTGTTGTGAGCTTTATACTTCATGCTTTATGTTTCATTGTGAAAAAATTCCTCTGAGCTTTTTTGTTTAATTCTTTATTTATGTTTTTGAACAAACAAAGATCACTGTAGTTGTGTAATAATAGCATTAAACAGAAATCTTCAGATGAAATTGGGGTTACATATCAGTGTTTGTATGAACGAGATATGCACGAAACTTATAAAACCATCATACAATGTTAGATATTCCTCAGAGCCAAGTGATAACAAGACAAAATAAGGAAAAAGGAGAGGATGCAGTTAAGTACAGTATTAAAAATCTTTAGTTAGTAAAAGGTACTTAAAAATGGCCACTCACATGTGAAAATAATGAAACAAGACGCAGAGATTCTCAGGTGCAAAAACGCCACTTGTCTCTCTTTCTCTCTTCCATCCAGTCTGGAGTCAGCTCAGATTAGCCAGTAATATATGATTGTGGCTCAATGCCCCCCCCCCCCCCCCAACACACACCACCAGCTGAAATTCAGCTTTTCCAGCTTAGGGAATCCCTATTATGTCATCAGATCGAGAGAACCTTAGTGGGCGCGGCTACGTGTTTCAGAGTTCAGCCATATTTCTTAAAGCAGAGCTCCACCCTATTTCAAGACATGAGCTCAATCATACTGCAGCCTGTAAAGCAAGTAAAAACTGAAGTTTTTTTTTTTTTATTCTGTACAGTACCTTTGTTTTCCGATAGCTTCCTGTCTGTATGAAGTGCGAGTATTTTGCGGGTAGTGCGTCACTTCCTGTAACCACAGTGTGCCCTGGGAGCTTATTGTCATAGCTCCCAGGAGTCATTGCGGAGCCTTGCTATCAGCTATCGCGGGATTTCGTAAGCTGGAGGTGACGCGAACACATCAACAAACTTTTTTTTATTTTTTTTATAAATCTTTTTTATTGAATTTTTATAAAACATACACACAATTTGCCCACATCTAGGCACAACAGCTGCCCACGCAGGGGCCATTACCCTGTGTCGGCATCAGACCGTCATAGGGCGACAAATAACAAAAAAACTTAACTTAGTCTATACTACAACCCCAAGCTTGGGGAGAGGGTTCATTCAATATACATCATGCTTCAAAGTGTTATTGTTAGAGGAAGGTAGCCTGGAGACATTTTTTGGGTTAATAATCGATATTTCGAAGATACAATATAAGTCTAGACCGTGGTCACTGTATCACTTGCCGTGCTTCTGTCATCTAACCAACAGTTCCATACCTTTTCAAATTTGTGCGGACAACCTCTAGACAAGTACGTGGCTCTATATAGGGGCAAACTGGCATTAATTAAGTTTTTCCAAAATTTAACAGAGGGGGGAGACGATTTTTTCCAATTCATTGTAATGGCTTTGCGTGCATAATACAACAACAGGGATATGAGTGTTTTTCTGGCTCTGAGTATTGGCAGTTGGTCAACCAGTCCTAGCAAACAGTGTATGGGCTCGCATGGGACGCAAGTCCCGGTGGCTTTATTGATCACCCGTATCACTTCACTCCAATACTGTACAATTGCTGGGCAAGCCCAGAAAATATGGAAGAAACCCCCTGGCCGGTAGGAGCAGCGCCAGCACTCCGGAGAATGCTCCGGTGACATCTGGTGCAGCCTGTGAGGTGTGTAGTGAGCCCTATGGACAATTTTATATTGGACTAATTTGTCCCTTGCTGAGATCAGAGGGGAGAAGGGATAATCCCAAACCTCCCTCCAGTCGTCCGCGTCCAGCCCCGGTATGTCCTCCACCCATTTCCTGCGGAGGGAAGACAGCTCGGGGATAGCAGCAACCAGCAGGGATCCATAAATCTGAGACGCGCGTTTTTCCAGGTCTTTCACCCGAATAGTAGATTCCAACTCTGAGTATGCCAGTTCGACTGGCCTGCCCAAAAATTGGCACCTGAAGGCATGTGCAATTTGGAGATATCTAAAGCGGGCTCGGTCAGGTACGTTGAATTTAGCACATAAAGTGTGAAAAGGAGTGAGATCTCCGTTGGTGATGATATGTTTGAGGGTCAGTATTTTATACTTGGCCCAGGCCTGCGGATCGGGGATAGTGTGGAATTGTGACAGGTTGGGATTCAGCCACAGGGGGGTGTGAGGAGACCAAGAGTTCGGCTGGGGTGCCCTTAGTGCCTCACCCGCCTTCCATGCCCGCATAGTGGTACGCATGGAAGGGGTGAGATTGTGGGGCGTTTTTTGCCCCCTGAATAGCAGTCCCTCCAGTGCCTCCAAGGACCCCACTATGGCTGCCTCCAGTACCGTCACGGAATTGGTCAGGTCCGGTCTCAGCCACCAGTGGGCGGTCACAAGCTGAGTGGCCAAATAGTACTTGTAACAATCAGGGAGAGCCAAGCCGCCACTGTCCACAGGCCTGGTCAAGGTGGAATATTTGAATCTAGGTGGCCTGCCCCCCCAAATAAAGGAGAGGAAGAGTTGCCTGAGGGAATTAAAGAAGACCTTAGTCAGCCAGTGAGGGGAATTCCGAAAAATATACGTGAGTTTAGGAAGAACTTTCATTTTAATCAGGTTAATACGCCCAATGAGAGAAAGGGGGAGGTTACTCCACGCCTTAAGTTTGGCTTTAATGGTCACCAGGACAGGGTCGAGATTTAGCCGCACAAAATCCCCAGTCTCCTTTGAGATAACAATTCCTAAGTAGGTGAACTGCTCAACCCACTGAAGCGGGAGAGAGGAGGGCGAGGAGGACCGGGCCCCCGCATCCACTGGGAACAATTGCGACTTGTGCCAGTTCACCTTCAGCCCCGTGAAGGCGGAGAAGGCATCCATGATACCAAGTGCGCCCCGCAGAGAGTCACCAGCGTCATTCAGGAACAGGAGCATATCGTCCGCGTATTAAGCCACTCTCTCCTCCAGCCAGCCCACCCGAAGACCACGGACCTCGGCCGAGGTCCTAAGGGCCTCAGCAATAGGCTCCACGGCCAGGGCGAACAGAGCCGGGGAGAGAGGGCATCCCTGTCTGGTGCCCCTCTGCAGGGAGAACGGAGGAGACAAGGAGCCATTCAGCTTAATGCGTGCCGTAGGACCAGTGTAAAGTGTGCGTATCCAGCCTATAAATTTTAACGGGAACCCCATTCATCTAAGCACCTCCCACAGATAGACCCATTCCACTGTGTCGAATGCCTTCTCTATATCCAAGGTGGCAATGGTTCTAGTACCCTGGTTAGTATGGGGGGCATGAATATTAGTGAATAATCTGCGTATATTAATGTCCGTAGATCTACCGGGCATGAAGCCCGTTTGGTCGGGGTCAATCAGGGACTTTATCACTACGTTGAGTCTAGTGGCCAGTAACTTGGTCAAAATTTTAAGGTCACAGTTGAGAAGTGCAATTGGCCTGTATGAGGCGCAGAGCTTAGGGTCTCTATTAGGCTTAGGAATAAGTACCACATGGGCTTCTCTCATAGAGGGTGGCAAGGAGTCTTGATTCAAGCAAGCTTGAAACATCTGAGCTAGTTTAGGGGCGAGCAATTCTACGTGGGCCCTATAGTACTCAATGGGCAGGCCGTCCGGCCCTGGGGTTTTACCTGCCGGAAAAGATTTAATGGCCAGTGTGACTTCTTCTGGGGTGATCTCCGAGACAAGGAGTTGCCTCTCCGTGTCAGAGAGCCACCCCAGGGCCAATGTGTCCAGCATGGAGATCATAGGCGCAGGATCAAACCCGTCAGGAAGTGAAGAGACATAAAGAGAAGTGTAGAAAGTATTGAATGTAGACAGAATATCCTCCTGAGAGGTGGCTAAAGCGCCATCTGCCGTGAGGATCTCCGATATAACCGCTGAGGGCCTGTCCTGCTGCGCTAGCATCGCCAGCAGCTTGCTATTTTTGTCACCATGTTCAAAGTATGCCTGTCTGCTACCCTGTATACCAAGACTAGTGGCATCTGTAACATAGAGATGTAGTTCTCGCCTAAGCGATGACAGGTGTTCAAAATTGGACACCGTCGGCGAGGCTGAATACTGAGTCATCGCCTCGTCCACCCTACGCTGCAGGTCAGATACCCCATCTCCCAGTTCCGCCTTTACCGCCGCCACAGCCGAGATATACTGACCCCTGCTGTGAGCCTTGGAGGCGTCCCAGGTCGTCCCCAGAGAGGCCGACCCCGCATTGTGCACCCAATACTCCCCCAGGGGGGAAAGAACTCTGACGTGGACAGCCTCGTTATTGATCCAATGGGGTTGCAACCTCCAAAGGGCATTGTTCCGCGACCTGGTGGTCCTAATGGTCAATTTAAGGGGGTGATGATCAGAGAGGCCAGAGGGGAGATACCATGCCTCCTGAACGTTAGCCAGCATGGTGGAATAAGCAAAAGCTAGATCAATGCGGGAGGAGGTTCTAAATGTGGCCGAAAAACAAGAATACGTTCTATCTAGGGGGTGAAGCCACCTCCATGCCTCCTGGAACTCCGTGGCCTGAGCCCACGTTCCGAGATCAGAGTTAAAATTGGATTGGGGGGAAGGCCTGTCCAGGTCACGGGACAGCGTAGCATTAAAGTCTCCCACGAACAGAACCTGTGCTGGGCAATGCGGAGCCAACCTCTCGTAGAGAGTATACAGAGCCTGTACCTGACCAGGGGGAGGCAAATAAACATTCACTATGACATACTTTTGGGTATATACACTCAGAACAACCATAACGAACTTTCCCTGGGGGTCCAGATGAACATCGTGTATCACACACGGTACACGTTTGCTAATCAGGATAGATACCCCACGAGAATATGAAGAGTAGGTCGCATGAAACGCCTTCTGTACCCAGGGCTTCTTCAGAGCCATAACCTTGCTGCCGGTTAAATGTGTCTCCTGCAGTAGCACTATGTGGGGATTATGTATTTTCAAATATTGAAATAAGAGTGACCTCTTAAACTTCGAGTTGAGCCCCCGAACATTCCACGACAGAACGGTCAGGAGCTCAGCAACCGGAGGAGCCATCAAGGAACACCAGGGGGAAATAGAAGCAGGATGAGACCATCAACCCAACACAAAGAAGTAAACACAGTAGTGGCACACTCATTCAATAGGGTCAGAGACCCATAAGGTAATTGAGCAATACAGTAATTATCTGGACCTTCATAACAATTGAACCCTTCTCCCCATAACATAAAACACCCTACCCAAACACCATACAAACCTAGCGTCAAGGGCCAAAAAAAAAGGGACCCAAGAGCCATAAAAACTGATGCAGGGTTTTGTCCCTTAACTGAGAGAAACATGTAATCTTTAGGTCACTGCGACCCTAAGAAGTCGGCCCCTAGGACCGCAGGTGAGGAATACGTTTCCGGGGAATTCCGCCTCAACTCTGGGTGGAAGCCCAAGGTGTGGAAAGGGGGAACAACTTGAGTCACCTTGGTTCATGAGCGAGGCAGTTCGTTAGTTGCCATTGGAGCTCCTTAGACAGGAGTGAGTGGAAGTTCAATCAGCCGAAGTGAACATTTGTGTATAAGGAACAAAGGTGAAAGCCAGCAGGGATAAGCAGGATTAGGGGCATAGAAGGGGGCAGTGCTGGGATTCTTCAAAAGACAGGAAAGATGTTCAGTGATGTGATAGTTGAAGCATATCTGTTCCCTGCCGGTTGAATCCCACCGTTGGTCCTCGGCTGCCTAAGGTTAGCGGGCGTCTAGCCACGCCGCTGCCGCCTCCGGGGTATCAAAGAAATGAGTGTCGCTACCGTCAGTGACTCGCAGTCTGCTGGGATACAACAGGCCAAAGCGCAGACCCCTCTCCCGGAGCCGGCGTCTCACATCAGTGAAGGACTTGCGACGTTGCTGTACCTCCTGGGAGAAGTCCGGGAAGAAAAGTAGTCTGGTGTTTTCATACTTAATATCTGGCATGGCTCGTGCCGCCGCAAGGATGCGGTCCCGGTCCCGGTAGTTCAGCATTCGTAGCAGGAAGGGGCGTGGAGGGGCCCCAGGTCTCGGAGGGAGCGGTGGAACCCTGTGGGCTCTTTCAACCACAAAGGTAGATGCCGGAGCACCCAGGTCAAACAGGGTGGACAGTAATTGCTCAGTAAATTCAGCAGGCCTAGGGCCCTCGACCCTCTCGGGCAGTCCAATTATACAGATGTTGTTCCGCCTGAGGCGGTTCTCGGTGTCTATCGCGCGCTCCTGCAGCGCTTTCACTTGAATTTGGAGGGCCCGTATCTCCCTGGAGTCTGACCGAACCGTATCCTCCACCACAGAGACCCTGTCCTCCACCTCTGCGATGCGAGAGCGAAATTTATCCATATCTTGACGGAGAAGACCGACATCCACTGTCAAAAAATCAATCTTAGATGTCAGAGTTTCTTTACAGGATGTGATGGCTGCCAGGATCTCCACTCCCGTGGGTGGCGCCGCCACCCCCGACTCCGCAGCCATCTGCGTATCGGCCGCTATCCCAGCCGAGGATCTCCGTGTAGACGGAACAACTGCTGACGGAGGTATGTGAGGAGCCTTCGGCCCCTTATTTGTATAGCCGCGGGTCCTAGGGCGGCCCATCCAAGCCTAACCCCAAAATCAGGGAAAGTTCAGGGGGGGGAGAGGGGGGCTCGCGGGCAGAGGGGCCCAGTTCAAATGGGAGGGCGGGGGGCACAGCAAAGACAGGATGGAGAGGTGCTGGAGTGGGGGTGCCCCCCCCGCAGTATTGTGGGGCAGTCGATCACCCAAAGGATCCCAGGAGGAGTGGAGGCGTACCTGCGTCCGATGGATGGGGCCGGTCAGGAGGCCGAGAGATGGCTGTGGGCTGCAGACGTGGATGCGTAGAAGCAGCTCCCCGAAAGTCGTCAGGCGCAGTGCCGACCCCCCCGGCACGGATGGTAGCTCCGGAGGACGTGCCCGTCCGCCGCGTGTCCGGCGGTGCTCAGAAATTGAGGACGGAGGCTCCCGGAATCGTGGTAGGCCGCAAGATGTGCGTAGGCCGCAGGCCTGGGCAATCAACTTCCCGAGGCCCCCAGGCGGTCGCAGCGCCGGTCCGGAACACCCTCCCCACCACCGGTGCCCTCGGTGTGCGCGGACGAGGCACCTCCAGCCCCGCGAACCACGGCAATCGAGCCCAGAGGCTCCGAGAAGGACAGCAGGCCGCAAGATGGCGGCGGGACCCGGGAGTACAGAGCCAGCTGCAAGTCCCGGTGACGGCTCGATCGGGCGACCAGGGCCAAAAATACAGGATGTGGCCGAGGCAGAGGACCTTCAGGGACCCGCAAGGTAAATTTGAGGGGTCACCCGGGCAGAAGGAAGGCAGGATGGTAGTAGATTTTGTCAGGATGTATGGAGCTCCTCAGCAACACGTCTTCCCTGCTCTACATCCGGACACGCCCCCCACATCAACAAACTTTGGAGAGCGTTTCAAAAGCCTCCATTAGAAATGAGGGACAACAATCATTAGTCACCATTACGTTACCGGAGCATTTACATATGAAATTGTGAAAGAGAGCATTGTCAGTACCTTCACAGCTGCAGGTCTCTCCGGTAGTGAGCGATGCTTTAGTATGTATTAATTACCTGTGGTTTTGTTTACATCACAATGGGTCGGTAACTTTCGCTAACGACGCCGCCCGTTGTGATGGCAACCCGGAACTTGACGTCCCTGCTCGCCGTTACGACTGAGCATGTGTGGGAACGAGCTCACCGCAACAAGGAAATGAGTGCTTGTGGGCTTCTCATGCCCACAAGCAAAATGGAAACCGCTGTACTGGGAGAATATAAGTTCTAATTTAAGACGAAATCGGAAAGCGGAGGACTTAAAACAGCTAAACAGTGAGTACTGTTTAAGTATGCCATAAACAAATTAATGACCAAAAAAAAATAAAAAAACGTATGGCCGTAGGAGATCCGCTTTAAGCCTGAATGGTGATAGATCCTGGTTCCACAGTTTCAACCCTGAAGGGAGAAGAATATAGCAAGAATGGAGTGGTGTTGTGGGGAGACTGTGGAGAAAAATATAGCCCTTTGGGGGTGGTGCTTTGGGACTTCTTAGGAGACCAGGATCCATCATCATTCAGGCTTGAGAATAGGGAAGGGGGGGCGCAAAATGTGTATCTCACTATGGTCCTCTCCATCTGAGGATGTCACAGGTATTCCCCCAGCTGGTCATGCTGGATTTCAGCCAGTAAGGAAGGGCCTCCTAGCAGTGGTGATACTTTGCTGGCTAACCTGAGCTGACTCCAGGCTGGATGGGAGAGCAAAGTGGTGATTTTTCACATGAGAATCTTTATGTCCCATGCTTCATTGTTTACACACGTGAGTAGCCATTTTAAGTACCTTTTTACTAAGAATTTTAATACTGCACCCAGCTACGTCATCTGTTTTTCTTTTTTTTTTTAGTGCTTGCTTTTCTGGTAGTTATGAGCCAAACTAACCTAAGTTTGGTAAAGCAGGGTTCAATGAACTTCAAATAAGTTCAGATTCTGAACACAAACTCCCCTGAAATTAATAAGAGCCGAATCTGTCAAATTACAAATACCCATTTTCTGGGCTAGTAGGCAAGGGAGCGTGCTACTCAACCAGTCACTGCCTCCCGAAGTCATTGTTTACAATGTAGAACCATTGGTCCCATATTGTACGTGAAGGTGTTGAGGGCCCTCCCCTATATCATGAGTATTGGTGTGATCAGGAGTCAATCTCTGAGACCAGTAGCTATAGCAGTAGAGAGGCTCCCACCAACCAGCAGGATAGGTATACAAGCAGGTCACCCTGGCAAACTCATCAGAGGTGTGGGATCTAAGCATTAACTGGCTTTCATCAGAGCTTCTGATGGTGGAGAAGGGTTTTGCTGCATGTTTGTACCAGGTTGCGATTTTCAGAATTGCTCCACCAGGAGGTGAGCAAGCTGGGGTCCAGTAGCAGATACAGCGGGTAGCAATTAAGCAGAAGCATACTTAGTAAACAAGCCAAAGGTCAGTAACAAGTTGTTGCAGGTTGGGATCAAGTGTAAGCGTAGTCGAGAAACAAGCCAAAGACCGATAACAAATGGTTGCAGGTTGGGATCAAACAGAAGCGTATTCAGGGAAGAAGCCAAAGATTGGTAATGAGTGGTAGTGAAGATACGGATGGCAGCAGGAGAGAAATGAGCAAGCTATTGGCTGGAGAACAGCACAATATTCTGGCAAACAGAAAGTGCAAAGGCATGGCTTAAATAGGAAGTTCATGGGAGGAGCAAGGAGTTAAAAGTTCAGGAGAAACAAGTGTAGCGGGGTCTTTAAATTTAGTTGGGGTACACCTGGGGGTAGTGTGACCCAGGTGTGTAATTGTGAAGGTTCTGGACCCCTTTTGTAATTCGTGGAGGATTGGGTGGTGTATTATTCTCCTTGGCCTGTGGGTGGCGGGGTACCTAGAGGCTCAAGGTAGAATCACTGCCGCAGTGCTACCCTTTTTGCCTTTTTTTCTTTTTCCGGAGATGGTACGGCTGGGGCGGGGAACCCGCCGTGGTGTTGAAGGGAGGAGATAAAAGGGGGAGACGCCCTTGCCACGAGGTCTTCAAGGATTTTCTCTTCACGCACCCAGGCACCTTAGGCCTGGGTGCGGGCGGTTCAAGGTTCCGGCTCAGGCGCCCTAGGCCTGACCGGAATGAAGTTGGGGTCCATCCCAGGCACCTTAAGCCGGGGGTGAGGTACTATATCGAAGGCCTGGGGCCCAGTAACTTCGACTGGGTCCCGCGAGGGCAAAGTGATCCGAGGGTGCCGCCTTGCGAGGGGACCCGCATCTGAGGTGAGGAGGCCGGGGAGGTCACCCGTCCGGAGATTCCGGAGCAGCATCAACCCGGTGACGGATGGGCCTCCGGTAACTCCCTTAGAGGGACATCTTCCCCTGATAGGGGCCACAACGCAGCGAAGGTACTCCCATCTATGTTCTATGGAGTTGCTGGTAGAGACTCACAAGTTCTATGTTCTGTGCTAAGCAAAGCTGCTATAACCCCTGGTGAAACCACAGGGGTTTAGATTGAAATCAGGATAGTGCCTCGGCCTGCTCATCCCACCGTTTGCATTATGTTATGGGTCGCAACTAATCGGCTGTGAAAGAACTGTTTGTTGTGGAAGTATAATAAACAAGTGTTGGACCCTGCATCGGTGTATGGACTCTGGTTAATGGGAGCAAGGGAGGTTTCAGCATAGCAAGACTGAGCTTCATAACTAACACACATTGGCCCGAGGAAGATACTGGTGCTGGCCTTCACCTCACCCACAGCTATGGGGAGGACATGGGCCGTAGCGCATCTAACCCTGTCATGTGACATACCCCTAGAAAAAGGAGATGGGGTGAGGCCGCTACACAAGGTACAAGGCAAGATTGTCCAAGCGATCACACAGGGAGCTATTCAGCATTCTAGCGAGCACAGTGAGAGGAGCTACAGCCAGACACCGCAGAGGTCTCCTTGACGGATGCAAAGAAGATTATATCCTTCCTGTATATCTAGTTTTGTAAAGACTTTGGCGGAACTGAGTCTTTCCAACATTTCAGAGATGAAGGGAAGTAGATACTAGTTGTTAATAGGGATTTTATTAAAATCCCTGTAATCAATGTACAGACGTAAGATGGAGTCTGTTTTTTCAACATGAAATAGTGCTGCCCCTTCAGGAGATGTTGAGTGTCTAACAAAGCCTTCCTTCACATTTTCATCGGGGCATTCCCTGAGTGCGTTTAATTCAGATTCTGACATATTGAAAAGGTGACCAAAAGATATTTCTGCCACTGAGAGCAGTTCAGTAGAACAATCATACAAGAGATTAGGAGGCGGTAGTTGATCTGCATTCTTTTTATCGCAGACATTCCACCCAGAATTCATGGTATTGTGAAGGCAGGTTATCATGTGACTGGGTAGCTACCACATCAACTTGTGATTCCTTGAACGGTGGACAACTTGTTCAACAAGGTTCTCTACAATCTTCCTCACAACGTTATAGTCTGTGCACCCAGGTAATGGGGGGATTATGGATAAAAACCATGGAATACCCAGGATGACAGTAAATTTGGTTGACGTAATCACCTGAAAGCTGATAGTTTCTCAATAATCATCCTCAAATTGGAGTACCAGAAGAACCGTTTAATAGGTAACAGGTCCTGAAGTGAACCATCAACTGTCTCCATATCAGTATGGGCAGATTTTTTTTCTTGTTTGAATATTATTGCTGTGGGTGCAGTGGGTTGCATTTGGAAATGTATGCAACAGATTGCAGGAAACCTCTGTAATGGCAATGGTCTCTATTGAACTTGAGTGGTAGACGCTGTAACAGAGCGAGACCCTGTCACTGTGAAAATGGAGAACACAGGAGGTCTCAACCAGGGGTCATAGGAGCCCAAGCCAGGAGACAAGAGACAGGAGGTCTCACCCAGGTGTCAGAGAAGTCGCAGTCAGGAGTCCAAAGACAGAGAGTCCCATCCAGGGGACAGAGAAGCCCCAGTCATCAGTCAGAAGAGAGGAGGTCTCATTCCAGGAGTCAGGTCGGCTCCTATCCCTATCCCTTTCCAGAGGCCTTTCCAGAGGCCAGTATTGGGCCATGCAGCAGCACGCTGTGACTAAAGGCTAAGAGAGCCAAGTGAACCAGTAGAGCTGGACAACAAAGTCAGAGGAACTAGTATAGGTGGCTTGGTATTTACGTTTGACTGTTCACATTGATGTGAAAGAACACCTGCTTAGGCAACTGATGTCTATGTGAGCTTTCCATTTTATCTAATAAATGTGGGTGTCAGGGCCTGGTCTTTAACCTGGTACCTTTTCTGTGTCTGGCAATGACTCTTCTCACTGAGCTACCTGAGATGCTGGGTGGCACCCTGTCTGATTCAATAGACAGTCCTGCCTTGTGCCTTGATTTCTGCTGAACCTTGAACTCTTTCCTCCTCCCATGGACTTCCTGATTTAAAACATGTCTCTGCACAGACTGTTTTCCAGATTATTGTGCTCTCTCCAGCCAATACCTTGCTCTTGTCTTCTCTGCTGCTGTCCATATTTTTGCTATCATTCATTATCACCTCGTACTACTGTTGGTTTGTTCCTCGACTACGCTTCTGCCTGATCCCAACCTGCAACCACTTCTTACCGACCTTGGCTTGTTTACTGACTACGCTTCTTTTTAATCCTTACCTGCTATATCCGCTACTGGACCCTGGCTTGCTCACCTCCTGGTGGGGCGATCCTGAGGACCACGACCTGGTACTAACATGCAGCAAAATATATCTCCACCATCAGGAGCTATGGTGAACACTGGTTAGTTCTTAGACTCCGCACCTCAGATGAGCCCGCATCATTCGCCAGGGTGATCTGCTAGTATACTTATCCTGCTGGTCGGTGGAAGTCCCTCTACTGATATAGTTACTGGTCTCTGAGCCTGACGCCTGATCATGACAGTGGCCTGCCATGCCCTAAAATACAGTTTGGACTGGCACAACTCATTGGGAAAGCACCTACCACATGAGTATAATCTCCCCAATACCATAATGCAGGCATGTCCAAAGTCCGGCCCGCGGGCCAATTGCGGCCCGCGTTCTGGTTTTGAACGGCCCGCCTTGTTATCTGGACATATATATCTTTTGTGGCCCCCAACGATCTCCCAGCATCGGGGCCACAAAAGATATATATCAGGAATATCTTAATGGTGGATCGCGGGCCGAATCCTGCCCGCCGCTAACATCATTCATTACATGGGAAGCGCGGCAGGCAGATCTTTCCTTTACATGACATCACTCCCCCTTCCTCCCCCTCCCCACACACCTTATTTACACAAGCCTGGAAGCGCTGCAGGCACGGACAAAGGGCGGGACCTTTCAAGTTACAAAGCAGGTGATTGGTTGCTAGACAGTGGGGCGGTCCCAACAACCAATCACGCGCCTTTAACTTGAAAAGTCCCGCCCTTTGTCTGGACCTGCCATGCCAAGCGTGCTTCCCGGCTTGTGTGATTAAGGTAGGGCAGTCAGTGTGGGAGAGGGAATCATGCTGCGTTGAATCATGCTGTCTGTCTCTGTAATATCGAGGGAGGACTGTGAAGTGGGGTCTGATGGGGGATCTGTAATGAAGGGGGATCTGTAATGAAGTGGGGGTCTGATGGGGGATCTGTAATGAAGTGGGGGTCTGATGGGGGGATCTGTAATGAAGTGGGGGTCTGATGGGGGATCTGTAATGAAGTGGGGGTCTGATGGGGGGATCTGTAATGAAGTGGGGGTCTGATGGGGGGATCTTTAATGAAGTGGGGGTCTGATGGGGGGATCTGTAATGAAGTGGGGGTCTGATGGGGGGATATGTAATGAAGTGAGGGTCTGATGGGGGGATCTGTAATGAAGTGGGGGTCTGATGGGGGATCTGTAATGAATTGGGGGTCTGATGGGGGTCTGATGGGGGGATCTGTGATGAAGTGGGGTCTGATGGGGGATCTGTGATGAAGTGGGGTCTGATGGGGGGGATCTTTGATGAAGTGGGGCCTGATGGGGGGGATCTGTGATGAAGTGGGGGCCTGATGGGGGGGTTCTGTGATGAAGTGGTGGTCTGATGGGGGATCTGTGATGAAGTGGGGTCTGATGGGGGGATCTGTGATGAAGTGGGGTCTGATGGGGGGATCTGTGATGAAGTGGGGTCTGATGGGGGGATCTGTGATGAAGTGGGGGTCTGATGGGGGGGATCTGTGATGAAGTGGGGTCTGATGGGTGGGGATCTGTGATGAAGTGGGATCTGTGATGAAGTGGGGTCTGATGGGGGGATCGGTGATGAAGTGGGGGTCTGATGGGGGAATCGGTGATGAAGTGGGGTCTGATGGGGGGGATCTGTGGGGTCTGTAATAGGGGGGGGGGGTTTGTGATGGAGTGGGGCCTGTAATGGGGGGGATCTGTGATGGAGTGGGGTCTGTAATGGGGGGGATCTGTGATGGAGTGGGGTCTGTAATGGGGGGATCTGTGATGGAAGGGGATCTGTGATGGAGTGGGGTCTGTAATGGGGGGGGGATCTGTGATGGAGTGGGGTCTGTAATGGGGGGATCTGTGATGGAGTGGGGTCTGTAATGGGGGGGGATCTGTGATGGAGTGGGGTCTGTAATGGGGGGATCTGTGATGGAGTGGGGTCTGTAATGGGGGGATCTGTGATGGAGTGGGGTCTGTAATGGAGGGGATCTGTGATGGAGTGGGGATCTGCTTCACAGATCTTTTTTTAAAATTAATTTATTTTTTCCTGAAACTTCCCTCTTAAAGTGAAGGTGCGTGTTATACGCCCAAAAATACGGTATATCCAAATAACACACAGAGCTCACCTCTTTACTCACAATTCTTGTTGGGCAGTGTATTGGTGCTCGAACGAACACACTTAGACCGAATTTTTATGGTTCAAAGAATGTCAGGCCAAATGGTCGGCCCTCACGCATGTTCACTTCATCAAATCTGGCCCTCTTTGAAAAAAGTTTGGACACCCCTGCCATAATGCATATGGGCATTGGCATCATCTTGGGAATGTAAGTCCAGCAATTGTTTCTACAGAGCATGGATTTATTCCTGTTGCCCTTTCACCATTGCCCCTTTCCAGTGTGGAACATTTTCCTTAATAGGTAATGCTAAACTCTTGCAGCTGTGCAATTTTCTGCATGAAAGAAGCCACAGCAGTTGCCATAATGGCTTCCATGTTTTGGTCAGAATAGTCTGTCATGGTTAGGGGTCAGGCTCAGAGACCAGTAGCTATAGCAGTATAGAGGTTCCCACTGACCATGAGGTTAAGCACACAAGTAGGTCACCCTGGCAGGTGACACAGACTCACCTGAGGCATGGGGGTCTAAGCACTAACCAGTCTTCACCAGAGCTCCTGATGGTGGAGATGGTTTTTGCTGCATGCTAATGCCATGTCAGGGACCTCAAAATTTCCCCACCAGGAGGTGAACAAGCCAGGGTTCGGTAACAGAGATAGCAGGTAAGGATCAAGCAGAAGCGTAGTTAGTAAACAATAGACATGTGCATTCGTTTTCGTCCGAATGCATTTTCGTCCGAATTTCAGCTATTTTCGTTATCGTTTTAACAAACGAAAACGAAAGCACAGAATCCGAAAACCGAAAGATCCGACATAAACAAATGCTTTATTTTCGTTTTCGTTGCTACAACAGTTCGATATAGATAGGAGATTTGACGTGATGCTGACAATAACAATCTGTGTCTATCGAACCTGTGGTCGAATGTGCCTAACCTTAACTCTATTAGTCCAAGATTATTCTACATAGGAGAGAAAAGATTCGACATTATAGAGAGAAAAGATTCGACATAGGAGAGAAAGATTCGACATAGGAGAGAAAAGATTCGACATAGGAGAGAAAAGATTCGACATAGGAGAGAAAAGATTCGACATTATAGAGAGAAAAGATTCGACATAGGAGAGAAAAGATTCGACATTATAGAGAGAAAAGATTCAACATAGGAGAGAAAAGATTCGACATAGGAGAGAAAAGATTTGTTATTATAGAGAGAAAAGATTCGACATAGAGAGAAAAGATCACTGCTGGAATTGGGTGGGGGAAGTAAAATAAAAATAAAGTTGATGATGAATGTTATTGGCTGATTGTAACCAAAGAGGAGGAGCAGTAAAATAGCTAGAATGACGAAGATTCGACAAAGCATCGAAAGTTAGAAGATTCGACGGTGCAGCAAAACTGTACGACGCTGCAATCGTACATTTCCGGTCAAATGCATCCGCCCATAGGCTATAGAAGAATTCTAATGTTGGTTGACTAGTAATAGTAATGAATAAATATAATTATTACTAGTCATACAACATTAGAATTCTTCTATAGCTTGTGGGCGGAACATTCGACCGGAAATGTATGATTGCAGCGTCGTACAGTTTCACTGCTCCGTCGAATCTTCTTTGAACATTCGACAGACACCATAAGCCTTCAATGACAGATTCGACCTTAATTAATTCAGATTTTCGGACGAATGCAATTTCTAACGAAAAACAAAATAAATAAAAACGAATTTCGGGAGTAACTAAATAAATTTAATTTTCGGACGAAAACGGAATTCCGAAACGAAATATTTCAGTGTGCACATGTCTAGTAAACAAGCCAAAGGTCAATAACAAATGGTTGCAGGATGGGATCAAGTGGAAGCATTGTTGAGAAACGAGCCAAAGATCGGAAACAAGTGATAGTGAGGATATGAATAGCAGCAAGAGTGAGAGGAGAAAGATATTGGTTGGAGAAGACCACAACAATCTGGCAAACAGGAAGTACAAAAGCATGGCTTAAATAAGAAGTTCATGCAAGGATCAAGGAGTTTCAGGTTCATGAGAAACAAGATACAATGCAAGATTGTTCAAGGGATCAGACAGGGAGCTGGCCAGCATCTCGGGTTGCACAGCAAAGAGAGCTTAAGCCAAACACCGCAGAGGTCGTATGTTCAGGGCCCTGACAGAGTGTCAAAATACTAGGATGGGGTTTTGGCACTACCTTGGGGAATGTGCACCATTTCAAAAAAAGCTGTTAAAAAAGCCCACTCGGCCAGTACCAGACCCTTGGTCTGAGCATGCAGTTTGGCTGACCAGAAAAGCCATACCATGAGCCATACCAAGCCACATGCCCTCAACATCCCCCCTTACAGCAGCAAAGCACTTTCTCCCCATGTTGATGAGGACAAGGGACCTAGTCTTTGGTTGTGGGGGTCAGCAGGTGACAGGGCTTATCAGAATCTGGAAGCCCCTTTTAATACAAAAGCAGCCTCCAGATACTACTCCCATGTGCGAATGAGTAAGGGTTAGTCATTTATTAAATGAAAATTCCCCCCCAAAATGTCCCCCATTGTAAATCCAACATCAGTCATGATGCCTGCCACCACCACCCCCGGGAAAAAAAAACATTGACCAATCCCAAAGGTACACATATTCGAATAACAGGGAAGGGGCAATGATAGTGGTGATATCATGGTCAATGTAACTCCCCAAATATGGCCAATGGATGAGTATGAGGTATATACATATGTAGTACCTCTACTCATTCACATAAAAAATGTTTTAGCCTAGAAATGGACACCCAAACATTTGGGTGTTAAAAAAATGAAAACTCCCTAAAAAATGTCTCACATTGCAAATTCATCACCAACCATAATGCCCACCATCCGCTAGCACCACTCGCTGACAGCCTGTCCGTTTTCATCCGATCCGCTGGACGGTTGGCAAACATACCGCCATCCGTCTTTGTCGGAAAGGATGGCAGGCGGGTAACACATCTCTGCTAAAATGGCAGGGCAGTACCCAATTACCCATTTTTGAAAAGTAGACAACCCAAGGAATTTGTTGAGAGTCATGTTGAGCCCATTGAATATTTAATTCATCTGTCAAAAAAAATATCCCAAAATTATTATTTTTTTATTTACACAAAGTAGTCACTGAAATTATATATTGCTCACACATGCCATGGGTATATGTGGAATTACACCCCAAAATACATTCTGCTGCTTCTCCTGATTACAGGGATACCACATATAAGACTTTTTGGGAGCCTAGCCGCGTACGGGTGCCGAAAACCAATCACCCCTTCAGGATTTCAAAGGGCCTAAATTGCTAATTTCCCTTCCTCACTACCTATCACAGTTTCAGAGGCCCTGAAATGCCAAGATAGCTCAAAGATAGCTCAAACCAAACCCCCCTCCCCCAAATGACCCCTGGAATGTTGAGTCCATGGAATATTTTATGTTTTGCCACAAGTTTCGGGAAATTTACCAAAACTTTTTTTTTTTTTACACAAAGTTGTCTGAAAATCATATATTGCTCACACATGCCATGGGTATATGTGGAATTACACCCCAAAATACATTCTGCTGCTTCTCCTGAGTATGGGGATACCATATGTGAGAGACTTTTTGGCAGTCTAACCGCATACAGGACCCCGAGATCCAAGCACCGCCTTCAGACTTTCTAAGAGCGTAAATTGCTAATTTCACTTCTTCAGTGAGGATTTTTTTTGATAATTTTACAGAAACTTGTGGCAAAACATAAAATATTCCATGGACTCAACATGAATAAAAAAGTGGAAATAAAGTTGCGCTACTAATATATAGAAAAGCTGCTAGCATGAACAATAAGACTAATTGTATAAAAAGTAAAAAACAGAAAAAATGCAGCGCTACAAAGTACATAGGAACCCTGAATAGGTATCCAGAAGTGAGTGCTCAATATAAAATATTAATTTGTGAAATAAATTATTGAACATTTTATACCAATGTGCACACTGAAAATACTACGTATTTGGAATGGTATATGGAATGGTTTGCACATTCAACCTACTGTGGAGCAAGGTAACCAAAGTAACCAAATAGTTCAATGTAACATATTCAATGTATCATATGCACTTTTCATGTGCGTCCATGATATTGTATGATTTTGTGCTTTTCACAGGATTATTTTTCCATATATATATATATATATATATATATATATATATATATACTTATGCATGTAGTATTTTCAGTGTGCACATTGGTATAAAATGTTCATTCATTTATTTCACTAATTAATATCTTATATTGAGCACTCACTTCTGGATGCCTATTCAGGGTTCCTATGCACTTTGTAGCGCTGCATTTTTTCTGTTTTTTTCATGAACTCAACATGCCTCTCAGCAAATAGCTTGGGGTGTCTACTTTCCAAAAAGGGGTCATTTGGGGGGTGTTTGAACTGTCCTGGCATTTTATGCCACACATCACTCTTCTAAAGTGTTAGAAAAGACCAAGCCTTTGTTTACATGAAGAAAAAAAAAATGTTTGCTAGAAAATGACTTTGTAATTTTATAAACATTATAATATGCTTTTCAAATTTAAAAATGGCGCTGTTTATATCCAGCGAAAACCAAAGTGATAAAATCGTGAAATTCATAGCTTCTGGTTTCTTAGGCCATAGAGATGATTGGAGCTGTTCTGGTCTCTGATCAGCTCTATGGTCAGCTGGCGGAACCACCAGCTGCATTCTCCGATTACCCAGTGGGACAGGAGAGTCCAAGAAAACCGTGGAAGGCGGCAGGAGGGGAGGGGGAACAAATAAATATGTGAAAAGTGTGGCATGCGTTTGTATTCAGCCCCCCTGAGTCAATACTTTGGAGAACCACCTTTCGCTGCAATTACAGCTGCAAGTATTTTTGGGGATGTCTCTAACTGCTTTGTACATCTAGAGAGTGACATTTTTGGCCATTCTTCTTTGCAAAATAGTTCAAGCTCTGTCAGGTTGGATGGAGAGCGTCTGTGAACAGCAATTTTCAAGTCTTGCCACAGATTCACAATTGGATTTAGGTCTGGGCTTTGATCTAAACCATTTCATTGTAGCTCTTGCTGTATGTTTAGGGTCGTTGTCATGCTGGAAGGTGAACTTCCACCCCAGTTTCAAGTCTTTTGCAGCCTCTAACAGGTTTTCTTCTAAGATTGCCCTGTATATGGCTCCATCCATCTTCCCATCAACTCTGATCAGCTTCCCTGTCCCTGCTGAAGAAAAGCATCACAACAACATGATGCTGCCACCACCATGTTTCACGGTGGGGATAGTGTGTTCAAGGTGTTGTGCAGTGTTAGTTTTCCGCCACACATTGCGTTTTGCTTTTAAGCCAAAAAGTTCAATTTTGGTCTCGTCTGACCAGAGCACCTTCTTCCACATGTTTGCTGTGTCCCCCAAATACCTTCTCGCAAACTGCAAATGGGACTTCTTATGGCTTTCTTTGAACAATGGCTTTCTTCTTGCCACTCTTCTATAAAGGCCAAATTTGTGTAGTGCACGACTAATACTTGTCCTGTGGACAGATTCTCACACCTGAGCTGTGGATCTCTGCAGCTCCTCTAGAGTTGCCATGGGCCTCTTGGCTGCTTCTCTGATTAATGCTCTCCTTGCCCAGCCTGTCAGTTTAGGTCATGTCTTGGTAGGTTTACAGTTGGGCCATAGTCTTTCCATTTTCAGATGATGGGTTGAACAGTGCTACCTAAAATGTTCAATGCTTGGGATATTTTTTTTATAACCTAACCCTGCTTTAAACTTCTTCACAACTTTATCCCTGATCTGTCTGTTGTGGCTCCTTGGCCTTCATGATGCTGTTTGTTTACTAATGTTCCCTAACAAATCTCTGAGGGCTTCATAGAACATCTGTATTTATACTGAAATTAAATTACACACAGGTGGACTCTATTTACAAATTAGGTGACTTCTGAAGGCAATTGGTTCCACTAGATTATAGTTAGGGGTATCAGAGTAAAGGGGGCTGAATAAAAATGCATGCCACACCTTTCACATATTTATTTGTAAAGAATGTTGAAAACCATTAATCATTTTCCTTCCACTTCAAAATTATGTGCAACTTTGTGTTGGTCTATCACATAAAATCTCATTAAATACATTTATGTTTTTGGTTGTAACATGACAAAATGTGGAAAATTTCAAGGGGTATGAATACTTTTTTAAGGCACTGTATTGTAATGTTCTTTTTTTTCATGCAGCCTGTGGGCTAAATGCAAAAAAAAAAAAAAAACAGATTCCTCCATTCACATCGAGGAGCGATGTAGTCATTGATTTACGTATGCTAAAAGCAAACCCTATTGCTGTCAGAATAAAAAGATCAGTGCTGTAGCTGAATTCCTTACCTGCAAAGCAAACAACAGGTAACAAATAAAACACAGTAACAATAAAACATTAACTCAATAAAATAACAACTTTTTTTTTTTTAATTGCAATCTGTGCCAAAAAAAGAGTAAAACAATATATGGTGAAGCATAGGGGCTATCCGCCCTCTGTCCATCCCAGCCCCTATGCTTCTCTATATATGCTCTTTTTTTTAACTGTGGCAGTGAAATCACCTCCTACAGCGTTGTAGTCACTGATTTACATATGCTGAAAGCAAACCCTGTTGCTGTCAGAATAAACAGCAAACAATGGTTAACAATAAAACATGGTAACAATAAAACATTACAATATAGCAGTACAGGCATACCCCGCTTTAAGTACACTCACTTTACATACACTCGCGAGTAAGGACATACCTGCGAGTGTATGTAAAGTGCCTCACAAGTATTGTACAGACATTTTGCAGCCGCAGTAGAGGGAGCTGAAGCTCAGAGAGCATAGCCCGCCCTGTTCCAGTGTGCCCCTGACACCCCCACTACAGCCCCTGAGACCTCAACTACAGCTCCTGACACCCCCACTACAGCCTCTGACCCCCCACTACACCCTAGAAGTGAAAAAGGGTATTGTTTCACTTTAAGTACATTTTCGTTTTACATACATGCTCTGGTCCCATTGTGTACTTAAAAGTGGGTTATGCCTGTATATTATACAGTACAGTAAAACAGAAGAATGGCGTACCCGCAAAGCAAACAATGGTTAACACTAAAACACAGTAACAATAAAGCAGTACAGTATGGCAGTATAGTATAAAGTACAGAAAAACAATAAGATCAGAACATTAACTCAATAAAACGACAACTATTTTTTTTATTTTTTTTAGATTTTTTATACTATTTTTGTAACTATCAAAACTTTAAACGTTCCAGGCTAGGGTCTCTCAAAATGCTATAGCCATCTAACATCTTTCAGACCCGGTGTGAATGTGTGCTCTAGACTGTGCCATGCTGTACCCTATACTAATACTCCACTAGTGTGTGGTAGCGACAGAAACAGTCCTGGATGCAGAGACCAGTTTGGCCAGGACTGGAGGGACAAAAATAGCGGATGTCACACCTATATCCTCGTTTGCTACAGACACAACATCTTTTTTGGGGTGCTCTTTGGGTAGGGATAGGGGTACCAGGGAGCACTCTCAGAAAATGCCTCTCATGCAGCCGGCTCGCTGCATCTGGATTGGGAAATTGGGCCACAGCACCTTCTGGAAACAAAAGGGCTGTGATGATTAGACATGTGCACACTGAAATATTTCGTTTCGGAATTTCGTTTTCGTCCGAAAAATAAATTTATTCAGTTACTCCCGAAATTCGTTTTTATTTATTTCGTTTTTCGTTAGAAATCTGAATTAATTAAGGTCGAATCTGTCATTGAAGGCTTATGGTGTCTGTCGAATGTTCAAAGAAGATTCGACGGAGCAGTGAAACTGTACGACGCTGCAATCATACATTTCCGGTCGAATGAAGCTATGAGTAAGCGTCAATTCGTGACGTGAAACGCGTTAGCCACCCTTCCCTGCATGCACACCATCTGCATTTGTTGTTTTGGATTTATGGATTTATTTTGAATTTGGATTTTTTACCTGAAATTTTGGAATAAATAACTGTCTATACAGAGTGCGGCAGTCCAGGGTTTCTTTTTCTCCCATAAAACAGAAGAATGGCGTACCCACAAAGCAAACAATGGTTAACACTAAAACACAGTAACAATAAAGCAGTACAGTATGGCAGTATAGTATAAAGTACAGAAAAACAATAAGATCAGAACATTAACTCAATAAAACGACAACTATTTTTTTTATTTTTTTTAGATTTTTTATACTATTTTTGTAACTATCAAAACTTTAAACGTTCCAGGCTAGGGTCTCTCAAAATGCTATAGCCATCTAACATCTTTCAGACCCGGTGTGAATGTGTGCTCTAGACTGTGCCATGCTGTACCCTATACTAATACTCCACTAGTGTGTGGTAGCGACAGAAACAGTCCTGGATGCAGAGACCAGTTTGGCCAGGACTGGAGGGACAAAAATAGCGGATGTCACACCTATATCCTCGTTTGCTACAGACACAACATCTTTTTTGGGGTGCTCTTTGGGTAGGGATAGGGGTACCAGGGAGCACTCTCAGAAAATGCCTCTCATGCAGCCGGCTCGCTGCATCTGGATTGGGAAATTGGGCCACAGCACCTTCTGGAAACAAAAGGGCTGTGATGATTAGACATGTGCACACTGAAATATTTCGTTTCGGAATTTCGTTTTCGTCCGAAAAATAAATTTATTCAGTTACTCCCGAAATTCGTTTTTATTTATTTCGTTTTTCGTTAGAAATCTGAATTAATTAAGGTCGAATCTGTCATTGAAGGCTTATGGTGTCTGTCGAATGTTCAAAGAAGATTCGACGGAGCAGTGAAACTGTACGACGCTGCAATCATACATTTCCGGTCGAATGTTCCGCCCACAAGCTATAGAAGAATTCTAATGTTGTATGACTAGTAATAATTATATTTATTCATTACTATTACTAGTCAACCAACATTAGAATTCTTCTATAGCCTATGGGAGGATGCATTTGACGGGAAATGTACGATTGCAGCGTCGTACAGTTTTGCTGCACCGTCGAATCTTCTAACTTTCGATGCTTTGTCGAATCTTCGTCATTCTACCTATTTTTCTGCTCCTCCTCTTTGGTTACAATCAGCCAATAACATTCATCATCAACTTTATTTTTATTTTACTTCCCCCACCCAATTCCAGCAGTGATCTTTTCTCTCTATGTCGAATCTTTTCTCTCTATAATAACAAATCTTTTCTCTCCTATGTCGAATCTTTTCTCTCCTATGTCGAATCTTTTCTCTCCTATGTCGAATCTTTTCTCTCTATAATGTCGAATCTTTTCTCTCCTATGTAGAATAATCTTGGACTAATAGAGTTAAGGTTAGGCACATTCGACCACAGGTTCGATAGACACAGATTGTTATTGTCAGCGTCACGTCGAATCTCCTATCTATATCGAACTGTTGTAGCAACGAAAACAAAAATAAAGCATTTGTTTATGTCGGATCTTTCGGTTTTCGGATTCTGTGGTTTCGTTTTCGTTTGTTAAAACGATAACGAAAATAGCTGAAATTCGGACGAAAATGCATTCGGACGAAAACGAATGCACATGTCTAGTGATGATCTCTTCCTGGAATTTTAGGAAGGATACACTTCTTCCTGATGCTTTGTATAGTACATATAAGCATTGAAAAGAGCCAATTGCAATAAATATACAGACACTTTCTTGTACCAGCGTCTGGCCTTTACAGGCAACTAAGTACAACCCCATCATATGGTTGTTTAGAAGTCCATCCCTCCCATGTTAAGGTTGTAGTCGTGGACACAGAGGGGCTTCTCAACAACACCAGTCGCAGTTGCAGTTTGGATTGTCGTACCTGCGTGAATGGAAGACAGAACTAAAATCTTCAGTTTGTCCTTCCACCTTACTGCAAGAAATTCATTACATTTCAAGCAGGCTCTCTCCCCACCATCTAAGTGGGGCATTTACAAGCCATTAGGGAAAGCCCCGGCGATTAGGTCGCATGGTGCTACATGTGGCAATTCCAAAATTCATAAAGGTGTCTAAAAAGTGGCACGCTTGTGTAATAATTGTCCATGTACAAGTGGTACCCCTTTCCGTATAAGGGTGACACCAATTCCTAAACAATCTTGCCACTGCTCCCTATGTAGTCTGAGCAGCCACGGGGCTCCATGCTGCTATCTTTTCCCTTGTAAACCAGGAAACTCCATGTATAGCCTGTTGCCCTGTCACAGAGCTTATACATGTTGACCCCATATCTGGCATGCTTGCTGGGTAGAAACTGTTTGAAAGAAAGGTGGTCATTAGGGACTCATTTATGCAGACAGCTGGTCGGGAGTATACAAGGCTGCAAATTTCTGGTTCAAGTTATTACAAGGGGTCGAATTTTGTGGAGCCGATCATATTAAGGGTCACCCCGAGGACGACAAAGTTCATTATCATTGAAGTGCATAAACCGCAATATTGGCTTGTATCTAGTCCTGGCCATGGTAGCAGAGAACACAGGCATATAATGAATTAGGTCAGTGGACCAATGTGACAACAACTCAATCTTTTTAGTAATGCCCATGTTGAGGCATAGGCCCAGAAAAGTCTTAAATTCAGAAACGGTGATAGATTTCCATGCAAATTGTCTGGCAAATTGGTTATGCGGCGATAAATTAATTGACATATAAATTTGGTCCACAATAGATCCATACAAATTTTCCCTGAAAAACAGCTCAAAAAAATCCAAGTGGAGTTAAATCTGCTGTTTCCACCTAAATTCCGGGTTGGCCAGTGAATGGGGGAACTACGGGCGCTGCAGAATTTGTGGGCTCCCAATCAGGATTTGCAAACACAGTGGGAAGGGCACTATGGGCTCTATGGGCCTGTCTTTGAATTCTTGGTGGCTGTGGGACACTTGTGCTAGCCACCGCACCAGCTTAAACTGCACTTATGGGACTCGCCACATCACCAAGTGTTACTGCAGTGCTGGTTTGTCTATGACCAGGATATACTAGGCCGCTGGTGCTCGCCAGTTCACCAGAAGGTAGAGTGACTTCAGTACTGGCTCTCTGCTGCATACGAGAATCATGCGATTGTAGCACATCAGTCATCAGAGCTATCTGTCAGGGTGCCGCTGCTCTCTACAGCTTCAAAAACTGAGCCTGATTTTGACAGTGAGTACACCCCATCGCTCTCATCTGTCATGCTCAGCATTCAGTGGGCCACTTCACTAGCGTATCTTTCTTTGGAAATTTTGGCCAATAAATTTCTAGGTACCTAGTGTGACTCACAGGTAGGGATGAGCTCGGTGTTCGAGTCGAACATAAGTTCGACTCGAACATCGGCTGTTCGACCGTTCGGCGAACATTGAACGATTTGGGCCGTTCGCGCCAAATTCGAGTGACGCGAACGGCCCACAATACACTGCGCCATCGCAGTGCAATCCCGGCGCTGTGATTGGCCAAGCATGCACTGTGACCCCGCATGCTTGGCCAATCACAGCGCCGGCAGCTAGGAGAGCCATAATTGGCCACAGGCAGGTTGCCTGTGGCCAATTATAGCTCAGGGGGTTTAGCACACGCCCCACACTATAAAAGGCCGCCAGCGCGGCGGCCTTGTGTAGTGTGTTCCGGCGCAGGGAAAGAGAAGGATAGGCAGGGACAGTGTGATATTCTTTGTGCTATTCTTGTGTGCAGGGAGAGAGAAGGATAGGCAGGGAGAGTGTCAGTGTCATATTCTTTGCTAAACCTTGTGTGCAGGGAGAGAGAAGGATAGGCAGGAGACAGTGTCAGTGTCACATTCTTTGCTAAACCTTGTGTGTAGGGAGAGAGAAGGATAGGCAGGGAGAGTGTCAGTGTCATGTTCTTTGATAAACCTTGTGTGCAGGGAGAGAGAAGGATAGGCAGGGAACAGTGTCAGTGTCATATTCTTTGCTAAACCTTGTGTGCAGGGAGAGAGAAGGATAGGCAGGGAGAGTGTCAGTGTCATATTCTTTGATAAACCTTGTGTGCAGGGAGAGAGAAGGATAGGCAGGGGACAGTGTCAGTGTCATTGTTGCTAAGCCTCCTGCACATTATACACCTGAAGTTAGCCCGTATTGCTGTGTTTTCCTGGTGTGTTACACCAACAGGCATTTGCAGCACTTACAGCGGGCGGAGTGTGCCTCCTGCACATTATACACCTGAAGTTAGCCTGTATTGCTGCGTTTTCCTGGTGTGTTACACCAACAGGCATTTGCAACACTTACAGCGGACGGAGTGTGCCTCCTGATCATATTACACCTGAAGTTAGCCCGTATTGCTGTGTTTTCCTGGTGTGTTACACCAACAGGCATTTGCAGCACTTACAGCGGGCGGAGTGTGCCTCCTGCACATTATACACCTGAAGTTAGCCTGTATTGCTGTGTTTTCCTGGTGTGTTACACCAACAGGCATTTGCAGCACTTACAGTGGGCAGAGTGTGCCTCCTGATCATATTACACCTGAAGTTAGCCCGTATTGCTGTGTTTTCCTGGTGTGTTACACCAACAGGCATTTGCAGCACTTACAGCGGGCGGAGTGTGCCTCCTGCACATTATACACCTGAAGTTAGCCTGTATTGCTGTGTTTTCCTGGTGTGTTACACCAACAGGCATTTGCAGCACTTACAGCGGGCGGAGTGTGCCTCCTGATCATATTACACCTGAAGTTAGCCCGTATTGCTGTGTTTTCCTGGTGGGTTACACCAACAGGCATTTGCAGCACTTACAGCGGGCGGAGTGTGCCTCCTGCACATTAATCACCTGAAGTTAGCCTGTATTGCTGTGTTTTCCTGGTGTGTTACACCAACAGGCATTTGCAGCACTTACAGCGGGCGGAGTGTGCCTCCTGATAATATTACACCTGAAGTTAGCCTGTATTGCTGTGTTTTCCTGGTGTGTTACACCAACAGGCATTTGCGGCACTTACAGCGGGCGGAGTGTGCCTCCTGATCATATTACACCTGAAGTTAGCCCGTATTGCTGTGTTTTCCTGGTGTGTTACACCAACAGGCATTTGCAGCACTTACAGCGGGCGGAGTGTGCCTCCTGCACATTATACACCTGAAGTTAGCCTGTATTGCTGTGTTTTCCTGGTGTGTTACACCAACAGGCATTTGCAGCACTTACAGCGGGCGGAGTGTGCCTCCTGATCATATTACACCTGAAGTTAGCCCGTATTGCTGAGTTTTCCTGGTGTGTTACACCAACAGGCATTTGCAGCACTTACAGCGGGGGGAGTGTGCCTCCTGCACATTATACACCTGAAGTTAGCCTGTATTGCTGTGTTTTCCTGGTGTGTTACACCAACAGGCATTTGCAGCACTTACAGCGGGCGGAGTGTGCCTCCTGATCATATTACACTTGAAGTTAGCCTGTATTGCTGTGTTTTCCTGGTGTGTTACACCAACAGGCATTTGCAGCACTTACAGCGGGCGGAGTGTGCCTCCTGATCATATTACACCTGAAGTTAGGCCGTATTGCTGTGTTTTCCTGGTGTGTTACACCAACAGGCATTTGCAGCACTTACAGCGGGCGGAGTGTGCCTCCTGCACATTATACACCTGAAGTTAGCCTGTATTGCTGTGTTTTCCTGGTGTGTTACACCAACAGGCATTTGCAGCACTTACAGCAGGCGTAGTGTGATTCCTGCAAAATATACTCCTGAAGCTAGACCTTATTGCTGGTTTTCTCATCTCCCTGCAGGCCATTAGAATGTCTGGAAGGCAAACAAGGAGAGGCAGACAGTCAGGAGCCAATAAAAGAGGGCAAGCAGGCTCTGTGTCTAGAGACAACAGTGCTGGTCGTGGACGCGGTGCATCGCCATCAGCACGTGGCCATGGGACATGCTTGTCCTTCTTTTTGTCAGCTGAACGTGTTGAGCCGCATCATGCCGAAGACTTGGTAGAGTGGATGACCAAGCCCTCCTCATCCTCCTCATCCTCTCTCACCCAGGCTCAGGGTACTGGCAAAGCAGCTGCCAAAGTGTCCTCTTCGCTGGTATCAATGTCATCATCAGTCACTCCTTCCCTAGACCAACCATGTCCTCCTGAGGAGTCCCCCGAACTGTTTGAGCACAGTGTTGGGTACATGCTCCAGGAGGATGCCCAGCGTTTCGAAGGGTCTGATGATGAAACCCAGCTAGAGGAAGGCAGTAGCGTGAGAGCAGAGAGAGAGGGGATGCTCAAGAAGGACACCAATCTGGCAGTCATGTTCCAGCAGCTGCAGCATACTGCTAGATTGGCTCCAGTGATGAGGAGGGAGGGGATGATGAGGTCACTGACTCCACGTGGGTGCCTAATAGGAGAGAGGAGGAGAAGGAGGAGGATGAGGAGGAGGCACATCTCCAACGAGGCAGGATGCCCTCGGGGGGCCAGCGTAAGGGCAGCACACCGACGGAATCACACCGCAGAGCTCCGCCTGTGCAGGGCGCTGCCTCTGCCCGTTATTCAAAAAGTTCTTTGGTGTGGGCCTTTTTTGAGTCGAGTGCATCAGATCGCACAGCTGCTGTTTGCAACATATGTCTCAAGCGTATATCGCGTGGCCAAAACATCACCCGCTTGGGCACCACATGCTTGACCAGACATATGTTGACCTGCCATGCAGCTCGTTGGCAAGCCTACCTTAAAGACCCACACCAAAGAACAAAGCGGACCTCTCCTTGCACCACATCAGCTGGGATCTTCAACCCCACTATACCTTCAGTCCTCTCTGAAACCTGCACTGAGAGGAATAAAGGTGTAGAATTAGGTGTGTCACAGCCAAGTACTTGCGGGCACTCTGCTAGCAGTACACCGACGTCCGATTCTAGCAGGCAAATTTCCCTGCCCCAGCTGCTGGACCGTCGAAAGAAGTTCACTCCCAGCCATCCACATGCCCAGCGGTTGAATGCTAGCTTGGCTAAATTGCTAGCGCTTCAACTGCTGCCTTTTCAGTTGGTAGACTCGGCCCCCTTCCGTGAGTTTGTGCAATGTGCGGTTCCTCAGTGGCAGGTTCCCAAACGCCACTTTTTCTCACGGAAGGCGATTCCGGCTCTCTACCGGCATGTGGAAGGCAATGTCTTGGCCTCGCTGGACAGGGCGGTCAGCAGTAAGGTGCATATTACCGCTGACTCATGGTCCAGCAGGCATGGACAGGGACGTTACCTTTCTTTCACGGCCCATTGGGTCACTCTTTTGGTAGCTGGGAAGGATGCAGGACAAGGTGCAGTAGTGTTGGAGGTTGTTCCGCCGCCACGCCTCCAAAATGCTACTACTGGTTGTGACACACCTCTCTCCTCCACCCCCTCCTCTTCTTCCTCCATGGCCTCTTCCTGTGCTTTGTCCTCGGAATCAGCGGTGCTCCGTAGGCGTTCAAGGGGCTACGCAAGTATGCAGGCAAAAAGATACCATGCCGTGCTTGCGCTGGTGTGTTTTGGGGACAGGAGCCACACTGGGGCAGAGGTTCTGTCTGCTCTGCAGGGGCAGGCCGAGAGGTGGTTGACGCCACGCCAGCTTAAGCCAGGAATGGTGGTTTGCAACAATGGCACCAACCTCCTCTCCGCCCTCCGACAGGGACAACTGACCCATGTGCCCTGTGTGGCTCACGTCCTTAACCTGGTGGTGCAGCGGTTCTTGGGCAGGTACCCGGGCTTACAGGATGTCCTGAGGCAGGCCAGGAAAGTCTGTGTGCATTTCCGCAGATCTTATAATGCCAGTGCTCGCCTGGCTGAGCTGCAAAAGGAGTTGAACCTGCCCAAGAACCGCCTTATATGTGACATGCCCACCTGGTGGAACTCAACGTTGGCCATGCTGCAGCGGCTGCACATGCAGCAGAGGGCCATCAATGAGTACCTGTGCGACTACGGCACCAGGACAGGGTCAGGGGAGCTCGGGTTTTTTTCACCACGCCAGTGGGGCATGATCAGGGATGCATGCACTGTCCTGGCACCATTTGAGGAGGCCACGAGGATGGTGAGCAGTGACAGTGCATGCATCAGTGACACTGTACCTCTTGTCCACCTGTTGGAACATACGCTGCATGGAATAATGGACAGGGCACTTGAGGCAGAACAGAGGCAGGAAGAGGAGGACTTCCTTGCCTCTCAAGGCCCCCTTTACCCAGACAGTGTTCCTTCTGTCCCACCCATCGCACAGGAAGAGGAGGAGGAGGATTGTGTCAGCATGGAGGTGGAGCCTGGCACTCAGCATCATCAGCAGCAGTCTTTTAGGGATGATTTACAGTTCCAAGAAACCAGTGGACTTGTACGTGGCTGGGAGGAGGTGGCTGCGGATCATGTCGTCCTTAGTGATCCAGAGGACTCTGGACCGAATGCCTCAGCTAACCTACGCTGCATGGCCTCCCTGATCCTGCAAAGTCTGCGGAAGGATCCTCGTTTTCTTTGAATCAAGGAGAGGGACCATTACTGGCTGGCCACTCTCCTTGATCCACGGTACAAGGGTAAGGTTGCGGACCTTATCTTACCGTCGCAGAGGGAGCAGAGGATGAGACAACTCCGGGAGGCCTTGCAGAAAGGTCTGTGCAATGCGTTCCCAGAGACTGGGAGGTTACAAACTCCTGGTCCTGGACAACGAGTTGCTGAGGCTTCGGTCAGTCAAAGAAGGAGCGGTGGGGAAGGTGGCCGTCTGACCGATGCGTTCAGACAATTCTTTAGTCCGCAGCCCCAAGGTATGATCGGTTCCAGCAACCATCGCCAGCGTCTGATATGCATGGTGCAGGAATACCTAGGGGCAAGGTCAGACTTGGACACCTTCCCCACCGAAAATCCTCTGGCTTACTGGGTCTTGAGGATGGATCACTGGCCAGAGCTTGCACAGTATGCAATTGAGCTACTGGCCTGTCCTGCATCCAGCGTTCTTTCAGAACGCACATTCAGTGCTGCTGGAGGATTTGTCACGGATCACAGGCTGCACCTGTCCACCGACTCGGTTGATCGACTGACCTTCATAAAGATGAACCAGTCTTGGATCACCACCAGCTACCAAACACCTGAAGCTGATATAACAGACTAATTTATTTTCAAATGTCACATCCCTTCAAGACTGATGCTGATGCTGAGAGACTGTCCTGTTATGTTGACTGACTATCCTCCTCCTCCTCAATGATCCGATTGATGATGATAGCTTGGAAGAACATTTTTGTTTCTGGGTGCCGCCACCAGTGGCTAAGGCCCAATTTTTCAGCCCCTGTTTAACAGGGGCATGTAATTACAATTTTTTATGCAATGCTTTGCAGCAGGGCTCATTCCTGCACTCCAACTAGAGTATCTGGGAGAGGTTGCAGTGTCGTGGCACCAGCACCAGTGGCTAAGGCCCAATTTTTCAGCCCCTGTTTAACAGGGGCATGTTATTACAAATTTTTTATGCAATGCTTTGCAGCAGGGCTCATTCCTGCACTCCAACTAGAGTATCTGGGAGAGGTTGCAGTGTCGTGGCACCAGCACCAGTGGCTAAGGTCCAATTTTTCAGCCCCTGTTTAACAGGGGCGTGTAATTACAATTTTTGATGCAATACTTTGCAACAGGGCTCATTGCTGTGCTCCAAGTACAGTATCTGTGAGGGGTTGCAGTGTTGTGGCACCAGTGCCTAAGGCCCAATTTTTCTGCCCCTGTTTAACAGGGGCATGTAATTACAATTCTTGATCTAATAATTCACTTCAGGGCCCATTCCTGCGCCCACCAAGAGTAACTGTGAGGCCTTACAGTGTTGTGTCAACACCACCACCACCACCACCAAAGGCCCAATTTTTCAGCCCCAGTTCAACAGGGGCATGCAATTACAATTCTTGATCTAATAATTCACAGCAGGGCCCATTCATGCGCCCACCAAGAGTAACTGTGAGGGCTCACAGTGTTGTGGCAACACCAACATGTAAGGGGCAAATTTCAGCTGAGTATATACGGCAGGCCCCTACTTTCAAACATCCAACTTACAAACGACTCCTCCTTGCAAACGGAAGGATACAACAGGAAGTGAGAGGAAATCTACCCCTAGGAAGGCAAATTCTCTCCTGTAAGAGTTAATATGGGAAAAAAAGTGTCTCCTCTCCACTGATGCTTTATCACCAATTCTTGTTTCAATAAAAACCCCAAATTTTCCAAAAACATTTGTCATTAGGACGGAAAGTGAGGTGAACTGTTCTGAACAGGTGCACACTGCACAGACAGCAAAACAAATGTTACAGGGGTGATAACCCTTCCCTATGTTTTCCAAAAAGCTTAAAAATAGATTTTTTGGCTGGAGCTACACTTAAACAATGTACCTGTTCAAAATTACAAACAGATTCTACATAAGAACAAACCTACAGTCCCTGTCTTGTATGCACCGCCTGTATACGGCTGTTCAGAGTATATAGGGCCTTTTTTATTTTGTGTGCGGGGTTCCCCTTAATATCCATACAAGACCCAAGGGGGATGGTAATGGGCTGGGGTGGGGGGGTGTGATTGGGTAGCTATGCCATTTTTCTTAAAGATTTTCATCCATATTACCGGAACCAGACATTACATTAAAGCCGCAAGCAGTTTTAAATGGCTTTTTTTCTTTTAGAAATGTAATTTTGTGCAGGGACAGTTCTAAACACGGGAAACACGTGGCACTTCACAGGCATACTTTAGACACCCCCCAGGTATGATATTTAAAGGAATATTTGACTTTTTTTTCCACTTTATGCATCATTAAAATGACTGCTCCCGAAAAACGGCCGTTTTTAAAACTTCTTTTTGCATTGATACATGTCCCCTGGTGCAGTAGTGTATTTAGGTTTTGTGCTGCCCTAGGCCTGACTAAATTTGTGCACCCCCTAATTTAAATATGACCCACCCCTTCCTGTAACGGCCACACCCCTTTCTGTTTAAGACCCGCCCTGACATTTTCAAGTGGGGACACTAGTTCTTAGGGCCTGGGGGCAATGGATTCCCTTAATTTGCATAGATTTCTTCTCACTTCCTGTTTGGCTTTGGGGCAGGAAGTGAAGGGAAATCTCTGAAATGGGACAGGGATGGTAAAAAATAAACTGACCTATAACCCTCCCTTACTGTATCCAAAATGAAAAAAAAAAAGTGTTGCCTATAGTTCTACTTTAAGCACAAATTTCTGATAATTTTATGGAGAGGACTAAGAAGATATAACCATGCCAATGGTGCAGCAGAAAACATATAGCACAGTGAAGAAGGTTTGTGCTCAAGGATGATAAGACAGACAAAATTAGAAGCGGCTTGTGTTGCACTAACAGTGTAGCGCAAGCAAGCGGGACTCTTTCCGTGCTGCCCCCCTGCTAAGTGCTGCCCTAGGCCTGGGCCTTGTTGGCCTAGGCCAGGATACAGCGTTGCCCTGGTGCAGAACCCGGGTTCCCAAACCCTTTTTAGGACAATAACATGCATAATAGTTGTTATAATTAGCACTTTAGATTTCGAACGTTCGCATCCATTGTATTTAATAGGGTTCTAAAGTTCGTGCGAACTTTCGGTCCGTTCGCGGGTTCTGGTGCGAACCGAACCCGGGGGTGTTCGGCTCATCACTACTCACAGGTAAAAAAGCACCTGGTTGTCAAGGACTGTTTCAACCACTACAAAAAATGTACCTTCTAGCGCTAGCAGAGATCAGGCCTGACTCTGCTAATGCTGTGGTTTTGTGTACTGTGTATCAGAGGAGCGGAGGGACTAAACGTAAGTGCTGGGGGGTGTCGGGGCTGATCCTGCTAACACTGCGTTTTTGGGAACACTATACTATTGGGGACGCTAGTAAAGTTCTGATCTGATCAAAGATATTGATCCATTCAGACTATACTAGCAATGGAGGTGTATAGTGTGTGTGTTAGTTTTACTGGCAATCAAAGGGTTTAAATGTATTAGTGAATATGTGGCAGGCAATCTGGCACTGTCTGAGATTGACGCTAACTGACGTTACTGCTATCTGGCATCACCCGTGACACTAATACAGTGATCAGAAAAAAGATCTGTACACTGTACTAATGACACTGTGACAGGGCAGTAAAAGGGTTAACTGGGCGTGATCAGGGGGTTAAAACTTTATATGGGAATATATTGCGGGTACCCTGACCCTATCTTGGACTGACGCTAAAGCTATCTAGCGTCACCAATGAAACTAAATACAGTGATCAGTAAAATATCTGTACACTGTACCTAAAGACACTGTGACAGGGAGTGAAAAGGTTAACTGGAGGGGAACAATCAGGGTGTTAAATGTGAAAAAAAATATAACAAAAATCTGTGCCAAAATAATTAATAATAAAGTGAATTAAGTAATTACACAATACTAAGCTGTTCCCCTAATGATGAAGTGTAATCTTCTATCTAATTAATGTGCAAGTGGTAGAGGGCGCTAAGATAGATTAAATAGTTGGTAGTGATAATAGTAATGATATTGGTGAAAAATATTATTAAAAAAATGTAATTAAATCACGACTATCAATCAAGAAACAGTGAATAGTGACAAATAAACCTATGTGTGGTAGTGAACAATTATTAATCAAATATACAGTCAAAGGAATGTCAAATTGTTCTGAAGAAAAGTCCCAAGACACAAAAGTGATGTTTCAGCTCCAATATGAAGAGTCACCAAATAGCAGAAAAAAGTCCCCAATGACAGAAGCCTTGCTGCACCAGATGATTCCTTCAAAACACGTGCATTCTCATTCCTTCACCAAGACAGCTGATCCACCTCCAGGCTACGCCACCGACGTACGTTTCGTATGGTTAACGTCTTTAGGGGGCGTCTTCAGGGGACGCCCCCTGAAGACGTTAATCATACGAAACGTACGTCGGCGTCGTAGCCTGGTCACGTGATCTATGCTCCACGTCCCATCCGGTATCCCTGGTTAGAGGAAGCAGCCGCTGGAACACACGCCACCACGGAGGTGGATCAGCTTGTGTTTACATTCCTAGTCTGCGGCCCCAGTGCCGGGATGGGCACATTTTAATGTAAGCGGCCATTTGGCCAACGTTCTTTTACTTTCGTTTTTTATCTTAATAAATGGGTTGCACTATGGAAGTTGTTTTGTTTATATTACATGTTCTATACATGATTATCGGAGGAGAGAGGTTATCACATTTCGTCCAGTCTATCGTATGTGTGCAGGCACAATCCTGCATAAGCGAGTGTGGTCATCTTTTTAATTAAAGAGGTCCACACATTTTGGTAAGCACATTTTAATTATCAGTGCACTTTGGGTGTCGCAAGTCAGAGTGTCTTGGTGAAGGAATGAGAATGCACGTGTTTTGAAGGAATCATCTGGTGCAGCAAGGCTTCTGTCATTGGGGACTTTTTTCTGCTATTTGGTGACTCTTCATATTGGATCTGAAACATCACTTTTGTGTCTTGGGACTTTTCTTCAGAACAATTTGACATTCCTTTGACTGTATATTTGATTAATAATTGTTCACTACCACACATAGGTTTATTTGTCACTATTCACTGTTTCTTGATTGATAGTCGTGATTTAATGACATTTTTTTAATAATATTTTTCACCAATATTATTACTATTATCACTACCAACTATTTAATCTATCTTAGCGCCCTCTACCACTTGCACAAGGGGTTAAATGTGCCTAACTATGTGATATGGTGTCAGTGTAGTGCTTTTACTCACAGTAGATGTTCTCTTCTCTCACGCTGGATCCGAAAAGGACTCCAGGAGGGAAGATTACATAATTTCCTGTGCCTGTGTTTACATTACACAAGCACAGGACGTTCTGCCAATCGTCAGAACTGATCAGCAGGTCCAGGCCATAAATCGTTGGCCTGGACCTGATGAATAATTGGTTCTGAATCTAATCCGATCATCGTCGGGCCAGCGGGCACACGCTTCCCCTACCCACGGGCGTGAATCAGGTATAGCTAAGTGATTTCGCGCAGAGAGGCCGCCCTGCCGCAGTAAACGTACGTGGGGTGGTCTGGAACTGGTTTATGTAATACATAATCAATGAGTGCTCGCCCAGAACTATAACTGTAAATCATTCAGTGATATAGTAGTCACTGCACACCACATTGTCAATCTGTATGTACTGTATCTGTACAGAGCATTATGCCTGATGACAATCCTGTAATGTAGCACCACCCAACATCAGCTCGTGTGCATACAGGCATACAGATTGACAGTGTGGCGTGCAGTGACTCCTGAATGGTTTACAATTTACTGCTGGGTGAGCACTGAATGATTGTGAGTTTTTTACCTTGTTTTAAAATTATTTCATATTAAATGCAGTTTAGCGATTAGGCTAAATTTAACATGCCTGTAAAAATTGTACTGATCTTATTACGGATGTTTTAGCTAACATGAAAGTTCCTGCATAATGATGAGTAAATATTTGTGTAAAACTGTAGTACCTGCCTCTGGCATACATGTATGCATACTGTATGTTCTCAGACACAGATTCTGTGTTATAGATCTGAGTGCAGCACATGGAAAATATATGTGAAACAAGAGTGTACAAATAAGGGCAATAGCGATCAGCATTCACAGATATCCCAATACTCTGATATCAAACCAATATATACCCATAATGTGTTGCGCTGTTATGTTTATTTAAAGTATGCAAAACTACAATTATATCCAAAATTTAAACAGTCTTCATAAAAGTCCAATAGTGAAATGAATAAATGTATCCACTTGTAAAATCCAGCGTTAGAGAGTCTCCATCACCAACCACTGTGATAGCACCACCATTACAGCTCGCCTACCAGAGCCAAAGACCCCGCATTACAAAGGTCTGATCATGCTTGCAATGTAACCATGCGATCTGATGGCTCAAGGTTTATCCGAGCATGGAGGATAATTGACTTTCTAATAACCATCCAATAATATGCAGATCAATCTGGTCCTCTCTAGACCACTGGTAAGTAGGATGTGGCATAGGTCTGGTTGGAGCAAGGAGCAAGAATTCAAACAGGACAAAACACTGCGTGGACACCTTGCAGCTCAGCTAGTGACTGGTGCGGCACAACGCAGATATATAGATCCAGAGCTCTGAAAAGTAGATACATTTCAGACATAGGAGTCTTTCCAGGCAGCATACAGATCTCCTCTCTGTAGACACCAACCAGCTTGAGGTTGGTGAGTAAAAAACGGGTTTATTAATTCTTCCATTTGGCAGATGTCCTTAATTACTCTGAAACAGCATGGCTTTAGTTGTATTTAGGAAATTTTACATTTAACAAAAACATTTCTTCCAATGCATGGAATTGATGCTCAGAAGTTTTAGGTATTCAAGGGAGTTGACTGCTTGACAGAACAAAGACTCAACTGAGGGAGGTGCAGTGCTTATTAGTGCATGCAGTGTTTGTGTGCATGCCTCTCCAGCTAAGGGAATATGTATGTAAGGAATCTCAGCCCCCATGCTGCTTCTTCGTTTTCATAGCAGTCTTTCTGGCTTCTAAAGTGGTTTGCGTGTATCAGTTGTTTGACATTTGACATATTTTTTACATGGTTAGGTTGACTCTTTTTGTGTATTTAACCCCCTCAGTGTTACATTGCTTTTCCTCTTTACATACTCTTCCAGTACAGCTTAGAACGTAGTAATACATTTTGTATACTGTATGTACAATTATCTTCACCGATACAGGTATAATATAATTAAATGTTTCTTTTAGCAGAGGCTTTAATTTCATGGAAAAAGTCACACATTAACAATGCCATTTCACAATAAACAATATAGTACTTATGTTGTACCTTCTAGCTTAGTGTGCTAGTGTAAATAGTTGTTAGAGTAGGTAGATTTGACTTGGCTGGCAACCAAGCATGGGTTGAATCTGGGTCAGGGCCGAGTGACTCAGGGAGGCTGGGTGGCTCAGCAAGCAGCACCTCTGGTAACTCCCCCTGCTTTTTGGAACCTTGGAGAAGCTTCCCGAAGTAGAGAGTGGAGTCTAGGAGGAGCTGCTTGAGAGTATTGAAGAGGGCCCCAGCCAAATCCCAGCAATGTGGGCTGGCAGGGGGTGGGCACCTCTTAAATACTTCTGGGTCGTGCCAGCAGGGGCAGTCGGGTGGAAGATTGAGAAGGATAGCGGAGGAGGCTGTCGGTGGCCCTTGAGGGTGCCCCCTAGTCTGGGGGGTGACCTCGGGCTTAGGGCTTGGGTGCTGGATGGACCCTCTACAACACATCCTTCCTGAATGCACGGAAGCAAGTGAGAGGACAGCGGGAGAGAGTCAGCCCATCCAGGAGTTCTCCAGGAGAAGTCAGCTGGGTAACCTGGTGAGTGTGCAGGCTGGGAGGACTGTGGTTTCAATCTGAGAGGACTGAGGGGTATTAGCCAGGAGGGCTAGTGAAAGGGGCAGATGCAGCCAGATGGACTGGCAGTGCCACATGTAGGTAAGATGGACACTGGAATTTGCTACACAACTAAAGGGTCCCGGGGTCCCTACTGTTGCTTTGGTCTGGCTGAGAGCTTTGCCAGATCCCCTTAAAGTGGACACTTTAAAGCTAAGTCTGTTTTTTTTTTTTGCAAGAGAGTGCTGGAGGAAGAAGCGGAGTGTACATAGAAACTGTGTGTAGCTGTATATAGGAAGAGTTGTCCCTAAAGAGTTTTCTGAAGTCAAGTGGGAATCCCATAATACCCCCACTCCCATCCAAGTTTTATCCCCTCAATAAAACACAAAAAACAAATGGCTGGATTATTTCCTGTGGAACTTTGATGTGCCTGGCTGTG
This sequence comes from Rana muscosa, assembly GCA_029206835.1. NCBI lineage: Eukaryota > Metazoa > Chordata > Amphibia > Anura > Ranidae > Rana > Rana muscosa. Next base: position 626,412,581 of record CM055117.1, on the reverse strand, counting down.
CAGGGTGGGAGATCCCTTTTTACTTGTAGCTCCTACGTGGGGTGCACTACCCTTACAAATGATACATTATGTAACCAGGACTATAGCTGAGAATTGCTATGTATCTTCTTCCTTTGTTGCTGCTGAATTTTCCTTGTGCAGTGTGGACAGGGTTAAATTGAATATTCATTAATGCAGTAGTGCAGCAGCCATGTTTAAGGAGATCAATTTTCAATGCTCATCTATGAAGTGTCTCCAGTGCACGGGCAGCCATCTTAGCTGGCTCCAGATCGATCCAAGAGGACGGTGATTGGCTGATGCAACAAAGCAAGGAGAAGTGTGTCTGCAGGCTTCTAAAAGCTAGCAGGAGTGTTCGAAAAGACTTGTTTTATGTTGCTGGCTGAACAGAACCCTGCTATAGTTGACAACAATCAGGAGAGACTACTTACTGTTTAGTTTGAAATAGGGGGAAGGGGGGGAAATAGGGAATTTGGGACTTTATATGAGGCATAGGAATTATAGGTCAAATGTCTCCATCCCGGTTTAGCAGTTATACTGAAAGGAAAAGTTGGGACTTTGTATGAGACATGCAACTGGAAAGGTGGTAACGGGCAATAGGTGTCTGACCAATAATTGTATATTGTAACTGTACCCACTGAATCTCAATATCCAGCACACAGAACAATATAAGCATAAGGATAACATTTATTTCATATATATACATAATACATTGTAGCATGATAGCTTTATAATAAATGGTAATAACCTTAATAAAATGTCAGGCACATTGATCCATATATCACATAATAGGCAATTAAAAAGTCATGATTGTTACAGCATAATACAGATAAAAAATAGTAAGAAAAATAAAATGATCCCATATAGAAAACATGATTGTAGCATCGGAAAGGCTTGACGCATTTCGTGGAAATCTTCACTCATCAGGAGCAGATGCTGATATATATCTGAAATTGATAAAGTTTTATAAAATGTAACTATTGGTAAAGGGTCTCAGATAACAGGAGAGTGTAGGGGTATGAAGAAAGAGGAGAAAGTATAGACCAGTATGGGACAAAAAAATGACATATCCCAAACTTACAGATCACTTGTGGGTCTGATTGGTAGCGATACAGGCTGCAAGCTGGCCGGAAAAACTCATCAGTGACCTAATTGTTTGGTTCCACTCTGGTCTTGATTCTGGGGAGGTCTAGGGGAGTTATTATTGTTGCCTATAAACACATGTTGAACCCTATATGGCTAAAGACCCCATGGTGTTTGTTTGCGATACTATGGGCAGCTTGTTATGGCTGTGTTTCATCAACCCTGTCCTTAGGGCCCACTAACAGGCCAGGTTTTATGTATTACCATGGGGAGATGCAGACTAGAATACTGCAATCACTGAGCAAACCTGGCCTGTTAGTGGGCCCTGAGGACAGGGTTGATGACCACTGCCTTAGGGTATTGGGGGGCGGGGCGGGTGTCACGCTGCGCATCGATGTCACGCCTCCAGCGCCGTACGTATGACATCAGCACGTTGACGCCGATATGTAGGTGCTGTGTGTCAACATCAGCGTTTTCACGACGGGAATTGGCGCCAATTGCCGAGCAGAAATTTCTGTTCAGGTGATGGCGCCTCTCCTCTCTTTCGCTAGCGTGATGTTGGTGGTCACCCTCAATTCCAGTATTTCTACTCCCCCCAGTTCGACAGATGAGGGCAGATGAGAAAGGGGGAACATTGGTGGGGCAGATGTGCAGGGGGTTACAGTGGTGGGACAGAAGAGCAGGGTGGTACTGTGGGTGGGGCAGATGTACAGGGGGTTACAGTGGTGGGACAGGTGAGCAGGGTGGTACAGTGGTGGGGCAGATGTGCAGGGGGTTACAGTGGTGGGGCTGATGAGCATGGGGGTACAGTGGTTGGGCAGATGAGCAGGGGGTACAGTGGTGGAGCAGATGTACAGTGGTGGGGTAGATGTGCAGGGGGTTACAGTGGTGGGGCAGATGAGCATGGAGGTACAGTGGTGGGGCAGATGAGAAAGGGGGAACATTGGTGGGACAGAAGAGCAGGGTGGTACAGTGGTGGTGCAGATGTACAGGGGGTTACAGTGGTGGGACAGATAAGCAGGGGGGTACAGAGGTGGGGCGGATGATCAGGGGGTTACAGTGGTGGGGAAGATGAAAAAGGGGGTACATTGGTGGGGCCGATGAGAAAGGGGGTACATTGGTGGGGCAGATGAGCAGGGTGGTACTGTGGTGGGGCAGATGTACAGGGGGTTACAGTGGTGGGGCAGATGTACAGTGGTGGGGCAGATGTGCAGGGGGTTGCAGTGGTGGGACAGATGAGCAGGAGGGTACAGTGGTAAAACAGATTTGCTGGGGGGGACAGTGATCTGACGGGTGAATGTGCAGGAATTGGGGCTCATCTGAGGTGTGGAGTTGCAGGACTTGGGGCTGATCTGAGGCGTGAGAGTGCAGGATGTTAATTTCTCACTACTAAAGTAGTTTACAGCATTTGCTTTATAAGAAATCCTTTTTGTGATTGAGAGTGTGAAGTTTACATTTTTTTGTTATAAAATCGGCACGCTCAATTTCTTTGAAAACATTTTTCGGCACACTGTGCTCAAAAGGTTGCCTACCCCTGCCTTAGCTATAGAAGGCATTTTTTTATGGCATCTCCTAGCGCATGCCCCCTACATGTTTCCCAGGCTCTGTGCACCCATCAGCAGATCCAGGACCAGCATGGCAGGTGGGACAGGTTAGGGGGGAGAAAGATCAGAGAACGTCCATTCGCTAATTTCCCCTATCCTGTGGCTGGCCCGGAAACAAAGTGTTAAAAGTCTAGAGGATTCAATATAATTGCAGAATGTATATTAGACCATACAGTGTCCAGGACGTAAGTCCCTGTAGTTTGTGGAGTTCAGAGTAGTGACTATTGTTAAGAATACGAGTATAATTAGTGAATCTCAAATACTTATAGTGTTGATTTGTTTTACACCAGAGTTTATCAATTGTGGGAAATTTAGATAGATCTTTAAATTCTGCTGATTCCAGACATTCCACTAGATCGGTGGTAGAGAGCAACGCTATTAGTATACTCTTACTGGGGTCTGATGATTCGGAGTTAAGCCAACCAGTGTGATGCTGTAATTGTGCAGCTAAATAATAATAATATGGGTTGGACAGTGCTAGCCCTCCTGAATCCTTCGATTCCTGCAAAATTTCAAGTTTAATACGAGGGGTCTGCTTCCTCCAGATCAAGGCATGAAATATAGTATTACATTTTTTTTAAATATGAATCGGTATACACACTGGGGCGTTATGAAGAGCATAGAAAAGTTGGGGGCCCCAAATCATTTTTATCAAGTTACAGCGGCCGACCACTGTCAATGGTAACTTGATCCAACTAGCTGTTTTTTGTTGCAACTTTTGAATCAGGGGGTTAATATTCAATTTAACATGTGTAAAGATTACTAAAGCGCGGATGTGAATAAAGGTGTCCCAAAGAATTTATGTGAACCAAAAAAAATTAAGATAATTAAATGGTGATTGCTGCTAATATTGTGTAGTGTACTGATGTCATAAAAATTAAATGAATTAGGGGTTAATACAACCCTATCATCAACCTTATTAATTATTGCACAATGATCCAATATGTTCTGCAGAGATAATAATAAATAAAGTGCTTCCAAACTGGTATAAATAAAATGGTTTCCAGAGTTCTGATAATATAAAACCAAGTCAGACACCACTGCTAGGTGAAATAGAAATCAGGAGGATAACGATACCCAGATGATCAGGTTTTTGGTCTCCAATGCTGTAAAGGATTGCTCTCAAACCTTCATTATTTCTCAATCCTTCATAGACCCGTATTGCTCAAAAAAGAAAAAATGACAAACTCATTGCGCAGATGGACTAAACTGGGAGTGACATAAATGAAATACACCACAGTTGCACTCACACATGCCCCGCAATATGACTGGATGTAAGAAGGTCAGTTTCATAAATAGAGCTCCTCACTTGGCTGTCTGTGCTCACACACAGCACTAAGGTAGATGACTCCTCCTTACGCTTTACATCACTGGACATGTGACTTTTTCAAAAAAGGTAATTCAATTCATTCAATTTAACATGATTATCTAATTTGGGATGTATAACTATGCACAGATGTCGAAAAATCTCCACTACTTTAATCTGTTCTGTCATGCGAGGCATGGGTGAATCCATTGGATCCAGGGGTAGAAGCGTGGACTTGTCCCAATTCATCTGGAAGCCAGAGAAGAATCCAAATCTGTTAATCAGAGTCATATGATGTGACAAAGAATTGGAGGTGTCTCCCAAAAAATGGAGGGCATTGTCCGCGTATAAAGCAATTTTTTTCCATGTCTCCCTTCCTAAAGCCAGTAATATTCGGGTTCCCCCTAATAGCTGCCGCCAGAGGCTCAATGTCCAGAGCAAATGATAATGGGGATAATGGGCATCCCTGTCTCGTCCCCCCCTCGTAGCTCAAAGGAGGGAGATAATGTATTATTTATTCTGAGACGGGCGGTAGGATCCTCATATAATAATTTAAGCCAAGAAATAAAGGTCTTCCCTGAATTGAAAGTTTTGTGTATTTTTACTGAAATTTTGTGTTTTGTAAGCAGTTAATATTGTGGGACATAAAAAATTGGAACTACTGCTATTTTATTTTCTTGGTCTGCTTTTAGAAAATATATAAAGTTTGGGAGTTTTACGTAATCTTCAGGCTTAAAATTATTTTTTTAAACCTGAAAAATTGGCGCTGGAAGCACAAGGGTTAAAGGACTTGTCAAAAACTTTATAATACAGAAGGCCCATTTCAGAGAAGGAAATATCCCAATACTCAAGAACAGAGCTTTTCCACTCATGTACCACTTCGCAAATACCACAGCTAAATCCAAAGGGGGTCGCCATTTAAATCTATAAAGGGATCCCATGGACCTTACTTGATTCTTAGTCAGGAGAGGACAGTCAATTTATCTTCATCAAAGGCTTTATTGGTGACAGTAAACTTACCCTAACGGGATTCTATGGCCCTAACACCAACCAAGGCAATTTTTCCAAACGTACCTTAGAAAGACTGACCCTCTTCTCAGAGGGCATACTCTTCCTGGGAGGCGATGTTAATATCCCTTTTGACCCAAAGTTGGACACCTCCACCGGGGTTTTCTTCGAGCCTCCTGGTACCCGCAAACAGTCCCTATAAGAGATATATAAAGCTCAAATTATTGATATCTGGCGCTTTTACTACCCAGACAAGTGAGATTACTCCTTTTACTCCTCCCCCCACAAAGTGTACTCTCACACTGACCTAGTTCTGATCTTGCACCATTATCTTGCCTGGGTCACAGTATCAAACATAGGCAATCTAGCATGTCCCAGTCTTTCTGCAGCTTTCTCTAAAGAATGACCCCTCCTCTAGAGCCTGGCACTGGAAATTAAATCGGCGTTCCACCCAAAAGGAGAAGTTTAACTTTAAGGCCTCCTTCCCCGCTCGTGTTTGTGAAATGGCAGATGGCGATCGAGAGGCGGGAAGATGGTCGGGCCCCGGGTGATGTCGCGGCCGGAGGACCCCCGGCCCGGTCGGTGGCTACAGCGTCCCCTGTCGATCAGGGGGACCAGCGTTCTGAGGGAGAGCTGTCGGACACGGACTCGGATGGTCCTGATGGAGTGGCGGGCCCGTCGGGGCTTCAGCGCGGATCCGGTGGGGCGGCTGGTCGGTCGGTTTCCACTGGGCAGCCGGGTAAGTCACCTTCTTTTCCTTTCACTGTATCTGCTCCTGTTCCCGTTTTGTCTGTGTGTCCCCCTCCCCCTTGCAGCAGTGTCTGGGTATGCGGTTGGGGGTGGTTCCGTTCCGGCAACGGTGGTGCCGGCGGGTTTGGGTTTGATGTCGGGGTGGGAGTAGGGGCCCCGGGTGCTGGTGTGATTTTTCTGCAGCAGCTAGTGGCGTCTCTGTTTCAAGGCTGTAGGGACATGGCAAGCGGGGGAGCTGTTGTGGTTCCCCCGGCTTCCGCAGTGCCGCTGGTGACGGTGTGGCTGGTGGGGGGTGATGGGCAGGCGGGTGCTCCGTCCCTGCCGGTTTCAACAGGTTGGGCTGCAGAAGCCTCGGGGGGCTACCGGGACTGTTCCTGCTCCCGTGCCGGTTACTGGGACTGGGGGTACAGGGGTGGGCGTGGTTCCTCCGGTGGCTGCTGTTTCTCAGGCGAGTACGGGTACTTCTGGGTTCACTTCTCCCTCTGTGCAGGCGCTGCAGGGGAGTGCGGGGGCGAGCGTCATTCCCACGGTGGAGGTTGGCACCTCCCAGGTGAGTACGGGGGGTCCCGCGGCAGGGTTGACGGCGGACGGGGTTCGTTTGGCTGATGCAGCTAGGTGTGAGGTCTACCTCTGCTATGAGGGGCCACTGGGTTCCCATTTGAAGCCCGAGGTGAGGGAACGGATTTGGAAGGGTAAGTATGTGGAGATCTTCTCATTACTGCCGCTTGAGAAGTTTAATTTGGATAAAGTTAAGCCGGATGAGACCAAAAAGGAAGAGGAGGAGAAGCGGCGGTATCGCCTCATCCCTCGGACGTTTGCCAATTGGGCTCAGGCATTCTACATATTGGCTGGTGTCATTGGGGAGAGGGCCCCTGAGAATTATTCAAGGTTGTTCTGCTATATTGACTCCATTAGCGAGGCTCAGAGGGTGTATCGAGGGGTGGCGTGGCTGCGCTATGATGAGCAGTTCAGGCAGCGGAAGGCGATGAGACCATCCTTGCGATGGGATCAGAAGGATATTGGCTTGTGGATGAGGCTCATGACATAGGCCAAGGCTGGTTCGCAGCCCTTTCAGGGGGGGGGCGGGAGTCCCCCGAGCCTCCTCGCCATCGGCCAGAAAGCGAAAGGGGTTCTGATGGCAATTCAACGAGGGCACATGTAGGTTCGGGGGCTCCTGCTGTTTCCGACATGAGTGTTCCGGCTGTGAGGGGGCCCATCCTTTGTCCAAGTGTTTCAAAAAAGGGAGGAAACAGGCCGACACTGGAAAAAGGGAGGACGCCGGTGAGATTGGAAAAATTGGCGCCCTATCTAAGTAGGTATCCGAATCGGGGGGCGGCACGGGCACTGTGGTTGGGCTTTAAGGAGGGGTTTGTGATTCCTAGTGAATTGACTACGGTCCCCCCTGTCGTGGCCAACCTACGTTCAGCATATGAGCATCTGGAGGTGGTTTCTGGTAAACTACAGAAGGAAGTGAGTTTGGGTAGGATGGCGGGTTCGTTTTCGGAACTGCCGATGGGGGACCTGGTGGTTTCGCCGTTGGGGGTGGTGCCCAAGCGGGAACCAAATCAGTTTAGGCTCATTCATCACTTGTTTCACAGTGTCGTATGCGTCCTTTGACGAGGCTGTGCGCTGGGTGCAGCCGTTTGGGAGGGGTGCGCTCATGGCAAAAACTGACATTGAGTCTGCGTTTCGCCTGCTGCCAGTACACCCGGATAGTGTCAGACTGTTGGGATGTTGCTGGGAGGGGGCTTATTTTGTGGACAGATGTTTGCCTATGGGTTGTGCGATTTTCTGTTCTTATTTCGAATTGTTCAGTTCTTTTTTAGAATGGGTGGTCAAGGATTTGTCGGGCCTGGGCTCGATTTTGCATTATTTGGATGATTTCCTGGTGATAGGTCCGTCGGCTGACCGGACCTGTCTTGTTTTGTTGTCCACCATTCAGCATATTTTCAAGGTTTTTGGCGTTCCACTTGCGCAGGACAAGACTGAGGGGCCTGTTACGGTGCTAAAATTTTTGGGCATAGTTATTGATACGGTTAGGATGGAATGCAGGCTTCCAGAGGACAAGTTGGCTGATCTCCAGGAGTCGGTGGCGTCTGTAGCCCGTAGTTCGAAGGTGCAGTTGAAGGAGTTGCAATCGGTGTTGGGTAAGCTCAACTTTGCTTGCAGGATTATGCCTATGGGTAGGGTGTTCTGCAGGCGTTTGGCGGCTGCCACTGCTGGAGTGAGGGCCCTGCATCATTTCATTTGCTTGGGCTGGGAACACAGGGACGATTTGCGGGTGTGGGATAAGTTTTTGGAGAAATATAATGGGCGGTCATTTTGGTTGGTGCCGGTGGTGCAGGCGAAGGAATTGGAGCTCTTTACTGATGCGGCAGGGTCGGTGGGTTTTGGGGCTTATTTCCAGGGGAGGTGGTGTGCTGACAGGTGGCCGGAGGCATTGGCGGAGTCGGTGTTGATCAGGAATTTGATGCTGCTGGAGTTGTTCCCTATAGTGTTGGCAGTAGAGCTGTGGGGAGGAGAGTTGCAGAACTGGAGGGTTCGTTTTCATTGTGATAACATGGGGGTGGTGCAGGCTATCAACTCTTTGACTGCATCATCATTGCCAGTGGTGCGTTTGTTGCGCTATTTAGTGCTTAGGTGTTTAGAATTGAACATTGTGATGTGTGCTGTGCATATCCCTGGGGTGGTCAACGAGGTGGCTGATGCGCTCTCTCGTTTACAGTGGGACAGATTTCGGCTGCTGGCTCCGGAGGCGGAGAAGTGCGGGGTTCCGTGCCCGGGTGGATTGTGGGATCTCATGTTGGAACGGTGATGGCATTGGTTCGGAGGTCTGTTGCGGAATCTACCTGGCGGTCGTATGAGCGTGTGTGGCGGGAGTGGTACGGACTGGTAAGTGTTCTTGGGGTCGGTACCTCAGCAGAGGACAGGCTCCATGTGTTGTTGTATTTTCTGGGGCGTAATTGTGAGCAAGGGGTGTCGGTGGCGTCTCTGAACGTCAAAATGGCGGGTTTAGCGTTCTTGTTCCGCTTGGGGGGGTGGAGGATGTCACAAAGGCTTTTGTGGTGCGCAAGGCTTTGCGGGGTTATCGTAAGGGGCGCATGAAGCCTGATTCCAGGCGGCTGGTGTCTTTGGCAATGTTGGAAGTGCTAATGGGGGTGTTGCCCCGGGTGTGCATTTCTATGTTCGAGGTTCAGTTGTTTCGCACGGCTTTTGTGGTAGCGTTTTTTGGGGCATTGAGGGTGGATGAATTGGTTAGCCCTTCTAAGTCAGTGGCTGTCGCAGATGTGAAGGGGCATGGGGACTCTGTCACGTTGGTTATTCGGAAGTCGAAAACCGACCAGTTGGGAAAACGGACTAATGTGGTGCTGGGTTTCTACCCTCTGTGTTACTCCTCCTGGTTGTGTGTTGTGGGGTTCTTCTAGGGGTGTGTGTTGGGACGTACGTGTGGTGCCTTGTGTCTGTATCTATGTCTTTTGTGTTCTTTTCTTCTAGGCCCGGTGTGTTTGATGTGGATCCTGGGCCATTCCTACGTACACTGGGGGGCAAAACGGGCATTGGTTAGGCCAGAAGGCAGGCAAATGGGCTTTCATCGGGGGGAGGCTACGGTGCGCTGGATCGGGATCCCGGGCATGCTCTGGTCTAGGGTCATGCCGGAGATCCATCATTATGCCCGGTTGGACAGGCCGCCGGACGTGCTTCTGTTGCACGTTGGGGGCAATGACCTTTGTCTCAGGGCTTCCCGGGACCTCCTCAGGGATGTTAAGTGGGATTTCCTCCGGCTTCGGACTGCCTTTCCGAATACTATAGTAGTTTGGTCGGACATTGTGGGTAGGTTGTCTTGGCGGGGGGCCCGGCCGGTCGATAAGATCAATAAGGCAAGGGTGAAAGTCAACAAGGCGGTGGCTAAGTTTGTTTCCCGGAATGGGGGGTTGGTTGTTCGCCATTGCGAACTGGAGGGGGAGTTCGGGATTTACGGGGGGATGGAGTTCACTTGTCCGCGGTGGGCATAGACATGTGGGTCCTGGGGCTCCAAGACGGGCTACAACTTGCCTTACGGCTGTGGCGGGCCTCCCACTCATAAGGGGTCACGGTGGGCGTCTGTGGCAGTGGTCTCGGGTTCCTGAAGGTCGGATGGTGATGGTATATAGATATTCATATGTGTATATCAGTTATGGTGGTAGGGGTGGGGGTCTGTCTCAGGATGGGCACCTCCCTTATCTGGTTATGGGCTATTGATCATCGGGCTGATTGGCGGAAGAAGGAGCGAATCATTGTCTCTTGAGCCGATGGGATCGCGGCTGGAGGCCAGGATACGGTGGAGATCGTGGACAGCCGATGAGATAGCAGTTTGGTACCTTCTTTCAGGAACATGGAAAACTAATGGTTAGGACTTTTAGTTGAGGCGTAGGGCATAGCCGAGCACCTTCATCCCGGTATTGGAAAAAGAAAAGCAGAGAAGCAAAAGTGGGACTTTTAATTGAAGCATGCATCCCAGGAGATAACACGGATCAATTGAATAAGGCAGGTATCCAGTCTGGTAGAACCAAATACATTACATGAGAGCATTGCAAAACAATTGGCAGTCAGTATTTTAATTGCATAAAAAATAATAACAAAAACAATAATGACATAGCATACCTAATGTACTAGTTCACAATTAAATAGTATATAAATTACAACAATCAATGGTAGTAAGATGTAGTAACATATTTGGTTCATAAATAAAACAGTGAAAAAAAGGGGGATGGGGGGGGCCCAATTCGATGAAGCGTGTCTCCATGGTAAAAAATTGAAATTGAATACGCTGGCACAGTCCACTAAGTATAGTTCCTTCTTTCAGGAACCCAGGCGCAGCAAGTTAAAAATATGTTGAAAAATGTTTGTGGTAAATATATATATATTTATGGAAAGATATATATATTTATTAAAAAAGGTTATTTTTATAAGCTATTTTATACGTTATCTTTTGGAATAATAAAGGGGCCTTTGTTGGCCAATTAATCCAGAAGATGTCTTGTGGTTACTTAGATAAGTAAGTTTAGTAATAAGGATAAGGGGTTGTTTAATGCAGCATGCACACTAGCATTACACCAGTCATGTAATTTTCGTGAATCTTTCTACTGCTTCTTATGTGCAATTGTTGCCTACACTGAAGAAGTTGCTGCTAGTTATTATGACTAATAATTATTCTTATACTTTTTCATTTATTATATTAAATGTGTGTTAGTGTGTGTTTCGTCTTGATTTTATTATTGACATCTAGGGGAGGAAGGCATCTAGTGTCCCTACAGACACCAGCATTTAAAACATGCCATGGCTGCTTTGCCATGTCCCCCGCTTACCTCCTTCCTCCAACCAGGCCTGACATGCTGGCAAACCCATGCGTGCACATAATGGTGCAAGGCAAACAGTGGAATGCAGAAAGCTCCAGAGTGTTCCCACTCCCAACGAAGATCAAAATATGCATGCACCAGCAAAAAATGCAAGCGTGAAATGCAGAAACAAGCATGGCGGTGGTCACCTGCAATTAGTAAGGCTGGAAAAGCATAGCCATACACCCTTCCAGCCTTACCTTTGGTTAGGCATATGGGGGCCATGAATTTAGCACAGTGAGGTAACGGTAGCACTGCAGTGTGTTGCATAGGTGGACAAAACATGGCAGGGAATTAATTCATTCGTGAACAGTTTGTGTTGGTAACACAGACTAACCATTGTTGCTGCTATGGAGTTGCTTAGGAAGATGTGTTTTTTTTCAGGGCTGTTCAGTCTAAATGACCAAAACTGAATTCAAAACAAACAGGACTCGACATTTATATGACCTTATCCATGCTTTACTTTACTTATGTTACAAGTTTAAGTCAATGGAAAATAAAATGGGAATTTTCTGTCCAAATATACAATTGGTTTTTTAAACATTTATGCCATCTCCAGCATCGCCTTCTAAAACTTGACCTGTGTTTCGAAGGGGGCACATGCCAATCACTGCTGCATCAACAAAAACTGAACCCGTTTGACCGTCAGTATTCTACATCTATTATCCTTTTCCAGTGTCCAAATAGGTCATAATATTGTTCATTATGTATTTGAAGAGTGTGGTCACTTAAAAAAATGACTGCTATAGCAATAAGGAAGAAACTGCTGTGTAAATAAAATGAGTAGCACGTCTCCCAAAGCTGTGAAAATGCCCAGCCTTCTAAATTGAACATCACATAGCCATAGTACACAGAGGAGTTTTATTAATGATGGACGGGAAGCCATATTACTGTAAAATGTATGTAAAATATGAAAATATGGTGAAGTACCCCAAAGCAAATTAAATAGGTTTATTTATTCAACTTTTTTTACAACTGTTTGAGAATAAATGAAAACATCAGATTAAATCTCTCTTTTCATCTTTTTCAACTCCTTATAAATTAACATTTCTCTAATAATCCAGGGCTGTGTGGAACTCATGCAGCTTTAAATTGACAGCCGTTACATGCTGATAAATAGAAAAGCAAGTCTACTGCTGCATAGTAGGCAACTTCTAATGCCACATCTTACCATGGAGAGTATATATGTCCACCTCATTTATGCGCCACTGCACCCACCTGAAGATTCTAAGTAAATATTGACTTCTAGATCACAGAGTTAGATGCCCCCTTCAGGTCACAATGCTTAAACCCTGTGATAAGTGGCTCAAAGTTGCATTGTATGAAGGAGCAAGTGCTCTTAATGCAGATATATGGTTACTTCTCTTTTTCTAAACAATTGACTGGAGGGCTATGAAGCATATTATTATCTAAAAAGTATTTAGCTGCTACTTGTGGTACTGTTCTCATCAACCAGTTCACAAGGAAGTAAATGCCAAACTAAGGGGACTGTTCCACCCCATGCACATGTTCATGTAAGTGGGGAAAATGTTACAGTACAGAGACTGGCTAAGGAATTCTCTATCTCTAGCAAGGTAAAGCCATGGAAATGTAGGCCGCACCTATCCCTCCTTCAATACCCAATTTCACCTTCTAATAAATAAAAACACTTAACAACGTAACTTGGAATATACCGTATATACTCGAGTATAAGCTGAGTTTTTCAGCACATTTTTTTGTGCTGAAAAAGCCCCCCTCAGCTTATACTTCGAGTCCTCCTAGCGCTGTGCCCATCTGTAGCCTCATTATCTCCCGGCGCTGTGATACAGTGGGGCAAAAAAGTATTTCGTCAGCCACCAATTGTGCAAGTTCTCCCACTTAAAAAGATGAGAGAGGCCTGTAATTGTCATCATAGGTATACCTCAACTATGAGAGACAAAATGTGGAAACAAATCCAGACAATCACATTGTCTGATTTGGAAAGAATTTATTTGCAAATTATGGTGGAAAATAAGTATTTGGTCACCTACAATCAAGCAAGATTTCTGGCTCTCGCAGACCTGTATCTTCTTCTTTAAGAGGCTCCTTTGTCCTCCACTCATTACCTGTATTAATGGCACCTGTTTGAACTTGTTATCAGTATAAAAGACACCTGTCCACAACCTCAAACAGTCAGGCCTCGAACACACGACCGATTTTCTCGTCCAAAACAGTCAAGAAAAGTGCCGCAAGAGTTTTTTTGTCTAGAAAAACGTTTGTGTGTATGGTTTTACGACGAGAAACTTGCCGAGAATCTCGACGAGAAAATAGAGAACCTGCTCTCTATTTTCTCGTCAGGATTCCAGATTTCCTCGTCGTGTTTCTCGTCGGCCTGTTTTGTGACGAGAAAATGGTTCGTGTGTATGCTTTTACGACTCTTCCAAAAGTGCGCATGCTCACAAGCAACTATGAGACGGGAGCGCATCTTCTGGTAAAACAAGCCTTCATAATGGAGAGAGCATATTCGTCACGCTCATAAATATTTCATCGTTTAAATGTTCTGCATTGAAATCTTCGTTAGAATGTTACATTAATCAAAACGAGTGACCTTCTTTTGCTGCTGATATTCACACAGAGTTATGCCTTATTTTTAACCTTTTTCATGCTGCTCTTTATAAGATTTATGTGTATTATATCGTGCAAGTTTTTAGGAATAATTTAAATGGTTTGATTTTTCAAAATGATGTTAATTCTAATTTCTCAATGTTTTGATAGCGATCTCCCATTTAATTTTGGAATCTATATTATTTAAATTTCACACCATGTTTTTGTGCTAATCAGATTTAGTTATTCTTTTGGGGGGGTGATATCTGTGCCTTTTATTGTCAGTCAAATGTATCTGCTTACTCCAAAGCTTGATTTTGTTTATTTAAAAATACACATAGTCAAGTATGAACTTAAACAAAAAACACATTTATTCATGTTTATAAATTAAATAAAGAGAAGGCAGCGCTGGAGAAGCTGCTGCCATTTGTGCATCCCAGGGACCCCAGAGCACACAGCAACCCTGTGTGGACACTAAAATTGGGAGCTTGAGAAGGCCCACATTTCTGAACACAATCTGATGCTGGCCTCCCAGAGGTCAGGAACAGCAGCAGGTGAGATATATGTCCCAAGTGTGTGGTACTACAACAGGCTGCCTTCTGTCCGACCACAATGAAGCAAGGCCATCACTTCCTCTTCTTCCTGGCAACCTTCCCTGCAGCCTTTCCTGAAGCCTTTCCTGAAGCCTTTCCTGCAGCCTTTCCTGCAGCCTTCCTTCTTCGTTTGGCTGGAGGCTGGCCCACTGGAGGGGTACTCCTGTCAGGAGGAGGAGGTGGAGGTGTAGCAGAAGGGGGTGGGGCAGAAGAAGAAGGTGGAGGTGTAGCAGAAGTGGGTGGGGCAGAAGAAGAAGGGGGAGGTGTAGCAGAAGGGGGTGGGGCAGAAGAAGAAGGTGTAGCAGAAGGGGGTGGGGCAGAAGGTGGAGGTGTAGCAGAAGGGGGTGGGGCAGAAGGTGGAGGTGTAGCAGAAGGGGGTGGGGCAGAAGGTGGAGGTGTAGCAGAAGGGGGTGGGGCAGAAGGTGGAGGTGTAGCAGAAGGGGGTGGGGCAGAAGGTGGAGGTGTAGCAGAAGGGGGTGGGGCAGAAGAGGAAGGTGGAGGTGGAGGTTGAGGTTGGGTCAGTTGGGCCACCTCACATATGGCGGTATTGGGTGTAATTTTCTCCATCACCCCCTTGTTGAGCAAGGTGATGAGCAGGGGCTCGCATAGGAGGCGTTGCTCCATGCTCATCACCTTGAACTTAGCCTCCACTAGGCCGGCAATGGCCTCTTCAGGGGATGTGGGCTCCTTGAGGGTGGCATGGGCCTCTTTAATAAGGGCCATTGCTGCCTCACTGGTGGTCCTGTCCCTCCTGCCTCTTTTGTGAAGCCGGATGGGAGGCACCTGGGATCTGGTGCTTCTACTTTGCCCTGCCACCTCCTGTCTGCCACTGGGCCCTGCCACCTCCTGGCTGCCACTGGGCCCTGCCACCTCCTGGCTGCCACTGGGCCCTACCACCTCCTGGCTGCCACTGGGCCCTGCCACCTCCTGGCTGCCACTGGGCCCTTCCTCCTCCTGCCTGACAGTTTCCAGACCCTCCTCCTGGCTGATTTCATCCTGTGTATGAAAAAGGAACATAGTTTAATATGTTGGTTTAATCTTTGCATCAAACTTTGTAATCCTGATGGAAGCAATTAGAATGTAAATGCATAAATCCTTGCTTTAAATTTACCACTACATCAGCTTGACTATTTACCACACAATTAAGTGCAGAATAATGTCTACAGATCTTGATTTCACTTGTGGAATACAAAATAATGTATGTTTCTCATCCTGACATATTTGGGAAACATTAATTTTATCCCAATACATTTTCAGTTAATACTATACCTGGCTCCAGATGGACAAATCAGGATCATCCAGGATGGCTGCCTCCTCTTGCTCCAGAGAAGGCTCAGGTTGGCTGCAGGGAAGTCTGGGGGGAAGAGTGGAGAGTGATGGCCTTGTCTCAATGTGGTCATCCAGGAAGGACATCCTGTTGTAGTACCACAAAATCGGGACATAAACATCATCTGCTGCTGCTCCTGACCTCTGAGAAGCCAGCACCTTAGAGCGTTCAGTCCTGTAGGTACCTCTCAAGCTCCCAATTTTAGTGTCCACTTGTTTTGCTGTGGCTGTGGGCACCTTGGTATGCACAAATGGGAGCAGCTTCTCCAGCGCTGCTTTTCTCACCCCTTTTTTTTATGGATGGGGTTTTTCGTCTCCCACAGAGCCGGCAGCTCCCTTACCCGGTCAATAAATTCCGCCAGGAACTCTTTGTCGCTAATAAAGACATTCATATTGTATCTGCAAGTAAAATAAATTATATTTAAATAATGTGCGGCAAACAGTCTAACCTCCTTAACATCCTAGTCACCATATATATCCTCCAACAATCTCAAGACAGTATAGGCCAACAATTTTTACAAGTCACAAAATCACATACCTTCGTTCGCACGTCCGTCACTTGAACTCCTCTCTCCGCACACCGAACGTACTATAGTCACATGTGTGTTTGCTATATACACACCACGCATGCGTCAAAATTCGAACACGTCGCTCCGCACACGTCGCCCGCCCATGACGTTCTAACTTACATCTTTTCCCCGCCCCTTCTCTTTCGGCGCGCAGACAGATATGGCGGAGTTACAGCAGGTGTCTGATAATTCCGCAACTAGCGAGGAGACAAGCCCGGAGACCGAGGACACGTCACGATCAAGGAGGAGATTCAAGGCATCGAATATGTCTTTGGCGGAGATGGCGGAGATGGTGGACATCTTGGTCAAGGCTGATTATGATGCCAAGCATGGGCCGTATAGCAAACCAAATAGAAGGAAGGCCAAAATCCTCACTAAAGTTGTGAAGAGTCTGAGGGCGAAGTTCGGGGTGAAACGCTCAAATGAGCAGCTCAGAAAGAGGTGGTCAGACCTCAAACTGAGGGAGCCAGACCAGTTGAGGATCATAAAGAGGATGCTCGCTAAAAGTAAGTAAAATGACGACGTTTCTGCTATTAATATTTTTAGAAACTGACATGTTTTTTTTTTTTTATCATATTGGACTCCCTTCCAAAATGTAATATTTTGAACTAGGTTGGGCACAGTAATCGTTCGTTACGTTACCGACACTTCGTTCGGCCACTATCCGCGGTTTTGGCTTATTTATAAGCCACAAAAGTAATTAGACATCTGCCATTTTTGATCAAGTATTGTGGATAATTTTTAAGTCTAGATGATGTGTTTGTAAAGAGAATTAAATGCAAACTTTAATCAGTGTAAAGGAGAGGACACTCAGCAGCTGCTTCCACATCTGTACTTTGGAGCACTATAGTGTGGGCCAACAGACCCGCCTTTTTTGGGTGTCCCACACAGGTGCATCAGAGATTTTTTGTGGTGCCTACATGTCCAAAAAATTACATCCAAATGTGAATACTAAACATATTTGGGGTCATAAATAATGCATTCTTCTTTAAATTCCGCACAAACACACACTTGTACCCCACTTCCAAACAATTTAGCCTGTTTTTAGTTTAACAAGGAGATTTACAGTGTGATAAATAGACCTTTGTTTTTATTCTCATAGGGGAGAGAAGACTGGGAGGAGGACACTCCAGGGAGCACATGCACCCCACAACTTCCAAACAACACCAAACTCCCAAAGACCCACAACCGAAAGATGTGCAGGAAGTTGAGGTGGAGGAAGGAGAAGTGCAGGAAGGAGAGGTGGATGACGTTGTGGATCTGGTCACCACAACAGGTCAGTATCTGACACCACAGCTTAAGGTAAGCGAGGTAGGCCTGCAGAGTTTTATGATTTTTTTTTTTTGGTTTTTAGGGGATGTAAATGTTGTGAAGGATAGCACACGGTTCTCTGCTGACAGTGCCCTCCGCCTCATCCAGCAAGTGATGGAATGTAGCACGGAACTGGACCTAATTAAACAAAGAATCCATGTGATGGAACAAACATTTAAAGACATTCTCGATGTTTTGGGGAGAATTCAATAAGCCATCCAAACACATTTGTTTTTACATGTTTGTTTTTATAATTTTTTCTAATTTTTTGAGTAACAAACCAGCCAAAAATTGAATATGCACACAGTGTGTGAACATGTGCTATCTGCCATCAGGGGATATCCATGTACGTCTTTTGTGGGTGCAACCCCTTCCTCGTATCAAAAGTCGGTGAACTGAGGAAGGGGATGCACCCCCAAAACACGTCCATTGATCACCCCTGATGGCAGATAGCACATGTTGACAATAGGGATCAGGATTGTAAACTTCCTATATGAAAAAAATAAAAAATGTGTGCATATTCAATTTTTGGCTGGGCAAGGGGTGGCAGGACCCCATATTAGGACGGGCACATAGAGACATAGTTCGTGTAAGTGAATGTCTCCGATTGCTCAGAGGTATCCAATGTTGTAATTTTTGAAATGCAACTGATATTTTTGTATTTTCATAAGCCAAAAATTGCCGGGTTGTGGCCAGGCCAACCCCAAAGTAAAAAAAAAAAAAAAAAAATGAAGAGAATGTGCACAGAGTAAAATATTTGACCACAAACAACGTGTAGCTTCTTTTTATAATACCCTCTAAGCTTATTTGGTTCTTTTGTAAGGTAACATAGTGAAATGGTTGTTATTTACTAAAGTAAAATACACTTGCCACTACAAATGCACAAAGACAAACTAGGAGACAGGAAAGAACAAATAATTAAAGGTTTAAACAAGATTTTTATTGGGATACTTAGACATAGGCTGGCATAGGAATTGCCCCCCCTACCCGTGAAATACTCCATGTATTTGTCCCGAACCACACGGGCATTTTGGGGGGGCAAGCCAAGACGGGCAGATTCCAGGCCCGGAAGGGGATTTGCAGGGGAAAGTCCAGCCTCTGGCAAAACTGAGGCCATATAGGAATTTGATTTTTGGCTCAGAAAGTTGTGTAGCACACAGCAGCATAACACTACATAGTTTATTTTGTAGTCCGCCAAGTGGATGGAAGTCATAAAAAGGCGGAACCGGCTGGCCATTATGCCAAAGGCATTTTCAACGACTCTTCGGCCCCTGGCCAGCCGGTAATTGAACACACTCTTCTCTGGGGTCAGGGTCCTCTGTGGAAATGGCCTCATAAGATGCCGTCCGAGTCCGAAGGCTTCATCAGCCAAGAAAACAAAGGGGAGTCCTTCAATATTCCCTGCATCCAGTGGCAATGCAAGGTCGTCACTCTGGAGACGGAGGGCAAACTCCGTCTGGATGAAGGATCCCCCATCGGACATCCGGCCATTCTTCCCTACATCAACATAGAGGAATTCATACCGTGCTGACACCACCGCCATCAGCACAATGCTATGAAACCCCTTGTAGTTGTAGTAGTAGGACCCAGAACGGGGTGGCGGCACGATGCGGGCGTGCTTCCCGTCTATGGCACCACCGCAGTTGGGGAAGTCCCACCGCGTGGCAAACTCCGATGCCACAGTCTGCCATTCCTGTGGCGTGGAAGGAAGCTGTGGAGTGAAACAAGATGAAATAATATTAGAAAAACAAAGTCATACATTACAAGGAAATTCTATCCCAAAAAATTAGAGACCAACATCAATCTAATTATACGTTTATTAAGGTGTGTAAAAAAAGGATAATGGAAGGCTCATTTATCATATTCATCACCCCCTCTGATGGGCCATTACTAAATTATTTTGGGGGGGGGAGATGTGTTTGGCCACAGGATAGCATTGCAGTGGCGGTGCGTCCAGAGTGGGCGCTGGAGCACTGTCCCCTCTCTCCTGTGCCCATCACTCAGAACAATACATAGGTTCATGCGTTGCATGAACCTATGTATTGTCTATGCCGCACACTATTCAGGTGGATGGCCTCTTGTAAAGCGACCGACATATGAATCATTGCGGCATTTAGGGGGTTAAAATTGCAGAGCAGAAACAGGTATTAAAATAGTCTTGCAAATTACAACCTGAGGGATGTAATTGGCTTCCTCAAAGAAAAATCGGGGACGCAAGGAGGGGGGCATTCCTTGTGTAAACACTGACAGGCTGCTCTGCCAATCATGTTCACCAAGTCTGTTTAATGGTAACATGATTGGCTGATGCAACATGAAGGGAAGGAGAAGACATCAAGGACAGAAGAAGGATGGCGCTGACCACAAGAAGGTAAGTGCAGGGCTGGGGGGAAACTGGCTGCATTAGAGGGGACTAAATGGCTGCATTTGAGGGAACAAAATGGCTGCATTGGAGGGGACAACTGGGGGCGTTTATTAGGCAACAGAGCAAAAAAGGAGGAAGTTTATTTCCTAAATTGGGGTTTGAACCCCCCAACATTTGGAGCAACATGCGCCCCTGCTGGAAAAGTAAGTGAAGGGAAATATTTAGGGAGGAGAAAAAAGGGGCAATCTAAAGCTTCCAACATGCATGGGGACAAAGGGGACATTCTCAGCATATTACAATCATGGTAATTAGGGAAGGATGAAAGATATACAATACATTAGCAGACATGTAATACCTAAAATGTGATGTTAAGGGAGCAAACTTACCCTAATATAGTCCTCCTGCAGGACTTGGATGATGGCAGAACAGGTGTCTGGGATTATGAGGCCCAGAGCCTGGGGGGAGATGCCTGTGGTGAACTTCAAGTCCTGAAGACTTCTCCCTGTCGCCAGGTAACGCAACGTGGCGATGAGCCTCTGCTCAGCACTGATGGCTTCCCGCATAACGGTGTCCTTCCTGGTAATATAGGGGGACACCAAAGCCAACAGTTCCTGAAAAACGGGGTCAGACATCCTCAGAAAATTCCTGTAGTCCTCAGGATTATTCTCGACGATCTCCCGCAGCAGAGGCATGTGGCAGAATTGGTCCCGCTGGAGCAACCAATTCTTGGTCCATGAACTCCTCCTCACACCATTCATGGACTGGTCTTGGTCCAAAACAAGCAGACCAACACCAAGCGCACGCACAGCACGAACTCGACGACGAGAACGTCCAGGCGACATGGCTAGGAAACGGTCGTCTAATCAGAACGTACAGAACAGAACGCACTTTAGAACAGCAAGGCCTATGAATAACAAACTGAAAATCAGAAACGAACAGGCAAGAACGCACTGTAAAACAGATACGACCTGCCTAGACGCCCTGAAAGTCAAGATACGAACCCACAAGCACAAACTGAACGGCAGAAAACGATCTGAAAAGTACGAAGACTGAAAAGCGCGAATCGTCTCTTCCCAAACTTTTACTTCACACGCGGTAACACGAGATCAGCAAAAGCAGCCCAAGGGGTGGCGCCAAGAAAAAAGATCTTCCCCTTTATAGTGCCGTCGTACGTGCTGGACGTGAGCGCAGAGAACAACGAGGAAATTGGGAAATGACAGTGTGTACGCATAGAAAGCTTGACGAGAAAATCGACAAGCTTAACAAGAATCTCGTCGAAAAAAACGACGTGTTTTTTACGACGAGAAAATCGGTCGTGTGTACGAGGCCTCACACTCCAAACTCCACTATGGTGAAGACCAAAGAGCTGTCGAAGGACACCAGAAACAAAATTGTAGACCTGCACCAGGCTGGGAAGACTGAATCTGCAATAGGCAAGTAGCTTGGTGTGAAGAAATCAACTGTGGGAGCAATAATTAGAAAATGGAAGACATACAAGACCACTGATAATCTCCCTCGATCTGGGGCTCCACGCAAGATCTCACTCCGTGGGGTCAAAATGATCACAAGAAAGTTGAGCAAAAATCCCAGAACCACATTGGTACACCATATTCCTTCCCGACACCAAATTATTTGGAGCAGTGAGCAAAGCAAGATCTAGAAAAGACATGGATAAGCGAGTTTGGGAAGCAGGAACTTGACTGGCCTGCACAGAGTCCTGACCTCAACCCGATAAAACACCTTTGGGATGAATTAGAACGGAGACTGCGAGTCAGACCTTCTCGTCCACAACAGTGCCTGACCTCACAAATGCACTTCTGGAAGAATGGTCAAACATTCCGATAAACACACTCCTAAACCTTGTGGACAGCCGTCCCAGAAGAGCTAAAGCTATTATAGCTGCAAGGGTGGGTCAACTCAATATTGAACCCTACAGACGAGGACTGGGATGCCATTGAAGTTCATGTGTGTGTAAAGGCAGGTGTCCCAATAATTTTGGTAATATAGTGTAGTTAGTTCAATCCTAGCTAGACCCTCTCTGTTTCTTCCATGTTCCCTCAATCAGTGTTAGACTTTGCAAAAGACTGGAAAAACATCATCTGTACTGCAATTAGCTGAAGAAAACCTGTGTTGGATTCAACGTATGTGTCTTATTGAAGAGTTAAGCTGCCTGTGGATGGTGCCAAGTAAGCAGGTGACCATACTGTTCAGACAGACTGGGTCTAAAGAGGGATGTCAATGCATAACATGTTATTTGAGACAAAACAAAAGCTTAAAGTGGTTGTAAACCCTGTTAAAAAATGTTTTAAAAAAAAACAACCTGCAAGACAAAGGCATAATGAGCTAGTATGACTAGCATACTAGCTCATTATGCATCACTTACCTTAGATCGGGGCCCCCGAAGCCGTTCCTCGTCTCCCTCTTCAGCCGCAGCCATCGCTGCAGCGATAGCCGGAAGGTTACTTCCGGCTATCGCCGCTCCAGCCAATCACAGCGCTGTGATTGGCCGGAGCGGCGAAGACGTGACTCCGCACATGCGCGCGGGAGCCCTCAAATCCAGCTAAGCCGGATTTGTGAATGGGATTAACCCTATGAATGCGCCGTTGTCTACGGCGCGCATGCGCCGTAGACACCGATGCATGTCATTTTTAGCAAATATCTCCTAAACCGAGTAGGTTTAGGAGATATTTCTTGCACCTACAGGTAAGCCTTAATCTAGGCTTACCTGTAGGTGCACGTTGCATAAGTGGCTTTACAACCACTTTAAGGATTTTTAGATAGCTGTCAGTGACCTAGAAAAACAATCAATAACTTTTTTCCGAGTAACTTTTACTTTTATTCCACATACGTACATGTTCATTTTCTAAAGCTGCAAATCCTATTTATTCAGGTTTGCTACTGGTTCATATACAGTGGATATAAAAAGTCTACACACCCCTGTTAAAATGTCAGGTTTCTGAAATGTAAAAAAAAAAAGGAGACAAAGACAAATAATTTCAGAACTTTTTCCACCTTTAATGTGACCTATAAACTGTACAACTCAATTGAAAAATTTTTTTTTTAAATCTTTTAGGGGGGGGGGGAATAAAACTAAAAAACTAAAATAATGTGGTTGCATAAGTGTGCACACCCTCTTATAACTGGGGATGTAGCTGTGTTCAGAATTAAGCAATCACATTCAAACTCATGTTAAAAAGGAGTTAGTACACAACTGCCATCATTTAAAGTGCCTCTGATTAACCCCAAATAAAGTTAAGCTGTTCCAGTAGGTCTTTCCTGACATTTTCTTAGTCGCATCCTACAGCAAAAGCCATGGTCCGCAGAGAGCTTCCAAAGTATCAGAGGGATCTCATTGTTAAAATGTATCAGTCACGAGAAGGGTACAAAATAATTTCCAAGGCATTAGATATACCATGGAACACAGTAAAGACAGTCATCATCAAATATGGCACAACCAGTGGCGGAACTACCGCCATAGCGACCCACGCGGTCGCTATGGGGCCCGCGGTTGCTATGGGGCCCAGCCTGGCCTGCAGCCGAGTGGTCCGGGGTTTGGCATCGGCAAGCTCCTGCCCTGCAATTTAGAACACCGGCACCAGCCCCGTCCCAGCATCGTGAAGTCACTCGCCGGAAGCGCGAGGAGAGGAGCGTCAGACAGAGGCGGAGTTACAGCACCGCCGAGGAGGAAGCAGGCTCGCCGGTGACCCGGGGTGACAGGAGCATGCCGGACACAGAGGTGAGCGAATCAGAGCGATAACACGGTGACACCAACTTATGCCCATAATCCGAGGTTCCAGTCCACTGTATGTGCACAGCTATCATTAAAGGTAATTGCAAATTTGGAAAAAGCCAAGTAAATCGTATGTTGTTGGAGGAAGAGTATTGCACATTTGTCTATCTTTGTGGCTGGTGTTAAAGTTTCCAAACGCTGGTGCTTTGAATAGAGATTTAAATGGGAAATATCCCCAGATTGTAAAAGCGGGCAAAAGCATTGGGGCCCACTTTCTTGGGACTGGGGCCACCTGTCCCCTCTCTGTTTTTAGTAAGGGGTTAAGGAATGATAGGCCAGAGGAGGGGCGGTACTGTCCCTTTAATTAATATATATTACAGGTGTGGGCAAGCCAATAGTGGTCCAGAGAAGGTTCTGGTTCCCCCAGGAGGATATTTAAGGGCCGCAGAGGGTCCTGGGCGTCCTCTGCAGCGGCCCGGAAAGAAGGAAGAAGAGCTGCACTTGCCTGTAAATGGAGGACCTGATCCGTGGATTCGTGGAGAGAGCAGAGAGCCGAGGGGGAGAAGCCTGGCTACGGCGGTGCCTGGAAATGTCCCTGGAGGAAGACATGCCATCGGTGGTGGAGGAAGCGGCACAGCAGCATGACGGCGGTGCGGCGGTGCCTTCCCCTAGGCGACTCACACGGCGGAGTGTACCCCCGGAACGGCAGACGAGGGAGGACGAGTGCCGTGACCCCGCGGCCAGTGCGGGGGCAGTCGGCGAAGAAACGGAGCCCGGGCGACGGCCTGGGCGGAAGAAGAGACCTCAGTCGCAGTCCCCTGCGAGAAGGCGGGGCGGGAGCTCTGTGCCTCAGGGGGGAAAACGCAAGAAGATGGCGCCGCCTAACTCAGCGGGCACCGAACATCAGGCTGCAGCTCCCACTCAGCTGCTGGCTCTGCAGGATGGCCTGGTCCCAGGCGCTTTATTTGGCATGGTGCAGCCAGGACTGGAGGCGTCGGCACATGCTACAACAACACCTATGGTGCTGACAGGTCAAGGGTCAGCCTCTGTTCCAGCGAGTCAAGGACAAGTTACTGTACCAGCTACGGCGCAATTTCCACTGCCCGTCCCATCACCATCCTTGCCTTCAGGTCCCGTGGCAGCTCCGGTGCCAGCTCTGATATCTGGTCTAGTAACAGGTCCAGCACCAGTACCAGCTCCAGCGGCGCAGGGTGAGTTAAGAAATAACGTAACACCTGATGTAATGGTTTACCTGTCTGCTATCTCTGCTGCTCTTTCTTCTGCTGGTATCCCTATTCCTGCTTTCCCTGCTGCTGCGCCTACACTGGTTTCTACTGCTGGTTCTTGTCATACCTCTCCTGTTACTAACCCAGTGTCAGATAGTTTGCCAGGTTGCGCTTTATACAGCCCTGATTTGCGCTCGCCTAGGGAGACGGCTAGAAGGTCAGTCCCGGAGGTGAGTATGAAAGAAGTATTGCCATGTGAGATGTCCCCGTTAGGTTATCAGTAAAGGATAAAATTTGGGCTGGGGAGTTTGTTGATATGCTATCCCTCCTTCCGGCTGCTAAGGATTTTATTTTTAAAACTGAGAAGAGGGAGGATAGGCAGGAGGAGGATAGGCGCAGGCCGGTGGCTCGCTCTTTTAATAACTGGTTACAGGCATTTTTTGTTTTTGCCAGTGTATTAGTTGAGAGACGGCCGGAGTTGAGCGGGGGCCTTTTCCAACATATGGATCATGTGTTGGAGGCCTATAAAAGTTTTGGCGGTTTGGGCTGGTACTTCTACGACGAATCCTTCCGCCAGAAACTGGCGGTACATCCGTCTTTGAGGTGGGGGATGAAGGACGTGGGCCTATGGCTTAACCTGATCGTTCCTCAGAAAGCACCTTTGGGTAAGTTGAGCCAGGGTACCCCAGGTACCCCTGGGTACCGCAGAGGTTGTTGCTTCGCCTTTAACGAAAGTTCTTGCCGTTTTAACGCGACATGCAAGTATAGGCACGAGTGCTCGGTCTGTGCAGGGCCCCACCCGATGGTGAAATGTTTTCGGAAGACAGCGCCGCTGTCTTCCCGGGATACTTTTCCAAAGAGCCTGCATGCCGGTGAGGCTGGAAAACATGCGCCCCTGGTTGGATCTGTACCCAAACAGGGAGAAGGCGCTTTTATTAATTGACGGTTTTTCATTTGGTTTTCCCCTTCCGGTGTTTTCAGGCAAGGGCTGTACGGTAATTGAGAATTTGAAGTCCGTTCGGCGCTTTCCGAAGGTGGTACGGGAGAAGGTTTGGAAAGAAATAGCGGAGGGGCGGATGGCAGGACCTTTTTCTGCACCGCCTTTCCCTAATTTCCGGATCTCACCAATTGGGGTTGTGCCTAAAAAGGAGCCGAACGCCTTCCGTTTGATTCAGCACCTCTCTTTCCCTAAGGGGGGTTCGTTGAATGACGACATTGACGTTAATTCATGCCCGGTGGTTTATGCGACATTTGAAGAAGCCATTGTCAAGGTTAAGGCACAAGGCCGGGGGGCGCTTGTGGCAAAAGCGGACATCAAGTCGGCTTTTCGACTCTTGCCCATTGCTCCGGCGGCGTTCAGTTCATTGGGCTTTTGTTTCGAGGGTGCTTATTTTTTCGACAAATGCCTCCCAATGGGGTGCTCCCTGTCTTGTACATATTTTGAGTCATTTTCCACGTTCCTGCATTGGGTCGTGAGTTTTGAGGCAGGTCAGGACACGGTGGTACATTATTTAGACGATTTTTTGTTTGTCGGCACAGCAGAATCTACGCTTTTTTCCCGTCTATTGAATTTATTCACAGTGATGGCAGGCCATTTTGGTGTTCCTCTGGCGAGCGAGAAGACTTGTCTGCCGACAACGCAGATGGAATTCCTAGGAATTCAATTGGACACAGATGCTATGGAATTTAGTCTGCCTATGGCAAAGGTGGTAAGGACGCGGAATCTTATCGCCTTTTTCTTGAGACGCCGGAAGGTGCTTTTGAAAGAAATGCAATCGTTACTAGGCCTTCTGGCTTTCGCTTGCAAGATCATGCCGGTGGGTAGGATCTTTTCGCGACGGTTGTATCTCGCTACTTCGGGCTTGAAGTCCCCGTCCGCACACATCCGGTTGACGGGAACGCTTAAGGACGATTTGCTGGTATGGGACGATTTCTTGGCGAATTTCAATGGTAGATCCTTTTTTCAGTCGGATTTTATTTTTGCTCCGGATTTTTGATTATTTACCGACGCGGTGGGTTCCAAGGGTTTTGGGGCCATTTTGGGGTCACATTGGAGTTGTGGTGCCTGGCCGGAGGCCTGGGTCCACAAGAAGGCTACAAGGAACATTGTGCTCCTTGAGCTATTCCCGGTGCTGGTGGCAGTCTCGCTGTGGGGCTGGTTTTTTGCCAATAAGCGGATTTTGGTGGAAACCGACAATAAAGGGGTCCTTTTTGCGATCAACTGTCTTTCTTCAGGTTCTCTGTTTGTAGTCAAAATCCTGCGTCATTTGTTTTTTTTATGCCTGAAGTTTAATATATGGATTAAGGCACGGTATACGCCAGGAGTGCTGAATGTGATTGCGG
This sequence comes from Rana muscosa, assembly GCA_029206835.1. Taxonomy (NCBI): domain Eukaryota; kingdom Metazoa; phylum Chordata; class Amphibia; order Anura; family Ranidae; genus Rana; species Rana muscosa. The sequence goes on along the minus strand of CM055117.1, from coordinate 626,385,436 downwards.
ATTCTCTTTCCCGTTTCCAGATGCGGCGTTTTCGACGGTTGCTGCCGGAGGCGGACGAGGAAGGCACACCGTGCCCGGATTACCTGTGGGAATTGATCTAACACCGGTTTTGGAGGTTATCAGGCAATCAGTCGCCCCGCATACATGGGTGGATTATTCTGCTGCATGGTGGAAATGGGTGGCGTTTGCTGGCTGTACGGGTTTTGCCTGGGATGCACCCTCAGAATCGGCTATTTTGGCTTTTTTGGTTTCTTTGATGGAACGGCGGTTGTCGCACAGTTACATTGCAAAGACGCTGGCCGGGGTGTCCTTTTTATTGCGTCTGCGGCAGCTCCCGCCTTGCTCTAGTTTTTTCTCGGTAAAGCAGGCTTTGAAGGGTTACAAAAAACACAATTTTACCCCGGATGGGCGGAGGCCCATTGGTCGTTTGTTACTAAGGCGGATTTGCGAGGCGACATTGGTGGTGTGTTTTACGGAGTATGAGGCATTATTATTCCAAACTGCCTTTGTGTTGGCCTATTTTGGAGCTTTTCGGGTCTCGGAATTGCTTCCTGGCTCCAAGAGGTGTTCGTGGGGCATGTTAGCTGAGCATGTGCTAGTAGAGGATGGGAGGGTGTACCTTTTCCTGCGGCAGTCTAAAAGGGACCAGATGGGTCGTGGGGAATGGGTGCCGTTATCAGCAGGCGAGGATAGCTCGCTGTGCCCAGTGGTAGTGGTTAGCCGTTATTTGATGGTTCGTCCTCGTGGGGATGGGCATTTTCTGATACATAGGGATCGGTCCCCGGTCACTAAGTATCAATTTGCATATGTACTGCAGCGCTGCATGGCACATTTAGGTCTGGACAAATTAAAGTTTTCCTCTCATTCTTTTAGGATAGGGGCTGCGTCTGACGCAGCTGATCAGGGTCTCCCGGCTTCGGCCATTATGGGTTTGGGTAGATGGTCGTCCAATTGTTTCAAGCGTTATGTCAGACCTAATCTCTCTTTTTAATCCATAGGTTTTCATCATTATGTATGGATTCTGGGCCATTCCTATATCGTCTGGGCACAAAAGCGTGCGGCTCAGCGTAGGTATTCAACTAATCTGTCCCTACAGCCGGAATCCTTCACTCTATACTGGAAAGGTGTGCGTGGCATGAGGTGGCACCAGCTGTACTGTCATTTATCACGATTATGTCAGGTGTGGCCCCTCCCCTCGATATTAAGCATTTAGGTGGGAATGATATAGGAAACACCCGAACATTAGAGTTGTTGGCCTCAGTTAAAAGGGATCTTTATCGTTTTCATTTAACTTCCCCAGGTACAACCATCGTATTCTCGGAGATAGTGCCGCGCATGTGTTGGCTATCTTCTCCGTTGCATAGGGTGATGGAAAAAATGAGGAAGAGGATTAATCGGGCAATGGCTAAATTTATGCCGTCATTGGGAGGTTTTGCGTATCGGCACGTGGATCTGGAGGGGGGGGTCCCAGGCTTGTACCGGCAGGATGGGGTCCATCTTTCAGATGTGGGTTCCGATATATTTAACCTCGGTTTACAATACTGTATTGAGAGGGCCGCGTATGTGGGGTAGGCCGGGCTTGTTGCTCAAGTCCGGCTGGTGGGGACATTTTTGGTGATGTTACAGTGATGCTGCCCGAGTTCCAAAAACTGGGCAGAGTTAAGTGAATGATTTATGGTTTTGTATTATTATACAAGTTTCAATTATAATGGTTGTGTTGAAAATTGTGGTAAACCAATAAAGTGTCGCGGCCTTTTTTATGCCAAAATAAGCATGTTGTAGTGTTGGTTTGTGGGGTTGTATCTGGGGTATAGGTAAGGGGCGAGTGTGGCCTACAGTCCCATGTAAAAGCGGGCAAAAGCATTGGGGCCCGCTTTCTTGGGACTGGGGCCACCTGTCCCCTCTCTGTTTTTAGTAAGGGGTTAAGGAATGATAGGCCAGGGGAGGGGCGGTACTGTCCCTTTAATTAATTTATATTACAGGTGTGGGCAAGCCAATAGTGGTCCAGAGAAGGTTCTGGTTCCCCCAGGAGGATATTTAAGGGCCGCAGAGGGTCCTGGGCGTCCTCTGCAGCGGCCCGGAAAGAAGGAAGAAGAGCTCCCACCCCCCCCTCCCGTCGCGACATTTTATGTGGTAGGGTCACCCAGGAAGCGGGGGGGACATTTTTGGTGATGTTACAGTGATGCTGCCCGAGTTCCAAAAACTGGGCAGAGTTTATGTGAATGATTTATGGTTTTGTATTATTATACAAGTTTCAATTATAATGGTTGTGTTGAAAATTGTGGTAAACCAATAAAGTGTCGCGGCCTTTTTTATGCCAAAATAAGCATGTTGTAGTGTTGGTTTGTGGGGTTGTATCTGGGGTATAGGTAAGGGGCGAGTGTGGCCTACAGGTCCAATGCTACTTCTTCCTATGGCAGCATAGCACATGGGTTTTTTTTTTTTACTCTGCATAGGCTGGCCAATGCACATTGCCTACTGAGCTGATCATGATTTTTATTTAATTTTTTCTCATTTCGATTTATTTTTAGGAAAAATTTAAGCATTCTGTGATGCACCTTGTAGAAACAGAAGGGATAAGTCATCAGCACACCAACAAGCTTGTTCCTAAGTGCAATGATCACATAGAAAAGTAACATTTCATGATGTGAAGAGACCCTTTATCAGGCTTCTGATGGTGTTGGTGTGCTGACAACATATTCTATCCATAGTGTACACCATGAACAGTTGAGAGTCATTGCAGTACCCTTTTAACCTCCCTGGCGGTATGATTATGTCATGTGACATACATAGCTGATGGTAGATGTAAAACTAGCTTCACATCTGTGCACTTTTTTTTTTTTTGTGCGTTTGGCGATCCACAGAAATGCACTACAATCCATTTCGCTATCTTTCCTGTGGGTCTTAGGCATGGGACAGCCGTGGGTGTCTGTCATTTTTAAGAAATAAATGCAACATACAGGTTTTCCTGTTTATTTGCTACTAATCAGCTTGTTCCTAGCCATTAATAGTGGCTTATCGCATATGTGTGTGGGATTTGACTTCCGGGACTGTTTGCCGGCCGTCCCGCCCCCACAACACTCTCCATGGCAACGCTGTTAGTTTATTAGGATGGAGGGTGACGCTGTAAGCTCCACCCACCGCTGACGAAGTCCCATTGGACGTAACGTGCGTACGGGGGAGGAGCTTACCTTGGTGACGTCACCCGCGTCTGTCCCAGTCTGTGTCCGCGGCTCGTACTGCTCGTACTGCCGCTTACCCTGCATTCCAGGCTGTGTTTGCGGCTTGTATTGCCGCTTATATATTTTTTATCACTCTGCCTGTTTCTTAGCTTTGTGGAGTGTATAGTGCCAGAGACCTGGCGCTGTGAATCTGCCACTACAAGTTTATCTTGCTGCCAGCACCGAGTGTGTTATTAGCTGTGATCACTGCACCAGCTGCTCATCACGAACTATCTGATACAAGTATATGCCACTTGGCTATATCAGCAGTTGATATACATTTTGGACTATTATTTTAATTCACCACAGAACATCAGTGTTCAGTGGCTTCCGTTGTATTTTTTGTTTGTATTGGAACTTTTTATCTGTGTTTTTATACCAATCCTGGAATAAACAGTCTACACTTAGAACGTTTCCATACCCCTCTCTTTTTTCATATATCATCTCCACATTTGATGTTGCACTTACCACTTTGCTGGATTCCTTCTACATCTGAGATCATCTTCCCCTCATGGTGGAAAACAAGCGTTTTTGACCTCTTGTTCATTCAAAAGGTCCATCTGTTCCGGTAAGCAGATTTTCCTTACATTGGATACACAAGTTATATACTGTATGAAGAAGTATACTATCAGATCTCTCCAGTACATCTTTTTCATCATTGTTCACCATTTATGGACACTTATTGCGCTGCACTGTTATTTTCTTATACTATTTGCTCGGGTCATTGTGTGATATACCTGTTGGTGTTCAGCTGCAGCCGTTTTTGTAGTTATATGTGCGCTGATTGCTTTTTATATTATCTTTCCTGTGGGTCCCCTTCACATCTATTCAGTTTCCTGCAATGCGTTTTTAGGAAAGGTGGCGAGAATTTAAAAATTTTTTTGCACTGTGCATTTTTGGCTACCTAAACTTCGATGGAATCGCATGAAAAACGAATGTACATGTTTTTGGCACGGTTTCCTGCGTGACAACAGATGCCTCCTCCTAGCAACAGAATGCACTAGAAACCTGCTGCAAAAAACGCATCAACCACACATGCATAGATATGAACTTCGCCTTATGGAGATTGTACAAACAGATTGTAGAGTGTGTGGTCAGCTTTAGTCAGAGTAGTAGGGTAGCTCCTCTCTAAACCATGCTGCGGGACTACATATTTGATGGCCCGTACACACGGTCCAAAGATCGTACGTCTTTTTTTGCTTAATAGTCACAAGTAGAAATTGAATAGGGTAATAAAGTCACGAAAATTCTCGTATGACAGAAAAAAAAATCGGAAGTGATGTCATGTGTTGTAATGTATTTGTATCGTGTTTTTGGACGACAACTTCCCTTACAAGGTTGTCATCCTGTTAATTTTCCTCTTAAACCGGTGCAGTTTGCGTTGTTTGCCCTTTAAAACGTAAGTATAAAAGAGTAAAAGTAGTACACACAATGCTTTGAATTTAGCATTTTATTTATTATATGGTTATTTAAATTTTTGTTTTGTTGTTCGAAATTAATATAAGCTGTTGCCTGGGTACTGTGCCATATGAGTGTGGTAATCTGTTGTTCAATGGAATTATTATTTTTTTTTGTGGGGGGGGGGGTGGGGGGGCTGTTTGTAGGGGGGGCCCCATTCAACATTTTGCTATGGGGCCCTGTGATTTCTAGTTACGCCCCTGGGCACAACAGTGACATTACCAAGAACTAGATGTTCCTCCAAACTTGATGAAAAAATGAGAAGAAAACTGGTCAGGGAGGCTGCAAAGAGGCCTTACAGCAACATTAAAGGAGCTGCAGGAATATCTGGCTGTGTGGTACCTTTGACCACAATCTCCTGTATTCTTCATATGTCTGGGCTATGGGGTAGAGTGGCAAGATGGAAGCCTTTTCTCACAAAGAAAAACACACAAGCCCAGCTAAATTTAGCAAAATCACATCTGAAGTCTCCCAAAAGCATGTGGGAATATGTATTATGGTCTGATGAAACCAAGGTTGAACTTTTTGCCCATAATTCCAAAACATATGTTTGGCGCAAAAACAACACTGCACATCACCAAAAGAAAACCACACCCACAGTGAAGCATGGTGGTGGAAGCATCATGCTTTGGGGCTGTTTTTCTTCAGCTGGAACAGGGGCCTTAGTCAAGGTAGAGGGAATTATGAACAATTCCAAATACCAGTCAATATTGGCACAAAACTTTCAGGCTTCTGCTAGAAAACTGAACATGAAGAGGAACTTCATCTTTCAGCATGACAACGACCCAAAGCATACATCCAAAACAACAAAGGAATGGCTTCACCAGAAGATGAATAATGTTTTGGAATGGCCCAAAAAGAGCCCAGACCTGAATCCGATTGAAAAGCTGTGGGGTGATCTGAAGAGGGCTGTGCACAGGAGACACCCTCGCAATCTGACAGATTTGGAGTGTTTTTGCAAAGAAGAGTGGGAAAATATTGCCAAGTCATACTCATACTCATACCCCAAAAAGACTGAGTGCTGTAATAAAATCAAAAGGTGCTTCAACAAAGTATTAGTTTAAGGGTGTGCACACTTATGCAACCATATTATTTTGGTTTTTTCATTTTACTTCCCTCCACCTAAAAGATTTCAGTTTGTTGTTCAATTGAGTTGTACCAGTTTATAGGTCACATTAAAGGTGGAACAAGTTCTAAAATGATTTATCTTTGTCTTATTTTTTTACATCACAGAAACCTGACATTTTAATAGGGGTGTGTAGACTTTTTATATCCACTGTATGTGTGCTGCAGCAATTAGTATCTGCCGGGTGTACTTTAGGATGAGGTCTGCTTTAGAGCCCTGCACAATACAATCTCAGTTAATTTAATCTGAAGATTTTCCCAATTTTGTGCCTCCTTTTGAGTTTATACTGTTTTGTTACCTGTGCCTTTGCTGAGTATCTGTCTATCTAACAAGGGCCAAACTCCCCATAGATATATTGTAAGGAGCCGAACGCTTTCAAGAATAGAAAATATGGCCTTTACTGCCATGTGACTCAGTGTTTACCACAATTGGAAAGCTTGAGACCTGCTCAGACAATCTCACAGAACAGGTTAAGAAATATCTGCAGAAGTAATGGGTAATAGAACCTCTGTGAACCACAATTAATCACTTGCATAGGGCCTCATGGTTTAACGGCTGACTCATTTTTGAAGGGTCAAAACGAAAATGTCTAGGATGGGTCATTTTAAGTAAAAATAAAAAAAGGGCAGAAAAAGTATTCTCAATGAACTTTCAGCCTTCTGCCCTTCAAAGTGAACATTTGGCAAAACATGTGCCAAAAATAAGCACACAGAAGATTAAATTGGTTCAAAACTTGTCACAGGCGCTTTTCAGGAAGGCAGACAGTTGAAAGGTGAAGGCTAACCATGCAGGATAATGAATATTGCAAATACTAATCCTGACAGGAAACCAGCACAGCAGGGTGCCCAGGCTCTGCAGTGCCAATCAGTCCCTTCATCTTTAAATAGCTGTAATTTGTACACTATAAAATGTACTGCTCTGCTTTTATGCGAACAGCACAAACACACACACTTAGTATCCACTCATAGATTTACATACACACATTAAACAGAAAGACGTTATAAAATAATCATGAAATGCATTGACCTTGCTGAGCATGACATCGTTCATGGAAAGACATAATTAGTATTTTCTAATTAACAAGCTACAAATGTAAAATGTTTTGGTTGTGATTTAGGGGCCTATTGATACATGATCAGTATTGATATGTCAGCATTTTTCAGGGGAAATGTCAGTTCCAACAGCTTTGCCTATTTATAAAGCTGATTTAGTGCTGTTTCCTTGCTAATTTTTACTATATTTTGACACTAATCCCTCAAAAACTGATTTGTAGATACATTTCTCAAATGTTTAACATTTTCCACTTGTGAAACCAAAAATAAAGCACGCAAAATAAAGTGAATATTTTGGCAACCATTGTAAATAGGCCCTCTGTGCTTGATATAGACAATAGACAGAAATCTGTGATATATACAATGGGGAAGATTTACTAAAAATGGTGCACACAAAATCTGGTGCAGCTGTGCATAGTACTGTTTTAGTAAATCTCCCCCACTGTGTTCTTGCGAATCCTTAAAGCTGAAGTTTAATCTGCCTTAGTTTTGCCTTCACTGGTTCCTCTCTCCTACATTCAGAAACATGATCATTTCTTTTTTTCTTTTAAAGCGGAGCGCCACCCTAAAGTGGAACTTCCGCTCATCGGAACCCTCCCCCCCTCCGGTGTCACATTTGGCACCTTTCAGGGGTGAAGGGGGTGCAGATACCTGTCTAAGACAGGTATTTGCACCCACTTCCGGGAGTCCTCTCTGCGGGTATTCTGCGGGTAGTGCGTCACTTCCCACAGAACGCCTGTTGTGTTCTGGGAAACACACGGCTCCCAGAACACAACGGTGACCAGTGAGGACGGCGCTGCGCGACTCGCGCATGTGCCATAGGGAACCGGGCAGTGAAGCCGGAACGCTTCACTTCCTGATTCCCTCACCGAGAATGGCGGTGGGGGCAGCAGATAGACGAGTGATTGCTCGTCCTCTGCTGCAGAGGTCAATGGACTCTAGGACAGGTGGGTGTCCATATATTAAAAGTCAGCAGCTGCGGTATGTGTAGCTGCTGGCTTTTAATATTTTTTTAACGGCGGAGCTCCGCTTTAATAAAACAAAAAGCGAATCGCCGAAAAGCTAACGTGGTAGAAATATTCAAAAATGGGCCAAGATACCTGGGAACTACTGACCAGCCAGCCTAACATCCAGGGCCGTATTAAGAGCATTATGGGTCTGGTGCTGAGGATTTTGGTGGGCCTTAAGGACCGTGCGTCGGCGTGCGCCCTGATGTTAAAGGGCGCTGCCGCGTAGGCCCAGTGCTACAAGAGCCCTGCATTGGCGTGCGTGGTGCATACTGAGGTGAAATAGAAAGGAGCAGCCATGCATGCCTAACACAACTCTACTGAAGCCAAATGCCAAGCTTCCGTTAGGACTGCCTGTTATTAATCCCGCGTGAGGAATGCAGGGCAGGGCTTCTTTCAGAAATCATTATTAGTGGACACAGACATAACATCATTTACATAATTCCTGTATAAAAATATATTGAGTTAATAAATAAAGCTCTCTGTGTAATTTTTTTTTTAAAAAATATGTGGCTGGAGATGTGTGCAAGCAGCCTATATTACATTAGGGGGATGCAGCAGCTGTATGAACAGAGGTCTTAATTTGACAGGCGTGTGGGTGCACATGTGTATGGCCCCCGAACAAAGACATTGTGCATTTGAGGCCACTCGCCCAAATGTGCACACTTCTTAAATTAGGACCTGCAGCTGTGTTTATACAGCTGCTGCATCCTCAGAGTAACAGGCGGCTCTACCTAAAGGGCTGAACAAAGGCAAGTAAAGGGCCATATCTGGCCCTTGGGCTGCAGTTTGAAGAGCACTGCAAAACTGCAAGATTTCTGCAGGTAAAATATTGCATCTTAACACACATTTTAATAAAGTACATTAATGTTTTATTATATTTTTGTATTGGGGTCCTCTGGCAAGGGGCCCAGGGTTTCCCCATTTCCCCTCTTCCCATGACCAGATGTGATGATGTATACGAAGAAGGGTCATGCAGTGCAAATGGTCAGAGGAGAAGATAAGGGACATTCCCGGGACTGAAGAAATCAGGGACAGCTGTCAGCTCCCCCTGCCCCTCTCGGGGTCCTGGCCACTAACCAAGCCTGCAAACTCACAGCGGCAGCTTTCTGTCTGATAGAGCTATGACTCACCTGTATGCCAGGCTCATGCACTCGAACAGTCGGGTCAGCCTGGGATCGATGCTGTTGGCTGGGACATTGCTCGGACTTTAGACTTCTTTCCACCAATGGGGTGAGGAGACCATGAAGTGCCCGCTGTGGATGACCTGCAGCCGGGGACAGAGCCCCGGGCCCTCAGTGTCCGAGTCCTGTGTGGACCTTGAGAGCTGTCCACAAATGCAGCCTGTCATGTTGCCCACACTCCTGAGGAAGTGACAGCCAAAGGGGGACATCCGGGCAGTAAAGACACGCCCAGCGAGCGCAGACACACACCAATTAGAAGAACAGAGGAACCAAGCACTGCAAGTGCTCTCCAATTACCAGCGAACACTAGGCTTAGCCACGCTATTTCAAACTTACTCTAGCAAAGCATGCCCCTCTGTGCTCTTGGCATAGCAGCCCCTTTCAGAACTGTACTGCCTAATCATGACACCCGGCCCAGGATGTGCATGCGTAATGCCGTGCCGGTCAGGGGAGATCTCTTCTCTGTCGGTCCATTGCTTTCCTTGTGCGCAGCCTGTTTTTTTTGGGGACAGCTGGGCCGATATTAAGGTAGGGGCCTGGAGCTGTAGCTCCAATAGCCCCTATGATAATCCGGCCCTGCTAACATCAATAGTTTGTAAAGTATTAGAGGGGGATGATAAGGGACCATATTGAAGAATTTGCATATGTAAACAGTGTCATTAGTGGTAACCAGCATGGATTTATAGAATGTTCTTACCAGACCAACCTGTAATATTCTGAGGAAGTGAGCTATGGTGAGAGGAAGTTATTAATACAGGACTCAGGCAAGTCCTGAGTTTTAGGGTGGGGGGAACAACTAGTGAAATATTTTGGTCAATATAAACCACTTTAACTTTTTTTATAACCTCCCATGGCTTCCACTACCACCTCTATACTGATGACACCCAGATCTATCTCTCCACTTCTCAATCTCCCCACATATCACAAGCTTACTGAGCGACATATTAGTATGGATGTCACACCACTTCCTCAAACTCAATCTTTCTAAAACTCAGCTTGTAATTTTTTTCTCCTTCCCGATCCTCTCCCCATGACTTTACAATAGAGATCAACGGCACAACCATTGGTTCCTCCACACACATCAAGGTGCTGGGTGTAATCCTAGACTCTGACCTCTCTTACAGCCTCCACATCCAATCACTGGCTACTAGGGGTGCAACGGATCAAAAAACTCACGGATCGGATCCATCCTCGGATCAGAGCCACGGATCGGATCATTTTCGGATCAGCAAAAAAACAAAAAATTACTAATATCCACGTCACCCCCCCCCCCCCCACTGTAATATCCACAATCTCCCCCAGTAATATCCACAATCTTCCCCCAGTAATATCCACAATCTTCCCTCAGTAATATCCACAATCTCCCCCAGTATGTAATATCCACAATCTTCCCCTGTATGTAATATCCACAATCTTCCCCTGTATGTAATATCCACAATCTTCCCCCTGTATGTAATATCCACAATCTTCCCCTGTATGTAATATCCACAATCTTCCCCTGTATGTAATATCCACAATCTTCCCCTGTATGTAATATCCACAATCTTCCCCTGTATGTAATATCCACAATCTCCCCCTGTATGTAATATCCACAATCTTCCCCATGTATGTAATATCCACGCTCTCCCCCTGTATGTAATATCCACACTCTCCCCCTGTATGTAATATCCACACTCTCCCCCTGTATGTAATATCCACAATCTCCCCCTGTATGTAATATCCACAATCTCCCCCTGTATGTAATATCCACAATCTCCCCCTGTATGTAATTTCCACACTCTCCCCCTGTATGTAATTTCCACACTCTCCCCCTGTATGTAATATCCACAATCTCCCCCAGTAATGGGCATCTCCCCCACTTACCAGTCTCTCCCGCTGGCCAGTTCAAATCCACGAGCAGCGAGGGGTGATGACGTCACAAGGCGGCCGCCGCCCCCGGGTGTACCAAGATGGCCGCGGCTCCGGAGCTAGGCCGAAGCCGCGGCCTTTCCTAAGGCCGAGGCCGCGGATCGGGGTGTGTGCCGATCCGAACGGGGTGACCCGTTCGGATCACGGATCTTCACCGATCCGTTGCACCACTACTGGCTACATCTTGCCGCCTTAACCTCCGCAACATTTCCAGAATTTGCCCATTCCTGACTAATAACACCACAAAACAACGTATTCACTCCTTGGTTATTTCCCGCCTTGACTACTGCAACTCTCTCCTCACTGGCCTACCTTTACACTGCCCCCCCCCCCCCTTCAGTCTATTATGAATGCTTCTGCTAGACTAATACACCTTACTAACTAATCCGTGACTGCTGCTCCTCTTTGCCAATCTCTTTACTGGTTTCCCCTACCCCACCATATAAAATTCAAAATACTAACCACAACATACAAGGCCATCCACAACATCGTCCCCTGCTACATCACCAACCTTATCTGCAGATATCGCCCAAATCGTCCCCTCCGCTCCTCCCAAGACCTCCTGCTCCTTTGTTACCTCCTCTCATGCTCACCTCCAGGACTTCTCCAGATCCTCTCCCATCCTTTGAAACTCCCTGCCCCAGTATGTTTGGTCCGACCCTATCCTGTCCGCCTTTAGGCGATCCCTGAAAACTCACTTATTCAGGGAAGCCTAACAGACCTCCACCTAAGAACTGTACCCGAGTCAACTCCATCAGATCATCCCCTGCAGCTATTACCATTTGTACCACCTCCCCCTCCCTTTAGAGTGCAAGCTCCATGAGCAGGACCCCCCTATTACTTCTGTATGGAACTTTATTGTACTGTCCCCCTCTACATTGTAAAGCGCTGCGTAAACTGTTGGCACTACATAAATCTTGTGTAATAATAATAATAATAATAATAAATATTGAGGTTGGTATAAATAGTTTAATCTCTGTGTTTGCTGATGATAAAAAGCTAAGCAGGGTAATAACTTCACAGCAGGATATGGAAAATTTTACAGGAAAAAAAATATGCATCTGGGGCTAAAAACAAGAATGCTAATTAATCGCTAGGGGGGGGGGGGGGGGACCCTCTGGAGTAATTGAGGATGGAAAAGGATCTGAGGGCTCTAGTAGATCACAGGCTCAGCAATAGCATGCAATGCCTAGCTGCAGCAAGCAAAGCTAGCAGATTACTATGATACATTAAAAAAGGGATTTAGTTAAGAGAGATAGGGTGAAAACGATTCAGTCTCAGGTCACTTAAAGGATAAGTTCACCTTTGAAATATGTTACATGTCCCTCCCGTATTTAGGATTGAACATATAACATGTTCCTGCTCTTGCCTCCTCTCCTCTCTTTCCGCTAATCCCCACCCCTATTCTGTACATGAATGAACTAGATCTACCATTGACCTTTGACAGCTTGTAGTTCTCAATAAACTGCGAGGGCGCTGGTGAGCACTCTCATAGTCCATTGATTCAGACAGTGTACTGAGAGTCTTCAGTATCCTGGCATTGCACCTGCGATCTGCTGTTTGCAGGTGCAATGGTTTACAGGCTGCAGAGTAAAAAATTAATCAATGCACATTTTTTTACCTGCAAAAAAATTTGCATTTAATTGTTTTTTATCAATGGTGAACTTAGCCTTTAACCACTTAAGCCCCGGACCATTTGGTAGCTAAAGGACCATAGGTGAATTCAGAATTTTGCACTGCGCTGCTTTAACTGTAAATTGTGCGGACATGCAATGTTGTACCCAAACGAAATTTGCGTCCTTTTCTTCCCATAAATAGAGCTTTCTTTTAATGGTATTTGATTGCCTCTGCGATTTTTATTTTTTGCGATATAAACGGAAAAAGACCGAAAATTTTGAAAAAAAATGATATTTTCTACTTTTTGTTATAAGAAAAATCGAATAAACTCAATTTTAGTCATACATTTAGGCCAAAATGTATTCAGCCACATGTCTTTAGTAAAAAAAATGTCAATAAGCGTATATTTATCGGTTTGCGCAAATGTTATAGCGTTTACAAACTAGGGTACATTTTCTGGAATTTACACAGCTTTTAATTTATGACTGCCTATCTCATTTCTTGAGGTGCTAAAATGACAGGGCAGTACAAAACCCCCCCAAATGACCCCATTTTAGAAAGTAGACACCCCAAGGAAATTGCTGAGAGGCATGTTGAGCCCATTGAATATTTTTTTTTTGTCCCAAGTGATTGAATAATGACAAAAAAAAAAAAATTACAAAAAGTTGTCACTAAATGATATATTGCTCACACATGCCATGGTTATATGTGGAATTGCACCCCAAAATACATTCTGCTGCTTCTCCTGAGTACGGGGATACCACATGTGTGGGACTTTTTAGGAGCCTAGCCACGTACGGGACCCCGGAAACCAAGCACCGCCTTCAGGATTTCTAAGGGCGCAAATTTTTGATTTCACTCCTCACTACCTATCACAGTTTTGAAGGCCATAAAATGCCAAAATAGCACAAAACCCCCCCAAATGACCCCATTTTAGAAAGTAGACACCCCAAGGAAATTGCTGAGAGGCCTGTTGAGCCCATTGAATATTTTTTTTTTGTCCCAAGTGATTGAATAATGACAAAAAAAAATAAAAATTACAAAAAGTTGTCACTAAATGATATATTGCTCACACATGCCATGGTTATATGTGGAATTGCACCCCAAAATACATTCTGCTGCTTCTCCTGAGTACGGGGATACCACATGTGTGGGACTTTTTAGGAGCCTAGCCACGTACGGGACCCCGGAAACCAAGCACCGCCTCCAGGATTTCTAAGGGCGCAAATTTTTGATTTCACTCCTCACTACCTATCACAGTTTTGAAGGCCATAAAATGCCAAAATAGCACAAAACCCCCCCAAATGACCCCATTTTGGAAAGTAGACACCCCAAGCTGTTTGCTGAGAGGCATGGTGAGTATTTTACAGCTCTCATTTGTTTTTGAAAATGAAGAAAGAACTTTTTTTTTTTTTTTTCTTTTTTTTTTCAATTTTCAAAACTTTGTGACAAAAAGCGAGATCTGCAAAATACTCACAATACCTCTCAGCAAATAGCTTGGGGTGTCTACTTTCCAAAATTGGGTAATTTGGGGGGGTTTGTGCCATCTGGGCATTCCATGGCCTCCGAAACTGTGATAGGCAGTGAGAAGTGAAATCAAAAATTGACACCCTTAGAAAGCCTGAAGGTGGTGCTTGGTTTTTGGGGTCCCGTACGCGGCTAGGCTCCCAAAAAGTCTCACACATGTGGTATCCCCGTACTCAGGAGAAGCAACAGAATGTATTTTGGGGTGTAATTCCACATATGCCCATGGCATGTTTGAGCAATATATCATTTAGTGACAACTTTGTGCAAAAAAAATAAAAAAATTATTTTTTCCGCAACTTGTGTCAACATATAAAATATTCCATGGACTCGACATGCCTCTCAGTATATAGCTTGGGGTGTCTACTTTCCAAAATGGGGTCATTTGGGGGGGTTTTGAACTGTTCTGGCATTTTATACACAACATTAGGAAGCTTACATCCACTCTTCTAACCACTTGAAGACAAAGCCCTTTTTGACACTTTTTGTTTACATGAAAACATATTTTTTTTGCAAGAAAATTATGTTGAACCCCCAAACATTATATATATTTTTAAAGCAAAGGCCCTACAGAATAAAATGGTGGGTGTTGCATTTTTTTTTTCTACACAGTATTTGCGCAGCGATTTTTCAAACGCATTTTTTTGGGAAAAAATACACTTTTTTTAATTTTAATGCACTAAAACACACTATATTGCCCAAATGTTTGATGAAATAAAAAAGATGATCTTAGGCCGAGTACATAGATACCAAACACGTCATGCTTTAAAATTTCGCACAAACGCGCATTGGCGACAAACTACATACATTTTTAAAAGCCTTTAAAAGCATTTACAGGTTACCCCGTTAGATTTACAGAGTTCTACTGCTAAAATTACTGCCCTCGATCTGACCTTCGCGGTGATACCTCACATGCATGGTGCAATTGCTGTTTACATATGACGCCAGACCGACGCTTGCGTTCGCCATTGGGCAAGAGCAGGGCAGGACAGGGGTGCTTTTTTTTTTTTTTTTTTTTTTTTATTATTAATTTTGCTTTTTTATTTTATTTTTAAACTGTTGCTTCCATATTTATTTATTTTTATCACTTTTATTGTTATCTCAGGGAATGTAAATATCCCCTATGATAGCAATAGGTAATGACAGGTACTCTTTTTTGAAAAAACTGGGGTCTATTGGACCCTAGATCTTTCCTCTGCCCTCAAAGCATCTGACCACACCAAGATCGGTGTGATAAAATGCTTTCCCAATTTCCCAATGGCGCTTTTTATATCCGGGGGGGGACATTCCCTCCCACTTCTTGTAAAAGCAGTCCAGAGGCTAATTAGCCACTAGGATTGCTTTTACATGAAAGCCGGCCGCTGGCTGAAAAGAATGATACCAAGATGATACCTAAACCCGCAGGCATCATTCTGGTATAAACATTCAAAGTCCAGCAACATACCAGTACGTTGCTGGTCCTTGTTGGACATGTATTGTAATCTTTTTTTTCATGCAGCCTGTTGGCTGAACGAAAAAAAAAGATTGATCGGTGGGTATGCCCACCATTAGAATACCGCCCTTCATCCACCCACTTCTAATGATGGGCATACATGCACCATTTATATATGCCGAAGCATGGGGGCATCTTCTCGCGTACATATGGTCAGACTTTTCCACGGGCAAGCCTCCGTCGGAATTTCGACCGTATATACGCGGTATTAGGAGCAAAATCTCTCCTCCGCCCCTGCTGCCCCAATGCTTCGGCATATATGCTTTTTTTTTTAACTGTGGTGGTGAAATTACCTCCTACAGCACTGGAGTCGCAGGGATCAGGCCTGTCTCTGCGAACGCTGCAGTTATGTGTGTTGTGTTTTGCAAGTGACAGTGATCGATCGATACTGCACTTGGGTGGCCTGGGCTGGACGGAGGTGCAAAACGCAGCTGCTAGCAGGTATCTGGGCTGATCCCGCTAACACTGCGTTTTTGGGAACCCTAAACTGCTGGGGACGCTAGTATAGATCTGATCAGATCAGATATTGATCTGTTCAGATACTATACCACTAAGGGAGGTGTATGCTTCACGCGTGGGTGTTAGCGTTACTGGCACTAACCTGACGCTGCCTGGGGTGTGATGCAGACCCTCTCTGACGCTAAAACCTAACTGATATCACCCGCCGGGCGATCAGGGGGTTAAACCTTTATTGGGTTATATACGGCGGGTGCCCTGACACTATAAAAAGCAAACTAACTAACCAGCGTCACCCGTAACACTTATATGATGATCACTGGTGAAAGGGTTAACTAGGGGCAATTAGGGGGTTAAAACCTTTATTAGGTAATATATGGGGGTACCTGACGCTATATAAAAACCTGACGGCGAACCTAAAAAAAAATTACTGGCTACCTATCGGCATCACCGACACTAAGACAACGATCATAAAAACGATTGCTTAGCGACAGTGGTGATAGGGGGTGAAAGGGTTACCTGGGGGGCGATCAGGGGGTTAAACCTTTATTAGATAATATATGGGGGTACCTGACGCTATAAAAACCTGCGGCGAACCTAAAAAAAATTACTGGCTACCGATCAGCATCACCGACGCTAAGACATCGATCAGAAAAATGATCGCATAGTGAAGGCGGTGCTAGGGGGTGAAAGGGTTACCCTGGGGGGTGATCAAGGGGGTTACACCTTTATTAGGTAATATATGGGGGTACCCGACGCTATAAAAACCTGCGGCGAACCTAAAAAAAATTACTGGCTACCGATCAGCATCGCCGACGCTAAGACATCGATCAGAAAAATTATCGCTTAGTGACAGTGGTGATAGGGGGTGAAAGGGTTACCTGGGGGGGCGATCAAGGGGGTTAAACCTTTATTAGGTAATATATGGGGGTACCCGACGCTATAAAAACCTGCGGCGAACCTAAAAAAAATTACTGGCTACCGATCAGCATCACCGACGCTAAGACATCGATCAGAAAAATGATCGCATAGCCACGGCGGTGCTAGGGGGTGAAAGGGTTACCTGGGGGGTGATCAAGGGGGTTAAACCTTTATTAGGTAATATATGGGGGTACCCGACGCTATAAAAACCTGCGGCGAACCTAAAAAAAATTACTGGCTACCGATCAGCATCACCGACGCTAAGACATCGATCAGAATAATTATAGCTTAGTGACAGTGGTGATAGGGGGTGAAAGGGTTACCTGGGGGGCGATCAAGGGGGTTAAACCTTCATTAGGTAATATATGGGGGTACCCGACGCTATAAAAACCTGCGGCGAACCTAAAAAAAATTACTGGCTACCGATCAGCATCACCGACGCTAAGACATCGATCAGAAAAATGATTGCTTAGTGACAGTGGTGATAGGGGGTGAAAGGGTTATCTGGGGGGTGATCAGGGGGTTAAACCTTTATTAGGGGGGGTTAGGGGGCTACACTGGACCTAAAACTAAATGTACTGACACTTTTACAGTCACAAATGTCACTGATTGCAGTGATCACTAAATAAATGGTCACTGCAATCAGTGACACTGTGACTGGGGGCTGGGGGGTGATCTGGGGGTGTCTGGGGGTGTCTGGGGGGGCCTGGGGGGGGCGATTTATGTACCTATGTGTCCTGGTGTCAGTGTAGTGTTGTGTGTACTAACCTGGCATCTTCTCCTGTACGGCGCTCGGTATATGTGAGCGCCGCAGGAGAGATGACATCACTTCCTCCTTCCTGGCAGGCAGGGGAAGCTCTCTCATTCGCCGGGAGCGATCGAGAGGGGGTGGCCGGAATCGAACGGCCGTCCCCTCATGCCGGATCACTTCCGAAGGTAAAACGACCGCTCACTGTAAAGAAGGGGGGTTCGATCGGACCCCCCAACTATACAAAGGCAATCACGTACATATACGTGATTCTGCCTGTCGGTGCCATTCTGCTGACGTATATTTACAGTGGGCGGTCGTTAAGTGGTTAAGCTCTTCAGGCCGGCCATTTGCATACATACAGCCTCTCGGTGGGTGGGCTTTATCGGCGAGAGGCGGCATATATGCATCCCATATGTAAACATTTCTGTGCTAAGAACGCACACCATGCGCACTCCCAGCACAGTTACCTGTCGGGTACCAGAAAGCTCTCGATGCCTACTTGCGATCAGGAGCTTTACGATCATGTGACTACTGTGACAGTCAATAACAGTGGTCATATGATCAGAATGCTCACCTCCAGGCATTTAGAACCTCTTAAAAGGCCAAGAGGTGGTGGCTGTGGTGTCAGCGGAAAGTGTTAATAATTGAAAAAAAAATGTTTACATGGGCATCTTCGCGAACACAATATACAGGGATATGGGAAATTGTAGTGACATAAACACATACACACACACACACAGGTTGAACTGGAAGGGATGATGTCTTTAGACAACCTTACCAACTCCAGTGGAACCTTGGTTTACGAGTAACGCGGTTAACGAGCATTTTGAATAACGAGCAACTTTTAAAAAAAAATTCTGACGCGGTTTGCGAATGGGGCGTGCAGTACCGCATTTGGCCAGAGGTGCGGGGGGCGCCGTAGCCGTTCGGAAAAACTTGGAAATACTCCGTTACCGAGGTTTTCCGAGTTCAGCCGAGCTGTCCCCAAGCCTTTCTGAGTATTTCCGAGGCTCTCTGGCGCCCCCCACTCTGGCCACATGCGGTATTGCATGCCATCAATGCGGAACTAATTATTTTAGTTTCCATTGACTTCTATGGGGAAACTCGCATTGATATGCAAGTGCTTTGGATTACGAGCATTCTCCTGGAACGGATTATGCTCGTAATCAAAGGTTCCACTGTATGTAACACCAACATGTAATGCTGAGTCTCTTAGATTAAAAGAGCTGAAATCCAATAAATGAAAGGGTGGGCCAGAGACAATAAGGCCAGGATGGAAAGAGGTAGATTATGCTGGATGTCTCCAAGCCAGGAATTTAAGTGGGCTCTTTCTGACTTGCTGCAGCTGTGGGAAGCTCACAGTGTGTAGTGAAATCAGAGTAAGCAGTTTCAACACAGGACAAGAGTCTAAACAACTGTGGAAGAATTTAGCTTCAACACTAATGCCACGTACACACGATCGGAAATTCCGACAAGATAACCATGGATTTTTTTAGACGGAATGTTGGCTCAAACTTGTGTTGCATACACACGGTCACACAAAATTCCAACCGTCAACACTACAACGAGCCGAGAAAAATTAAGTTCAATGATTCCGAGCATGCGTCTAATTGATTCAGAGCATGCGTGTTTTTTTGCGTGTCGGAATTGCATACAGAAGATCGGAATTTCTGACAAGAACTTTTCTTGTCGGAAAAATTGAGAACCAGCCGACAGAAAAAGTCCGATGGAGACTACACACGGTCGGAATTCCCGACCAAAAACTCACATCGAACTTTTCTTGTTGGAATTTCCGATCGTGTGTATGTGGCATAAGAATTTCATAGACTAAAAGTATTTTCCATTATGATCCCTGTTGGCTAGTTTGACTTAAAGTGATTCTAAAGTCTAAATGTTTTTTTTAACTTAAGGCATTCCATGCCTTAAGGTAAAAAAAACTCCCTACTACCTGTCTTTTACCTCTCATCCCTAAACACTTAATTGACTCCTCTCGTGATCCAGCACTCATCCCATCTGCATCCCCATTCTCCTCTCTTCCTGGTCTCACAGGAGACACAGGCAGCAGCAGGACACATAGTCAAACTCCTGTGAGGAATGAGAGGGGTTGGGGCTTACCAGGGCTATGTGTGTCAGAAGCGCACCAGATCAGAGCATGGGTGCCCCCTTAGCATTGTGCTTGCTAGGGGGACACACGGATGAGAGGAGGAGCAGATACCTCCAGCAGAGGACCACCAAAGAGGAGGTAAAAGACCACTCTGTACAATATCATTGCACAGAGCAGGTGAATATAACATCTTTTTATATTTTAGCCCCCTAAAAAAAATCTTTAATATCAAACCAATAATGCATCACCAAAAGACATTGTAACCCCCAAAGAAGGCTGGTGCTAAAAATTTTTTTAGGGGGGGGGCGCAAACCCCTCCAAGTCCACACTCACCAGAGGACGCCATGAGATTACCCTACAAACCGAGCCCTCCAGCTCTGGGCTGTCACAGCTCCCCTGATACCCGGCAGGTTCCATGTTAACCCAGTCTTTTTATTCCAGGTTCCAAATCTTCAGCCTCCTAATTGTCCGGGACAAAAAGCCGGAAACCGGTAGTGACGCGATAGTGAATATTGATTCGCTAACATCAAAAGTGGGAGGAGCACTGCGCCCAAAGGACAACCTAAAACAAGCCAATTAGAGCCTCAGGCTCAAACCACATGTTTGTCAAAAACTGATGGACCTAATAGACACCTATTAGCCCAGCGCCCCCGCACAGTGCACACACATAGAGCGATATTTTTAAATAAATAAAAATATGACTAACATTTTTTAACGTTAAGATGTTAAAAAAATGTTAGTCATATTATCATTTATTTAAAAATAAATCTTTCTAGGATTAGCTTTCTTATTTGGCAAACAAATTTTGGGAACATTGGGGGGGGGGGGTTGCACCGTGCGCCCCTTATGGACCGGCCACCACCGGTAACCACACAGGACACAATACATTTTGTGGGTGGCTGCATGCCGCATCTGACTGCCCTGTTGCCTGAGGCCATGGCCCATGTTAGCTATGCAGAAATCTGGTCATGATCAGTTTGCATTCATGTTTTAAATATAGGGCACTCTAAAATTACAGCAAGCTCACTTACTGCAGCTTTATTTTCACACATAAGACAGTATCAGTTGCTTTGCAAAAGAGTTGGTGTTGTTTGTTAAACAGGAATTCTGTTAAGTGAAGTAAATGGTACTGCCAGTCAATGTATAATGGCTGGCTCCATTTTATATAGCAGAATTAGCTGCTGCTGTGTTTACAAATGCAACACTCAATAACTGCTCCAAGGAGAATACAGCTATTGGAACACATTCAGCTCAGCACTTGTCTGTCACAGCTCTAATCTACACAACCTACACATCAAATGCACTTGAAGACTATCAGGGTTTTTATGCGTTGCTAAATAAATCGTCTCTTAAAATACAATGTGACAACACTGGATAGTATTGGTATAAGCCAAGAAAAAAGGTTCATAACAAATCATCCTTTATTCTGAGGAAAATAACAAAAAGAATTGTTGGTTTCAAAGCATATGATACATAGAAATAAAGAATATCAAAACCACCAAAAAAGTAATGTAGTCCTTAGCTGTGGTGGCTGCATTTGTTTTCTTTTTTCAGGCTTTCGTCATTTGTTTTACAATATACCTGTGATTCTGCTACTAACACACTTCCTGTCCTAAAATGACAACACTCTTTCACAATCTGTATCCGGACAGATTGTTCACTGAAGAGTACAGAACCAAAACCCCTCTATGCACAATGTGCTGCATAACAGTCAGCACAGGCAGAGAACACAAGAAGTTATCAGTTATCAACATTTCCAACAAGATCAACAGGGTTTAGGTATCTCTCTCCCTGCTCAGGTTTACACCACCTATTACTTTTGTTCAAGTTGTAGATTGTAGTATAGCATGTAGGGGATAATGTAATATGGCATGTGGGTACCGCTGCACATTGTATTTACCTCTAATGTAAGGTTAATGAAAGACAGGTTTCAGCGCAGATCTCAGTCCATTAGTCACGCCCCTCTGACATGTTTCACCCACACTGGGCTTAATCATAGAGCTCAGGGGGACTTTTGTCTGATAGATGTTGTGTGGAAAAACTGTTGAGCTGCCATAAACAGCACTGGCCAAGAAGGTTCCAGCTGAGGTAAAGCACCATTTACTTTTTCAACACATTTCATGGCTGGCGTCAGAAGAATGAATGACACTTTTCAGAGTGGCAGATGTGATGTGATTTGTGCATGCGTGTTGTATGTATGGCTATAATACTTTGTATGTTTTGAATTGTTTTTCCTACAATTGTATATACAGCGTTTTTGTTTGGTATAGTACAATAATTCATTATAGAGGTTTCCATGCTACCTTGATTTACCACAAAGTGACCTTAATAGACACAAAGCAGTACCGTTGGGGGCTCGTGCGGGATTTGCACTAAAGTTCAATTGAAACATACCGTAGCTGTTTTCTGTAGCATTTTTTTGTGTTGCTTGTGCTAGGGGAAATACTGTATACGCTGTTTAGAAAAAATAAGGCTGTAGAGATTTCTGGTGTCCATGCAACCTGCCTACCAGGGCCAGAGAAAGCCAATGAATGCCTCTTGCAAAGGAATTTGCAAAGAATATATACTTTTGGACTGTCCCCACAGGGTGGTACTGTGGACAGTAGGGAGGTACAAAATGCCACGTCCTTTAAATTGGAAAACTACAATTCTTGGAAGAGGAATAAATGGACTTTATAGGCATGATTAAAAACTATTTTGTAACATTTTTATTTGTAGCAAAAATGTATTGGCAATAACAATTGTAAAATACATATACATAAGTGAAAGTGATTAAAACTAACATTTGACCAACAGGTGGTATATAGTCCTAGGCAGGACTACATAGAAGGATATAAATGACCTTCAGAAAGTCCCTAGATTGGGTAGTTCCCCCAAATTAATAGCATAAGTGATAACCTGGTTACGTAATATCTTGACGAAAATACCAGGGGGTAAACAGGAGCCAACTCAGCGTGATTCAGTTCTATTAGGTAAGAGTTCAGTCTGTGCTCGACTAGTTTTGTGCTGGTAGCATTTTTTATGGAGCTAGAGACATAAAAAACAGGTAGCAACTCTTTTGTCAGTGAAACAGAGCACAGCAAACACACGCAGGCATCAATGAGTCATACAGGTCAAAGGAGGCAGACATGGGGGCACACTCTATACATGCCAGGCACCAAGATCTAAGATTGTAAAGGAGACATATTGTCATCCTATCTTCACTAAATTGTTAAGGTAGAGGATTAAAACGAAGCAGGCTCTCGTTCTAGACGGCCAACCGTGAAGAGGGGCAGTTTGCTCCAAACAATTCCAGAATGTGAGTAGAAATGGTACAACACAGGGCAATCGGGTATAAGATGCCGGTAGTGGGCCAAGCTTTGACAAAGCAAAGGGATGTACTCAGGGGTATGCAGTGTAATGTGTGGGAGTCACAGAGCTGCCAACCTCCTAGGACTGCCTGGCTGGCTTCACTGGCCTGCACCTCAACCCAATAGAACACCTTTGGGATAAATTAGAGTGGAGACTGCAAGCCAGGCCTTCTCGTCCAACATCAGTGCCTGACCTCACAAATGCGCTTCTGGAAGAATGGTCAAACATTCTTATAGACACACTCCTAAATCTTGTGTACAGTCTTCCCAGAAGAGTTGAAGCTGTTATAGCTGCAAAGGGTGGGCCAACTCAATATTAAACCCTACGGACTAAGACCGGGATGATATTACAGTTCGTGTGCATGTAAAGGCAGTCCCAATACTTTTGACAATATAGTGTATATGACATGTTGTCTGCATCCTTTTTTGTGGAGATCTTTTGACTGTTTGATCACTAGGAGAGGAATTGAAGGAAAATGTATTCAAAAAGGACATACCCATCCCAAATATAAAACCCCAAAAATATATTTAAGCTAAACATAGGTAAAATCAGGGCTTTTTTTCTCAGAAAATAGTTACAGGAACTCTAACATGACCCCCTCAAAAGACCCCTCCCCCACACCCTCCAAACCGCATTAAATAGTGCGAGTGGTCAAATGTCACTAACAGTGGGAGGGCCTTAAAGGAGTGCATTACATACAGAGTGCAGAGTTCAGGAAGGGGGGGGGGGGTTACAAACAGAGTGCAGTGTTCGGGGGTGCACTGCATACGGAGTGCAGAGTTCAGCCTTGTTTCCGCAGTTGCTTACCTCTGCATCCCCCATCCACTTTCACCTCTTTTCAGCTCTGACCTCTGCATGCAACACACCGACCCCCCCCCCCCACTCCTTCACCCTGCATCTTCTCCCCACCTCCTTAAAGCTCCACCATCTTCCACATGTCTTACTTTTGTTTCTGTATCAGGCTGCAGCACGCAGTCAGCTTTAGTACCTCCCCACACACTGTTGTCTCCACCTCTTTCACTTGGAGGGATATCATCCAGTGGGGGTGTTGACATCCGCACTGCACCCCAGGCACCTGAATCTCCATTGTCCCCATCCTGCATTCAGTGGGGGCCACTTAGGAGATCAGATCCATGGGAGCTATTGGGAGACAAGCTGTCAGTTGTAAACACAGAAGCTGGACTTCTGTTTTTACAAGTGATAGTGGTGAACAGGGAGCAGAGGGCTTGAGCCAGAGGTGGTGGAACTGAGTTCCACCAAGTTCCAGCTGAAAAAAATCCCTTGGCAAAAGCATGTAGACACTTCTGGAAGTGTTAGATACCTGGTCCCTCACTGCACGCTATGGCCAGCCCTAATGTCCCTACAAGTTACTATAGTAATGTAGCGGGTCTTTACTTTTTAGGGGTGTTATGTGCCTAAATTTAGGGGTTGGTCTGAGCTGGTAGCCAGGCTCGGACCATTTTGATTGCTAGGTATTTGCTTCTGCCTATGTGGTGCTGCCTGGTGTATGGTTCCCTGTGGTCTGTAGGTGGTGCTGCCATATCAGGTAAGGGTTGAGCCAGGGGTGGCATTGCTGCGCCTTAGGGTGTCCTCTCTCAGCAGTGGTACAGTGGGCGTGGTAGGCCTGCTGTGCATGCCGGGAGAGGGTACATAAGGGGCAGACGCCATCTTTAGGGAGGGGTGTTGGAGTTTGGAGTGCAGTGGAGTGGAGGAGCCGGAGGGGTGTGCCCCTCGGGGGTGCAATGACTTGCCGAGAAGTCTAGGGCACCTTCGGCCCGAGGCTGCAACGTTCCAGGTGAGCCCAGTACCTTTAACTGGGTCTACAATTTGCCCATTGGAGTCCCAGGGTGCCCGGGTGAGGGTACCCGCTCTGACCGTGAGGTAGCCAGGGGAGGATCGGTCCCACTGAGGAGATGAGTAATGAAAGATTGCTGTCTCAGGAGAGGGAAGGATTCCATGTTTGGGAGGGCTAACTTGTTGAGTGCCCATTGGCATTATCCTGTTCTTAAAAGTCTACAGAGGTTAGAGGATTTCCTGTGCCTGTCTCTGGAGGGGATAGGGTGACAGAACTGTTCGAGCTCCACACCGGCTGCTAGGACTGTGAGAGAGGACTATCCGGGTGAGCTAAACCCACTCGGGATCGAGTGGCGACGAGGTTACTGGTTGTGCCTGGATTTAATCTCACACTTACTTATTCCTTCTTTCATCCATCTGTCTCTATCTACTACGCAGCAAATAGAAAATAAACTCTCTGTTGGAGTTAAAGTGTTTCTGGACATTGGCTTCTTTGGGGAAGAAATAGAGACTTGACCCCATACTCTGGGGAAGAGAACCAGTGGAGGAAGGTAACTCGCTGCAGGACCCAAAATTGTGACCACCGCTTAACCTCCTCAAACAGGAGGGTACGGGCATATAGCACGGTGTGCCTTGACTTGCAAGTGAGCCAGGCGAGAAAAAGGTTCATGTGCTACACGTGGGGGCTCGAGTTCGGGATTATGTACTTTGCCGCTACCCCTGAAGCTGGACTTTATGTTTTTCCCCGGTGTGATTCTGTGGAGGCCGACCATTTCGGGAAAAAGTGAACGGCGTCACTTGTAAGAGAAATGGAGGTACAGGCCTATGCTGGATTTCCTAACTGCGTAGTTCGTGGGCATGTCTGAAGTATAGAAAAGCCTGCGAGCTACGTGCAGAAAGAGAAGGAGGGGGAGGAGCCCCCGCCAACTTGTGTTGCACATGGCAGTTTGGCGCCAAAGGACAGTACGAGCTGAACTAGTGAAGAAGCAACATGTCTGCCGCCCCATGGAGTTCTGTTTCACCGGGACCACGGGTGTTCCCACCTGCCACAGCCATGGATGTTGTTTCTTTTGCTGCCCCCCTGACGGATACAGGGATTTGGCTCAAGCCTAGGGGCCGCTTCACGCTTTATACGTGCAGGGATGCGGAGGCCCTGGGCATGCTCTGTCCTAAGTGCCAAGGACTGGCACTGCAGCTTCGGCCTTTTGGAAGGTGTGGTACGTGTGGAGAGTTCCTTTTTGAGGTGGACCAGCCGACGGAGAAACCAAAGGGTTACCGGATCAACTGCCTTACAGGTGTCGCTACTCTAGAACAGTGTTTCTCAACTCCAGTCCTCAAGGCGCCCCAACAGGTCATGTTTTCAGGTTTCCCATTATTTTGCACAGGTGATTTGATCTGTTTCACTGCCTCAGTAATTACCACAGCAGTTTCATCTGAGGGAAATCCTGAAAACATGACCTGTTGGGGCGCCTTGAGGACTGGAGTTGAGAAACGCTGCTCTAGAAGAGGAAACCAGTACTCCCACGGCCAAGCCCACGCGCACCACTCCGACTGCCATGGATGTGGAGGAT
The DNA here is from genome assembly GCA_029206835.1 of Rana muscosa. Lineage (NCBI taxonomy): Eukaryota > Metazoa > Chordata > Amphibia > Anura > Ranidae > Rana > Rana muscosa. The sequence continues at coordinate 626,358,899 of CM055117.1, read as the reverse complement.
GGAGTTCCGACCATTGCAGAGCTTGCAACGGAGGTCATCGCGAATGCTGTCTCCGTTACAACAGAGAACTCTCTCCCACCCGCCAAGCGGAAGGTGGGATACGTAAAGGCCTCCCGCGGCGGCGGTCGAAGCCTGCCCCAGCGCCTGCCTGAACCGGATCTTCCAGCTGGAGGGACCTCCAGGAGATCCGCATCGGGGGAAGGTAAGGAGGCTGGGAGAAGAGGGACATTGACTTTGTTAGAGAGGGAAGGGAAGCCCACACCCTACGCTACAGGGGATGTGTGGACAACCAGCCCGCAAAGACCCTCCATTTTCAAGGACGTTGTGTCTGTCTCCACCACCAGCTATCTACCGGCGGAGGAGTATAATACTTCTGAGTTGGACTCATCTTCAAATGTGGGAGATGATCGTGATGTGGATGAGGTGTTTGAAATAAAGGGTTGGGATAGAATCCCGGCAACTTCACCCCGCAGTTTAGGTGGAGTTTCATTAATGGACTCTGGGGAAACAGCACCCCAAGTGGAAGTCTCTGCTGCAAGGGAGGAGACTGATCCTACGCCCGCTTTGCCAGCTCCGGTGTCTTCTGTGCCTGCTGTTGCGGATGTCCGGGCACCATTGCGGCCACCTTTGCCGCAGCTGGAGCCTGCACCATTGAGAAGGTCTCCGGATGCCATTGTCTTCCCAGGAGCAGGAGATCGGGCCACCATGCCACCTCTAGCCCGGTTGCAGCGGCTACTACACAAAAAGGTCGCCGCTGACTATGGTTGGGAATATCCCTATGTTCCTAAAGAACTACTTTATGAGATTGATGCCTCTAGTGAACGTTGGTACGCTGACTTTGTGTGGGACCATGTGAAAGTACCAAGAGGCTACCGATATTTGAAGTGTTCTGCTGTAATGGCTGATCGCTATAAAGGCTGCCGCAAGGACTGGACTTATGGTCGTCACATTCACGCGGACCGTGTAGTCATCTGCAGCAAGGACAGAGACGATGCTGTTTACTACATAGAAACACTGGACAAGCAGTGGAAAACCCTTGTTCTCCCTGATCCCAAGTACTATCTTTGAAGTGGGAACTTGTTTTTTTTTTTATGAACTGCTGATCTGACTCTCTGCTCAAAAGGGAATGCACTCTGTGAGGAATCGGAGAACTGTTTGTGTTTTCTCCCTTTTCAGTCCCGCAGAGGAGAACATTTTTTCCTTCCCAAGAAAAGAACTTAACACTGGGTAGATTTAGTCAGGGCAAAGCAGGAAGCCCTCATGATCAAGGGGGTGTCCTTGTGTATTGATGTGTGCTGCCACTAGGTGGTGGTGTTCTGCAGGAAATTATGCTACAGAAACCGGTCATTGCTTCTAGGGGGAATGGTTTGCTTCTGTTTCTAGAAGTTAGGATGTTTGATTTTGTGTGTTGTGTTGTTTTTTTCTCTCCCTCTGCAGGTGAACTACAAGCAATTCTGCCGGAGAATGGGTGGAGTAGTTATTTAGGAGGGGGTGGAATATGTACAGTGTGATATGAAAATGTGACATTGAGAATGGATGTCAAATACTACTGTATGTTTTGTTCTCTATGTTTTCCTTCTCTATTTCTTTTCTCTTGTCCCTTTTTTTCCTTATGTTGGTTCAGGCACAACAACTCAACAATTGTACATAGTTTCTCTGGAATAAATTCACGCTTTCTCAGGCTTGAGGGGTTGTGCATTTATTGCAGACACTGGGGACAGTGTTTTTTTTGGAGGGGGTGTATGTAGGGGGGTGTTTACTTTTTAGGGGTGTTATGTGCCTAAATTTAGGGGTTGTCTGAGCTGGTAGCCAGGCTTTGCGGGGGGGGCATTGCTGCGCCTTGGGGTGTCCTCTCTCGGCAGCGGTACAGTGGGCGTGGTCGGCCTGCTGTGCATGCTGGGAGAGGGTACATAAGGGGCAGACGCCATCTTTAGGGAGGGGGGTTGGAGGTTGGAGTGCAGTGGAGTGGAGGAGCCGGAGGGGTGTGCCCCACGGGTGTGCGATGACTGGCCGAGAAGTCTTAGGCACCTTCGGCCCGAGCCTGCAACGTTCCAGGTAGGCCTAGTACCTTTAACTGGGTCTACAATTCGCCCATTGGAGTCCCAGGGTGCCCGGGTGAGGGTACCCGCTCTGACTGTGAGGAAGCCAGGGGAGGATCGGTCCCACTGAGGAGATGAGTAATGGAAGATTGCTGTCTCGGGAGAATCCTGGTGACCTGTCAGAGGGAAGGATTCCATGTTTGGGAGGACTAACCTGTAGAGTGCCCATTGGCATTATCCTGTTCTTAAAAATCTACAGAGGTTAGAGGATTTCCTGTGCCTGTCCCTGGAGGGGATAGGGTGACAGAACAGTTCGAGCTCCACACCGGCTGCTAGGACTGTGAGAGAGCACTATCCGGGTGAGCTAAACCCACTCGGGATCGAGTGGCGACGAGGTTACTGGTTGTGCCTGGATCTAATCTCACACTTACTTATTCCTTCTTTCATCCATCTGTCTCTATCTACTACGCAGCAAATAGAAAATAAACTCTCTGTTGGAGTTAAAGTGTTTCTGGACATTGGCTTCTTTGGGGAAGAAATAGAGACTTGACCCCATACTCTGGGGAAGAGAACCAGTGGAGGAAGGTAACTCGCTGCAGGACCCAAAATTGTGACCACCGCTTAACCCCCTCAAACAGGAGGGTACGGGCATATAGCACGGTGTGCCTTGACTTGCAAGTGACCCAGGTGAGAAAAAGGTTTGTGTGCTACAGTTACATAGGGGCTGGTAGGAAGAACTGCTAAGTACTGCTGGGGACCACAAATTCAACACGCCCCAGAAGTATCAGATCAAGCAGATTCTTCAAGCATCCATTTGCCTGAAATACAGCCAAGGGCACAGGCAGGGGCAAATTTTTCATACTGTACTCTTTATTTTTAGAGACAGAGTCAATTTGACACGTGTGCTCATAATATTGCACCAACCAGCTATTTTCCTTAAAACATCCCATGGTTTTAAACAAGTGTTATTTGTATCACAAAGAATAAAGTGACATATGAATAGCTTTGAAGTAAAAAAAAAAAAAAAAAAAAAAAGGACCTGTCAAGAAAATCGTAAAAAATCTACTTATACTATACTGCACAGACATTTACTATAACGAGCTCAAGTGCTTTTCTATTCATCCTATAGACATACACATTTAACCTTTTTTCTGTAATGGAATAAAATCATAACCACTTTCACAGCAGTAATCTTTTCATATCAGACAGATATAATCTAGCGTAATCGGCAGCGGACATGCTTTCTGTTGAATGTTTTGAACCAGTGTCTTCTATGTTGTGTTGTTACTCTAAGCAGGGCTCACTTGTGTTACTGCTCAGTTTGTAATTTGCAAGGTCAAACTAAGGACATATCTGTTGACAAACAAAAATAAAATTAGCGGGTAACCCCAATGCTCCCAAAAGCAATTTTTTTGTAATTGCAAAGGCAATAAATATGACATGTAATGACAGCAGTCTCCTGTTTCACGTAGTATTTGGCTCCTTTGATCTCAACCATACATCAATACAACAAATGAATCTAGTGGGTTCCTTGCCTGCCGCATCTAAGTATGTGAATCAAATGCGAGGGACATTTATCAAGCGAGTTATTAACCTAATAAGGTGCATATCTAGTACAAATCAGCCTACCTCCTGTTTAGGAAAATTTGCAGTGGATATTATTTATATATGAGATCTCTTTACATGCAATCATTGGCAGACAACCACGGCAGTTATGCAAATCTTTGAAATATTAATTCAAAGCCCTCAGAAGGATTTTCACACAGCACACAAGCACAATTAAGAAGTGATCAGGGGCAGCTTTTATATTGGCACAGGGCTACCACTTCAGCCGCGGAAAGATTTACCCACTTCCTGACCAGGCCATTTTTGCGATACGGCACTGCGTCGCTTTAACTGACAATTGCATGGGCGTGTGATGTTGTGCCCAAACAAAATTGATGTCCTTTTTTTCCTACAAATAGAGCTTTCTTTTAGTGGTATTTGATCACCTCTACAGTTTTATTTTTTGCGCTATAAACAAAAAAACAGACAATTTTGAAAAAATAAATAAATTTAAAAAACAATATTTTTTATTTTCTGCTATAAAACACACCCAATAAAAAAAAATTTAATCAAATTTCTTCATCAATTTAGGCTAATTTGTATTATTCTACATATTTTTGGTAAAAAAAAAACAAAGCAATAAGTGATATTGATTGGTTTGCGCTAAAATTATTGCGTCTACAAAATAGGGGATAGATTAATGGCATTTTTTATTTATTTAATTTTTTTACAAGTATTGGCGGTGATCTGCGATTTTTAGCAGGACTGCAACATTGCGGCAGACAGATTGGACAACTAACTGACATTTTTGACACTTTGGGAACCAGTGACATTATTACAGTGATCAGTGCTAAAAATAAGCACTGACATTGTATTAATGGCCCTGGCAGGGAAGGTGTTAACATCAGGGGCGATCAAAGGGTTAAATGTGTTCCCTCAGCGTGTTTACTAACTGTATGGGGGATGGGCTGCCTGGGACAACACACAGATCTGTCTTCCTGCATAGCAGGAAGACAGGATCTGTGTGTCATCCCCTGACAGAACGGAGATCTACCTTGTTTACTTTGGCAGATACCCGTTCTGTCACTGCGGGGAACAATCGCAGACAGACAGCGGACATCGATTTTGCCGGACTCGCTGATTGGCTCCCCCGCTGGCCCACATATCGCTGTGAATGAGGCCGACGTACACCCACAGCGATTTGTGCAGCCGAGCCAACCTGCCGCAGTATAACTGTGGTGGCTGGTCGGCAAGTGGTTAAACACCAGAGGTGGGAATTTATTATAGCGCCCTGCTCCCAATGAGTGGGCGCTATGTGTGAAAATTATAGTTGTCTGAGCAATAGTTTGGCTCAGAAGGATTGTGTTCAAATTATACCTCTGTTTCAGTTCAGCTGGTTGCATGATTTTCCCCCTGACATTGGGTGTCGCTGTCGCCACTGGTCAGGGTTGGAAAGGCAGCAGGCTGGATGCATTGGGTATCTCTTTCCCAGAAGCAGCCCAGGGGGCGTGGTCAACCCGCTGTGCATTCTGGGAGAGGGTACTTAAGGGAAAGACACCATTTTGTGGGGTCATTTGTTGGTGGTGGGCGCCTCCCGATCCCGACCTGAGGGCCCTCCTGGCCTCAGGGATGCGCTGGCAGTTTCCGTCTCGGGGCCACATTGGCCTGAGGCTCCGTTACTGAGATGTAGGCCCAGGAGTCACTGGGGCCTAATGATCCAGGGATGATCTTGTGTCGCCTTGCCTGCGGGAAGGGACCGAGCAATTGAGGACTCAATTGGAGGATGTATCCGGATCAAAATCTACCTCAGAGTGCTGCCGGAAAGGCTGAAAGATCCTGCCACTGAGGGCTGTGTTCTTTTGATCAGAAGGTAACCCAGTGAGTGGTTGCACAAGTCTGTGGCAGAGACTACTGAGCAAATTCTATTTTCACAAGTCTGTGGCAGAGACTATTGAGCAAATTCTATTTTCACAAGTCTGTGGCAGAGACTATTGAGCAAATTCTATTTTCACAAGTCTGTGACAGAGACTATCTGTGATTGAGCTACGCGCCGGTTGCTAGGCCGGTGAGAGTGGGCCTATTCGGTGGTTGCTGAGTCCAGCTTGGAGACAGTTGTTCCTCTGGACCTAAGAAAATACCTGTGATCCGCAACTAAGGTACCTGAGTCCTCCCCATCCCTTCACCCCCCTCTGTTGGAAACTTTAATTAATAAAACCCCTTGAAAGAGACTTTGTGTTGGTGCGAACTTTCTTCTTGACAAATCTTCAAGGAGAACCCCTGAGACGAGTGTATGGAACAGTAAGGTAATGGTAGGCCCAAAATTAAACAAGCAGCTCCTACGGGGGTATCGCTACATGATGAATCAAGCTTCACTCCCATAGTAAATCTGTCTTAATGACCCATGCTTTGCAATGCCTTGATATGTGGCTAGATTACTAACTCTTCCCTAGATTTTTTAACAGAAAGGGGCTGATTTATCAAGTGGCAATTTTACAGTTCAATAGCCATTTATATTGTTCACCGCAGTATAAAATACATTTGTGGCCAGTGCGCATGCCAGAATGAGTCATGATTGCTGATAATCTTCTTGATTTCCCATTCTTCAATAGGAAATATAGGCCCCAGAAGCCTCTTCCATATTTATAATTCCGCAGGGAGACATTTATTAATCCTGTCCCTCCACGAGACAAATTATTTACTATAGTAATGTAGCCTTCTTCATAAATTCCTCCCTCCAGAATAGCATTGTACTAAACAAAACCCTGACAAAATCTTAATTGTACAGTATATCTGTTTAAAGTGATATTCTGTTCTATCTTCATTGCTAAGGCTGGCTTCACACTAGTAAGAATTGGATGTGGGTTTCCCTGCATTCCAATTCGCATGACAGGAGATTGTGACCGGTTTTCAATTGAGCTGGTTCACACATCTCCAGAGCAGCTGCGGAGCAAATTGCACAGGGGTCCTGTGTGTCTTTGGCTCCCATTCAGGTCCGAATTAAGGCAAAAATTTCTGTTTTTCTGGGCCTGACCCTGGTCTTTAGCCTTTGTGGCTGTCTGAGAATGCCGTCGCCACTGCCTGGAGGCGGATGTTCCAGGAGCTGGGGAGAGAGAACGTTTAAAACAAGGACGCTTGTTTTTCTTCTTCTCCGGCAACAGAGTAGTCTTGCCGCTTGATATCTTTTGGATATACTTTTCCAAATCATCCCCAAAAAGGCGTTCACCATGGAAGGGAAAGCTGGTCAACAGCTTTTTGCATGGTGCTTCCGCTGATCAGTGCTTCAGCCAAAGAATTCTGCACATGTGCACCAGTTGGAGCATAAGGCAAGATGCCTGTTGAATAGAATCGCTGATGGCATCTATTGTGAAACATAAGGCCCTGGGCATATTCTCCCAAAATTTGATCTGCTCTGGAGGCAAGTCTTTCAGCCCCTGTTTCACCTGATCCTTTAGTACTTGACACATACCAACTGGTGCCACGGCCGGTTGGGTCACTGCGCCCGCCAGGAGAAAGGAAGACTTCAGTAAAGATTCCAACTTTTTCCTGAGAAGGATCTTTAAATACCTGGGGATTGTCCACTGGACAGGTTAAGCATTTATTTACACAAGAAATAGATGCATCCACTGAAGGCAAACACCACTTCTTGGTAAACTTCTCCTCCATTGGATAGAGAACTTCAAACTTCCTAGGAGGAGAAAAATGCCTATCCGGATGCTTCCATTCTGCGTAAATCAGATTCTCCAATAAAGGATGAACCGGAAAAGAACATGCAGCCTGTGGGGATTTTAATGAGCCCAGGGAGGAGACAGGTGAGTCAGTTAACACCAAAGAAGGTAATTTAAATGCAGAGCGTACTGTTTCAGTATAATATTGCACCTACCGTATATACTCGAGTATAAGCCGAGTTTTTCATCACATTTTTTTGTGCTGAAAATGCCCCCCCCCCCCCTCGGCTTATATTTGAGTCTGTGTCCATCTTCAATTTTGTGTGCCTGATCCCGGCCAGCCTTAGGTCACCTGGAGCCCAAACTTGGCACACATGTAGCCCCACTCTTCCTCTACAAGTGTGCAAAGTTTGTTGACCGGGGGGACCTACGGCCAGGGAGCACCGATATTTCAAAGCCGGGCACCCCTTCCATAGACTCCCATGTTAAATGTAATTTCTCCTGTGATTTTGGGGACCCGGTACTGGCTGGCCCTAGGTCCCTTGGATCCCAAACTTGGCACACATGTAGCCCCCTCTTCATCTACAAGTGTGCTAAGTTTGTTGTCCAGGGGACCTACGGCCGGGGAGCACCGATTTTTCAAAGCCGGGCACCATAGACTCCCATGTTAAACGTCAGTCTAGTCACACAGCGCCGGAGATAAGGTAAGGAGATTGGACACAGTGAGGCATGGGCACAGTGACAGTGAGGCATGGGCACAGTGAGGCATGGGCACAGTAAGGCACAGTGAGGCATGGACACAGTGAGGCATGCACATGGACACAGTGAGGCAAAGTGAAGCACAGTGAGGCATGCAGATGGACACCCTTGGCTTATACGCAAGTCAATACGTTTTCCCATTTTTTTGTGGTAAAATTAGGTGCCTCGGTCTATATTCGGGTCGGCATATACTCGAGTATATATGGTACATTTTTAGAACCTGGGAAGCAGAAAAAGGTTCTTCTGAAATCCCAGATCCCTCTGACTCCTCATCCTTATTCTCTGATGGTGCCATGTCCCCCTCATCCTCATCATCCATAGACCTTTCTGAAGGGAGATCTGAAATAACAGATGGAGCTCTGCTTCGTTTTTTGTCCTTTTGCAAGGACTTTGTGATTAACAAAGTGATTCTTCCTTCTAAACTGTTAAGGGCTACTGCCAAAGAGTCCTCAGTGACATATGCAGGCCCAGGCACTACATGAGAGGCTGTTGCTCCTGATGGAGTCAATGGCTCATCCTGCACAGGTGCGTCATATATTACCGGAGAGACAAGTACCAAGCGGGCCCGGCTAGAGGCTCTCGTCTAAGGCAGGGATGCTTTTTTGTCTTTTTTAGTCCCTATATCTTTTCTTTGGGAAGACACATTACCAAGCAACAAAGCCAAGGTACTATCAACAGCATATACTCCTGTGCTAGTTAAGCCTATTACATACAGTATTCAACTAATCACACAGTTTCATGCCCAGTGGGTGTCCTCTCTTGGGGTGCCCAGATTACCAACCACATAGAGACCTTACGTGCCCTTGCAAGTCGCTGTGTCCCAGATCAGGGGAGAGCTGCAGGTTTGAAAGGCTTTTATATGCTTCTGCCTGCTTGCAAATGCCGTGGGTGACGTGCCCGTGCGTGCTCGCGACCGCCCCTTCCTCCCTGCCCCCATAAAGCGTGCCTCTGTGCGCGCGCGGCCCTGGGGGATATGGCGTTCTGAGAGGAAGCAGGGTTCTCCTGCACCATGGCAGTAAGGAGAGGAACTGATCGCTCCATGGCAGAGCTCTGCAGTGGAGAGTGTGATGTCTGAAAAACGACCTGACACTGTCTGGAGCTTGGTGAGTAAAACTTGACTTACTCCCTCTAGTGGCGGAAATAGAGAAGACACCCACTCACAAGGAAAACGTTTTTAAGGTAAATTCTTAATACTTTTTTTCCTGCTTACCTTGTCCCCTCCGCAGGTTTACTGAAAATCAGACAAAAACCAATCTTCACCCAACACGGCAGGTATTGTGTGCCAACCTTCAGGGATATGGGTTCCTACTTAAAGGATACCTCTTCCCTGGGCCTTGTAAAAGACTCTGCCAGGACTTTTAGCGCTAGTAAAAAAGCGAAAGTGCTGGACCCTAGAGCCCAGTCCTCCAAAGAGAGACATTACAGGCGACACCTCGTGCGCGAGGCCTGGATACCATCAAATTGTGGGGTAATAATTTAAGCATCTTGGTTGGACTCGAAGTATAGCTCTTTTACCCCAGGGGCTTCTATAGCAGAGATTCCTTTAGCACTATCCTCATTGCATCCAATCTTCTTAGACACTGGTGAAAAAACTGAGGTACTTCCTGTATGGGAGGGGTTATATGGAGGGGAACTTGTTCTCATTGGTTGTGCCAGTGTCCAATCACCTCTGGTGACCATACAACCCACTATGTAATGACTACGGCTCTGTGTCCCGTGGTGTACGATAAAGAAAGCAGAGTTACTCTTAAACAACTTTCCAGAATGTGCAGAGCAAATGTTGGCAGAAGACAGTGGAATGTAGGAAAATCTGAGCAAGTGAATATACCTACATTTGCCTATTAATAATACATATTTAGTGATGTATTTTTTTCTCCGATGCTAAATAAAATAAAGACTGCCTTGTAGGTGTGTTGGAAAAGACTTCCTTATTGTAAGTATTGGACAGTGGTATCCTTACTATTCACTTAAAAATCCTGAAGGATGAGGATATACAGTATGTTTGTACCATCTTAACCACTTAAGGACCGGAACGATTTGCCCCCTTAATAACCAGGCCTTTTTTTGCGATATGGCACTGCGTTGCTTTAACTGACAATTGTGCGGTTGTGTGATGCTGTACCCAATCAAAATGTATGTCCTTTTTTTCCCACAAATAGAGCTTTCTTTTGATGGTATTTGATCACCTATTTTTGCTCTATAAACCAAAAAAGACAGACAATTTTGAAAAAAAAGCAATATTGTTCACTTTTTGCCTCAGTTTAGGTGGATATGTATTCTTCTACATATTTTTGGTAAAAAAATCGCAATAAGCGTATATTGATTTGCGCAAAAGTTATAGCGTCTACAAAATAGGGGATATATTTTTTTTTACTAGTAATGGCGGTGATCAGCGATTTTTAGCGGGACTGCGACATTGCTTTTGACACTTTTTTGGGACCATTAACATTTATACAGTGATCAGAGCTAAAATAGCCACTGATTATTGTATAAATGTCATTGGCAGGGAAGGGGATAACACTAGGGGGCGATCAAGGGGTTAAATGTGTGTCCTAGGGAATGATTCTAACTGTGGGGGATGAGACTGCCTGGGGGAGGAGACCGATCGTTGTTAATACTTAGGATGAACAACAGATCAGTCTCCTCATCCCTTTCAGCACGGAGATCTGTCTGTTTACATTGACAGATCTCCGTTTTGTCTCTCTGAGGAGAGATCGGCTCTGTCATCACGCACGCGCATCCTAGAGCTCTTAAAGCGCCCAATGTACAGCTACGGCGATTCACCCAGGGGAGCCAACCTGCCGCAGTATAACTGCGGTGGCTGGTCCTTAACTGGTTAAACTAACCATTACATATACCCAAAGGACAATTGCACTGTATGCGGTCTTAGGAACACAATAGTTAGAAGTTATATAAACTGGTGAAAAACAAAAGTTTCTATTTTTTCTAACCTCAAATGATAAGTGACATTTTACTGGTTGCTATGGGCAGTAGGGAAGGATTGTTTTCCTGCAGCTTTTATATGACAGTTTTCCTTTTTTCAATTCAATTTCCATTCAATTTTTTCACTAAAAGGTGCCAAACAATATTCAAGACTCAAAGACAGACAGTACAAACATAGCATAGTATAGTACCTGCTCTGCTTTTGGTGTCAACAGAAGGGATTTTCATGATCAGGAAAATACTCTGCATCTATGATTTTTTGTTACAAAGTGGTTATTATTATTTATGGTAAGTGTATTTCAGAGTTCAGTTTTCCATAAATTTCCAATGTGAAACTAAGACGATAATTGTGGATTAAAGCCCCCTAACAAAAATATGAAGTTTATCATGAAGTTTAAATACTTTTTATTGAATACAATAAAACTATAATGGCGTTTGCTGAATTGTATTTTTATATTTTAAAGCCCTGGTGCCCAACCTGTGGCCCAGTGGCTGCAAATGGCCCTTTGATATATGACGTGCGGCCCTCAGACCTCAGCAGTCTGTAGTGGGAACATGAATTAGGGTAATAGCATTGATCTCTACAAGCCTCATGTAACATGTCTCAGTTTCATATTGTCTTTTACAGCCAAAAATATAGCTTATCCACCCTCTCTGACCCTCATTTCCTTTATTAGGTCTGAAGTTTCTGAAAGCCCTCTGAAGCAATGTATATATTGAACATTATGTGCGGTCCTTAAAGCGGAGCTCCACCCTAAAGTGGAACTTCCGCTCATCGGATTCCTCCCCCCCCCCTCCGGTGCCACAATTGGCACCTTTCAGGGGGGAGGGGGTGCAGATACCTGTCTAAGACAGGTATTTGCACCCACTTTCGGGCATAGACTGCGGGCATTACGTCACTTCCTGTCCCCCCCCCCGTTGTGTTCTGGGAAACACAGCGGGGAACAGTGAGGACAGCGCAGCACGACTCGCGCATGCGCAGTAGGGAACTGGGAAGTGAAGCCGCAACGCTTCACTTCCTGATTCCCTCACCGATGATGGTGGTGGGGGCAGCCGAGAGATGAGTGATTGCTCGTCTTCTGCTGCCAACGTCGCTGGACTCCAGGACAGGTGAGTGTCCATTTATTAAAAGTCAGCAGCTGCAGTATTTGTAGCTGCTGGCTTTTAATATTTTTTTTTACGGCGGAGCTCTGCTTTAAGTGTTGTCAGGGGCCGCATTTGAGGCCCCCTTTAGGTCATAAGTTGACAACCACTGTTATAAAATTTACAAATACGTTTTATATACAGATATTTACCCCCTGCCTCCCTTTCCCAAATTAAATATAAATAAATAATCATTTAAATCTTAAAAAAATGTAAATAAAGAGTAAAAAATACTTTACACTCTGGCTTTTGATGCACTCACCTACACAAGAGTTATGTCACCACTCAGGCTTCTTGTGGGATCCTGGAATAGCTGATGATCCCAAATCCTACGATAATATGGTCCTTGCAATTTCATGCATTATTGTTTAAATGCAAGCACTCTGCTTTAACTATTTTGTAGATTGTGGTAATCCAATAGTTACAAAAAAAAAATTCTTCGTTAAAAAAGAAAAGTGTGTCCTTCCAACACAGCACCTTCTTAAAAGAAAGAGACTGCACAAAGCTTGGTCCTTGAATAAAGTTCTACCTGCTCCTTACATGTGAGAAATATGAAACATTTATGTGTAGTTTTTATATATATATATATATATATATATATATATATACCTATTTAAAAATACATAAAACAAATATATCCTACATAAATAATATTAATAAATACTACATATTTCCTTGAAAAGCACATTCCAGTCAAAACCTAGAGTTCAGCCAAAATATGTTCAAGATTTCAGTTTTTTGTCTAGACATTACTGAACTACACCAGTCCACTGCAATGGTTTTTTTTTAATCTAGCGATCTGGAACCCCTTTTGCCTGCTCATATCAGGACCACCAAGAGTCTGTAGTTTAGAGTTGGAGTCTATGGACACTCCTAATACTGGGGCTGAAGAAAACAGGCTGGACAGCATGCTGGCAACTAAAACTAAACTAAAAGCAACTGCAAAGGGATAGCTAGGGCTTGAAACACTGAGAGAATAATCAGCAAATGCCGGGTTTCAAGCCAGAACATCTCACAGAAAGAAGAGAAGACAGACAAAAGGGGCAGGTCTAGCAATCAGCCATTAATTTGGAAGAGGGGTCCTATGTTCTTGCAAGCTTTTCCCACCTATAAAACCCCCCTTTTGGATAAACTACCATTGTTCTTCAATATTTGCTTGGTAGTCCTTTTCTTGTGCCAATACAACTAGAAGTTCCAGAGAATGTACACACAAGGGTTAACAGTGACTGAACAGACATAAAGTTCAAATGAACTGAAGGCGTTTTAAAAGACAGAACCAAAGAACCTGGCAAAATTTATTTATTTTTTTCAGATATATTGCGGTGACAATTTACGCAGTGCTTTACATGTTGTACATTCACATCAATATGTACTTGAGCCAATTAACCTACCAGCATGTCTTTGGCGTGTGGAAGGAAACCAGAGTACCTGGAGGAAACCCAAGCAAGCCAGAGAGAACATACAAATACAATGCAGATAATGTCCTCACTGGGACATCAACCCTGTCCTGCAAGGCAGAAATCCAAACCACTAGGGACCAGGGATTAAGGCATTAACTAGAGAGCTGCAATGCAAAAAAAAAAAAAAAACATAAACAGGACACTTTAATAAGACTCAGAAACCAGCATTAGTCCAAGGTTTATAGTATCTTAGACAAGCCAGAGAGGACACACAGTGAAGTAGCAATAGTGATGCCATGGCTCAACTAGAAAACATATAAAAGACCAGTGATGCATCAAAGGGAGCAAATGGACTCTTGAACGTAGAGGTAAACAGTTAATAGGAATTAGACTAGGCTTCAAATAGACAACTTGCTAGTTTACATTTAAGGTGGTTAAGGAGATATTTGCATTTAAAACCGGCGCCGCTGACGTCACGCGCATGCGCACTAGCGGGCCGGCTTAGTAGCCGGATTTCTGAATGGAGTTAGCCGGCCCGAGCGTGCATGCGTGTGACGTCATCGCCGCTCCGGGGCCAATCACAGCACAGGAGCGGCGATACACGGAAGGCAGAGGGGAGCGAGATGGCGACGGCGACGGAGGTGTCCGAGCACCGCTTCGGGGGCTTCGATCTCAGGTAAGTGATTCATAATGAGTTAGTATGCTATGCATACTAGCTCATTATGTCTTTATTTTGCAGGTTGTATATAAAAAAAAAAAAGACCAGGGGGGGTTTACAACCACTTTAAGTTGCAGAGTGGTAAAAGTGACATTGTCACCCTGTTTGACACTGCTGCTCTAATGAAGACGTATCATATTCCTTATTAGAGTAGCACCTAATAAGGAACTATTCTACTTTCTTAACTGACTTCTTGCATCACATGGGGAGGAGATTTTATGTCACATAAACCCATGGCAGCCTTTCAACTTGGCTCTCCATGGTATGAATAATGGTGTAGAGAGCCATTGTTCCCTTAGAGCAGGGTTCTCCAAACTTTCTAAACAAATGACCAGTTGTCTGTCCTAGGGGGGCAGAACTAGGGCCAATGGGAGTAGAAAATGTCCTGCCATCCAGTGGGAGTACACTGCCCCATCATTGGTGTCAGTGGGAGAAATAGTGGACCATCATTGGTGTCAGTGGGAGGAATAGTGGCCCATCATTGGTGTCAGTGGGAGGAATAGTGGGCCCATCGTTGGTGTCAGTGGGAGGAATAGTGGCTCATTGTTGATGTCAGTGGGAGGAATAGTGCCTCATTGTTGGTGGCAGTCAGAGGAATAGTATCCTTTCGATAATGTCAATGGGAGGTATAGTGCCCCATGGGCCAGATAAAGGCAAGCAAAGGGCCGCATCTGGCCCATGGGCCGCAGTTTGGAGACCACTGCCTTAGAACATGGGCTTGTTTTTTCAGGAAGGTTTGGTGCTTCCACTCTGTGGGGTCAGCATTAAACTCATAAATGCTCTTTTGGACCACTTTTACCAATTTTCGAATACTGAAAAAGCTGCTGGTAAAATGATTTTTTCATTACAAGCTCATGCAGTGAGATACAGTGTATCTTTGCGCTTTGCTACAATCGCACTTAGTGCATGCAGCTTTGTACACAAAGGGCTTTTCCTAAACTTCAAGTGAGCGCACATTCTGATACCTATTAGTAGGTAGCACTTTTTACTGTTCTGAGAGTATAGGAAGTCTTCTTACAGCACAATCACATTGGGGTTTATTTACTAATGGAGTTCTAAAGTGTCATTAAACCCACATCATTAAAAACTATCGTTAAATGCTGTATTACATGCTGTTTATATGTATTCAGTTACTGTGGGATCATTTTTCTGTTTTCTGCAAAAAACCTGGTTGATCCTTCTGTTCTCTATCTCCCCACTTCAGTCCATGTCCCCACTGCAGTCAGGGATTTTGCAGAGCAGTATTGGCAGCTAGTGCACATGCTCAGTTTTCAGTGTATTTTCTACCCTGAGCCTTTCCTCCCCATCATATCTGAGCAGCCAATGTGACTATAGAGTCACACATGTGGGATTATACACAGTGGTAAATGACAGCTCACTCACTCCTTCCTCCTCCATGCCCACTAACCAACTTAACACAATGGGGGTGGAATATTACATATTGGTTAATTGTGGCTTCATCTTCCTCCTAAGACACAGGCTGGAGGAGCGTGACACAGCCTATGACTTGCAGAAATCCGCCCACACCATGTTATTACCAAAAAATAATGAGATTTGATTTTAAAGGTATATTTGTATGACAATTTAAAACAGTTTATTGATATTACCGGTAATTATATATTTTTTAACTTTGTATCCCATAGACTGTTTTTTTTGCTATATTTTGAACATGTAACTAGTAGCAAAGGTCTAGAAGCTCCTCCTGCCACTGTTTTCCTGCAGACAGGCCGAGAAAGAGCTGTGTCATGTGACAGCTGTGTCACTTAGGAAAAAGATACTTTATTTTTTTATCAAAATAATTACAGTGCCATCATCCACATACAGAAAGGAATAATGTACATTAAACAGTGTGGGGTTGGTTTACTAAAATTGGAGAAAATGTGGTGCAGCTCTGCATAGAAACCAATCAGCTTCCATGTTTTATTGTCAAAGCTTAATTGAGCAAACTGAAGATAGAAGCTGATTGGCTACCATACACCAGATTTTGCACTCTCCAGTTTTAGTAAATCAACTTCTATGTGTTTAGTATCACTTTATGAGAGAATGTTCACCTAGTTTAGTGAATGTGGTGAAGTTCTGCTGACGTCATTCATACTGTATACAAGTGAAAACCTGTTTTGTTTTGTTTTTCCCTTGCATTGCCATTGAATGTTCTGTGCAAGGTGATTTTTCACCACATTTACAAAATAAGCGAAAAATTCCCTTCCAAAGCAAAAATTTACTTTGCAAGGTGAATATAATCTACGCCTATAGTAAACCAACCCCATTTGGGAGACATATCTTGTGTGAGTTACAAAGATGGCTTCTTATAAAAAGAGATGGGCACTATATTAATGTCACTGTTTAGGCAACGGGCAATTTGACATTGGGAATCTCAGAGGCTACCCACACATGGCAAATGAGAACAACTGCATAGTTACTTGTATCCCAGTTGGCATTTGGTCCAAAACAAGGCAGCATTACACTTTTACTATTGTCAGTGTTAAGTGCATTGCTTGCTGTGGACATACAACAGAGAAGAAAGGAAAGTCAAATGGTTGATTGTATTAAATATTTAATCAATAATATATAACTTAATTTACAATTACTTCAAATCAGAATAAAATAATGTTCTGAACTTCCCACTCCCCATTAGAAGGAGCAAGTGATGGACTGTGTAATCTCATCAAGCACAGGAAAGGGCACATGGAAATGTCCTCTTTCTCCCTGCAAGGTTCCTTCTTATCTGAGTCAGTGGGAAGCCTTGTGACATTTTCCTGGGGAAGTCCTGTCATGACTCAAAGCTTCTCCCAAGTTCCTAATCAAACGCAGCTACAGAAAGGAGAACTGGAACCCAGGCTGTGCATGGTTCACCTGATAATGGAATTTCCATTTGTTAGAAATTAACAAATTAAAAAAGAACATTCAATTAAAGGGATACTGTACTATCTGCACTTATTGTACATTGTAATTGAAAACAAAATTTGATGTTATTTTCACATTTGACATGCTTTCATTCTATGTTTTTTTGTGATAATATTTTATGCCCTTCTTCTTCCTAGTGTCAATGTCTATATTAGACAGAACAATTTGTTAACACCCTTGCTGAATAACAGCTAAGACAAAAGGATAATTATTGAGTGTGTGCAGACTGATAGTTTTGCACAGGAAGAGTGGAAAAGTAAAACATAATCATTCTTCGCAACGCTAAATATGAAGCAAAGCCTGCATAATGAGTATATATGGCTACAAGCATGTAAATATATCATTTTATATCAACTATAAATGGAAATAGAAGTTTTTTTTTTCAAAAACATTACACATTTATATAATTTACCTACATTGAACTCATTATGTTCACATAGATTTCTTAAAAATACACTTAAAGTGAACCTGTGCTTTGTATAGAAAAGTAACAGGTTAACTTGAAAGCCAGCCCCCACAGCTTCTTCACTCCCCTGCAGCTACATTTACCGCTGAAATTGGGGAAAGGGAGTCCCATGTAAATTACAGTTGGATTCCAGTTTGAGCTTACAGAGGGCTTTGGACTCTCTCCCTGCCTCCATGTGATTACATTGGACCAATCAGCAAGCACCAGTGTTGCCACATGGGTAGAAGACAGTGAGCCATATGATCCTGATACTCAAAAGTGCCAAATTTTCCTTTTGCTTTTCAGTGAACAAATCAGCAGAAACATGAAGGAAATGTGAGTATACAGTATGCAGGGGGAAGGTCAGGTATTAAGATCAGTTTACTATGTCTCAGGTATGAATGAACAGAGTCAGTGATCAGTACAGATCACTGACTCTATTCATTAAGACAAGGAAGGGGCTGGGAAATTATATGTTTACTGGCCCCTTCCCCACTCTCCATCCTGATAACATCCCCAGCAGAAGCCGGAAGAAGAGGGAAGGGGTGAACCCAGAAGAGCTACAGGGGACGAGGGGGGGTCAGGACAGGGTTCACAGGGGCCAGAAAGGAGCACAGGGGGGTCTGCAGCCGCTGAATGCCTGTGGGAGGGTGGAGAAGCAAGCATTTAGGGGCTGCAGGAGAAACATAGAGATGACTGGTTCCTCTATATGTTGCTTCCCCCACGGCTCCTCCATCCTATCCAGGTGTACAGAAGGACTGCATGGGCTCCCTGAAGGATGGGGCTGGTGGCAATTGCGACCCCTATACTTACGCCCCTGTCCCTGCCCCTTTATTTACATTGCCAGGGATTCCAACAGTGCCAGCACCCGCTGCTTCCTTAACAACCATTGATAGTGGAGACTGTCATATATATTATCAGCAGAAAAACGCTACGTTATATAATGTTAGGCTCTCACCCAACAGGTGTATATTAGAACGATTGGACGAATGCCTAAACAAGTAAAGTTCGATCCTGTGGTCCGAGTGAACCGAAAGCTTATCCCTAATTAACAGATTAGTAAAAAATAATTCCCCAAAACGCTGAAGCAAGATACCATTAGCTATAACAGATTTCAAGAACTGGAAAATCACTGTCTGTACCCTTCGCCTACAAAGAAGTATATTTTTCATTGACTACTAATGTGTTGAAACAAAAGTAAGCTAAGTCGGGGGTAAAATAATTCAGCACTTTGAGTTAACAGCCGTCATTTGGAGGATGGTCTGGTCATTACAACCAGTGATCTGAGTGCAATCAGTGTAAAGCTGGGTTATTATTAAAGTAATCAACCTCATAATGTAATAAAACTAAAAACACACTCACATTATTATTTTATATCTTGATGTTAGAATTCATCAACTCATATTCAGCATTATAGCATCAAGGCTGCTGAAACTAACTGATATTTGATATCACAATTTTGAAATTGTATTTACATGCCATTGATCTTATTTTCCCATCTAATGGATTTATATTTGACTTTTCCCTATTTTTAGGCAGTTTTTAATATTCAAAGGCAGATACCAACAATTCTGCAAACTATGTGTCTTTGATCACGTTTCCCACTATAGCATGCTGACTGACAGTGCTGCTCACAGAATCAGGGCTGAAAAAGTCCAACCTGATCAGCTGATATGGCATAAAAGCAGTGCAGCGCAGCAAAAAAATAAAATAAAACCCAAAATAAATCATAAAAAACAACAATACTGAGAACGGTAGTAAATGATTAAAAACAATGTGTCCATAAAATTCCTCTTAGCAAGAATAGAAGCCCAAGACAGTGTCCATATAGGAAGTGACTCCTAAAGATTATCAAATGGTGACTTATGTGATATTCCTCCACCACCAAAATAGGTTTGCAGCTCACCTCAGAGCATGGACCCCTGAACCAGTCAGTCAGGTCATGCAAGCATGTTTCCCTTTTGGGACAAATATTCCAAGGTAGATAAACTCAGGAAGGCAATACGATAGGGGGAAATCCACAGGTCACTTGATCAGAACTCCGGTCCGGGTGTAATAATATGCAAGAGAATATATAAAAATCTAATGCTCTCCGTATGGTACAACATATGTTTATTTTTAAAGAAGAAAAAATGCACTTACATACATAGCACTGTATAAACCCCAGTGCATGGGAATGCCGGCATGTAGTAAAACGGGTGTAGCGAGTGTCAGCATGGAAGAGAGGCGCGGGTGACGTCACATCTGCTCACGTATTCCGTACGCGTTGCGTCCTAGCACTGGGCGGGACTTCGTCCGCTGATGAAGTCCCGCCCAGTGCTAGGACGCAACGCGTACGGAATACGTGAGCAGATGTGACGTCACCCGCGCCTCTCTTCCATGCTGACACTCGCTACACCCGTTTTACTACATGCCGGCATTCCCATGCACTGGGGTTTATACAGTGCTATGTATGTAAGTGCATTTTTTCTTCTTTAAAAATAAACATATGTTGTACCATACGGAGAGCATTAGATTTTTATATATTCTCTTGCATATTATTACACCCGGACCGGAGTTCTGATCAAGTGACCTGTGGATTTCCCCCTATCGTATTGCCTTCCTGAGTTTATCTACCTTGGAATATTTGTCCCAAAAGGGAAACATGCTTGCATGACCTGACTGACTGGTTCAGGGGTCCATGCTCTGAGGTGAGCTGCAAACCTATTTTGGTGGTGGAGGAATATCACATAAGTCACCATTTGATAATCTTTAGGAGTCACTTCCTATATGGACACTGTCTTGGGCTTCTATTCTTGCTAAGAGGAATTTTATGGACACATTGTTTTTAATCATTTACTACCGTTCTCAGTATTGTTGTTTTTTATGATTTATTTTGGGTTTTATTTTATTTTTTTGCTGCGCTGCACTGCTTTTATGCCAGTTTACTTGGGGATTTGATATTTTGACCCTCAGTGTTCAGCTGCAATTCTTTCTGTGTTAATTTTATTTGCGCTGGTTGATCTGCTTTAGTACTGATCAGCTGATATGCTTGGGAAAATAAGTGGCTGGCCAAGCACAGAGAAAACAAATGCAAATTATTGCACATGTGCCTGAAAGTTAGAAATTGGGGCACATTAAATAACAAATATTGGTGCATAGAATGTATAATGTATAATATCTGTTATACGTGTAGCACACGGACCTTTTTCTCGCCTGGATCACTTGCAAGTCAAGGCACACCGTGCTATATGAATAATTTAAATATAAATAGATACATAAATACCCCTATATTATACTAGTGTCATTGGTGCCATAGTGTAACTCCTAAATGTTTCACCGATATATATGAATACGTGATAAATGTAAATTGATGCGGATATAAATAATGATGAGCATAAAATAATATATAACAAATTAAATATTATAATATAATAATATGAATAAAATATTGGACAATTAAAGGTGATAACAGTGTAAAAAATTAAACCAATGTATAAAACCGTGATAATAATAAATTAATGATGCATGCAAAAATGTCCTGCGACTATGCGATAAAGTGCAAAAAAATGCAGAATGTGCAAATTGATGTGATTGTCCAATGATTTGATGCTAGATGCCCAGCAACTTTGCTAGGCAAATAATCTTGCGACTGTGCAGAAAATTGCAAATGCAGCCTCATGCGATTTGGTTGAGCGACTATGCAATAAGGTGCAGATGCAACCTCATGCGATTCAATTGAGCAATGTGAATGCAACCTCATGCGATTTGGTTGAGCGACTATGCAATAAGGTGCAAATGCACAATCGCATGAGGTTGCTGGGAGGCTGAGCCAGGTGTCGGTCCAAGCATTTTGGCAGCTCCCGACGATATGCTTGCGATCTTTCCCAAGCATGGACCGAATCTGTGACGTCAGCCGACAGCCGGCTTCAGTCAGCTGTCTGCTGAAAACAGCTCACAGGCAGGGCTGGTGCAAGAATGTTTGACACCCTAGGCGAAACCTCATTTTGCTGCCCCCATTGGCTCCACCCCTGACTCCACCCCCTACACCCTGCTCATGTGACAGGAGGGGGCGCTATACAGGAAGCATCAGCTCTGCTTCATCTAGCGCTGGCTCCAGTGCTGCACTGCACCTCTAATTACACTACCGGTCGGACGGAGCAGCTGCCTAAAACTGAGTTAATTACATGCTGCAGCCTGCAGAGCATGCAGACGCGGAGGGAAACCAGTGGCCGGGCACCCCTAGGCAGCAGTGTGCCCTAGGTGGTTGCCTAGTTTGCCTAGTGGTAGCACCGGCCCTGCTCACAGGAGTGCAGAAAAAACTGTACAGCCAAATAAGCTTTGACTGTGCTTCTCCTTTAATACAAAAGAGAAAAGGTGACTAGAATACTAGTCAAATGGAAGCTACTTTCACAGGATGTGATGTAGCAAAAACAACTAAGTTAAATTAGGTAAATACAAAATATCTTTCTAAATGTTAAATATTAAAAGAAAGGAGTATCAAAAATCACACACATATATAAATACCCTTCTTCTACAATGTTGTCTTTTTTATTGGTGAAAGAACGGGATTTTTGATACTATTTTCTTTCAATATTTGACATTTAGAAAGACATTTAGTATTTACTTAAAGTGATACTATATGATCGATTTTTTTTTTTTAAATAACAAACATGTCATACTTACCTCCACTGTGCAGTTCGTTTTGCACAGAGTGTCTCCGATTGTCCCCTTCTGGGGTCCCACGGCGGCTCTCGCAGCTCCTCCCCGCAATAGGTAACCCCCTCTGGGAAGCTCTCTCCCGAGGGGGTTACCTTGCGGGCGCACTCCCGTGTCATACACTTGGCCTCCATAACCGCCGAGTGTATGACTCGACCCCGGTGCCCGCGTCATTGGATTTGATTGACAGCAGTGGGAGCCAATGGCTGCGCTGCTATCAATCTATCCAATGAAGAGCCGAGAAGACATGGAGAGAGCGACACGGGATCACACCCACGTAAATTCCGGGCTCAGGTAAGTAAAACAGGGGGGCTGGGGGGCCAGACACAGCAAGGTGTTTTTTCACCTTAATGCATAGGATGCATTAAGGTGAAAAAACACGAGGGTTTACAACCCCTTTAAAGTATAACTTAGGCCTCATGCCCACGGACATTTTTACAGCCGCGTTTTTGAGCGTTTTTTACAGCTTAAAAACGCCTGTCCATGTTAGTCTATAGCTTCATGCCCACCTAGACGTTTTTGAGCTGCAAACAGCATAGACGTTTTTAAGCTGTAAAAAAAACCCAGGACCAGTGCGTTCCTCAGCGTCGGAGTTAGGCAGAAAAAAACGCGAGCGTCAAAAAATGCGCACTAACGCGCACTAACGTGCGGTCGCATTTTTTAGCTCCGACGTTTTTTTTAACATGGACAGGCGTTTTTAAGCTGTAAAAAACGCAACTGTAAAAACGTCAGTGGGCATGAAGCCTAATGCCGCGTACACACGATCATTATTCACGGCGGTTAAAAAACCGCCGTGAATAATGACAGGAAAAACGAGGGAACCGCTTGGTTCCCTACACACGGTCGTTTTTCCCGTCATTTTTTCTCTTGAGGAGAAAAACGACCGTCTGTGGGCTCCGCGGCAGTGTTTCCCTATGGGAAAACTGCCGCGGAAAAAAATGCTGGAAAAAACGATGAGAAAATTTAGAACATGTTCTAATTTTTCTCGTTGTTTTTTATGCCGTTTTTCTCGACGAGAAAAACGACATAAAGCCCACAGACGATCGTTTTTCTCGGCGAAAAAAAAAATGCAGTTTTTCTCGTTGAGAAAAGCGGTCGTGTGTACGCGGCATAAGGCCCCATGCACACAGGGCATTTTTACAGCCACGCCTGTCCATGTTTTGTAAACATTTTTTGACCTTTTAAAAAAAAAATCCTGGAGCTCAAAAACGCGGCGTTTTTGCACGTTTTCGCTGCGTTTTTGCGAATTTTCGCTGCGTTTTTGCATGTTTATGCGTGTTGGGCGTTTTTGCAGCTCAAACCTGGAGCTCCAGAACGCACTAGAATTGGGTTTTTTTTGCAGCTGGAAAACGCCTATGCCACTTGGAGCTCATAAAAGCTCTATGTGTGCATGACACAATAGAATAACATGGATGGGCGTTTTGCAGCTGTAAAAAAAAAAACGTCTAAGGGCTCTTTCACACGGAGGTCCATTCAGGTCCGCCTGTCAGTTTTTTAGGCGGACCTGAAACGGATCCTCCATGTACCCCTATGGAGGCACGGATGTCAGCGGAGACATGTCCGCTGACATCCGCTCCGCTCCGCTCCGCCAAAGTGTGACGGAGGAAAACCCTATTTTTCCTTCCGTCGGCGGAGCGGATCGGATGACAACGGACTCTACGGTCCGTCGTCATCCGATCCCCCCATAGGGGAGAGCGGCGCTCTGACAGGGCGGTCCCTGCACAGTGTGCGGGGACCGCCCAGTCATCCGTCGGCTCAGCGGGGATCAACGGAGCGATCCCTGCTGAGCAAGCGGAGCTTCACGGGGCGGATCTGCACGGATCCGCCCCGTGTGAAAGGGGCCTAACGCTGCTGTTAGCAGCTGCAAAAACGCCCTGTGTGCATGGGGCCTAAAGGAAAAACTTTTTTTTAGTTTTGGATAGAGTGGAGAGGTATTAGAACACCTTTTAGGTTTTTATTGGTGTCTGTGCCCCCATTAGGGAGATTCACCCTCTTTATTTGCCCTGTTTACCATTATCATTAAAAGTGGAATGAAAAGAAAATCCCAAATTTGGGGTTGTCCCCAGAAAAGTAATAGAGGGGACATCTTCCAATGGGGACACAGATGGTAAAAAAAAATACAACTTAAAGGGGTTCTAAGGCCCCTTTCACACTGAGGCGTTGAAAAAACGCAAAAAAATTATGAGTTTTTTTCCCGTGATTTTACCGCGTTTTTACCGCGTTCGTGGTAAAATAGCGCTAACGACTATGTGTTTTACCTAATTTTTACCGCATTTTTACCGCGTTCGCGGTAAAAATAGCGCTAACGCCTATGCGTTTTACCGCATTTTTACAGCTTTTTTACCGCGTTACTCATTCATTTCAATGGAGATAGGCGTTTTTACAGCGCTATTTTTAGTGCCCTAAGGCCCCTTTCACACTGAGGCATTGAAAAAACGCAAAAAAATTATGAGATTTTTCCCGCGATTTTATTGCGTTTTTACCGCATTTGCGGTAAAAATAGCGCTAATGCCTATGCGTTTTACCGCGTTTTTACCGTGTTACTCATTCATTTCATTGGAGATAGGCGTTTTTACAGCGCTATTTTTAGCGCCCTAAAGATGCTCCAAAAAAGCTGGATTTTTTACAACGCACAGCCAGCAAAACGCCTGAGTGTGAAAGCCCTCGGGGCTTTCACATTGAGAATGATGGGGCAGGATTATTTTAGGCATTTTTACTGCGCTATTTTTACCAGTAAAAACGCCTCAGTGTGAAAGGGGCCTTACCCTCCCCCACAGTGTTGCCTATGATTACACTTTTAACCAGCCTTTTTCAACCTTTTCAGCACAGAAGAACCCTTAAAATTACTTTCCAGTCTCAGCGTACCCCTGCCAAAAATTCCTATATCTACAACTCATGATACATTAGTGTGATAGTCAGAGGGAAGAATCCTCCTTACATCTGTGGTCATTGGGAAGAATTACCTCCTTATAGATAGCTAAAATGATCAATGATGTCAGTTACAACATGACAGTGGGAAGATATCTCTAAATATAATTGTGAAAAAGTAAAGCATGTTCTAACAAGTCATTAGACCATTGTGATATGAATCTACATTGTATTATGTTTGGAGTGATTGTGAGTTTTTTTGCAGCAAAAAATGTATATGCTGGTATATACACAAAAAAGTCTAAAAAAATCTGGCGAAATGACAGTAGAAAATAAGTATATAATACTACATGTAATGGGGTGGATTTACTAAAGGCACATGGACTTTGCAAGTGAAGTTGCTCAAGAGCTTAGTAAATGAGGGGGAGCGCTACTGACTTCCATCATCCTATCGTGTGCAAGCAAAAATGCAGTTTTTTCTTTGTTGGGTATTCTTTGTAAAGTGTAGCTTTACTTAATTTACTATGCTCTGGAGCAACTTGCAGTTTTTTATTTATTTTTTTCATTTTGGATAAAGTAGGTGAGGGTTATAACCCCTGGCAGTTTTTTTTTATAATTTTTGCCATCTGTGTCCCCATTGGAAGATGACCCATCTACTACTTTTCTGGGGACAACCCAAAATTTGGGATTTTCTTTCATTTTCACTTTCAATGATAATGGTAAACAGGACAAATAGAGAGGGTGCGGTTTCGGCAGGGAGCGTGATTTTTAGTGTGTATGATTTGGTGAAGTTAGTCTTCAAGTTTGAAATAGTGTGAAAATGGGTAAAGTCTTTAAGCAGGTTAGGTAGTATAAAACAAGGTTCAGACAGAAAAAGTAGAACATCGTCCACGAACGCGGCTATATTAAATTCACACCCCGAGATGGCATATCAATGTTAGAGCACAGTTTACGGAGAAATGGCTCGAGCGGTGAGAGGGCACAACCTTGACCCATCCCATTCTGGATAGAGAAGCCATTCGACGGGTGTCCGTTCACACAAAGTTCTCTGAAGCCAAGGGCTCGTTGGACTGCTCCCATGTAGTCCCACACCACCCTGTTCAATGTCTTCTCAGCAGCCAGGGAGAGAAAGAAGCTGCTGCTCTTAGATGTGTGTAACCAATGATGGAATTTCAGGGCTTTGATGGTGTTGTCCCTGGCCTCTCTACCAGGGACAAAGCCCACTTGGTCATTATCTATTTGGGAAGGGAGAATAGGTAATAGGCGATTAGCTAGTATCTTAGCGTAAAGTTTAATGTCTATGTTTAGTAATGATATAGGCCTGTAGTTGGTCACAGAAGTGGGGTCTTTATCGCCCTTGGGAATAACCGTGATGTGTGCTTCTAGTAGACAGTGATGGGATTGAGGGTGGGTAGACAATGTTCTGAAGGCTGATAAAGACAGGGTTGAGAGTACACCTAGGAAAGGCTTATAGTAGACTCCCAAGAGGCCATCGGGGCCAGGGCTCTTGCCTGGATTCAATTGTTTAAACTCCTGTTCTAATTCTTTGGGAGTAACTGGGCACTTCAATTTCTGGGCCGTAGAGACTGAGACAGGCTACAAACTGAACTAGCACAGGAATTCCACAATTATGCGGGGCCAGGATTCCCTGTAAATAAGTGGCGCAGGCTCGGGTAGGAGATTATACAGCTTTGTGTAAAAGCATTCGAAGTGTGAGGCGATATCAGCATTCAAGGTCGCTAAAATACCATCATTACCACATATTCAGTGAACTGCTATGCATGCTTTCTTCGCACGAAAGGCTCTTGCCAGAAATTTACTCCTCTTGTTTCCCTGGTTGTAGAACAGTTTTTGTGTCAAAAAGTTCTTACGTTTCATCGTCTTTTCGAGTTCTTCTAGAAGATTAGAACTTGCATGCGTCAGAGCTTGTAGAGTATGAGTCGCTTGGGTTATTTTATCGGATCTTTCCAGGGTAGTGATCTGGTCAAGTAGGGTCTGTATATGGGCCTGTTTTTGAAGTTTGCATTTAGTGGTGAGGGCAATGAGCATCCTGCATTTGACACACTTGTGGGCTTCCCACTATGTTAGGGGTGAGGCCTCTGGAGTGTTATTGGAATTGAAGTAATCAGTGAGCCTAATGCGGATAGTGGCCTCATGGCTGCTGTCAGATAGGAGTGAGGCATCCAGGCGCCAGATTTTGGTGCAAGCTTGTTGTTCTGGGAAATGTAGAGTAAGTGAGATGGGGTGGTAGTCGGATAGAAACATTGATTCAATGGTAGCAGAGTGAAGGAAGGAAGGAAGGGCAAGTAGTTTTGGGTTAGAAACAGATAGTCAATCCGAGAGTATCGGTTATAGAGTGGTGAGAAAAATTTGTAGAATTTGTCGGTGGTGTGAAGGAGAAGATCCTGGAGTTGTAGGTGGATCTAACGCAATGTCTTGTAGAGGAAGGAGGAAGTGCCAGAGGAGGAGTTTATCAATGAGTTAAGGGGAACATTGAAGTTGCCCCCTAGGATTAAGATTCCTGTGTGAAAGCATGCAAGCAAATTCACTATTGAACTGAAAAATGGAACTTGTTTGGTGTTTGGGCTATGAATATTGGCCAACGTGATCTGTTTATCAGCCAACGTTCCCTTGAGGAAGAGGTAGCATCTTTCATGGTGGCTAGGGTATCAGATACAACTAAGGGAAGATGTTTGGCAATTAAGATAGAAACACCTTTGGCTTTCATTGGAAGTGGGAAGGTTGTGTTGGGAAGGTTGTGTTGTTCCAACTTTTATTTTGCTTCATTTAGTAGGTAATCCACCATTCTTACCATGGATCCTGATAAGTGTTTAGCTGTATCAATCAAAAGCCAACAACCAACCTCCAGGTACATTCTACTCCGTATTATTATTTTACATCTCAAGCTTTCTGACGTTAGAGCAGGTTAAAGTGGGGGAGATTTACTAAAACTGGTGCACACATGATCGGGTACAGCTGTGCATAGTAACCAATCAGCTTGGCTTACAAGTTTCTGCCCAGATGCTTAAATTTTTTAGTCGAAGGATGTCAGGTAGGACAGGGCCACCCATGTAGTAACTTTTGTTGAAGGGGTCTGGTAGAAATTTGTTGATAGAACATGGTTTTCATCCAATCAGATCACTGTCCAGGTTATCTGACAACCACGGGTGCCAGCTGTTAGAAGATAATAGCTGGCAAGGGAAATTCGGTCAGCCACCCTGTTTAGTGGGATGGAGGAATCTATTGGATTTCTCTCATTCAGCCTGCATATGGCTAGCCACTTTCTGACCGACTAACTGGGACGTTAAATATCGGAATTATGGCAGCAGCTAGATTCCATAACCCCAGCATCTTCTTTTCCCTCAGGCTTTCCGATAAAACTGATCCCCACAGCGATCACCTTTAGAAGCAGTGGGAGAGGTGCCTCCTCCCACCACTTCCCATTGCTTTCCAGGCTAATGTTACCAATCACTGAGCCCAGGAATCCTCCAGCATCGGCAGTGTGAGTGATGGCAAAATGGCCACTGCTCATCTCTATGCCCTTGGAGGACTGGAGCGACATCGATGTCTGGTTCTCAGGCCATGGAAACATGATTTTTTTTTTCTTAAAGCAAAAGATAAAACAATTTTTTTTTTTTTTTTGGATCTTTTGCTTTTAAGGGTAGAGGAGAGATTTGGTGTCTTTTAGACCCCAGATCTCTCCATAAAGAGGACATAGCATGCTGTATTTTTATTGAAAGGGATGTTTACATTCCTTGTGATAGCAATAAAAGTGTTTTTTTTTTTTTTAAAGTGACAGTGTAAAAATAAATAAAAAGTTATAAAATGCATAATAATAAAATAATGTTAAAGTGCCCCTATCCCTGTCGGAGAAAAAACAAGGTGCACCAAAAACTAAGTGCAGCAGAAGATGCAACGAATAGTGTATTTAATTAAAATCAGCCAAATGGCTCCTCACACTTATATAAAGATCAATAGGCATATAACAGTATAATACTGTGGTCACTCAACGGGTCCCCGGTGGATGGTGGTGCGTAGATGTTAACACGAGAGGAGAGGAACAACCGGCCGGACATCCGCCTCGTTGTCTCGGAACACACATCACATTAGAAGTGAAGTCAGAACATGGAGATAGCGTTTCAAACTGTCAGAGGAATATCCATGCTGGACGTGGCGTTGGCCGCCGTGGTGCACGTTCATGCGTGCCAGCGTGTGCCCCTGTGCACGTTGTGTCGGGCTGCGGGCGTGTGCGCCTGTGCGCGGTGGTGTGCCTGTGCGCGTGCGGCGCTTGGCGCCAATCAGTCCATTTAAACGCCTGGAACACTCCTGTCCGGTGCTGTCTGATCTGCAGCTCCCTGTTACCCTTGCTCCCGTTATCTGCTTGAACTCTGACCTCCTGACTACCCGTCTTGTTACTTGGATTTCCCCAGTCTTCCGCCTGCACCTGACCTCGGCTTGCCTTGACCTTGAAGCTGCCTGCTCCTCTGTACTTCGCTGCCTGACCGTTGTCGACCTTGCCTGTGACCTGACCAATCTGCTCTGCTCCTGCTTGGCTCCATCCTCCAGCGGTCCTACCTGCCTGTCTGCTGTCTTAGCAGATCATCAGCACCTCTGTATCCGGATCTCTGTAACTACCTACCAGGCTCTCATACCCTTCCGCACTCCCGCGCCTCCTGTCTACACTATCAGGAGCCGTGAGTCGGATCCGTAAGGGAGACCTTCCTCTGCTCCATTGGGCTCGTCGATCAGGTACGTGCAAGTCTGACACAAACCATCTGCTTCTACGTCATATCTAAATGACTATTGATCTATTGATCTAAATGCTGCATACGTATACTCCCTGGACTTTATAGACTTCAAGTTGTTTTATGAGTGTTTCAGTACCCTCTTGTGTGCCATTCTGTTTTGTCTTGTTGCCCCCATCCCTACATGCTCATGCAAAGTAGTGAACGCATACGTAGGTTACACCCACATATGTAAATGGTGTTTGCACCACACATGTGAGGTATCGCCATGAGAGCAATAATTTTAGCACTAGACTTCCTCTGTGTCCCCAAACTGGTAATCTGTAAAAAATATTTAATCGTCGCCTATGGAGATTTTTAAGTACCATAGTTTGGTGCCATTCCACGAGCGTGCGCAATTTTAAAGTATGACATGTTAGGTATCTAATTACTTGCCATGTCATCATTTTTCATATTGTACAATAATTGGGGTATATACATGGGCGTCCGCTCCATAGGGCAAGGGGGGTCAATTGCCCCCCCCCCTGGAATCGTAAGAGTGTTGAAGTCAGAGTGAAGACACTTGCCCCCTGTGTTGCAATAACCCAAGCTAGCGGTCAAAGACAGGGTTAAATGCAACTGTGTATCGCCACTGCCAAAGCGCTTTGCAGGCGCTCCGGCAGCGGTGCCCATTTATTTCAATGGGCGGTGGAGGAGTGGTGTATACAGCGCTGCTCCACTGCACCAAAGAAGCATGGATGGCCTTAAAATGATGCCCCCCCACCCCGAAAAAAGTTCAGCGGACGCCCATGGGTATATATATATATATATATATATATATATATTTTAACCACTTGGCAACCACCTGCCGACAAATAACGTCGACAAGGTGGTTGCTTAACTCTGGGAGGACGTTATATAACGTCCTCCCAGAATCGCGCTCCCGCGCGCCCCCTGGGGCACGCACACGGGAATCTCCGTGAACGCCGGGTCCTCTGGACCCGGCGCATCACGAATCGCGGTAAATCGCCGCTGATAGCGGCCGTTTACCACGTGATTGCTCCGTCAAATGACGGAGCAATCACTTGTAAACAGACCTGCGTCATGTGATGACGCCGGTTCCTCTCTCCCCTCTCTGTACCGATCGGTACAGTGTGAGAGGAGAGGGGGAGAGAGCGGATCATGGCAGCAGCGCTGTGGGCTGGATCTGTGACAATTGCAGTCACAGATCCAGCCATCCATCCATCCCTGCTCAGCCATCCCTGTGCAATACCCTGCGCAATACTCTGAAAAATACCCTGCGCAATACTCTGCAATACCCTGCGCAATACCCTGCGCAATACTCTGCAATACCCTGCGCAATACTCTGCAATACCCTGCACAATATTCTGCAATACCCTGCACAATATTCTGCAATACCCTGCACAATACTCTGCAAAATACTCTGCAATACCCTGCGCAATATTCTGCAATACCCTGCCAATACTCTGCAATACCCTGCGCAATACTCTGCAATACCCTGCTCAATACTCTGCAAAATACTGTGCAATACCCTGCACAATACTCTGCAATATCCTGCACAATACTCTGCAATACCCTGCGCAATACTCTGCAATACCCTGCGCAATACTCTGCAAAATACTCTGCAATACCCTGTGCAATACTCTGCAATACCCTGCGCAATACTCTGCAATACCCTGCACAATACTTTGCAATACCCTGCACAATACACCCTGTGCAATACTCTGCAATACCCTGCACAATACTTTGCAATACCCTGCACAATACACCCTGCGCAATACTCTGCAATACCCTGCGCAATACTCTGCAATACCCTGCACAATACACCCTGCGCAATACTCTGCAATACCCTGCGCAATACTCTGCAATACCCTGCGCAATACACCCTGTGCAATACCCCGTGCAATACCCTGCCATACTCCGCAATACCCTGCCATACTCCGCAATGCCCTGCCATACTCCGCAATGCCCTGCAATACTCCGCAATGCCCGGCAATACTCCGCAATGCCCGGCAATACTCCGCAATAACCACTTCCCGCCCGCCGGCCGTCATATGACGTCCTGGGCTTTGTGGGGGGATATCTGAATGATAGGAGCAGCTACAGGCATCATTCAGATATTAGCTTTTTCAGCCAGCGATTCCCTACACCATAACAACAATCATAGCGGCTGTTCCGCCGCTTGATCATTCTTACGGGAGGCGAGAGGGGATGTCCCCCCCGCCGCCCCCCGGTGCTTCTACCGACTCACCGCTACGATCAAAGCCAGGATTGATTTTTTTTTTCAGGCTTCCCAGCCTAGAGGTGAGAGGTGGGGTCTTATTGACCCCATATCTCACTGTAAAGAGGACCTGTCATGCCATATTCCTATTACAAGGGATGTTTACATTCCTTGTAATAGGTATAAAAGTGATCAAAAAATTTTTGGGGCGGAAAAACATGTCTGTGTGCGAGAAATAACCTGCTAATATGACAATTTTGTGGAAAAAAAAAAAGAGAAAAAAAAAATCTTGATTTTGCAAAGAATTGTGGGAAAAAATGACAACTTCAAAAAACTCACAATGCCTCTTTCTGAATACCTTGGAATGTCTTCTTTCCAAAAAGGGGTCATTTGGGGGGTATTTGTACTTTTCTGGCATGTTAGGGTCTCAAGAAATGAGATAGGCCGTCAGTACTTCAGGTGTGATCAATTTTCAGATATTGGCACCATAGCTTGTGGACTCTATAACTTTCACAAAGACCAAATAATATACACCAATTTGTACTTCTTTTTACCAAAGATATGTAGCAGTATAAATTTTGGACAAAATTTATGAAGAAAAAATAGTAATTTGCTAAATTTTATAACAGAAACGAAAAAAAAAACATTTTTTTACAGAATTTTCTGTCTCTTTTCTCTTATAGCGCAAAAAATAAAAAAACCCAACGGTGATTAAATACCACCAAAAGAAAGCTCTATTTGTGTGAAAAAAAGGACAAAAAATTCATATGGGTACAGTGTTGTATGACTGAGTAATTGTCATTCAAAATGTGAGAGCACCGAAAGCTGAAAATTGGTCTGGTTATTAAGGGGGTTTAAGTGCCCAGTGGTCAAGTGGTTATTTATTTTTTTAACTCATTAAAGTGTATTTTTTTTTAAATATTGCGTTTGAAAAAACGCTGTGAAAAAAACATGGGGTATAAAAATTGCAACGATCGCCCATTTATTCTCTAGGGTCCCTGCTTAAAAAAAAAATGTTTGGGGGTTCTATGTAGTTTTCTAGCAAAAAATACAGATTTTTACTTAGACATCAAATGTCAGAAAAAGGCTGGGTCCTTAAGTCACTAGCCAGAAATAGCATCTCCCATATTTTATCCTAACTCTTTTCTTAATGTGTTTTAAAAATATTCTTCAGTTGTGTTAAATGCTATCATACTCTTACCATATTAAACTTTAGCGTTGGAAGAAAACATGAGGAGTAACTGCTATGTTTTGTTTCAGACAAAAAGTGAAAAATTTGCTTTGAAAGGGATTTAATTCCCGCAGTTGCAGCAATTTATTCTTTAAGGGTAATGCAGGAATACAAATACGAGAATCGCAGCACAGCTTCTCCTGCATACAGCTGTTTTTATCACGGGTATAATATCTTTTATGAGATACAGCCAAAAATGGCTGACTTTATAACTCTAGCATAATAAACACTAGCTAACATGCAGCTAAATTGAAGTTCATGTCTTTTATTTAGTAGAAAATAATGTGCATACAAATTAGACACTCACTAATAGGAACGTTTAATTAATCTTTCCAATAGGCCATAGGATAGCTTTCTAAACAGGAGGCTCTCATAATGAAGTGTGATAGCAAGAGCATAAACAGATGTGAAAAGACACCGACTAGTCCAAGCAATTCTGTAATTGCGTAGGCAACTAACAAGTGACAACATGACATAGGCAATCTTCACTGATGCTATACCAACAATATTCTCCAATAACTATGTGTCATTGTCCTCTGCTAGCTGCGAAGGGATACTTCGTAGTTTAGTAAATTGAAACTGACTTCTCTTCACAATATGACAATTTATGTATGTTTTGTTAAGCTGTCTGCCGTACCTCTTATAGTGGAGGATATGTGCTGAAGTATATGGAATGCATCAAGCCTTACAACCCCCTGAACAGTTTTGGGTTTATTCTTTTGACATTTAGTGCCGTCTTAATTAAACAATTTTTCTTTTGCTTGTTTCATTTATTTTATCAGGATGTATATATTTGCTGGCAGCAACAATTCTGCAGTAGAAAGACTGTTCATTTTTCTTTCTCGTACATCACGGGACACAGAGCGACATAGTCATTACTAATGGGTTATATAGATACCGTCAGGTGCTGGCACTGGCAACTTCCAAAACCGGAAGTACCCTCCCCTATATAAGCCCCTCCCATCCGGGAGCACCTCAGTTTTTTGCCAGTGTCTAAGGTGTTGGCCAAGAAGAAACATGTGTTTTTCACTGAGCTTGCGTACAGGTTCTTTTGGGCCTCAGTAAGCTATTCCGGATCCGACCAAAAAAGCTTCATAGCTAAACGGTCGGTACCCGGGCCTTGCAGAGAAGAGCAAGGTTTTGCCTGTAATGCTTCTCTTAGGAGAGCTGGACCCTGGGATCCAGAGCTCTGGTCATACCCACGACCAAGATGTTTTCTGTGCAGGGTGCTATACAGGTCCAGGGGAGTGGAATCCTTGGGAACCCGGTCCCTGAAGGTTTGATTACAATGCCTGCCGTGATAGGTGAAGTTTGGGCTTTTGTGGACCAAACAAAGTCCTGCGGCGGGGAACAGGTAAGTGGGGGCCCCCAGGAACTTGGTTCTATTGGGGGACCCCCAAGCCTAATTTGTCTTTCTGTCTGTTACCTAATGGTATTCCCGCAAAATTCTGTGCATGCCTGTAACTACTAAAAAAATGTAATAATTTTTAATGGTGGTCAAGAAAAAAAAAAAAATAATAATAATTTTTTTATATATATTTAATATATTAGACTGCGGTACCTGTGTTTGTCCACTAGAGGCCGCTGTGGAATGTTTTCTTGTCATGTGGACTAGCTTCTTCTCAGCAGAGCAAAGTCCAGGCAGATGGTGAGTTCTCTTATAGGAAACTGCTTCCTCTGCCATGTTGCAGTGCTCGTCCATCCCCCGGCCTGCGGCAAAGAGGGGCCCTGGCTCCTGTCCCTTGTTACCATATTTGAAATTAGCGCCGAAGGCGCACGTGCCCGAGCGCGTGCACGCGCCTCTATATATAGAGGTGAGCCGGGAAAGGGGGCGGAGCCTGGGGGATGACGCTCTGTGCGCGCCGCAGCGCTTCTGCGCATGTGCGGGCGTCCCAGCAGTTTAAAAAAACCACAATATTGTAGTGAGCTGGCTATGAAGTACAGAGACAGAGCTGGCAACATTTAAAGGCATACAGCAAGCGGTTGATACAGGCATCCCCTAGAAAGGCACATTAGTAGACACCAACTGTGATATAGCAGCAATTGTGCTAGACTATTCTCAGTAAAAGTGGTGTATTACGGCTGGAATACCTCAGCTTTAGGCTTAGGAATATGCCGTCCAGAAGCTCCGGAACTGAATCTTCCAGGAAGCGAAGGGGGTCTCATCGGGCTCGGAGGATCTTGGGCATACTCCTGCTGCACCAGTCTCCCCTGAAGTTCAGAGGTAAGTGACCGTAGAGACCCCGCAGGGGTACTTGGTACTGTGGCTGTCCTCAGTCACCTGCTCCTGTGTATGTAACAGAGGAGGTTTTTTCCTCAGCTCTGGGAGGATTAGAGAGAGATTGTCAACATTTATCGCTGCCTCCCTGTCAGGGAAAGCACGCCCGATCTCCGTCTCCTCCTTCAGAGTGCCTGTTAGCAGAGCAACAGTCCCATACAGGGATCGACCTGCCTGAAGGGGATCAGGATGAGGTTGATTCTGTTATAGAGGAATCAACAGTGGGGGAACCTTTTCTCAGCATCTCAAGCTGAAAGATTATGGGTTCAGTCTCTGACTAACATGGTCCGATCAGCATTTAAAAATGCACCTTGCGGAACCATCAACCACTACTGTATCCTCGTTGGGGTCGCTAGAAGCCCCCAGACTGTTTGTTCTTTTCCACTTCAGTGGACGCAGCCATCTCTTGTATGTATAAATCACTGACATGTCCAGTGGATAATGTCCAAATGTTCAAGAACCCAATAAATAAAAGATTGGAGTCCTTATGAAAATCTGCTTGGTGATACAACCAGCAGTAGCAGCTATTGGGGTCTGCTAAGCAGTGAAGGATCAGTTGAAACAGGTCTTGAGGGACTTGACAGATCAGCAGGTTTTGCCCTAGCTGATCTACCTAGAGCCTTAGGCTTTGCGGTTGACGCCATAGAGGATTCAGTCCATCAGGCCTCCCGCCTTACGCTGTCTATAGTACATATGCGTAGGCTCCTATGGCTCAAAAACTGGTCTGCTGAAGCTCCCTGTAAAGAATGGCTGGTTAGCGTCCCATTTCATGGGGAACGCTTATTCAGGGAAAACCTGGACAAATATATCCAGAAAATTTCCAGCGGTAAAAATACGCTCTTGCCGGTTAAAAGCAGAGTTAGAGGTCCCTCTTTAAGAGGCCTGCTTCTCCAGTCCCTGGGGCATCGGCTGTGTAACAGTTCCGACGGCCTCCTCGGTCAAATCCCGGGGGTAAAAAACTGAGACAGTAACAGGGTAATGAGAAACCCTGGGTCAGGGGAGGTACAAAAACCTCCCCCAAAGTTAAATTCATTGAAGCCCCCACTCAGTCGGGTGGGGGGAGGACTCCAGTTGTTCGCAAGAGACCTGGCGGGACACGATCAAGACAGATAGGTGCTCTCCGCAGTAGGTTTGGGATACAGTTTGGAGTTAAAAGACTCTCCTCCTTCCCATTTTTGAGGTCAAACGTGCCAAGGGATCCCCGGAAGAGAGAGTCCCTCCTGTTGGCACTAGAACAACTATTGCTCCAAGGAGTAATTATGGAGGTTCCCCTGGAAGAATGAGGGTTCGGGTTTTACTCAAACCTCTTTACAGTCCCGAAGCAAACGCGGACGGGAGGCCCATATTAATTCTAAAAGGGCTATACAAATTCCTGTATATCAGGTCTTTCCGATGGAGTCGATCCGATCGGTGGCCACTGCCCTACAAGGGGAGGATTGGTTAGCCACGATCGACATCAAAGATGCTTATTTGCACATTCCCATCTTTCCAGTCCACCAAAAATTTCTACGCTTTGCAGTAGAAGGGCGCCATTTTCAGTTCAGAGCCTTACCCTTCGGTTTGGCCACAGCACCACGAGTGTTTACAAAAATTCTGGCCCTTTATTGGCCAATCTAAGAACACAAGGTGTAATGATAATGGCATATCTGGATGACTTGTTGCTGATAGACCACTCAGTGAAAAAACTAGACGTGGTCGTTCACAAGACGATCAAGTATCTGGAATCTCACGGTTGGATTATCAACCGAGACAAGTCAGCCCTAAAAACCAGTCAAAAGTCTGGAATACTTGGGGCTAAGGTTGGATTCAGGCCAGAGAAAAATATTCTTGCCTCGAGGAAAGGTGTTGTCTTTGAAAGATTTGATCCACTTAGTGGGTACAAAAAAGACAGCCGTCCATACGCCTGTATATGAGGCTGCTGGGAAAAATGGTGGCATCATTCGAAGCAGTACCCTACGGTCAATTCCATTCAAGGAATTTGCAAGGGGCCATACTGTCAGCCTGGAACAAAAAAATTCAGGCCCTAGACTTACAATGTCCTTGTCCCCTTCCGTTCGCAAGAGCCTCCGTTGGTGGTTGGTTCCCCAGAATCTGGAAAAAAGGAAATCCTTCAGTCCGATTTCTTGGAAGGTGGTCACTACAGATGCCAGCCTTATAGGCTGGGGAGCAGTACTGGAGCAATAGTCTCTCCAGGGCAGATGGTCGGATGCAGAAAAGGCCCTGCCCATCAATCTCTTAGAGATACGAGCAGCCCGGTATGCCCTAGTAGCATGGACATCCAAACTCCAAGGGTCCCCTGTCAGAATTCAATCAGACAATGCCACAGCAGTGGCATATATCAATCATCAGGGGGGCACCAGGAGTCGTGCAGCCCAGAGGGAAGTAAATTACATCCTGAAATGGGCAGAAAAAATATGTCCCAGCCATATCTGCGGTATTCATTCCAGGAGTGGAGAATTGGAAGGCGGACTTTCTAAGTCGCCAGCAATTAGGCCCAGAGGAAGGGTCCCTTCACCCCGAGGTTTTCTGGACAATATGTCAGCGGTGGGGAACATCGGATGTAGATCTTCTAGCATCCAGATTCAACGCAAAGGGGGACAGGTTTGTCTCTCGGACAAGGGATCCCCTAGCTTGCGGCTCGGATGCCCTAGTGTTCCCTTGGGATCAGTTCAAGCTGATATATGCATTCACACCGCCACAATGGTTACCTCGATTACTCCGCAGAATCAGGGTAGAAAAGAAACCAGTGATTCTGGTGGCTCCAGCGTGGCCCCGAAGAGCGTGGTACGTGGAGATTGTAAAATGTCAGTGGGGAGTCCTTGGACTCTCCCACATCGTCCGGACCTGCTTTCGCAAGGACCGATATACCATCCTTCCTTACCAGCCCTAGGTTTGACGGCCTGGCTATTGAAGCCCACATTCTAAAAAAGAGAGGGCTCTCTAATTCTGTGGTATCTACCATGATCAATGCCAGGAAGCCGGTATCCAGGCAGATCTACTATAGAATCTGGAAGGCGTACATCGCCTGGTGTGAAGCCAAGAAATGGCATCCACGTAAGTACGTAATAGGTAGGAGTCTGGACTTCCTACAACGGGCTGTAGATAGGAAGCTTGCCTTGAGTACTATCAAGGGTCAGATTTCGGCCTTGTCAATATTTTTTCAAAGGCCCTTGGCTTCGCATTCACTAGTCAAAGCCTTTATACAAGGAGTGATGCGTATTAGTCCTCCGGTTAATATTCCCATATGTCCATGGGATCTAAACTTGGTTCTGTCAGTTCTACAGAAACAACCATTTGAACCATTACAGCATATCTCCCTGGTGCTTCTCACCAGGAAATAGATTTTTCTAGTAGCCATTTGTTCGGCTAAAAGAGTATCGGAATTAGCAGCTATGTCCTGTAAGGAGCCATATCTGGTTATCCATAAGGACAGGAGTAGTGTTACCTTCTCATCCAGCCTTTCTTCCTAAGGTGGTATCGAGGTTTCATTTGAACCAAGATGTGGTTCTTCCTTCTTTTTTCCCCAAACCTACTTCGGTAGAGGAAAAGTTATTGCATTCTTTGGATGTAGTAAGAGCAGTTAAAGCTTATCTAAAAGCCACTGCTCAGATTCGCAGAACGGATACTTTGTTTATTCTGCCGGAAGGCCCCAGAAGGGGTCAGGCAGCGTCAAAATCTACTTTAGCCAAGTGGATTCGACAGGTCATAATACAAGCCTATGGCTTGAGAAATAGACCGCCTCCGTTCAAAGTTAGGGCGCACTCCACGAGAGCAGTTGGAACTTCATGGGCAGTGCATCACCAGGCCTCCCTGGCTCAAATCTGTAAGGCCGCAACATGGTCTTCAGTACACACGTTTACTAGGTTCTACCAGGTGGACGTTAGAAGTCAGGAGGATGTCGCCTTTGGGCGCAGTGTGTTGCAGGCCGCAAAAGATCCTCATGTCTGATAGCGCTCAGCTTATATATGGTGTATCCCCCCCTCATTTGGCATTGCTTTAGGACATCCCATTAGTAATGACTATGTCGCTCTGTGTCCCGTGATGTACGAGAAAGAAAATAGGATTTTTATAACAGCTTACCTGTAAAATCCTTTTCTTGGAGTACATCACAGGACACAGAGCTCCCGCCCCTCTTTAGGGACACTTATTGCTTTGCTACAAAACTGAGGTGCTCCCGGATGGGAGGGGCTTATATAGGGGAGGGTACTTCCGGTTTTGGAAGTTGCCAGTGCCAGCACCTGACGGTATCTATATAACCCATTAGTAATGACTATGTCGCTCTGTGTCCCGTGATGTACTCCAAGAAAAGGATTTTACAGGTAAGCTGTTATAAAAATCCTATTATAGTTGTATGTGATACGGTTAATGTACTAAAAGACTAGAGCATGTGTGCTTTCCAAAGAGAATTCTCACTTTGTTTAGGGCACTGTCACATGACTGTTAGGGTAACATACAGTGGGTTAAAAAAGTATTTAGTCAGCCACCAATTGTGCAAGTTCTCCCACTTAAAAAGATGAGAGAGGCCTGTAATTGTCATCATAGGTATACCTCAACTATGAGAGACAAAATGTGGAAACAAATCCAGACAATCACATTGTCTGATTTAGAAAGAATTTATTTGCAAATTATGGTGGAAAATAAGTATTTGTTCAATATCAAAAGTTCATCTCAATACTTTGTTATATATCCTTTGTTGGCAATGACAGAGGTCAAACGTTTTCTGTAAGTCTTCACAAGGTTGTCACACACTGTTGCTGGTATTTTGGCCCATTCCTCCATGCAGATCTCCTCTAGAGCAGTGATGTTTTGGGGCTGTCGCTGGGCAACACAGACTTTCAACTCCCTCCAAAGGTTTTCTATGGGGTTGAGATCTGGAGACTGGCTAGGCCACTCCAGGACCTTGAAATGCTTCTTATGAAGCCACTCCTTCATTGCCCAGGCGGTGTGTTTGGGATCATTGTCATGCTGAAAGACCCAGCTACGTTTCATCTTCAATGCCCTTGCTGATGGGAGGAGGTTTGCACTCAAAATCTCACGATACATGGCCCCATTCATTCTTTCATGTACACGGAACAGTCGTCCTGTTCCCTTTGCAGAGAAACAGCCCCAAAGCATGATGTTGCCACCCCCATGCTTCACAGTAGGTATGGTGTTCTTTGGTTGCAACTCAGCATTCTCTCTCCTCCAAACACAACGAGTTGTGTTTCTACCATATTCTACTTTGGTTTCATCTGACCATATGACATTCTCCCAATCCTCTTCTGGATCATCCAAATGCTCTCTAGCAAACCTCAGACGGGCCCGGACATGTACTGGCTTAAGCAGGGGGACACGTCTGGCAATGCAGGATCCGAGTCCCTGGCGGCGTAGTGTATTACCGATGGTAGCTTTTGTTACGTTGGTCCCAGCTCTCTGCAGGTCATTCACTAGGTCCCCCTGTGTGGTTCTGGGATTTTTGCTCACCGTTCTTGTGATCATTTTGATCCCACGGGGTGAGATCTTGCGTGGAGCCCCAGATCGAGGGAGATTATCAGTGGTCTTGTATGTCTTCCATTTTCTAATTATTGCTCCCACAGTTGATTTCTTCACACCAAGCTACTTGCCTATTGCAGATTCAGTCTTCCCAGCCTGGTGCAGGTCTACAATTTTGTTTCTGGTTTCCTTCGGCAGCTCTTTGGTCTTCACCATAGTGGAGTTTGGAGTGTGACTGTTTGAGGTTGTGGACAGGTGTCTTTTATACTGATAACAATTTCAAACAGGTGCCATTAATACAGGTAATGTGTGGAGGACAGAGGAGCCTCTTAAAGAAGAAGATACAGGTCTGTGAGAGCCAGAAATCTTGCTTGTTTGTAGGTGACCAAATACTTATTTTCCACCATAATTTGCAAAAAAAAAAATATTTCCATATCAGACAATGTGATTGTCTGGATTTGTTTCCACATTTTGTCTCTCATAGTTGAGGTATACCTATGATGAAAATTACAGGCCTCTCTCATCTTTTTAAGTGGGAGAACTTGCACAATTGGTGGCGGACTAAATACTTTTTTGCCCCACTGTATGTGCACATTACAGTAAGTCCTTTTGCACACAA
This sequence comes from Rana muscosa, assembly GCA_029206835.1. Classification (NCBI taxonomy): domain Eukaryota; kingdom Metazoa; phylum Chordata; class Amphibia; order Anura; family Ranidae; genus Rana; species Rana muscosa. The sequence goes on along the minus strand of CM055117.1, from coordinate 626,317,206 downwards.
GTGAAAATGCTGCATTTGCAGCTGTGTAGCATCCTTTTATTTTTATGGATCTGAACACAGGTGTATTGTTGTCTATGGAACATCAAAACTATATCTATAGTAACATGTGGGACTTTTGAGGCACAACGTTTTAGTAAGATTTATAACATTTAATTAAATTTATTTTTTATTTTTTTATATTTTTTCAACATCTAGTAGACATATAATAAAATACAGTTATAAAACGGTAATTTTTAAACACTGCAGTGATTTATAACAAGTCTTTCTACTCAACGCGTTTCTTGGACATGGTCCTCTTCATCAGGAGCTATCAGACTTGAATTGCTGCCATCTAAATAGAGTGACAAAATTGATCTTAAGTAATCATATCAACATAATCAATTTTCATACATCATGCCATAACCCCTCCCCAAGGACTGCAACATGTATCCAGATATTCCTCACAGTTCAGTTGTCTATGGGACAATAACACAGCTGTGTGAAGATTTGTAATGCAGTGATGCATTAAATGCTGTAAAATAAATGAGAAAATTTAACATTAGTGTAGTAGTTTACGAGCAAACGCATGTATATGCATTTTTATATGTGTGCATGCACAGAATGTGCAGCACTGGCAGCTAGAGGAGGATGAGGAAGAATTTTACACGTGTTTACACATATGTACGTTTATGTGCTTGTATGTGCATATACGCAAGGTCTGTACTGAACATAACTCATGATCTTTCTTCCAGCAAGATTCTGAATACAAAAATTGGTCAATTATAATGTCCCTGTGCAAGAGGCCTAACGGTGCAGTAACATGCTGCCATGCATTGTGGTACACTTTTTCAAAAAACAAAAAAATCTGCTTGTCTATTTTTAAAGTGATTGTAAAGACTTGTTTGTTTTTCTATAAAAATAACAAACATGTCATACTTACCTGCTCTGTGTAGTGGTTTTGCACAGAGCAGCTCAGATCCTCCTTTTCTCAGGTCCCTCTTTGGTGCTCCTGGCCCCTCCCTCCTGTTGAGTGCCCCCACAGCAAGCAGCTTGTTATGGGGCCACCCGAGCCATGTGTCCATTCGGATACTGAGCCGTGGCCCGGCCCTGCCCCCTCTCTCTCCTGAAGGGTTAGCTGACTTTGATTGACAGCCAATCAAGAGGGAGAGTCTCGGGCGGCTGAGACACTCGTGGACATCGCTGGACAGTGAGGGACCTCAGGTAAGTATTAGGGGGGCTGCTGCACACGGAAGGCTTTTTATCTTAATGCATAGAATACATTAAGATAAAAAACCTTCTGACTTTACAACCCCTTTAAGCATTCCCTTTCAAATTAAAAGGCTGCCATAACACAACCCAGAACTTGGGTTGTGTTGGCTTAAACCATTTGTTAACCCAAAAAAAAAAATCATATTCTGGTCCCTTAAAGCAGATTAGACAGCACAGCGCTTGTGCTTGTGCTGTGTAATCTGCCCCCCACTAAACTGTAAAAAATAACCCCTGCATATGCCACTTCCTGTATGGCCTCGCTAAACAGACCACGATAACCAGGGCTGCTCCGCCCTGATCACCGTTGTCAAAGTGCGTCCCTCTGTGATAGGCTGCCTGCTCTGCTCTCCTCTCGCCTCCTCACCCCCCTCCTTCCTGCCTGTCATCCCCCTCTCTCTGTCACTATCTCTGTCTCAGCTTAGCCCCCCCCCCCCCGCTGCTGTTATTGAGAAAAAATTAACTATAATTGTTCCTGCCTAATACCACACTGTGTTAAGCATTTTAAAAAAATAGCGCTGTAATTACCATTTTCAGATGACTTTAGGCCGGTCATGTGACTCGCGGCCGCTTTACAGCTGAGACAGAGCTTCTGCAGGTGGAGCCGAGTGGCCATGTGATCTCCATGGCTGACGTCAGAGGGAGATCACGGCTTCTCCCCCAGAAGCCATCAGTTGGAGCTGGAAAGCAGCCGCGAGTCACGTGACCGGCCTGAAGACAGGTGGGAATCGGTATTTACAGCGCATGTTTTTAAAAATGCTTAACACCAACCTCTAATAGAGGGGCTTGCACAGACTTTTACAAATGTGTCAACAAACCCTTTAACATACGACATAACTTATGTAGTGGCCTCACCCCTCTCACCCCTTCTTCTTCTTCTCGGCTTGTTGTCTTGTCTAGGGGGATCAGGGAGGAGGGGTGCGGTACACTACGGCCCATGTCCTCTTATGTGTAGAGGTGAAGGCCAACACCTGTTTACCTTCGGGCTGTGTGCATAACCCAGAGCCAAGTCCGTTCTGCAGATGACCCCCCTTTGTTCTCTGTAACTGGAGTTCCACACCACTGAAAAGGTCCAACTCTTATTTATTCTCTGACAGCAATAAATTGTCCTTTAACAGCAAACAGGTTGTGACCCAAAGAACAGTTCAATATAAGTGAGGAGTAGGTCAAGGCACAATTCTCAAATAGAACTAACCATTGTAGTGTCACCAATGGTTATTACACACAGCTGCTGCCACCGACCGTGTAGAACAGGAACAGAATTACCTTTGCTAAGTGCAGCCCCTGTCAGAGGGAAGACATCCTTCCAAGAGAGTTATCAGAGGCCCCGCCGTCACCAGTAATGCTGCACCGGACTGTTCGGAGGGGTTACGCTCCCTGGCCTCCTCACCTCAGATTCGGGCATCCAACACCTTAGGGCTCCTCAGGCTCTTCCACCCCTGCGGAACCCAGTCGAAGGTACTGGGCCCCGGGCCTCCTCCGTAGTACCTCACCCCAGGCTGAAGGTGCCTGGGATGGACTCCATCTCCCGCTCCGGCCAGGTCAAGGGCACCTGGGCCCGTAACTCCGGAACACCAGCACCCAGGCTGAAGGTGCCTGAGCGCGGCTGTGACCTCCGACTCTGAACCTAGGGTTGAGGGCGTCTCTCCCCTTTATCTCCTCTCCCGACAGGCACAGCAGGTTCCCCGCCCCGCCGCACAGCTGCCGAAACAGGACAAAAAGGGAACAGCACTGCAGTGATGGTTCAACCCCGGCCCGGGCGACGGCGCCACCCAGGGGCCGCAGGGAACTGAACACCACTGGAGTCCTCCACGAATAAAAATTCCCTAACAATCAGTGCATCTGGGTCATACTACCACGCAGATGCTCCCTCTAAATTTAAATACCCGCTACACTTATGTCAACACAATGTACCAGAATGTAAAGTTTGGAATTTGTCCTGAGTGAATGATGTGATACTGTGCTTACTGCAACCATCCAGTCATGTGCAAGAAAGCAAAATAAAATTCATTTTGCAAAGCGAAAATTACATTTGCAAAGTGAACATGTTCTATTCTTTTCTCAAAGTTTTTGAACAGGCTGCCAGGCAACTAGAAGTTTCAGAAGAACATTGGAAGTGGCAGCCCCCATTATTTATCCCCATTCAGGTTTACTTTGTTGCGAAAATACAATTTAATAAAAAAACAAAAGACAAACAAACATGTAACTGGTAAGTAACATACAGCAGTGTTAATTTTGGCAGCAAATTTTGATTTAGTTTTAGTCTAAGGCCCCTTTCACACGGGGCGGATCCGTGCAGATCCGCCCCGTGAAGCTCCGCTTGCTCAGCGGGGATCGCTCCGTTGATCCCCGCTGAGCCGACGGATGACTGGGCGGTCCCCGCACACTGTGCAGGGACCGCCCTGTCAGAGCGCCGCTCTCCCCTATGGGGAATCGGATGACGACGGACCGTAGAGTCCGTTGTCATCCGATCCGCTCCGCCGACGGAAGGAAAAATAGGGTTTTCCTCCGTCACACTTTGGCGGAGCGGAGCGGAGCGGATGTCAGCGGACATGTCTCCGCTGACATCCGTGCCTCCATAGGGGTGCATGGAGGATCCATTTCAGGTCCGCCTAAAAAACTGACAGGCGGACCTGAACGGACCTCCGTGTGAAAGAGCCCTTATGCCGCATACACACGATCGTTTTTCATGCCGTTAAAAATGCCATTTTTAAAAATGGCCATTAAAACCGATCGTGTGTATGTTCCAGAGCATTTTTAACGGCGTGAAAAACTGCCATTAAAAATTTCGAACATGCTCTATTTTTTCACGTAGTTTTTCATGTCGTTTTTTTTAACGACGTGAAAAACGATAGTGTGTATGCTTTTACGAGGGGGAAAAAAACGTGCATGCTCAGAATCAAGTATGAGACGGGAGCGCTCGTTCTGGTAAAACTAGCGTTCGTAATGGAGATAGCACATTCGTCACGCTGTAACGGACTGAAAAGCACGAGGCTGAAAAGCGCGAATCGCCGCTCAACAAAGTTTACTAACATGAAGGGTGGCGCCATTCGAACGGAACTTCCCCTTTATAGTGCCGTCGTACGTGTTGTACGTCACTGCGCTTTGCTCGAGCGTTTTTTTTAATGATCGTGTGGATGCAAGACAGGCTTGAGAGGAAACATGAAAAAAAACGACAAGAAAAACGTTGGTTAAAAAAATGGCATTAAAAACGTACGTGTGTACGCCGAATTAGTCTTGGGACTAAAATGGCATTTTAGTTTTAGTCCCATTTTAGTCTTCTGCAATTGTTTTAGTTTTAGTCGTATTTAGTCGACTAAATCTCCAGTACATTTTAGTCGACTAAAATGTCCTACGTTTTAGTCTACTAAAATCTCCAGTGCATTTTAGTCTACTAAAAACTCATTTTAGTCGTCTAAAATCTAATGAGCATAATTAAATTGTAATGCATTAGTTAACATTTCTCTACAATTTCCAAACTCATTATATACTGCTGGAATGAAAAATCTAATATCTGATTATTTATCTTATTGAGGTATGAACATGCACTATAGACCAGTGTTCATTTTGAAGTCAAATTTCAATTTAGTTTTAGTCTTAGTCTTAGGACTAAAATGGCATTTTAGTTTTAGTCCCATTTTAGTCTTTTGACTAAAATGCCATTTTAGTTTTAGTCATATTTTAGTCATCTCAATTGTTTTCGTTTTAGTCGTATTTTAGTAGACTCAAATAGTATTAATTTAGTCGACTAAAATAGTATTAATTTAGTCGACTAAAATGTTTTAGTCATTTTAGTCGACTAAATTAACACTGATATACAGATACACTATATTGTCAAAAGTATTGGGACGTCTGCCTTTACACGCACATGAACTGTAATGGCATCCTCTGTGCAGGCCAGTCAGGTTCCCCCGCCCAAAACTCGCTCATCCATGTCTTTATGGACCTTGCTTTGTGCACAGGTCCAAATCATTTGGTGGAGGGGGGATTATGGAGTGGGGTTGTTTTTCAGGGGTTGGGCTTGGTCCCTTAGTTCCAGTGAAGAGAACTATTAAGGCATCAGTATACCAAGACATGTTTGACAATTTCATGTTCCCAACTTCGTGAGAACAGTTTGGGGATGGCCCCTTTCTGTTCCAACATGACTGCTGCTCACTAGTGCACAAAGCAGGGTCCATAAAGACATGGATGAGCGAGTTTGGGGTGGATGAGTGAGTGTGTGAATAACTTATATAGCTCTACAAATGCAAACTAAATCACCTCAAGGAACTTGACTGGCCTGCACAGAGTCCTGACCATTGGCGTCCGCTCCATAGGGCAAGGGGGGTCGTTTGCCCCCCCGGAATCAAAAAGGTGTTGGCCAAATTGGCAGTGTTCTACACCCTCCGCCGCCCTTACACCCACTTCCAGCCCCGGTGGACCTGCTGAAGGTGAGAAGGAAGGAGAGCCGGGCTGTGTGTGCGGTATGGAGGGAGGAGGAGATGTCCTACAACACGTGTGTGTGTGTGTGACTGCAGAGACATGACGTCATGGGACACGTCATACATATGGTCAGTGTGGTCAGTGTGCAGTGTAGTGGTCAGAGTGTAGTGTGTGTAGTGTCCAGAGGTGCAGGGTGCTGCTGTGTAAGGTAAAGGGGTGCAGGGTGCTGGGTAATGTAAAGGGGTCCAGTGATGCAGGGTGCTATGTAATGTAAAGGGGTGCAGGGTGCTGTGTAATGTAAAGGGGTCCAGTGATGCAGGATGCTGTGTAATGTAAAGGGGTCCAGTGATGCAGGGTGCTGTGTAATGTAAAGGGGTCCATGATTCAGGGTGCTGTGTAATGTAAAGGGGTCCAGTGGTGCAGGGTGCTGTGTAATGTAAAGGGGTCCAGTGATGCAGGGTGCTGTGTAATGTAAAGGGTTCCAGTGATGCAGGGTGCTGTGTAATGTAAAGGGGTCCATGATTCAGGGTGCTGTGTAATGTAAAGGGGGTCAGTGATGCAGGGTGCTGTGTAATGTAAAGGGGTCCAGTGATGCAGGGTGCTGTGTAATGTAAAGGGGTCCAGTGATTCAGGGTGCTGTGTAATGTAAAGGGGTCCAGTGATGCAGGGTGCTGTGTAATGTAAAGGGGTCCAGTGATGCAGGGTGCTGTGTAATGTAAAGGGGTCCAGTGATGCAGGGTGCTGTGTAATGTAAAGGGGTTCAGTGATGCAGGGTGCTGTGTAATGTAAAGGGGTTCAGTGATGCAGGGTGCTGTGTAATGTAAAGGGTTCCAGTGATGCAGGGTGCTGTGTAATGTAAAGGGGTTCAGTGATGCAGGGTGCTGTGTAATGTAAAGGGGTCCAGTGGTGCAGGGTGCTGTGTAATGTAAAGGGGTCCAGTGATGCAGGGTGCTGTGTAATGTAAAGGGGTTCAGTGATGCAGGGTGCTGTGTAATGTAAAGGGTTCCAGTGATGCAGGGTGCTGTGTAATGTAAAGGGGTCCAGTGATTCAGGGTGCTGTGTAATGTAAAGGGGTCCAGTGGTGCAGGGTGCTGTGTAATGTAAAGGGGTCCAGTGATGCAGGGTGCTGTGTAATGTAAAGGGGTCCAGAGATGCAGGGTGCTGTGTAATGTAAAGGGGTCCAGTGATGCAGGGTGCTGTGTAATGTAAAGGGGTCCAGTGATGCAGGGTGCTGTGTAATATAAAGGGGTCCAGTGATGCAGGGTGCTGTGTAATGTAAAGGGGTTCAGTGATGCAGGGTGCTGTGTAATGTAAAGGGGTCCAGAGGTGCAGGGTGCTGTGTAATGTAAAGGGGTTCAGTGATGCAGGGTGCTGTGTAATGTAAAGGGGTTCAGTGATGCAGGGTGCTGTGTAATGTAAAGGGTTCCAGTGATGCAGGGTGCTGTGTAATTTAAAGGGGTCCAGTGATGCAGGGTGCTGTGTAATGTAAAGGGGTCCAGAGGTGCAGTTGTGGAGAGGGGGTACACAGTAGTGACAAAGAGATATTTAACCCCTTCCATACCAGGCCATAGCAAAATGACGCCGGCAGGAACCCTCTCTCCCTCCGGGTGGACATCATATGACGTCCTGGGTTTGAGGGGGGATATCTGAATGATGCCTGCAGCTAGAGGCATCACTCAGATATCCTTGTTTGCAGCCGGCGATCCTGCGCACCATAAGAACGATCATAGCGGCGGTTCCGCCGCTTGATTGTTCTTATAGGCGGCGGGAGGGGACATCCCCCCCTCCCGCCGCCATCCGGTGCTTCTCCGGGCTCTCCCGTGCGATCGGGGACCCGGAGAGAATCGTCGGCACCGGTGGTGGGTCACGTGATGAGCATAGAGATGACTGGTGACCAGATGGTCACCAGTCATCTCTATGATCGTCGGAGGCCCGGGCGCGATGTGATGACGTCACGCCCGGGTCCTCAAATGTAAACAAAGCCGCCATTGCGGCTGTAAGTATGAGATTGTGAAAAAAAATTCACTGATCTCAAGCTTTCCAGCCTGGAGGAAAGATTTGGGGTCTTATTGACCCCGCATCTCTCAATAAAGAGGACCTGTCACACACATTCCTATTACAAGGGATGTTTACATTCCTTGTAATAGGAATAAAAGTGATCAAAAAAAATAAAAAGTGTAAAAATAAAAAAAATAAGTAAAAAAAAAAAAATATATATATATATATATATATATATATTTTTTTTTTTTTTTAAAACGCCCGTCCCCAATAGCTCGCGCTTAGAAGCGAACACACACGTAAGTCCCGCCCGCATATGTAAACGCCGTTCAAACCACACATGTGAGGTATCGCCGCGTGCGTTAGAGCGCGTGCAACAATTCTAGCACTAGACCTACTCTGTAACTCTAATCTGGTAACCTGTAAAAAATTTCAAAATGTCGCCTATGGAGATTTTTAAGTACCGAAGTTTGGCGCCATTCCATGAGTGTGCGCAATTTTAAAGCGTGACATGTTAGGTATCTTTTTACTCGGCGTAACATAAGCTTTCATATTTTAGAAAAAAATTGGGCTAACTTTACTGTTTTGTTATTTTTTAATTCATGAAACCATTTTTTTCCCCAAAAAAAGCCGTTTGAAAAATTATTGCACAAATACCGTGCAAGATAAAAAGTTGCAACGACCGTCATTTTATTCCCTAGGGTGTCTGCTAAAAAAAACATATATAATGTTTCGGGGTTCTGAGTAATTTTCTAGCAAAAGAATGATGATTTGTACATGTAGGAGAGAAGTGCCAGAATAGGCCCGGTATGGAAGTGGTTAAAGATGCAGGGGGCACAGTGGGGTGTTTTTACATTTTAACGTGGGGGGGTCACTTTTAACCCCCACTAGTGGTCGAAGAAAGGGTAAAATGCGACTGTGTATCGCTGCTGCTGAAGCGCCCCCACCCCCTGAAAACATTTCAGCGGACGCCCATGGTCCTGACCGCAACCTGATAGAATACCTTTGGGATAAATTAGAGCGGAGACTGTGAGCCAGGCCTTCTCGTCCAACATCAGTGCCTGACCTCACAAATGCGCTTCTGGAAGAGTGGTTAAACATTCCCATAGACACTCCTAAACCTTGTGGACAGCCTTCCCAGAAGAGTTGAAGCTGTTATAGCTGCAAAGGGTGGGCCAACTTAATATTGAACCCAATGGACTAAGACTGGGATGCGTTTAAAATTCAAGGGCGTGTAAAGGCAATACTTTTGATAATATAGGGTAAGTATCAACACCTTTTCTTTTACATGGAAATTAAGGCTTCATGCCCACTGACGTTTTTACAGCTGCATTTTTTACAGCTTAAAAACGCCTGTCCATGTTATTGTAAATTTATTTTTATTTTTTTGAGAAAAAAAAAACGTCGGAGCTAAAAAACGCGACCGCGCGTTAGTGTGTGTTAGTGCGTGTTAGTGCGCGTTAGTGCGGGTTTTTGGGCGTTTTTGCGTGTTTTTTGACACTCGCGTTTTTTTCTGCCTAACTCCGACGCTGAGGAACGCACTGGTCCTGGGTTTTTTTTACAGCTTAAAAACGTCTATGCTATTTGCAGCTCAAAAACATCTAGGTGGGCATGAAGCTATAGAATAACATGGACAGGCGTTTTTAAGCTGTAAAAAACGCTCAAAAACGCGGCTGTAAAAACGTCCGTGGGCATGAGGCCTAAAACACAACATAACCATCACATGATTACAGAATTAAGTAATAAGCTTGATGGTCACATCCATACAATGTTTGTTTTCACACTGCTGTTAGGACCACTGGTGGTTTTATTTTTTTGCCTATAAACGTCCTTACATGTCAGTATATGAGGCCATGCACACATAATCATTAAGAGGTACTTAAGGGTACTTTCACACTGAGGCGCTTGGTGCACTGGCGGTAAAGCACCGCTATTTTTGGCGGCGTTTTACTGTTGTGTTTGCCGCGATTTTCGTCCGCTAGCGGGGAGATTTTAACCCCCGCTAGCGGCCGAAAAAGGGTTAAAACCGCCCGCAAAACGGGGCGCTATAGGAGCGGTATTTTTACCGCTCCTACCGCGCCTCAAAAATGCGGCTGGCAAGACTTTTTTTACCGGCCTGCCAGCGCAACGTTCCAGTGTGAAAGCCCTCAGGCTTTCACACTGGATAGAAAGGCGCGGCTCTTTCAGGGCGCATTGCAGGTGCATTTTTAACGCAATAGCGCCTGCAAAGTGCCTCAGTGTGAAAGCAGCCTTAAAGGGGTTGTAAAGGTTCGTTTTTTATTTTCTAAATAGGTTCCTTTAAGCTAGTGCATATCAATATAAGACTGAATCATACGTCCGGACAAGTGTGTTGTTACATGTTTAGTTATTTGTTTGTCCTGTCTGTCTATTAGGTGTTTCCAATTAATTTATGTACTGTATGACCATTCACTTTTGATAATAACACTGCACCTTTATATGTTCCCTTTTACATATATTTAAAATGATAATAGGAATAAATGATTAAATTTTATAATCATTTCCGTTTTTGGATCTATAATCTGTTGCTTATAGTAACCGCTTTTCGGTCTGCTCTAAACCAACTGTAAACTTAGCCTAAAGCTGGCCATAGTTGAATTGCAATTTGGTCAGTTCAGCAGGGAATTTTGATCCATCTGTTGAATGGGCTATTGTACAGAAGGCACGGGCATTAACCCAGATAGCAAGAATAACTTGCCACAAATGTGTGGCAGTGTTGAATGTTAAGTGTGTTAGCTTAATGCACATTTTCACAGGCAAGCTGTACACTCGCAGAAGACTGTAAGCACAAGTTCTAGATGACACTTTTCTAATTTGTAGCAAATTTACAAGGCAAGTCTCTAGTAAGAGCAAAGTTGCAGTGGTGAGTCTACAGCAAGAGCTCTGCAAGTCTACAGCATGAAAATTCAGCCACAGTGACCCCTGTGGTGGGATGACTATTGCACAACATAACTGAACCAGAACTTGCAGCAGACTTTCAAAATGTTTGCAAAGTAAGTTGACCTGGTGTTATGCAATGCAGACTTGCTACAATTGTGCAACAAACTTGTGAAGCCTGGCAAGTCTAGCAATAGCTTAGCGAATCATTTTCAACTTGCAGCACAATTGCTTGCTATCTGGGAAGGATCCCTGCAACCACATACGTATAATTATCAGACTTGACCATCATCATGAATGTTTGCTATATGGATAAAAAATGTCCATTTAAAAGATGAAAATGAAAGCCAACTAGGCATTGCAGGTATTTGTGATTCTCTAACAAATTGCTTGGCAGTCTTCATGGTTTATATACAGTTGTGCTCATAAGTTTACATACCCTGGCAGAATTTATGATTTCTTGGCCATTTTTCAGAGAATATGAATGATAACACAAAAAACATTTCTTTCACTCATAGTTAGTGTTTGGCTGAAGCCATTTATTATCAATCAACTGTGTTTACTCTTTTTAAATCATAATGGCAACAAAAACTACCCAAATGACCCTGATCAAAAGTTAACATACCCTGGTGATTTTGGCCTGATAACATGCACACAAGTTGACACAAAGGGGTTTGAATGCCTATTAAAGGTAACCATCCTCACCTGTGATCTGTTTGCTTGTAATTGGTGTGTGTATAAAAGGCCAATGAGTTTCTGGACTCCTGACAACCCTTGCATCTTTCATCCAGTGCTGCACTGAGGTTTCTGGATTCTGAGTCATGGGGAAAGAAAAAGAATTGTCAAAGGATCTGCGGGAAAAGGTAGTTGAACTGTATAAAACAGGAAAGGGATATAAAAAGATATCCAAGGAATTAGGAATGCCAAATAGGCAGTGTTCAAACTCTAATCAAGAAGTGGAAAATTAGGGGTTCTGTTGAAACCAAACCACGGTCAGGTAGACCAACTAAAATTTCAGCCACAACTGCCAGGGAAATTGTTTGGGATGCAAAGAAAAACCCACAAATAACTTCAGGTGAAATACAGGACTCTCTGAAAACATGTGGTGTGGCTGTTTAAAGATGCACAATAAGGTGGTACTTGAAGAATGATGGGCTGCATGGTCGAGTCACCAGAAGAAAGCCATTACTACACAAATGCCACAAAGTATCCCGCTTACAATACGCCAAACAGCACACAGACAAGCCTCAAACCTTCCGGCACAAAGTCATTTGGAGTGATGAGACCAAAATTGAGCTTTTTGGCCCCAGCCATAAACATTACATTTGGAGAGGAGTCAACAAGGCCTATGATGAAAGGTACGGCGGTGGATTGCTGATGTTTTGGGGCTGTGTGAGCTACAAATGCACAGGAAAGCTGAAAGCAGTATGTTATTAAAAAATACTGGAGGAATATTTGGATTCATCAGCCAGGAAGCTGCGCATGGGATGTACTTGGACATTCCAACATGACAATGATCCAAAACACAAGGCCAAGTCGACCTGTCATTGGCTACAGCAGAATAAAGTGAAGGTTCTGGAGTGGCCATCTCAGTCTCCTGACCTCAATATCATTGAGCCACTCTGGGGAGATCTCAAACGTGCAGTTCATGCAAGAAAGCCCAAGAACTTACAGGAACTGGACCCTTTTTGCCAAGAGGAATGGGCAGCTTTACCATCTGAGAAGATAAAGAGCCTCATCCACAAACACCACAAAAGACTTCAAGCTGTCATTGATGTTAAAGGGGGCAATACACGGTATAAAGAACTGGGGTATGTAAACTTTTGATCAGGGTTATTTGGGTAGTTTCTGTTGCTATTATGATTTAAAAAGAGTAAACACAATTGATTGATAATAAATGCCTTTAGCCAAACACTAACCATGAGTGAAAAAAGTTTTTTTGTTATCATTCATATTCTCTAAAAAATGGCCCAGAAATCATAAATTCCGCCGGGGGTATGTAAACTTATGAGCACAACTGAAAATATAGGAACAATTTTTTTATTTTTTTTAATTAAACATATTTGAGGCTACCAGTCCTTAGAAATAGTGGCTGCATTTATTTCACTTCTCAAGCTAAAAACATTTTCAACAAGTACAGAAAATACACAATCTTGCCAGAAATATAAATACGAAGTGTTCTTGTCCCTTTCTGTTAGAAGAATTGAAAGCACAAACAATATATTTTGCTTCTGTAAACTACTAATCCCCCACACCTCCTTGTAATTGAGATGAAACGAGAAAGATATGTTTAAAGTCCAGCCTGGGTAAAAACCATGATTCCCTCCAGATTCAGTGAAGTGAATGTAGACATCCTAGGACAGAAAGTGTATTTGCAGGATTACCAGGTGAAAATATAGAAAAAAAATTAAAACCTGACAAAAGAAAAATAATACAGCCACCCCATCTAAAGAATGGCAAGCTATAATATATTAGTACTTTTTAAATTTAGATATGCTTTAAGAGTGGGGCTCCAAACAACTACGTGGTTAAACAAAAGTTTGGTGTTTTACCTGTCAAAAGATTTGTATTTTTGGGTAGCCATTTTTGTGAGACTCACACCACTGCTAATTAATAAGGTCACTCTGCTGCTTGCCGGTTTATCATTACTGCTCTTGGGGTCAACTGCCTGCTCATTGGACAGAGGTAATTGCACTGAATCATTGTCCAATGAGCTCGCAGGAAGCAAAGAAGTGACAGCTGAAGCTGTATTGCTAAACCAGAAAAAAAAAATGTTAATTGCTTGGCAGTGCATTGTTCCAAATATGTGTAAATCACAGGACTAGCTGAACAGAATTACAATTAAACAGTAAACACACAAAGTATATGTATTTATGTGACTGTGTATTTAGCTGTTTGCCTGGAGTTCCAATTTACAAAAAAATGACCACACTCATGACTTTTGCACTGTGAACACAGGGCAGAATAAGCAAAGCCCTGCTCAAGTGAACGCTGTCTAAAAGGATTGAAACAACCAGACTAACTTGTAAGGTCTGTAAAATTCTGCTTCTTTCAGCAAACACATAGAACTACAAATACTGTATGTGGTGCATGTATGGACTGATGTTTTTCTGGTAACATCTGCCTAAAAGAAAAATTTTCTCAGACAAAATATCCAGATGGGTAAATGAAGTTGTTTTATATCCCTCGCACATCCCCTAATGCATTCTGCTATCAAACACTGTTGAGGGCTCCTCTCAGTTGTCAGTTTAATATCCAGTCAGTCATCTGCATCAACTTGGACAAGTAAATCCTTCTCCCTCTGTTTGACGAACGGCTCTGCATCATTGGCGTTAGAAAGAAGAACTGATTCCTAAACACAAGAGATTATGCCTTGCTCATTAGCATAAGATAAGCATATTTTTTCTATTAATATGCTTGAGCCCAGTAGAATAATGCATGCGAGGTCAAACATAATTATAGGAATTGGGTACTGAAACTTTACAAATGTCTTTATTGTTTGAGTACTTTTTACATAGTTTGGTCTTTGTCTTCTCAGTACCTGATGTGACTTACAAAAACACAGTTACCTGTGCATGCTCACGGTCCAGCTGACGGACGTCTGTGCAAGGAGCTCCTGACATCCAGGACTTCCAGGACTAACCCACGGATTACACTAGCGTTGCCTGCCGGTCTACGGCTCCCCCTAGACCCGGTTCTTGCCCAGCCCAGCTTTCCCAGCTTCCCCAACTCACCCGAGCGCCGCCCGCAGCCGCAGCCTGCCGCCTGCCGCCATCCGGGCGTCCGCTCTAGACCGCTAGACCCGCAGGACAGTCCGCGGCTGCGGCCTAGCTCCGGCCAAGCTCCGGCCATCCAATAATCGCTTTTTCCTCCAATTTCTCCTCTCAACGGGCCCGCTTGCTGTCTCCTGCGTCGGAGCTCCCCCTAGCCGTCAGCGGGCCTCCCGAAGCCGCAGCGGTAGCTGCCCGATCCCCTCAGGACAGACCGCGGCTCTGGCCTAGCTCTGGCCGTGGCGGCCATCTTGATCCACCCAGCCTGGGCACCAAACACCTTCTCCCGACCCCCAAGTCACTCCTGCCGGATTCATACCACAGGACTCGCCTGGTACTAGCCAACTGCCAGCAACCCTACTCCAGGCCACTCACAATCGGCAGCCTGAAGGACAAACCAGGGATCCGGCCTGGTAAGTAGCGGCTATCTTGCTACACCCAAGCGCTCTCACCACAATCCCCCACATCCTCCTTTCACCTCCCCCCCACCCCTCAGCATCCGCACCCTCATCATCATCATCTGAGCATCATCATCGGCTTCTCAGTCTGACTGGCTGTCTTGCTTTAACCTGACAACTAGGTAAGTACACCAGGCACCAGCCAACCATAGAAGGTTGATCCAGGGTTAATCCCGATTGCCTCTCGGGGGATCAGGAAGGATTTTTTTCCCCTGCTGTAGCTAATTGGCTCGTGCTCGGCTGGGGTTTTTCGCCTTCCTCTGGATCAACCGGGGGGGTTAGATTGGGTTCCACCATCCTCATCATCATCATCACCATCGGATCATCATCACCATCTTCATCATCCTATCATCAGCATTTTCTTTATCATCATCATTCATCTCATCATCTTCGGCATTTTTTTCACCATGTTCAACATGAAATACTCAGCAGACACCCTCCGGGGCTTAATGAATACCGCCTCAACGTTACCAACCTCCATTCAAAAAATACTACGAAAAGAACAACTTCTAAGAATCAATCGACGATCGACCGCCAAAAACAGGATGGCATAATTTCAACTACAACACCTATCATGCGCCCTGATCAACACCAGATCTGCAGTCAAGCACAGACAGGAAATTCACGACTTCATCACCCAACACAACACAGATTGCCTTTTCATCACGGAAAGCTGGCTAACATCGGACTGTAACACCATCCTAGCAGAATTAGTGCCTGAGAACTATTGCATCCTAACCGAGCATAGAATAGGGCAAAGAGGAGGAGGCCTAGGAGTGATCTACAAATCCCACCTCTCTCTCACCAAACCAACTCTACAGAACTCAATGCCTTTCATGGAAACACTTAAGCCGTGTACACACGATCGGTTTTACCGATGAAAACAGTCCATCAGTGAGAAAAAATAGAACATGTTTTAAATTTATCCGATGGGGAAAAAAAACGATAGCAAATTCCGATCGTCTGTGTGGAACAACATCGGACAAAAACCCCACGCATGCTCAGAATCAAGTCGACGCATGCTCAGAAGCATTGAACTTCATTTTTCTCGGCTTGTCGGAGTGTTTTACGTCAAGGCGTTTGGGACGGTCGGATTTTTGACTGATGGTGTGTAGGCAAGACTGATGGAAGTCAGCTTCATCGGATTTCCGATGGAAAAATCCATCGGATTAGAATCCATAGGAAAACCGATCGTGTGTACAGGGCTTTACTCTGCAACTCCAAACAACACCCCGTCTACATACTGCTATGCTACAGACCATTGGGACCAAAAACACACCTCCTCACACCTCTTACCGAATTCATTTCGATAGACACCTTGAAAACCAAACACCTCCTGCTACTCGGTGACTTCAACCTCTGGGCTAACTCCACCCATGACCCCATCGCCACCGCCTGCATTGACCAACTGGAAGAACTAGGTCTGCAGCAACTGATATATGCTCCCACACATGTTTCGGGTCACATTCTCGACCTCATCTTCAAACAGAATATGGACATCAACACACTGGACAACACGCCTTTACCATGGACAGACCACCACACAATCAAATTTAAAATAACCACCAACACCATCTTCAAAAAAACGACAGATTCAATAACAACACACTGGATAAGATCACGCTATCGAACAAAATAACAATGCTGAATCCAAACCACTCAACGGAAGAAACACTCAACTTCTTTAACAAAGCATTACTACAGACAGCAGACACAGTCGCTCCGAGACGCAGAGCACTCATCCGCAAAAATAATTCCGGCTGGTTCAATGAAGCTCTTACATTACTGAAGCAAGAACGCAGAAGAGCTGAAGGAGCCTGGAGAAGAAACTCAACAAAGGAAAACCACACAAACTACAAATTACTCACCAAGAAATACCACAAAGCAATCTTCAAAGCAAAAAAAAGAACACTTCTCTAACGCCATCTCAAAAGCCCTAAACCGTCCCCGCGAACTTTTCAAACTAGTCGCTCAAACTATGAACCCCACCTGCCTAGAGCCTCCAACAAATGAAACACAAGAATTCTGCAATGACCTATCTGATTTTTTTATTGACAAAATCGAAAACATTCGTGAAATAATTCAGCAGAAAAAAACAACCAACCTCACACGGACAAAGCAAGAAGAAAAAATTAATATAAATATTCTACAATCAACTAAATTTACTCTGGTCCCAATCACCATCGACACCACCAAAAGCATCATCAGAAGCCTCCGAGACAGTACATCACCAAACGACATTATTTCCACAAAACTCCTGAAAGAATGTACCCACATCTTGGCACCCACCATCACACATCTCATAAATCAATCATTCAAAGAAGGTATTGTTCCGGCCTCCCTCAAGCAAGGTATAATCAAACCCCTCCTAAAGAAACCTAACCTCGACCCCAAAGACCCAAACCACCGCAGACCGGTAACAAGCCTTAACACCTTCTCCAAGATCATGGAGAAAGCAGTAGTACAGCAGCTACAACTCCATTTGGACACCCACAAACTCCTGGACCCACTACAATCGGGTTTCCGCCCAGGCCATGGGACAGAAAAGGCACTTCTCAAAATATGGGATGACGCCCTCGAAGCAGCAGATGACGGAGAATCGTGTCTCCTGGTGCTGCTGGACCTCAGTGCAGCTTTCGACACAGTAGACCACAAAATTTTGCTCACTTGTCTCACAGAAGTAGCCGGAGTCGCAGACTCTGATCTACCCTGGTTCGCATCATTCCTGGAGAACTGATCCCAGACAGTGAAACTAGGAGCCTTCTCTTCAGAAGCACGCACCATTACATGCGGAGTCCCTCAAGGATCACCCCTGTCTCCCGTGCTCTTCAACATCTACCTCCGCCCACTCCTCAAAATCATCAGCAAACAGGACCTGCTCTACCACTCCTACGCTGATGACACTCAACTTTACTTTCGCATCACCAACAAAAAAGACCAATATCACGGACTAGAACAATGCCTTACATTGATAGACAATTGGATGACGGAGAGTTCCCTCAAACTTAATGGATCCAAAACAGGACTTCTCTTTCTTCACGCAAACCGAAAGACAAACTCTAGGACGACATGGACACCACCCACCATCCTTGGACAAATCATCACCCCAAGCACCAAAGTCAAAAGTCTCGGAGTCATCTTTGACTCAGACATGACCATGGATGCCCAAATAGGATCAGTAGTCAGCGGATCTCACCATCTTCTCCGCCTGCTACGAAGACTCATCCCCTTCATCTCATCAATTCCCGACTCGACTACGCAAACTCCCTCTACCTAGGACTACTCAAATACCAGATTTCTCATCTACAAGTCGTCCAGAACACAGCAGCCAGACTGGTAATGGGAAAAAACCATGGGAATCAATCACCCTGTCCCTGAGGACCCTCCATTGGCTAGCCGTAAAGGATTGGGTTACTTTCAAGACCCCCTGCCTCACTCACAGATGCACACAAGGAAACGCTCCACAATACTTATGCGAGAAAATAAAACACTACATCCCCAATCGCGTTCTCCGATCAACTAATCAAAACCTCCTCCACATCCCTAAGTCCCGCTACAAATCTAAAGGAGAATGAAGATTTGCAGTCCAAGGACCACGGCTATGGAACGCTCTACCAACGAACATCCGCATGGAAAAAAAACATTGGGCCTTCAGGAAAAAACTTAAGACCCACCTCTTCTGAAGGATCAGGACGACAATGGATACAAAGTGCCTTGAGGCTATTTAGTTTGCATTTGTAGCGCTATACAAGTTACTCACTCACTCACCTAAAGTGTACCTGTAAAATAGTGTTAGAAATCCTGCTATAGAGGAGAAGGGAAGGAAGGTGGGAATAATGACTAAGGTAGCTAGGAAGGTGGGATAAATGGTTGGAATGTGGGAATAATGACTAAGGTAGCTTGGTTTGGCTAGCAGTAAAGGATTGGGTAACTTTCAAGACCCTCTGCCTCACTCACAAATGCACACAAGGAAACGCTCCTCAATACTTATGCAAGAAAATAAAACACTACATCCCCAATCGCGTTCTCTGATAAACTAACCAAAACCTCCTCCACATCCCTAAGTCCCGCTACAAATCTAAAGAAGAACGAACATTCGCAGTCCAAGGACCACGGCTATGGAACGCTCTACCAACGAACATTCGCATGGAAGAAAACCACCGGGCCTTCAGGAAAAAACTTAAGACCCACCTCTTCTGAAGGATCAGGACAACAATGGATACAAAGCTCCTTGAGGCGTTTTTTTTTTTTGCATTTGTAGCGCTATACAAGTTACCCACTCACTCACTCACTCACTCATTTGTGGAGTGCTGATGTATCTACAGTCATGGCCAAAATTTTTGGCACCCCAGAAAGTTTTCCAGAAAATCAAGAATTTCTCACAGAAAAGTATTGCAGTAACACATGTTTTGCTATACACATGTTTATTCCCTTTGTGTGTATTGGAACAAAACAAAAAGAGGGAGGAAAAAAAGCAAATTGGACATAATGTCACACAAAACTCCATAAATGGGCTGGTCAAAATTCTTGGCACCCTTTCAAAATTGT
Organism: Rana muscosa; assembly: GCA_029206835.1. Taxonomy (NCBI): domain Eukaryota; kingdom Metazoa; phylum Chordata; class Amphibia; order Anura; family Ranidae; genus Rana; species Rana muscosa. The sequence goes on along the minus strand of CM055117.1, from coordinate 626,297,870 downwards.
GGATAAATAAGATTGTTTCAAGCATGTGATGCTCCTTTAAACTCACCTGGGGCAAGTAACAGGTGTGGGCAATATAAAAATCACACCTGAAAGCAGATAAAAAAGAGAGAAATTCACTTAGTCTTTGCATTGTGTGTCTGTGTGTGCCACACTAAGCATGGACAACAGAAAGAGGAGAAGAGAACTGTCTGAGGACTTGAGAACCAAATTTGTGGAAAAATATCAACAATCCCAAGGTTACAAGTCTATCTCCAGAGATCTAGATTTGCCTTTGTCCACAGTGCACAACATTATCAAGAAGTTTGCAACCCATAGCACTGTAGCTAATCTCTCTGGTCGTGGACGGAAGAGAAAAATTGATGAAAGGTTGCAACGCAGGATAGTCCGGATGGTGGATAAGCAGCCCCAAACAAGTTCCCATGAAATTCAAGCTGTCCTGCAGGCTCAGGGAGCATCAGTGTCAGCGCAAACTATCCGTTGACATTTAAATGAAATGAAATGCTATGGCAGGAGACCCAGGAGGACCCAAATGCTGACACAGAGACATAAAAAAGCAAGACTACAGTTTGCCAAAATGTACTTGAGTAAGCCAAAATCCTTCTGGGAAAACGTCTTGTGGACAGATGAGACCAAGATAGAGCACATCATTCTACTGTTTACCGAAAACGGAATGAGGCCTACAAAGAAAAGAACACAGTACCTACAGTGAAATATGTTGGAGGTTCAATGATGTTTTGGGGTTGTTTTGCTGCCTCTGGCACTGGGTGCCTTGAATGTGTGCAAGGCATCATGAAATCTGAGGATTACCAAAGGATTTTGGGTCGCACTGTAGAGCCCAGTGTCAGAAAGCTGGGTTTGGTCCGAGATCTTGGGTCTTTCAGCAGGACAATGACCCCAAACCTACGTCAAAAAGCACCCAGAAATGGATGGCAACAAAGCGCTGGAGAGTTCTAAAGTGGCCAGCAATGGGTCCAGATCTAAATCCCATTGAACACCTGTGGAGAGGTCTTAAAATTGCTGTTGGGAAAAGGCACCCTTCCAATAAGAGAGACCTGGAGCAGTTTGCAAAGGAAGAGTGGTCTAAAATTCCGGGTGAGAGGTGTAAGAAGCTTATTGATGGTTATAGGAAGCGACTGATTTCAGTTATTTTTTCCAAAGGGTGTATAACCAAATATTAAGTTAAGGGTGCCAAGAATTTTGACCAGCCCATTTTTGGAGTTTTGTGTGACATTATGTCCAATTTTCTTTTTTTCCTCCCTTTTCTTGTTTTGTTCCAATACACACAAAGGGAATAAACATGTGTATAGCAAAACATTTGTTACTGCAATACTTTTCTGTGAGAAATACTTGATTTTCTGGAAAAATTTCTGGGGTGCCAACAATTTCGGCCATGACTGTATTACCATGTCTGTAAAGCAGTCTGCTACATTGCACAGTGATGGCAATCTAAGATGTCGCAATTACTGGTATGGGGTGTATTTAGGCAACTTAGGATAAAGGGAGAATAGGGAGGGTCTAAGCAGTATGGTGATCTTCTTACATTGTCCAATGAACAGGTCTTTGATATAGCGTAAAACCAAATGAGGAGAGTATTTTATATGTGTATTTAGCTGTTTGGCTGCAGCTCCTTCTTACTCAGTCAACTATAAGGAAGAACATTAAAATGCATGGGATTATTACATTTACCAAACTCAAGACGAAAGGTGCCTGCCTGTATATGGAACCTTTCTTGAACTGTGGAAATAAATCAAGATTAAAAAAAAAAAGAAGAAAGGGTGCAATAAATACTTAAAGCACCAATTAATTTTGGATTGTTGAACAATCAGGATATGTAAAAGTGCTGTAACATGCATGTCCAATCAGAAGAAGACTGTCCTAAGACAATGAGAACTCCAGAATGCTGGAAAATCTTCAGGATTGACCAAGCTGATTGTTCCCTTCTGTATGAAGAAAAAGGAAAGACTTGTGTGGTGCATCCACCCACTGGCCAAATCAGGAAGAAGATTGCAGCTGGTCCAAGAAATGTGTAAAGGACAAGCCCATGCCTTAGGCTATTTTCACTCTGAGGCGCTGGATGCGCTGACGGTATAGCAGCGCTATTTTTAGCGCCGCTATACCGTTTTTTTTGCCGCGATATGCGGGCGCTAGCGGGGGTATTTTAACCCCTGCTAGCGGCCGAAAAAGGGTTAAAAACGCCCGCAATAACGCGTATTAGAGGCGCTACCCCATTGATTTCAATGGGCAGGGGCGCTATAGGAGCGCTATTTTTAGCGCTCCTATTGCGCCTCAAAGATGCGGCTTGCAGGAGTTTTTTGAGCCTCCTGCAAGCGCAACGCTCCAGTGTGAAAGCCCTCGGGCTTTCACATTGGATAGTATTGAGAGGCTTTATTGGGGCGCATTGCAGGCGCTATTTAGAGCGCAATAGCGCCTGCAAAGCGCCTCAGTGTGAAAGGGGCCTAACAGTTACTGCCCAGTAGCTTTGTGTCATCCGTGACCCAGATTTACAACCAGCATTTACAAACCATTGCAGGCCAGTCAGGGACTCAAGTTTAAAAGGAGGCATGATTCTGATTCACACAATAAAGAGATGAATGAACATAGGAGAATAATGACTTAGAAGATGCAGTTGTTTTATGTGTTCTTTAGGTGCTTGGAGCCTATGAGACATGTAACTTCCACTCTCTCTTTCTTGCTCCGGTTTCTTTCTCTCTGGCTTTTGTCTAGGGGTACCTTGGAGGAGAGAGTGTGGGGTCACCACGCCAAGATTTCACCGCAGATGTTTGTGTGGTATGAGCAAAGTTTCTTTACCTTCGGGTCGGTGTTTGGTGTTTGGAGCCTCCGCTTCTTCTGTGGAACAGTGTGTGCCAGTAATTGAGCCCCACACCAATAAAAGTCCAACACTCCTTTATTTTCCAATGTCAGGATGAAACACAATCAGTTAGACTCCCTCAACGAACAGACATGGGGTGTGGATACGAGTAGGCCCCCGGCACAATGAACTCTCCTATTCCTCTTTCAGCGAATAGGCTTGGCGCATGGTCTTCGCCACCAACTGTGAATATTTTGGTCGCTACCACTGACCGGGTGAACTGTGAACCTTCCTCCTGACTGAACTTGGCCCCTGTTCGGAAAGATACCCCTCCGGGCGGTCTCCTGAGGCTCACCCGGCACTGGCAATCTGCTGCACCAGGTCTTCGGGTGAGTGGCTCCTCCGGTCCCTTACGCCTCTGGATTCGGGCACCCCACTCCCTGGGCCCCCTAGGAAATCCTTCCCTCACGGGACCCAGCGAAGGAAACTGGGCCCCAGGCCTCCAACCAAGTACCTCACCCCAGGCTGAAGGTGCCTGGGATGGAACACGAGCTCCGGGCGTCCAGGCCTAGGCCGCCTGGACACCAACCACGAACCACAGCCCTCAGGCTGAAGGTGCCTGGGACTCGACCCCGTGACAAAAATGGCCGGCCCCTTTATACCCTCTCCCAGCAAGCACGGCGGGTATCCCCGCCCCACCATACAACCGCTGAGAGAGGCCAAAAAGGGATACGGCACTCAGCGATGGTTCAACCCCAGCCCACAGGGACAGCGCCACCTGCTGGGCCACAGGGAACTATACATCACTGGTGTCTCTGCCAGTTTTAAACATGATAGAAATGTATATGCCTGCTACACTCTCCCCCTGGTTGTTTGACACTGGTCCCCAGTGTCTGGAATAAACTATGCCCTCAACAGCGGACATAGCCAAGTCCAGAAACCAACTGAAAATTAAAAAAAAATTAAAAAAACTAAACTAACTAGAGCAGTTGTGCCTGAGCCTCACATGAAAAGGGAGGGGAAGGAAACAAATAACGTATAACTGTAAAACATCTCAAAAGTCACATCATTGACATTTTCCCCCACCCACATCACTGACTAAGACCCGCCCCACTCTCAGCGGTCTTGATGGGATGTTCTCCTGCAGAGGGGAAAAGAAATATTAAACACACAAATTCCGGACACATATGTTCGTGTGAGAATGAAAGAACCTCCCCGTAAAGAAATCCTTTCCTTCCAAAAGTGTGTGTGTGAAAAGTGAATGCCGATGCACGACACTGCCACCTGGTGACAGCATCGCGGTAACTGCACTTGTAAAGACCTCTTCTTCTTTGGCCCTCTTTACCCCAGAGTCCAAGATCACTTGTTGGAGAATGAAGAACAACAACAGGAACAGTCCTTCAATTCCTCCGAAGAGCACAAACACCCATTAGCTTGGGCACAGTCACTAAGTTCTCCCGGGAAACAAACAACAAACCCGGAGAGTTCAGCAATATTAAATGGCAAACGGAGTCTTTTATCTCCTACAGATAGAAACGAGGGTGCGGCAGGACAAGTGGTTTCAAATGCTGGTCCATGGTCTCCAGATGGTATTCAACATCTTCCCCTTCCTTGTGTCGAATCAGCACCTTGTCCGCATGGATATGCCGCCCCAGCATCCATTCTGCCTTGCAGTCTTTGAAACGCTGAGATGCCTTGGGAGAACACGCGAGGTACCTGCGGGCGTGTGGGACCTGAATGTGGGTCCATACAAAGTCATTGTACCAGCGCTCCCGCCAAACTTCCACTTCATACAACAACTCTTTAGACAAGTATGGGTACTCCCATCCGTACTCGGCAGCAACCTTCTGGCAAAATAGGCGTTGTAGTCTCGCCAGTGGAGGCATTGTGGCTTTGTCCCCTTCTCCTGGCAAAACTATAGCATCCGGGTGACGAGGTGCTTTGGTCACCTCTGTTCTGGGCATAGGCGCCCGTAGCGACAGTCTCTTATCCCCGGCATTAGGTGCAGGTGGCCCCGGGAATGTGAAGGTAGGCTGGGAACGGGATCCCTCCTCAGGCGCTGGTGCCTCCAAGCCCCGGGGTGTACTATCCCCTGTAGACATGGGTATATCCCTATTTCTGCGGAACGAGGAGAGAGGCACTTTGTCCCAACGCTTTTGAGCAAATAGTTCATCTATGGCGACATCGTCTCCCAGATCGGAGAGCGACTCCAGGTCGGAGGTGTCACACTCCTTCGCGGGTATGTAGCCTGTAGTGGAAACTGAACTGCCACCTCCCACGGACACACAGGGCCGTGAATCCCCGACACCTCCGCCCATACACCAAGTCCCTCCGCCCGGCTTACCTCTGCCTTTTCTTGAAACGGGATGTCCGGGACTCCTCTCACCGGATCCACCCGGGCCGGGCATAGGCGGGCAAGATGATCCACCGCAACCGCTGGACGGGGCTACCATGCTGGTTTTCCTCTTTGGCGGTGGACACTGGGAGGCAGTGGTGACCGAGTCAGCATCCTCGGATTTCTCCCGTACTTCGGTGATCGCGACCTCCCCCGCGGTCGCTGCAGTGTGCACAGGGATGGCTGTCAAAGCTGTGATTTTTCCTACTTGAGTGGTGCTGCCTGTAGTGCGTCGAGGTGGATGGTTCTTGGCTTTTCGATAGCTGTGTCCACCTCAAATAAGAACTCGCAGGCCTCGCATCGCCAGAATGGCTTCAGCTGACACACCAGTCCCGAACAGCCGGGACAAATCTAACCCAGGGCCTCAACGTCCATGCACGAGTACAGGGGGAATCGTCCCCGGGGCTTTAGCCGGATCCCCGCATCGGTCACTGAAACAGCAGTAGTCAAGGTCGTGGTAGAAGGGTGAAGTGGAATCCACAATGTATTTCCGAACATGGTGACTCGCTGCTGATCCATTGCGCACTCCAAGTTTGGCGCCAAAGTCCCCACGTGTAGTCCTTCACATGATTGGACTCCTCCCCTCTTGCACTCCAGTTCGCGGGCTTTCTCCTTCCCTGGGTCACGCCCACGAACTGAGCAGGGAGGGTGTGCCTCATGGCGCAGTGCAATAGAAGCCCCCACGTGTACTACTTCACACGGCTGGACTCCCCCCTCTTCTCGCTCCTCTGTGTAGTCCTTTCCCTTCTTAGGGTCATGCCCACGACTTCGAGTAGGGTTGCACTTTGGCCAATAATATGGCCGACCTACTCGGAACTCCTCCGGGCAGACACGTTCAAACTCCGTCCATTCTAGCTCCATAGTGACACGAACACCATCCCGGACCCGGAGCCCCCACGTGTAGCGCCTTCCACTTTCTCTCTCGCTCCGGTTTCTTTCTCTCTGGCTTTTATCTAGGGGTACCTTGGAGGAGAGAGTGTGGGGTCACCACCCCAAGCTTTCACTGCAGATGTTTGTGTGGTGTGAGCAAAGTTTCTTTACCTTCGGGTCGGTGTTCGGTGTTTGGAGCCTCCGCTTCTTCTGTGGAACAGTGTCTGCCAGTAATTGAGCCCCACACCAATAAAAGTCCAACACTCCTTTATTTTCCAATGTCAGGATGAAACACAATCAGTTAGACTCCCTCAACGAACAGACAGGGGGTGTGGATACGAGTAGGTCCAGGCACAATGAACTCTCCTATTCCTCTATCAGCGAATAGGCTTGGCGCATGGTCTTCGCCACCAACTGTGAATATTTTGGTCACTGCCACCGACCGGGTGAACTGTGAACCTTCCTCCTGACTGAACTTGGCCCCTGTTCGGAAAGATACCCCTCCGGGCGGTCTCCTGAGGCTCACCCGGCACTGGCAATCTGCTGCACCAGGTCTTCGGGTGAGTAGCTCCTCCGGTCCCTTACGCCTCTGGATTCGGGCACCCCACTCCCGGGGCCCCCTAGGAAATCCTTCCCTCGCGGGACCCAGCGAAGGAAATTGGGCCCCAGGCCTCCAACCAAGTACCTCACCCCAGGCTGAAGGTGCCTGGGATGGAACACGAGCTCCGGGTGTCCAGGCCTAGGCCGCCTGGACACCAACCACGAACCACAGCCCTCAGGCTGAAGGTGCCTGGGACTCGACCCCGTGACAAAGATGGCCGGCCCCTTTATACCCTCTCCCAGCAAGCACGGCGGGTATCCCCGCCCCACCATACAACCGCTGAGAGAGGCCAAATAGGGGTACGGCACTCAGCGATGGTTCAACCCCAGCCCACAGGGACAGCGCCACCTGCTGGGCCACAGGGAACTATACATCACTGGTGTCTCTGCCAGTTTTAAACATGATAGAAAAGTATATGCCCGCTACACTTGTATGAACTCCAGCACTTGTATTCCATTTAGTGTTCTGTTAAGAGTGTTTTCACATTTGCAGGGCAGTCATGAGCTTCACAATATGGGATGACAGACAGTGAATTAACCTTTAGACCTTTAATCTAACACAGCTGAAATAACTTAATGATTATGCTTGCCTGATGTGCATGTATATTAATAGATACCCAGAAAACACAATCAATGCACTTAAGTGATTAGGTAGTACTTGTCCTATTTATTGGCATTGTGGTATTATTAGGGCTGAGCTGACTGTCATGTAAAATGCTCACAATATTTCTGCTTGTATGCAGAAGGATGTGTGCTTAGCAGAAAGCAAAATAGAACATGTTGTCCATATTTATTTGTTGTACTGTTTGTAGCACTCTCCTAGCATAGGAAGCTGGTTAAATGTAGTCATTTTCTCCTTCTGTAATCAAGGGAGCAGTAATTGCTTGTTCAGGACTTTTCAGGGTCTCACAGGCAAGGAGCTTGATTGCTTCTTCCTGCCTCTAAAAAAGCTTTCAGAGCTTAGGGCGGGAGATTCTAAACAACCAGCCGAAATACTTATCTTGTTCCAGCAAATCCTTGGAGAGAAGTGTCCAGTAGGGGTTGCAATGGAGATAAATAGTTTGAGACACTGGAGGGCATCTCATTTATTGGATTGTCTATGGAGGAAGCTGGAAGGTGGCAGCTGTCCTGAAGACTTGTGAGTAGTGACCTTATGCTGATCCCTGAGACTGAGTGGTGTACTGGAAGCTGCACTGGGTACTGGCAGTTGTACAACGCCCCCGATGACGCATGTTTATGACGAAATGTTGGGTGGAGCTAGGGACGTGTGACGTAGGACGTGGACGTAGACTAGGGATGAGCTGTGTGTTCGAGTCGAACGCATGTTCGACTCGAACATCGCCTGTTCGCCTGTTCGGCGAAACCAGAACTTTGTGGGCCGTTCGCGCCAAATTCGTGTGACGTGAACGGCCCACAATGCACTGCGCCATCGCACTGCATTGCCGGCGCTGTGATTGGCCAAGCATGCACTGTGACCCTGCATGCTTGGCCAATCACAGCGCCGGCAGCGAGGAGAGCCATAATTGGCCACAGGCAGGATGCCTGTGGCCAATCATAGCTCAGGGGGGTTTAGTACACGCCCCACACTATAAAAGGCCGCCAGCGCGGCAGCCTTGTGTAGTGTGTTCCGGCATGCAGGGAAAGAGCTACATAGGCAGGGACAGTGTGTTCTACAGTGTGTTCTTTTCTCAGGCATCTGCAGGAGTTAGTGGGTGTTGTGTGCCTCCAGCGCAGTATACACCTGTATCTACCCTTTATTGCTGTTCTCTAAGCAAGATAGGCAGGCAGGGACAGTGTGTTCTTTTCTCAGGCATCTGCAGGAGTTAGTGGGTGTTGTGTGCCTCCAGCGCAGTATACACCTGTATCTACCCTTTATTGCTGTTCTCTAAGCTAGATAGGCAGGCAGGGACAGTGTGTTCTTTTCTCAGGCATCTGCAGCAGTTATTGGGTGTTGTGTGTCTCCAGCGCAGTATACACCTGTATCTACCCTTTATTGCTGTTCTCTAAGCTAGATAGGCAGGCAGGGACAGTGTGTTCTTTTCTCAGGCATCTGCAGGAGTTAGTGGGTGTTGTGTGCCTCCAGCGCAGTATACACCTGTACCTACCCTTTATTGCTGTTCTCTAAGCTAGATAGGCAGGCAGGGACAGTGTGTTCTTTTCTCAGGCATCTGCAGGAGTTAGTGGGTGTTGTGTGCCTCCAGCGCAGTATACACCTGTATCTACCCTTTATTGCTATTCTCTAAGCTAGAGAGGCAGGGACAGTGTGTTCTTTTCTCAGGCATCTGCAGGAGTTAGTGGGTGTTGTGTGCCCCAGAACAGTATACACCTGTATCTACCCTTTATTGCTGTTCTCTAAGCTAGATAGGCAGGGACAGTGTGTTCTTTTCTCAGGCATCTGCAGGAGTTAGTGGGTGTTGTGTGCCCCAGCACAGTATACACCTGTATCTACACTTTTTTGCTGTTCTATAATACAGGCATCTGCAGGAGTTAGTGGGTGTTGTGTGCCCCAGCACAGTATACACCTGTATCTACACTTTTTTGCTGTTCTATAATACAGGCATCTGCAGGAGTTAGTGGGTGTTGTGTGCCCCAGCACAGTATACACCTGTATCTACCCTTTATTGCTGGTGTTCTCTAATAAAGGCATCTGCAGGAGTTAGTGGGTGTTGTGTCCCTCCAGCACAGCACAGTATACACCTGTATCTACCCTTTATTGCTGGTGTTCTCTAATAAAGGCATCTGCAGGAGTTAGTGGGTGTTGTGTCCCTCCAGCACAGCACAGTATACACCTGTATCTACCCTTTATTGCTGGTGTTCTCTAATAAAGGCATCTGCAGGAGTTAGTGGGTGTTGTGTCCCTCCAGCACAGCACAGTATACACCTGTATCTACCCTTTATTGCTGGTGTTCTCTAATAAAGGCATCTGCAGGAGTTAGTGGGTGTTGTGTCCCTCCAGCACAGCACAGTATTCACTTGTATCTACCCTTGATTGCTGGTGTTCTCTAATAAAGGTATCTGCAGGAGTTAGTGGGTGTTGCGTCCCTCCAGCACAGCACAGTATGCACCTGTATCTACCCTTTATTGCTGGTGTTCTCTAATAAAGGCATCTGCAGGAGTTAGTGGGTGTTGTGTGCCCCAGCACAGTATACACCTGTATCTACCCTTTATTGCTGGTGTTCTCTAATAAAGGCATCTGCAGGAGTTAGTGGGTGTTGTGTCCCTCCAGCACAGAACAGTATACACCTGTATCTACCCTTTATTGCTGGTGTTCTCTAATAAAGGCATCTGCAGGAGTTAGTGGGTGTTGTGTCCCTCCAGCACAGCACAGTATACACCTGTATCTACCCTTTATTGCTGGTGTTCTCTAATAAAGGCATCTGCAGGAGTTAGTGGGTGTTGTGTCCCTCCAGCACAGCACAGTATACACCTGTATCTACCCTTTATTGCTGGTGTTCTCTAATAAAGGCATCTGCAGGAGTTAGTGGGTGTTGTGTCCCTCCAGCACAGCACAGCACAGTATACACCTGTATCTATCCTTTATTGCTGGTGTTCTCTAATAAAGGCATCTGCAGGAGTTAGTGGGTGTTGTGTGACTCCAGCACAATATACACTACTCCAATTCCTGGTTTTCCCATCTCCCTGCAGTCCATTACTATGTCTGGAAGGCCAACAAGAAGAGGCAGACAGTCAGGAGCCAATAAAAGAGGACATGCAGGCTCTGTGTCTAGAGACAACAGTGCTGGTCGTGGACGCCGTGCATCGTCATTGGCACGTGGCCATGGGACACGCTTGTCATTATTTTCGGCAGCTGGACGTGTTGAGCCGCATCATGCCGAAGACTTGGTAGAGTGGATGACCAAGCCCTCCTCATCCTCCCATCCTCCTCATCCTCTCTCACCCAGGCTCAGGGTACTGGCAAAGCAGCTGCCAAAGCGTCCTCTTCCCTCGTATCAATGTCATCATCAGTCACTCGTCCCTAGACCCACCATGTCCTCCTGAGGAGTCCCCCGAACTGTTTCAGCACAGTGTTGGGTACATGCTCCAGGAGGATGCCCAGCGTTTTGAAGGGTCTGATGATGATACCCAGCTAGAGGAAGGCAGTAGCGTGAGAGCAGAGAGAGGGGATGCTCAAGAAGGACAGAAATCTGGTAGTCATGTTCCAGCAGTTGCAGCATACTGCCAGATTGGCTCCAGTGATGAGGAGGGAGGGGATGATGAGGTCACTGACTCCACATGGGTGCCTGATAGGAGAGAGGAGGAGGAGGAGGATGAGGAGGAGGCACATCTCCAACGAGGCAGGATGCCCTACGGGGGCCAGCGTAAGGGCAGCACACCGACTGAATCAGACCGCAGAGCTCCGCCTGTGCAGAGCGCTGCCTCGGCTCGTTATTCAAAAAGTTCTTTGGTGTGGGCCTTTTTTGAGTCGAGTGCATCAGATCGCACCACTGCTTTTTGCAATATATGTCTCAAGCGTATCTCGCGTGGCCAAAACATCAGCCGCTTGGGCACCACATGCTTGACCAGACATATGTTGACCTGCCATGCAGCTCGTTGGCAAGTGTACCTTAAAGACCCACACCAAAGAACAAAGCGGACCTCTCCTTGCTCCTCATCAGCTGGGATCTCCAACCCCACTATACCTTCAGTCCTCTCTGAAACCTGCACTGAGATTGAATGAAGGTGTAGAATTAGGTGTGTCACAGCCAAGTACTTGCGGGCACTCTGCTAGCAGTACACCGACGTCCGATTGTAGCAGGCAAATTTCCCTGCCCCAGCTGCTGGACCGTCGAAAGAAGTTCACTCCGAGCCATCCACATGCCCAGCGGTTGAATGCTGGCTTGGCTAAATTGCTAGCACTTCAACTGATGCCTTTTCAGTTGGTAGACTCGGCCCCCTTCCGTGAGTTTGTGCAATGTGCGGTTCCTCAGTGGCAGGTTCCCAAACGCCACTTTTTCTCACGGAAGGCGATTCCGGCTCTCTACCGGCATGTGGAAGGCAATGTCCATGCCTCGCTGGACAGAGCGGTCAGCGGTAAGGTGCATATTACCGCTGACTCATGGTCCAGCAGGCATGGACAGGGACGATACCTTTCTTTCACGGCCCATTGGGTCACTCTTTTGGCAGCTGGGAAGGATGCAGGACAAGGTGCAGTAGTGTTGGAGGTTGTTCCGCCGCCACGTCTCCAAAATGCTACTACTGGTTGTGACACACCTCTCTCCTCCACCCCCTCCTCTTCTTCTTCCTCCATGGCCTCTTCCTGTGCTTTGTCCTCGGAACCAGCGGTGCTCCGTAGGCGTTCAAGGGGCTACGCAAATACGCAGGCAAAAAGATGCCATGCCGTGCTTGCGCTGGTGTGTTTGGGGGACAGGAGCCACACTGGGGCAGAGGTTCTGTCAGCTCTGCAGGGGCAGGCAGAGAGGTGGTTGACGCCACGCCAGCTTAAGCCAGGAATGGTGGTTTGCGACAATGGCACCAACCTCCTCTCTGCCCTCCGCCAGGGACAACTGACCCATGTGCCCTGTGTGGCTCACGTCCTTAACCTGGTGGTGCAGAGGTTCTTGGGCAGGTACCCGGGCTTACAGGATGTCCTGAGGCAGGCCAGGAAAGTCTGTGTGCCTTTTCGCAGATCATATAATGCCAGTGCTCGGCTGACTGAGCTGCAAAAGGAGTTGAACCTGCCCAAGAACCGCCTTATATGTGACATGACCACCAGGTGGAACTCAACGTTGGCCATGCTGCAGCGGCTGCACATGCAGCAGAGGGCCATCAATGAGTACCTGTGCGACTACGGCACCAGGACAGGGTCAGGGGAGCTTGGTTTTTTTTCACCACGCCAGTGGGGCATGATCAGGGATGCATGCACTGTCCTGGCACCATTTGGGGAGGCCACGAGGATGGTGAGCAGTGACAGTGCATGCATCAGTGACACTGTACCTCTTGTCCACCTGTTGGAGCATACGCTGCGTGGAATAATGGACAGGGCACTTGAGGCAGAACAGAGGCAGGAAGAGGAGGACTTCCTTGCCTCTCAAGGCCCCCTTTACCCAGACAGTGTTCCTTCTGTCCCACCCATCACACAGGAAGAGGACGAGGAGGAGGAGGATTGTGTCAGCGTGGAGGTGGAGCCTGGCACTCAGCATCAACAGCAGCAGTCTTTTAGGGATGATTTACAGTCCCAAGAAACCCGTGTACGTGGCTGGGAGGAGGTGGCTGCGGATCATGTCATCCTTAGTGACCCAGAGGACTCCGGACTGAATGCCTCAGCTAACCTACGCTGCATGGCCTCCCTGATCCTGCAAAGTCTGCGGAAGGATCCTTGTATTCTTCGGATCAAGGAGAGGGACCATTACTGGCTGTCCATTCTCCTTGATCCACGGTACAAGGGTAAGGTTGCAGACCTTATCTTACCGTCGCAGAGGGAGCAGAGGATGAGACATCTCCGGGAGGCCTTGCAGAAAGGTCTGTGCAACGCGTTCCCAGAGACTGGGAGGTTACAAACTCCTGGTCCTGGACAACGAGTTGCTGAGGCTTCGGTCAGTCAAAGAAGGAGCGGTGGGGAAGGTGGCCGTCTGAGCGCTGCGTTCAGACAATTTTTTAGTCCGCAGCCCCAAGGTATGATTGGTTCCAGCAACCATCGCCAGCGTCTGATATACATGGTGCAGGAATACCTAGGGGCAAGGTCAGAATTGGACACCTTTCCCACCGAAAATCCTCTGGCTTACTGGGTCTTGAGGATGGATCACTGGCCAGAGCTTGCACAGTATGCAATTGAGCTACTGGCCTGTCCTGCATCCAGCGTTCTTTCGGGAAACAAACATTCAGTACTACTGGAGGCTTTGTCACGGATCACAGGGTGTGCCTGTCCACCGACTCGGTTGATCGACTGACCTTCATAAAGATGAACCAGTCTTGGATCACCACCAGCTACCAAGCACCTGAAGCTGATATAACAGAATAATTTTTTTTGAAATGTCAATTCCTTCAAGACTGCCTATGCTGATGCTGAGTGACTGTCCTGTTATGTTGACTGACTTTCCTCCTCCTCCTCAATGATCCGATTCCTGATGATAGCTTGGAAGAACATTTTTGTTTCTGGGTGCCGCCACCAGTGGCTAAGGCCCAATTTTTCAGCCCCTGTTTAACAGGGGCATGTAATTACAATTTTTTATGCAATGCTTTGCAGCAGGGCTCATTCCTGCACTCCAACTAGAGTATCTGGGAGAGGTTGCAGTGTCGTGGCACCAGCACCAGTGCCTAAGGCCCAATCTTTTAGCCCTTGTTTAACAGGGGCGTGTAATTACAATTTTTGATGCAATACTTTGCAAAAGGGCTCATTGCTGTGCTCCAAGTACAGTATCTGTGAGGGGTTGCAGTGTTGTGGCACCAGTGCCTAAGGCGCAATTTTTCTCAAAGATTTTCATCCATATTGCCAGGACAAGACATGACATTAAAGTCGTAAGCAGTTTTAAATGGCTTTTTTCCTTTAGAAATGTCATTTTGTGCAGGGACAGTTCTAAACACAGGAAACACATGCCACTTCACAGGCATACTTTAGACACCCCCCAGGTACGATATTTAAAGGAATATTTCACTTTTTTTTTCACTTTATGCATCATTAAAATGACTGCTCCCGAAAAAACGTCCGTTTTTAAAACTTCTTTTTGCATTGATACATGTCCCCTGGGGCAGAACCCTGGTCCCCAAACCCTTTTTAGGACAATAACATGCATATTAGCCGTTATAATTAGCACTTTAGATTTCGAACGTTCGCGTCCATTGTATTTAATAGGGTTCTAAAGTTCGCGCAAACTTTCGGTCCGTTCGCAGGTTCTGGTGCGAACCGGGGGGTGTTCGGCTCATCCCTAACGGAGACGCGGCCGCAGCCTTTTTGGTAGGAAGCGCTGGTCGTTTCCATATGCTTGACAGAATCTTACTAAATGTGAGTGTATACATCCTTTTATATTCCAAATAAATCAGTTTCTGCTTGGATATCTGCGCAATGAGCGTTCCTTTTTTCTCCTTCTTACATTCATGTGGATATCGGAGTGCTCCCACTGCATTGGAGCATAGTCACTGTAGGCTCTAAATAGAGGAAGTGATCTTTGTATACCTTTTTGGTCTCATGAGAGGAGGATCATTATCTTGTGTGGAATGGATCGTTGTTTGAGGAGGAGGGATCGAAGGTGTCACGATCTATTACATTTAATGTGTAAACCCCATACACTGATGGTAAGTGTCAGTTATATCGGGTGATGGTGATGGTCTCTCTATCCTTAACTATACAAAGTTAATCCAGATGCGGACCCTGTTTTGATTGTTCCAGCAATCAACATTGTTGAACTTTATGTTTTTTATCTTTATTTTTATCTTTATTGATTTTTTTTAGCGCTACACCTTTATTTTTTCAAGTTGTACATTAGCACAAGGTAACTAGAAAAAGCCAAAAGACTTGCCACATGGTCTTCAGCTGTGGGGCCTTAGACTCTTCGATACATGCTGCTACTTCTAGGGAAGATTATCCTCTAACTACTGTAGCGCACCAACCCCAGACTTTACCTGCTTTTCTTCTGCTTGGCTCCTCCGCAGGAAAGAATGAGGCACACTGCACCACAAGCCCATACCCTCCTGAATGGGAGGTTGAGCGGTGTTTCTGTGGTATTCAGAAACAAGCCTTTACTTCTCTCCAGTAAGCAACTGTCCACACCAACTAAAAGGTCCAACTCTTATTTATTCTTTTAGCACAATAAACAGTCTCTTTAAGAGCAGACAGGTTGGGAAAAGACACAGGTCAGATAAGGTGGGAGGAGGTCCAGGCACAAACTTGAATTTGGGTTTTCTCCTGTTCCGATTATCACAAACAGGCTTGGCGCACGGTCTCTGCCACAGACCCTGAAGTTGGTCACTGCCACTGACCGGGTGAAAAAGATGATGAAAGCCACTGCCACTGACCTTGGGTGGGTAGTGTCACTGCCACTGTGACTTAAAGAACACTCACTTCCTTCCGTTAGTAAACTGGCCCTTTATAGGACAAGAACATCCCTCCGGAGAGTTACCAGAGGCCCCATCTGTCACCACGACTCTGCGCTGGGTCTTCAGAAAGGGTCACCTCCCTGGCCTCCTCGTCCTGGATACGGGTCCCCTCGCAAGGCAGATCCCTGGGAGTCTCGGTCCCCGGCGGATCCCAGCCGAAGGCTGCTGGGCTCCGGGCCTTTCTCCAAAGTACCTCACCCCAGACTGAAGGTGTCTGAGATGGAACAGCAGCTCCGTCTCTGGGCCTAGGGCACCCAGAGACAACCCGACCAGGCCTCCGGGCCTAGGGCACCCAGAGGCAACACACACGCACCCAGGCCTAAGGTGCCTGAGCACGGAACCGACCCCTCTGGGAGATGGCCGCCCCCTTTTATATCCTCTCCCGACAGGCACAGCAGGTTCACCGCCCGCCGTACTGCTGCCAAGAGGGGACAAAAAAAGGCACAACCTTGTACTGCGGTTCAACCCGGGCCCATGGCAACAGCGCCACCTATAGGCCCCAGGTAACTACACACCAGTACCATCTCCCAGGGATAGAAATGGTCCATGAAACCTAACAATTAGTGCATCTGAGCCTAGTTACCACTCAGATGCTTCCCCCTAAATGTAACCACCCGCTACACTACATTTTTTGGAATATCCCATGTCTAAAACCCTCTCTCCTATTGAAGTTCTTCAGTCAGTAAAATACCCAAAAGACATGGCTTAGACTGTTCATTGGAGCCAGTGTGAATAAACTAGTGCTTGTGGGAAAAGGCAGCCTCTATACTTGTAGGAGAAATATCAGTTAACACCAGCTGCCCTTATATGGGATGCGCTACATATACTGTATATTAAAAAATGTTAGGTTTAATTGCATCTTTCCTGCTGAGATTTTTTTTTTTTTTTTTCCCAGGGACTGGGTGCCACAGGGACCAAAACTGAAGAACTTCTCCAATGGGAACGAGACAAAAACACAAATCATTTATTTTGGTACAGCAGGAAATATTGCTCTGTCCCTTCATTGATCCCTGTTCTCCTAATTTCTTGGCCTCTTTTGAAAAAGACAGAAAGTGAGAGTAAATCTCATGACCAGGGTTCACAGACAGCAATAAATCCCAACAGGGTAGAAAAGAAGGTTTAAGCTTGAGTTGAGCTTTAACATACTTAACATACATTTTAAGACCTTATGCTAGCTTTTTTATGGGTTAATTTTCAGGATGAAATGGAGATTGCTAGTTCTTACAGTTACCTTCAGAAAAGGTCATAGCTGTACACAAAAACGAATTCTCACATATATAAAATGACTGTCAGTACTGAAAAACACCCCCTTGTGCCCTGACAGAAGCTGGCACTGAACAGTAAAGCTAATCAGCGTAGATTAAAGCTGTGCATACCCGTGGTGCTGTGAATGCGTTGATTCTACACATGAATGGTGCTGATGCTGTGCACCTTTCATGGTTGAGCCTGGTTCATGTGCAGGTTACCGTTAACTTTTATACATAGGAATCAGTGATATTATTCTTTCTAAATGCATGGGAATGATGGGATGTGTCAAATATTTGTCAGCATTCTAAACAGACTATGCTATTGCTGTTTGTGACTATGCAAGGGCATCATGATGTACATTTTGAAATCTTGTGGGTGAAATCCTGTTGGTGAATGGAGTATTTTGAGGTTGAACTGGCTCGAATTACATATACTTGAGCAGTACAAATTCATGGATTCCCCCTGCAGATTTGACAGCAGGACAGCATTGTGAAGGTTCTGTTTATGTATAAAGCATGAAATATATTCAGTGGCTCTTCACTTCCCTACATCATGGATTCAAGATTGGATGATTGCATGTTCATAGGAGATTTAAAATATTTGGCATCTGCGGTTACAAAAGCTTTCTGAGGGATTAGAAATCACACAGGTATTCCCAATTAAACAATGCACAAAGGGTGTCTACAATCATATTCCATATATAAATTTAAAAGGCTTGCATGTAAAACATTTTTTTTTTTCTATGTTAATCATGTAAATTTTTATTTTTTTTACTCATATAGATCTAATGTTATAGTTTGTTGTGAACATTTTCCCTTTAACTGTTTATGATTTACAGGAGATGCTGAGAAGTCGGGTAATTCACAAGTTTTTAATAGTTTAAACACCTCAAAGCCAGCTTCTTATACTCTTTTCTTTTCTAGGCCATTTTTCAGTTTTCAGTGCTATGATAATTTAAACAGACAATTACTCGGTAGTGCAATATTGTACCCACATCAGTGCTGTATCTTGGCCTAGGCCGACAAGGCCTAGCGCGGCACTTTGCGGGGGGTGGCGCCCCCCCTGCACGGGAACAAAATACCCCGATCCATCCTCCCAAGTAACCGGCTCCCACGGCCGCCTCCCGCGGCTGCCTTTCGGCTTCCGCATAAATATAGCCCCTGGCGCGGCAGTATGGGGCGTACTTGACCAGGGGGAGGGAGCGACTGACGCCGCCATTAAACGGCCGATAACTGGCCAGACCGGGTGTCATTCAGGTGGCGGAGGCGGAGCCTAATGCTCCACCTACCCTCCTCCGAGTGACATCCCTATGCATCGTCTCCCCGGCCCGGGGGGCGGGGTCTCTCTGTGACTGTGGGTCGTAGGAGGAAAAGACAGAGGAGGATGACGGGAACCCCTGCAAGTGGTGGCCAGGACAGCAGGTAAGTTGCATTTCTTTTTGTAAGGCATCATCCATATAAAGTGACAGTGCTCAGCATGGATTAAATGCTAATTTTCAGAGCATATTGCAATAAAGTGCTTCATGCATGCTCAAACTCATTAAACATTACACAATCAGTGAAAGTTCAGCGTATGCAAAGTGCTCCATGCTGAAATCAATGCAAACCGATTAAACAATCCACATTCAGTGAAAATTCATGCACTGCAAAGTGCTCCATGCTATAATCAAAACACAATTATTATACACTAGTAAGCTGTGATATTTTGAAACTGACGAGGCTGCACTGATTACCACTGATGAGGCGGTACTCCTAAGCTGCACTGATGAGCACTGATAGGCTGCACTGATGGGCACTGGAAGGCTGCACTGATGGGCACTGGAAGGCTGCACTTATGAGCACTGATAGGCTGCATTGATGAGCACTGATAGGTGGCACTGATGAGCACTGGTAGGCGGCACTGATGGCCCCTGATGAGGACGCACTGATGGCCACTGATGGGCTGCACTGGTGGCCCCTGCCAAGGCCACACTGATGGCCACTGATAGGGTGCACTGGTGACCCCTGATGAGACTGCACTGATGGGCACTGATAAGGCTGCACTGTTAGGCACAAATGAGGCGGCAATCTTAAGCTGCACTGATATGCTGCACTGATGGCCACTGAAAAGGGAAAAGGCTGCACTGATGGCCACTGATGAGGCTGCACTGTTGGGCACAGATGAGGTGGCATTCTTAAGCTGCACTGATAAGGCAGCACTGATATGCTGCACTGATGGGTATGCTTTATGTTGATATTGTTAAAGTTGTTAATATTTATTCTTGGACCTTAATTCTGCATAAAACATTTAACAGTGTCATTTCATGAGATATGTTTAGGTGTGAAGTGTGTTTAGGGGCGGGGCAGGGTAGGGGTTGGGTGGGCCAAGTGGTGGCGAGTAACTCTTAAGGCCTGGCTAGTGGCTCAGGACTTGAAATTTTGAGCCCTGCATTGTAAATTCACATCAGTCCCTGCCCTCAAGGAGCTTACAATCTAAAGTCACTAACTCACATTCATACATACACATGGTAAGGGCAACAATTTAGACAGGAGCCAACTACAACTGGATTGATTGATGTAAGTATGGAGTGAATGGTGCATGATTGTGTGTGCTAATGTACAGAGAGAAAGAGGCGGAGCTCTAAGAGGAAAAGGTGGGGCCTAAAGAGGAAGGGGTGTGGTTTACAGATGATAGGGCGTGTTTTAAACCGGAAGGGGTGAGACTTTAACGGGAAGGGGTGGGTCGTATTTAAATTAGGGGTGCATGAGTTTAGTCAGACCTAGGGCAGCACAAAACCTAAATACACCACTGACCCACATGAATTGTTTATAATGTTTTGAGACAGATAGAATTTTATATTAATGTTATTTATTAACCACTGCATTTTTTATTTTTTACTATAAAAAGAAAAAAGACTGTTTATTTTGACTATCCCATTTCTTGAAGACCTAAAATTGCCAGGACGCTCCCACCAGAATAACCCTTTTATGAAAGTAGACATCCCAATTAATTTGACAAGATACATGGTGGGTATTTTGAAAATCAAATTTTTGCCACAATGTTTTTTTTTTCTTTTCACAAGGTTTTTGACACATTATTTCCCACACACAAAATGAGCATCTGCCAACAGCACTGTTGTGGTCTGCAGCCCTTGCCTGCAGCATATCAGCCATGGTAAAATTACCGGCCATTCGGGTACCCAATGTATGAGGAAACACCTGACTCTGCACCAAAGAGCTTGGGAGGAGAAGCACATTCATGAAACCAGTCAGCAGCAAAAGGTATGTACTCCTAGTCCTCAAGGGTGCACCATTCTCCTCAAAGACTCCTGTCAGTCATCTTCTTTTAGAGTGCTGCTAAAAAGCCTGTTTCCTCCTCCTTCTTTAGGAGCATAGGGCAGTCAATGAGTTCTTTCCCTAGGGGAGGGGGGAAACTTTTTGATGGTTTTAAGGGAAAATAGGGGGGGGGTATTGCCACCCTCCCAGAAGGCATAGCTGGAGAAAACCTATTGCCATATTCTGCCCTCCAAGGTCAATCATGCCAAAGTGACAGACAGAGGTTCTGTACGCTGAGACAGTCGTTTTTTTTTTAACCCAATATTTTGTGTAGCGGCCTCACCCTCTCTCCATCTTTATCGGTTACACACCAACTCATGTCTAGGGGTTCCTGGGTTGTGAGAGTGAGATGCGCCACGGCCCATGTCCTCCCCATTGTAGTAGGGAGGTGAAGGCCACTTCCTGATGTTTCCTCGGGCCGGTGTGTTCTGTGAATGCACTGAGTCTGTAATTGCAAGCTCACCAGCCTCCCCTCTGCTTCCAGTAACTGGAGTTCACACACCGGAGAAAGGTCCAACACTTGTTTATTTGGCACTCCAATAGCAAAGCACGATAAACAGTTCTTTTAACAGCAGACTGGTTGGGACCTATAACCTTGCCAACGGTGGGATGAGCAGATCAAGGCACTTCCTAACGTTTCAGTTCTATGCCACTATACTATGACCAGCGGCGCCTAAGCCAATCCGGCTGTTACAGAACAGGAAGGATGGGGTCTCTTCCAGCAACCCCTATGAACAGCAATGGAGCCCTCTTCGATACGCTGTGGCCCCTATCAGGGGGATGTGTCCTCCCAAGAGAGTTCCCAGAGGCCCACTGTCACCGGGTTGGTGCTGCTCCGGGTCTCCAGTGGGTAACCTCCCCGGCCTCCTCACCTCAGGTACGAGTCCCTCCGCTCAGGGACCCTCGGACAGTCCACCCTAGCGGGACCCAGTCGAAGGTACTGGGCCCCAGGCCTCCTAGATAGTACCTCACCCCAGGCTAAAGGTGCCTGGGATGGACGCCAACATGACTCCGGACCAGGCCATGGGCACCTGGACCAGACTCCTGGATCTCCCGCACCCAGGCCTAAGGGCCCTGGGTGCGGACCGCAACCCTCCTCCTCCGAGGACCTCCTTCTCCGCAAGACGACGACCTCGTGGTCAGGGCGTCTCCCCCTTTTATCTCCTCCCTTCAACGGCCCGGCGGGTTCCCCGCCCCAGCCATACCATCTCCGGGAAGAGACCAAACAGGGAGCACTGCAGGGGATGATTCTACCTGAAGCCCGTGGGTACCCCGCCACCCACAGGCAAAGGAGAATATTACATCCTCCAATCCTCCACGAAACAAAAAGGGGTCTGAATCCTAACACAATTATACACCTGGGTCACACTATTGCCCAGGTGTAGCCCATCAATTTGAGGACCCCGCTACACACTCCCCCCTGTAATTTGACGCTGGTCCCCAGCGTCAGGTGCACACCCATGCCTCCCATAAAGTGGTGACATGGAGTGAAACCCCTGAGGCAGTTCCTCTAAATTTCCCAAGTGCCAAGACCTGCTCAGGGAATGGGGAACATATAAAACAACTTATGTCATAAAACACTTTAAACATCTGCCTAGTCACAGCCCCTCTCCCACACTGTCTAAGAGCCACCCACTCTCAATGATCTTGACTGACGATTCTCCTGCAGGGGAAAGAAAAACAACATCCTAACATAATTTCGTGTCATTTGGGATGAGTGGGCCCGTCAGCCGAGAGACCCACTCACTCCAACAAGCAAGGTGATGTGTGGGTGAAATATTTTCAAACATTTGTTGCGCAACACTGCCACCTGATGACAACGCCGCGGTCATGACACTCAACGAATCTTCGTTCTTCCAGCTTTTCCCTACTCTGCCACTATTCCCAAATGTCCTTGCCTTTGGCACATGAAGAAAAGGGGAAACACGAAAACACAACAGTCCCCAAGTCTCCAACGAGAAAAAGAAAAGCCCAAACAAAAACAAAAGCAGGGCACAGTCCTGCGTGTCTGGGAATGGCTCTTCCAGAAAGTTCAAGTGCACAAAAGAAATAAACAGGAGTTCTTTTCTCCTATAAGTAAAACTTTGGATCCGGCAGGTACAGGGGTTTCAGGTGTTTGTCAAATGCCTCTATCGAATACTCGACATCTTCTCCTTCTCTTCTGCAAATGACTATCTTGTCAGCATGGATATGGCGCCCCAATTTCCATTCAGCTTTGCAGTCCTCAAACCTCTTAGACACTGCCGGCACACATTCCAGGTACCTGCGGGCATGGGGCACCTTCAACTTGTCCCACACAAACTCGTCATACCATCTTGTTCTCCAGACTTCCACCTCATACAGCAAGTCCCGGGGTAGATACGGGTACTCCCACCCATATTCCCGAGCTACTTTATGGCAAAACAGTCTCTGCAAGCGGGCCAAAGGTGGCATAGTGGCTTTCTCTCCAGTTCCAGGCAGCACAATAGCTTCCGGATGCCGAGGTACCTTTACCAGCTCCCTGGAAATGACTTTCGGCGCTCTCAGAGAAGCGCGGGGTGTCCCCACAACCAAAGTAGGTGAGGTAACAGTAGATGAGGACACAGGTGGAGGGGTAGGTTCCCTCGTAAGCTGCGGGTCTTCCACCCGAGGCGTGCTGTCTCCTGTGTACATAGGTGAATCCCGTACCGCACGGGAAGCAAGAAGTGGCACTCTATCCCAGCCCTTGCGGCTGAACAGTTCGTCTATCTCGCCATCATCTCCGCAATCAGACAGCGACTCTAGGTCGGAGGTGTCATACATCTCCGCAGGCAGATATCTACCGGTGGACACAGAATCATCTTCTCTGGGGGGTTCCACCTCCAATGGGCCCCCGACACCTCCAACCACCACCACAGTCCCAGCCCCTGGCTCACCTGACCCTTGTAGAAGACTGGGATGTCCGGGACTTCCATCTCGACCGGCGCCATCCAGGCCAGGCAAGCAGCGGGGTGAAGCTCGACCACGTCCATAGGATGCCTGTACTAGGCCAACTTTCCTCTTCGGTGGTGGGAGCAGAGAACTTGTGGCGACCGAAGCAGCATCTTCGGATTTTTCTCTGTTGGGCAGTCCATCGCCCTGGTCAGCGCGCACGGGAACCTCGACAAAGGCCTTGATCTCCCCTTCCGGAGTAGCAGTACCCGTGAGGTGATTGAGGCGAAGGGCCCGGGGCCTTGCTGTGGACGACTCGACCTCAAAAAGGAATTCTCTGCACTCCTCACATCGCCCGAATGGCTTCAGGGTGACCACCAGTCCCGAGCAGCCGGGACAGATCACACCGAGGGCCTCCGTGTCTCTGCAAGTGTACAGAGCCAACCGCCCTCGGGGCCTAAGTCTTATCCCCGTGTCTGTGATGGGGGCAGCAAAGGAAGTCATTCTCGTGGGGTGAGGAACCATAATCCACGGGGCACTTGAGGTCATCCCGACTGTTTGCTGCTCCATCATGCACTGACCCCGCGCCGGAGTCTCCACGTGTATCCCCACACTTGGCCAGACTCCTCCCATGAGCTGTACATTTTCGCGGGCTTCCTCTTGACTCCGCCCACGAACGATGTCGCCATGGGGTGCCTCGTGACGCAGTGCGTTAACAGTCCCCACGTGCAGTACGTCACACGGCTGGACCTCTCCCTTTTTCCGCTCCTCCGCATGGGCCTTTCCCGTGTTAGGGTCATTTCCACAACTCCGAGCAGGGACGCACTTTGGCCAGTAATTTGGCCGATCTGCTCGGAACTCCTCTGGGCAGCAAAGTTCAAATGTAGACATTCTCAAGTCCATCTTTAGAACACACTGTATCCCGGACTCACGAGCCCCCACGTGTAGCGGCCTCACCCTCTCTCCATCTTTATCGGTTACACACCAACTCATGTCTAGGGGTTCCTGGGTTGTGAGAGTGAGATGCGCCACGGCCCATGTCCTCCCCATTGTAGTAGGGAGGTGAAGGCCACTTCCTGATGTTTCCTCGGGCCGGTGTGTTCTGTGAATGCACTGAGTCTGTAATTGCAAGCTCACCAGCCTCCCCTCTGCTTCCAGTAACTGGAGTTCACACACCGGAGAAAGGTCCAACACTTGTTTATTTGGCACTCCAATAGCAAAGCACGATAAACAGTTCTTTTAACAGCAGACTGGTTGGGACCTATAACCTTGCCAACGGTGGGATGAGCAGATCAAGGCACTTCCTAACGTTTCAGTTCTATGCCACTATACTATGACCAGCGGCGCCTAAGCCAATCCGGCTGTTACAGAACAGGAAGGATGGGGTCTCTTCCAGCAACCCCTATGAACAGCAATGGAGCCCTCTTCGATACGCTGTGGCCCCTATCAGGGGGATGTGTCCTCCCAAGAGAGTTCCCAGAGGCCCACTGTCACCGGGTTGGTGCTGCTCCGGGTCTCCAGTGGGTAACCTCCCCGGCCTCCTCACCTCAGGTACGAGTCCCTCCGCTCAGGGACCCTCGGACAGTCCACCCTAGCGGGACCCAGTCGAAGGTACTGGGCCCCAGGCCTCCTAGATAGTACCTCACCCCAGGCTAAAGGTGCCTGGGATGGACGCCAACATGACTCCGGACCAGGCCATGGGCACCTGGACCAGACTCCTGGATCTCCCGCACCCAGGCCTAAGGGCCCTGGGTGCGGACCGCAACCCTCCTCCTCCGAGGACCTCCTTCTCCGCAAGACGACGACCTCGTGGTCAGGGCGTCTCCCCCTTTTATCTCCTCCCTTCAACGGCCCGGCGGGTTCCCCGCCCCAGCCATACCATCTCCGGGAAGAGACCAAACAGGGAGCACTGCAGGGGATGATTCTACCTGAAGCCCGTGGGTACCCCGCCACCCACAGGCAAAGGAGAATATTACATCCTCCAATCCTCCACGAAACAAAAAGGGGTCTGAATCCTAACACAATTATACACCTGGGTCACACTATTGCCCAGGTGTATCCCATCAATTTGAGGACCCCGCTACATTTGTTTTTACAGATTTAATTTCTTTTATTTTTCCGGCCCTGATGAAACAAATGTGGGCAGTGACATGGCAATGCAAACTAGGTGGAAGTCACTAGCAAAACATCCAATGAGAAAGAACAGGAAATAACAATTGACACATACAGCAGAGGTCTGAAGCAGACAAATTAAGGCATTTGTCTTATTGAATCCTACAACTTAAAGTATTTATCCAGTGTTGAGTTTAAAAAAATATTGTACAATGGATTGATAAAAAAAATAAAAAATCTGGATGATCTAGTCATGAAGGCAATTAAGCGAATAAAAAGGAAGCAAATTTCAAAAATGCTAGAAAGCAGCAACATAGAAGTGTCCAATTAATGCAACTAAACTTCCAAAAAATAAAAATAAAAAAAGGAAAAGTGTAACATTGGACTAGCAGAGGTGATGGGATGGGTTACAAGGAATACCATATTGTATACAGGGCACTTTCACCCCTTTCCTGCCCAGGCCAATTTTCAGCTTTCAGCGCTGTTGCATTTTGAATGACAATTGCCCAAACAATTTTTTTTACATTTTTTTTAGACAGATAGCGCTTTCTTTTGGTGGTATTTAATCACCACTGAGTCTTTTATTTTTTGCTAAACAAATTAAAAAAATATCCAAAATTTTGAAAAAAAAAATGTAAATAAGTTATTTTTCTCCTTCACTTATGTGCATTGATGAGGCTACACTGACGGGCACTGATAGGCTGCACTAATGAGGCAGCACTGATGAGATGGCACTGATGTAGAGGCACTAATATGCAGCACTGATAGGTGGCACTGATATGCAGCACTGATGGGCACTGATATGCATCACTGATATGCAACACTGATGGGCACTGATAGGTGGCACTGATGGGCATTGATAGGCAGCACTGATGTGCACTGATAGGCGGCACTGATGGGCAGCACTGATGGGCAGCACTGATGGTTACTGAAAGGCGGAACTTATGGGCACTGATAGACGGTACTGATGGGCAAAGATAGGCGGCACTGATGGGCAATAATAGGCACTGATCTGCACTAATAGGCGGTACTGATGAGGAGGCACTGATGGGCACTTACAGGCATCACTGATGGGCACTTACAGGCAGCACTGATGGGCACTGATTGGCATCACTGATGGGCACTGATTGGTATCACTGGTGGGCACTGGCAGGCATCACTGAGGGGGCTGCACTGATAATCATTGCACTGATTATCTGTGTGCATGTCCCCACTGAGGAAAGCCACTTATCGTCTCTCCTCTCCTCAAGCGCTGTCAGCGTGAGGAGAGGAATGCCGATAACAAGCACTTCCTATTTACACTGTGATCAGCTTTTATTGGACACAGCTGATCACATGGTAAAGAGCCTACGTCACAAGCTCTTTACTGTGATCAGTGATGTGGTGTGCATGCATCGCCGCACTACATGCCCCGTTCTGAAGGACATCCTTCAGAACGGGTCAAAAGCCTATAGCAGATGGACGGCCGGGTGGGAAGTGGTTAAAAGAAATTAAGATACCATAGGATACAGCAGTGTAAAATTGATCAGCAGCAGGACAATTTTAGTCAGGGAATATTAGGGTCTAACCAATGCATCCCGAATGTTTAATTTATTTATGGGGCTAAGGGAACTCTGTAGATGTAATTCATATAATGTGAGGTGGTTTAGGTGCACACTTCTTGCAGTTATATAAGCCCTTAGATGGATTGTCAGCAGCAACTACCTGTGGTCTAATCACCCCAAACTTAAAGTTATAATCTAAGAACAAAACAAACAAAAATGGGAAAAGACAGGTGTTCACAGTTGAAGAGCTAGCTATAAACCAGTTGTTTTGGGCAGATATTTTTCCTTAAAAGCATTTTTGGGTATACAAATCTGTGCACACAGACAGGGCACATAAAAATGTACCCCAGCACTGGAATTAAAGAAGTCAAGCATATTCTGTTAGAGTAGATGTAAACCCAACTACAGTGGAACCACGGATTACGAGCATAATCCGTTCCAGGAGAATGCTCATAATCCAAAGCACCTGCATATCAAAGTGAGTTTCCCCATTGAAGTCAATGGAAACGAAAATAATTAGTTCCGCATTGACTTCAATGGCATGCAATACCGTATGCGGCCAGAGGCGGGGGGCACCGGAGAGCCTCGGAAATGTCCGAAAAGGCCAGAGGACACCTTGGCTGACCTCGGAAAGACTTAGTTCCTGAGATTTGCTGAGGTCAGCCGTGCTGTCCTCGGGCCTTTCCGTACAATTCCGAACGGCGACGTTCGGCTGTGCTCTACTCCGGCGCCCCCCACCTCAGGCCAAACGTAGTACTGCACACCGCTTTGGCCTGAAACGGCCTGAGACAACACTCGCAAACCGAGTTACGATTTTTAAAAATACAGTGCTCGTATTGCGAAACGCTTGTTAATCGCGTTACTCGCAATCCGAGGTTCCACTGTACTAGAATGTCATATAGGCTTCAACAGCTGGTGATCTTGATATAAAGGTCCTTGTTTGGGCACCTTGTGTTATAGGGTTACAACCCTCTGCCACTATCTTTTGGGGGAAAAAAAATTGTGATAGTGTAGGACTACCCCAAAGGAGCCATTTGATCATTTGGGTTCCGTGTCTTGACTCCAAGAACAACCTCAGCCCTCTGACACACCTGGTTGAATGAAATGTACTGCAAGCACTTATAAGAACACAAGTATAGATACCTTTAACTTAAGCTGTAAATTATCACCAGGAAATAGACACAAGCCAGTTTAGTAGTAAATTAACTCAAACTATTGGTATGGGTTAGAATAAAGGGTGGTATGAGCAGAAATGAACTCAGAGAAGGTGGGTTTAGACACAGTCTGCTAGACAGTATAATCACTATACCAAGGTAACTTAGTATAGAGTTTTGTACCACCTGACTGGGATTAAATGAATAAGCAAAGTCAGCAATAAACAGTGCATATAAGCATTAACTGCAATGTAAATAAAAACACTAAAACTAGTCTAGAGTGCACTCTAGGAGAATGGCTAGGATATGATGCAATTTAATCTGAGAGGTATCTCTTAGCATAGGCAAAAGGCATAGGTCTCAGTGTAGTAGATGTTAAGGGACAGTTTTAGTCAGCTAGCCAGCTAGTGTTGGGGCCCAGTTGTACCAATGGTGCACATGAAAATAGTCCCAGTCAATCCTGCAGGCAGGAATAAGGCTACTAGACAGCTGTATGGTCAGTTCCTAAAGGACTTAGGGGGTTATTTACTAAAGGCAAATCCACTTTGCACTACAAGTGCAAGCTACAAGTGCAAAGTGCATTTCAAATTGCACTGAAAGTGTACTTGGAAGTGCAGTCACTGTAAATCTGAGGGGTAGATCTGAAATGAGGGGAAGCTCTGCTGATTTTGTTATCCAATCATGTGCAAGCTAAAATGCTGTTTTTTATTTATCTTGCATGTCCCCCTTGGATCTACAGCGACTGCACTTCCGAGTGCACTTTCAGTGCAATTTCAAGTGAACTTTGCACTTGTAGTTTGCACTTGTAGTGAAAATTGGATTTGCCTTCAGTAAATAATCCCCTCAGTCTCACCAGCAGCAGATAGTAAATCCCACAGCAGCAATTTACCAGTCCCAGTGATATTGCAGCTCACCATCCAGTCACTCACATTGATTAGTCCACTCTCTGCTCTGTACCCAGGTGATTCTGGCTGTCAGCACACCTGGTCTCAGGAGCACTCCGGAATCTGCTCAGGCTATCGTTATGCAGCAGTGGTGGTGCACACTGGACAATGTGTACTCCCCGGGCTCCCTCATGGCAAGATGAAACTGTGTCCTACAGAAAACACAGCTCTTTCCACTCCTCCTGGCAATCTACCTCTGGGAAATGCAGTTCAAAAGCTTTTGATTTCAGTGGAGTCTCTACCCTCTAGACTACAGTTCCCACAGTGCAGTGCTACCTGACTCAGACTCAGAACTTTTCCTGCTCAGCAGCTCCCTTCTCTTGCTGGTATAGCTGTTAACCAGTTCAGCACCGCAGGGCAGCAGCTACAGAGAGCAGCTGCAGCCAGTGGTTCTCTCACTCTCCACGTGCAGCTGGATACCACTGAAGTGCATGTGGACTCAGGGACAGGCTGCAAATTTTTTTATTGCAGCCAGCAAAAATTGAAAATATAACCTTTTAGAGCAGTTCCAGGCATACTTGGCAGCAGGGCAGTAGGGCAAACAGGAAACAGTACCAGAAGCCAGGCCAGGGGTCATGCACGGTGGATCAGTCAGGAACAGAAGTAGATAGCAGGAACTAGAACAAGCCGGGGCCGTGACATGACATTGCCAAGCTCGACAGCCGGCCATCATGGAAACATTGATCGTTTTTATTGGATTGAAATGCGCTTTTTACTGCGTTGTTTGTGAGTATTCTGGTCTTTGCTGTATTCTTAATAAATGTACTTGTCAGTAATACTGCACAGTGACGTTTTTTATACCAATTTACATGATGTCCTGATGTGATGAGAGTCTGTCTAAGGAGGATCCTATTGGTGTTCATGCAATCTATCTCCGCATGTGTATAGTGAAATCTAAGTGGAGAATTTTTCAAGCTTGTTTGACTGCTTTTGATTAAGTAGTCCACTCATTGGGGTACGAGTCAGTGTGAACCTTTCCTTCTTGGTGACGGATTCTTCCCAGCACTTTCCTTTGTGTGGACCTACACCTATTGGAATGTTTTTATTGAAATGTCATATTTCCTCAAACATTGGGACATTTTATTAATTCTAAGGGCTGCACTTTGTGATCTATTTAAACAGGAAACAGTACCAGAAGCCAGGCCAGGGGTCATGCACGGTGGATCAGTCAGGAACAGAAGCAGATGGCAAGAACTAGAACAAGCTGGGGTCATATACATACAGATAGTCAGATAGCAGCGGAGTCCGTGATACAAGCCAGGGTCATACACAGGTGATCAGGCAGCAGCGGAGTCAGTAGTACAAGTCAGGGGTGAAAGCCAAGACTAAAAATGAGACAGGTCAAAGACAAGCCAGGTCGATAACAGGGAATCCAAGATCAAAACACACAGAGGCACAGGAATACAGAGGGCTTATGGTCATCCATCAATCTGTTGAGCAAAGCAGCAGTCTTTTTTAGGCAAGTGGGTGCCGACATCTATCACGTTCTGTGTGTGCATTCGCTGATTTGCGGGGGCTCAGATTCACCAAGCGCACGCCAATGCCATGTCGAGTATTAGCAGTATTGCCAGTTCTTCTTTGGACATTCTCCTGACACCAGTGCACACAATCCCTAAACTATTCTGTCCCTATGCACTTTGTAAGCAGCATTCATTTCCCTATCCTAAAAGCACATTGTCAATATGGTTGCTGGGAACCCTGCCTTTTTATAATGAGTGACTGGCACATAACAATGACTCCAGAACTGGCCATTCTAAGCCATCTGACCTAAGTTAAAGGGCTAGAAAGTGCATTATTTGTAGTTTGATATTATGTCAGTGAAAAGCTGCATTAGATCCCTGTGTCCATGAACAAATTGGGTTCATCAACCTTGACTCAAACCTGAAGCTCATCCCTACTAGGGATGAGCTTCGTGTTCGAGTCGAACATACGTTCGACTCGAACATCGGCTGTTCGATCGTTCGACGAAGATCGAACGATTTGGGCCGTTCGCGCCAAATTCGAGTGACGCGAACAGCCCACAATGCACTACGCCATCGCAGTGTCATCCAGGCGCTGTGATTGGCCAAGCATGCACTGTGACCCCGCATGCTTGGCCAATCACAGCGCCGGCAGCGAGGAGAGCAATGATTGGCCACAGGCAGGATGCCTGTGGCCAATTATTGCTAGGGGGTTTAGTACACGCCCCACACTATAAAAGGCCGCCAGCGCGGCGGCCTTGTGTAGAGTGTTCCGGAGCAGGGAAAGAGAAGCATAGGCAGGGACAGTGTCATTATTTTTCCTTTACTAATCCTGGATTCCTTGTGTTTAGGGACAAATAAGGATAGGTAGGGAGAGTGTCAGTGACAGTGTGCTATTCTGTGCTAATCCTTGTTTGTAGGGACAGAGAGGTACAGTGAGGGAAAGTGTCAGTGTGCTATTTTGTGCTAATCCTTGTTTGTAGGGACAGAGAGGTACAGTGAGGGAAAGTGTCAGTGTGTTCCATCTCTGTGCTAATCCTTGTTTGTAGGGACAGAGAGGTACAGTGAGGGAAAGTGTCAGTGTGCTATTCTGTGCTAATCCTTGTTTGTAGGGACAGTGAGGGAAAGTGTCAGTGTGTTCCATCTCTGTGCTAATCCTTGTTTGTAGGGACAGAGAGGTACAGTGAGGGAAAGTGTCAGTGTGCTATTCTGTGCTAATCCTTGTTTGTAGGGACAGAGAGGGACAGTGAGGGAAAGTGTCAGTGTGTTCCATCTCTGTGCTAATCCTTGTTTGTAGGGACAGAGAGGTACAGTGAGGGAAAGTGTCAGTGTGCTATTCTGTGCTAATCCTTGTTTGTAGGGACAGAGAGGTACAGTGAGGGAAAGTGTCAGTGTGCTATTCTGTTCTAAAACTATTTTGCTGAACCATATTTTCAATCCTTGAGTTGAGGGACAGAGAGGTACAGTGAGTGAAACTGACAGTGTGCTATTCTATTCTAAACCAATTTTGCTGTTCCATATTTTCAATCCTTGAGTTTAGGGACAGAGAAGGACACTCGTAGAAATTATCAGTGTGCTATTCTGTGCTAAATCTTGTTTGTAGGGAGGGACAGAGTAGGACAGTGAGGGAAAGTGTCAGTGTGCTATTCTGTTCTAAAACTATTTTGCTGAACCATATTTTCAATCCTTGAGTTGAGGGACAGAGAGGTACAGTGAGTGAAACTGACAGTGTGCTATTCTGTTCTAAACCAATTTTGCTGTTCCATATTTTCAATCCTTGAGTTTAGGGACAGAGAAGGACACTCGTAGAAATTATCAGTGTGCTATTCTGTGCTAAATCTTGTTTGTAGGGAGGGACAGAGTAGGACAGTGAGGGAAAGTGTCAGTGTGCTATTCTGTTCTAAAACTATTTTGCTGAACCATATTTTCAATCCTTGAGTTGAGGGACAGAGAGGTACAGTGAGTGAAACTGACAGTGTGCTATTCTGTTCTAAACCAATTTTGCTGTTCCATATTTTCAATCCTTGAGTTTAGGGACAGAGAAGGACACTCGTAGAAATTATCAGTGTGCTATTCTGTGCTAAATCTTGTTTGTAGGGAGGGACAGAGTAGGACAGTGAGAGAAAGTGTCAGTGTGCTATTCTGTTCTAAAACTATTTTGCTGAACCATATTTTCAATCCTTGAGTTGAGGGACAGAGAGGTACAGTGAGTGAAACTGACAGTGTGCTATTCTGTTCTAAACCAATTTTGCTGTTCCATATTTTCAATCCTTGAGTTTAGGGACAGAGAAGGACACTCGTAGAAATTATCAGTGTGCTATTCTGTGCTAAATCTTGTTTGTACGGAGGGACAGAGTAGGACAGTGAGAGAAAGTGTCAGTGTGCTATTCTGTTCTAAAACTATTTTGCTGAACCATATTTTCAATCCTTGAGTTGAGGGACAGAGAGGTACAGTGAGTGAAACTGACAGTGTGCTATTCTGTTCTAAACCAATTTTGCTGTTCCATATTTTCAATCCTTGAGTTTAGGGACAGAGAAGGACACTCATAGAAATTATCAGTGTGCTATTCTGTGCTAAATCTTGTTTGTAGGGAGGGACAGAGTAGGACAGTGAGGGAAAGTGTCAGTGTGCTATTCTGTTCTAAAACTATTTTGCTGAACCATATTTTCAATCCTTGAGTTGAGGGACAGAGAGGTACAGTGAGTGAAACTGACAGTGTGCTATTCTGTTCTAAACCAATTTTGCTGTTCCATATTTTCAATCCTTGAGTTTAGGGACAGAGAAGGACACTCGTAGAAATTATCAGTGTGCTATTCTGTGCTAAATCTTGTTTGTAGGGAGGGACAGAGTAGGACAGTGAGGGAAAGTGTCAGTGTGCTATTCTGTTCTAAAACTATTTTGCTGAACCATATTTTCAATCCTTGAGTTGAGGGACAGAGAGGTACAGTGAGTGAAACTGACAGTGTGCTATTCTGTTCTAAACCAATTTTGCTGTTCCATATTTTCAATCCTTGAGTTTAGGGACAGAGAAGGACACTCGTAGAAATTATCAGTGTGCTATTCTGTGCTAAATCTTGTTTGTAGGGAGGGACAGAGTAGGACAGTGAGAGAAAGTGTCAGTGTGCTATTCTGTTCTAAAACTATTTTGCTGAACCATATTTTCAATCCTTGAGTTGAGGGACAGAGAGGTACAGTGAGTGAAACTGACAGTGTGCTATTCTGTTCTAAACCAATTTTGCTGTTCCATATTTTCAATCCTTGAGTTTAGGGACAGAGAAGGACACTCGTAGAAATTATCAGTGTGCTATTCTGTGCTAAATCTTGTTTGTAGGGAGGGACAGAGTAGGACAGTGAGGGAAAGTGTCAATGTGCTATTCTGTTCTAAAACTATTTTGCTGAACCATATTTTCAATCCTTGAGTTGAGGGACAGAGAGGTACAGTGAGTGAAACTGACAGTGTGCTATTCTGTTCTAAACCAATTTTGCTGTTCCATATTTTCAATCCTTGAGTTTAGGGACAGAGAAGGACACTCGTAGAAATGATCAGTGTGCTATTCTGTGCTAAATCTTGTTTGTAGGGAGGGACAGAGTAGGACAGTGAGGGAAAGTGTCAGTGTGCTATTCTGTTCTAAAACAATTTTGCTGAACCATATTTTCAATCCTTGAGTTGAGGGACAGAGAGGTACAGTGAGTGAAACTGACAGTGTGCTATTCTGTTCTAAACCAATTTTGCTGTTCCATATTTTCAATCCTTGAGTTTAGGGACAGAGAAGGACACTCGTAGAAATGATCAGTGTGCTATTCTGTGCTAAATCTTGTTTGTAGGGAGGGACAGAGTAGGACAGTGAGGGAAAGTGTCAGTGTGCTATTCTGTTCTAAAACTATTTTGCTGAACCATATTTTCAATCCTTGAGTTGAGGGACAGAGAGGTACAGTGAGTGAAACTGACAGTGTGCTATTCTGTTCTAAACCAATTTTGCTGTTCCATATTTTCAATCCTTGAGTTTAGGGACAGAGAAGGACACTCATAGAAATTATCAGTGTGCTATTCTGTGCTAAATCTTGTTTGTACGGAGGGACAGAGTAGGACAGTGAGAGAAAGTGTCAGTGTGCTATTCTGTTCTAAAACTATTTTGCTGAACCATATTTTCAATCCTTGAGTTGAGGGACAGAGAGGTACAGTGAGTGAAACTGACAGTGTGCTATTCTGTTCTAAACCAATTTTGCTGTTCCATATTTTCAATCCTTGAGTTTAGGGACAGAGAAGGACACTCGTAGAAATTATCAGTGTGCTATTCTGTGCTAAATCTTGTTTGTAGGGAGGGACAGAGTAGGACAGTGAGGGAAAGTGTCAGTGTGCTATTCTGTTCTAAAACTATTTTGCTGAACCATATTTTCAATCCTTGAGTTGAGGGACAGAGAGGTACAGTGAGTGAAACTGACAGTGTGCTATTCTGTTCTAAACCAATTTTGCTGTTCTATATTTTCAATCCTTGAGTTTAGGGACAGAGAAGGACACTCGTAGAAATTATCAGTGTGCTATTCTGTGCTAAATCTTGTTTGTAGGGAGGGACAGAGTAGGACAGTGAGGGAAAGGGTCAGTGTGCTATTCTGTTCTAAAACTTTTTTGCTGAACCATATTTTCAATCCTTGTGTTTAGGGACAGAGAAGGATAGGCAGGGGACAGTGTCAGTGTCATTGTTGCTAAGCCTCCTGCACAGTATACACCTGAAGGTAGCCCTTATTGCTCTTTTTCCCATCTCCCTGCAGGCCATCCATTAAAATGTCTGGAAGGCAACCAAGGAGAGGCAGACAGTCAGGAGACAAAAAAAGAGGGCAAGCAGGCTCTGTGTCTGGGGGCAACAGTGCTGGTCGTGGACGCGGTGCATTGTCATCAGCACATGGCCATGGGACACGCTTGTCCTTGTTTTCGGCAGCTGGACATGTTGAGCCACATCATGCCGAAGACTTGGTAGACTGGATGACCAAGCCCACCTCATCCTCCTCATCCTCTCTCACCCAGGCTCAGGGTACTGGCAAAGCAGCTGCCAAAGCGTCCTCTTCTCTGGTATCATTATCTTCATTAGTCAATCCTTCCCTAGACCCACCATGTCCTCCTCCTGAGGAGTCCCCCGAACTGTTTGAGCACAGTGTTGGGTACATGCTCCAGGAGGATGCCCAGCGTTTGGAAGGATCTGATGATGATACCCAGCTAGAGGAAGGCAGCAGCGTGAGAGCAGAGAGAGGGGATGCTCAAGAAGGACACCAATCTGGCAGTCATGCTCCAGCAGCTGCAGCATACTGCCAGATTGGCTCCAGTGATGAGGAGGGAGGGGATGATGAGGTCACTGACTCCACGTGGGTGCCTACTAGGAGAGAGGAGGAGGAGGAGGATGAGGAGGAGGCACATCTCCAATGAGGCAGGATGCCCTTGAGTGGCCAGCGTATGGGCAGCACACCGACGGAATCACACCGCAGAGCTCCGCCTGTGCAGGGCGCTGCCTCTGCCCGTCATTCAAAAAGTTCTTTGGTGTGGGCCTTTTTTGAGTCGAGTGCATCAGATCGCACAGCTGCTGTTTGCAACATATGTCTCAAGCGTATATCGCGTGGCCAAAACATCAGCCGCTTGGGCACCACATGCTTGATCAGACATATGTTGACCTGCCATGCAGCTCGTTGGCAAGCCTACCTTAAAGACCCACACCAAAGAACAAAGCTGACCTCTTCTTGCACCGCATCAGCTGGGATCTCCAACCCCACTATACCTTCACTCCTCTCTGAAACCTGCTCTGAGAGGAATGAAGGTGTAGAATTAGGTGTGTCACAGGCAAGTACTTGCGGGCACTCTGCTAGCAGTACACCAATGTCCGATTCTAGCAGGCAAATTTCCCTGCCCCAGCTGCTGGACCGTCGAAAGAAGTTCACTCCCAGCCATCCACATGCCCAGCGGTTGAATGCTAGCTTGGCTAAATTGCTAGCGCTTCAACTGCTGCCTTTTCAGTTGGTAGACTCGGCCCCCTTCCGTGAGTTTGTGCAATGTGCGGTTCCTCAGTGGCAGGTTCCCAAACGCCACTTTTTCGCACGGAAGGCGATTCCGGCTCTCTACAGGCATGTGGAAGGCAATGTCTTGGCCTCGCTGGACAGGGCGGTCAGCGGTAAGGTGCATATTACCGCTGACTCATGGTCCAGCAGGCATGGACAGGGACGTTACCTTTCTTTCACGGCCCATTGGGTCACTCTTTTGGCAGCTGGGAAGGATGCAGGACAAGGTGCAGTAGTGTTGGAGGTTGTTCCACCGCCACGCCTCCAAAATGCTACTACTGGTTGTGACACACCTCTCTCCTCCACCCCCTCCTCTTCTTCTTCCTCCATGGCCTCTTCCTGTGGTTTGTCCTCGGAACCAGCGGTGCTCCGTAGGCGTTCAAGGGGCTACGCAAGTACGCAGGCAAAAAGATGCCATGCCGTGCTTGCGCTGGTGTGTTTGGGGGACAGGAGCCACACTGGGGCAGAGGTCCTGTCTGCTCTGCAGGGGCAGGCCGAGAGGTGGTTGACGCCACGCCAGCTTAAGCCAGGAATGGTGGTTTGCGACAATGGCACCAACCTCCTCTCCGCCCTCCGACAGGGACAACTGACCCATGTGCCCTGTATGGCTCACGTCCTTAACCTGGTGGTGCAGCGGTTCTTGGGCAGGTACCCGGGCTTACAGGATGTCCTGAGGCAGGCCAGGAAAGTCTGTGTGCATTTCCGCAGATCTTATAATGCCAGTGCTCGCCTGGCTGAGCTTCAAAAGGAGTTGAACCTGCCCAAGAACCGCCTTATATGTGACATGCCCACCAGGTGGAACTCAACGTTGGCCATGCTGCAGCGGCTGCACACGCAGCAGAGGGCCATCAATGAGTACCTGTGCGACTACGGCACCAGGACAGGGTCAGGGGAGCTCAGGTTTTTTTCACCACGCCAGTGGGGCATGATCAGGGATGCATGCACTGTCCTGGCACCATTTGAGGAGGCCACGAGGATGGTGAGCAGTGACAGTGCATGCATCAGTGACACTGTACCTCTTGTCCACCTGTTGGAGCACACGCTGCGTGGAATAATGGACAGGGCACTTGAGGCAGAACAGAGGCAGGAAGAGGAGGACTTCCTTGCCTCTCAAGGCCCCCTTTACCCAGACAGTGTTCCTTTTGTCCCACCCATCGCACAGGAAGAGGAGGAGGAGGAGGAGGATTGTGTCAGCATGGAGGTGGAGGCTAGCACTCAGCATCATCAGCAGCAGTCTTTTAGGGATGATTTACAGTCCCAAGAAACCAGTGGACTTGTACGTGGCTGGGAGGAGGTGGCTGCGGATCATGTCGTCCTTAGTGACCCAGAGGACTCCGGACTGAATGCCTCAGCTAACCTACGCTGCATGGCCTCCCTGATCCTGCAAAGTCTGCGGAAGGATCCTCGTATTCTTCAGATCAAGGAGAGGGACCATTACTGGCTGGCCACTCTCCTTGATCCACGGTACAAGGGTAAGGTTGCGGACCTTATCGTACCGTCGCAGAGGGAGCAGAGGATGAGACAACTCCGGGAGGCCTTGCAGAAAGGTCTGTGCAACGCGTTCCCAGAGACTGGGAGGTTACAAACTCCTGGTCCTGGACAACAAGTTGCTGAGGCTTCGGGCAGTCAAAGAAGGAGCGTTGGGGAAGGTGGCCGTCTGACCGATGCGTTCAGACAATTCTTTAGTCCGCAGCCCCAAAGTATGATCGGTTCCAGCAACCATCGCCAGCGTCTGATATACCTGGTGCAGGAATACCTAGGGGCAAGGTCAGACTTGGACACCTTCCCCACTGAAAATCCTCTGGCTTACTGGGTCTTGAGGATGGATCACTGGCCAGAGCTTGCACAGTATGCAATTGAGCTACTGGCCTGTCCTGCATCCAGCGTTCTTTCAGAACGCACATTCAGTGCTGCTGGAGGATTTGTCACGGATCACAGGGTGCGCCTGTCCACCGACTCGGTTGATCGACTGACTTTCATCAAGATGAACCAGTCTTGGATCACCACCAGCTACCACACACCAGATGCTGATATAACAGACTAATTGATTTTAAAATGTCACATCCCTTCAAGACTGATGCTGATGCTGAGTGCCTGTGCTGTTATGTTGACTGGCTATCCTCCTCCTCCTCCTCAATGATACGATTAACGATGATAGCTTGGAAGATCATTTTGGTTTATGGGTGACGCCACCAGTGGCTAAGGCCCAATTTTTCAGCCCCTGTTTAACAGGGGCGTGTAATTAAAATTTTTGATGCAATACTTTGCAACAGGCCTCATTGCTGTGCTCCAAGTACAGTATCTGTGAGGGGTTGCAGTGTTGTGCCACCAGTGCCTAAGGCCCAATTTTTCAGCCCCTGTTCAACAGGGGCATGCAATTATAATTATTGATCTAATAATTCACAGCAGGGCCCATTGCTGCGCCCACCAAGAGTAACTGTCAGGCCTTACAGTGTTGTGGCACCAGCACCACCATCACCACCACCACCACCACCAAATGCCCAATTTTTCAGCCCCTGTTCAACAGGGGCATGCAATTATAATTATTGATCGAATAATTCACAGCAGGGCCCATTGCTGCGCCCACCAAGAGTAACTGTCAGGCCTTACAGTGTTGTGGCACCAGCACCACCATCACCACCACCACCACCACCAAAGGCCCAATTTTTCAGCCCCTGTTCAACAGGGGCATGCAATTATAATTATTGATCGAATAATTCACAGCAGGGAGCATTGCTGCGCCCACCAAGAGTAACTGTCAGGCCTTACAGTGTTGTGGCACCAGCACCACCATCACCACCACCACCACCACCAAAGGCCCAATTTTTCAGCCCCTGTTCAACAGGGGCATGCAATTATAATTATTGATCGAATAATTCACAGCAGGGAGCATTGCTGCGCCCACCAAGAGTAACTGTCAGGCCTTACAGTGTTGTGGCACCAGCACCACCATCACCACCACCACCACCACCAAAGGCCCAATTTTTAAGCCCCTGTTCAACAGGGGCATGCAATTATAATTATTGATCTAATAATTCACAGCAGGGCCCGTTGCTGCGCCCACCAAGAGTAACTGTCAGGCCTTACAGTGTTGTGGCACCAGCACCACCATCAAAGGCCCAATTTTTACTAACACTGATCAACAATTATATGTTATTACAATTCCTGATATTATAGTTGACAGCAGGGCGTTACAGCACCCACCAAGAATAACTGTGAGTGCTTTCAGTGTTGTGCCAACACCAACACCTAAGGGGCCAATTTCTGCAGAGTATATACGGAAGGTCCCTACTTTCAAACATCCAACTTACAAACTACTACTACTTGCAAACGGAAGAAGACAACAGGAAGTGAGAGGAAATCTACCCCTTGGAAGGAAAATTCTCTCCTGTAAGAATTAATATAGGAGAAAGGTGTCTCCTCTCTACTGATGCTTTATCACCAATCCTTGTTTCAATAAAAACACCACATTTCAAAAACAGTTGTCATTGGGACGCAAAGTGAGGTGAAATGTTCTGAACAGGGGCACAGACAGCAAAAAAAATGTGACAGGGGTGATAACCGTTCCCTATGTTTTACAAAAAGCTAAAAAAAAGGAATTTGGCATGGAGCTCCACTTAAACAATGCAGCTGTTCAAAATTACAAACAGATTCTACATAAGAACAAACCTACAGTCCCTGTCTTGTATGCACCGCCTGTATACGGCTGTTCAGAGTATATAGGTCCTTTTTTATTTTGTGTGCGGGGTTCCCCTTAATATCCATACAAGACCCAAAGGGGCTGGTAATGGGCTGGGGTAGGGGGGGGGGGTTGATGGGGTAGCTATGCCATTTTTCCTAAAGATTTTCATCCATATTACCGGGACCAGACATTGCATTAAAGCCGCAAGCAGTTTTAAATAGCTTTTTTCCCTTTAGAAATGTTATTTTGTGCAGGGACAGTTCTAAACACGGGAAACACGTGGCACTTCACAGGCATACTTTAGACACTCCCAGGTACAATATTTAAAGGAATATTTGACTTTTTTTTTTTCACTTTATGCATCATTAAAATGACTGCTCCCGGAAAACGTCCGTTTTTAAAACTTCTTTTTGCATTGATACATGTCCCCTGGTGCAGAAGCCGGGTTCCCAAACTCTGTTTCGGACAATAACATGGATAATAGTCATTATAATTAGCACTTTAGAATCCGAACGTTCGCATCCATTGTATTTAATAGGGTTCTAATGTTCGTGCGAACTTTCGGTCCGTTCGCGGGTTCTGGTGCGAACCGAACCCGGGGGTGTTCGGCTCATCACTAATCCCTACTCAAGGCTACACACTGAATTATCAAGGAAGCAATGAGCTTTGACAAATGTGTTTATATAAAATACATTTACAGGCTAAGTGGTTGGTAATTGCCTTGCTGCATACAAAACTGTGTTTATTTTCACAAATAATACTGGGTTTTGTGTCAATGTGGTTTCCCCAAGTGCCCTGGCTTCGTCTCAGGGGTTCTCCTTGAAGAATTGTCCAGAAGAAGTTTGCACCAACACAAAGGGGCTGATTTACGAAACGTTTGCGCCATGAGTATCGGCGCATCTGCCAATATATTGGGGGTGACATGGGGTGATGTGAGGAAGTGTAGTGACACCTGCCCAAGTAACAAATATGCCC
This sequence comes from Rana muscosa, assembly GCA_029206835.1. NCBI lineage: Eukaryota > Metazoa > Chordata > Amphibia > Anura > Ranidae > Rana > Rana muscosa. The sequence continues at coordinate 626,256,801 of CM055117.1, read as the reverse complement.
AAAATAGAGTGAGAAAGTAACTTTTTCAGAACCAGCCCGTTGCACAGGCAAGTAGGTTTAGAACTGCAAGGGTTTTTTTTTTTAGCTCAGCGCGGGAATTTCATTCGTTCAAACGCGCCGGTTCACTGTGCCGGCAAAATCTTAGTAAATGTCAAGTCACGTAAATCAATTTGCATAAGTTGAACAGGCGCAGCTCTGAACTTTCCATTATATAACAGTGCGCCAGCGAAAACATTTCTAAAGGAAAAAAAAGTAGGGCTGTTACTGATTAAAATTTTCGTGTTCGATTAATCGTTTTTTTTTTTTAATCGATTAATCAACTAATTTCGATTAATTATAATGCACATACAGATCCGACTAATTTTAGCTGATCTCCTTGCAGGCTGATTCCCAGTGCAGCTACCAACCACTGGAAAAATGATTAGCAGGATACAAAAAACACACAAAGGCAGTGCTCGATTGGGAATAGCATTAAAACTTTTATAGTCTTCAAGTAGGTAACAAAATAAAATAAATATTGCACTGGAGATAAAATCGATGTAGCTACATAAACTGTAAAAATGGTGCGAGTAATACCAAATGGTAGCAAAAGCAGTCATAAAAACATGTAGCTAAGTATGATACTGGTATAAAAATGTGTACAACGATACCACTGCTGAATTCAGATGAGGAGGGGTTAACATCAGTCCGTCGGCATGTAGATGTCCTGTGAAGGGAACTATCACAACTCCCAGTGGATGGCTGAAGAATCCCAGGTTGATAGAGGGAAGTGATAGAGGGAAGTGTAACAGCCCTTGCGTGTGGCAGATAGTAAGGTCCAGCCGGCATGCAGATATGAAGGCACAGCAAAGGAGCCCTTCAGATGGACACGGCAAGCCCCGCCGGTGTCTGTGGCGTCACCGGATCTCCGACGGAACTCCCTGAAGACCAGGAATTTTGATCGACCAAAAGAATTTTGATCGATCAAAAGAATTTTGATCGATCAAAAAACTTAATCGATTAATCGAGGAATTAATAGTTCATTTCCACAACCCTAAAAAAAAGGCATTTAAAAGCACCGGCAGCTGTAATGAATTGTCGGCTCCCGGCAATATAGAGAAAAGTAATTGAAAGTCTTTAAAAAAAAAAAATGTGTGGGGTCCCCCCAAATTGAATAACCAGGCCCTTCAGGTCTGACATGGATATTAAGGGGAACTCTGCGCCAATTTAAAAAAATAATTACGTACGGTCCCCCTCAAAATCCGTACCAGGCCCTTCAGGTCTGGAATGGATTTTAAGGGGAACCCCTACGCCAAACTTAAAAAAAAATAGCGTGGGGGTCCCCCTAAAAATCCACACCAGACCCTTATCCGAGCACGCAACCTGGCAGGCCGCAGGAAGAGAGGGGGGACGAGAGAGCGGCCCCCCTCCCTCCTGAACCGTACCAGGCCACATGCCCTCAACATGGGGAGGATGTCCCCATGTTGATGGGGACAAGGGCCTCATCCCCACAATCCTTGCCCTGTGGTTGTGGGGGTCTGCGGGCGGGGGGCTTATCGTAATCTGGAAGACCCCTTTAACAAAGGAGACCCCCAGATCCCGGCCCCACCCCTGTGTGAAATGGTAATGGGGTACATTGTACCCCTACCATTTCACAAAGAAAAATGTCAAAAATGACAATAGCCGGTTTTTGACAATTCCTTTATTAATGTCTTCTCTTTTCTTCCATCTTCTTCCATCTTCTTCTTCCATCTTCTTTTTTTCTCCATTCGGGTTTCTTCCTCCATCTTGTTCTTCATCTTCCTCTTCATCTTCGTCTTCATCTTCATCTTCCTTTTTCCTTCGGTGTTCTCGTCCGCATCTTGCTCCAGCTTCTTGTTCCCCTTCTTCTTTCTTCGGCCGCTCTGCTTGAATTCGAGGTTCCCGCTGTGTGACGCTTCAGTTCTTCAGTTCTCCTCTGGGTCCGCAGCCACCCGGTGGCTCCGCCCCCTCTGACACCACAGGAAAGTCCCCGTGAAATCCATGTGCGTTAGAGGGGGGCGGGGTCACCGGGTGGCAGCGGACCCAGAGGAGAACTGAAGAACTGAAGCGTCACACAGCGGGAACCTCGAATTCAAATGGAGCGGCCGGAGAAAGAAGAAGGGAACAAGAAGCCGGAGCAAGATGCGGACGAGAACACCGAAGGAAGAAGGAAGATGAAGATGAAGAGGAAGATGAAGAAGAAGATGGAGGAAGAAACCCGAATGGAGAAAAGAAGAAGCTGGAAGAAGAAGGTGGAAGAAGAAGATGGAAGAAAATAGAAGACATTAATAAAGGAATTGTCAAAAACCGGCTCTTGTCATTTTTACAATTTTTGACATTTTTTTGTGAAATGGTAGGGGTACATGTGTACCCCATTACCATTTCACACAGGGGGGGGCCGGGATCTGGGGGTCCCCTTTGTTAAAGGGGTCTTCCAGATTCCGATAAGCCCCCCGCCCACAGACCCCCACAACCACCGGCAAGGGTTGTGGGGATGAGGCCCTTGTCCCCATCATCATGGGGACATGGTGCTTTGTGGTCACAGACCCCCAAAACATCCTCCCCATGTTGAGGGCATGTGGCCTGGTACGGTTCAGGAGGGAGGGGGGCCGCTCTCTCTCCCCCCCTCTTTTCCTGCGGCCTGCCAGGTTGAGTGCTCGGATAAGGGTCTGGTGTGGATTTTTAGTGGGACCCCCACGCTATTTTTTTTTAATTTGGCACGGGGGTCCCCTTAAAATCCAGACCAGACCTGAAGGGCCTGGTACGGATTTTGTGGGGAACCCCCACGCCATTTTTTTTTATTATTCGGCGCGGAGTTCCCCTTAATATCCATACCAGACCTGAAGGGCCTGGTAATGGAATTTGGGGGACCCCCACGCATTTTTTTTTTCAAAGACTTTCAATTACTTTTATCTGTATTGACGGGAAACAGCAATTCATTACAGCCGCGAGTACTTTTAAATGACTATTATTTTACTTTAGAAATGTAATTTTGCTCTTGAACTGTTATAAACATGGAAAACATGCGCTACTTTACAGGCATACTATAGACACCCCCCAGGTATGATATTTAGGGCCAGTTCACACCGGATGCAGTGCAGTGCGTTTTTTTGATGCATGAAAAACGCAAAGAAAGTTGATCACATTAATGCCAATGGCATAGTTCACACCACTGCAGTCCGTTCCAGTGCATTTCAGAAAGGAAAAAAAAATTGGTCATGCTGCATTTTTTAGGTACAGAACTGTACTGGACCACAGTAAAACACATCAAAAACGCTACGGAACGTGCCAAAAACGCACTTAAATGCACCGGATCTCACCTAAATGCACCAAAGACACAGTGCAACACACTTGTCCTAAGTGAAAAGAGGGGGGAAAAAACACTGGACTGCATCAAAAACGCATCAAAAATGCACTGGAATGTGTCAAAAACGCGCATGCAGAAAAGCACCTGGAACGCATCCAGACTGCATTTCTATGGTGTGAACTAGGGCCAGTTCACACCATAGAAACGCAATCCGGATGCGTTCCAGGTGCTTTTTTGCATGCGCGTTTTTGATGCGCTCCAGTGCATTTTTGGTATGTTTTTGATGCAGTCCCATGCTTTTTTTTCACCCCTCTTTTTTATTAAACATAGATAAGGACAAGTCTGTTCCAGTGCGTTTTTGGTGCATTTAGGTGTGTTCCGGTGTGTTCCAGTGCGTTTATGATGCGTTTTACTGCGTTCCAGTACAGTCCAGTGCAGGTAAAATGCAGCATGTTCTACTTTTTTTGTGGAACTGGAACGCACTGGAACAAACACTGCCATTTAGAACCATATAACCAACTTTCCATGCATTTTTGATGCATAAAAAACGCAATGGACTGCATGTGGTGTGAAATAGCAATTTGGCATATTTAACCCCTTCCTTACTGGGCACATATACCCCCTTCCTGCCCAGGCGAAATTTCAGCTTTCAGCACTGTCACGCTTTGAATGACAATTGCGCGGTCGTGCGACGTGGCTCCCAAACAAAATTGACGTCCTTTTTTTCGCACAAATAGAGCTTTCTTTTGGTGGTATTTGATCACCTCGGCGGTTTTTATTTTTTGCGCTATAAACAAAAATAGAGCGACAATTTTGAAAAAAAAGCAATATTTTTTGATTTTTGCTGTAATAAATATCCCAATTTTTTTTTTTTTTATATTTTTTTCCTCAGTTTAGGCCGATACGTATTCTTCTACATATTTTTGGTTAAAAAAAATCGCAATCGGCGTTTATTGATTGGTTTGCGCAAAAGTTATAGCGTTTACAAAATAGGGGGATAGTTTTATGGCATTTTTATATATATATTTTTTTATTAGTAATGGCGGCGATCAGTGATTTTTTTTGTGACTGCGACATTATGGCGGACACATCGGACACTTTTGACACTAATTTGGGACCATTCACATTTATACAGCGAACAGTGCTATAAATATGCACTGATTACTGTATAAATGTGACTGGCAGGGAAGGGGTTAACACTAGGGGGCGAGGAAGGGGTTAAATGTGTTCCCTGGAGTGATTGTTACTGTGTGGGGGAGGGGAGTGACTGGGGGAGGTGACCGATCTGTGTCCCTATGTACAAGGGACACAGCATCGGTCCCCTCTCCCTGACAGGACATGGATCTCTGTGTTTACACACAGAGATCCATGTCCTTGTCTCTGTAACCGCCGATCGCGGGTGCCTGGCGGACATCGCGGCCGCCAGGCACGCGCATCGGCATTGCAGTGAAGCGCCGGGCACGTGCGCGCGCCGCCGGCGGCGCTCGCGCGCCCCCCATTGGCCAAATAGCGGAGGCCGTATAATAACGGCCTCCCGGCATTTGACAACCACCTTGCGGCCGTATATTCTCGTACGGCGGGCGCGAGGTGGTTAAAGGCACTTCTCCTTGTTTTGTTTTTGGTGTTGTCCAAATTGGTGACATTGATATATGTCCCTTAGGGTGGGACCTGGGCCCCCATTTTAAGGCCAATAACTAGAAGATAAGCCAGCCAAGTGGGGACTAGCAAAATGAACAAGTCAGTTTCCATAGACTGCAATGGTATTTGTTGGTGGGGGGGGGTGTTTGTCCCATCTCTAACATCTCTAATTTTGTAGCATGCTGGATGATGTGCTTAATTTTGGACAGGGGGGGGGGGGATTTTCTGCTAGCTGCATTTGTGTTGTTCTGAGCATGCCCAGGCACTTAGTTTTTTTTTGGTGCTTTTTGTGTGTGAACAGCACCTGGATATTTCTGGGCATGCTCAGAGAGTTTTTTTCTGGGTTAGTAATTGAAGGACATCCTTAACAGGTGTACCCACTTTGAAGTTCAGTCTCTACATTGGGTGAACTTGCATTTTGGGTGTTTCATGGACTGTGCATGTGTTTTCAATTGCCTCATTAGCACACAAACCTATGTTATATAAAACTCACAGATAGCATCCTCTCCCTTGCCCTGAAAAGAGGCAAGTGTGTGTGTGTGTGTGTGTGTGTGTGTGTGTGTGTGCGCGCGCGCGTGTGTGTGTGTGTCTGGCAAAAAGTACATTTTGGTGTCCTTATCGAGTTTGTAACACATTTATTTTGTTTGTTATGTCTTTGCAAAACAGGTGTTTGTTTTAATTTTGTTGATTGTATTTTTTGGTGTGGGGGGAAATGTTCCCCTGAAATAATTTTGATGTTGTTAATGTGTGTTGTTTGTTCACTTTGATTTAATTGTCTGTGCTGCATTATTTTGCGAAAACTTTCTCAAGATGTTGTGAGTCTGTGACTAATGTTTCAAATTGACCATGTTTTTTATTTTGGCTTCCCTTTGTTTTGTTGACCAATAAAATTTGATGCAAAGTTTTGATGTTTGTTTTGTGTTTTCTTTGCAACAAATGTGACAGCTGATTGGCATGTCAAAGCAAAACAGGTGTGATTTTGTCTAACCTGGTGCCTTCATGCTAGCATATGCATGTATTGTGTGCTGCCATGGATAGTCACCAGGAAATGAAAAATACAGAGCGGTAAGTATTCAATTTTCCTTTTTACTGCAGTGGTTCTCAGCCTCAGTCCTCAAGTACCCCCAACAGGACATGTTTTGTGAATTTATCTTATCGAGAATTGCTGTCCAAAATACAAAACCATTGACTGTGATTTAAAGCACACGTGCAAGATGAAGGAGAACCTGCAAACATGGCCTGTTGGGGGTACTTGAGAAGCACTGATTTAGAGCACTGCACTTAAAAATAGCTCAAGGCAATACGATTCTAATTGTGGGCATTTTGAGGGAAACCAATAAGTGTTAGAACCCCTGCTTGTTTTTTTTTGTTTTTTTTTAGGTTGGGCTTTGTGTCCCTTTTAGTAAAATTGACTTCACTTCCTGTCACACAGCTAAACAGGAAGTGAAGGTAAAACCCTACCAATGTCTTTTCTTGGGGACACACAGATCAATATAACTAGTGTCCCCATTAAGCAAATTGCACTCTAGCACTTTGTTGTGTACACCCCAAATCATTGGGTAGTTTGGGGTTTAGTAAAGACAAATCCACTCTGAAGTAAAAGTGTAGCTGCTTAAAATCTGAGGGGAAGCACTGGTGATTGTAACATCCAATCATGTAAAAGCAAAGATGGTGTTTTTTTTTTGTTTGCTTGCATGTCCCCCTTGGATATCCAGCAAGTGCACTTGTAGTGCAAAGTAGATTTGCCTTTAGTAAATAAACCCCAAAGTCCAAAATACCTAATAATTTGTGGTGTACCCTTCAAAATGCTGGAGGGCAATGTACATAATGGGGAAAGTATTTAGATTGACCTGTGTGTCCCCAAGGAAAGACATTGGTAGGTATTTACCCTCACTTCCTGTGTGGCTATGTGACAGGAAGTGAATTATTTGGAAGGATAAAGTGGCCAAATTTGGGAGTTGTCTTCACCCTATCAGGGGTGCAGACATCCCCAAAAACTGTCTAGACTTCTAATCCCTCTGCACTCTATCCCCAAGCAAAAATAAGAAAGGATTTCATTTAGTTTAACTTTGCAATGACACATTCCTAAGTTGAATTGTGATGCATGTCAATGGCCCATTTAGACCCTCTTTAATCACTTGAGATCAGCGCTATAACTGATCGACGGCCACAGCATGGTCCTCAATTGCCGGGAGTCCGTCAATAGACGTCCTCCCCTTCGCGCGCGCGCTGTGGTCACCGAGTCACTGAGACTCGGGTGATGACAGATCCCAGTAAGGGGCCGATCCCTGCCCCTTACCATGTGATCAGCTGTCAGCCAATGACAGCTGATCACGTGATGTAAACAAAAGCTGGGTAATGGTTTTTGTTTTCTCCTTGTGCTGACAGGGTGAGCATAAAAAAAGGCAATCACCGACTTATGTGCAAGGGACATCGGGCCCGAAGAGGACGAGGCAATTCTGCGTCATCTGTGACAATCAGTAGCCCCTGCCAGTGCCACCTATCAATGCCCACCACTGGTGCCAATCAGTGGCACCTAGCAGTGCTGCCTATCAGTGCCCATCACTGCCAACTATCGTTGCCACCTAGCAGTGCCACTTCTCAATGCCCACCAGTGCCAACTAGCAATGCCACCTCTCAGTGCCCACCCTTGCCACCTTATCAGTGCCCATTAGTGCAGCCCATCAGTGCAGTCTCATCAGTGCACATCAATAAAGGAGAAAAATTACCTTTTTTCGAAATTTTCGAAATATTAACCACTTCCCTACCGCCCACCGTCAAATGACGTCCTTGGCTTTGTGCGGTGACATCTGAATGATGCCTGCAATGGCAGGCATCATTCAGATATCATTCTTTTCAGCCAGCGATTCTGTGCACGATAAAAACGTTCCGCCGCTTGATCGTTCTTATAGGCGGCGGAAGGGGACGTTCCCCCCCCCCCCCCCCTCCGGCCGCCATCCGGTGCTTCTCCGGGCTCTCCCGTGCCATCTGGGGCTCGGAGAACTAATTTGTCGGCGCCGGATGGGAAGCATAGAGATGACTGGTGACCAGATAGTCACCAGTCATTTCTATGACCGTCGGAGGCCCGGGCGCGACGTCATGACATCACGCCGGGTTCCCGTATGTAAACAAAGCCATGATCTCGGCTGTCAGCATGAGATCGGTAAAACATTTTGCCCGATCTCATGCTTTCCAGCCTGGAGGAGAGATGTGGGGTCTTATTGACCCTGCATCTCTCCATAAAGAGGACCTGTCACAATAGATTCCTATTACAAGGGATGTTTACATTCCTTGTAATAGGAATAAAAGTGATCAAAAAAACTAAAAAGTAAAAAAAAGAGTAAAAAAAAAAAAAAGTAAAAAAAAAAAGAATAATAAAAAAATAAAAAAAACACCCATGTCCCCGGTAGCTCGCGCTCAGAAGCGAACACACACGTAAGTCCCGCCCACATATGTAAACGCCGTTCAAACCACACATGTGAGGTATTGCTGCGTGCGTTAGAATGAGTGCAACAATTCTAGCACTAGACCTCCTCTGTAATGCGAAAATGGTAACGTGTAAAAAAATTTAAAGCATCGCCTAGGGAGATTTTTAAGTACTGAAGTTTGGTGTCATTCCATGAGTGTGCGCAATTTTAAAGCATGACATGTTAGGTATATATTTACTCAGCATAACAACATCTTTCACATTATACAAAAAAATTGGGCTAACTTTACTGTTTTGTAATTTTTTTAAATTCATGAAACCATTTTTTTCCCAAAAAAAGGCGTTTGAACATTTATTGCGCAAATACCGAGCGAGATAAAAATTTGCAATGACCACCATTTTATTCACTAGGGTGTCTGCTAAAGAAACATATATAATGTTTGGGGTTTTGAAGTAATTTTATAGCCATAAATTTATGATTTTTACATGAAGAAGAGAAGTGCCAGAATAGGCCCGGTGCTGAAGTGGTTAAAATATCCCAATTTTTTTTTTTTAAGTCGGTCTTTTGTATTTATAGAAAAAAAATAAACGCAGAGGTGATCAAATAGCATCAAAAGAAAGCTTGATTTGTGTGCAAAAAAATAATAAATTTTCATTGGGTTACAGTGTTGTATGATCGCGCAATTGTCATTCAAAATGCATCAGCGCTGAAAGTTGAAAACTGGTCTGGGCAGGAAGGGGGTTTAAGTGGCCAGTGCGCAAGTGGTTAATATAAGGCTACATGCACACGGACGTTTTTCCAGCCGCTTTTTTGAGCGTTTTTTGCAGCTTAAAACGGCTCTCCATGTTAGCCTATGGCTTCATGGCCACCGTGGCGTTTTTGAGCTGTAAATGGCATAGGCGTTTTTAGGCCCCATGTACACGGGACGCTCTTGCAAAGTGTTCAGAACTAAGGTTGAAAGCGGCGTTTAAAAAGGCGCGCTTTGTGGCGTTTGAATGCCGCGTTTTACCACATTTGCGTCTATATGCGTTTAGTTAGGAAACATCATAAGGAGCCGCCCTAAGCTCCAAAAACAGTATTAACGATTTCAGGTATTTTGTGAGACCACAGTGATTATCAGCAGCTGAGAGAGCAGCAGTGTAGTTGTATTTAGCGTGTCACTTGCCACATCACTTGCCACAAGTTGTGGATTGTCCACTTGCCACGTCAGCTGCCCCAAGTTGTGGATTGTCCACTTACCAGCTCAGCTGCCCCAAGTTGTGGATTGTCCACTTGCCACGTCACCTGCCCCAAGTTGTGGATTGTCCACTTGCCACGTCACCTGCCCCAAGTTGTGGATTGTCCACAATTCAATGGAAGCAATTTCTTTTTTTTTTGGAAATATATATCTTTTGAATGTTTTTTCCTCATTTGCTATAGTTTTTGAGTTTATCAATGTAAAAAAATAGGTCACCTTTAAAACGCTTCTTAACTAAAATGCGGCTAAACGCCGGTACTGCGTCTGAAACGTGGAAATCTTTGGCGTCTGAAGGCATTTTTTGGCTTTGTGAAAAACGAGGTTAAACGCAACTGCAGATTTTTTTTCCAGGCCAAAAACAGTGTTTTGGATGTAATAGAATTCAATGGACCCACATCCAAAACGCAAGTACCACGATTTTGCGGCGATTTGCTTTTTTTTTGTTGTTTTACCTGTTTATAGCTGGTTGTTAAAGGAAATGTAAAAAAAATAAACATTGCCGGCTCAAAAAAAAAATCTATAAAAAAAAACAGCGTGGGGTCCCCCCCCCCAGGTCCATACCAGGCCCTTGGGTCTATGGATTCAAAGGGGACCCCCCCAACAAAATGAAAAAAAAATGGCGTGGGGGTCCCTCTAAAATCCATACCAGGCCCTTCAGGTCTGGTATGGATTTTAAGGGGAATCCTGCGCCAAACGTAAAAAGAAAAATGGCGTGGGGGTCCCCCTAAAAATCCACACCAGACCCTTTATCCGAGCACGCAACCTGGCAGGCCGCAGGAAAAGAGGGGGGGATGAGAGAGCGGCCCCCCCTCCCTCCTGAACCGTACCAGGCCACATGCCCTCAACATGGGGAGGATGTCCCCATGTTGATGGGGACAAGGGCCTCTTCCCGACAACCCTGGCCGTTGGTTGTCGGGGTCTGCGGGCGGGGGGCTTATCGGAATCCGAGAGCCCCCTTTAATAAGGGGGGACCCCAGATACCGGCCCCCCACCCTATGTGAATGAGTATGAAGTACATCGTACCCCTACCCATTCACCTGGTGGCAAAAAAAGTCAAGAAAAAACACAACACAGGTTTTTAAAGTAATTTATTAGGCAGCTCCGGGGGTCTTCTTCCGACTTCGGGGGTCTTTCTGCCGGGCGCCCCGCTATCTTCTTCCAGCTCTTTTGCTAGTGGGGGTCCTGGTCTTCATCGTCATCTTCTTCCGATTTCGGGGGTCTCTTGTTCTGTTCTCCGGTGTCGTCTCCGCGCTCTCCGGTTCTTCTCCCGCTCTCCGGTGCCTTCTCCACGGTTCTTTCTGCCTTCTGCCGGGCGCCCCGCTATCTTCTTCCAGCTCTTTTGCTAGCGGGGTCCCGGTCTTCATCGTCGCCTTCTTCCCTCTTCTCTCCGCCCGATGTTGCCTCATCGCTGTCTGCCGCTACAATGCTCTGTCCGCAGAGCGCACCCACTTATATTGGCATGGGGCGTGGTCACCGGTTGATGCCACCCGCTGACCCCGCCCCCGTATTACATCACAGTCCCGGGGAATGATGGGACTGTGACGTGATACGGGGGCGGGGTTAGCGGGTGGCATTACCCGGTGACCACGCCCCATGCCAATATAAGTGGGTGCGCTCCGCGGACAGAGCATTGTAGCGGCAGACAGCGACGAGGCAACATCGGGCGGAGAGAAGAGGGAAGAAGACGACGATGAAGACCAGGACCCCACTAGAAAAAGAGCTGGAAGAAGATAGCGGGGTGCCCGGCAGAAGGCAGAAAGAACCGGAGATCGTGGAGAAGGCACCGGAGAGCGGGAGAAGAACCGGAGAGCGCAGAGACGACACCGGAGAACAGAACAAGAGACCCCCGAAGTCGGAAGAAGACGACAATGAAGACTGGGACCCCCGCTAGCAAAAGAGCTGGAAGAAGATAGCGGGGCGCCCGGCAGAAAGACCCCCGAAGTCGGAAGAAGACAGCGATGAAGACCGGGACCCCGCTAGCAAAAGAGCTGGAAGAAGATAGCGGGGCGCCCGGCAGAAAGACCCCCGAAGTCGAAAGAAGACGCTGATGAAGATTGGGACCCCGCTAGCAAAAGAGCTGGAAGAAGATAGCGGGCGCCCGGCAGAAAGACCCCCGGAGCTGCCTAATAAATTACTTTAAAAACCTGTGTTGTGTTTTTCTTGACTTTTTTTGCCACCAGGTGAATCCTCCAATTGAGTCCTCAATTACTTGGTCCCTTCCCGCAGGCAAGGCGACACAGGATCATCCCTGGATCAGTAGGCCCCCAGTAACTCCTGGGCCTACATTTCAGTAACAGAGCCTCAGGCCAATGTGGCCCCGAGGCGGAAACTGCCAGCACTTCCCTGAGGCCATGAGGGCCCTCAGGTCAGGATCGGGTGGGTGGTGCCCACCACCAACGAGCAACGACCCCACAAAATGGTGTCTGTCCCTTAAGTACCCTCTCCCAGAATGCACAGCGGGTTGACCACGCCCCTGAGCTGCTTCTGAGAAAGAGATACCCAATGCATTCAGCCAGTTGCCTTTCCAATCCTGACCAGTGGTGACAGCAAAACCCACTGTCAGGAGGAAAATCATGCAATCAGCCGAACTGAAACAGAGCATAATTTGTAATACAATCCTTCTGAGGCAAACTATTGCTCAGACAACTATAAATTTAACACATAGCGCCCACTCATTGGGAGCAGGGCTCTGCATATGCATTTTAATTTTAGCAAGACCTCATATAATGGAGCTTGCTTCTAACATGTTTTTCTGTCCCAGTAATCATCAGCTTTGATTGTAATTGTGGTGACATAAGAGCATTATTAAACTTTGAATGAGCCCAGAACTAGCATTTTAAACATTGGGATTTAGTGGAGGCACTAAATTAGCATGTGTTATTAGACTTCTGATTAAAGCCGAGTTCCACCCAAAAGTGGAAGTCCACTTTAAGGCCTCCTCCCCAACTCCTGTTTGTGAAACAGAGCTTTTGGGGAGGGGGGAGCAGGTACCCGTATTTGACAGGTACCTGCTCCCACTTCCATTCCGGTCGCCTAGGCCTTGGCGACCGGACGGAGAAGCTCTCCCTTCCAAAGTCTTCTGGGGCATTTGACAGGTCCTAGAGGACTTTGGGGCCAGTCACAAACCGCAGAGCCGCTTGCGCATGCACAGTGGGCACCTGGCTGTGAAGCCGCAAGCCGGGACAGGTGAGTGGCTGTTTATTAAAAGTCAGCAGCTACACTTTTTGTACCTGCTGACTTTAAATAAACAAAAATATTACTAGAACTCCGCTTTAAAGACTTTGTATTGCTTAGCACATGTATATGCAGACATATACTGGCAGATATCTTCCAAAGAACCACAGATGTGGAGATATCTGCCTGTCTTCAAACTATCTTCTCCAGCACTTGCAATGGGTCTGAATACTTATGCCAGTGTGATATATTTTTTTTTCCTTTTTTCATACATTTGTAAACATTTCTAAAATCTGTTTTCACTGTGTCATTATGGGGTACTAAGTATAGATTAATGAGACAAAAATGTATTTAAACAACTGTAGTATCAGGCTGCTGCAACATAACAAATATGAAAAAAGTGAAGATGGTCTGAATACTTTGTGAAAGCACTTTACATTACAAAGCCCCTATGTAAACCCTGAGCCTATGGTAATCACAGAACTGTTTGCTTATGTGATACATTTGATCATTTCCTAACTTCTCTCAGAGTTTCCAATAAGTTGGAAAATCTCTGAACACAAAAAGAAGTGCCGCTATCTGCTGGTGTCACATGTTATTGTCCTCATCCTAGGTTGAAACTAGACTGTTGCGAGCACTCCTCAAAAATTGGATGCTTTGCTTGCTTTTATGGGCCATTGGGGACTAGGGATGAGCCAAACACCCCCCCGTTCGGTTCGCACCAGAACCTTCGAACGGACCGAAAGTTCGCGCAAACTTTAGAACCCTATTAAATACAATGGACACGAACGTTCGAAATCTAAAGTGCTAATTATAACGCCTAATATGCATGTTATTGTCCTAAAAAGGGTTTGGGGATCCGGGTCCTGCCCCAGGGGATATGTATCAATGTAAAAAGATTTTTTGAAAACGGTTGTTTTTTCGGGAGCAGTGATTTTAATGATGCATAAAGTGAAAAAAAAAAGTGAAATATTCCTTTAAATATCGTACCTAGGGGGTGTCTAAAGTATGCCTGTGAAGTGGCACGTGTTTCCCGTGTTTAGAACTGTCCCTGCACAAAATGACATTTCTAAAGGAAAAAAAGCCATTTAAAACTGCTTGCGGCTTTAATGTAAAGCCCGGCAATATGGATGAAAATCATTGAGAAAAATGGCATGGCTACCCCATCACCCACCCCTACCCCAGCCCATTACCAGCCCCTTTGGGTCTTGTATGGATATTAAGGGGAACCCCGCACCCAAAATAAAAAAAGGCCCTATATACTCTGAACAGCAGTATACAGACAGCGCAAACAAGACACGGACTGTAGGTTTGTTCTTAAGTACAATCTGTTTGTAATTTGGAACAGGTACATTGTTTAAGTGTAGCTCCAGCCAAAAAATCTATTTTTAAGCTTTTTGGAGAACAAAGGGAAGGGTTATCACCCCTGTAACATTTTTTTTTGCTGTCTGTGCACCTGTTCAGAACATTTCACCTCACTTTCCATCCCAATGACAAATGTTTTTGGAAAATTTGTTTTTTTTATTGAAACAAGGATTGGTGATAAAGCATCAGTGGACAGGAGACACCTTTTTCACATATTAACCCTTACAGGAGAGAATTTGCCTTCCATGGGGTAGATTTCCTCTCACTTCCTGTTGTCTCCTTCTGTTTGCAAGTAGGAGTCGTTTGTAAGTTGGATGTTTGAAAGTAGGGGCCTGCCATATATACTCTGCAGAAATTTGCCCCTTAGGTGTTGGTGTTGCCGCAACACTGTAAGCCCTCACAGTTACTCTTGGTGGGCGCTGGAACGCCCTGCTGTCAACTATTATATCAGGAATTGTATTTACATGCCACTGTTGAACAGTGGTAGGAAAAAATGGGCCTTTGGTGGTGGTGCTGGTGCCACAACACTGTAAGCCCTCACAGTTACTCTTGGTGGGCGCATGAATGGGCCCTGCTGTGAATTATTAGATAAAGAATTGTAATTGCATGCCCCTGTTGAACAGGGGCTAAAAAATTGGGCCTTTGGTGGTGGAGGTGGTGCTGGTGCCACAACACTGTAAGTCCTCACAGTTACTCTTGGTGGGCACAGGAATGGGCCCAGCTGTGAAATATTAGAACAAGAATAGTAATTACATGCCCTGTTGAACAGGGGCAGAAAAATTGGGCCTTTCGTGGTGGTGGTGGTGCCACAACACTGTAAGCCCTCACAGTTACTCTTGGTGGGCACATGAATGGGCCCTGCTGTGAAATATTAGATCAAGAATTGTAATTACATGCCCCTGTTAAACAGGGGCTGAAAAATTGGGCCTTTCGTGGTGGTGGTGGTGCTGTTGCCACAACACTGTAAGCCCTCACAGTTACTCTTGGTGGGTGTAGGAATGGGCCCTGCTGTGAATTATTAGATCAAGAATTGTAATTGCATGCCCCTGTTGAACAGGGGCTGAAAAATTGGGCCTTTGGTGGTGGCGGTGGTGCTGGTACCACAACACTGTAAGTCCTCACAGTTACTCTTGGTGGGCGCAGGAATGGGCCCAGCTGTGAAATATTAGATCAAGAATTGTAATTACATGCCCCTGTTGAACAGGGGCAGAAAAATTGGGCCTTAGGCACTGGTGCTGGTGCCACAATACTGCAACCCCTCACAGATACTGTACTTAGAGCGCAGCAATGAGCCCTGTTGCAAAGTATTGCATCAAAAATTGTAATTACACGCCCCTGTTAAACAGGGGCTGAAAAATTGGGCCTTATCAACTGGTGGCGGTGCCCAGAACCAAAAATGTTCTTTCAAGCTATCAGCATGATTATTGAGGAGGAAGAGGATAGTCACTCAGCATAACAGTATAGTCACTCTGCATCAGCATAGGCAGTCTTGAAGGGATCTGACATTTCAAAGAAAATTATTCTGTTACATTAGCATCAGGTACCTGGTAGCTGGTGAAAAATATATAAAGGAAGGGGGCGCTGATAGGTATAAAAATTACAACTAACATATATAACATACGCTAGTCAGCCACAATAAGATATTTGAACAAGTACATGTACTAAACAGTGATAGAAAAATATGTGCAATATTATTATGTGACTAATGTGAACACCATCTGGTGCTGTAATTTACCAATATTGTGTCAAATAATAAATTATAACAGCTGATATAAACAATGAAAGAGTGAACATTCAATTGGTGAAGCTTTGCTAATACAGTAATAAGTCCATAGAAAATTATCCAATATGATCTTTGAAGTGACACCTTCACCAACACAGATAAGACACCCGAAGTGCTATGGATGGATGGCCGCTTACCCCAAAATGTTGACCCTCTTAACTAAAAGGGGGTCAAATTACGCTTATTGCAAGATGCCACTTGCCAAAACAGAGAATGTAGTCCCGGATCAGTCTGACTCCCCAAGATACGCTCGGATTGGAATATGCAGACAAAACGAATAATGCCAAGAATAGTGTAATCCCGTTTATTTAGTTTAAAATCAATAGAAAAAGAAAAGCCAAATGGCTGCTTACATTGCGTAGTGCCTTAGCCCAGCACTGAGGCTGGAAGGCATGTAGAAGCCGAATGGTTCTGTCTGTCCGTTGGATGTCTGGCGTGCGTTCCACCTGTTACAGCGGCTAACCAGCAGGACCGGAAGTGTGATGGAAAACGTGACCGTACCGCCCAGTGCCGGCCCAAGACATTGTGCTGCCTGGTACCAAGAATTAAATGCTGCCCCCCCCCCAAAAAAAAATCACGCCCACCAAATACCCCACATTCATTATTTTATATCATGATAACTAAAGTGGACCTGTCATGGCTCTATACATGTAAAGGAGTATAAAAGGACCTGTGCGTGGCTGGTGGCCGCGATCGCTCCAGAGAGCCAGAACGGGGATCTGTTAATGTAAACAGACAGATCCCTATTCTGACAGGGGAGGAGAGACAGATCTGCTCTTCCTAGTGATTAGGAACAGAGATCTCTCTCCTCCTACAGTCAGTCCCATCCCCCCCAGTTAGAAACACCTCCCAGGGAACACATTTAACCCCTTTCCTGCCAGTGACATTTACACATTAATCAGTGCATTTTTATAGCACAGATCGCTGTATAAATGTCACTGGTCCCAAAAAAGTGTCAAAAGTGTCTAATCTGTCCACCGCAATGTCACAGTCTAGCTAAAAATCGCAGATCACCAGACCCCGCTACACTAGTAAAAAAAAAATAATAATAATAAAAATGCCATAAATCTATCCTCTATTTTGTAGACGGTATAACTTTTGCGCGAACTAATCAATATACACATTGCATTTTTTTTACCAAACATATGTAGAAGAATACATATCGACCTAAACTGATCAAGAAATGTTTATTTTTATTTTATTATGCTCCACTAGACCCTAGTCTCTTTATTGGCTACAGCCCTTAACCCTTCATGGATTTGCTTTTGGAATTAACTCTTCACGGACTATGTTGTGTTCTTTTTGGACTCTGCATTAGTTTTCTTTTTAATTAATTTTTCATATATTAATTTTTCACATTTCAAGGTTTAACATTTATTTCACACATGGTTTTAACCACATAGCGCTGCACATTTTTTGAACACATGTGACCTATCTGACCCCTACACTGACCCCCTGACACACCTACGTGACACATGCACTGATCCACCTGACTCCTACTTCCTGCACTACTCACATTACACTGACCCACCTGACCTACATGACCATTACCCTGACCCCTACCCTGACCCCTACCCTGACCCCTACCCTACTCACATTACACTGACCCACCTGACTCCTACTTCCTGCACTACTCACATTACACTGACCCACATGACCATTACCCTGACCCCTACACTGACCCCTACCCTGACCCCTACACTGACCCCTACTTCCTGCACTACTCACATTACACTGACCCACCTGACCTACATGACCATTACTCTGACCCCTACACTGACCCTTACACTGACCCCTACCCTGACCCCTACCCTGACCCCTACCCTACTCACATTACACTGACCCACCTGACTCCTACTTCCTGCACTACTCACATTACACTGACCCACATGACCATTACCCTGACCCCTACACTGACCCCTACCCTGACCCCTACACTGACCCCTACACTGACCCCTACTTCCTGAACTACTCACATTACACTGACCCACCTGACTCCTACTTCCTGCACTACTCACATTACACTGACCCACATGACCATTACCCTGACCCCTACACTGACCCCTACCCTGACCCCTACACTGACCCCTACTTCCTGAACTACTCACATTACACTGACCCACCTGACCTACATGACCATTACACTGACCCCTACACTGACCTACCTGACACCTACACTGACCTACCTGACACCTACCTCACTCCTACATCCTGCACTACTCACATTACACTGACCTGACAGCAACACTGACTATTACACTGACTGACACATACACTGACCCACCGACCTTACACCTACACTGACCTACTACACAGACCCACCTGACTCCTACAGTAGGAGTCCTACTTCCTGCAGTACTCACACCCGACCCCCTCCCCACAGCTCGGTGCAAATCCATCCTTTGAGTCCTCCTTACCTTTGTCTGCTCTTCACCAGGACTCTCCTCCGGACCTCAGCACTGGATGTGCAGAACTGCTTTGGCGTCCCAACTTCCCCCCAGCGCCATCCACCCGCAGCCCGCTCCATGGTGTCAGACGCTGCACGCCTGCACCTCCATGATCCCATCTCCACCGCGCCGTAACAAAGCAGAGGGACAGGCGGAGGCGAAGACAGCTCACACTTCCAGTGCTTGTCTCCCGCCACCATGTTCGTGTTTCCCGGCGCACTGTGATTGGGCGTATGGCGGTCATGTGCGGAGGCGGGACTTCTAGAGCGATCGCTGACAGGCCAGCCCCACGCCGCACATGACCCCCATTCGTCCAATCACAGGGCGCCGGACACTAAACATGGCGGCTGGAAAATCGGGGACACAGGAAAGGAAAATCAGTAGGAGACACGGAATGTCGCTGGCTGACGGGCGGCAATTTGCCGCCCCCCTTAAAGTGCCGCCTGGGACCGGGGTACCATCGGGTCCCATGGTAGGGCCGGCCCTGGTACCGCCTCATCTGTGTTGGTGAAGGTGTCACTTCAAAGATCATATTGGATAATTTTCTTTACCAATTTAATGTTCACTCTTTCATTGTTTATATCAGCTGTTATAATTTATTATTTGACACAATATTGGTAAATTACAGCACCAGATGGTGTTCACATTAGTCACATAATAATATTGCACATATTTTTCTATCACTGTTTAGTACATGTATTTGTTCAAATATCTTATTGTGGCTGACTAGCGTATGTTATCTATGTTAATTGTAATTTTTATACCTATCAGCGCCCCCTTCCTTTATATATTTTTCACTTTGCACTTTATGGGATATCCATTCAGTTTCTAGGGGTGCAGCTTATACTTTATTTAAATTAGTGTTTGGCGCAAGGTTTTCATATATTTTTCGCCTGGTAGCTGGTAGCTGGTGGTGATCCAAGACTGATTCATTTTTATGAAGGTCAGTCGATCGACCGAGTCGGTTGACAGGCGCACCCTGTGATCAGTTACAAAGCCTCCAGCAGCACTGAATGTGCGTTCCGAAAGAACGCTGAATGCAGGACAGGCCAGTATCTCAATTGCATACTGTGCAAGCTCTGGCCAGTGATCCATCCTCAAGACCCAGTAGCCCAGAGGATTTTCAGTGGGAAAGGTGTCCAAGTCTGATCTTGTCCCTAGGTATTCCTGCACCATGTAAACCAGACGCTGGCGATGGTTTCTGGAACCGATCATACCTTGGGGCTGCGGACTAAAAAATTGTCTGAACGCATCGGTCAGACGGCCACCTTCTCCACCGCTCCTTCTTTGACTCACCGAAGCCTCAGCAACACGTTGTCCAGGACCAGGAATTTGTAACCTCCCAGTCTCTGGGAACGCGTTGCACAGACCTTTCTGCAAGGCCTCCCGAAGATGCCTCATCCTCTGCTCCCTCTGCGATGGCAAGATAAGGTCCGCAACCTTACCCTTGTAACGTGGATAAAGGAGGGTTGCCAGCCAGTAATGATCCCTCTCCTTATTTGCATGAATAAGAGGATCCGTACGCAGGCTTTGCAGGATCAGGGAGGCCATGCAGCGTAGGTTTGCTGAGGCATTCGGTGCCGAGTCCTCTGGGTCACTGAGGACAACATGAACTGCAGCCACCTCCTCCCAGCTACGTACAAGTCCATGGGTGTCTTGGGACTGTAATTGATCCCTTGAAGACTGCTGCTGATGCTGAGTGCTAGTCTCCACCTCCATGCTGACACAATCCTCCTCCTCCTCCTCCTCCTCCTCCTCTTCCTCTTTCTGCGTGATAGCCGGGCCAGCAGGAACACTGTCTGGATAAAGGGGGCCTTGAGAGGTAAGAAAGTCCTCCTGTCCCCCAAACACACTAGCTCAAGCATCGCATGGCATCTTTTTGCCTGCGTACTGGCATAGCCCCTTGAATGCCTACGGAGCACCGCTGGTTCCGAGGACAAATCAGCACAGGAAGAGGCCATGGAGGAAGAAAAAGAAGAGGAGGGGGTGGAGGAGAGAGGTGTGTCAGAATCACCAGTAGTAACATTTTGGAGGCGTGGTGGCGGAACAACCTCCAACACTACTGAACCTTGTCCTGCATCCTTCCCAGCTGCCAGCAGAGTCACCCAATGCGCCGTTAAAGATAGGTAACATCCCTGTCCATGCCTGCTGGACCATGAGTCAGCGGTAATATGCACCTTACCGCTGACCGCTCTGTCCAGCGAGGCCAAGACATTGCCTTCCACATGCCGATAGAGAGCCGGAATCGCCTTCCGTGAGAAAAAGTGGCGTTTGGGAACCTGCCACTGAGGAACCACACATTCCACAAACTCACGGAAGGGGGCAGAGTCTACCAACTGAAAAGGCAGCAGTTGAAGTGCTATCAATTTAGCCAAGCTAGCATTCAACCGCTGGGCATGTGGATGGCTGGGAGCGAACTTCTTGTGGCGGTGCAGCAGCTGGGGCAGGAAAATTTGCCTAGTACAATCGGACGTAGGTGTACCAATAGCAGATTGCCCGCAAGTACTTGGCTGTAACACACCTAATTCTACACCTTCATTCCTCTCAGTGCAGGTTTCAGAGAGGACTGAAGGTATAGTGGGGTTGGAGATCCCAGCTGATGAGGAGCAAGGAGAGGTCCGCCTTGTTCTTTGGTGTGGGTCTTTTAGGTGTGCTTGCCAACGGACTGCATGGCAGGTCGACATATGTCTGGTCAAGCACGTGGTGCCCAAGCGGCTGATGTTTTGGCCACGCGAGATACGCTTTAGACATATGTTGCAAATGGCAATGGTGCGATCTGCTGCAAACGTCTGAAAAAAGGCCCACACCAAAGGACTTTTGTAATAACGTGCAGAGACAGCAGCGCCCTGCACATGCGGAGCTCTGCGGTGTGATGCAGTCGGTGTGCTGCCCTTAAGCTGGCCCCTGGAGGGCATCCTGCCTCATTGGAGATGTGCCTCCTCCTTCTCCTCCTCTCTCCTATCAGGCACCTACGTGGAGTCAGTGACCTCATCATCCCCTCCCTTCTCATCACTGGAGCCAATCTGGCACTATGCTGCAGCTGGGGGAACATGACTGCCAGATAGCTGACCTTGTTGGGCACCCCCTTTCTCTGGGCTCACATTACTACCCCCTCTCTCTGAGCTCACGTTACTGCCTTCCTCCAGCTGGGTTCCATCATCGGAGCCTTCAAAACGCTGGGCATCCTCCTGGAGCATGTACCCAACACTGTGGTCAAACAGTTCGGGGGACTCCTTTAGGAGGACATGGTGGGGCTAGGGAAGGAGTGACGGATGCCATTGAGCTGAGGGAAGAGGCCGCTTTGGCAGCTGCTTTTCCATACAAAGTACCCTGAGCCTGGGTGAGAGAGGATGAGAAGGAGGAGGACGGCTTGATCATCCACTCTACCAAGTCTTGGGCATGTTGCGGCTCAACATGGCCAGCTGCCGAAAGAAGGACAAGCGTTTCCCACGGCCACGTGCTGATGAGAATGCACCGTGTCCACGACCAGCATCACTGTTGCCTCTAGACACAGAGCCTGCTTGCCCAATTGTATTGCCTCGTGACTGTCTGCCTCTCATTGTTTGTCTTCCAGACATACTAATGGCCTGCTGTGGTGTTAGTATGGGAAAAGCAGCAATTGTTTTCAGTTAGTTTTAGGTGAAAACTGTGCAGAGGACACAGTACACTGAAAATACTTGCAGCTCTCTGCTTGTGGTTTTATTATGAGAACACCACTATAATAGTATTAGCCACTAACTGTATTCAGGTGAGCTTTAGGTGAATGCTATGCAAAGCACACAGTAGTACACTAAGTGAAACACTGACTGTCTGCAGCTAGCACAATCACCAGCCTGCCTGTCACAGTATAGAGAATAACTGTATCCAGGTGAGCTTTAGGTGAATGCTATGCAAAGCACACAGTAGTACACTAAGTGAAACACTGACTGTCTGCAGCTAGCACAATCACCGGCCTGCCTGTCACAGTATAGAGAATAACTGTATCCAGGTGAGCTTTAGGTGAATGCTATGCAAAGCTCACAGTAGTACACTAAATGAAACACTGACTGTCTGCAGCTAGCACAATCACCGGCCTGCCTGTCACAGTATAGAGAATAACTGTATCCAGGTGAGCTTTAGGTGAATGCTATGCAAAGCACACAGTAGTACACTAAGTGAGACACTGACTGTCTGCAGCTAGCACAATCACCGGCCTGCCTGTCACAGTATAGAGAATAACTGTATCCAGGTGAGCTTTAGGTGAATGCTATGCAAAGCACACAGTAGTACACTAAGTGAAACACTGACTGTCTGCAGCTAGCACAATCACCGGCCTGCCTGTCACAGTATAGAGAATAACTGTATCCAGGTGAGCTTTAGGTGAATGCTATGCAAAGCACACAGTAGTACACTAAGTGAAACACTGACTGTCTGCAGCTAGCACAATCACCTGCCTGCCTGTCACAGTATAGAGACTAACAGGAACGGATCTAGCTAAACTCAATACAGTGTATAAATATATATACAACACCTAGGATGCATATATATCCTCTACACACTGTAACAGCAGCTAACTGACTCGCCTGCCTGCTCTATCTAACTCAATATAAATGACACTGTCTGTCTCTCTCTGTAAACTCTCTCCTTTCACAATCACAACTCCAACACACTACACAAGGCCGCCGAGCCGGCGGCCTTATATAGTGTGGGGCGTGTACTAAACCCCCTGAGCCATGATTGGCCAAAGCCACCCTGGCTTTGGCCAATTACGGCTCTCTGTACAGACGGCGCTGTGATTGGCCAAGCATGCGGGTCATAGTGCATGCTTGGCCAATCAACAGCCAGCAATGCACTGCGATGCCGCAGTGAATTATGGGCCGTGACGCACCACTCGAACTTGTCAAACGATCGAACAGCCGATGTTCGAGTCGAACGTGTGTTCGACTCGAACACGAAGCTCATCCCTATTGGGGACTGACTTAAAGTGAAACTCTGGTTTTGCTGACAACAATAATATCACTCTCCAGGTAAAATATGACTGCTAAATGGGTGGAGTTATCATAACCTGAGCATTTTATCTCTTTTAATAAGAAAAGGGCCTATTCTGCTTCAATTTAGCCGTCAAGGGGTTTAGAAAGTATCTCAGAAAACCTGAAACTTACTACTACAGAGTATGTCTGTAATTTAAATTGTAGACCTGTGCAATGAGGAAATCATATTTATGGGGGCATTCTGTACATATACTGTACTGCATACAGAATGTCTCCAGTCTACCATATAAGTAACATTTGATTTGTTGGCAGTTTTAATAAATCATAGCTGGCTGCAGATTGAAATAGAAAGATAACTATTAATGGCATTAAATTCCAAGTTAATTTGTTGTATCATTTTTTTTAGAGAATGTGTTTGTTTGTTTTTGTACAAGCAAACTGAACACTTCATGTTCATTCAATAGAAGCTTTCTTTAATAGTGATGCTTCAAGGTCATTTGTATCTTTTAAACTGCCCAACTGGCTTAAGAATTGTTGTAGAAGCAGGTAAATGAGCAACAGGCATCTCAGACACCACCTGCTGCCTTAGGAAGGCTACTTTGACACAAAACACGTAAACCCTAAAGATTTATATAATAAATATAGCATTGCTGGAATTATAGGAAAACATTTCACAGCATATCGCTCCAGAGCCATTGTGAATTTATTGCTCTACATACATATACTAAAAGTTAGAATATGAGTTAAGCTAAATACATCAACAATTCAATGTCACAGTTGCAGTGGAACTATAATGTTAAGAGTATACATTTATTTTATTGTGAGCAGCACAGCTAACAGCTCTATAACACTCCTCAAGCATTTAACCTGTGCTGATCGCTGACTCACTCTGCCATCTAGTGATTTTATTGTTTGCTTTCCATGTGACATAAATGTTAAGATATACCCATAAAAGATGCCCTTGAAATAACAGTGAAAACTACTGATTTACACAGCAGGTTTTCGTTGCTTTCAAATGTGCCCCCCCCTTTAAAATCTTGAAATAAGTGAACTCTTTTTTAAATTATACACCACCATCTAAAATGACATATTCAAAGTTCCCATCAAATAGTAAATAGCAATATATATTTATATACCAAGTATAACTTAAGAGATGCATATGGGGCAGAGGGTGTATCATAATAACAGGCACAGCTGGATACTAACTGAGCTCATATGAGAATTCAACTTTTTTTTACTGATCTTCAGTCTGATCATCCATATGTAATATACTGTGGATATTATTCATTGGTTTATCTTGTGGAGCTAGTTTTGGACAATATATTGCATCAGGTCATAGCGTTAAAGGATATGTTAACCCAAGAACAAAAATTTAATATATTTCAGCTTACTAGTCCTTAGATATGGTGACTGCTTTTTTTTTATTTTTCAGGCTAAGAACATTTTCGACAAGTGCAGAAAATACATGATGATCTTGCCAAAAATGCAGTGTCCAGGCACAAACAGTGTTAACTTTCTTCTGTAAACTACTAATCCCCCCCATCCATGAAATGGAGACAAGGAGAGAAAAACATGTTTGAAGCCCAGCCTAGGTTACAACCATTGCTCCCTTCAGGTACAGTAGCGTGTGTAAGTGTCACCACCCTAGGACAAGAAGTTTGTTATTCACAGGATTATCAGGTAAAAATAAGAGAAAAAGCTGAAAAAAACAAAACAAATGCAGACACTTTATCTAAGCATTGGTAAGCAGCAGTATATTGCTTTTTTTACGGGGTGTTAGGATTCACTGACTGCAAACATTTGACAACAACTGCCCAGCAAGCCAGCAAAATGACTAAGGCAACAGCCTGCCTCGAGGGGATAGTAAACAACCAAGAAAATACAACCTGAGTGTTTTTCCCCCCCCCCCCCCCCCATCCCCTTCCTGAGTAGGTTCAGCCAGGAAGTTTTAACCAGGGTCATGAAGGTGCCTACAAAGATATGGAACTGAACATGGTGAATTGTGAGTGTTTTCTAATGTACATGGACACGTCCATTAGGAACAAACACTCCAGGGAGTGGTAGATTTATTATAATGTAAGGCCAACAGATTATTTTATATTTATAACAGTAACAAGATTTTATTTTTATTTTCTTATTTGGGTGTCATAAGAATACAGATTTTAAGTAAAGTCTCCAAAATAAAGTCCCAGACAGACTATTCAAAAACAAATAGTTTTGGCTAAAATTACACTCAAAGCACGCTGAACCTTGGGGCTTAATGAGAGTTTTCCCACTATGGGTCAATGTATATAAAACCAACAACTAGAAGTGTAGGGCAAACTACTGTTCTAGCAGTTCATGTCTATGTTTGAACTTTATGTACAATATCCCACAATAAAATTACAGCAATAATGAGAATGTAGTTGGATTGTTATAGCAGACAGGGTGGCAATATAGAACCTTTATTAATACAAGTAACATGTTACTAATAGTCCTTAGACCATGGCCTATACCAACTACGCAGAAATCCAGCCATGGCAGCCTCCTAACACCCTAAGCCCTTTATCCATTCTTTTTTCCATTTATATTTCAGCTACTTGCTGTTTAAGTAGCTATTTGCTAAAAAAAAAAAAAAAAAAGGAACTATGCTTAATTGGACTAAATGGCTTAACAAAACCATCTGAGGTTGTTGTATGAGATGTGAAGGGTAAGATTTGTACCAGCATCATTTGACTGACTACACATATTTTTAAGTGTTCCCTTCTTACCTAATAATGCCTAGCATAAAGGTTTGTTTATAATGGTATGCTCATCCTATAAGTGGATGGTCCTGTTTTATTATTATGTAGCGGTACCCCGTAAGAGCTGCTGAGTGTAGTGGTCCGTCTGTCACCCTACCCTGCCAGGCACACAATTTCAAGCATCCAGACACATTAAACAGTCCTTGCACTTGTCTTTTATGATTTATTGAGGGGAAATTAACTTGGATGGGGAATGGAAACTTATGAGATGCCCAAGGAATTACCAGTCAATATTGGGACTTCTATATGCATCACAGTATATACCACCTCCTCTCCTCTCCTCCTGCACTTCCTTACTTGCAGAGTATCACTCCTCACTCCTCCAGCACATCACTTGCTGCATTTTCCAGGACTAGCTAGCACGGTAGGCCTGACACTGGCTAAGCAGATGCCCTTTACAGGGAGGGACTGCAGGGCCCAAATGGTGTAGCAAAATAGAAAAGTCCCAGTGCTAGCTGTCCCTGTGGCTACTGCTCCCAGTACCACCTCTTTAGGCACTGCCAGCCCTCCTGGCTGCAGCTGCCCCTTTCCTCTGCCCGTGTTATCTCGCTGCCCTCTCTTGCTCCTCCTGTGCCTCCTGGTCAAGACACCTTTGTGGGTTGTAAAAGGATCCCGTCCGCACCTGAGCCCAGTCCCAAGGTCACCCCCCCCAGACTGGGGAGCTCCCTCAAAGGCCCCGACAGCCTAATACTCCATCTTCTACTTCCACCTGATCATCTCCTCCCCAACTGGGCTGACCCTGGGTATTTAAGGAGGCTTGCCCCCTGCAAATCCAGATTGGGGATTGGGCAGGGCTCCTCAGAACACCCCAGGTGGCTCCATCTCTCCTCTCCACCTCTCTTTCCAGAAAATACCAGAAGATCCTGGAAAGAAGTGAGAGGTCCTGGTGACACCACCTTTGAGTCACCCAGCACTACTCTAGGTCTCTCCCAACCCAGTTAACCAAAACACATCCAGGCTTGGCTGCCAGCCAAGACTGGAAATTTACCTACTCTCACAGAAAAAAAAATACATTACTCTTCTAGCACACTAGAGGGTGCTACAATTCCAAAAAAGAACAAAAAGAACCGCAGGTCACAAAAAAAAAAAAAAAAAAAACATTTTTAAGCAGCTCTAATTCCCTGTTTGCCTGTAGCATAATTTTTTTCTTGATTTTTAATGTCCACCATGCTACATAGCTACTTTAACATAAAACATGTAGGCACATTTTCTGAGCTGTAAATCAACATTATGTTTTACTGAGGACAAACTACAGTGTTTTAGTAACCCTGTGCTAATCTGGAATAAAGTCGAATATTAAAAGGACTATATGTGCAATTAAAATCAGTACTAACAGTAATAAAAAATACTAGTATTACTAGTAATACTAGTATATTTGTATAATTTAAAATGAACAAACATATACTGTATTTGTTTAAATCAATTATATGTCAAAAAACTATATCAATGTGTGTATTAGTAGTGATAGGAAAGGGTCAAAATGTGCAGTGGTGTTGTAGCATAAGAATGTACAGTGTATTGTATAGTGTGACTACAACAATATATAAAATTGGCAGGAGGAAAGACTAATCAAGGAAATGGGAAGGTGTGTAACTCTAGGAAGAACATTGTAGTCACACCACACAATACATATCCTCATCCTACTACAACACTGCATACTTTCACCCTTTCGTTTCACTATTGATACTCATTGTCTTCCCTTTCACATCATTACATTCTTGTTTTATTTTTATTTAATTCCATTCCCAGTCCTTTCAGAGAATATTAGGTTCAGTTTATGTTAGCTGGTCTATAATTGTAATAATTTAAATGCATTGTGTTTTCTATATATTTTCTTAGTGTATTTATCATGAGTATTCAGAGTATTCAATGTAGAGTAGTAGCCAGGTGAAATTAAATATTTCATTAGATTCATTTGCTTTTTTTTTTTAGCCATAGGGTGGAGTTGTGGTGTATAAAACACATGTTTTTCAGGTCTTTTCTTGCCTACTTTGCTAAAAATTAAACTGGTGTTTAGAGAGCTTAATAGATGAAAATAAAAGGTATACTGTACACAAAAATAAAAGAGTAAAATAAGTGGCTCCTCTCTTAGCTCTCTTCAATTAGCCATCTTACTAAGTTTCAGTAAGAGAGACATGCTCCAAAATAATCTGCTGTTGTTCCTTTAAAAAAAAAAAAACAATATGGTCTGTAAATTCTATGCCTTGAGTTCACTCTGTATGATATCCAATATTCATTTTTAAAAGAAATATTTTTATTAGGTATAAAAAAAAGCATATAACAGCAGTTTAAAAACATGTAAAGTTAAAGCAATTAAAATAAAATGAACCCAACAACCATTATAATATAAGGAAGAAGGATCTCAGCAAAATTGCACATATCACCATATAAATATAATCTTTTTCAATAAGATTTTTAGGGATATATTTTGTAATTACAAAATGACCGTAGACAGCCAATACAGCTAAACATCTTATCAGTAATAAATGGTGTAATATAACAATGGACTAGAGAAAGACTTTGAAGTCCAACTTAAGCTTTTATGAAAAATGAGTTAACTGTCAAGAAATAGACATTGCTGTGTAAAATTGCATTTTTTAAGGCTGAAGCCTTTATTTCCTCTGTTTTAATGTACCATCATGTAAAAATGTGTTTAGTAGCTTAGCGGACTTAAATGCTAAATGCTTCACTTCAAAAAACACCATAACAATTATCATTGAGGAGATGGCTCTAACAGCTTTTATTAGGATCTAATCAGGAGCTCAAGGCATGCTGCAGTTATGTCAAAATTGCCATGATTAGGCCAAAGCTGTCTGCAGAGCCGCTTCTATGAAGTCACAATTTAGCAGGACCCATAAGAAGTCCTTGTACATCAATATTTTTCTACTGTTAGACTTTATAATGAGCAATGTAATCAGGCGGAGAAAGGAAAAGAGCAAAAGAAAAATGCTTTTGTATGTTCAAGAGCCATTGGTTATTTGAGTAAGTTTTATTTCAGCCTGTTTCCAAGGGTACAGAAAAATGTGTACTTTTGTGTTTAATAAATATAGTACAACTTGCTAGGGTTATATGTAGATTTAAGAAGGCCATTTCAGGTCCATGCAAGACATTGGAATCAATATTAGGCTACAATTATAGAGAATAAATGTTGAAGTTACTAAACAGCATTGTACCGAGTTTGGGGCAAAATAGAGCCTTAAGGGTTCCATATTATCACCATTTCCACAATGCCATAAACATACAGTCCATGAAGAAGGTCAGCTATGTGATAATGCACTGTACATACTACATTCTTATAGGTGCTTAATAACTTGTAAAAAATAATAATTTTAATCTATTCATTGTGACTGTATCTAAAGCATACCTCCCAACTCTCTAAGATGGGAAAGAAGGACACAATAGGGGGGGGGGGTTTACTAAAACTAAAGAATGTAGGCAAAGGACACACCCCTACCACGCCATCAATTTTGTGGACCACAAAGAATTGATATGCAAAATATAATTGGTTAAACAGATTTCACCACTTCTTCCCTTATGCCAGCTTTTTATAATAACAAAATCAATAATTTAGAGGTTGGGTGAAAGGTTTAATAAGGTTTTGATAACTAATAATTTTTTTATTGAGGTCTATACATTAGGCCAAAAACAGGGAGAGCTAAGAAGGAATGAGGGACAGGGGGACTTTTTTCCAAAAGAGGGGCTTTTTTTAAAAGAATAGTCAGCAGTCTTTAGTCTAAAGCTGAACTCTAGGCCTACACCTAAGTATACCCGTAACGTTCATTACCAAAGGGTCCCAAATTATATCCAATGTAATGTTACTGAAAGCTACTATATTTTAGACATGCTACAGTAGATGTCAGAATACTAGCAAAAATTCTCAGAGACTACAGACATACTATAGGAGTGGTTGGAGACTAAAGACATGTTACATGAAACTGCTAGAGATCACTGTCATTACAACTTCATTACAAATCAATGCTCCCTACAGCTCTCCTAAAAATTACTGTTCATCTTTGATATCCCCCACCCCATTATAAAATATCAGAGAAAAAGAGAAAAGCAAATGTGTCATACAGAAAAAATTCAGAAAGTGTAAAAGGAATAAATAAAAAATCACTGTAATTAATATTTTTATTCACTGGCCAGAATAAGTAATTAGGCTGGGAAAACATTGACTACTAGCAACTTGGGCCTTCGGGCTGCAGTTTGGGTACCAAGTAAATACACAGTTGAATTCTGTTTGGTGGATTCTATTACCAAAGGATTTGCAATTCTCAGCAGCCAGTCTTGTGATCCAGTCATCCCTGCCAGACTAGCCAGCACTGTAGCAAGCCCCAGATTGTTGATTGTACAAAGAGAAGAGAAGCAGCACAAGGTCATCCGTCTGCTCGCTATCTCCTCTTTTAGCATGTTCATTGACTGACACATTTTCCAAAAAGTTAAAGTGGTCCATGGACATGAGATGTCCGTGAAAGAACCTGACAGTCAAGAGTCCACATTTATGCATTTAGAAAACACCTATTAGAAACTTTAAAGGATAGAGTAATCGCAAATATTCAGCAAAATGCATCAAATTTGAGTTGATTCTTCACGTGTGATGAGTGAACCAAGTAAATCCAGCTCAGAATACAACTTGGCCATCTTAAATATATATAGATATATATATATATATATATTTTTTTTAACAGTAAAGTTTAAATATAGTTTTTAGAAGCTCTTGCACATACTGTAACTGTCAATTGCCCCTGCACATGTATAAGCTGTACAGTCGATTTAACAGTTATCAGGTACAACAAATTATTTGGTTTATAAAGGTATTGCTTTCAAAAATAGAAGTGCTAATAGCTTATTTTTTATCACCCAAAATGGAAAGTAAGTGAACAAAAGAGAAATCCAAATCAAATCAATATTTTTTGTGACTACCATTTGCCTTAAAAACAGCATACATTTTTCTAGGTACACTTGCATACAATTTTTGAAGGAACTCGGTAGGTGGGTTAATCCAAACATTTAGGATAACTAACCACAGATCTTCTGTGGATGCAGTTTGCCTCAAATCTATCTGTCTCTTCATGTAATCCCTGACAGACTCAATGATGTTGAGATTAAGGCTCTGTAGTGGCCAAACCATCTCTTCCAGGACTCCTTGTTCTTCTTTATGCAGAAGATAGTTGTTAATGACATTGGCTATATGTTTGGGTTCATTGTCTTGCTGCAGAATAATTTTTGGCGAATTACACGCCTCCCTTATGGTATGGCATGATGGATAAGTATCTGCCAGTATTTCTAAGTATTGAGGGCAACATTTATTCTGGCCAAATCTCCAACTCCATTTGCAGAAATGCAGCCTCAAACTTGCAAGGAACCTCCACCATGACTTACTGTTGCCTGCAGACACGCATTATTGCTCCAACCCTTTTGACAAAAAACTGCCTCCTGTTACAGCCAAATATTTCAAATTTTGACTCATCAGTCCACATCACCTGCTGCCATTTTTCTGCACACCAGTTCCTATGTTTTCATGCATAGTTGCTTAGCCTTCTTTCCATGTCAGAGATATGGCTTTTTGGCTGCAATTCTTCCATGAAGACAACTTCTGGCCAGACTTCTCCGGATAGTAGATGGGTATACCTAGGTCTCACTGGTTTCTGACAGTTCTGCGCTGATGGTACTGCTGGACAAGGGAAGTAAGCATGATATGTCTTTCATCTGCTGCATTGTTTCCTTGGCCAATTATTGCGTCTACGGACCTCAACATTGCCCGTTTCTTTGCGCTTCTTCAAAACAGCACATCTTGAAACCCCAGTCTACTGTGAAATACTTTCCTGTGAGAAACCTTGCTGATGCAGTAGAACTACCTTGTGTCTTGTTGCTGTGCTCAGTCTTGCAGTCAGTGTATGACCTGTGATATGAAACTGTCTTCCACAACCTTACCTTAGTAGCAGAGTTTAGCTATTCCTCACCCATTTTTAAGCCTCCTACACATCTGTTTCTGTTTAACGACTGTGTTTCAACCTACATATGAAACTGATGATCATTAGCACCTGCTTGTTATAATTGATTTATCATACACCTGACTCTAATCCTACACAATCGCAGACTTTGTGCAAATGTACAAAGTGTGCAAGTGTAAAAAATGATGTTGGATTGAAGCCAAAGGGTAGTCACACCAAATATTAATTTGATTTAGATTTTTCTTCTGTACACTCACTTTGTATTTTGTAAACTGATAAAGATAAACAATTAAAATATATTTTTGAAAGTATTCTTACTTTACAGCATTTATTCACACCTGCCTAAAACGTATGCACAGTACTGTGTGTATATATATATATATATTGTGACAGCAGGAAGGTAAAGTCACCTGGTTGCATCCAGGGGGGTAGGTATATTTCTCCCAGATTCAGGCTTTATGCCGACTTATACAACTAGGGAGAGAGTTGATGAAGCCCAGCTGAGGCTAGTGGGCTCATGGATGATTCATACCTCTAGGGAGAGTGCTGGGCGTCGTGCAGGCAGGGAGTTGATGAGACCAGCTGAAGCTTGTCAGCTCGTTTAAGGCCTCTATAAAAACTCCCAGCTTCATTAGGTGTTTGCTCATGCCTGGACCCAGACCTGTGTGGACTGTCTAGGGAGAGTGAACCCCTGTGCGGTGAGACAAAGCCTGTGTGGCTATTTGTTTGGACATTTACTAAACCAGGGACTTAGGGACTAGGACAGCACCAGGCTGATCCCAGTTGTTAGTTAGGGAAACCTGCATGTTTAGTCAGAGGTCAAGCTGACCAGGATTTATTTTGTTTATGTTTCTTTTTGCTTTGCTGTGTTTTTGTCACTGTAAATAGAGAAATAAACCGCACCTTTTGATCTTGAAAACCACAACCTCCGTCTGCTGGGCCTGTTTTTGTGTGGGGAGCCCATCCAGGGGGTCACACACACCCGCTACCGAGCTAACCCCCTCACAATATATATATATATATATATATATATATATATATATCACCCTCCTGGATAAGTTGCTAGGAAAGTTAGACACATTTAATTCTCTTTGGCTCCACTGTAACTAACAGAGCAGTGTGTGATTGCTTTGGGCTGTTCTGGGCTCTGCAGGCTGCAGATTTGATTGCTAGTCCTTGTCTTCTGGAGGATTCCAGAATATAGTGGGTTAGGAGGATGCAAACAAGCAGTCTGAATATTTATGTGATATTGGCCAATCCCTGGGGTAGTAGGGGGCTGCAGAGTGCATAAATAGTCTGGGACTTGAAGCAGCCCTGTTCTTTTTCAGAATGGGAAGTTTCCAGTCTGAAGGTTGGCTGCCCTACCGGGCAACACATTTGAAAATTCTACTTGTATTCATCGAGGTCCCAGCTGTGGCAGAGCTGGGGGGCCTGTTCTGCTAAAATCTCTAAAGTTGAGTGAGGGATTTCACTAGGGATCAAGTCTCTGATACTCATGGAATTGTCTGTCTGATACTGGAGGGAGACATCCAAGTATCCAAGCAGTAGAGACCTGAAGGTAATATCCTAGTGACTGTTGCTGCTGATATTGCTAGCATATCTTTACTAGTGCGTGCTTGGCCTTGAACATTGCTGAAAGTGTTCCGGTGCTGTTCATTTTCTGGGCTTTTGGTGGAGAGACTGTTCTGAGAAGTAGTTCACCAGTTCACAAAGTGCAAAGTAGAGCAACCAATCTGATAAGAGGCACAGAGGAAAGATTGGAGGAACTTAACAGGGGGTATGATCAACATGTACAAATACATAAATGGTTCATATAGTGAACTTGGTGTTGTTGAGCTATTATTCACTTTAAGGTCATCACAGAGGACAATGGGGCACTCTTTACGTCTGGAGGAAAATAGATTTAATCCCCAAATAGGGAAAGGTTTCTTCGCAGTTTGTATATTCTAATTTAGAAACATAAAAATTGGATATATAGAGTACACTGTCCCACAACAGAAACACCTCTGTTAGAAGTAAATGTGATTGATTAGCTAAATTAAAAGTATCTCATTGCTTCAACATTTCTTTTTTAAAGTGTAACACTTCAATATTTTTTAAGAAACAGCAGCAGCAATCTGCAATAAACTCCGGCAAGTATTGTGATGGTATTGTAAAGTAAACACTGCACGGATAGAAGAACATAGCAAGCATCCCTCATTGTCTGCTGCCTTTGCATTGTATTCTGTACGAGTTCTCTGCAAAGAGCTGTCTCCCCAGAATGTGGCCCACATGTTGATGCAAGTCTACAGAAGAGCTAGGAAGTCATTATTACACTCTCTTGACAGCCACATAACTCTTTTTCAGATGGATACATCTCCTAATTTATGAGCTCAGATTTAAAAAAATTGAGCTATTTTTGCATGAACACTGCATTCCTTCTGAGAAAAGGGAAGTGTCTCTGTGTCACCTGCCATGCCATGATTCATTATGTCCTTCTGTCATCTGTCCCCTCCCTACACTGTATATCATGCAGGAAACTGATGGATGGACAACTGTGCAACTGAGCTGTTTTCTGTCTCCAATTATTACAACACTTGCACAGTTCCACAAAACAAACAAAAACAATAGCCCTGCTAAATTAATATTACTTAATTAATATGTATCCCTAATTACAACAACCTAGGGAAATTCAGACGTAGCAGATGCACAACAAATAATTCTGTTAGCCAAATATTCTGTTTACATGAAGAGGATTTTTTTTTTTAATCTTAAAGTAAACCTGCATGTGCTTTGTTCAAGCAGAGAAAAGCAATAGGTATATTTGGATTCCCTGTGTGATAGCACTAATTGGCACTTTGCTGTCACATAAAGCGAGTCACCTGCTCCCTCATATTCAAAGTAATGGCTATTGTATTTGCCTCCTAGCTAAGCTGTCGCCCAAAAAAAGCTACTGCTCCTTTCTGGGCGAAAAGAGTTTGCTCAATGCATTTTGTCACAACACACCGCATTTGAGGTGCGATTAAGAATGAATGGCATCTATACACTTATGTGCGTTTTGCCATAATTGTAGTGCAACTTGGAATTGCAGGCAAAATCTCTGCGATTCTGCCCGTGATTCAAAATCGGCAGGTGTGAATGCAGTCTTAAGAAACTAAAAAGCATATGCTGGGGAGGGGTGGTGCATTAAAGAAAACGTTGCCCTGAACGTTCTAGTGTGTATATGTTTGTGTGTATATATGGGCACAGTAGGGGTGGAAGTGTTTATCGTCTGTTCTCTTTTAGGTGTGTTATATCTCTTGTTGACAACAAAATGATAGTGCTAGCAGTATAAGAACAAATAAACGGGTACCACATTCTAGCGATATTTATTAAGAATGCCAACCAACCAAAAAATAGATTTTTTGGTACCCCATGAACATATCACACCCATGTTATGTAAAAAATATACAAATGTTTATTACAATATTAGTTTAAAAAACAATTAGACATAAACACATAGACTTAAAGTGATACTAAAGCTTGTTTTTTTGTTTTTTTTTATAACAAACATGTTACACTTACCTGCCCTGTGCATTGGTTTTGCACAGAGCAGCCCCGATCCTCTTCTTTTCGGGTCCCCCCGCTAGCACTCTTGGCTCTTCCCCCTCGAACAGTGCCCCCAGGGAAAGTTGCTTGCCATGGGGGCACCACTGGGTTCTCGCTTCCGAGCCACGGCTTTATGTGTTTATAAGGTACATAGTCATACTTCATATTCCAATCGCACACGTTCCTGGATGAGCTCTGAAATTAGGGTGCTGCAGCAACAACCAGCTGGAAACTGGTTCAAATCACAATGTAGATATTTGCCAGCACACCATGGAACGACATGAATAGCATCCAAACGGATGATTTATTGCATGATCACAACACAAGGAGAGTGCAACGTTTCGGAGTCACACAGGACCCCTTCGTCAGGCATGTGATGACTAAGGGGTCCTGCGTGACTCCGAAACGTTGCACTCTCCTTGTGTTGTGATCATGCAATAAATTCTGAGTTTGGACGCTATTCATGTCATTCCATGGTGTGCTGACAAATATCTACATTATAAGGTACATAGAGCTGCAGCTCGACCCCCCCCCCCCCCCGTTCTTTGCTCATTGGTTCACTCATTGGCTCTTCTCTCCTCATTGGCTTACTGGCTTTGATTCACAGCAGTGGGAGCCAATGGGCCCCCGCTGCTGTCTCAGCCAATGAGGAGGGAGAGTCCACATACAATCGAGGCTATCGTGAACATCGCTGGTTCGGAAATATGTGGAGGGAGCTGAAGGTTCGAGTTACCAAACATAAGCCTCGAAACTTTAATGACTTGGAGAAGATCTGCAAAGAGGAGTGGGACAAAAGCCCTCCTGAGATGTGTGCAAACCTGGTGGCCAACTACAAGAAACATCTGATCTCTGTGATTGCCAACAAGGGTTTTGCCACCAAGTCATGTTTTGCGAAGGGGTCAAATACTGGATTTTATTTGTTGTTATTCTGTCTCTCGCTGTTAAAATAAAATACCATTAAAATTATAGACTGATCATTTCTTTGTCAGTGGGCAAATGTAACAAAATTAGCAGGGGATCAAATACTTTTTTTTTTCAATGTAGATATTTTTTTTTAATGAAGAGTGTGTTTATTTACTGTCTTTTTTGTGACTGATTAAGGGGTACTTTGCACTCCTTAGTAATTTTTTTATTTCAGGGGGTGGATATCTGGGGGGGGGCCTCCTTATCTTAACAGGGGCTTCCAGATTACGACAAGTCCCCTCCTTGCATACTCCTAAATCCACCTAGCCAGGAATGTGAGAAAACGGCCCTTCTTCCCATCAACATGGGGATCTCCCCTGGCAAGGTACTCTGCCCATGTTTAAGGCTCGTGATCTGATATGGTTCAGACCATAACTGTAACCATATCGCCTCTATTAAGGGTAACCTCTGGATCATCTCTCTATTTTATGGGGATAAACAAGGGACAATTTTACATACATGGCCAGCTTTAGACCAAGCACGGATGTTCATAGCAATATGTAGGCATCAAACTGACAACAGCGGCAATTTTCCGCTGCATATGCAGTTAGGAAGCTGGATGTGGTGATGCCACTTGCCGGCTCCAGCAGGCATTTGCGCGCCAGATTGGAGCTACACATATAAGGGGAAGCAGTTTGTCTCTCCCTGGTGCACAGGGATCAGTGGCTGATTTTACCTTACTCCCCAGTGTTTACGAGATACAATCCTTCTCCTCCTTGAAATTTCCTTACATCTCTTTGTAGCAGCAGCTTTTAAATCACTTTGGGGTTATTTTTGCAGATATTAGCTGGTGCAAGACAGTAATTTAGCTGTGGTTACCTTCTTCTACGTTTCACCAGTTAATCTGTGGGGATCTTTTGAACTACTTGCCCTACTAGCATCCAGTCATGTTACACCTTGGCTTTTTATGGATTAACACATATTTCAATTTGAGATTCTATTTAGGATTATGTTGTTTCTTATGACCCCTTTTTGATATTTATTTTTACATTGAGAGGGATTAATGAGGACTATGCATGTGTTTATTTTTTATCTAGCCCTCTTATTGGACACTCACTTTGGGGATTGTTCCTGGCATATGGTAGCTCCTACGACTGCCCCAGGGGAGAGTTGGCTCCCAGATACGGGTTTTCTCACTGGTCTCTGGGACTTGGGTAACTTTGGGTTCTCCCTGCAGCTATACTACCGCATTGTTTTGGTACACTTTATATTATTTTTGAAATGTGGATTGTCCTTTTGCACTGCTTTATGTTATTGTTTGTTCTCTTTAGATGTACTTCATGTCCCCATTCACCTCATGAAGAAGCAGTTATGAGCATGGGGACCACTGCAGTGTAATAGGGCCACATCATATTTT
The DNA here is from genome assembly GCA_029206835.1 of Rana muscosa. Classification (NCBI taxonomy): domain Eukaryota; kingdom Metazoa; phylum Chordata; class Amphibia; order Anura; family Ranidae; genus Rana; species Rana muscosa. The sequence goes on along the minus strand of CM055117.1, from coordinate 626,218,828 downwards.
AAAGTGGTTCTAAAGGCTGAACGTTTTTGACCTTCATGCATTCTATGGGATCCTTCTCCAAAGCATAGGCCCTCAATAGGAGAGCTGGGCCTACTATGCAGCAGCAGAGCCCCAGCTAAAGGTGCCCGAGACCAAACACACGCATCCCGTGCCATGAGGGCCACGAGACACGCTCCCTGGACCAGAGGTCCCCCCGAACGCCTTGGGGGTCCCCCTGGAATCGCCTCACGCCAAAAGGTGTCTGCCCCTTTTGTACCCTCTCCCAGCATGCACAGCGGGTAGACCACGCCCACTGCATGGCTGCCGAGAGAAGACACCCAATAGTGCTGCGATACCTCCTGTGGTTCAACCTGAGCCCGAAGTGACAGCGCCACCTCCAGGCAACAGGGAACTGTACTGCCAGGCAGCATCGCACCCAGAGCAGAAGCACAATTTGTTCTAATCAACAGGTCCGAGCCCAACTATTGGCTCGGACCACCCCTAAATTTACACATATAGCGTCCCATAAATTGGGATGGGCGCTACATAAGGAATATCCAAACCATAATCGTAGCCGAGCCAGGGTCATACATGGGAGATCCAACAGATGGGGGCAAGGAACAAGACATGACAGGGAAAAGGTGGACGGGATCCGGCTGCAGGGCAGGGATGCAGGATGACAGGATCACAGGGGAGACAGGATCAGGATAGACTCAGAATCAGGTTCAGGATCAGGTACAGGTTCAGAATCAGGTGCAGGTACAGGTTCTCAGGATCACAGCTACGGGTCAGGGCACAAGGATAATACCAGGGAAAGTGTGTGAAAGCTTGCTGGGTATAAGTACACATCGCCTGCAATTAGCCTCAGGTGATGCCTGATTGCAGGAGATGATGTCGGCTCCACACTACCAGGAGACACCCGCTGGTGGACACCAGTACTGCAGTCCAAAGATCCAACAGTGCCACCAGCAGGTGAAACCTTTGATAGCTCCAGACTGCTAGGAGACACCCGCTGGTGGACACCAGTACTGCGATCCAAAGAACCGACAGCGCCACCAGCAGGTGAAACCTTTCCTGACACCTGGCTCAGGGAAGGAGGTTTTCACCCAGGTTTTGAGGATACATTGCCCCGTCCATTGTCCCTTTGATGCTGTGAAGTTGTCCTGTCCCCTTAGCAGAAAAACACCCTCAAAGCAAAATGTTTCCACCTTTGACAGTGGGGATGGTGTTCTTAGGGTCATAGACAGCATTCCTCCTCCTCCAAACACGGCGAGTTGAGTTGAGGCCAAACAGCTCAATTTTGGTCTCATCTGACCACAACACTTTCACTCCGTTCTCCTTTGAATCATTCAGAAGTTCATTAGAAAACTTCAGACGGGTCTGTACATGTGCTTTCTTGAGCAGGGGGACCTTGCAGGCGCTGCAGCATGTCAGTCCTTCACAGTGTAGTGTGTTACCAATTTTTTTCTTGGTGACAGGTCCCAGCTGCCTTGAGATCATTGACAAGATTCTCCTGTGTAGTTGTGGGCTGATTCCTCACCGTTCTCATAATCATTGAATCTCCATGAGGTGAAATCTTGCATGAAGCCCCAGACCGAGGGAGATTAACAGTTATTTTGTGTTTCTTCCATTTGCAAATAACCGCACCAACTGTTGTCACCCTCTCACCAAGCTGTTTGGCAATGGTCCTGTAGCCCATTCCAGTCTTGTGTAGATCTACAATCTTGTCCCTGACATCCTTTGATAGCTCTTTGGTCTTGGCCATGGTGGAGAGATTGGAATCTGATTGACTGATTGCTTCTGTGGACAGGTGTCTTTTATACAGGTAACAAGCTAAGATTAGGAGCACTCCCTTTAAGAGAATGCTCCTAATCTCAGCTTGTTACCTGTATAAAAGACACCTGGGAGCCAGAAATCTTGCTGATTGATAGGGGATCAAATACTTATTTCACTCATTAAAATGCAAATCAATTTATAACTTTTTTTAAATGCATTTTTCTGGATTTTTCTGGTTATTATTCTGTCTCTCACTGTTAAAATAAACCTACCATTAAAATTATAGACTGATTATTTCTTTGTCAGTGGGCAAACGTACAAAATCAGCAGAGGATCAAATCCTTTTTTTCCTCACTGTATTAAAAATTATCTATTAAAAAAAAGTCCCAAGGTATAAATCCATTGTCAATCAAGTCATCCAATGATGTAGGTCTACCTTACCAGTCAAATCATTGAAGGTGTGATCCTTTATAACTGATCCAGATGTGGCGAGATAGCTGTAACTTACAGTAGAGGTGGCAGACCGTGACCCAGTCCAAATGACACCTTGCAGATCATAGAAATCTTTACTTGAAAACTTGTGCAGATCTTGACATGATAAACATCAGATCAAAAAATCATATGTCCAGCTCCAGCAGTATACAGTACATGAGGTTAATGAAGGTTAAAGCATAAATAAGGAGGGTGGGACTAACTCATCCTAACGACTGGCAACCGTGAGTCCTGATTCCTGATCACCTGATCACTGTGATAGCCCCTGATTGGCCATCACAGTCACTGTTCAGCCCTCCCCTGTGTTTTCTTTCCTCTTTCATGGATAAAAAGATACATTGTATCTTTTTCTCTTGCCAGAGAAGAAAATACAAACAAAGCAGTGTATGTTTAAAAATAAATAAATAAAGAAAACAAAATAGCTAGATCAGGGTTTGATCTAAGTCAGCATCAGGGTTTGGGTTAGGGCCAAGGATAGGGTCAAAAATCGAAATACTTATTTGTGGAGACATAATTTTGAGCCAAAATTTTGCTGCCAGTATGAGTTTGGGGTCATGCACCGACACCCAGACAGGTGTCCAGGCAGCCAATGCATCCCAATTGACATGAATGGGACTGCCTGCATGGGTATGCACAGAATACCTGTGCATCCCCATGTTAGCAAACACAGGCCACCTACAGTTGTACAACTGTAGTAAGCCCATGTGAATGAGGCCTTAGCAAGACATCATCTGGAGTATGCAGTTCAGTGTGGGCATTAGTTCATAAAAAGGATGTTGGGGAACTGGATAGCTTGCAGAGAATGGCAACTAAACTGATCAAGGGCATGGAGGACCTCAATTATGACAAAAGATTAGCTGAACTGAATTTATTCTCACTTGAACAGTGACATTTCAGGGGCATATGATCACTGTTTTTAAATACATAAATGGTCCATATACACAGGGGCGGAACTACCGCCATAGCGACCCACGCGGGTGCTATGGGGCCCGCAGCCGAGTGGGGTCCGGTGAGTAGAGCCGATCCTAGGCGGGTGCTCGCCCCGTCGAAGCTGTGGCACGCCACTTGACTGCACTGGTTGCTAGAATTGCGGGCCGCCCAGTGCCTAGCAACCAGTGACGTCAGAGGCCGCGGCCGCCCCAGCATTCAGAGCGCGCCGCGGTCGCCCCAGCATTCAGAGCACGCCGCGGTCACCCCAGCATTCAGAGCGCGCCACGGTCGCCCCAGCATTCATAGCACGCCACCTCCGTGGCTGGAAAACAAGCTTGGTTCCACCCACCTCTGCCATCTTCAGACAGCGTGGCTCTGAGGGAGGGGAGCGAGAGGAGCGTTTCTGAAAAGAGCTGCCTGACAGAGCCTGCCTGCCTTGCTGTGAGACTGTGAGTGACTGCACTGCACCTGACATGACCCTCTGCCTTACCCTGTAAGTAATTTGTTGTGCCATTAAACGCAGCCACTGTGCCTGTCAAACGCAGCCACTGTGCCCATCAAACGCAGCCACTGTGCCCGTGAAATGCAACCACTGTGCCCATCAAACGTAGCCATTTTACTCATCAAACGCAGCCACTGTGCCCGTCAAACGTAGCCACTGTGCCCATCAAACGCAGCCACTGTGCCTGTCAAATGCAGCCACTGTGCCATCAAACGCAGCCACTGTGCCCATCCAACACAGCCACTGTGCCCATCAAACGCAGCCACTGTGCCCATCAAACACAGCCACTGTGCCCATTAAACGCAGCCACTGTGCCCGTCAAACGCAGCCACTGTGCCCGTCAAACGCAGCCACGGTGCCCGTCAAACACAGCCACTGTGCCCAAACACAGCCACTGTGCCATCAAACGCAACGACGGTGCCATAAAACGCAGCCACGGTGCCCGTCAAACGCAGCCACTGTGCCCAAACGCAATCACTGTGCCATAAAACGCAGCCACTGTGCCCATCAAACTCGGCCACTGTGCCCATCAAACGCAGCCAATGTGCCCATCAAACACAGCCACTGTGCCCATCAAACACAGGGACTGTGGCCATTAAATGCACGGGGGGGGCTGTTTGCAGGGGGGGGCCCCATACAACATTTGTTTTTGTGATTTCTAGTTATACCCCAGTATATACAGTGAAGTTGGAGTAAAGTTATTATTTTAAAGTCATCGCAAAAAAAAGGGGGAATGACAAAAGCTTAATCCTTTCCTAAATGCACAGAATATAACTGTCTTCCAATAGTACCGTATTTATCGGCGTATAACACGCACCGGCGTATAACACGCACCCCAAGTTTAGGAGGAAATTTTAGGGAAAAAAACTTTTAGCAGGGAAGTTTAAGGAAAAATAACTTACATTTAAATGCAGCCTTGTCAGTGTCCATTGCAGCCTTGTCAGTGTCCATTGCAGCCTTGTCACAGTGCAGCCTTGTCAGTGTCCATTGCAGCCTTGTCACAGTGCAGCCTTGTCAGTGTCCATTGCAGCCTTGCCCCAGTGCAGCCTTGTCAGTGTCCATTGCAGCCTTGTCAGTGTCCATTGCAGCCTTGTCACAGTGCAGCCTTGTCAGTGTCCATTGCAGCCTTGTCACAGTGCAGCCTTGTCAGTGTCCATTGCAGCCTTGTCACAGTGCAGCCTTGTCAGTGTCCATTGCAGCCTTGCCCCAGAGTCCATTTCAGCCTTGCCCCAGAGTCGCCGTGCACCCTTGCCCCCAGTGTCGCCGTGCATCATTTTAAAATTGGCGCCGAGACTGTGCGAACGCCGGGGACGCAGGGGACGCAGGGACTGGGCGGAGCCGCCGCCGAGATACACATAGCCGAGTGTACTCGGCTATACTCGGCTTTTCTCGGCTCCGCTCACAGTCACGCCGAGTCCCGCCCTATGATGGACATAACACAGGTCCAATGGCGGGACTGGGCATGACTGTGAGCAGAGCCGAGAAAAGCCGAGTATAGCCGAGTACATTCGGCTATGTGTATCTCGCTCCGCTCCGCTCACAGTCAGCGGAGACAGCTCAGGGATGACAGTATCGGCGTATAACACGCACCCACGATTTTCCCCTGGTGTTATACGCCGATAAATACGGTATATAATCTACTGGAAGAAATAATAAGGCACCATATCCAAGATTTTGCTGATGAAAATAGTATCATTAGTAATACCCAACATTGATTTATGAAAGTCGGTTCTTGTGAGCGGGTACCCCAGGGCTCTGTCCTGGGATTAATTCTATTTAAAATGTTAAAAAATGATATAGAGGTTGCAATAAATAGTTCAATCTCAGTGTTTGCTGATGTTACAAAACTAAGCAGAGCAATCACTTCACAACAAGATATAGCAAATTTACAAGAAGACCTAGTTAAATTAGAGGGGTGGTCAGCTTTATGGTAGATAAGGTTTACTATTGAAAAATGTAAAGTAGTGCACCTGGGAGCTAAAAATATGAATGCAAATTACTCACTAGGGAGAACCTCTGGGGGAATCAAAGATGAAAAAAGATCTGGGGGTCTTGGTAGATGATAGACTTAGCAATAGCATGCAATACCAAGCTGCACCATGCAAGGCCTGCAGACTATTAGCATGCATTTGTAGCGCACCCCACATAGGAGCTGCTGGTGAATAGGGATCTTCCACCCTGCACAGCCAGGCACACTGAATTTCCACAGGCATGCTTGAGACAGGAAACAGTCCAGCAACTTTGTTTTTTTATTAGGGGTTAATAAACTTGGATGGGGATAGGGGTATTATGGGATGCCCACTTGACTGGAACAAAGTTTTTCAGGGACACTCTAACTATATACACTCTCTGCATACAATCCTCTTCCTCCAGCACATCACTTGCTTGCAGAAACAACTCAGACCCAGCTGGAACACGGCAAATCTGGCCAGATTAAGCAAAAGCCCTTTACAGGCAGGGGCCTAGGGTCCCTTTGGTGTGTTGAAAAAGTCTAGTGTCCAGCTACATTCCTGTGGCTACTGATCCTAGCACCACCTCTTCAGGCACTGCTAGCCCACCTGGCTGCAGCTGCCTCTTTCACTAGCCCTCCTGGCTACTTCCCACAGTCCTCTCAGACTGCCAAACTCACCAGCCACCCTAGAGATCTCCCAGTGCTAGCTTGCTCCTGCTGTCCTCACTCTTGCTCCTATGCCTCTGGAAAGGACTCCTCTGTGTGTCTTGAGAGGATACCTCCAGCACCCAAGCCCCAGGCCCGAGGTCACCCCTTCCCCAGATTAGGGGGCTACCCTCAAGAGCCTCCGACAGCTTCTTCAGTACTCCATCTTCAGCTTCCACCCAAACTCCACACTGACCCTGCTGGCCTGACTCTGAGTATTTAAGAGTTTGCTGGGGATTGGCTGGGGGCAGGGCCGGCCCTATGATGGGACCGGGTGGTACCATGGTACCAGGCGGCACTTTTAGGGGGGCGGCAAACTGACGCCCGCCAGCCAGCCTGTTCCGCCCGATCCGCTGCCTGTGAGGAACCCGACGCCGCTGCCTGTGAGGACAGTCGCAGCCCAGGGGCGGGGGGGGGGGGGCAGTCAGCGAGTGAGCGGGCAGGCGCCGCTGCTTGTGAGGACACTCGCATCCCGGGGACGGGGGGGGGGGCAGTCAGCGAGCAGGCGCCGCTGCCTGTGTGAGGACACTCACAGCCCGGGAGGTGGGGGCTGTCAGTGAGTGAGCGGGCAGGCGCCGCTGCCTGTGAGGAGCCCAGCGCCGCTGCTGTTAGTGGTGACAGGGGCAGCCGCGGGCAGAACACTCGCAGCCCGGGGGGGGGGCTAGGAGCAGTCAGTGAGTGAGCGCGCAGCGGAGCAGAGAGATGATGTCATCTCTCACCGCCCGCCCTGAATCACCACAATTCCACCCTCACTGTGCAGCCGTGTGCACTCTGGGACACAGCAAGTGACAACGGGCAACGTGTGGCAGGTGACGTTGTGACAATCCGCAACGTGTGGCAAGTGACAATACGCAACGTGTGGCACGTGACTATCTGCATCGTGTGGCAGGTGATGTCGTGGCAAGTGACAATCCGCAACGTGTGGCATGTGATGTGGCAAGTGACAACCCGCAACGTGTGGCATGTGACGCAAGTGACCATGCGCAACGTGTGGCAGGTGACAATCCGCAACGTGTGGCAGTAGACAATCCGCAACGTGTGGCAGGTGACAATCCGCAACGTGTGGCAGGTGACAATCCGCAACGTGTGGCAGGTGACAATCCGCAACGTGTGGCAGGTGACAATCCGCAACGTGTGGCAGGTGACAATCCGCAACGTGTGGCAGGTGACAATCAGCAACGTGTGGCAGGTGACAATCAGCAACGTGTGGCAGGTGACAATCAGCAACGTGTGGCAGGTGACAATCAGCAACGTGTGGCAGGTGACAACCCGCAACGTGTGGCAGGTGACAACCCGCAACGTGTGGCAGGTGACAACCCGCAACGTGTGGCAGGTGACAATCAGCAACGTGTGGCAGGTGACAATCAGCAACGTGTGGCAGGTGACAATCAGCAACGTGTGGCAGGTGACAACCCGCAACGTGTGGCAGGTGACAACCCGCAACGTGTGGCAGGTGACAACCCGCAACGTGTGGCAGGTGACAACCCGCAACGTGTGGCAGGTGACAACCCGCATCTGGTGGTGGAGTCCAAAGCAAAACTGTAAGTACAAACACACATCACAAGTTGTATGAGACATGAGAGCCTGACAGGGACTTGCCTTGCCCAGCCCTGATTAACCACTTAAGGACCGGAAGGATTCGCCCACTTAAAGCGATTGTATGGCTTTGTTTTTTATTTTTTTTTAAATAAAAAACATGCTATACTTACCTCCACTGTGCAGTTAGTTTGGAAAAGAGTGGCCCCGATCCTCTTGTTCTCGGGTCCCTCGGCGGCTGTCTCGGCTCCTCCCTGCGTCAGATAACCCCCTTCTGGGAAGCGCTCTCCCAAGGAGGTTAGCTTGTGGGCGCGCTCCCTGTCATACACACTGCGTCCATAGACACAGCCTGTACGACTCATTCCCGCCCCCCCACGGGCCGCGTCATTGGATGTGATTGACAGCAGCGCGAGCCAATGGCTGCGCTGCTATCAATCTATCCAATCTAGCCAATAAACGGCCAGCCTCCGTGGAGAAGAGGACGCCGGGGGACGCGCACAGCAGGTGAACGGGCTCAGGTAAGTAAAACGGGGGGCCTGGGGGGCAGTACTTGCCAGGTGTTTTTTCACCTTAATGCATAGGATGCATTAAGGTGAAAAAAAAACAAATCTTTACAACCCCTTTTAATGACCAGGCCATTTTTTGCGATACGGCACTGTGTCGCTTTAACTGACAATTGCGCGGTCATGCGACACTGTACCCAAATAAAATTGATGTCCTTTTTTTCCCACAAATAGAGCTTTCTTTTGGTGATATTTGACAATATGTTTTACTTTTTGCTATGATAAATATCCAAAAAAATTATAAAAAAAAAAATATTTCTTCATCAGTTTAGGCCAATATGTATTCTTCTACATATTTTTGGTACCAAAAAAACACAATTAGCGTACATTGATTAGTTTGCGCAAAAGACATTGCGGCCGCCCGCCATGCACAGGTCCCTTCATACTCCTATATACACGTATAGAGCCATGACAGGTCCTCTTTATACTCCTGTTGACATGTATAGAGCATGACGGGTCCCCTTTAGTTATCATGATATAAAATAATGAATGTGGGGGCCTTTTGGTGGGCGTGATTTTTTTTTGGGGGGGGGGCAGCATTTAATTCTTGGTCCCAGGCAGCACAATGTCTTGGGCCAGCCCTGGCTGGGGGCCTCCTTAATACTCCAGGCAGCTCCTCCTAACCTCCCTCCCATTCTTCTGGAAACTTCTCCAAGGTTTCAGCAAGTAGGGGGAGGTAGCAGAGGTGCTACCTGATGAGTCACCCAGCCTCCCTGGATCACTCACCCCAGTGATGGTGAACCTTGGCACACCAGATGTTTTGGAACTACATTTCCATTGATGCTCAACTTCACTACAGAGTACATGAGCATCATGGGAAATGTAGTTTCAAAACATCTGGGGTGCCAAGGTTCGCCATCACTGACTCACCCTGACCCAGATTCAAAACAGGTTCGGCTGCCAGCCAAGCCAAACAATTTATATTGCCTATTTTTGTTGAAATATAAAATATAAAGTTGCAGCAAGTAAAAAATGTCAAGCCTTAAAATTTAATCTGCCTGTGAAACATCAGCAAACTTTGGTACCTTAAATTTTCTGTAGGAAACACTTTAAAAGACCCTACGGGTCATCAATTTAGAGTTAACCATGACTAGTGGCCCTAGAATTCATGCTCTCACTCTGATGCATGTGGCATTATGTAACATGTAGTGCAATCAATGTTTTCATACGTAGGTGCTCTACACACGTTTACATGCATGTGTATGTGTATGTATGTGGGGGTGTATATAATACTATTACATTGTAACAGGTTCTCTTTAATGAGACATCAGGGGTCTTTTAGACCCCCAATGTCTCACCTGCCCTCCATTGAAGCAGATGAGACACAGTGGATAGGATAAGTGACAGCCAAACCCAGAAGTGATGTAATACAAGCCACTTTGGGCTCTTACTAAGTGGGAGAGATTAATGAACGGACGTTGGTTGGTCCTCCTTCACTCCACCCGGCGGCCCCAGCCATGCCAGTCCTGGGTCCACAAGTGCGAAAGCAGAGCCTGGGAATCATAGTGGGGGGCCTACGCAGAGGGGGGGAGGCAAATGTACCAGGTGTGCATGGAATCCATTTAGCAGCTGTACAGTGATTGATTGTTTCCACCTGATAACCAACCAATAGTCAGTTTGTCAGATTTTCACACAATAGGGAAATTACCAAAGAGGTGTCCCAGCACAATGCACTAAACTTTGAACATGGAGCAGATGCTGCTCTTAATAAACAAAAGGGTGCAGGCCCTTTTTGTTAAATAGATGAGATCCATTTCTGTTATGTGACTGTGACAGACACAACACAAAGCACAGAGAACAAAGAAGCTGGAGCTACATCTGCTAATCTCTCTGCTCTTCCCACCCCTTGCTAAACTCAGAGTGGACTATGGAGGAGTGTGTTAATCCTGTACAAGTTCTACTTGTGTAGTACAATCACTGCATGGGCAGAGAGAGGGATGTGAGCTGTCTACCGACAGCTCACATCCTGTATGGCAAGGTGACACCTGGCAGGAATCTGTGGCAGTTTGCCATATGGAAAACTGTTGCATTTCTACTGTTAATCAGGTGCAGATCTGCATTAATTTCTATTTCACTGAAATAAAAACTGGCACAGGTAGACCTGAAATCCCACTTCTGACAGTTTCCTGTGCCATTATAATTAATGTGTAAAAAGGGGGAAACCCCACCTTGCTGCTGAAGTATGCCATATGCCGGTGGCAGTTTTATATATCTTTGAAGATAGGTTAAAGTTTTTTTAAACCCTAAATCTATTTTTCAAGATGCTTGTATCATGCCTCACTGTATACAGTTTTCTCAAGGACAGTGGCCAGTCTGCACCCGGTGCAGACTCACTGGGGCCTGACATAATTTTTTTTGTGTTGTTTGGTGCTGCCCCGCAGTTCCATACAACACAAGTGAAAAAATGCCAGGCAGCCGCAGCACCCCCAGCTGGTTTTCATCCTCTGCCTCAGTGACAGCAGGAGCTCTCCTATGCTGCTTTGTCCATTACTCTCTATCCCTGCTCTGGACTTCCCCTCACTCTAATCTCCTGCATATCATCAGGTGAATGAGAGTAGAACATCAGCAGCTGTCACACACATCAAGCCGAACCCTCTGGGGGGATGGAGCAACAGCGGCGTCTACAGCCACCCTCAACGAGCCCGGTAAGCATTGGAGAGTGGAAAGAGGTGTGTATGACACGTTTCAGAGGCCCCTCCTTCTTTTTCAGGTACTTCCTGGCGGGTCCGACTTGATGTGTGTGACAACTGCTTCTGCTGCTCTGCAGACTCTGTACTCCATCTACAAAGCACACTTTTCTAATAAATGTTACAAAGTTTTTACTAACTCCTTTGCTTTGGCTACCTTATGTCTTCTACATTTTGCTGAGAACCCTTTCCTTGATCTGATGTATTTTAGCCGCAGAACTCTCAGATTTATCCATCCAGTCATCCATCCCTGACTTTCACCCTGCACTGGCTGATACCACAAGTTGCTGGCCATATGTACCCATGGTCCTGAGCAATTATCACGCCACAATGCCAGCTTTGACACACCATCTCTAGGAATAAGTACTTTTTACATCCGGTTTTATTTCTCCTTTCCCATGTGGATTTTCCCCCGTATCTTTAGCCATTACTGCTTCTTGATTATATTTTTGGGACTCAAACTGTTGAGCGCTGAAAGACTTTATCTGATTATTGTATTTAAGCAGAAAGCAAATGCATCTAGCTCTGTATGTTGGCTGTTTGTATTGCATTTAATACTACCTTTAATAAGTTTGTGTGCTGCCATCTTATCAATGTCAAGGAAGGCTGAACACAAAGTGCTTTTTAAGTAGGATTTCAAAACAATGTACATTATGTGCTTGAACAAAATAAACTTTTTGAGAAAATTGACATTGATTTAGCACACAGAGAGACTGTTCTAAAACGAAATACTGTTTGTACCCACATAAGTTCATATTCTTTTACACACAGAATACTGTGCAGTATATTTTATTCGTACTGCACAAAATTCTTTAAAGCTGAACTCTGTCCAGGAGTATTACAATCAAAGTACATATCCTTACCTAGTGCCAAAATGCTCTCCCTCTCTTTGTTTAGTCTGTTTTCACCCTGTTTCTGTTCCCCAAACAGGTCTACTATGCCCCCTATTTATTTTAGTTTTGTTTTTTGTAATGCATTAGAGGCCAGATTTTATGAATATTTAACTGGATTTAATTATTTTTAAAAACATTTTCCTAGAAGTTAGCTTTAACACACTGGAGTGGTTTATAGTTGTTGCAGGTTAAATGAAACCATTATTTCTATAAGAATATTCCACTACGGTAGATGTGATAACCATAGAAGAAAGTGGAGCAGGGCCCTAAGGTTCCTGATAAGACCTGCCTTGAGACAAATGTGTCAGTCATCTCTAGAGTGTTTTATGAATCAGTTGACTCAAAGTCTGTTAATGACAGGCGCACTTCCTCTTTGCTCCTGTACAATATGGCAAGACAGCAGTGAAGGAGGAGTCCTATGACACCCACCTTACACCTCTCTCCAGCTTGCTGCAATCAATGTGAAGTGGCTGCTTCAAGGGCAAACACAAGTCATGCTTTCATCTGCAATGCACTAACCAGATGTTTGAACGGAAAAATTACCACAATGAGACCCAATTAAAATTGCCTTTAAAGAAAAAAGTAGAGAAATGCTTCTGTTTTTTTTTTTTTTTTTCTTTATATTTCTTTCCCATTTTTTCTTCTCTAGAGACATTCTCATTTTCAAGTTTCTCACTTTTCATTTCATATTTGACATAAAAATAAATCAAACTAGACTGTACACGTCAAATCATAAAAAAATTATTTGTATGATACATTACACCTTTAAAGCATCAATAGCGCCTGCAAATGGAATTTTTGTCAGTGTCAAGAAAATGATGTAAATTCATTCTGCCACTGACCTCTATCTGAGATACAAATAGGCTTGATAAGAAGTAAAAAGGTGGGTTTAATTTATCCTTATACTTATGGTAATATAGTTGTATATAAGTCATATTCATCATTCCTTTTTCATCATCTATAGGATCTTCGGCACAGTGTGTGTGTGTGTCTGCGTGAGTGTGTGCCTATGCAAACATTAATATCAACCGTTTTTTTAGGGTATTATTGAATAAGTGTAGTTTCTGAGCTGGTCGGTATGTATAAAATGTGAGTGGATCTATGAACTGTGCAACATGCTGGCTTTATACACAAGTAAATAAACTTCCTCACCTTGAATATTTGTCACATTCTTATGTAGCAGTTTTCGATTTCTTTATAGAAATCCATTCCTTTCGCACTAGTTAGCGCAATATTTTTTTTCACTTCATACTTTATAAAAAGAGGTTTTGCTCACATCAGAACTGATTCTTTTACCGTATAAGTCTAAAGTAATACAAAAGCAGCTTGAAGAAGGTCAGAAGGAGGTCAACTGCTGGTCAAATTCAGGTAGGGTGTTTATACCTCTCAGGTGAGTAATAAGTAGCATCCCAGTGTGGGTGCCCGCCCTGACTCGCCACCGCAGACTTCAAAGACAAAAGAAAAACTGGCTGCACACCACCACTGAGCTGTAGCAAATAAAATTCTTTATTGTCACCATAGCCAGAAAATAGAACAGGATCAAATGTTGTCGCGTTTCACGTGGACATCTCGTGTTTAATCAAATACATGAAATGCACCCATCAATTAATTCAGAATAATCTCATAAATGTCTCAAACTGATGTCAAAAGCGAGCTCACTGACACAGCTCAAAAGTCCTTTGACACACCCCATAACAGAGGGCCTGGGTCTTCATTAGCTGACTTTACAAGCTGTCTGGGGGAATGAGGAGTTGGGTAGTGTTCTATTATCATTGTGCTGATAATTGTCTCCCTCTATAACTCGGAAGTATACTTCACTTGGATCTCCAATGGTCAATGTAAACTGTCATTCAGGAGCATGGAACGCAATTTATTTCCCAGAGGCAAGAAATGTTGAGCACTCAAGTACACAGAGGATATATTACCACTATAGGAGGTGGGAGTTTGGATTTTATTGATAATAGTAGGGGGTCTGGGTACAGCACTATTTCTGTGCAGTAGTAATGTTTTACATAGAAAAATACAATCACATTTGGTGTTTCCTTTTACAGGAGATGATGTGCAAGTACACAAGTTATTTAGGCCAAACGTGTGCCAGGCACCAGGCAATTAGGGTACACTTTCTGTGAGAGTGATATACACTGGGGAACCTGGAGGTGTAATTGGGCATCTGATAGGGCTGGCTGTACTATCCCTCTTTACTGCAGACTGTATGTACAGCAGAGTGCTTGGGTTGAAAATCTACAGTGTTCCAGTGATGTTGTAACTGAATTCTGAATGATGAAGCACGACTAGATGCCTTCATAGAGTTTACAGACCACTGCCCACACTAATGAAACACCAAACTGTACCAAATTGGACTTCCACAATAACCCTATGGCACCTTCCACACAATGCATGAGAATGTGCTAAAAACACTTTTAAACTCAAATCCAACTCCCCAGCCAAATAGATGGGGGTGTAAGCACCTAGCCAGGGCGTTCACAATGAGTCCCTGGTTGGTGAGACCTGGGTCAAGGTAATAGGAAAACCAAACCTATAACAATGGACACCATGCTAAGAGGTGGAGGTGTCAACCTCACTTCCTCACGCCAATGCTTGCCTTGGACAAGTGCTGGGAGGCAGAGATAGGTGCTTGCTAGCAAAGCGGCACCCTCTGTGCTAGTTGTGATGTCAGGTAACTGTGTTCTGAGGGTGGTGCCCTGTCAAACATCGCAGCTAACTTTACAGGACACCTTTGAAGATAAGATGAAGTACAACATGCATTTAGTCCCATTGGGAACTGATTATTGTAAAAAATGAAACTTCTTCTTTACTTTCTAAAGATGGAAAAGTGTTTTGGGAACATATTCCTGATGTTCCTGGATGACTCACACTTCAGAAATGTAGCTATAGCAAAGGCTCAAGGGATTTTTATGTAAAAAATAACTACTAGGAGAAAGGCACATGAGAACCATACATCGGTCACTCATGTTGAGTCCCAGTAGTACAGCCTCATTAGTTGCTGAGACTCCATTGGCTGTGCAGCTGACATTGTCAAAGTAACCAATGACCCCTCCCTGGTCTGCCGGCTGGGAGATTCCTGTCATGATATTAGCAAGCATCCCTCTTTGTTTACATTCAGTTGCAGGCCAGGGAATCTCCCAGTCAGCAGCCACCACAAGCCCTGTGAGGGAAGCTGTCATTTTCATGACAGTTTCTTAACACATGCATGCCTCATTTTGAGGACTGGAATCTCTCTGTATACCAACTCAGAGCTGGTCGCAAATATCACCTTTTTCCATATGAGAATTGGTGCTAATTCTTTTTTAATCTGTAAAGCCCCATACACACGGTAGGACTTTTTGACAACAAACTTCAAAATGAGCAAGTTTTAAATAAAATCCTACCGTGTGTACGCTCCATCGGACAAACTTTTTCGGTTTTCATCGGACAAAAGTTCGCTTTGCAAACGGACAAACTTTTCAGCAACAAAAGTCCTACGGTGCAAAGTCCTATCGTGTGTACAGAAATCCATCAGACTTTTGTCCGAAGTACAAACACGCATGCCCAGAACCAATGTTAAAATCAACCAACAATAGCAGAAGTTGACCAAAGGGTGGCGGTAAAGAGCAGAAAAGAGCAGAAAAACCACGTGATGTTGGGAAAGTTTTGGGAAAGTTTGCAGAAAAGTCCTGCCGTGTGTATGCTATGGGTGTTCCCGGCCAACTCCCTTTGGACAAAAATCCACGGAAAAGTTTGTTTGGTGCTCCTTTAGTAAATTAACCCAAATATCATTTGTTTGAAGTCCGACTGTGTATACGAGGCTTTACAGTCATAGCAACATATTCTTATAGTGCTGCAAACTAGAACTACCTGAATATGTTGTATAAGTTGAAACTCATAATAAAACCATCGCAAGGCTTTCCTGAATTAGATACTGCCAGAACAGTGTCTAAAATGGTTTATTGCATTCCTCTGTATCTTTTTCCCCTTTTACTGGATACAGTACAGGGATGGGTTCCTTCCAAAGTGATGACTAGTATTGCCTATTACTCTGCTCACATGATCAGGAGCTGGTGTGCACTGTCCCTTTAAAAAAAAAAAAGACATTGGATACCCTCAAAATTTCCATCCTTGCTCATATCCAGGCATGCTGCCTGGGAAACGGATAAGCAAGTGAGCATGCACCCCACCCACACTGTAATAAAGGGAAGGTTAGGCTGTCCCCCCTTGAAGGTACCTGTCCCAATGTTGAAAGGCATGTGGCCTGGTATGGTGCAGGAACCGGGGGGGGGGGTACATGTACTCCCATCTCCTTCCAGGCCACTCCAGCTTCATGACTAAGGGCCTGGTTGAAATGTTAATGTTTTTAAAGGTTTCATATATTTTCCATTATTTATTTGAGCTGCATGAAAAGACAATCTCCTTGCTGAACAGCATTGAAGTTTTTTTTTATTGCATTGGTACATGTCCAGTGTCCAGCTGTCCCTTTCCTTTTTAATATTATCTTGCAAATTAGCCTTGAAAAAGCCTTTTTAAATTTAATAGACTGCTCCTATAGACTTTAATAGAGTTTGATGGCATTTGGTGTTTATGAACCTACCACTGCATTCGCTGAACCTCCCAAGAACCAAGTAAGTATTGGTGTTACTTGGGTGGAGGGAAAACGAATGCCCCAGGTGCAAAGCAACAGGGGATTTTATCCATATGATGTGGAGATGCCCAAAACTATTTAGGTATTGGGAGGCGATAATAGCAAGATTAAACAAGACATTTGGAACCCTGCTAGAACCAGTGGCCAAGACCTGCCTATTAGCAATAGAGGAGAGGAGAGGCCACCTAGATACTACAGAGGTAGTGTTGAGGTGCTTATTTCAAGCACGCAAGCTAATTGCACAGAAGTGGCAGTCCAAGACCCCTCCATCAGTGGGAAGCTGGATAGAGACGATAAACGCAATGGTATGGAGCGAAAGGGTGTTATACATTAAGCAGAATAGGATTGGAAAATTTGAGAGAATGTGGAGGCGATGGTTGGATGAGGTGGGGCGCCCCCCATAGGAGGATGGACAGGGTGTACGGGAATCCTTTTTTTTTAGGCCCGGTTTGGTGTAAGGAGGTAGAGGGCCTTGGCCATTGCAATAAATTTGTCCTTCTCCGGCTCCTATACGAAGGCTGTCACTCTGGGGGGGGATCCTCCTACACTCGTTTCTCTTCCCCACTTTTGCCGACTTTCGACACTCTTTCACTCTGATTTTTCCCCTTTGTATTGCGTTCCATTCCATTTTATTTGGATTCTCCTTTCTGCCCTACCCGCCCTGGGTTCCTTCTCTCTGTCGCTCCTCCTGGCCCCTTTCATTCTCGCCTTTGAAACTATAGGCAATTCATGATTACACAAACCCTCAAGTGTGATGTGGTGTGGGGGAGGGAGGGAGGGTTGGGAGGGTGTAAATATGTCAAGGTGTGATTGCTTATTTGCGGCAATTTTTTTTTCTTCTTTTTTTTCGATCACCGTATTTTGAATTGTATGTACGTATATTTGGTATGAAAAACAATAATAAAAAAGTATTGGCGTTACTCAGGGATTGTAGTGCCTCATATGTTAAGTATCCCATAGAGACAGATGATACAGACTTAAAAGAGATGTATATATATTTTTTTTTTTTTATAGAATCATACTAACCTAGGTGGATGCAGCATCCTCTAACACTGAGAATCAAGCGATCGAACATTGCAACGGCTGGCTGATGCTCTCTGAGAGGCTGAGCCGGGTTCCAGCTCAGGCATGTATTCAGATTCCGAGTCCATCGTCGCAATCTTGCTCAAGCCTGGAACGGCTCTGTGACATCAGCCGTCAGCTGAAAATGGGTCACAGGAGTGCAGGACAAACGAGCTTTGGCTGTAATTCTACTTTAAAAGTTGTCAGCTACCCTGTTTTTAACATGTGTAAAATGAAGATTGATGTTCAAAGGCACACAGTCACCAAGGATCACAATTTATGGTCAGTATTCACAAGTCCCCAGGAAAGCTGCACACCTTTCAGCTTCAGTGTCCAGTGAGGGAGACAATCCTTCTACAGACCAGATCCCTTATGGTGAAGTCCCACAGCCAGTTACTCAGAAAGATCACTTCAGGCTCTTAGCTCTGCCACAGCTGAGACTCCAAAGAATAGCTGCACAATTCACAGGCTGCATAGGTGTGCGCAACCTATAGCATTAGGGTGTGCACTCCAAAGCTCAAACACATGTGTGTGTATGTAACTATACAGTATATAGGGCAGAGGTTGGTGTCGTAGAGCAGTGGAGTTGTCAGTGGGGCAGAGATTGGTGTCAGTAGTTTATTTGTATTATTATTATTTTTTTTTTTTTGGGGGGGCTTTGGTGAAATATTAGGGGTCTAAACAGACCCCTGATGTCTGACTTTAGATACAGAGAAAGGTGAGTGAGGACAGAGATTCCCCAGTCCCTTTCTTTGCAGCCAAGCAGCAGGGGGAATCTGTGCAGCACAGGGTGATTAGGGTGTGCCCAGGCACACCTGGCACACCCTGTGCGCACACCTATGTCAGGCTGTCTCAGGGGGCAGCAGCCCTGGAGGCTTCAGGACCCTCCCTGCCGAGGAAAAAACAATCTCTCCAGGGCGGCAGGTTATTTATAGCCACCCCAGCCACCTTCTGGACACTCCTTTCCAAGAATTTGCTAGGAAAGGATAAATATTCAGACTTGTCATTTAACTCTCCCACCCCAAAGTCTGAAACTCTCAGCCTGTGAAACCCTAAACAGACCAAAGGAAACAAACATCACTCCCGTAAATTTTCCCAGCATCCTACGCTAGGAGGGTGCTATATCTAAAGGGCCAATGGACTGTGTGTGGGATGCATAAATCGTTTATTATTTATTAAATGTTCATGAAGGATTTAGAAAAACATACTTTCCTGATGTTTTGGAACTTTCATTCCACTAAAAACTGCCACAACAACAACATAGCTACTCAACAAGTATAGGAAAATGTTAGACAGGGAATTATGAGTTTCTATAGCCGGCCATAGACAGTTTGATTCTCGGCCGGTTCAGTATGAATAGGCACATGTATGGACAGGCTGAAAAACCAGCCTGCCGGATTTTACATGCGATTATTGCAATCGGCTGTCATAGCTGATAGCAATAATCACTGTGTTTCCTGGTGGGGACGGCTTCCCCACCCTCCGGGAGAAAACAATGGCTTGTGGGAGGGATTCACCTGCCAACACTGTCTGTGTTGATGGGGGAGTCAAGTAAAGACCAGCCTAAGGATCTGTCCCTGATAAGTTTGCCTTATCTTCTATAAAAGAATAAAGTGTTCATTACTGGATATGTTTTTATTCATACTAAGGCTGCCAAGCCTAAATGCTTGATGCCCATCAAAAAATATACACTTTTATTATCTCATATACAGTGTTGTATTGTGATATTGCTAATGCTAATTATATCTGTTATTTTATTACTGCATTTTTGTATAGCTTTCTGTCCCAGGGCATGCCCATGCTTTAGTCAAGGAATATATAATGGGGGTACTAGGAGAGAAACCCCTTCTAACGCTTCTTCTAAGGCCTTTTCTAGAAATTTTTGAACATATAAAAATGTTGAAAAAAAATCAGATTTCACCACATGCTCTTGCCTGCATCAATGGATGAGTCCAGTAGAGACAGACTCTAGTCCTCTCGCATAATTTTCAAAGCCTCAGTTAAAGCAAAATCAGGAGCATTTTCTCACACATGCTCATGATGGGATACATAGTGAAAACGGCGAACAGGACTTCTTATGGCTTTCTTTCAACAATGTTTTTTTTCTTGCCACTCTTCCATAAAGGCCAGATAGTTGTCCTGTGGACAGATTCTCCCACCTGAGCTGTGGATCTCTGCACCTCCTCCAGAGTTACAATGGATCTTTTGGGTGCTTCTCTAATTAATGCTCTCCTTGCCCGGCCTGTCAGTTTAGGTGGATGGCCATGTCTTGGTGGGTTTGCAGTTGTGTCATACGCTTTCACTTTTTGGATGATGGATCGAACTGTGAGATGTTCAAAGCTTGGGATATTTTTTTATAACCTAACCCTGCTTTAACCACTTGCCGACCGCTGCATGCCAATATACGTTGGCAGAATGGCAGCAGTGGGCAAATGGACGTACCTGTACGTCCCCTTTAAGAAACCGTGCGGCGGGCGATGTTCGCCGGCGGCCCGCGATCGTGTCATGGAGAGGCAGAACGGGGAGATGCCTATGTAAACAGGCATTTCCCTGTTCTGCCTAGTGACAGGACAGTGATCTACTGCTCCCTGTGATCGGGAGCAGTGATCACTGTCGTGTCACTTGTAGCCCAGCCCCCTCACAGTTAGAATCACTCCCTAGGACACACTTAACCTCTTCCTCGCCCCTAGTAGTTAACCCCTTCCCTGCCAGTGTCATTTTCACAGTAATCAGTGCATTTTTAAAGCACTGATCGCTGTATAAATGACAATGGTCCCAAAATAGCGTCAAAAGTGTCCAAAGTGTCCGCCATAATGTCGCAGTCACGATAAAAAATCGCAGATCGCCGCCATTACTAGCAAAAAAAATTTATAATAAAAATGCCGTAAAACTATCCCTTATTTTGTAGACGCTATAACTTTTGCGCAAACCAATAAATATTTTACCAAAAATATGTAGAAAAATACATATCGGCCTAAACTCAGGAAAAAAATGTTTTTTTATATATATTTTTTTGGGATATTTATTATAGCAAAAATTAAAAAATATTGCTTTTTTTTTCAAAATTGTCGCTTTTCTTTTGTTTATAGCGCAAGAAAAAAAATAGCAAACACCAAAAGAAAGCTCTATTTGTGGGAAAAAAAGGACGTAAATTTTGTTTGGGTGCCATGTCGCACGACCGCGAAATTGTCAGTTAAAATGACGCAGTGCCGAATCGCAAAAAGTGCTATGGTCAGGAAGGGGGTAAATTCTTCCGGGGCTGAAGTGGTTAAACTTCTCCACAACTTGTCTGGTGTGTTCCTTGGCCTTCATGATGTGGCTTGTTCACTAAGGTTCTCTAACAAACCTCTGAGGACTTCACAGAACAGCTGTATTTATACTGAGATTAAATTACATACAGGTGGATGCTATTTGCTAATTACCATATTTGTCGGCGTATAACACGCACAGGCGTCTAAAACGCACCTTAACTTTAAGAGGGAAGTTTCAGGAAAAAAACTTTCCACAGCCCCCTGCATGGTACACAGGGCCCCCCACATAACACACAGACCCCGGCATAGTACACAGACCCCGGCATAGTACACAGACCCCTGGCATAGTACACAGACCCCCGCATAGTACACAGACCCCCACATTGTACACAGACCCCTTTCATTATAAAGCCCCCCCCCTCCTTCTCCTCTGCACTCACGGCATTGCCAGCATGATCTGGAGTATAGAGGGCATCGCTGCTGGCCCCTTCTCGTCCGCCGCTCCTCCTGTTTCACTCATTGTGGATCGGAGCTTCTGAATAACTCCATTGGCGCCGTGAACCCGGTAATGTGACTGCTCTCCTCTCTTTCGTTGACGGTCACATGACCGTTCTCCTCCTCCAATCAAAAGCTACACTCGAGGAGGGGGCGGAGCGGGAGGAGGAGAGCGGCCAGAATGAGCAGCATTAGTGGAGGGATTTGGAGGCTTGGATTTGCACTGATACAGGCACGGGGGGAGCGGTATGTGGGAGGGGGCTGGCAGTGGTGTTTTCTGGAGTTTGGAGTGAGCTGGCAGCGCTGTCCAAGGGCCAGGAGAGGCGGGGCGGCCGGCCTGATACCCTTCCAATGGGTGGCACCCGGGGCGGACTGCCCGATCCCTACCCCCGTTGGTGAAAAAAACAGATATCGGCGTGTAACACGCAAGCACGGTTTACCCACTTTTTTCAGGGTAAAAAAGTGTGTGTTATACGCCGATAAATATGGTAGGTGACTTCTGAAAGCAATTGGTTCCACTAGAATTTAGTTAGGGGTATCAGCGTAAAGGGACCTAAATACAAATGCATGCCACACTTTTCAGATATTTATTTGTAAACATTTTTGAAAAACATTTATAGTTTTTCTTCCACTTCACAATTATGTGCCACTTTGTGTTGGTCTATCACATAAAATACCAATAAAAAAAACATTTATGTTTTTGGTTGTAACATGACAAATTGTGGAAAATTTCAAGGGGTATGAATACTTTTTCAAGGCACTGTATAGTTTTCACTTATGGACATACTTACTGCATGTCATGATTTATTCACACAATCTTTTTGTCACTTTGGGCATTTGTAATGATTTATTTTGTTTAAAGAGATAGCACACCTATTTTTATTTAAATGGCAAATTTTTCACCAAATGAATAGACCCATTGCTTAATGCTCTGGTCTAAAAATGGTATACATGTATAGTAGTTAAAGTAGTTACATTTTTTTAATCCGTGACTTAGAAAGTATTAAGACTTTCTATGTCTTTATTTACATTCTTGTTTTTGGTCAATGATTGAGGCTAGAGTGTCAGCCAGGCAACTAGCATTTCCAGAAAGAAACAGCAATAGCATACCTGAAGTTTTCTCGTGACGGGTTTACTATAAATTTAATACTAATAAAAATATTGGTTTGGTGGGTCCAAATTTGTGGAACAAACTGCTGATTACAATAGGCAGAACTGACAGAGAAGAACATTTTACAAGTTTATTAGTCTCTAGTGAGCATTTAATAAAATGCCGCAAACTGCTTATTTGTTACACCAACACAATTTCATACTGTAGTCGAAACCTGTCATATCTTGTGCTATAGTGCCACCTAATGGCGAATTCTAAGCTTTAGTAGTTACTGTATTCTTGAAATCTCTTAAAGCAGTGTCTAGAATTACCTTGTCAAAGGAAAAAAAAAAAAACAATACAAAATGTTTTTAGCAATAGCTCACCTGTTTGTTTTTTTTTATTTTTATTTATTTATTGAGTTTTTTCATGTACAAAGCAAACAGTCTCGCAAATGGTTACATCACATGTATATAACATTGCATTTTAATGATAGCACCACAGGGCTACATGGTATTATCAAAAAAATTGTGAACCCCGGTTCCTCAACGGAGGAAAACTAAAAAAACTAAATAAGTAGGTCGACCAAAGTGGGCCACGTAGGGCCCCACTATGGGAAATCATAGTATAGTAAGCAGTGGAGATATAACCAAGTACAGTCAACCCCTACATACACACACGCACACACGCACACACGCACACACCCAGCCATACACACCACACCACCCACCACACCTCCAACCAGAACCCTAGAGCACCAAACCAACAACATTGTCCCCAGCAGGCTGCAGCCTTAGCAAGCCAACCCAGGGCAATACCCATTAGGGTTGGGAGAGCGGGGTGTCCTTCCAAAAGGAATCTGCAATGTCAAGCCAGGGCTGCCAAATCTTGGTAAACTTGGCAGGACAGGCCCTACCCTTAGGGCCTGTCCTGCCAAGATGCATTTAAAAATGGGTATAACCTTATTTATCATTCGGTACAACCTTTGAACATCTGGAGCAGAGGCACTCTTCCATTGTAACAGAATTAATTTCCTAGCATAAAAAAGAATAGTGCGCACCAGAATTCGAGCATGGGTCCTGGGTACGAACTTATTGAGAACTCCCAACAGTCCAACCTCTGGTGTACAAGGTATTGGTAAATGTAAGGTGTCCTTGAAAAAATAAAATAAGTCCTTCCAAAACTTTGACAAAGCAGAACAAGACCAAAACATATGTACCGTATATACACGAGTATAAGCCGAGATTTTCAGCCCTTTTTTTGGGCTGAAAGTCCCCCACTCGGCTTATACTCGAGTCAGCGAAAGTTTTTACATGTAAATAGTACCTGAAAAAAAGTTGCGGCTGCGGCGTCCATCGTTCAAATCCCGCGGTCTCTTCCTGGTCCCTTCTGTGATAGGCGATTCTCATCAGACACTCTCCACTTATCACGAACGTTCTCTCATCCTCAGTTTCCCAGCAGACATCTGTGATTGGCGGAACACCCAACACAGTGTCTGCTGGGAAACTGAGGATGAGAGATTCTCATCAGACACTCTCCGCCTATCACGGAAGGAACAGGAAGAAACCGCGGGATTTGAACGATGGACGCCGCAGCCGCAACTTTTTTTCAGGTACTATTTACATGTAAAATTTAAACAGTGAGGATAGGAACAGTGAGGATAGTTAACAGTGAGCTAGGGAACAGTGAGGATAGGGAACAGTGAGGATAGGGAACAGTGAGGATAGGGAACAGTGAGGATAGGGAACAGTGAGGATAGGGAACAGTGAGGATAGGGAACAGTGAGGATAGGAACAGTAAGGATGGGAACAGAAAGGATGGGAACACTGAGGCATTGTTGTCCCTCGGCTTATACTCAAGTCAGTAAGTTTTCCCAGTTTTTTGGGCAACATCGGGTACCTCGGCTTATACTCGAGTCGGCTTATACTCGAGTATATACGGTATGTATCCAGCATCAGTGGAGTCACACCTAGAACAAGAAGCAGCAGATGCAAAACCTATGTGAGCCAGCCTGGCAGGAGTATAATGCAATTGGTGTATAAATTTAAACTGTACGTACAGATCATTAGATCCAATAAGGTCCTGAAAACAAACCTCCGAGGCCTCCGCCCACCTCTCCTCGGACAGCTCCGGAATGTCCACCTCCCATTTCCGCTGAGCAATCTGAAAGGGATTAACCCCAGCAGAATGCAGGCAGGAGTAAATAGTCGTAACCAGCTTTTCAATATCCTGGTACGACAGCAGCTTCTCCAAAGGCAATTCAATGAGCTCCTGGGTCAACCCAGTAAATTGTGCCCGAACGGCATGACGTAGTAACAAATACTTATAGTAGAATTTATCCTTCACCCCACACCGTACCTTCAAATCCTCAAAGGAGATAAACGTATCATTAACAAAAATGTGGGAGACATGCATGACCCCGAGTCATGTCCACCACAAGGAGTCCGGGTGACCCAGAAGCTCAGCGAAATTTGGGTTCCGCCACAGGGGGGACCTGGGAGACATCCCATCCGAGTCCGCAAGCACCTTGTTACCTTCATGCCAGGCTAACCAGCTAATTTCTAACGGAGAGCCTTGAGAACAACGCCTGGGTACAGATCTGTGTAAATCGTCCACAAGTGAGGCCCTAGAACCCACCAGTGCAGTCAATAGAGCAGTGGAACAGGATGAGGAGGCCTCCAGGAACCAGTCATAAACATAAGCTAGCTGAAATAGTGTCGCAGATTAGGGCAGGCCAATCCACCATCAAGTTTAGCAGCTTGAAGCGAGGCCCTAGCTATTCGTGGGGTCGACCCCTGCCAGAGGAAGGTGGAGAGGAGCGAGTTAATCCTGTTAAAGAGGTTTTTAAACAAAAAGATTGGGGATGTCCGAAAATATATATTTTTAAAGATATTCACACGGCCTATCAGATTAAGTGGCAAGGAGGCCCAGGTACGCAGCCTGGTCTCCATGTGTGTTATAATCGGGGTAACATTAAGGTTTTCAAACGAAGATAGGTCAGCATTAATATGTATCCCCAGATACTTAAACGTGTGTTGGACGGTCAATTTGGATGTAGAGAGGTAGGCGTAATCTAGTTCAGGGTCTATAGGGAATGCCACAGATTTATCCCACCCAACTCGTAACCCAGAGACCTTCCCAAACTCCTCCACAACACCCAGTAGCGAAACAAACGACTCCTCAGCCCCATCCAGGTAGATTAGGGCATCATCTGCATAGAGGGAAATCTTTTTCAGTCAGGTCCCCATAACAAATGCCACCTACCGTCACCGTCTGACACACCGCCAGAGCAAGAGGCTCTATGGCCAGAGCAAACAGAAGCTGCGGGAGCGGGCAGCCCTGCCTGGTTCCCCTCTGCAAAGTAAAGATATCAGAGACATCCTTATTAGTACTTATTAGTACTTATACTAGCCCTAGGGTTGGTATAAAGCAAACGGACCCACTTAATAAATTGGGAGCTGAAGCCCATACGATGCATGGTTTCCCAAAGGAAGGACCAGTTAACTGTATCAAAGGCTTTGAGCACATCCAATGATAACACCAGGCCACTCTTTTGGTCAGTGGCAGCCCCATGAATGTGCAGATAGAGCCGGCGAATGTTGTCATACGTACTTTTTCCAGGCATGAACCCAGTCTGATCCCTATGAATGAGATGGAGAATGACCTTTTGTAGTCGTAGGGCTAGAATTTTGGCCAACACCTTGACGTCACTATTCAGTAGTGAGATTGGACGGTAAGACCCACACAACAGTTTGTCTTTATCAGGTTTAGGCAGTACAACAATCAGGGCTTCACACATGGAGGAGGGGAGCTCACCCTTCTTCAGTGTACGGCCAAACGGTGAGTGTAATTTCTGTGCCAGGTCTTCAGCATATTTTCTGTACCATTCGGCGGGCAAATCGTCCAATCCAGGGGCTTTATTAGGGGGGAGAGAGCATATGGCCTCTGTGACTTCCTCAATCGTCAGGGGTTTGTCTAATATAAGGTTATGAGATTCATCCAGTACTGGGAACTGCAGAGATTCCAAAAACCCCAGCATCTCGAGTTCATCCGGGCAGAATAGAGGTTCTCATAAAAGGACTTAAATGTCTGATTAATAAGCAGGGGGTCAGATGTGACTGAGCCGTCAGGTAACTGAATGTGTGGTATAGTCCTGTCAATGTAATCCGTGTGGGAGAGAAAGGCCAACATCTTACCATTTTTACCGCTGTGTTCAAGCAACCTGGCCGACAAGTACCTTTGCTGTTTCCGCGTTGCGTCCACCCTATGGAGGTCCAGAGCCCTATGCGCCCCCACCAGGACCCCATGGGAGTCCGGAGTGGGAAGCGCAGAGTATTGGGCCCTGGCTTGCTCCAGGGAGGACTCCAAGGCCAAGAGGGCAGCCCGAGAGGACTTCCGATGCTGGGCAATATTAGAGATATAGAAACCTCGCACCGACGCCTTAAAGGCATCCCACGTGGGGCCAAAGGAAGCGGAACCGGCATTATCCCCCCAGTAGTGGGACATGTCCTGCCGGACCGGCTCCAGGAATTCAGAGGTGGAGATCCAGTGGGGACTGAGCCTCCACAACCGAAAAGAGGGTCTATGGCCTAATAGCATTTCCACAGATAGGGCGGAGTGGTCAGAGATGATCTGAGGTAAGTAAGTGACCGCCTGGATACAGGAGACTAGGTCAGGAGTCCCCAGGGCATAGTCCAGCCTGGAAAGAGTACTGTACGTCCAGACTGACAAGAGTATTCCCTTACCATAGGATGTTTTTGTCGCCAGAGGTCCACATAGCCAAAGGAAGCACACCACTGACCAAACAGCCTAGAGTCATACTGGAGAGGTTTCAGGCGGTCCATACCAGGATCTAGCACTGAATTGAAGTCCCCCACTATAAGGGTAGCCAAAGTTGGAAAGGTGGCAAATTGTACACTTAAATCTGTGACGATTTCAGCTGTGACAGGGGGGGGGGAGCATACACAACCACTAACAACAGTGGTGTTGCGTGCACCGTGCATTGAAGAAAAACATAACGACCCTTGGGATCAAGACCCACTCGGTCACAGGAAAAGGGGAGGCCCTTCCGTGTAAAGATGAACACCCCTCTGGCATAATTGGAGTATGTGGAGTGATATCCATGCAAGACCCAGTGTTTTTTTAAAGCCTTTTGATCCCATAAGGTGTGTCTCCTGTAGGCACAATATATGAGGATTATGTGTCTTCAGGAAATCAAACAGGGAGGCCCTCTTAAATTTGGAGTTTAACCCCCGGACAATCCAGGAGACACACCTGACCATAGACATGGTGAGATATAAAAAATTAAGCAAAACATTTGCACGGTATGGATTAGAATTGTCATGAGCAAAACATAGGTCCCCACACGGCTGCAAACCCAGAGGGAGGAGGAGGCAAGGTGGAGAGCATACACACACAGACACACTTCATTCATCCCTTTACACAGCAGAAATATGACAAACTGATACACATTCAGAATAGGCAGTAGCCCTAATTTAACCCCTGCCAGGCCCCAAAAACGAGGGGCTGGCCTAAACCCCGAACTGCATGTACACACTAGGAACATGGCCAACACAGACAAGTCAGCGAACAAACTTTAGATCAGTCAGTGATCAAAAAAGGGACAAAAAAAAACAAAGAAGAGAAAAATTAAATGAACGGTAGCAGCATAGTCACCAAGTGGAGATCAGCATCCTCCTGTCAAGGCGGTTAACGAAAGATACCTGCCACAGGTATAGTCCCAGTGAGTGGGGTAGAGAAAAAAATATAGAACACTTTATCAGGGAAAAAAAGCAAATCAAGTGTCAGGCGCCCGGTCAGACAAATGACCAGGCTGGTGCAGGGACTCAAACCAGGATAAAGCATTTGCAGGGGTTTGGAAAAAGTGCACCTGGCCTTGGTGCACAACTCTCAGCATTGCAGGAAACAACATGGAGTACTGGATGGTCTTCTCCCTCAACTTTTGCTTAACATGTTGGTACTTGGCCCTCGACGCCCGGACAGCAGGGGAGTAATCAGGAAAAAGGGACATTGATGCATTATTGATTTTCAGGCTCCCTTTCATGCGGGCAGCACGCAGGATAGTGTCCCGGTCCCTGTAGTTAAGAAGGCAAATCACCATAGTGAGAGGGGGGTTGCCAGCAGGAAGCGGTCGGCCGGGTACTCTGTGGGCGCGCTCCAGAACAAAACAGGGGGATAAACAGTCCTTTCCAAATTCCTGGACAAACCAACTCTCCAGAAAAGATACCGGGTCAGAACCCTCAACCCGCTCAGGCAGGCCTACAAGGAGCAGGTTGTTTCTTCTCAGGTGATTCTCCAAATCGTCAACCTTATCCTCCAGGGAGTGAATTTTAGTGCTGTGGGTTTTAATGGTAGGTAGGACCGGGCCGACAGTGTCCTCCAGATCACTGATGCAGCGTTCCGTGTCCGAGACCCGGTCCCTTATTTTATGCATGTTCTGGCGCATAATGGTAATGTCCAGCTTGAGCTCCTCCACCTTCCCCATAATATCAAAATGGTTTAGCTTTATAATCTTGAGGACATCCAGCAGCGTGGGCTCCGGTTCCGGGCCATCCTCCAGGCCGTCCTCACTGGGGGACACAAGGGCCGGTGGCGCTGGTGTAGCGGAGGTCCCGGGAGAAGGAGGCAGTGATGGATCAGGGTCCTCTGCGAATAGATCCGGCGTGGAAGCCAGGGACAAGTGAGGTACGGTGGATCTGCGGCCATCTTGGCAAGTGCGTGTTGTAAATGTGTCTTCCCCTTACGCTTTCCCATCCACCAGAATCTCCAATATAGCAGCACCGGGTCTTCCCCAAGAGATCCAGATCGTTTTCATGCGTTTTTATAAGGCAGGTGAGGAGGATTGCAAAGGATTGTACAGAGGGATCTCAGAGCTGCTAGAGAAGCTGTCTGCTCATATGCTGCGTCAGGCCATGCCCCCCATAGCTCACCTGTTAACTCATGGTTTTACACTCAGGTATTTAACGCTCGAGATGTTGGAACTTCTCCTTTTATTAGTATTGTTAAAAGGAGAAGTATAGCCAAAGCTCATTTGGCTGTACTTCTATGGATTACAGGAGTGCAATTCGTTTTGCACTCCTGTGACCCGTTTTCAGCAGAGAGGCTGAAGTCTGCTCTCTGCTGATGTCATAGAAGTCGGTCCAGGGCCCACGTCATCACAACAATGGAAGTCGGGATCCGCCAGGTCCCTGAACCGACACCCAACACTTTGGCCTCGTGCACACGACCGATTTTCTCGGCAAGAACCAGCAAGAAACTTGCTGGCAGAGAGGTCTTGCCGAGTAAATCGGTCGTGTGTACGCGGCTATCGGGTTTCTCGTCGAGAAAACCGACAAGAAACCTCGACGAGAAAATAGAGAACCTGCTCTCTATTTTCTCGTCGAGATTCTCCTCGGCATGTTTCTCGACGAGAAGAGTAAGTGTGTGTATACTTACCTGTCCTCCCGGAAGCCCGCGCATGTTCGAAATGAATTTGACGCATGCGCGGTAGCTTCCTAGGCATACGTAGGGTATACCAAGATGGCGGCGACGGCATCGAATGTGACGAGCGCATGCTCGTCGTAGTCGATGACGTCACCGCGTACGCTCCATTCAAAGAACCGCGGGTTCTTTGAAACGAGCGTGTGTACACTCGGCCGGGACAAGTTTCTTGCCCAAGAATCTCGTCGAAAAAAACGACATGTTTTTTTCAACGAGAATCTCGGCCGTGTGTACGAGGGCTTTGAGTCAATACTTTGTAGAACCACCTTTCGCTGCAATTACAGCTGCAAGTCTTTTTGGGTATGTCTCTACCAAAAAAATAAAAATAAAAATTGTAGCGCTAAATGGGTGCGTGTCAACAAATAAATGAAAAAAAAAACAGATAAACAGGGGAAAATTAATTCCCAATGTGAATGGCAATGTGATAGAAAGAACAACCAAAATGTCCTTGACGGATGATAATAAAAGTACATTCAGATTAGTGCAAAAAATAAAGTCCAATAGTATTCCATAGTGATCCAGAAATAAATTTGTGATGATTGAACCGCATCAAACAATCCTGAATCAAAAAGAAAAAACCACCACCAATATAGAGGGGGCTTACCGGACTTAGTGGACCCTATTGAACTTATGTCCAGAGGGTCAACATAGGCTTTGGATGTGTATCCCTGAAGGGTCAGCAGCTGGTGATTCACCCAAGGAGCGTCTCTCGCAGCGACTCGCAGTGGAGAGGTGGAGAGGTGGATGCCGACTTGAAAGATGGTAGCTCAATGATGTTATACCAAATTGATAACCAAAGTGTAAAAGGAAAAAAGAAGGCACATAGCGTAATACTGCTAGAAACAGTATATTTAATGCAGGTAGTTACACTTACATTCAGAAAGTTGTAAAAAGCGCTTCATAAAAATCAGTGGCAACAGTGGAAAGTCCTGATGCGTTTCGCAAGAAGTTGCATCGTCTGGGGTGTGCATCCACTGCTGCCTCCACATAATATATAGACAACATAACCCCCCCTAATGGGGTGAAAGAGACCTCACCTGCGGATTCATCACATGAGCAATCAGTTCCTAGGTCATCCAAGATGGCGCACCAGCGTGCGCTCCACGCCTCCACATGGTGTCATGAATGATGCTCAATGATTGA
The DNA here is from genome assembly GCA_029206835.1 of Rana muscosa. NCBI lineage: Eukaryota > Metazoa > Chordata > Amphibia > Anura > Ranidae > Rana > Rana muscosa. The sequence goes on along the minus strand of CM055117.1, from coordinate 626,187,637 downwards.
TAAATGAATCGGGGGGTATGTAATATTTTAAAATGTGAATATGTATAAAAATATCAAAAAATCATACATAAATAAAGGGGGGGCCAAACAAGAATCTAACCACCCACCCATGACATAAAGTTATTAGTATGTGGCCAGAATAACAAAGTATGTATCCTAAGCTCAGACTTTAATCATAGGAACTAAACCAAATTGGCTCCACGGGGTGACCACACACAGCTTAGTGTGTAAAGGTCAGACGTCTGCGCTAGTCGCGTCACGTCCCGCAACGCACGGTCATGTGACTCGTGCAACATCACGTGATGCGCTCCAAAGCACGTGTATGTCCCCAGTCTGTGGTACTACAGCAGGCATTATTTTTTCCTCTTCCTTGTAGCCTTCTCTCCAGCCTTCCCTGCAGCCTTTGTTGCTTGCTTCCTCGGAGGCTGGGGATCAGGAGGAGAGTTTGTGGCAGGAGGAGTAGTAGGAGGAGGAGGAGGAGGTGGAGGAGGAGGGACAACCTCAGTGAGGTCTGTGAACTTGGTCAGTTCCCCGAGCAACCCCCTGTTAATGACCTTCAGCATAGGGCTCTCACTATATAGGCGTTGCCTTAAGTCCATTTGGCTTAACTTATGGGCCAGGACTGCAGCATAGCCCTCCTCAGCAGAGGGTGCCTCTCTGAGGGCCGCAGTAGCCTCTTTTAGGAAGGCTCTTGTTTGCTCCTCCACCTGCCTAGCTCTCCTTGGCCCTCGTTGGATAATTTTCAGGGGAGGCATCTGGGCTCTTGTGCTGGGCCCAGCCTCCTCCTGTGTGCCACTGGGCCCTGCCTCCTCCTGGTCCCCAACATCACACTCTTCCTGGCTCTGCTCTGGCTGTAAAAAAAGAAAGGGACATTCTTTATTTTTTGCCTCCATCAATCACACACATTGTTCACCTCCAGACATTTTTAAATTGAATGGCAAAAGGGATTACATTTCCATAGATTCCGCCTCATGATATTGTTGCCTTGTCCCCATCAAATTTGACCACTACTATCTCTTGCTCTGTAAATCCTAATTTTTTCGAACATTAAATACCTAACAATACTAACATCAATTTAAAATCATCACTTTTGTAACATATAAATGTAGATATCAATACTTTACCTGGCTCCATATATCCAAATCTGCCTCCTCAAGGACCTCATCTTGATCCTCAGAGTAAGCCAGAGCAGGGTTGCTAGGAAGGCTGGAGGGCTGGCTGCAAGGAAGGTTGGAGGTTTGGCTACAAGGAAGGCTGGATTGACCTCTGGGGGGGAGGGTGGACAGAGATTCCCGCACTTCCAGCTGGTCATCCAAAAAAGATAACTTGCTGTAGTACCACAGACTGGGTTTATAAACCTTATCTGCTGCAGCACCTGACCTCTGGGACTTCAGGACCATATTCCTCTGGGTCCTGTATGTCCCCCTGATGGTAGCAATTTTGGTTTTCACATCTTGGAGAGTTGTTGTGGGTATCTTGGTTTGGACAAATGCAAGCAGGCTCTCCAGTGCTGCTGTCCTGGCCGCTTTATTTTTCTTGACACCACTTTTGGTCTGCCACAGGATAGGGAGTTCCTTCCATTTATCTATGAACTCCCCCATAAACTCCGGATTTTTGAAAGTATTCATTCTCTCTGTAAAATCAAGAACCAAGAAAATACATATGTTTCAGGCAACATTCATCAAATCAGCATTTTGGACAGATATAAAAGCCCCAAATCTCCTCCTCTGAGGAAACCCAAATCCTTAAAATGTTATGTACCTTGGTCAACACGTTCGTTGCTAACTCCCTCTCCCGGCAAATTAACGTATTTTCGACACATGGATCCTCACTTGATATACACTGCGCATGCGTGAAACTCCGCACGCTTTCCCCGCCCCTGACGCTCAATATTGTACTTTCCCCGCCCCTTCTTGCTCGTCGTAGTGCTTACCAACATGGCGGAGACACAGATGGCTGAGATTACCTCTACAGAGGAGGAAATTCCTGAGGAGCCCAAATCCTGATCCCGGAGATATAAGGCATCCAACATGTCATTCGAGGAAATGGTGGAGATGGTCGCCATTTTGAGGAGGGAGGATTATGATGCCAAGCATGGGCCGTATAAAAGGCCTAATCTTGTCAAGACAAAAATTATGGGCAAAGTGGTCAAAACTCTTCACCAAAAATTTGGGGTGTGCAGAACGAAGGAACAGCTCAGAAAACGATGGTCTGATCTGAAGTTGCGGGAGCCCGACCAATACAAAAGAATCAAGAATGTTTTAGGAAAAAGTAAGTAATTTTTATACATTTTCCCTGCTAAGGATTATTACTTGTATTAAGTCGTGTATTAAGACTTTGATATAGTACAGTGAAAGATACCAACTTTCATGTTCGTCCGCACAGTAAATGGACGTAGTAAACCTCTTTCTCCGTACAGTTCTTAAAACAATGTTTTTGGATCATCCAGTGTGAACACCCAAATTTCTATTTTTTTTTTGGGGAGCTAATTTTGTAAACAAGTTGCTTTATTTTTATAGTCCAAATGACATTTTTTAAAAATTAAAAGGGTATGCATTGTAATGTTAAGGCAGAGAATGCTCAGCAGCTGATTAAACATCTGAACGCAGTAGTACAAGTGTGGGCCAAAACCCCAAAATTTTTAGAGTGTCACACACAGGTGATCCTGTGTATATACTTTGGGGTGTTACAATGTGTCAAACTTTATTTTAACAAGTTTTGGCTATGTATCCAATCATGTGTTCAGGTTGTCACTGGGGGTACATTTAAAAATGGACCACACTTCCAAATAATCTTTCAAAATTTACTTTTCAGGGTTTTTGTTGGAAAATAATTATTATTTACTAATGAAAACGGAAAATTTATATCAAATACTTACTGTAATTTTCCTTTCCTGATGGACTCCATGGCAGCCTACGTGTGGGTTAATCCCGCCCCTCATACCTCATAGGACCCTTCTCCCATAAATCTTTGCTCTGGGCCAGAGGCCGTGTTCCATAATTTAGCCTACTCCAGCCACTGGGAGGGAACTCCTGCTGCCATGGAGTCCATCAGGAAAGGAAAATTACAGTAAGTATTTGATATAAATTTTCCGTTTTCCTGACAGACTCCATGGCAGCCTACGTGTGGGAAATAACTAGCCATACACACCCGGGTGGACAGAGTGCTGGACAAAAGAAAAAAGGTTTAATTGGCACCATCAACAGACAAGATATGTAAACCACTATGCAGTAGTGTGCCATGAACGTGTTAATTGAAGACCACAAGGCCACCTTGCAAATAACTTCTGGAGGCACGTGACGTGATGCCGCCCATGATGAAGACACACTTCTAGTTGAGTGAGCAGTCACCGCTTCTGGAGGCGCCAAGCCCTTGGCTTTATAGGCCCACTGAATGGCCTGAACAATCCATGCTCCGATAGATCTGGAAGAGGCACGCATTCCCTTATACTTCCTGTGAAAAGAACGAGCAGGTGGTCGGTCTGACGGAAAGAAGCTGTAGCTTCAAGATACTGACTCAGAGCTTTTCCAACATCTAAGGGATAAACACTGGAATCCTTGGTAGATCTGAACGTTGGAAGAGCAATCTCCTGATTGTCATGAAACACAGATGCCACTTTGGGGTTTGAACCCAACATAGGAATTAAAAAGTTTAGAAATGGCTCCTTGCATCCCTGAGAGCTGATTTCAGAGACCCTCTTGGCCGATGTTATAGCCACCAAGAAGATAACTATTAGAGAGAGTCATTTGACAGAAGATTGATCTTCATGTTCCAACTCTCTACCTAAGAAAAAATCCAGGACAAGGGGAAGATCCCAATTAGAAAAACTTGGCTCTGAGGTCTGAGCCTTATTGCTCCTCTGAAAAACTACTGAGTAAGAGGGTGTCTAGCCCAGGAAACACCCGTAAAGGCAGAGATTACAGCGATTTGGACTCGCAGCGAGCTTACTGACAATGAGAGATCCAATCCTGATTGTAAGAAGCCCAGGATATCATGTATCTTTGGGTTATTGCAAGAACCTGCAGTGGAAAAACTTTTTCCAAATCCTCTGGTAGACCCTGTTGGTGCCTGTTCTTCTGGCATTTAATATTGTGGAGATGGCCCTACTTGGACAGCCTAGGGCCTCCAACCTTCCCCTCTCAAGAACCAGATCATCAGATGTAGATGGGTCGGGCATGGATGTAGAAATGCCCCTTGTGATAGGAGATCTGGTCTGGAGGGTAGAGGAACTGGGTCCCGGAAGCTGAGTTGCATCAGCAGTGGAAACCATGGCTTGTTTGGCCAGTACGGGACTATTGCCACTATCTCTGCTTCTTCCATCCTGAGCCTCGACAAAAAACGGAGAATGACAAGAACCGAGGGAAAGGCATAGGCCCTGTGGAACCGCCAATGGTCTGTCAGAGCATCTACACAAGAGCCTGGGGATACCAAGACCTCGTGTAGTATCTCTCTAGTCTGAAGTTGCATGGGGAGGCGAACAAGTCTACTTCCGGAATGACTCCCAGGGACAGGACCCACCTGAAGACTTCGGGGGGGGGGAAGTCCACTCGTTGTCCAGAGAAACTCAACAGAAAATCTGCCTGAACGTTCGGGACTCCAGGGAGATAGACAGCTGTCAGATTGGCCAGGTTTTTCTGGGCCCAGATCATGATGGGCTCTATTTCCTTTGACAGGGAGAGACTGCGAGTACCCCCTTGTCTCTTGATGTATGCGACTGCCGTTGTGTTGTCCAGTCTTAGGAGAACTGAGTCTCCTGCTGTTAAGTGGTGAAAGGCCTGCAGAGCGCAGAACGCTGCCCGGAGTTCCAGAACATTGGAGACTATCCTGTGAGAGGGAAAATTTCATATGCCTTGGGCTACTTCTGTCAGCCCCTGTTGCTGGCATCTGTAGTGATGGTGTCCCAAGACACAGGTGCGATGGAGTGACAATTGAGGAGGTTCCTCTGTTGTAGCCACCAAGTAAAGCTCTCCCGCATGGATGAGGTTATTTGGATAAAGTGATCCCGAAGCCCTGGATTATACTGCTGGAGAAAACCCTTCTGGAAGGGCCGCATTTTCCACTGAGCCCACTTTACCATGGGTGTTGTTGCCACCATGGTGCCAATGAACTTTAGGCATTGAGAGGCTTGGAGATGAGGACGACATTGCAAGCCAAACTCTGTCCCGGATCACTGGGATTTTTCCAGGGGTAACAAGATGGTGCTCTTGATAGCGTTGAAGTGTGCCCCGAGGAATACCAGGGACTGCGTAGGATCCAGATGGCTCTTTTACAGATTCAGAAGCCAACCAAACTCGAGTAGAGTGGAGATGACCTGGGATCTGTGGATTAGCAACTGCTCCTTGTCCCGAGACAACAGCAGGTCGTCTAGATAGTGATACAGACGGATACCTCTGGTCCTGATCAGAGCCATGACAGCCAACAAGTTTTGAAAACACACGAGGCGATGTTGTAAGCCCGAAGGGGAGACAGGTAAACTGCAGACGGATTTGATCGACAGCAAAGCGAAGGTATTTCTGGAATTCTGACGCTATCGGAACATGGAAGTAGGCGTCCTTCAGGTCTATAGAGACAAGCCAATCGCCTGGTTGGATTGCTTGACTGATCATGAGTAGTGTCTCCATCTTGAACTTCTCCTTCTAGATAAAAGAATTCAAGTGGGTTAGGTCTATAACTGGCCTCCAGGAGACGTTTTTCTTCAACACCATGAAGAGGGGCGAGTAGACCCCTTAAAACCTTTTGTCATCTGGAACTGGAATTGCAGCGCCCTGAGCCACAAGAGAGACAGGAGAATTCTCTTTTTCTCTTCCGAGAGAGGCAAGGATGCCGACTCGCTCTGTTTTAGGCAGGTGCAATATCATAAAGACTTAGGGGATTCTTGTCCACCGGAAGATGCCCCTTTTGAAAACTTCTGGCCTGAAGGCTGTTTTTTCTTCCAGGTCTTCTTGAAGTCACGGTCAGGCCTATAGTAGCGAGCATTCCTTGCTCGATCTGAACTTTGCCTGGGCTGTGTTCTCTTCTGGTTTAGCAGACGGCGATCCTGGGGAAGGAACCCCGACTTGCCCCCTGTGGCACGGGTGATGGCACTGTCCGATATGTTCCCAAAGAGGGACGAACCCCCAAATGGAATCCTGCACCATGCCTGCTTGGAGGCAGGGTCAGCTACCCATGGGCACAGCCACAAGGCACGCTTAGCCGTGACAGATGTCAGCATGATCCGAGCCACCAGGCGAATTATGTCTAGGGAAGCCCCACGAAAAAAGCCAACGTCAACCTTAGCCCATGAATAGGTGAGCTCCTGGCAAGTTCTTCCGAGATGCTCCTCAGAGAAGCATCTACGTCATCTGCCCAGACTTCCATCGCTTTAGAAAGGGCTGCGAGAGCTAGAGCTGGTTTGCAGGTCATACCCGCTGTAATGTAGATCCGCTTGAGGTCGGTATAAATTTTCCACTCCAGGCAATCCCTAAAGGAAACAGTATCCTACAATGGGAGTGTGACGTGCCTCACCATCCTCATTAGGGCTGAGTCAATGAGAGGAGCCGACTCCAGGTGTTTTACATCCTTGCTTTTAAATGGGTACATTTTTGATACCTTCATTAACAGGCAATTCTTCCTTTCAACACCACCCCATTCGTCGGTAATTATTGCGCTGAGTTCACCCAAAAAGGAGAAATTAGGGTGTTCTTTTTTGAGGTGTTTAAAATATTTCCTCTATTTGGAGGGTGCCTCCACTGGCACTTCCATCTCAAAGCTTCTTTGACAACTTTTGACCAGCTGTGGTACTAGGGCAAATTCAAAACCTGCACCAGGGTCATCTACCTCCACCTCACTGTCTGAGGCTTCAATTGAGGAATGGCTCGGCTGTGAAGGGCCTGGAGCCTTGAGATCATCCCTAATAGGGACTGACATAGTGTCGCCAGCAGGGTTGTGGGTATGACCAGAATCCCCTATACTCAGGGACTCATGGACCACCTTTCTGACCAGTGCTTCCACTTGTTGGTCTCCACCCTCTCTTTCTTCTGCGACTTTAGAAAAGCATCGCTTGCAGAGCGATTTGCCTTCAGGAACCTGGGCCCCGCATACCCAGCAGGCTTTCCTCACAGAGCGGCTGGAGTGGCGGTGAGAGTGACGCCCAGAGGTGGTTTTAGACTGCTATCTGTGGTACCTAGATCTAAAGGAAGATCTGACGTCTGGACCTTGAAGAGGAGTTACAACGTTGAGACCTAGGATGGTCTTTGCCGTGCTTTGGTGTTCAGACCTAGAAGAGCTGAGTGAAAAAGAAAGGGTTAAGAGCTCCTGAATAAGTGAACCCAAGCATCACAGGTAGAAAATAAATAAATCCTACCTGCAGCGCAAGGGTTGGCCACAAGAGGGCGGTGACAGATCCATGGCAAGGCAGTTTGAAAGTGAAATGAATCATTAAAGCCTTATGAGAAACAGGAGTGACAACAGGCATGAGAGAGCACATAACAAAACATAGCCAGCACCCAGGGAGCCTGCAGCAAACAATTTACCTTGTAAACCAGAGCCCAGTGCCTGGGTAAACACAGCATAAGCCTGCAAGTCATCCCAAGTAATAGCTGCTTTGACAGCTATTTAAATCTGCCACCGTTAACGATGTCACCGCCCCATAGCGGTTGCCATCCGGTGGCGGCCAATCGCATGCGCGACCGCCGCCGCCATTTTGGCGAAACTGCGCCTGCACGAACCAAGCATGGAATCTTCGTTCGCGGCTTGCGGATGCGCAGCGACTTCCTGAAACGGCGAGCTGGAACGCAGCTGCGCTCCAGCCACCGTGGCCACTCACTGGAGCTTCATAGAAAATAAGGAGACACACAAAACACAGAGATACGGCTGCCATATAAAAGGAATATCTTTGTACATTACCACCACCACGGCACGATCCGGACCAGAACCTGGGACTGGGGAGCTGTTCGCTCGACCCACCGCACGATCGGGCGTTTGCAAAGCCTCCCGCTAATAGCTGGGACGTTTGGCCATATTGCCGCTTGCCTGCCAATGGCCAGGTTAGTAAGCTCTTCATGGTATCACATCATATCGCCCATGTCCACCTGCTAATAGCTAGGATTGCTGGACTGCAGAGAGGATCACCGCTAACCACCAACGTATCGCCGTGCACACCGCCAGGCCTGGATTACAGAAAAACTTCATAAAAAGGTAAGACTATATCTTGGTCCTAGGAGGAGGACAAAAAAGGAACACGGCCTCTGGCCCAGAGCAAAGATTTATGGGAGAAGGGTCCTATGAGGTATGAGGGGCGGGATTAACCCACACGTAGGCTGCCATGGAGTCTGTCAGGAAACTATACCTTTTATTGCAATCTCTATAGGGCTTCAAAAAGCTACGTCAGATGAGCCTATAAATCCAACACCTTCAACAATACCCCCAGAACCACATGATGGAGAGGAGCGTGAAGTTGAGGAAGTGGAAAGTGGCACCACAACAGGTCAGTGTCAAACCAGACAGATGCAAGTTAATAGATGTAGGCCTACATATTCTATACTACATGTTTTTTTTTTTGATTTAGGTGCAGTTCTGGCCGAAGACCCCGAAAAGTTTACACATCACAGTGCCCAGATCCTGATTCAATACCTCATGGTCTGCTGTCGTGACCTTGAAAAAATAAAGGGAGACTTGATAGAGATCAGGGAAAATACCAAGCGGGTTGAGGAAAGGCTACAAAATATCATGGCTGTGCTTGGGCATGTATAATGTTTTAACACAAAAGAACGTTGAACTTGCTGTGTTTTTGCAGGTTTTTTTTGCTTTTAAGCTTTAACCACTTCAATACCATGCACTTATACAGCTTCCTGCCCAAGCCAATTTTGAGCTTTCAGCACTGTCGCAATTTGAATGACAATTGCGCGGTCATGCTACACTGTACCCAAACAATTTTTTTATAATTTTGTTCCCACAAATAGAGCTTTCTTTCGGTGGTATTTGATCGTCTCTGCGATTTTTATTTTTTGCACAACAAATAAAAAAAGAGCGAAAAAAAAAAACTAAGTTTTTCTTTGTTTCTGTTATTTTTTTTGTAAATAAGTACCTTTTCTACTTCAATGACGGGCACTGATAAGGCGGCACTGAAGGGCACTGATAAGGCGACACTGATGGGCACCGATGAGGTGGCACCAATGAGGTGGCACTGATGGGCACTGATGATGGGCACTGATATGTGGCACTGGTATGCGGCACTGATGGGCACTCATAGGCGGCACTGATTGGCACTCATAGGCGACACTGATGGGTACTTATAGGCGTCACTGATGGGCACTTATGGGTGGCACTGATAGGTGGCATGGACGGGCACTGATAGGTTGGCACAGATTGGCACGGATGGGCACTGATAGGTGGCACTGATGGACACTAGTAGGTGGCATTGGTGGCACTGGTGCCCAGCAATGCCAGCCACCACACATTGTGAAAGTGCCAGTCAGTGCCCATTTGTGGGCACTGATTGGCATATTTTTTTTTATGATTTTTTTTTTTTTTTTACTACATGTGGATGGCCATGGGGGCCATCCACATGATTAGGGCTTCCCTGGTGGTCCTGGGGGGCTTCCCTGGTGGTCTAGTGTGGGTATCCGAGGGGGGGGCTGCACTGATAAACAATCAGCACGAACCCCCCGTCAGGAGAGCCGCCGATCGGCTCTCCTCTACTCGCGTCTGTCAGACGCGAGTGAGGAAGAGCCGATCAACGGCTCTTCCTGTTTACATTGTGATCAGCCGTGATTCGACACGGCTGATCACGTAGTAAAAAGCCTCCGACGGAGGCTTTTTACCGAGATCAGTGTAGCGGTGGGTCAGAGTGACCCACCGCTCCACCGATCGCCGCGATGCGCGCCCCCCCGGGCGCGCGGCGGCTGTTATCCCGCAGGACGTCATATGACGTCCAGTGTGGATAACTGAACCACTTCCCGGACGTCAATCTGCTATTGACGGGGCGGGAAGTGGTTAATGAATAGTACATGTTTACATTAACACGAAAAATTTTAAGATTGTTTTTTTATGCATGGCTGTTCATGCGTTTTACCCCCATAAATATTTTTCATACATCTACATTTAAAAGGAAGTTTACTAAAACAAAATAAAAAAAGGTATTTTCTTAACAAGAATTTGTGGCTTCATTATGTAAATGTTGTGCAAAGTGAACTAATCAATGTTTTGTGTTTACACTGACAATGAAGGCTAATTAAGAATGCCAAATACACATGGCACTACAAGTGCACTAGGTAAACCTACGAGAAACCTAAAAGAATATTAAATGAAAACACAATACCAATATTTTGTCTTAAAAAAGTTTTATTTTAACAAATAATAATGTTAAACATCCTCAGGCATATCAATGGCCCCCCTACCCACAAAATATTCGACATATTTTTGTCTGACATCACGTCCGGTTTGGGGGGCCACTAAATTATCTGATTCCAATAATGAGGCCTCAGGCCCACTCAAAGTCATATAATTTGAAGAATGCACCCTCAGAAAATTATGGAGCACGCAACAAGTCATTACTACATGGTTCCATTTATAAGGGGCAAGGTGGATGGAGGTGAGGAACAGGCGGAATCGGCTGGCCATGATGCCAAAGGCATTTTCCACCACCCTTCTTGCTCTGGCCAGCCGATAGTTGAACACCCTCCTCTCAGGGGTGAGGGTGCGTTGCGGGAATGGCCTCATCAAATGGGGACCCAGGCCAAACGCCTCATCCGCCACAAAAACAAATGGGAGTCCCTCCACATTCTGCTCCGCTGGTGGCAAGGCCAGCTGATCCAATAAGAGCCGTTCCCCAAACTCAGTCTGTGCAAAGACTCCTCCATCTGACATCCTGCCATTCTTGCCAACGTCCACATACAGGAATTCGTAGGTGGCCGACACCACTGCCATCATGACGATGCTGTGGAACCCCTTATAATTATAATAAAAGGATCCCGAATGGGGTGGTGGGACAACTCGAACATGCTTGCCGTCGATGGCCCCTCCACAGTTCGGAAAGTTCCATCGTTGGGCAAACTCAGATGCCACATTCTGCCATTCATGTGGCGTAGAAGGGAACTGTGGAATTAAATTAAAAATAAATTAATACTTTGAGACAGAAACATTGAAAGCAGATTTAAGAAAACCATTCATGGCCAACATTAGGAGAAACAGAAAAATTAAAACATTATTAGTAAGCAACAACAAACCAAAAACAAACCCAAAAGAAAAAATGGGGGGGGGGGTTGAAGATGAGTTGGGGAGATCACAAATGAAGGCTGTAGCACTCTGTATGAAGTTTAACTAAATGTAACATTCCTAGGCAATCTTTAGGGTGCGTTTAGGGTAAAGCACTACGATGGAGCATAGAATAAAATACATGGAAATGACTAGGCAAGGTGGGTATGGCCCCAGGATAGCATGCTGGAGAGGTTAGGTAAGGCAAATTTTAATGTAGGCCTAATGAAAACATTCCAAAAAAAAAAAAAAACATGTGGAGAAAGGGGACATTCCCTGCAGCTAAGAATCATGGGAATTAGGGACTGCTAATAAACCAAAAAAAAAGATTAAAAAAGAAATACATACAATGTGAGGTTTTAAATAAGAACACTTACCTTAATATAGTCCTCCTGCAAAACTTGAAGGATGGCAGAACACGTCTCTGGTATAATGATACCCAGAGCCTGGGGGGATATGCCTGTGGAGAACTTTAGGTCCTGCAGGCTTCTCCCAGTCGCCAGGTATCGCAATGTGGCAATGAGCCTCTGCTCAGCACTGATGGCTTCACGCATAACGGTGTCCTGCCTGGTAATGTAGGGGGACACCAAAGCCAACAGATGCTGAAATACGGGGTCAGACATCCTGAGAAAATTCCTGTAGTCCTCAGGATTATTCTCCCTGATCTCCCGCAACAAAGGCATGTGACAGAACTGGTGCCACTGGAGCAACCAATTCTTGGTCCATGAACTCCTCCTCACCCTGTTCATGGCCTGGAGTCGGGATACAGCATGAACCCCGGCACCAACTACAGCACGAACTCTACGACGAGTACGTAGCCGCAACATGGCTAGATAACGGTCGGCAGCTCAGAATGAACTAGAAGAACGAACGGAAGAACAGCAAGGCCTATGAAGAACAAGCTGAAAAACAGGAACGAGCAGACAAGAACGCACTGAATAAACAGATACGAACTGACTACAAGCACTGCAAGACAGATACGAACCCACTGGCACAAACTGAACTCCACAAAACGATCTTCAAAGCACGAAGACTGAAAAGCGCGAATCGTCTCTCACCAAACTTTTACTAACACGCGGTAACACGAAATTAGCAAAAGCGTCCCAAAGGGTGGCGTCATTAGAATGGAACTTCCCCTTTATAGTGCCGTCGTACGTGTTGTACGTCACTGCGCTTTGCTCGAGCGTTTTTTTTAATGACCGTGTGGATGCAAGACAGGCTTGAGAGGAAACATGAAAAAAAACGACGAGAAAAAAAATGGCATGAAAAACGATCGTGTGTATGCCGCATATGGGTATGTCTCTACCAGCTTTGCACTTCTAGAGAGTGACATTTTTGCCCATTTTTCTTTGCAAAATAGCTCAAGCTCTGTCAGATTGGATGGAGAGCGTCTGTGAACAGCAATTGTCTGGACTTTGACTGGGCCATTCTAACACATGAATATGCTTTGATCTACAGTAAACTATTCCATTGTATCTCTAGCTGTTTGTTTAGGGTCGTTGTCCTGCTTGAAGGTGAACCTCCACCCCAGTCTAAAGTCTTTTGCAGACTCTAACAAGTTTTCTTCTAAGATTGCCCTGTATTAGGATCCATCCAACTTCCCATCAACTCTGACCAGCTTCCCTGTCCCTGCTAAAGAAAAGTATCCCCACAACATGATGCTGCCACCACCATGTTTCACGGTGGGGATGATGTGTTCGAGGTGATTTGCAGTGTTAGTTTTCTGCCACACATAGCTTTTTGGTTTTGGACCAAAAAGTTAAATTGTGGTCTCATCTGGCCAGAGCACCTTCTTCAACATGTTTGCTGTGTCCCCCACATGGCTTCTCGCAAACTGCAAACAGAACTTTTAATGGCTTTCTTTCAACAATGGCTTTCTTCTTGCCACTATTCCTTAAGGACCAGATTTGTGGAGTGCAAGACTAAAGCCCTGTACACACGATCGGATTTCCTATGGATTCTAGTCCGATGGATTTTTCCATTGGAAATCCGATGAAGCTGACTTCCATCAGTCTTGCCTACACACCATCAGTCAAAAATCAGACCGTCCCAAACGCCGAGACGTAAAACACTCCGACAAGCCGAGAAAAATTAAGTTCAATGCTTCTGAGCATGCGTCAACTTGATTCTGAGCATGCGTGGGTTTTTTGTCCGATGGAGTTCCACACAGACGATCGGAATTTGTTATTGTTTTTTTTCCCATCGGATAAATAAAAAACATGTTCTATTTTTTCTCACTGATGGAAAAAAGACCGATGGGGCCCATACACGATCGGTTTGTCCAATGAGAAAAGTCCATTGGACTGTTTTCATCGGTAAAACCGATCGTGTGTACACAGCATAATAGTTGTCCTGTGGACAGATTTTTCCACCTGAGCTGTGGATCTCTGCAGCTCCTCCAGAGTTACAATGGGCCTCTTGGCTGCTTCTTTAATTAATGCTCCCGTTGCCTGTCAATTTAGGTGGATGGCTTGGTAGGTTTGCAGTTGTGCCATACTCTCCATTTTCCTATGATGGATTGAACAGTGCTCCGTGAGATGTTCAAAGCTTGGGATATTTTTTTATAACCTAACCCTGCTTTAAACTTCTCCACAACTTTATCCCTGACCTGTCTGGTGTGTTCCTTGGCCTTCATGATGCTGTTTGTTCACTAAGCTTCTCTAACAAATCTCTGAGGGCTTCAGAGAACAGCTGTATTTATACTGAGATTTATACTGAGATCAAATTACACACAGGTGGACTCTATTTACTAATTAGGGGACTTCTGAAGGCAATTGGTTCCACTAGATTTTAGTTAAGGGTATCAGAGTAAGGGGGCTGAATACAAATGCACGCCACACTTTTCAGATCTTTATTTGGAACAAATTTGGAAAACCATTTAGCATTTTCCTTCCACTTCACAATTATGTGCCCCTTTGTGTTGGTCTATCACATAAAATCCCAATAAAATACATTTACGTGTAGCGACCTCACCCCTCTCACCCCTTCTCATTCTCGGCTTGTCTGTCTCTGTCTAGGGGTGTCAGTACCGGGGGAGGGATGAGATACACCACGGCCCATGTCCTCCATAGTGAAGAGGTGAAGGCCAGAAAGATCAGGCTTTGTGTAGGTGTCCTAGAGTCAAATCCTCTCCTCTGATTCACTCCCCTTTGCTCCTAGTAACCAGATTTCCACACACTGAATAGGTCCAACACAGTTTTATTCTTCTCAGCGAATAAACATACAGCACAGTCAAGTTGGGACAGTTCAGTATTAATGGGAGTAGGTCGAGGCACAATCCTTCACAATATCGCTAACCACTGTAGTGTCACCAATGGCGAATAGTCACTGCCACTGACTATATGTATATATCGCTAGCACGGCCCCTGTCAGGGGAAGGATATCTGTCCAAGGGAGTCCCCGGAGGCCTCTCTGTCACCAGCGATGCTGCACCGGACTCTTCAGAGAAGTTCCGCTCACCAGTCCTCATGAACTCAGACACGGGCACCCAAAGAGTTAGGGCCCCCTCGGATTCCTCCACCCTCGCGGAACTCAGTCGAAGGTACTGAGCCCCAGGCATCCGCCATAGTACCTCACCCCAGGCTAAAGGTGTCTGAGGTGGACTCCATCTCTCGCTCCGGCCAGGTCAAGGGCACCTGGGCCCGGAGCTCCGGGACGCCAGCACCCAAGCTGAAGGTGCCTGGGTGCGGCCACGTCCTCCGACTCTGAACCCCAAGGTCAGGGCGTCTGCCCCTTTTATCTCCTCTCCTTTTGCGTTCCAGCAGGTTCCTTGCCCCGCTGTACCAGCACCAGGAAAGGACAAAAAGGCACAGTCTTGCGGTGTGAGTTCAACTCCGGCCATGGCGACAACGCCACCTATAGGCCACAGGGAACCTCACACCACCAGAGTCCTCCAAGAACCACAAAAAGGGTCTCGGATTTCCTAGCAATCAGTGCATCTGGGTTACACTACCACCCAGATGCTTCCCCTAAATTCAAATACCCGCTACATAAGTTTTTAGCTGTAACATGACAAAATGTGGAAAATATCAAGGGGTATGAATACTTTTTCAAGGCACTGTACACATAAGCGTGCACTATTCTAGTTTGAATGGGGGGCTTATTGTTTCAATTGTTTTTACTCTGCCATCATCACCTGTTGTTACTCATACTCTGATCTTTGGCTGACTAAAGACTATTATTGTTAAGTTTCAGCATTTCTGAACATTTTTAGAAGTGTAAATGTGTGTTTTAGAGGCATTTTTCAAGTGTGGTTTTTTTTTTTCAGACATTTTCAAGCTTCAGCCGTTTTTTTCTTTGGTCAATGGAAAACACTATCACCTGTGAGATCAATAGTGGTCCTTCTGCATCTGCTTACTGGTTTTGTCGTGTAGTGGTTTGCTGCAATGTTCTCTTAGAGTTCTTTACCATGTCTGGCAACTTATATTTTTTGGCATCTGCAGTATTGCCAATTCTGGGCAAAAATGATCTCTATTCACATGAGGAGAAATTCTTCAAATACATATGGATATCCATGAAAAGAATGCATCTCTGCATCAAAACAACAGCTGTAATGTTTGACACTGCCACAGATCTCTCTGTCGCTATGAAGCTGACAGCCAGTGGCTGCTTATGAACCAATGATTTACTGTATCTCCAACACCACTCACTTGGCAGCTGGAAGATTTCCGAGCTAACAACTGAAAGTAAACAAATTGGAATGAATGCTAGCTGACATCATTGTCTAAATATGAGTATTTATTTAGACAATATTGGTTGAAAAATCTCCTGGCTAGCAGCCGAAGATGTCTGTTCCACGGGGTCAGATGGAGGACTGATAATGATAGTGAGAAAGGTTGGCCAGCATAGTATTGTTGTTGGGATGATGGTGGAACAGGAGGTGTGTGGAGTTAAGTATATGGTCCAGGAGTTGGTAGTGGTGCTAGTATAAGTTGGGAAGTGAGCTATATGTAAGACAAGGTATAAACAAGGAAATATAATTAAATATAATTAATTATCCCAGATCAAATGTAGTGAGTGCCCATGAAATCTCCCTCACGGGGCCTTCAAGGCTCTTTAGGAACATGAGTTCCTCTGTTTCCTCCATTTTTGTCATATCTAACATTCGATCCACCAGCCTGTCAAACATTTGCCCCTACTCCCTGCCTCTGGTGGCCCTTCCTAAATTCCTGATGTGAAGAGACCCCAGGCGTGGTTATGTTGATGGTAGCTTCTTTTCTGGTGGGGGTGATACTTGAGGAATTGCTTGCAATGGGCACAGTTTCTTGGCTGGGTGGCTCCTCCTCTTCACATGAAGATCCCTAGGAGCTTTTGGTGCTGAAAAAAGCCAATATGCTTTACATCCACACTCTGTTAGGAGTCATTCACACTTTTGAACTGGGCTAATCTTCAAATTCTGTAATATTCTTTCAGCTCCAATGGCAGGCTGACAGAGGGCCACAGCATTTTCCGTCTGTGTGGATGCATTTAGACATGTACCGATAAGCTATGATTAAGGGACAAATGATCATAATTGCATAATTGCATCTGTAAGAATACATCCAAACAGGCAGGAACTGCTGTGGACACCCCATCCATTCATAAGCATTTGCATAGTCTGTTTGGACGGAAGTTCTTGCACACACCTGTCATTGCAGCCATAGAAATCTGCTGTTTTTTGCTGTCAGAATTTGCAGGATAGCACTGTTTTTTAGTGTGCATGAACCCTAATGCCGCGTACACACGTTCGGAATTTCTGACAACAAATGTTCGATGTGAGCTTTTGGTCGGATATTCCGACCGTGTGTAGGCTCCATCGGACATTTGCTGTCGGAATTTCCGACAACAAATGTTTGAGAGCAGGTTCTCAATTTTTCCGACAACAAAAGTTCTTGTCGGAAATTCCGACGCACAGAAATCCTACGCATGCTCGGAATCAATTCGACGCATGCTCGGAATCATTCTACTTCATTTTTCTCGGCTCGTCGTAGTGTTGTACGTCTCCGCGTTCTTGACGTTTTCGGAATTTCCAAGCAACATTTGTGCGACCGTGTGTATGTAAGACAAGTTTGAGCCAACATCCGTCGGAAAAAAAACCACGGTTTTGTTGTCGGAAATTCCGATCGTGTGTACGCGGCATAAGAGCGACATTTTGTTAAAAAATTGCTTTGATCAATATGGGGCCATTTCCAACAATTAACATCTCCAAATCTGAGGTGATGGTCATAGCTATGACTCCTCAAATGTCCCACAAAGTACCTACAAATTTAAATGGACCTCCCATGCCATGAAGTACCTACATTACCCCCCCAGCTCCACAGGCTTTTCTCACTCAACTTCCCCCCCCCCCCACTTTCCTCCACGGTCCGACCCTGCTCAAGAAATGGCAATCAGGCCTATTCTATAGGTTTGGCCGGCGTAACATTCTAAAAAATGTCTATCCTGCCAAAGTTCTCCTATACATGTACCTTTCAGGCCCTTCCTATCTATCTGCCACCTTCTTTCATTAACCACTTCAATACCAGGCACTTACACCCCCTTCCTGCCCAGGCCAATTTTCAGCTTTCAGCGCTGTTGCACTTTAAATGACAATTGCGCGGTCATGCCACACTGTACCCAAACAGAATTTTCATCATTTTGTTCCCACAAATAGAGCTTTCATTTTGTGGTATGTGATCACCTCTGCGGTTTTTATTTTTTGCTAAACAAAGAAAAAAGACCGGAAATTTTTAAATATATATTTTTTTCTTTTGTTCCTGTTATACAATTTTGTAAATAAGTAAGTTTTCTCCTTCACTGATGGGCACTGATAAGGCAGCACTGATGAGGTCGTACTGATGGGCACTGACAATGGCATTGATAGGCGGCACTGATGGGCACTCATGGGTGGCACTGTTGGGCACTGATAGGCGACACTGATGGGCACTGAAAGGCTGCACTGATGGGTACTTATGAGCGGCACTGCTGGGCACTGATATGCGGCACTGATATGCATCCCTGGTGTCACTGGCACCGGCAGGCATTGTGGATAAGCACTGACTGGCTGGCCATTTATTGGCAGCTGCCTGGGCACTGATTGACATATCCCTGGTGGTCCTGGCGGCATTCTGGTGGTCCTGGGCGGGCATTCAAAGGGGGGGCTGCGCTGATAAACAATCAGCACAGACCCCCCCTGTCAGGAGAGCAGCCGATCGGCACTCCTCTATTCGCATTTGTCAGACGCGAGTGAGAAAAAGCAGATCAACGGCTTCCTGTTTACATTGTGATCAGCCGTGATTGGACATGGCTGATTACGTGGTAAAGAGCCTCCGTTAGAGGCTCTTTACCGAGATCGGTGTAGCGGTGTGTCAGACTGACATGCCGTACCACCGATCGACGCATGCGCGCCCCCAGTGGCGCGCAGCGGCTGTTATCCTGCTGGACGTCATATGACGCCCAGTCAGGATAACTGAACCACCGCTGCGGGCAGTGGTTAAACAGTATAATGATCACTTCATCTGGGCAGGTAAGAAGCCGAGTGTTCTCCAACGCTTACCTAATAATTGCTATGGAGGCCTAGCCCTACCAGACCTCGTGAAATATTACCAGGCCGCACACCTAGTCAGATTAATTGATTAATGCAGACATGCAAAGCTCAGACTCTGGCCTCAAATCGAACAGACCCAATTCATTATCCTGCACCACAGTACCCCTTGGCGTTACACTGACCTCCTGTCTCCCCTTCGAACACTAAGTCGGCCCTACTCTAGAGGTGAGCGCTAAGACTCACGCCCAATCTCTGTTATCTCCTAACCACTCTCCCCTTTACCTGATGTAGCACCCTGGTGTTTAGGCAGGGTTACTAACAAATTTAGTTTTGCCAGGTAGTAATTTTCCTGGATAATTGTTTGAAGATCCACTGATTCCTCTCTAATTCTGGAATTGCTGCACCTTTTCTCTTCTGTCATTGGTGGCACTGTGGCTGGTGACATTAGACCGACAAGGGCATAGCAAGGTCAGAATATGAATGGATCTCAGCCAATTAGCAGGGGTTTCCTTAGTCCCTTGGCCTGTTGGGAGAGCCTATTTATTTGGGTGGAGTCAGGTGATCAGGGTTCTGTGCCACCTGGACTGCTGTCTAGGTGGACGTGTGTTATTTCGCCCTGGATTGCTAGACCGGAAGCCAAAGGCCTTTTCCAGGGACACCTGGCTGCTAGGCTGCCTGAGGCCTATCCAGGCGCAGGAGAAGTAGTGTGGGGTTGAGACTGCAGGATTCCAACCGAGTTGTATAGGTTCAGCCGGACAGGGAACTAGTTGTGGTTGGAGGTAAAGGGGAAGCAGTCGCTACTAAGGGACCATCCACCTTATTACTGGAGACTACTGTGAGTACGCTCGAGCAAGTACCAGAGCAGTCTTCTCACCAGCCGAAGATGGTGAAGAAGTGGGAAAGCTTCAGCGAGTGCCAAGCCAGGGACCCAGCGGGTTAGCGGGGGTGACGCTTGAGGAGTATACAGGAGGAGTATACAGCAGGCTAGCTGTGGAAGAGCTCAGGAGATCCGATGATGACAGGGATCTGGAAGTCTAGTGAGAGACTGGAAGCTCAGTGAGTGAAGACCTACAGTGGGATACTGTGAGATAAGAGAAGAACTATTCTGCGTTACCAAGAGTTATGTATGACTACCTTTAGTGACTGTAGCAAGTTCAGTTGCCATAAGAGACAGCGGTCCTACCTATACAGACGTGGCATCTGGTTAGAAGCCTCTTCCTGTATAGCTGTCTACCTATAGTGTCTCGGAGTCTGGCAATTACCATTGCATCTACCTAAGGGTGCCCTGGACCTAACCCGCTCTCCCACAGTTCTTGTTAAGAGACAATAAATCTCTTGTTTGCATTCAAAAAGTGACTGGCGCTCATTATTTCATCTGGCATTACACCCACCATGACTGTTAACCGACTCTACAAGGAAGGATATCAGCTCAACCTAACTGTTGAGGTCACCATCAGGCCTCTAGAGGTCCGGGAGGTCACTACACCTATATTAGAGGATCCGTGACCTCCCTACATTCAAAAATGGGAAGTTGACCTGAATAAATCCTTTGACTCAGAACAATGCAGACGTATCATTAGGTTTTCTCTTACATCCTCCATATCCACCAGGGTCCAAGAATCCAAATACGAACTCCTATCAAGGTAGTACTGTACCCCCTCCATCCTTCATACTTTTGCTTTCTCTATCTGGGATAATTTCTTGAGTCGTTGGGGGGGCAGTGGAGACATCCTGTACGAATTTTGGTCCTGCCCAAAGTTAACACAATTCTGGTGAGACGTGCAGAGAATTTTCCAAAAAAGCACTACGTCCTCCTACATGTCTCAGAGATACCAACTAAACATAGCAAAAAACAACAGTTCTTCATCACCTAATCAATGCCGCTAAATCTTGCCTCTCATTAAAGTGGAGGGACCCTCACCCTCCATCTATATCACTATGGGTCTCTAAACTAAGAAATAAAGGACATGGAAGATCTCATCCTCTCCTCCCACAACCAACATACTCCAAAACGTGGTTTCACTTGAATGCTTTCTAATATTCTGATGAGGGAAAGGCTCCATTTAGACCCGGTCCAGGGGATTTGTCTATCGTTATCCCAGATGCTCAGTAACTTCCATTACCCATATTAAATTTTTTTTTTTTTACCATGCTTTCCAGGGTAGAGGAGATATCTGGGGTCTTATTGAAGGGAACGGTCATGCCTTATTCCTATTACAAGATTTACATTTCTTGTAATAGGAATAAAAGTGATCAAAAAGATTAATCAGTGTAAAAATAATAATAAAATGTAAGAACATTTTTCTAAAAACCCCCGGTCCCCTCGAACTCACACGCAGATGCGAACGCATATGTAGCGATACCCCCAAACGAAGAGAGCCGCTGGTTTTGTTTCGGGCCCTGTACACAGCGCTGTCAACCCCCGGCAATCTACTTGACCCTCCTCTGGCACAGCTAGTCTAGGGAATGAGGTATTAGTATAGCTCTGTACCAGCCTAAGAGTAATCCCACAGTAATGCAAATGGTTGTAAAATATAGTAATTGACACTAATACCGGAATGATTAACTATATCAGATTTACTTTGAGTATAAAAGATAACGATCAATACAATACATCACATACATGCAGAGCCCTGCAGTAATAATGACACTAGTCAACTACTGTATAGAAATAGATCATACACCGCGTGCAGCTATTCTCCCCGTGAGCAATATGGCGCTCAGTAAAGTTCTACGCTCCAGTCAGGCCTGACTTAGTTAAAGCTCAGTCTTAAGGTGAGGAATCTTCGCATGCAAGATGATCGGTGGTGCACATACAGTGCAACAACAATTTGTAAATCCAAATAACGGTTTATGGTAATGGTAACAACTCCTCTGAGACTATATAACTCAGTTCTGGAACTAGTCTCCGGTCAGGATAGCAAGTATAGCACAATGGGCCTAGGCAGTCAGTAGGCCTAAACAAAGTACTTGGCTATAATTGTGAGCAGGTGCTCTCTCACCACTCCGGACTCAGTCCTAGTCCGTGACTTTCACCGCTGTGTCTCCGCACACAGGGTCTGCGACAGCCAGGTCTCCGGTCCAGCTGATGTCCGTAAAGCAAATAGAGATCAGGTGCCACACAGGCTCCGCAGTGGGGTGGAAGGCTCTTTGGAAGTGCGCAAGGCCCAGGCTTTGGGCCTTGCACTTTTAGCAGATCCGCACAGGGAGTCCTCTTGCTAGCAGCGCGGTGTCCAAAGAGGCAGAGCTTAGCCTCGCCCTTCCTTTTTATACCCCCCATGAGTCTCTGCGGTTGGCAATTGCACCTTGGGTGCCAAACGGGGTTCTGGGTAGCGTAGTCCGTGGGGCCTTAAAGGAGACCCCGCTACACATACATAGGTTGCGCCCGCATATGTAAACAACGTTCACACCATACATGTAAGGTGTCGCCTCGAACATTAAAGCGAGAGCAATAATTTTAGCATTAGACCTCTGTAACTCTAAACTGGTAACCTGTAAAAAAAAATTAAATGTTGCCTATGAAGATTTTTAAGTACCATATTTTTGCGCCATTCCACGAGTGTGCACACTTCTAAAGCGTGACATGTTAGGTATCTATTTACTCGGTGTAAAGTCATCTCTTATATTTAACCAAAAATTGGGTTATATATATAAAATTGTGTTTGAAAACTTGCTGCGCAAATACGATGTGACATAAAAAATTGCAATGACTGCCAGTTTATTCTCAGCTAATATATATATATATATATATATATATGTAGCGCCCTACTCCTGTTGGGTAGACGCTATATGTTAAATTTAGTTATCTGAGCTGTAGTTCAGCTCAGAAAGAATTATGTAAATTGATGGCTCTGTTTCAGTCTAGCTGGGCTGCGCGTTTTCCACCTGACAGTAGGTGACTGCCATCACGGGTCAGGGTTGGAAATGCAGCATGCTAGGTGTATTGGGTATTCCTTTCCCAGAGGTGGCTCAGGGGGCGTGGTCAACCCGCTGTGCATTCTGGGAGGGGTTACTTAAGAGGCAGAGACCGCTCTTTCAGTGTTCGTTGCCAGATCCTGACCTGAGGGCCCTCCTGGCCTCAGGGATGTACGAGCCATCTTCGGCCTCGGGGCCTGCTGACCCGAGGCTCTGCAACTGAGAAGTAGGCCGAGGAGTTTCTGGGGCCCACTAGTCCAGGGATAGTCCTACGCGGTCTTGCCTGCGGGAAGAAGCGGAACAATTGGGAACTCAATTGAAGGACGCATCCTGGCCAGTTTGCCTCACGGTGCTGCCGGACGGCTGAAAGATTCTGGCACCGTGAGCTATGTACTCTTGAAGGAACTTTTTGCAAAGTGTCGGTGTGGTTACATGATCTTGTGGCAGAAGGTTGTGGAACGACTGTACGGCACTCATCAAGTCTGTGGCAGAGACTTTTGAGCGAGCTTCGCACCGGTTGCTAGGCCAGTGAGAGTAGGCCTATCCGGTGGTTGCTGAATCCAGCGTGGAACCGTTTGTCCTCTGGATCTGAGATTGTGCCCGTGATCCGCAAAGTAAAGTGCCTGAAACTCCCCTATCCCTCTATCCCTCTGTTGGAACTGGAAAAATAAAGCCTCTTGAAGAAAACGTATCCAGGTGTTGGTGTAAACTTTTATACAGGCTCTTCAAGAAGGATCCCTGACACAAGTGCGGTGAACAGAAAAGGTAACGGTAGGCCCAAAACTTTAAACCAGCAGCTCCTACGGGGGTAGTGCTACATATATATATATATATATATAATCCTTCTAGATTGTAAACTCTAACGAGTAGGGCCCTCTGGATCCTCCTGTATTGAATTGTATTGTAACTTTACTGTCTGCCCCCATGTTGTAAAGCACTGCGCAAACTGTTGGTGCTATATAAATCCTGTACAATAATATAATGTTTGGGGTTCTGGGTATTTTTATAGCAAAAAAAATATGATTTTTACATGTAGGAGAGAAATGCCAGAATCGCCCAGATGGGAAGTGCTTATAAAAAAACAGTTGATAGCAGATGCTGATTTGCTACCTCATTTCCAGGATGGGACGCAAAAGTCCATTACTTTAGCATGAATATAATCAGTAGGAGTTAATGCCACTGCTTCACTCTGGAGCTCATGTGTATGGCTATCTTTGAGACCTTTTCATTTTGTTTTGAAGCTCTTCGCTGCAAATAAAAAAATGAAATAATAATAATTAAATGTCAGGTAACTGGTCTAAGGCTGACTTGATGACAGGGCTTCCCTTGCGGCTAAGTGCCAAGAACCCTTTATGGTGAGAACAGGGAATGCTAGGCTAAAAGAAGCACGGGTGTCGTTTAGGTAGATTTGCTGGAAGCTAATTGTAGTACAGTGGAACTTGATAGCTGTCAGCTGGTCTGTCAGGACAGATGGCAGGACCTCCGTAGCCCCTGGAGATGTAGCAGTGACCACGGGTAGGTGTCACCTGAGTAAGAAGCAGGATCTGGCTGGCAGGACCAAAGTGAAAAAGCTTAGTCAGGATGGGAGCCGGAGTCATACACAGGAAGGCAAGCCAGCGAGTAGGTAGATGCGTGGTTAAGAACAGGGGTCAAAACCAGGGATCAGTCCAGAGGCAAGCTGGGTCGGTAACAGGTAATCCAAAGAATACAGGAAACACAGGAGCAAGGAGTACTGGTAGGTAAAGATCATCCAGGAAAGTCTAAGTGCAGACATTGACCTTATATAGGGTGTTTGGCGCCAGTTTTGGCAACAGATGTGCGTAAACGCGCTTACGCACATTTC
Organism: Rana muscosa; assembly: GCA_029206835.1. Lineage (NCBI taxonomy): Eukaryota > Metazoa > Chordata > Amphibia > Anura > Ranidae > Rana > Rana muscosa. Next base: position 626,163,143 of record CM055117.1, on the reverse strand, counting down.
TGTGCAAACAAGCACGACCATGTAAAATATTGGCTATTGACTATACCAGGTATTTTCCTCAGCACATGCACATTTTTATTCTTCGGTCTCCTCTTCAACACATGCTCATGGTTATTTCGAATAGCACCCTGACATTAAAAAATTTATAAATTGATGAAAAAAATGTTTACCATAATTTTTAGGTTCCTAGCAACTGGTCAGTCCATGGGTAGCATGCACTTTGCATTCATAGTTACATAGTAGGTGAGGTTGAAAAAAGACACAAGTCCAACCTATGTGTGTGATTATATGTCAGAATTACATTGTATATCGCTGTATGTTGTAGTCGTTCAAGTGCTTATCTAATAGTTTTTTGAAACTATCGATGCTCCCCGCTGAAACCACCGCCTTTAAGGGAACTCCACATCCTTGCCACTCTAAAGCCTCATACATACGATCGGACTTCCATTAGACTTTTCCGTGGATTTTGGTCCGAAGGGGCGTTGGCCGTGAACTTGGTATGCATACACACGGCAGAACTTTTTTAGCCAACATTCACCAAATCACGTGGTTTTTCAGCTCTTTACCGCCACCCTTTGGGCAACTTTTGCTATTTTTGTCTCATATTTAGCATTGGTTCTGAGCATGCGTGTTTGTACATTGGACTTTAGTCAGATGGACTTGTGTACACACGATCAGATTATCCTCCATCAGACATTTGTTGCCGGAAAGTTTGAGAGCATGCACAGCGAACATTTGTCTGTTGAAAAACCGAAAACAATTGTCTGATGGAGCATACACACAGTCGGATTGTCCGATAAAACATGTCCGTCGGACCATTGTTGTCAAAAAGTCAGATCGTGTGTATGGGCTTTTAGAGTAAAGAACCCTCTACGCAGTTAAAGGTTAAACCTCTTTTCTTCTAATGTTAATGAGTGGCCACGTGTCTTATTAAACTCCCTTCCGCTGAAAAGTTTAACCCCATTGTGGGGTCACCAGTATGGTATTTGTAAATTTAAATCATATCCTCTCTCAAGTGTCTCTTCTCCAGAGAGAATACGTTCAGTGCTCGCAACCTTTCTTCATAACTAATATCCTCCAGTCCCTTTATTAGTTTTGTTGCCCTTCTCGGTACTCGCTCCATTTCCAGTACATCCTTCCTGAGAACTGGTGCCCATAACTGGACAGCATACTCCAGGTGAGGCCGGACCAGAGTGTTGTAGAGTGGGAGAATTATCGCTTTATCTCTTGAGTTAATCCCCTTTTTAATGCATGCCAATATTCTGTTTGCTTTTTTAGCAGCAGCTTGGCATTGCATGCCATTACTGAGCCTATCATATCATCAACTAGGACACCAGGTCCTTTTCCATCCTTGATTCCCGCAGAGGTTCTCCCCCCAGTGAGTAGATTGCATTCATATTTTTGCCACCCAAATGCATTATTTAAAATGTTTCCACATTAAACCTCATTTGCCGTGTAGTTCCCCACCCCATTAATTTGTTCAGATCTTCTTGCAAGGTTTCCACATCCTGCGGAGAAGTTATTGCCCTGCTTAGCTTAGTACCGTCTGCAAATACAGAGATTTAACTGTTTACCCCATCCACCAGGTTGTTTGTGAACAAATTAAATAGGATTGGTCCCAGCACAGAACCCTGGGGGACCCCACTTTCCACCCCTGACCCATTCGAGTACTCCCCATTTATCACCACCCTCTAAACTCGCCCTTGTAGCCAGTTTTCAATACATGTACTCAACCTATGGTCCATGCCAACGGAACATACTTTGTACAGTAAACATTTATGGGGAACTATGTCAAATGCTTTTGCAAAATCCAGATACACCACGTCAATGGGCCTTCCTTTATCTAGATGGCAGCTCACCTCCTCCTTGAAGATTAATAGATTGGTTTGGCAAGAACGATTCTTCATGATTCCATGCTGATTACTGTTAATGATACAGTTTTCATTACTAAAATCTTGTATATAGTCCCTTAACATCCCTTCCAAGAGCTTGCATACTATTGATGTTAGGCTGCAATTTCCAGAGATGTATTTTGGGTCCATTTTTTAATATTGGTGCTACATTGGCTTTTCTCCAATCAGCTTGTATCATTCCAGTTAGTAGACTGTCAGTAAAAATTAGGAACAAGGGTCTGGCAATTACTTGACTGAGTTCGCTAAGGACCCTCGGGTGCAAGTCATCTGGTCCCGGTGACTTATTAATGTTAAGTTTTCCAAGTCTATCGCTAGACATCCCCACGCTGTGTACTAGGACAGGCTTCTGTTGTTTTGTCGGCCGGCATTGTTTTTATATGCAACTTTTAAACATACTAAATGTAAGTGCAATAATTTTTTTTATAAATTAAATTGATTAGACTGTATTACACTATGGTCAGTCTTTTTTTCTGGGTCACTTGCTGAGGTTAACGGTCACAGACTCCATAAACGATGCTAGAGCTTGGGAGATTTAAAGCCATCTATCCTGTGATACTGGGCCAGAGATCGTCTGTGCAAGCTAAAGGCCTTGGTTGGGCCTTTTTTGCTTGCCATCCGGTAAGCGGGTTTTTCTTAAGGTGGCGGGGCACTTTTTGGTTGGGATCACTGTGGTGCCACTGGGAAGAGGATTTATTTCATCTTATATGGTGATCAATAATTTTCCTTCCTAGCGAAGAATTATCCTGCAATATTTGGGACGATTTAGCGCAGCTTCTCTCATTTTCTATCTATTATTGTGTGAATCTCAATTCAAGCTGCCGCTTTGTTTATACTATTCATTTATGCTGGTACACTAGCACGGTTTCTTGCATAATAATCTCTAATTCTGTCCTCTATTAGACATGAGGGTGCTTCCTGTGATGTGTCATGATGGGAAAATCAATGACAAGTTACATTATCTGAGACATTTCCCCTGTCATATGGGATGTGCTGAACGATATAGTTATGAAAAAAAAACAAGAGAAGAATGGCCAATTTCCCAAGCTGTGTAGGAGCAATTGATGGGTAACACTTAAGGCTCATCAAGCAATAGTGAGTGGCAACAAGTACTTTAATTATAAAAAATATTTTTCTTTTGCCCTGGTTGTCGCAAGCTCAGTAGATTGCATTAAAAAAGGACTGTATTCTTTTAAAATGTAAATAATATAACTGGATACCAATATTTATAGATAAAGTTGATCCTGGGAATATCTGATTGCCTCTCAGGGGTCAGGAAGGACTTTTTTTTTCCCCAGCTGGAGCAAATTGGATCATGTTTTACTGGGGGGGTTGCCTTCCTCTGGATCAACTGTGGGTATAGGATTGTGTATATGGGATTGTATGATATATTTTTTTTTCACTTATAGGTTGAACTAGATGAACTTTTTTAACCTGATTAACTGTCAACATTCCCCAATAGGACATAGTTACATAAAGGGTCCTGTTGAAGCAGCAGATTACACTCCAACATTTTCAGACACTCTTCCTTTGGACAGATGCTGCAAGAACTCTCCACTCCCAGGAACAAGGAGTCCTGCCTTTGTCTTTGATGGGGATGAGGTCTTGCCCTGGCTGAGCACCTGCTAAGGCCTTATTCTAATTGTTATTAAATATGTCCACACTCAGGACGTAAATCAGCTGCTGCCTCCCCTCAAAGACCCTGAGACCAGGGTCTAAGTGTTTTAGTGATATGAAGGAAAAAAGGGGATGAGTGGCGCTGCCGCCCACTGGGATAGTGGTGTGGTACTCAAAGTGCTAGGTGCATTTAAGCAATAGGATTCAGAAATACTAGTTGCACTAATAAATCCTCCTTGCAAGTCAAGTGGTGCTCAAATCAAATAAATGCTTTACAGTGTAAGTGGATATAAACAGCAAATAAACACACCAAAGCTAGATAAACCAAAACTGGATAAAGAAAAAGAAAAGAAAACCGCCCCTGAAGTGAGAACCACCCTGTGAATCGTTCTTCCCAGGAATGTATTGTTCTGATGTATTCAGTAAGTATGGGTGATCTCAGGGAAACGTCCTGCTGGAGAGTGTAGGTGCCTGTTTTAATAAGTGGGGGTGAATTCCTTGATGTTATATTAACCTGTGAATGTGCGTGCTATACTTGGTGGATAACTTCTAACCAGTGGTTAATGTAAATTGTGAACCTCTTGTGTACTTACAAATGTGGTATCAAAAAACACATAATGGTATCAAAATGCGGGATGAGACATAACAATCCTTCAAATAATATAAAAAGCAAAAAACAATGCAATAAAGAATATAAAAATATATAAAGAGTCTGTCCTTCAGTTCAATTCAGGGAAAAATTTCCCTGTATAGAGACCATTTAAAATGCCCTGTGATGAGATCTCCTAATGTCCTATAGTAAGATCTCCTATTAGGGGCTGTACCCCGTCCAGTGCATACAAGAAAGAAAAACAGATATATACTGTATTTATTGGCGTATAACACTCACTTTTCTACCCTGAAAATAGAGGGTAAACTGTGCCTGCGTGTTATACGCAGGGGGCCATGGAAACTTTTTTCCTGAAACTTAGGGTGCGTGGTATACGCCTGTGCGTGTTATATGCCGATAAATACGGTATATAGAGATGCACAGTGTCTTTGCTTGATAGACGAGATGACAACTCCAATATATGATGTAATCAGCAGACAACATTTAAATGAATCCATTTCTATCACCGTTAATGTGACTTTTGTAAGTGTCCTGGAAACCTGGTGGTACTTCAGCAAATCAGGGTGACTTTTGGTGCCCCCCCCCCTTTAGTTCCCCACATCCAGGTACCCCTACAGGGGTGTCAGGCAGAAAGTGAGTGGATTCTTTCTCTCCTCACGCGGCTGCTCTCGCTCCGCTCATGGTCCAGGGATCCCAGTCCACCACTGTAGGCTTGCAGGTTATGCCTCCCAGGCTCTGTGTCCCAGTTCCAAGTATCCTCACAAAAATGGAAGGAAGGACTGCCACAAGTCAAGATTATAAGGAGCTGTGTCCGTCCATGGACGAAAGAGAAAATAGGATTTTTGTACTCACCTTAAAATCCTTTTCTCTGAAGTCAATGGACGGACACAGCACCCACCCCTCCTGTTTGAGTTTGTACTGCTTTTTGACGAACTGAGCTGCTGAGTGCAGGGTGAGGGGATAAGACCAGAGGGACCGCCCCCTGGGTGGGGCTGTTAAGCTTTGGTATAATTACATGTTTTTGTATATCTAACATGTCTGCCTAGTCCTCTCCTAATAGACGGAACATAACCCTGGTTAATAGTTAAAAACATTAATCTTTAGCACAGCTGAACAGCCCCGCCCAGGGGGCGGTCCCTCTGGTCATAACCCCTCACACAGCAATTAGCAGCTAAGTTCTATAAAAAGCAGTAGAAACTTAAAAGGAGGGGTGGGTGCTGTGTCCGTTCATGGACGTCAGTGAAAAGGATTTTACGGTGAGTACAAACATCCTATTTTCTCTTTCATCCATGGACAGACACAGCTCCTTATAATCTTGACTTGTGGTATTGGGGTGAGAGCACGGTGCTCCCACAATTCAGAAAGGGTAAGGAGCCACGCCGTAGGCCAGGGCACTCCTTTTTTCTCTTATCGTCCATGGACTGACACAACTCTAATACTGTAAACGTGTGGGTATATGTCCCTGCTTGCAGGAGAAGGTCTAGGCAGAATGTTAGATGTTAGAAACATTCTAGAACAAAACCAGAGCTGAACAGCCCCGCACAGGGGGGCGGTCCCTCCAGACATAACCCTCCTACCTGCAGCCAGCAGCCTCAGTTTTTTTCTGCCTAGCAGAAGAAGACGTGGCTCTCTCAGGAGCCAGTCTCCTGGAAGATTTTATTTTTACATTTTATTCCTTTGGGAATTTTATTATTTTATTTTTGAGACCTTCAATCAACTGTCGGCTGGACAACAGGTTGGGTACCCTGGTATCCTCCTAGTCTTCCCTGTCCGACCATCGAGCCTGCTGATCCTCGCCTTGTGTGCGTGAGACTCAGTTCATGACATGCCCCATGACTCCAGGGGTGGCCGGGTTGCTTTTATGCTCCCGCGGTCCTCTCAAGATTCAACAGTACCTGTCTGTATCGTTCGCGGTGGACCGGACCGACAGCTACTCAGTACTACTCTGTGATAGGTCTGTCTGAAACAAGCCAATGGGTCCCTCTGGGATGGGTAAGTAGTCTCTCCTGCTGCAAGTGAGTACATGCTGGCTGTGTTTCTTTATATGGGGGGTTTCTCCCCGTCTCCCCCGTTATGCTGCTCTCTGCACCCTGTACTGGCGCTGTGCTGTGTGGGGGTACTTGGGGGTCACTCTGGCCTAGCGGGAGGCGCTCATGTCTGTGTACTGGGAGAGGAGTAGTGTTCTGGTATGTGTGGGTGTTTGGTTACTTCATTGAGTGCGCCATTAGCGCTGTGTGGTGATTTTAACCTGCGCTCGGCGGCCATCTTGCCGTGGATCTCTGGCACAGTATTACATGCAGCTGGCGGCCATTTTCTTGAAGCCACGGTGCTTTCACTTTCAGTTTCAGCCTCTATCAGCGCTGCTGCAGCGCAAATCTCCTCACACTCTCCTCAGGCTTCACTTGCGCTGACAGCGCGGTTTCATACAGCGGAACTGAGCGGTCCTTAGAAGGGTTGGTGAGTCCTCTGGGTATCCCCTCCTCAGCCTCAGCGCAGCCAGTGGGTGGACTGTATTATTCACTGTAATAGTGTATAAGGTCTCAGAGGGTGGTAGTATGTAGTCTGGTTCACCTGCTTCTCCACATTTGTAAGAGGCAACTGGCAGTGCTCCTGCACCTGCGGTCCCTATGGACCAATTGTCGGCAGTCCTGGAATCATTCCTTGTCAGGATGGAAACGGTGTGCGAGCGCAAGGGAGCTGTAAAGCGCCCCCTCCCCACACAATCTCAAGTAGGGGGGTGCTCTGACTCAGATATGGGCCTAGCTACTGCTGCTCAGGACCCTAGCTCTGAGGATTTAATGTTTTTGAACAGGACATTCCTTGTGAGGAAGACCCCAGTTCTGAACCAGTAACTGACAGGGTGCTTGTAAGTGAACTCATTGATGCTGTGAGGGACACTCTCAAGCTGAATGATGCGGCTGAGGAGCCTCAGGTGGAGGCTGTCTCCTTTGGTTCCTTTAAAGCTGTTTCTTCAAAAAAAGGTCTTTCCATATGTGCCCTATTTTGATCGATTCATCGACGAGTCTGGGATAAGCCGCAGAAGACTTTGACGGTCCCGCAGCGCCTAGCCCTAAGGTACCCCTTTGAGGGGGACCTGGTTAAAAAGTGGGCTCTCCCCCCAGTGGTCGACCCCCGGTCGCCCGTCTGAATAAGGCTACCACGCTCCCAATGGAAGGGACTCCTGCATTTAAGGATCCCACTGACAGGAGGTCAGAGGCGGTAAGTAGAACTATGTTTGCCTTGTTGGGGTCTGCCTTACGCCCTATAGTGGTGGCGACACTTGTGTCTCAGACACTTACAGGATGGGCAAAGATTTTGCACCAGACGGTACAGGAGCATAATGTCCCTCCTGAGACCATTGCCCTGGCTCACTAACTTGCACAGGGTTTAGTCTATGTGTGCGATGCCACTTTGAATGCGGCCCCTTTAATATCTAGGGCCTCTATCTCTGCTGTGGTGCTGCGTCGCCTTATCTGGCTGAAATGCTGGTCGGCCGACCTAGCTTCCAAAAAGCTCCTGGCTGACTTGCCCTTTAAGGGCGGTAGACTGTTTGGGGCCGCCTTGGATGACATTTTTAAGGATGTCACAGGGGGTAAGAGCACCTTCCTTCCTCAGTCCGTTAAGGGAAAGGAGTCCCACCGCAGACCGGGCCCTTCCTTTCCGGCGAATACGTTTTTTCATCAGTCAGAATCCACGAGTAAGCCCGCCCAGACTGAAAAAAGTGCGGCTGGGGGACAGAAGCATCCCTGGGTGCGTAAGCCTACCAAGCAAGCTCCCAAGCCCACCACTGCATTCTGAAGTCTTGCCCCTGCCTGACTCTGGGGTGGGGGGACGTCTTTGCAGGTTCACGGTTCGGTGGACCCTTCCGGATCTCTGACCGGTGGGTGTGCGAGGTGGTCGCCTCGGGATACAGGATAGAGTTTCGCTCGTGGCCCCCAAACAGGTTATTTCCCTCAAACCTCCCTCTCCTCCCTGCCCGCCGGGCAGCCCTCTTGGGGGCCGTACAGGATTTGCTCAGGTGTGGAGTGATTGTGCCGGTTCCGTCACAGGAGAGGTTTCAGGGGTTTTACTCGAACATGGTTCTTGTCCCATAGAAGGACGGGTCTGGCCAATCCTGGACCTCAAGGCCTTGAATGTGAAGGTACAAAAATTCCGGATGGAATCTATTCGCACGGTGATTGCGACACTCCACCAAAGGGGATTTTCTGGCGTCCTTGGACGCTTACTTGCACGTTCCAATCTGCGCAAGTCACCAGCAGTTTCTGCACCTTGCCATAGGCGAAGTCCACTATCAGTTTGTGGCTCTTCCCTTCGGCCTGGCATCGGCACCACGGGTTTTCACCAAAGTGCTTGCCCCGGTTCGAGCTCTGCTGAGACAGCGAGGAATGGTTATCGTGGGCTATCTGGACGATCTCATTCTAAGAGCAGAAAATGTCTCAGAGTTGGAGGAAAATGTGACAATAGTCAGTCAGACCCTCCGGGACTTCGGGTGGCTTATGAACATGCAGAAGTCGGTTCTAGTCCCGACTCAACGTTTGGAGTATCTGGGTCTGATCCTGGACACTTCGGCAGCGACGGTGTTTCTACCCTCAGAGAAGTTACAGACACTTCAGTCGGCAGTACGGGTCCTGACGTCCCAAAAATGGTCATCAATACGTTTATGCATGAGAGTCCTGGGACTAATGGTGGCCTCCTTCGAGGCTGTTCTGTATGCCCAATCACACACTCGGGCATTGCAGAGGGGAATTCTGTCTATTTGGGACAAGTCCCCGTTGTCGTTGGATCTTCAGATCCAGGTGAGTCACTCTGTCAAGGCGTCCCTGACGTGGTGGCTGAGATCCCCGGCTCTTCTGGCCAGGAAGTCATTCCTCCCCATCCAGTGGACGGTGGACACGACGGATGTTAGCCTGATGGGTTGGGGAGTCCTGTCAGCTCAGGGGCTCTGGACTCCGGACGAATCTCATCTACCAATCAACGTTCTGGAATTGCGAGCGATCAGACTGTGTCTCTCCGCGTGGTCGAAGAGGCTACAGGGCCGCTCGATCAGAATCCAGTTGGACAACGCCACGCCCGTGGCATATGTCAACCATCAGGGGGGCACTCGGAGCTCGTCTGCGGCATCTGAGGTCACCCACATCCTAAGGTGGGCGGAAAGAAGCGTGCCGGCCCTGTCGGCCGTCTACATTCCGGGCGTAGAAAACTGGCAGGCATACTATCTGAGTCGTATAAACCAGTAGATAAGTAGAAAAAAACTTTCTTTTGCGCCCTCCCCAACCAAAAATTATTTTCTCAAACCACCACTGCTAGGACTAAATATCCCTGAAGCTGCCACTTGAAAGTAAATGTATTTAAATGATATTTAAATGTGATTAAATAGTTGTGCTGTGTTTATACTAAATATAAAAACTAAAACTAAAAATAATGATAATAAGTGATAACAAATATCATACAATAACAAAATTAAAGTAAATAAACATCCAACATTAATTATAAATATTCCAAACAATATAATATCAGTGACAAATCATTCTCAAAGTGTCCATGTAAAATAAAGTGAATATTCCATATAAACAAAAAAGAAGTGAAAAGTGCCAGTCCACGTGAAAAAAAAATCCAAGTGAATTAATAAATCTTCTTAAAACTGTGACTTTCCCCACACCTTTTGTGATTTCTCTCCCAAAAGAAATGAACTCACCAAAAATATATGCCTTACACTCTCGTGTTCGGCAAAACAGCAAGAATGAACCCACCAGGGTTAATAAGCTTGTTCCGACGGTGTTCAATCAATCATATGTTCCACATGAAAATTAAAAAAGTGCCTCTAATAGTGAAGTATGTCAAAGCCAATTTATTTCAAACCAACAAAAACCCTTCAACCATTGCACTTACATCACTTCAAGTAAAAAACAGCATATCGAAAAACACACACAGGAACAAGTACATCAAGTAGCAGCATCCAGAGATATGCAGTGAATTACGGTCACGGCGGACCCAAATAAGTTGTTCATTAGGTCTCACCCTCCTTTACGATCACTCGCTCTCTCTCCTATGCAAGCTTCAACAGCTGGTGGTATGGCAAGTCAGGAGTCACAGGTGATTGCCGTGCTGACCATGCCCAGACATGTTTCGTCAATAAGACTTAATCATTGGGATTGGCTGCACGGCTTTACAGCTTCTCTTATATAGTCTACAACAGTGTTTCTCAACTCCAGTCCTCAAGGCGCCCCAACAGGTCATGTTTTCAGGATTTCCATTATTTTGCACAGGTGATTTGATCAGTTTCACTGCCTTAGTAATTACCACAGCTGTTTCATCTGAGGGAAATCCTGAAAACATCACCTGTTGGGGCGCCTTGAGGACTGGAGTTGAGAAACACTGGTCTACAAGAACACAATTAGACAATTTAACCCCCACAGGTTATTCGTGTCCCCATGACCGCAAAGCATCGAATATGACCCCATCCATACAAGTCATCGATGCTCTATATTACCTGGAGCATAACAGGTGCAATGAATATCAAACTTTGACATTAATATTCATAAAAATTACTAAAAAAAATTACATAAACTCTATATAGATATAAACTTGCAAATAGCAAGAAAATCCATACATATGATAAAATCATTATTATTTTGGACCGATATTAAAATTGGCAGGAGTAAATCATTCAATACTTATACTAAAATCATACATATTCACATATATGTTTTATTTATCTTACATATACTTTGATATAACTAAAATACCAATATGCGGAACATATATCACTAGAAATCAGACAGGGGCACACATATACCCATTAAAGGTCTAACATAGATCAAATCTTTATCGGACAACGCTAGCCTGAATTATCCTGTTCAATATATTTTAAAAAAATTATAAAAAATTATTGATAAAGCAGTTCAGGTCTAACTCAATGTTTAACCCTCTCGGGTACAAACTTTTGAGAAGAAATATCCATTTCGTTTCGCTCTGTGACAGTTGTTTTTGTATGATATTTGTTATCACTTATTATCATTATTTTTAGTTTATATTTAGTATAAACACAGTGCCACCATTTAATCACATTTAAATATCACTCATATACTATCTGAGTCGCCAGTCCCTGGACCAGGGGGAGTGGTCCTTGCATCCGAAGGTGTTTCAACTTCTTTGTCAGTGGTGGGGCACGCCGGATGTGGACCTGATGGCGTCTCGACTCAATCGCAAGGTGTCAAGGTTTGTGGCTAGGTCCAGGGACCCCTGGGCGGATGCCTCAGACGCGTTGGTGGCCCCGTGGGGTCAGTATCGCTTAATATATGCTTACCCTCCGCTGCAGTTGCTTCCTCGTCTGCTGCGCAGGGTAGCGGCCGAGGGCATTCCGGTGATCCTCATTGCCCCGGATTGGCCTCGGCGTCACTGGTACGTCTCATCACGGATGTCCCTTGGCGACTACCCTTGAGGGAGGACCTTCTGTCTCAAGGTCCTATCTTTCATCCTGCTTTACAGTCTCTGGTTTTAACGGCATGGCTATTGAGAGCCAGGTGCTGAAGGACCGAGGCCTTTCGGATTCGGTAATTTCAACCATGCTGAGGGCACGGAAGTCTTCTTCTAGAAAGATCTATTACCGTACCTGGAGAGCTTACATTGCTATGTGCGAAGAGCTAGACTGGCGTCCACTGACTTACTCTGTCCCCAGAATCCTGCGGCTCTTACAGTGTGGTGTAGCCCAAAGGCTGGCTTTGAGCACAATTAAGGGTCAGATTTCAACCTTGGCTGTTTTCTTTCAACGACCCCTAGCAGGTCATTCTTTAGTTAGCACTTTTGTGCAGGGGGTTCGCCATGTGATTCCCCCTGCCAAGCCTCCGATCCCTCCTTGGGATCTGAACTTGGTGCTCTCGGTTCTTCAGGAACATCCCTCTGAAAATATTAGAGATATTCCTCTCTTGACTTTGTCTCAGAAGGTGGCCTTCTTAGTGGCTATTACTTCTGTGAGACGGGTGTCTGAGTTGGCGGCCTTGTCATGTAAGTCGCCTTACCTGGTCCTCCATAAGGATAAGGCGGTATTGCGCCCGCGATCGTCTTTCCTTCCAAAGGTGGTTTCGGCTTTCCACCTTAATGAGGACATTGTCCTTCCGTCTTTGTGCCCTCACCCATCGCATACTAGAGAGTTTGCGCTTCACAATTTGGATGTGGTGCGAGCCTTACGGGTGTACCTGGCGGCTACTGCTTCTATTCGGAAGTCGGACTCACTGTTTGTGTCTGTCTCTGGTCCAAAACAGGGCCAAGCGGTGTCGTCTGCCACCATTTCTAGGTGGATCAGACAGACTGTTATACAGCCCTATGCCATTAAGGGGCGGGCGCCTCCCTTTCCGGTTACGGCGCATTCCACCAGGGCAATTGGTGCTTCCTGGGCTTTCCGACATCAAATGTCGGTTGCACAAGTGTGCAAAGCAGCGACCTGATCATCCGTTCATACCTTTTCAAACTCTATAAGGTTGACGTGGCTGCATCTTCGGATGCTTCCTTCGGCCGCAGTGTTGCAGGCCGCTGTTTAATGTTGCAACTCCTCCGTTGAGGAGCTCTGCTTGTTTGGAGTGAAGTTTTGGGTGTTCCTTTACTACTGCTCCCACCCTTTTCTGATACTGCTTTGGGACGTCCCACACGTTTACAATATTAGAGCTGTGTCAGTCCATGGACGATAAGAGAAAATAGGATTTTTGAACTCACCGTAAAATCCGTTTCTCTGACGTCCATGGACTGACACAGCACCCACCCTTCTTTAAGGTTTGTACTGCTTTGTTACGAACTGAGGCTGCAGGTAGGAGGGTTATGTACCGGGGGGAACGCCCCCTTGGGCGGGGCTGTTCAGCTCTGGTTTTGTTCTAGAATGTTTAACATCTAACATTCTGCCTAGATCTTCTCTTGCAAGCAGGGACATATACCCACACGTTTACAGTATTAGAGCTGTTAGTCCATGGACGTCAGAGAAACTGATTTTACGGCGAGTACAAAAATCCTATTTTTCCGTTCACAAGCCTTTTTTTTCCTTCCGCCGGGCCCACAGGTAAGCGTTCCCAGGCCGGCAAGGGGCCAGCCGAGGGACAAAAGCGTCCCTGGGCTTGCTAGCCAAACAGGCCTGTGAACGAGTCTGCGACTACGTGGAGTGTTGCCCCCGCCCGACTCTCGGGTGAGGGGGGGGGGGTCGCCTTCACGAGTTTGCAGCTCGGTGGACTTCCCTGCTTTCCGACCAGTGGTTTTGCGAAGGGGTTTCATCAGGGTACAACATCTAATTTCTTTATTGTCCACCAAACTGATTTTTTCTCTCCAACCTTCATCTTCCTCCGGCTCGTCGGAACGCCCTGTTTGGAGCAGTGCAGGACCTGCTGAAGAGCGGGGTAATAGCTCCTGTGCCGCTGCCGAAAAGGCTTTAGGGATTCTATGGAAAGAAAAAAACTGCACTAATGCATAAAAAAAAGAAGAAGCTGCAACAATAAGTGTTATACAACAGCAGGCAAATAATACAAAGAAAAAAGTTGCGCTAAATTGAACGTGACACCTGAGTGACACCTAAGTGACATATAATAAAGAATATAAAAATATCACCAGTACGGCAACTGATGAATAAATATATATATAAATGAGCACAGCGGCTCACACAATAAATGGATAACACAAATATTTAAATATAAGTGATACAAACACGTGATGGAGAGTCACTAGTTGTGAGTGATCCATAAACCATCAAGAAATATCTATAAACAAGAAAAAGTCCCAAATGCAGTGCAAACACAAAAAGTTCATATACATATATGTATGGTGCTCCTCCACCGTGCTGGTTATGATCCATTCATGTTGCACCCAGATCTAGTGTTGAATAGGACAGCCTCCACCAATAAAAATACTGCCTCTTACCGAAAGAGATGGATCCCTTATCACAGGGGATCAGAGAAAAACTGTGGCTATTCCCCGGCCAAGGGTATGGGGCAAGCAGCGTCTCTTATCCAGAAGGTCAGCAGCTCTCAGCAGTAGAAACCATAATCCCCGTAAATAAAGAGAAGGAATATACCATAGTGTAAAACCTTTTACACATTTATTAAAAGATTTAGGGATTCTATTCCTAACCGTTCGTAGTCCCAAAGAAGGACGGGGTTTGTCCAATCCTGGACCTCAAGGCCCTCAACTCCTTCGTTAAAGTACGAAGGTTCAGGATGGAATCAGTTCGCTCTGTGGTCGCTGCACTCCATCCGGGGGTTTTTCTGGCGTCCTTGGACATCAAGGCCGCATATTTGCATGTCCCCATATATGTCGGGCATTAGAGATTTCTGCGTTTTGCAGTTGGGGACGATCACTACCAATTTGTGGCTCTCTTTTGGCCTGGCATCGGCCCCAAGGGTTTTCACCAAGGTGCTCGCCACGATCCTTATCGTGGGCTACCTGGACGACCTCCTTCTGAGGGCTGCTTCAGGCTCAGAATTAGAGGAGGATGGGGCGATTGCCAGTCAGACCCTTCAAGAGTTTGGTTGGGTACTGAACCTCCAGAAGTCGGTGTTGGTGTTGACTCAGTGCCTGGAGTACCTAGGCTTGATTCTGAACTCCTCAGGAGGTGGGGTTTTTTCTGCCTTTGGAAAAATTGCAGACTCTTCAGGTGGCAAGGAAGCTGTTAGCATCCCACAGGTGGTAGTCGCTGTACTTTTGCATGCGTGTCCTGGGTTTCATGGTGGCCTCCTTCGAGGCAGTACCGTATGCTCAATTCCACACTCGAGTCTTGCAGAAGGAGATCCTGTCCAAGTGGGACAGGTCTTCGTTGTCCCTGGATTGTCAAATCTGGGTGAGCCAACTAGTCAGGACTTCCCTGGTCTGGTGGGTGACATCTCCGGCCCTTCAGTCCGGAAAGTCGTTCCTTCCCTTTCACTGGACGGTGATCACGATGGACGCCAGCCTGACCGGTTGGGGGGGTGTTTGGGGGGTCCAGTCGACACAGGGTCGCTGGACACAGGAAGAATCCCGCCTGCCGATCAATGTACTGGAATTTCGGGCGATCAGGCAGTGCCTCTCCACATGGTCAGAGGCTACAGGGGGCGTCCAGTCAGGATCCAGTCGGACAACGCCACGGCGGTGGCGTATGTCAACCATCAAGGAGGAACAAGGAGCTCGGCTGCAGCATCGGAGGTCGCTCACATCCTGCCGTGGGCAGAAAGGAGTGTGCCGGCTCTATCAGCCGTATACATTCCGGGCGTAGAAAACTGGCAGGCGGACTACCTAAGTCATCAGATGCTGGACCAAGGAGAATGGTCGCTACACCCGGACGTGTTTCAACTCCTTTGCCTAAAATTGGGCACGCCAGATGTGGATCTCCTGGCTTCTCAACTCAATCAGAAGGTATCGAGGTTTGTGGCCAGGTCAAAAGATCCCTGGGCGGACGCAACTGACGCGTTGGTGGCCCCATGGGGACAGTATCGGCTGATCTATGCTTTTCCCTCACTGAAACTTCTTCCTCGTCTGCTCCGCAGAGTGGAGACCAAGGGGATTCCGGTAATCCTAATTGCTCCAGGTTGGCCTCGGCGTCCCTGGTACGCCAAACTGGTGTGCCTGGTGGCAGATGCCCCTTGGCGACTGCCGATGCAGGAGGACCTTCTGTCGCAAGGTCCCATACTTCATCCTGCTTTACAGTCGCTGGCTTTAACGGCATGGCTATTGAAAGCCAGGTACTAAGGCACGAGGCCTGTCGGATTCAGTAATTTCCACTATGCTGAGGGCACGGAAGTCATCTTCTCAGAAGATCTACTATCGCACGTGGAAGGCCTACATCTCTATGTGTGAGGAGATGGGGCGGCGTCCACGAGCATATTCGGTTTCCAGGATCCTGCTGTTTGTACAGTGTGGAGTGGATCAGAAACTTGCCTTAAGCACCATTAAGGGGCAGATTTCAGCCTTGGCTGTTTTCTTTCAACGACCCCTGTTGGCTCATTCACTGGTGAGTACGTTTGTGCAAGGGGTCCGACATGTGGCTCCTCCGGTTCGACCACCACTACCTCCATGGGATTTGAATCTGGTGCCCTCTGTACTTCAGAAACCTCCCTTTGAGAACATCAGAGAGATTCCTCTTTTGACACTGTCAGAAAGTTGCCTTTCTGGTTGCCATTACATCTCAGGAGGGTTTCTGAGTTGCCGGCCTTGTCTTGCAAGTCCCCTACTTGATCCTCCATAAGGATATAGCTGTGCTACGCCCGCAGCCTTCGTTTCTTCCGAAGGTGGTTTCGGCTTTTCATCTGAATGAGGACATTGTACTTCCATCCTTGTGTCCTCGGCCGTCGCATCCCAAAGAGGTTGCGTTACATTCCTTAGACGTGGTACATGCTCTGCGGGTGCATCTGTCTGGTCAGGTCTGTCTAGCAAGGTTGATATATGCTAAATTCTAATGACAGTGCTTCATAAGTTACTTCAAAATGGGCTCACATGCCTGTGAATGGGACAAGACAGAGAGCCCACCACTCATGAGGTGACCCGTGAGATCCTACGCCCGTGTATAAAGCCGGGTGCCCGTGTAGTCTGCAAACAAATCCACAGTGCAAAATTAGAAGATATGGTGGCACTTCCAGCATGTAATATCTGTATCATTATTGGGAATCCATTCAAAACAAAGACATGGCATGCACATGCAGCCCATGAAAGTCAGCAAACGTGTTCCTGTGCTTAATCATTGTCACGCACATGCCTGCAAAAACATTCTACTGCAATGCTGCACAGAAGTCGTGGCAAGTTTACATCAGTAAAATGTGAAGATTGTGTGAGCGTACATAACATGGCTGCAGTAAACAAATAGTTTTTACATTTGCTCTCTTTTTGGGAGGCAGAGTAGTTAGCCCAATTAGGCAATATTTGTGCCACAATTTCTTTCCAGGCCCTGTTTCCTAGATGCTGTGGTGAGCATGCATTATGTGAATGTCTCTGCCTCAAGGAGGGACAATGTGCCATCCTCCATCTAGATCTTCAGATGTGTGGTTACAGAGAGGTGAAAAGCTGCTGTCTGGGCACAAAACAAGTGACAAATTATGCATGTTTACAGGGGTACCTATTAAAGTCTTAAGGTACAATTATTTTTTCAATTCTACCTGGAAGCTAGTTCATGTACTTTTTTGAGTGACAGGGATCTAGCTACAAGCAACAGGACACTCAGGTGTGTACAGGGGCTATTGAAAAATTGGGATTACTCTTTTTGGAGCTTTGAGTTTCAAGCTACAAAACATCTAGGAGAGAATGGAATCTTATATTTGTGATGTGCAAAAATTCTCCCTGGGGTACTGCAATATCTTTTACCTTAGGAAAGATATTGATTCATATATTTCCACAATATATGTAGTACTGCACAATGTATTCATTCAGAAAAAAACAACATAGCAATTATAGTGGAAGTAAACCACTGACCGAAAAATAATTTTAGCTATAATGTGCTAGTATTAACGGTGACATATGCGTAGGGCGTGAGCATCACCGGTAGTGCATCCCAGTACCTCTGAGCATTTTTACAAGTTTTAACATTATGATATTTAATATACTAAAAAGACTAAAAACAGAGGATGAGATGGTAGTAAATTACAATCATTTTTACTGGGCTTGATTCTTCTCTAAAATCATTCTCTGGTGCAGTTGTGATTCATCAAAAAGGTGGATTTCCCTTAGGTAGGAATCTGATTCAATTTGGGGGGGGGGGGGCAAGGTAGTAAAGTGATGCTTCCATGCCCCTTAATGCCAGACACAATATAGTTTTTTGTTCTGAAAGAGTCCAGTCTCCTCCATACTCAGCCCAATTCAGTATATGTATGAAAGGGTGATAGGGTTGTCATCATGTCCTCCATGTTTCCCTTCTCATTGGGAGCGAAGCAAGGGTCACATGAGAGGCCTACCCCAGGTGGGTTCTTGTGGGCTACCCTAGGCACTTTGGTTAAGGTTGCTGCATCACACATGGGGTACCTTTACTGAAACAGTACTTAGAAACTCGGTATGAATGTTTAGATGTTGAATTTTAAAAGCAGCGAACTTCTGTCAGATTAGCAAACCTGTAAGATGAGCAGGCTTGCCGCAGCTTTTAAAATTCAACATCTAACCCAGTGGTTCTCAACCTGGGGTCGAATGTTGATTTGCCAGGGGGTCACCGAATCCTGGGCTGTTCCTGAAGTCCGCACTGCTCTCCCAGACTTTTCACCGCGGCCATACCCACTCAGCCTCTTTGCAGCCACCCATTCAGTTCATGGCATGGCTGGCCCTATCTCCTGATTTCGGCATGGGTGTCACTGCTGCGAGACACAGTGAAGCTGGAGACACAGTAACACTACCTGTGATTATAGTTGCCATTAAAAGTCCCCACTACAGTTCTCAGATCAGCAGATGACCTTGATCAAGAGCACCCAAGTTGGCTGATCAGAACTGCACCAGCACTGCCATTGATCATCACCCCCCCCCCCCCAGGGAGTAAGAGAAGGAATAAAAATTGAGAATACATGGAGGGGAGAGGGGGAAAAACAAAAGAAAAAGGGAGTGAAAGAACAAGAAAGACGGCTAGAGAGGAATGGGGGGGGGGGGGGAGAAACAAGAAATTAGAATAGAGACATAAAAAGGAGCAGAAAGAGTGGTACATCCTAAAATGTACCATAAGGGGGTTTTAATACTGTATGAGTGGAAGGGACTCAGGGAGCGCTAAATGTCCATGGGTTAGGGGTGCAAATTACTTGTCTTGGGTGCCGAGAACCCACGCTACGAAAATAATTTTACTGTTAGGAGTCCCCACAACTTGGGAAATTTTATTAAAGCGGAGGTTCCGCGGTCCCTCTTTTTTTTTTCTAGGTGCATGTAATGGGGTTACAGATAACATGTTAGTACTCACTTGTCCTGCGATTAGAGACGTCCCCCGTCTATTTCCGTTCTAAATAATAACTTTTATAAATAGATCTTGTGCTTTGCCATTTTGCTTGTGGGCACTGTGAAGCCCACAAGCAGAGACTTCCGGGATGCGGTGAATGCATCCCAGCATTCACCGCTGTATCATCAGTGTTGACGGTGACCTGATTCTGCCAGCTCTGTTCTGCGCATGCGCAACACTTTAGCAGATTTCGCCCGCTCTGACATGCGCAACACTTGCGTGACCATTCACGGCAGATCTCCGAAAATAGCCGAATGGATTATAACCCATATTCGGCGCATGCGCTTTGAGCACAATATTGTGCCACACGCTCCCGATGCTCGCTCCACTCAGCAAGGGGGGCGGGTGTATTACTATTCTAATGAGCGGATGCATGTTTAAATAAAGAAATTGATGGACAGAGAGGGCGGGTAGTTCAATGTGGATGGCCGATTTGAATACTTGTCAGAGAATTGTTAAAAAAAAAAGACATAAGATTTTTTTTAACAATTCTCTGACAAGTATTCAAATCGGCCATCCACATTGAACTACCCGCCCTCTCTGTCCATCAATTCCTTTATTTAAACATGCATCCGCTCATTATAATAGCAATACACCCGCCCCCCTTGCTGAGTGGAGCGAGCATCGGGAGCGTGCGGCAACGACTGTCACAATACCCTGTTGATTGCGCAGTCGCAGTCTACAGCTCTTAATGTTCGGCAATTTTCGGAGCTAGAGCGCTGCGCCTGCGCAGTCCAGGGCTGGCAGAATCCGCAACGGCTCCCAGGAGACATTGCGAGCACCTCCCAGAAATCAACAGGGCTCCGAGGAAAGATACGCCCACTCCCGCGGGAGGAATACCCGGAAGTCCACATTAAAACGACTGATTCACAGTAAATACAACCACAAGAAAAAAAATCAATAGGAATATGTATATGTATCTGCTAGCAAGATCACTATAAGATAATGTCAGTATTTAGGGTGAACCTCCGCTTTAAGGGGTCACGGCCCTAGAAAGGTTGAGAACCACTCATCTAACCAGTCAGACAGAGTTCTAAGTACTGTATTTCACTATATAAACTCACTTTACTGTTAAAAATACGTGTAAAATGTAAAACTCCGGTTTAACAAGATGACCGCTTCCCCCTTCTCAGTGTATCCTTACTATGTGTGAGTACGGGGTGTAGGAAGATGGCGGCGACGGCATGTCACTTCCGTTACATATTCGGACGGGTCGCCATATCTGACGAAACACCGGCGCTCCTGGCTCCTCCCCCTTGACCAGTGCCCCCCCCAATAGCAAGGTGCTTGCTATGAGGACACTGGTGTGTGCTCGCTCCCGAGCTCCACTCTATGCGTCCATAAGACACAGAGCCGTGGCTCGGCCCCGCCCTCCACTCTCTCCTCACTGGCTGTGATTGATTGAGATTTAACCATTGTTTTGCTTTAGTCTTTTAAAAGATCTTGCAGTAAAAAGCCTTAAGACATCTGTAGTGTATTAGTACTTTTACTAAACAGAAAAGCTGCACATACAACTGCAAAAAACACACTGCACAGCATGCAAAGTATATCAAAATATGCCTACAACACGCACAAGCTATCTTCCAAGTAAATAAGCATGTACAATGTATGCAATAAGTATATTAAACAGATACCCAACTGCTTTCCGTTTCCTCCGAAGTCTCCAGAACAAGTCTTGCCTCAGTCTTCAAGAACAGCTCTGTCCTTTGTCTGCCCATATGCTTGTTCAAAAGCCCTAATCCCCCCCACACACACACTTCCTGTAAAGAGCCTCCTCTGCGGAGCTCGTAAACTAGTCTGACTGGTTCATTTGCATACCAATAGGGGAGGCTTCACTTTTAAAACAGCACATGGTCTTGCAATTAAATATCTATGCTATAAAATCACCTAAAAATATACATAGCAACACATGCATGGAAAGCATGAAGGTAAGAAATCTTCAGACTTCACAACTACTTTAAGCTGTGCAGCACGACATCGTTTCCAGCCACAATTTGTTGCTTCATCTGCCAAAGATCAACAGAATGCAGAACGAGAAGAGAAAAAGACCAAGCCCGCTCCTAGCAATGGGAAGAGAGCATTCCTATTGGCTGCAGCCACGGCTGGACTGTAACCCCACCCACGAGACCTGATGGAAATGAACGAGTTCACCATGCAGGAGAGAGGTCCATGTGCTGGCTATAGGATATGCTCTGAAGCATAGGGAGAGCAGTCTGAGCTGCTGGATAGCCCATGCTGTTATTAAGTACGCCTAGTGCCTCTTCTTAGCAGCAGATGGTTGCCTAAGGACTGAGCTGTGCTGAAGGGCTGGGGTGAGTGCTTCTGAGCTGGGACCCAGAGAGAGCTCCCATATACCCCTGCCTGTGACAGTGACTGAGCTATTACCCAGCACAGTGGAGCTTGTAGGCAGATAGTAGTTAATGCCACGTCCTTGGATTCCTTTTTTCTTCAACATAAAATACTGTTGTGAACCATTAACATCTATTGCTTATTCACCCAATTGTGCCCAACTGGATGTACACTCACCAAATAGCCATGACCTCGAACTAAAAAGGTCTGAAATCACCTCGATTGGCAAGTCTCCCCTACAGGATCTTCTTACACCTGTTAAGGGGCCTAAGCATCTCTCCTCCTCTACACCATAATACCGTGTAATAAAAAAAGGAAATTGCTCTGGCGTATAACCTTTTATTTTCACAAATACAAAACAAGTGTTTACATTGTAAAATGCCCTCCCTGGGGAACGCCGCCACTCTGCTCACGCTTTAGAGCCAGCATGCGTTCCATTGGCCGAGTGCTGGAAGGCAGGGACCCAGAAGTGACTTGACCAGTAATCTACACCTCAACGTACATTTCGTTGGTCATCAGGAAGCATTACAGGCCACCACCACATCTTCCCCAGGCATTGACCGTTGTCCCCAAAGGCTCAGCTGAGGAGTAAGCTGAACCTTTTGCAGATTACATTTTAAACTACTCTGTGTAGAAAGAGGATGTCCATCACCTAAGGACACTAGTCAAAAACAAAGGCTAAAACACCCAATTGTGTTTACGTTTATCACAATTTTCATTGATGTGTATTGGCTTATGCCACTTTGTGCCATAATGTTCTTGATGGATCTTCTATACACTTGTGAAATGCTTAAATTGCAAACCACGACATTCGGTATATAAAAAATAAAACATGAAAAGGCAAAACAGTGTGTATAGATATAAAAAACACCACACATTTACAAATACTTCCCCCCAAGTGATCACATAATTCTGTTATCGGCTGCATAAAGAGGTGGGTGGAGGAGAAACAGTACACTACTGCACACCCTTTCACTGGACAGT
Organism: Rana muscosa; assembly: GCA_029206835.1. NCBI lineage: Eukaryota > Metazoa > Chordata > Amphibia > Anura > Ranidae > Rana > Rana muscosa. The sequence goes on along the minus strand of CM055117.1, from coordinate 626,140,774 downwards.
TCAGTTTTAGGACAATTCTGATCATTGGAGGAGAGCAGGATGCACTCCCAGCATAGAGACCTGACTATGGTGCGATTTCCTGCTCAGTTGCCAATATAAAAGCAGAGGGACTAGCAGGAATAAAAGGGATTTCACACAAAAGGTAAACAAACAGAGAATAGTATACTTTTCCATATAATTACATGGTACAGCAGGAACATAATCAAGAATATGATATGCTGGGGTAACACACACACACACACACACACATTACCCGCTTCCCGTTTGCCCCATTGTAAAATGACATTCAGGTGGGAACGAGATTGTTCTGGGAGGACGTCATATGACTCTTAAGTGAAATCAGTGACTAATCCATGTACCGGCCTACTTCCAGTAACACGTTATCACTGACCAATCACATGACAGTTGTAAACAATGGATGGCTTTCATGCCATTCTTTGTATACAATCGTGTTGCTAGCTGTGATTGGTCACAATCACATGGTACAGATGGGGCCAATCACAGCTAATCCAACTGTCTAAGCAAATGTTTTTACTGGACGACTGTGTATAGCAGTGAAATTCACCATGAAGAGGAATATTTTTTTTTTTTTATTACATACTATATTTACTTATTAACTCCCCAGAGTGGAAATTGTGTTACTATTGTAACACTATTTGCTCTGGCCACAATCTAAAAAAAGAAATAAAAAAAATTGTGTTTTAAAAAAATAAATTAACATGCTGTCACCAGTGTCCCTGGTCACCACACCAGTTATATGACACTGTACTGCATTGGGGACAGCATGTTAAAAATAAAAATAAATTAACATTCTTTATTTTTCCCCAAAAATTGTGACAAAAAAAACATACACCTTGCTATGCCTCTTACTAAATGCCTCCAAAAAATTCATTTGGGGGGGTATTTGTACTGTCCTGGCGTTTCAGGTCTCAAGAAATGAGAGGCCGTCAGTACATCAAGATTGGTGTGTATACATCTATAAATACATCATAGTTTGTGGTCTTTCCTACAGACTAAATATACACTGATTTGGGTTATTTTCAAAGAAACGTAGCAGAATAAATAAAATTTATAAAGGATTTGCAAATTTTTATAAGGGGAAAAAAAAAAAGCGATTTAATACCACCAAAAGAAAGCTTTTTGTACCCATATGACATTTTTTTTTCAGTGTTGCATATTCAAAAAACAAATAGAGATAATATGCCCATAACCTCAGAGCATTAGAGGTCTGCTGAGAGTGCGAAGGTTCATCTAAAAAAAAAAAAAAAAAAAAAAGGGCCGACTTGACCAAGATCCTGTGTCTTGTAATGTGCAATTGAATATTTTCCACTCTGAACTCTTCAGATTGCAAAATCTATACAGCTTTAAATACTGCCAAATAGGTCTTTAACCATTTTACATTAGCTGTATAGTGGCAAATGATCATAGAAAAATAGGATTTTTGTACTCACCGTAAAATCCGTTTCTCTGACGTCCATGGACCAACACAGCTCTCATACTGATTACATGTGGTATACGTCCCTGCTCGCAGGAGAAGACCTAGGCAGAATGTTAGAGGTTAAAACATTCTAGAACAAGCCAGAGCTGAACAGCCCCGCCCAGGGGGCGGTCCCTCCGGACATTACCCTTCCACCTGCAGCTAACAGCCTCAGTTCGTAACAAAGCAGTACAAACTTAAAAGGAAGGGTGGGTGCTGCGTCGGTCTATGGACGTCAGAGAAACAGATTTTACGGTGAGTACAAAAATCCTATTTTCTCTTATCGTCCATGGACTGACGCAGCTCTCATACTGATTACATGTGGGACGTCCCAAAGCAGTATAAGAAAGGGGTGGGAGCAAAGAAAGTAAAGAACAACCAAAACTTCACTCCAAACCAGCAGAGCCCCTCAACGGAGGAGTTGCAACATTAGACAGTGGCCTGCAACACTTTGCAGCCGAAGGAAGCATCCGAAGATGCAGCCACATCAACCTTGTAGAACTTTGAAACGGTATGAACGGACGACCAGGTCGCCGCCTTGCACACTTGTGCAACTGACGCTTGATGTCGGAAAACCCAGGAAGCACCATTGCCCTGGTGGAATGCGCCGTAACCGGGAAGGGAGGCGCCCGCCCTATGAGAGCATAGGCTTGAAAGACGGTTTTGTCCGATCCACCTAGAAAATGGTGGCAGACAAAGCCGCTTGGCCCTGTTTCTGACCAGAGACAGTCAAACAGAGAGTAGACTTCCTAATAGAAGCAGTAGACAAGCACACCTGCAAGGCTCGTACCACATCCAAAGTGTGCCGCGCACACTCTGGGATGCGATGGGCGAGGACACTAGGAGGGGAGGACAATGTCCTCATTTAGGTGAAAAGACGAGATCACCCTTGACAAGAGAAAGTCGCAGATGCAACACCGCCTTATCCTCATGGATGACTAAATATGGCGACTTGCAGTACAAGGTCGCCTAATTCAAATACTCGTCTAACATCAGTGATCGCCACTAAAAAGGGCCACCCTCTGAGACAAAGTGAAGAGGGGAATATCCTTGATATTCTGAAAAGGAGGTTCCTGGAGAACCGAGAGTACCAATTCCGATCCCACGGGGGGAGAGGAGACTTGACAGGAGGGAGCCCATGGCGAACCCCCCGCACAAGGGTGCCAACCAAGGAATGACCCGCTAGTGGTCGCCGAAAGAAGACAGCCAAGGCCGAAATCTGACCCTTAATGATACTCAAAGCGAGCCTTTGGGCCACTCCATGCTGTAGGAAACGCAGGATTTTAGGGACGGAATACGTCCGAGGATGTCAGCCCAGCTCTTCGCACATGGCGATGTAAGCTTTCCAGGTACAGAGATAGTTCTGGAGGAAGACTTCCGTGTCCTTAATATGGACGAAATGACCGAGTCCGAGAGACCTCGGTCTCTCAACACCTGGCTTATAACAGCCCTGCCTACAAGGTCAGAGACTGTAAAGGCAGGATGAAATATATGACTTGAGACAGAAAGTCCTCCTTTATTGGCAACCATCAGGGAACGGCCGCAGATCGGCGTACCAGTGAAGCCGAGGTCAATCCGGAGCAATGAGGATCACCGGAATTCCCTCGGTCGCCACCCTGCGCAGCAGGCGAGGGAGCAACTGCCGCGGAGGATAAACGTATATCAGGTGATAATGACCCCATGGGCCACTGACGCCTCTGAGGTACCCACCCAAGGATCCCTGGATCTGACCACAAATCGACAACTTGCGGTTGAGTCGAGAGGCCATCGGGTCCACCTCCGGCGTGCCCCACCGTTCGTGTGGCAAGGAGTTGAAATGCCTCCGGGTGCAAGGACCACTTTCCCTGGTCCAACATCTGGCGACTCAAATAGTCCGCCAGTTCTATGCCCGGAATGTAAACGGCCGACAGAGCCGGCACACTTTTAGCCCACTTCAGGGTACGGGGGACCTCAGAAGCCGCAGCTGAGCTCCGAGTCCCCCCTTGATGGTCAACATACGCCACCACCGTGACTTTGTCCGACTGGATCCTAATAGAGCGATCCTGCAATCTCTCAGACCACGAGGAGAGGCACAGTCTGATGGCCCGTATTTCCAGAACATTGTTCGGCAAACGGGCTTCGTCCAGAGTCCAAGCCCTTGGGCCAACAGGACTCCCCAGACTACACCCCAGCCCTTCAGGCTGGCGTCCGTAGTGAACACCGTCCATTGGACAGGGAGGAACGACTTCCCGGACCAAAGAGCCGGGGGACCCAAACCACCATGTCAGAGACGCCCTGACCAGGTGGCTCACCTGGATCGGAAAATCCAAAGACAACGGGGATTTGTCCCAAGGGAACAAGATCTCCTCCTGCAATGCCCTGGTGTGTGATTGGGCATACAGAACGGCCTCGAAAAGAGGTCACCATGAGTCCCAGGACTCCCATGCAAAAACGGATTGACAACAATTTTTTGGGATGTCAGCATCCGCACTGCAGACTGAAGCGTCAGTAGCTTCCCCGGAGGTAGGAATACCTTTGCCTCCAAGGAGTCCAGAATCAGATCAAGATACTTCAAATCTCGAGTCGGGACCCGGACTGACTCCTGAATGTTTAGGAGCCACCCGAAGTCCCTGAGGGTCTGACTGACAATAGTCACCCTGTCTAATTCTGAGCCATTTCCTGCTCTGAGAAGATCGTCCAATGCCTTGCTGTCTCAGTAAGCTAGAACCGGCACAAGCACCTTGGTGAACACCCTCGGTGCCGAGGCTAGGCCGAAAGGAAGAGCCACAAATTGATAGTGGACTTCGCCGATTGCAAGCGCAGATCGGAACATGCAAGTAGGCGTCTTTGATGTCCAAGGTCGCCAGAAAATCCCCTTGACGGAGTGTACTGGCCACCGTGCGAATGGATTCCATGCGGAACTTTTTCACCATCACGAAGGCATTCAGGACCTGGGTTATCTGATAGACAAATGAACGGGACCATAAAAGTCTTCTGCGGCTTTTTCCCCCGACCTTATCAATGAGCTGGTCAAAGAAAGGAACATATGGAAAAAAAAAACCTTTTTAGAAGGCCTGGCCCTAAGGAACCAGAGGAGACTGTCCACCTGAGGTTCTACATCCGCAGCATTTAGCTTGCGAGTGTCCCTCACTGCATCAATGAGTTCACAAAACAAGCGCCCTGTCATTTACTGACACCGAACTGGAGTCTTCCTTGCCAGGAATGTCCTGTTCAAAACCATCAAATATATTCAGAGCTAGGGTCCTGAGCGGTAGTGGCTAGGCCCATATCTGAATCAGCGCACACCCCCTTTTTATTTTTTTTGGTGGAAAAAAAGTGGGGAGCAGGGCTTTTTCGCTCCCTTGCGCTCACACACTGCTTCCTCCTGGTCAGATTAATGATTCCAGGACTGCCGACAACTGGTCCCTAAGGACCGCAGGTGCAGGAGCACTGCCAGTTGTCTCTAACAGCGTGAAGAAACAGGTGAACCAGACTCCAATATTGCCACCCTCTGAGACCTTATTCACCATTACAGTGAATAATACAGCCCACCCACAGGCCGTGCTGGGGCTGAGGAGGGGATACCTGGAGTACTCACCACCCCTAGGGACCGCTCGGTACCGCTGTATGAGCCGCGCTGTATAAGTCGCGCTGTAGTGCGGGTGCAGCCTGAGGTGAAGAATCTGTGAGGATGTGTGCATTTCGCACCGTTCAGCAGCGCTGCTAGAGGCCGAAAACGAAACTAAAAGTGCCGCGGCTACAAGAAAATGGCCGCCGGGCACCAGTATAACTGTATTAAGCCCCAGCAAAATGGCCGCCAATGGCGCACTTTTTTAAAAATAAAACACTGCGCCAATGGCGCACAGAAAAAAAACAAAAAAAAAACAACAGCCAGTCCCCCAGAACACTTCCCAAGCAAAATAACAGTCATGGAGCGGCCCCCCCAGGGCAGTGACCCCCCAAGCATCCCCACACAGCACAACAGGGTGCAGAGAGCAGCATAACAGGGGGGAGACAGGGAGAACCCCCCACACACAAACACAGCCAGCATGTACTCACCTTGCAGCAGGAGAGACTACTTACCCGTCCCGCAAGCACCTTGGAGAATACCCCCGGTGCCAATAGAGGGACCCACTGGCTTGTTTCAGACAGACCTATCACAGAGTCGTACTGCGTAGCTGTCGGCCCGGTCCACCGCGAAAGATACAGTAGGTACTGTTCGATCTTGAGAGGACCGCGGGAGCATGAAAGCAACCCGGCCACCCCTGAAGCCATGGGGTATGTCGTGAACTGAGTCTCACGCACACAAGGCGAGGATCAGCACGCTCGATGGTCGGACAGGGAAGACTACGAGGATACCAGTGTACCCAACCTGTTGCCCAGCCGACAGTTGATTGAAGGTCTCAAAAATAAAATAATAAGATTCCCAAAGGAATAAAATTTAAAAGTAAAATCTTCCAGGAGACTGGCTCCTGAGAGAGCCATGTCTTCTTCTGCTAGGCAGAAAAAAACTGAGGCTGTTAGCTGCAGGTGGAAGGGTAATGTCCGGAGGGACCGCCCCCCTGGGAGGGGCTGTTCAGCTCTGGCTTGTTCTAGAATGTTTTAACCTCTAACATTCTGCCTAGGTCTTCTCCTGCGAGCAGGGACATTTACCACATGTAATCAGTATGAGAGCTGCGTCGGTCCATGAACGATAAGAGAAATTAACCCTTTAATACGCATATACAGCAAAAATATAGCAGCATGGTAGCACAGTTCATTACTATACTTGCAACATGCCATTTTACCATACCGGACACATTTTATATTTGCCATTAAGGCCTCTACACTCCCAAGAAGGATCTGTACAATGTCTTCTGTAAAGTAGGACAAACCAGAACAAGAGATTTATAAATTAAATCAATTCATTCAGAGAATAATGCTTCCTGCTCAGTGCTTTATTTTATTTTTATATATATTTTTTTTTTTTCACATTTCCCACCCATTCACAAGAGGTTCTTGAGAAAAATATGCACTTTACAATACTTTTCAACCGGATTTATATTACTTTTACAGGTTTAAAAATCCATTTGTCATGAAATAAAAAAAAAAGGGCACACCGATGCAATAATTCATTTTACTTTTTACATTTGTACAAAGTAGCAAAACATGTAATAGATCACAACACCAGTCCATATGGCAAATCTAAATTTTACACAGGTTTGTGCCCACAAAAACATTTAATATTCTGTAATGGGGTCAGTAGCATAAAATGCAGATCTAATTTAGGGTAACCATTATCCACAAAAGATCAATAAATATAATCTTGACATCAGATATTTTGCTCATTTCCTATGCAAAACAGGTGTAGCATACTTAACTGCATAAACAGGCCAAGAAGTAATTTACTGCAAAGTCTAACAGTACAACATCTGTGCATAGCAAAGAGTCATATTCCATGATCAGAAATATTTAAAATTGTGAAAAGCTCTTGACAATTATGGATTTGTGAATGCTTTGCAAATTCTTCCATTAACAGAATTTGAATTAAGGCACGCTGGCCCTTAAATGCATTTGTGAAACAAACTAGTTTGAGCAAAAGTTGTGGAAATTGTGACGTTCTTTTTTTTTTCCAGTGTTCTCATACAAAATTTTACAGTGATCTCACTTAATATATTTACAAAGATTTGCAAAAGGTACAAAACGATAAATTACACATCAGGCTTGGCAAACAGGATGTTAAAAAGAGTACAATACACATGCCCAATTTAAGTGATGTCCTTTTAGTTCTAGCTGTACTCATAATTGTCAAATAGTTCATGTAAACTCGCTCTATAATCAAACAAGTTACTGGTGAATTCAGGATACAAGTCATCATACTGTGCTATTAGAAATGTAATATCTAACAATAACACATGGAAGTGGCATTTGGTTCAAGGCAGGTGAAAATTGCACAAAAAAGAAGAAAGAAAGAAGAAAGAAAAAAAAAAAGAAGAAGAAAGAAAAAGAAGAAAGAAGAAAAGGGGGGCATATGGCTTTGTGGTCTGTTCTCTAGACAGACTATTGCTGTGAATTTTCACTGACCAAAACAACCACACCATCAGATGAACATGAGATGAGAGAGTTGACTCCAGTCATCACAGTCTCTATGCCAAGCCTAATTCAGTACAAAATAGATTTACTGAAATGGTGTCATTATTAATAGTTGTCAACCCATTCAGCGAAGCCTCTTTCCACAAGCGTCCTGTTTACTGACACCATCTGTAAAAAAAATAAAAAAAAAGGTTTACAAGCCAACCAATTATCTCCACAATACAAAATTGGTCAAGGTCACTCATTAAAAGTGATACTAAAGGGTTGCGTTTTTTTTCATTTTTAAATAACAAACATGTCATACTTACCTCCACTATGCAGTTCGTTTTGCACAGAGTGGCCCCGATCCACCTGTTCTGAGGGTCCCACGGCAGCTCTCGCGGCTCCTCCCTGCATTAGATAACCCCCTCTGGGAGGCTCTCTCCCGAGGGGGTTACCTTGTGGGCACGCTCCTGAGTCATACACTCGGCGTCCATAGACGCCGAGTGTATGACTCGGCGTCCATAGACGCTGAGTGTATGACTCGGCCGCCCCCCGCATCATTGGATTTGATTGACAGCAGCGGGAGCCAATGGCTTAGCTGCTATCAATCTATCCAATCACACCTGGAACTCTATGGAGAGGACGGCAGGGACGCGCCCATGGAAATTCAGGGCTCAGGTAAGTAAAAAAGGAGGGCTGGGTGCCGGACACTGCAAGGTGTTTTTTCACCTTAATGCATAGAATGCATTAAGGTGAAAATACACGTAGGTTTACAACCCCTTTAAGCTCAAATTATAAGCTGTAATATAGCATGTATTGACATTGTGTTCATACTCACTTTACTACTAGAGCAAGGGTCTCCAAACTTTCTAAACGAAGGGCCAGTTGTCCTTCAGACTTTAGGGGGGGCTGGACTAGGGCCATTGGGAGTAGAAAATGTCCAGGTGTCCTGTGGGAGTAAATAATACCACCTTTGGTGTCATTGGGAGGACTAGTGCCCCATCATTGGGGTCAATGGAAGTAACTGCTCTTTTGATGGTGTCAGTTGGAGGAATAGTGCCCCATTGTTGGTGTCAGCAACAACAAGAATGATTCCCCATTGTTGGTGTCAGTGGATGAAAGTGCCCCAAGGGCCGGATAAAGGCCAGCAAAGGGCCAAAACTGGCCCCAGGGCCAAAGTTTGGAGACCCCTGTACTAGAGCATTAATTTCCATAGACTGCTAAAAACCGGGTTGTTCTTGCTGTTTACTGTCCCTCCCTCCTCTTCCCGCTACAGCCCGAGGTTGTGTAGAGCAGCGATTGCCACATCTGAGCATGCTCGCGTTTCAGTTCCTACTAAGCTGTTCATTTTCTCCTTTTTCTCATCTGTGCAGCCCATGTGACTATAGAGATACACAGTGGTAAATGACAGTCACCTCGCTCCCTCCATGTTCTCGTATTGCTAAACACTATGAAAGCAAGATATAAGATGGTGATTGATGGAGGATTCACCTTCCTGTTAGTCCACACAGGCGCACACACAGGCTGGAGCAGCGTGGCAGTCTGATTGGTAGAACCTGCTCCAGATCTCTTTAGTGTGAACAAAGTGAAAGCTATTGTCAGTCAACTTAAACTCTGCCTACACCATGATATTCCAAAAAATAAACATTTGATTTGAAATGGAGACTTGTAATGAGCTTTAAAAAAAAAAACACCATTTAGAAAGCCTTTGTGTCATGTGACGAGCACAGCACCAATCAGCACTGTGCAAACAGTCATAGCCCAGAGGTCCTATGCGGCTATAGAGCATAGTACTAGAAACTCCTTCAAATTTTTTCTTGAAGATGGGAAAAACCTGGGAAACGTCATGACTGCTGGACAATTAACCACTTGCCGCCAAATCACATGCATATACGTTATTTTGAGAAAGTGGTTGTACCAGAGTGATGCCTGCAGCTAGAGGCATCACCACGGTACCATTTAGAGCAGACGGTCGGCTTTCATGTAATAACCAATGCTGCCAAGCAGCTGCTCGGCCCTCATCACAAGCAGCGGGAGGGGACGTCCCCCCGCCCAGGTCTCCCGTCCCACTGGGAGACCCGAGCAACCAGCCAGTACGTCCGCCGGCTGGCCAGAGACAAGAACAAAGCTGGAATTGGCTTTGATTGGGTCTCAACGTAGTAACTCGGAAGGGACATCACAACGTCCCTTCTGGTTTACTCGGCAGCCAACTATGCCAATTAAAAAAAAGCTAAAGTATTCAAAAACACAGATTTTGGCGTTTTGAATACTTTCAAGTTCTGACACTTGTTTACAGGTTAAAATCTGTATTTTTTGCTAGAAAATTTATAGATAATTTTCTAGCAAAAAATACTGATTTTAACAAGTGTCAGAAATAGGCTTGGTCTTGAAGTGGTTGTATTTCATTTAATATATATATATAAAAAAAAAAGCATCAAATTAACTTTAGTGGCATGGTCTTCATCTATAAAATGGAAGGGATAACCGCAATTAAAAAATATTGAATTCTTAGGATCACTTTAGGGGGTGATGACTATGCACACTCTTTCTGCCCTCCTCGATTCATAGAAGCTGTACTAGCTTCTATGAATGAAGAGCTGTAGAAATAGATGGGATAAGATAGATTTAATGTCATTGCAAATAAAATATACAATGAACTTTCAAAAAAGGCAACTCCTCAATTTTTTAATCAAATATTTTTTTTTTATTTCTTTATCACAACATTTATACATACATCCATTACAATCCTGTGTTGCAATACAAATATGCCTTGACCTATGTTATACATTCTCCAACTCACTCCCATTCCCCAACCCCTCCCCCCCCCTCATCCACCGTGCCCACCCATCAATCCATTTATTCCATATATTATTAAATTTATTTTTGTTACCTCTTTTAGTGTATATAAATTGTTCTTTTCTTATTGTATCATTTATTACCTCCTCCCATTCTGTTACTGTAGGTGGGTTTACCGCTTGCCATTTCTGTGCAATAAGTTTCCTTCCCTGAAACAGGCATCTCCTAATCGCTATACTCTCGCCCTTTGAGGGTACCCTCTCTTCCACCAAGCCCAGCACACATAGCCTCGCCTCCGGCTGTAATAATGTTCCAAATGTTCTATTGATCTTTTCAACTATTTGCTTCCAATATTGGTACAGCTTGGGGCATCTCCAGACCATGTGTATTAGGTCTCCTTTATCCTGTCCACATCTCTGGCATCCTGGGTCTGGTCTTCTACCAAATTGGAACATTCTTTGGGGCGTGTAGTATGTCCTGTGTATCAGATATAACTGAGACATATACTGGGAGGGGGACATTGACAATTCGGGACCTATACCCAGTATTTGTTCCCATTGATCTTGTGAAATTGTGCCCACATCCTTCTCCCATTTCTCCCTAATTTTATTGGCCATGATCTCGCTTCGATCTGCCCTTTCTAGGGAGTCATAAATGGTTGAGATTACTCCTCTAGTGTCCTCAGTATTTACCAAGTTTCGGAAGATGGCCATACCATTCCACTCCGGCATCCCATCCCCAAATTGTGCACCCAGTGCATGTCTAATTTGTAAGTATCTATAAAAAGATCTATTTGGAACCGAGAACTCCTCTCTTATTTCTTGAAATGTTTTTATTCTACCAACAGCAAATAGTTGTTCCAGTAGATGTATCCCTAGTCTGTCCCACTCATCAACCTTTCCCATGATTTTAAGTTCTTGTAAATTGCTATTATCCCAGATAGGGGAGAATTCAGAGAAACCTGTATATCCTAGAATCTTCTTCCCCTCTTTCCAACATTTTACCATTAATTGGACTGTGGGGCATTTAGAATGAAATGAATCTGCCTCCACTGCCTCTACTTCTGTGTCATGACTTGTGTCATTCATGACTACCCTGGGTCCTCTCTGATTACTATTCCTCATGTGCTGCAGCTGGGCCGCTAAGAAATAGAATCTGGGGTTCGGGAGAGCGAGACCCCCCTTCTCCCTTGGATATTGCAAGGCTCGGAGCGAGATTCTCGCTATTCCCCCCTTCCAAATCAATTCCCTGAAAACCCCTTCTATCTTCCTGAACCACCGTTTTGGAATCCATACTGGGGAATTATGTAGAATATATAGGATTTGCGGCATCCACACCATTTTTATCAGGTTGCTCCTTCCTACTACAGATAGGGGAAGCCGATTCCAGAACCTGCATTTTTGTTTCATCTTTGTTAGTAGTGGCACTAGATTTCCCCCTATATATTGCCCAGGATCCTTTGTCATGTTTATTCCTAGGTATCTTATCTGGGGCACTACCTTCACTTGATCTATCTGCCCTTTCAAGGGCTCTAGCGGCAGAAGGGCGGATTTCTCCCAGTTTATTGTTAGACCGGAAAATCTCCCAAATTCCCCTATGATATTCATTACTGTCGCCAGTGAGGCCTGTGTATCTCCCAGGAAGAGTAGGATGTCATCCGCATATAATGCGACTTTCTCCTCTCCTAGCTTTCTTTTGAATCCTTTTATCCCCGGAGATGCCCTTATTGCAGTGGCTAGTGGTTCTATGGCCAGGGCGAAAAGCAGGGGCGACAACGGGCATCCCTGTCTTGTCCCCCTGGCCAGTCTAAACCAGTCTGAGCACTCACCATTGACCCTTACCTTTGCCCTGGGATTCCCATATAGTAACCTAACCCATTGAGTAAACTTAGGGCCGAATCTGTACTCTCCTAACACCTTCCACAGATATTGCCACTCAAGGCTATCAAATGCCTTTGTGGCGTCCAAGGACAAGATTGCTCTTGCCTCTCTTTCTACTACTGGCAGCTGGATATTTAGGAATGTTCTTCTGATGTTAGAGCTAGTGGACCTTCCTGGTATAAATCCTGTTTGATCAGGATGTACCAGTTTTGTAACTATCCTATTTAACCTTGTTGCCAGTATTTTAGCCAGGATTTTGGTGTCAGCGCACAGGAGTGATATCGGTCTATAGGAATTTGCCTCTAATTGATCTTTCCCTTCCTTTAATAATGTTATTATAGTTGCCTCTTCCATGGACCCAGGCATTTTCCCTGCCTCAGCCGCCCAGTTAAATACCTCTAGCAATTTTGGAAGCAGCACCTCACTGTAGGTTTTATATATTTCTATTGGGAGACCGTCAGGACCCGGTGACTTTTGACCTGCCATTTCTTTAGTTGCCAATTGTATCTCTCCCAGTGTCAGTGGTGCCTCCAGCTCTTCCCTATCTTGCTCTGTCAGCCGGTGTATTTTCAGGCCTGCAAAAAAAGTGACCATTTCCCCTTCACTGTTGTTATGCCAATTACTGCTATACAAATTCTGGTAATACCTTTTGAACACCTGCATTATTTCTGGTGTGTCTCTCTTAATCTCCCCATTCTCATCATGAATCGCCGGTATAATAGTAGGGGAATTGTCATCCCTTGCGGCCATGGCGAGAATTCTCCCCACTCTCTCACCCTCACCAAACAAGTTTTGTTTCTGAAATAGTTTTTTATTTTCCGCCTTTCTTATTATTATTTTTTTGTATTCCTCCTGTGCTTCTAGCCATTTCTTATGTTCCTCCTGGCTTGGGTTATTTATATAACAGATCTCTAAGCTCTTTACCTTTTCACTCGCCGCAAGTTCTATGGCACGCGTTTGTTTTTTAATAAGCGATATTTTTTGGATTAGGATTCCCCGCAGGAATGCTTTCAAAGTATCCCAAATTATTCCCATCGAGGCAGAGCCGGTATTTACTTCTATAAATTCTTTCAGACTGCCATTTATTCCCTCCGGCTCTTTGATAACCTCTAACCAAAATGGATTTAACTTCCAATCCCTTTTATTATATCCTCTATTTGTCTTTATTACAAAAGTCATTGGGGAGTGGTCCGATATGCTTCTGGGTTCATATACCACCTCTCCCAGCACCCCCATTGCCTCTTCATTGCAGAGCACAAGGTCTATGCTGGACAGAGTCGAATGTGTCCTTGAGTGGCAGGAGAATTGTTTCTCCATTGGGTGCCTCCTCCTCCACACATCTACCAGGCCCATCTCCCCACAAAATTGGGAGAGAGGGCTATCAGCCCGTGCAGAGGGGGCACCCACCGGGAGTTTATCTATGTTTTTATTCATGGTCATGTTGAAATCCCCCGCCACTATTACCGGTACTCCCGGTCTGTCCATGATAAACTCCATCAAGTCCCACAGTGTTTCTATCCCGAACGGAGGGGGGATATATATACCTGCCACCACATATTCCCTTGTTTCTATCCGACAGTGAAGAAACACATAGCGTCCCTCAGTGTCAATCTTACAGTGGCTGCAGGAAAACACCAACCCTGAATCTATCAACACGCTCACCCCCCTTGAATAGGAGGTGTGCGTGGAGTGGAATTGTGTCTGATACTTCCTGTGTTTTAGTAAATTGACGGTTCCCTTATCCAGGTGTGTTTCCTGCAGACACAGCATTTTAATATTGTTATTATTGGCGTCTGCGAAAATTACCTGTCTCTTTATTGGGTCTTTTACCCCTCGGACATTCCATGAGCGTACCTTGATGCCTGTTCCCTGATTAGGGAAGTTCTTCTCGCTATTATACTTCGGCATCCTCCCCTATTATTTCTTCCCTTTTTAGAATACCTCCCACCTTACCCACCTTAACCATATATGCCATGATAGTATCAGGTTACAAAAACGTATTTTTTGTGGTTCTACTCTTTCTAGTGCTCTATACAACCATACATTCCTTCTTACTTCCCCCCTTCCTCCCTCCTCCCCTTCCCCCCCCCCCTACCCTCATAAACTAAAGATATATTTTGGTGTGTTCATTCATCGTTATGTGCCTTTCACAACAACTCCCTACCCTCCCTACCCCTCCCCCCCCTCCCCCGCCCTATTTGGGGCCCTTGTAAAGGGGCCTCTACAGTGACCAGATTCCCCTTTTGCTGTGTGACCTTTCCCCCTCCCGCTCCCCCCTCTTGGCACTTCCCTTGGTGTTCCTCGTGTATTAGTGTTTCTCTTCCGTTTTACTTGACATCTAGTGTTTTCTCTCCACCTCTGTGCCACTTTCCACAAAAACCCAACCATTTCCAACAGCCCCCTCCTCCCTCCCGCTCCCCCCGCCCCCCCGCTCTTATATCAAAACCTCGACAAAAAAGAGAGATGAGAAAAACAAGAACAGAAAAAAATAAAAACGGGCAAAAGGGTAATGGAAAAAGCAACCAAAAAAGAAAAAAAAAAAATTTTTTAAATAAAAAATAAAAAAAAAGGGTAGAAATATGAGGTAAGAGTTCTGTACAATAAGTCAGCGACCGAATCTGTGACCGTTTCCATTTTCCTAGATTTCCCCTTCTTTAGTGTTCATCCAGGACGTCAGTTCCGCAGGTGTGCTAAAGAATATATTTTTCCCATTTATAGTTATTCGCAGACGTGCCGGGTAAAACATTGCGTATTTAATCCCCTTTTCTTGTAGTCTCTGTTTCCCTTCAAAAAATTTAGCTCTTTGCCTCTGCAACTCTGGAGAAAAGTCTGGGTAAAATGAGATTTTGGTGCCATTAACCAGGACCTCTTTCATCTCTCTGGCTTTTTGGAGGATTGTAACTTTATCTGGGAAATGCAAAAGTTTAATAAGCATAGGTCTGGGGCGCCCTCCCTCAGCTGGGGCTCTGAAAGGTACTCTGTGGGCCCGCTCAATAGAAAAGTGCTTTGATAGACAGTCCTGTCCAAATACCCCCACAAGCCAGTTTTCCATGAATTCAGTGGGGCGGTTACCCTCGCACTTTTCGGGGAGACCCAGTACCCTAATATTTTTCCTTCTTAACCTATTTTCCATGTCGTCGATTTTGTTAACGCACAAATTTAACTGTTCTTTCATTGTTTTCATGTCCATTATCATAGGGTTAACATCGTCTTCCACCTGACTGAGTCTTTCCTCCAAAGCAGAGGTACGCTCCCCAACCCCCTGTACCTCATGTTTTAATATTGACATTTCGTCCTTTATCCCTTTCAACTGGTCAAATATTTCCGTTAGGGAGGACTTGCAGTTGTTTATAGCAACTAGAATCTCTCTCATAGAGGGCTCATCCTCCATCCCTGCTCCTGTATTTAAATCTGTCACTTTTTCCTGCACCTTTGCTTTGATCCCATGTTCACCCGTTGCCTTTCCAGCCATTTCTATGTTTGGACCCAGACTTCTCCGTTGGGCACTTACTTGTTGTCCCCTTGGTGGTGTATAGCCTGTTGTGCTTCCCGGAATGTGCGCGTATTTTTCCAGTTTAGCTGCCACTGCTGCCTGTCCAGTTCTTGTTCCCCGGACCGACTGGGGTTGTGGCTGGGAATGGGGCCTGGGGCTGGATTGGGGTTGGGGCAGCTGGGGATGGGACTGTGACTGTAGCTGTGCGTTTCTGGTCATCACTGACAGTGTACCTGGCATTTTCCTTTTCTTCCTCCTCCTCCTCACTTGTAAATGTACCTTTATATGCCTTTATAGTTATTCCATGTACCGTTCTGTGAAAATGTCCTTTCGCCTATGATATTCCAGCTTCCCAGTATTCCAGCTTCCCCTGCTACGATCCTTCGTAGTTCCACAGTTTAACCCCCGACCAACTCCAGCTACTGATTGAAACAGAGGGGAAGAGAAAAAAAAAAAAAAAAATCTTTCCCTTTTTCCCCCTCACATCCACTTGCCCCAGCCTCCTTCCTTTCAAAATTATGGCAAATTTATGGCAGGTTTATGGCAAATTTATGGCAGGTTTATGGCGGGTTCAGACACAGCGAGTTACCCTTGATATCAGCTAATTTAAACACTGTATATATATATATATCTTTTTTTTTTTTCCTCTGCTCACCTCCAGCCCAGCCTCCGTCTTCAGGGTTTTCAGGGTGTAGTGGATGGGGAAACAGACACAGAAAGACATAGAAAGCACCCACAGCGTCTCTCCTCTTGAAAGTAGCCGGTTCTGGTGCACACGAAGCAGGTGTAGCTCAGACAAACAGCTGACAGGCAAGTGGGAATCACAGTTTTCACCAGGTCCGTGATAGGTGGCTCGGACTCACTCCTCCAGCAGTCGGCGCTTGTTCCTTCCCATGAGACAGACCAACCAGCTGAGAGCGAGGTACCTTGTCTCTGTGCTCGGTAACCTAGCGGCGTCCCAGCGCTACTTGCGGCTCGTGGTTGCGGTCTTTCTTCCTTCCCTAGTGCCGGTTTCCTCTCTCCCTTCTCTGCCGCTAGTTAATCATTCATTGCGGCATGTAATGTGGAGCGAGGTGCGGGGAGCGAGAGCGAGAGCGAGCGGGCTGCTCTCCTCTCACAGCTGCATCCGGTCACGCCCCCCACTCCTCAATTTTTAAAAGCAGATACACTCACATATCTAAAACATTATGCAAAATAAATAAAACATCCCGTGAAATAGCAAAGCACCAACACTGCTTGTTCCTTAACTTGAATACATTTTTTCATTTATTGCCTTAATAGCCAGCGGAAAGAAGCCCTCTATACCCACTGAGTTACTACCATCAGGCAGAAGTTACAGGAATGTTAAATAAGTGTTAGCCAGGCTGGAATGAACCCACTTATTTACTCTGCTTTGCCGAGACCAGTCATACATTTCTCCCACTATTTCCTGCACAGTGAGAACGGATTTCTGAAGATCATTTTCTGGGAGGAAAGGCAGATGAATGAAAAGGTCTGCCGCCTCTATCCCTAGATAAAATTTTCATTCACAAAAGCTATAGTACAGCATCTATGAATGGAGAAAGTGGGCAGGAAAGGACTGGCATAGTTGGCACTCTTGATCAGTGCATATGATAGGTTTCACAACTCCATAAACGCCTGCAGGGAAAGAAGAGTTTGATTAAAGCAGAAGCCAGCAACACAAGGGGACGCATTGATAGTAACATTCCTTGTGCTGAATTCTCTTTAACCACACCACTCCATGTAAAAATCTACTTTTGCAAAATTGTGAGAGAGAGAATTTATATATATATATATATATATATATATATATATATATATATATATATATATATATATATATACACACACATACATATACACACATACATACATACATATACACACACACACACACACACTATATATATATACATATACACACACATACATACACACACACACACACACACACACACACACACACAGTGTGTAATATATATATATATATATATATTACAGACACACACAATGTATTTGCGTAGCGGTTTTTCAAACGCAATATTTTTTTTGGGGGGGGGGGGGGAACTCTTTCATGAACAGAACACACACTAAGTTAGCCAAATTTTTATGTAGAATGTGAATAATGATATGCCGAGTAAATAGATACCCAACGTCACGCTTTATAATTGAGTCTGGAATGGCGGCAAACGACTGTACTTAAAACGCCTTTACAGGTTACCAGTTTAGAGTTTCACAGGTGCTCTGGTGCTAGAATTATTGCTCTCACTCAGTCGTTCTTCCATACATAACATGTGAGGTATTGTCAAGAATGTCTAAGGGTTGGGACTTAAAATGAAGCAGGCAGGTGTAAGTAATTTAAATTTATTGGAAAATCGATAAGTTGCAAGAGGGTAGTCATGAGAACAAAGAAAACCAATAATTCATTTCAGTAGATAGGCATACAGCAATAACAATTTGCCACACAATAGTATAATAATTCACAAATCACATGATACAGGTGATCATAAAGGTAAAACCTATAGTTGGCATAAAAACATGGCATATAATAGCTCTATGCATTTCGTGGATTCATCCACTCTTCAGGAGCATGCACATGGAAAACTGAATGCTGTTGTATAATGGTAATAAAAATATCTGTAAGGTCTGACCCTGTCACGGAAGAAAAAATTAAAATAGGCAATTAAAAAAATACTCTCAACAGTACTTAAATTGTCTGTGTCTAAGCAGTAGTATTGTGCCAATATGAATGAGAAAACCCCTAGGGGTGTCGCTGGTGGGAGCTGAGGTGGTTATGGCAGACGGGACTAAAACAAGGATGGTTTCCAGGGAAAGGTTCCAAAGAGTAGGGTGACCACAAGTGCTAGAAACAAAGGTGAAATGAGAAAATAGACAAAAAAAAAACCGCATACTATCAGATATAATGGGTCATCTGCCCTAAACCTGGTAAGGGACAGGGTAATAAGATGCTAATGAGTGTATAGGTATGGTTAAGTTCGTGAGAGTAGAAGGTAAAGTTGATGAGAAGGTGAAAAGCATGGAGGATTGAGAAACCATGTTGCCCAAGGGAGTAAAGCCCTGTACACAGGATTGGATTTCCGATGGAATAAAATCGATGGATTTTTCCATCGGATTTCCGATGAAGCTGACTTCCATCAGTCTTGCCTACACACCATCAGTCTAAAATCTGACTCTCCCAAACACCGTGACGTAAAACACTCAGACGAGCCGAGAAAAATTAAGTTCAATGCTTCTGAGCATGCGTCGACTTGATTCTGAGCATGCGTGGATTTTTTCTCCGATGGAGTTCCACACAGACGATCGGAATTTGCTATCGTTTTTTTCCCATCAGATAAATTTAAAACATGTTCTATTTTTAATCACCGATGGAAAAAAGACCGATGGGGCCCATACACAATCGGTTTGTCCGATGAAAAAAAAAAGGGATTTTTATAACAGCTTACCTGTAAAATCCTTTTCTTGGAGTACATCACGGGACACAGAGCGACTTAGTAATTACTAATGGGTTATATAGATTACCTTCAGGTGCTGGCACTGGCCACTTCCAAACCGGAAGTACCCTCCCCTATATAAGCCCCTCCCATCCGGGAGCACCTCAGTTTTGTAGCAAAGCAATAAGTGTCCCAAAAAGAGGGGTGGGAGCTCTGTGTCCCGTGATGTACTCCAAGAAAAGGATTTTACAGGTAAGCTGTTATAAAAATCCCTTTTTCTTTTTCGTACATCACGGGACACAGAGCGACTTAGTCATTACTAATGGGACGTCCCAAAGCAATGCCAAATGAGGGGAGGGATACATAAGCTGGGCGCCATCAGGCATGAGGATCTTTTGCGGCCTGCAACACACTGCGCCCAAAGGCGACATCCTCCTGACTTCTAACGTCTACCTGGTAGAACCTAGTAAACGTGTGTACCGAAGACCATGTTGCGGCCTTACATACTTGAGCCAGGGAGGCCTGGTGATGCACTGCCCATGAAGTTCCAACTGCTCTTGTGGAGTGCGCCCTAACTTTGAACGGAGGCGGTCTCTTTCTCAAGCCATAGGCTTGTATTATGACCCGTCGAATCCACTTGGCTAAAGTAGATTTTGATGCTGCCTGACCCTTTCTAGGGCCTTCCGGCAGAATAAACAAAGTATCCGTTCTGCGAATCTGAGCAGTGGCTTTTAGATAAGCTTTAACTGCTCTTACTACATCCAGAGAATGTAATAACTTTTCCTCTACCGAGCTAGGTTTGGGGAAAAAAGAAGGAAGAACCACATCTTGGTTCAAATGAAACCTCGATACCACCTTGGGAAGAAAGGCTGGATGAGGACGTAATACTACTCTGTCCTTATGGACAACCAGATATGGCTCCCTACAGGACAAGGCGGCTAATTCCGATACTCTTTTAGCCGAACAAATGGCTACTAAGAAAATCAATTTCCTGGTGAGAAGAACCAAGGAAATGTGTTGCAATGGTTCAAACGGTTGTTTCTGTAGAACCGACAGAACCAGGTTTAAGTCCCATGGACATATGGGAATACTAACCGGAGGGCTAATACGCATCACTCCTTGTATGAAAGCTTTGACTAGTGAATGCGAAGCCAAGGGCCTTTGAAAAAATATTGACAAGGCCGAAATCTGACCCTTGATAGTACTCAAGGCCAGCTTCCTATCTACAGCCCACTGTAGGAAGTCCAAAATCCTCCCTATCACGTACTTACGTGGATGCCATTTCTTGGCCTCACACCACGTAATGTACGCCTTCCAGATCCTATAATAGATCTGCCTGGATAGCGGCTTCCTGGCATTGATTATGGTAGATACCACAGAATTAGAGAGCCCCCTCTTTTTCAGAATGTGGGCTTCAATAGCCAGGCCGTCAAACCTAGGGCTGGTAAGGAAGGGTGGTATATCGGTCCCTGCGACAGCAGGTCCGGACGATGTGGGAGGGTCCAAGGACTCCTCACTGACATTTTTACAATCTCCGCGTACCATGCCCTTCGGGGCCACGCTGGAGCCACCAGAATCACTGGTTTCTTTTCTACCCTGATTCTGCGGAGTAATCGCGGTAACAATTGTGGCGGTTCCCAAGGGAACACTAGGGCATCCGAGCCGCAAGCTAGGGGATCCCTTGTGCGAGACACAAATCTGTCCACCTTTGCGTTGAATCTGGATGCTAGCAGATCTACATCCGGTGTTCCCCACCGCTGGCATATTGCCTGGAAAACCTCGGGGTGAAGAGACCATTCCCCTGGGCATAATTGTTGGCGACTTAAAAAGTCCGCTCTCCAATTTTCCACTCCTGGGATGAAAACCGCGGATATGGCTGGGACATATTTTTCTGCCCACTCCAGGATGCAATTTGCTTCCCTCTGGGCTGCACGACTCCTGGTGCCACCCTGGTGATTGATATATGCCACTGCTGTGGCATTGTCTGATTGAATTCTGACAGGGGACCCTTGGAGTTTGGATGTCCATGCTACTAGGGCATACCGGGCTGCTCGTATCTCTAAGAGATTGATGGGCAGGGCCTTTTCTGCTTCTGACCACTTGCCCTGGAGAGACCATTGCTCCAGTACTGCCCCCCAGCCTATGAGGCTGGCATCTGTAGTGACTACCTTCCAAGAAACCGGACTGAAGGGTTTCCCTTTTTCCAGATTCTGGGGCACCAACCACCAATGGAGGCTCTTGTGAACGGAAGGGGACAGGGACATTGGTAAGTCTAAAGCCTGAACTTTTTTGTTCCAGGCTGACAGTATGGCCCTTTGCAAATTCCTTGAATGGAATTGACCGTAGGGTACCGCTTCGAATGAAGCCACCATTTTTCCCAGCAGCCTCATGCAGAGGCGTATGGATGGTTTTCTTTTTGTACCCACTAAGTGGGTCAAATCTTTTAAAGACGACACCTTCTCTGGAGGTAAGAAAATCTTTCTCGGATTTGAATCCAGCCTTAGCCCTAAGTATTCCAGACTTTTGACTGGTCTTAGAGCTGACTTGTCCCGGTTGATAATCCAACCGTGATATTCCAGATACTTGATTGTCTTGTGAATAGCTACTTCCAGCTTTTCCACTGAGTGGTCTATTAGTAGCAGGTCGTCTAGATATGCCATTATCGTTACACCTTGTGTTCTTAGATTGGCCAATAATGGGGCCAGAATTTTTGTGAACACTCGTGGTGCTGTGGCCAGACCGAAAGGTAAGGCTCTGAACTGAAAATGGCGCCCTTCTACTGCAAAGCGTAGAAATTTCTGGTGGGCCGGAAAGATGGGAATATGCAGATAAGCATCCCTTATGTCGATCGAGGCTAACCATTCCTGCCCTTGTAGGGCGGTGGCCACCGATCGGATCGACTCCATCCGAAAAGTCCTGATATTTAGGAACTTGTTTAGCCCTTTTAGATTTAATATGGGCCTCACGTCCCCATTTGGTTTGGGGACTGTGAAAAGGTTCGAGTAAAACCCGAATCCGCTTTCTTCCAGGGGAACCTTCATGATTACACCTTGGAGCAATAGTTGTTCTAGTGCCAGAAGGAGGGATCCTCTCTTCTGGGGATCTCTTGGCACGTTTGACCTCATAAATTGGGCAGGAGGAGTGCCTTTTAACTCCAGCTTGTATCCCAGACTTACTGCGGAGAGCACCCATCTGTCTCTGATGGTGTCCCGCCAGGTCTCTGTGAACAACTGAAGTCTTCCCCCCACCCGATTGAGTGGGGGCAACGCTTCATGACTTGGGGGGAGGTTTTGTACCTCTCTTGATCCAGGGCTTCTTGTTACCCTGTGATTGTCCCTGATTTCTGCCCCCTGAATTTGACCGCGGAGGCCGTCGGAACTGCTTCACAGCCGATGTGCCCGGGACTGGAGAAGTAGGCCTCTTAAAAAAAGGACTTCTACCCTTGTTCTTAACCGGTAAGAGTGAACTTTTACCGGCAGAAATTTTCTGGATATATTTGTCCAGATCTTCTCCAAATAAGCGTTCTCCATGAAATGGGAAGCTAACCAGCAGTTTTTTACAGGGAGCTTCAGCAGACCAGTTTTTGAGCCACAGAAGCCTACGCATATGTACTATAGACAGCGTAAAGCGGGAGGCCTGTTGGATTGTATCCTTTATGGCGTCCACCGCAAAACACAAGGCTCTAGGTAGGTCAGCTAGGACAAGAGCCTGCTGATCTGGTAAGTCCCTTAAGACTTGTTTCAACTGATCTTTCACTGCTTGGCAGACTCCAATCGCTGCTACCGCAGGTTGTGTCACCATGCTTGCTGTAGAGAAAGCAGATTTTAGTAAAGACTCCAATTTTTTATCTATTGGGTCTTTGAACATTGGAACATTATCTACTGGACATGTCAGTGATTTGTTCACAGAAGAGATGGCTGCGTCCACTGTAGGGACCCTCCATTTTTTTATGAACTTATCCTCCATGGGATAGATCACCGGAAATCTCTTGGGGGGAGCAAATATTTTATCAGGATGCTCCCAATCCTGGTAAATAAGCCCTTCTAATAAAGGGTGGATTGGGAAGGAACAGACAGCCTGGGGAGCTCTTAGCGACCCCAGCGAGGAAACCGTAGTGGATGGTGGTTCCGCCAGAGGCATTTTAAATGCTGATCGGACCATGTTAGTCAGAGACTGAACCCATAATCTTTCAGCCTGAGATGCTGAGAAAGGTTCTTCCACTGTTGATTCCTCCATAACTGAATCAACCTCATCCTGATCCCCTTCAGGTAGGTCGATCCCTGTGTGGGGCTGTTCCTCCACTAACAGGCACTCTGAAGGAGGAGACGGAGATCGGACGCGCTTTCCCTGTGACAGGGAAGCAGCGATCAATGCTGTTAATCTCTCTTCCAATCCTCCCAGAGTTGAGGATAAAACCTCCTCTGTTATATACACAGGAGCAGGTGGACTGGGGACAGCCGCAGCACCAGGCACTCCTGCGGGGTTTCTACGGCTACTGACCTCTGAATTCTCAGGGGAGATTGGTGCAGTACAAGCATGCCCAATATCCTCAGAGCCCGATGGAGACCCCTTTGGCTTCCTGGAAGACCTATTTCCGGAGCGTCTGGACGACATATCCTTTAAGCACAAAGCTGAGGTATTCCCGTCGTCATACACCAATTTTGCTGGTAATAGTCTAACACAGTTGCTGCTATATACCAGCTGATGTCCACTAAAGTGCCTTTCTATGGGGATGCCTGCATCAACCGCCTCTGTGTGCCACTGTTTGTTGCTAGCTCTGTTTGCATCCAGCTGACACTTGTACTGTGTCTTTATACAAGCTGGGACGCCTGCACATGCGCAGAAGCACCGTGGCGCGCATCGAGCGTCATCCACCCGCCCCGCCCCTTTTTTTTTCATAGGAGGCGCGTGCACGCGCCCGCGCGCCATTGGCGCCATTTTCGAAATCAAACAGGGACTAGGAGCCAGGGCCCTTTTTGCCGGAGGGCCTGTGCGGTGGATGAGCGCAGCAACAGGGCAGAGGAAGTGGATTCCCACAGAGAAACTTACCAACTGCCTGGATCTTTTGACTTGAGAAAACCAAAGATCCACATGACAAGAAAAATGGACTACAGCGGCCTCTAGTGGTTTAACACAGGTACCGCGGTCCTCTTTTTTTTTTCTTGACTACTATTAAAATTTTACATTTTCAGTAGTTACAGGCATACACAGATATTAGCGGGAATACCGTTAGGTAACAGACAGAAAGACAAATTAGGCTTGGGGGTCCCCCAATAGAACCAAGTTCCTGGGGGCCCCCACTTACCTGATCCCCGCCGCAGGACTTTGTTTGGTCCACAGAAGCCCAAACTTCACCTATCACGGCAGGCATTGTAATTAAACCTTCAGGGACCGGGTTCCCAAGGATTCCACTCCCCTGGACCTGTATAGCACCCTGCACAGACAACATCTTGGTCGTGGGTATGACCAGAGCTCTGGATCCCAGGGTCCAGCCCTCCTAAGAGAGGCATTACAGGCAAAACCTTGCTCTTCTGCTGCAAGGCCCGGGTACCGACCGTTTAGCTATGAAGCTTTTTTGGTGGGATCCGGAACAGCTTACTAAGGCCCAAAAGAACCTGTACGCAAGCCCAGTGAAAACACATGTTACTCTTTGGCCAACACCTTAGACACTGGCAAAAAACTGAGGTGCTCCCGGATGGGAGGGGCTTATATAGGGGAGGGTACTTCCGGTTTGGAAGTGGCCAGTGCCAGCACCTGAAGGTAATCTATATAACCCATTAGTAATGACTAAGTCGCTCTGTGTCCCGTGATGTACGAAAAAGAAATAGGATTTTTGTACCGTAAAATCCGTTTCTCTGACGTCCATGGACTGACACAGCTCTCATACTGTTTACGTGTGGGTATATGTCCCGGCTTGCAGGAGAAGACCTAGGCAGAATGTTAAATGTTAGAAACATTCTAGAATAAAACCATAGCTGAACAGCCCCGCTCAGGGGGGCGGTCCCTCCGGACATTACCCTCCCACTTGCAACTAGCAGCCTCAGTTCGTAACAAAGCAGTACAAACCTTAAAAAGGAAGGGTGGGTGCTGTGTCAGTCCATGGACGTCAGAGAAACGGATTTTACGGTGAGTACAAAAATCCTATTTTCTCTTATCGTCCATGGACTGACACAGCTCTCATACTGTTTACGTGTGGGACGTCCCAAAGCAGTATAAGAAAAAAAGGGAGAAAGCAAGTAGTAAAGGAACAACCAAAACTTCACTCCAAACCAGCAGAGCTCCTCAACGGAGGAGTTGCAACATTAAAGTGGTTGTAAACCCACTTTTTCAACTTGCACCTACAGGTAAGCTTAGATTAAGGCTTACCTGTAGGTGCAAGAAATATCTCCTAAACCTACACGGTTTAGGAGATATTTAGTTAAATGACAGCTGCCGCTGTCTACGGCGCATGCGCGCCGTAGACAAAGGCGCATTCATGGGGTTAATCCCATTCACAAATTTGGCTACTTCCCAGCAATCGCTGGGCGTAGCCGAATGTGAAGGCTCCCACGCGCATGCGCAGAGTGACGTCTCCGCCGCTCCGGCCAATCACAGCGCTGTGATTGGCTGGAGCGGCGATACCTGGAAGTAACCTTCCGGCTATCGCCGCAGAGATGGCTACGGCTGAAGAGGGAGACTAGGACGGCTTCGGGGGCCCCGATCTAAGGTAAGTGATGCATAATGAGCTATTAGGCTAGTCATATTAGCTCATTATGCCTTTCTCTTACAGGTAGTTTAAAAAAAAAAAATTTTTTTTTTAGGGTTTACAACCACTTTAAGCAGCGGCCTGCAACACTTTGCGGCCGAAGGAACCATCCGAAGATGCAGCCACATCAACCTTATAGAATTTTGAAAAGGCATGAACGGACGACCAGGTCGCCGTCTTGCACACTTGTGCAACCGACGCTTGATGTCGGAAAGCCCAGGAAGCACCAATTGCCCTGGTGGCATGCGCCGTAGCCGGAAAAGGAGGGGCCACCCCCTTAATGGCATAGGCATGTATAACAGTCTGTCTGATCCATCTAGAAAAGGTGGCAGACACCGCTCAGCCCTGTTTCGGACCAGACAGACACAACTAGTGAATCATTAAACGTACCACAAAATTTGTGAAGCGCAAACCCTCTGGAATGCAATGGGTGAGGACACAAGGACGGGAGGACAATGTCCACATGTAGGTGAAAAGCCGAGACCATCCTTTGCAAAAGGAAGGTGGCGGACGCAACACCGCCTTATCCTTATGGATGACCAAGTAAGGCGGTTTGCAAGACAATGCCGCCAACTCAGACACCCGTCTGAAGAAGTAATAGCCACTAAGAAGGCCACCTCCTGAGACAAGGTCAAGAGGGGAATATCTCTGATATTTTCAAAATGAGGTTCCTGGAGAACCAAGAGCACCAAATTCAAATCCCAAGGAGGGAGAGGAGGTTTAACAGGAGGGAGCACATGGCGAACCCCTGCACAAGGGTGCTACCAAGGAATGACCCGCTAGCGGTTGCTGAAGGAAGATGGCCAAGGCCGAAAACTGCCCCCTAATGGCACTCAAAGCAAGCATTTGGGTCACACCACGCTGCAAGGACCGCAGGATACTTGGGGACGGAATACGTCCGTGGACGCTAGTCCAGCTCTTCGCACATAGCGATGCAAGCTTCCCAGGTACGGCGAAATACCTTTCAAGCGGAAGACTTCCGTGCCCCGAACATGGTCGAAATGACCGAATCTGAGAGACCTCGGACTCTCAGCACCTGGCTTCCAATAGCTATGCCGTTAAGCCAGAGACTGTAAAGCAGGATGAAAAATAGGACCCTGAAACAGAAGGTCCTTCCTTATTGGCAACCGCCAAGGAACGTCCGCGTTGAGATGTACCAGATCAGCGTACCAATGACGCCGAGACCCACCCGGCGCAAAGAGGATCACCGGAATCCCCTCGGCCACAACTCTGCGCAGCAGGCGAGAAAGCAGCTGCAGCCGAGGATAACGGATATCAGGTGATAATGACTCCATGGGGCCACCAACGGATCCGAGGCATCCGCCCAAGGATCCCTGGACCTGGCCACAAGCCTTGACACCTCACGATTGAGTCGCGAGGCCCTCAGGTCCACATCCGGCATGCCCCACCGCCGGCACAGATTTTGAAGAAAAAAAAACCTGTAAGGACCACTCTTCCTGGTCCAGCGTCTGGCGACTCCGATAGTCCGCCTTCCAATTGTCTATGCTTGAATGTAGATGGCCGATAGAGACCACGTGGGGAGGCAGTCTGATTGCCCGTATTTCCAGAACATTGATCGGTAAACGGGCTTCGTCCGGAGTCCAAAGCCCTGGGGCTGACAGGACTCCCCAGACTCCACCCCAGCCCGTCAGGCTGGAGTCCGCCATGAACACCTCCCACTGGATGGGGAGGAACGACTTCCCGGACCGAAGAGCCGGGGACCCCAACCCCACGCCAGGGACGCCCTGAGTGGGTGACTCATCTGGATCTGAAGATCCAAGGACAACAGGGATTTGTCCCAAGTGGACATGATTTCTTACTGTAATGCCCGTGTGCGTGATTGGGCATATGGAACAGCCTCGAACGAGGCCCTCATGAGTCCCAGGACTCATGCAAAAAACGGGTTGACGACCACTTCCAAGACGCCAGGACCTGCACTAGAGGCTGAAAAGTCAGTAACTTCTCCAGGGTTAGGAATACCTCTGCCTCCATGGAGTCCAGGATCAGACCGAGATGCTCCAAATGCTGAGCCAGGACCAACTTTTGAATGTTCGGGAGCCACCCAAAGTCCCTAAGGGTCTGACTGACAATAGCCACACTTCTAATTTTGAGCCATTGTCTGCTCTTAGAAGAAGATAGCCCAGATAGCCCATGGATTGCAATGTCTCGTTGTCTCAGCAAAGCTAGAACCGGAGCAAGCACCTTGGTAAAAAACCTTTGGTGCCGAGGCTAGGCCGAAGGGAAGAGACACAAATTGATAGTGGACTTCGCCGATCGCAAAGCACAGAAACTACTGGTGACTTGCGCAGATCGGAACATGCAAGTAGGCGTCCTTGATGTCCAAGGATGCCAGAAAAAAACCAGATGGAGTGCGGAATTTTTGCCCCATTACCAAGGCATTCAGGCCTTAAGGCCCAGGATTGGCTGAACCCCGTCCCTCTTTTGGGAACTACAAACAGATTTGAGCAGAAAACCTGAAAACTCTCCTGTGACAGAACTGGCACAATCACTCCGGACCTGATCATCCTGTACGGCCCCTAAGAGGGCCACCCAGAGTCGGGCCGGGGCAAGACTTCATGCGGCGGCGGCTTGGGAGCTAGCTAGGTAGGCTTACGCACACAGGGACGCTTATGTCACCCAGCCGCACTTTTCTCAGTCTGGGCGGGCTTACAAGTGAATTCTGACTGACGAAAAACTCCTTAGTCTTTGCCGGAAAGGAAGGGCCCGGTCTACAGTGGGGCTCTTCTTTAACAGGATGGAAGGTGATAGTGCAGCACTACATATAGACCAGTAAAAACTGGACTTTAATGCCTCTGTAGACGTCCTGTTAGGAACGAAACGCATCGGGCTATGCATTTTGCTTCCCATATTGCCTTTTAATGTATGAACTGCGATCACTTTATTTTTGTATGTGGTGTTTTTTTGATTAAAAACCCATTTTTTGACCTACACCAGTGGAGCACTCTATTTTTTTCTTCTTTGCATGAATTCGGCGAGGAAAAGTTTTTTCTGTTTTCTTCAGTTGGTCTTTTTGCAATACCCTTGTCGGGGTATTTTTCTATTCAAGCTTGATTGTATCCCATTGTGCGGTTGAGTACCAGGATCCAGAAAGTCAACCTTCCGGATTGAAGTCATCTGATTGCCCAGCTGATATACTTCATCACCCATCAGCGTTCCGGTGACGTTCCTGTGGACAGCCGTTGGGGATACTCTTAAGCTCGATTGATCCGCTGTCGTATGACATTCGGGTCCAACGCTTCTGGTAAGCACACATGTATGTCATCATTCACGCGAAGAATTGTGCAAGAATCACTCCATCCATTCCATGTCATTTATTCACCTTTTTGGACACTCATCACTTTGTTTAGTGCTGTGGACACTTTATACATTGGGTTGGGCGTTCAGCCTGCCCCTTCTTGTTTGGGTTTCTTTTTATGGTCACATTTGAGTTAGAGTCCAGTTTTTACTGGTCTATATGTAGCGCTGCACTATCACCTTCCATTTTGTTTGAATTTGTCACATTCCAGTACAGCTGCTTCACCTCCCTCTCTAGGGTTGTTATTATTTATGTGTTTTTGGGTAGCGCATTTATTTCTTTTATTATCTCTTCTTTAACAGACTGAGGAAGGAAGGTGCTCTTACCCTCTGACATCCACTCATCCAGGGCGGCCCAAATAGTCTACCGCCCTTAAAGGGCAAGTCAGCCAGGAGCTATTTGGAAGGTCGGCCGACCAGCAATTCAGCCAGATAAAGCGATGCAGCACCACAGCAGAGATGGAGGCCCCAGATATTAAAGGGGCCGCATCCGAGTGGCCTCGCACACAGAGACTAAACCCTGCGCAAGCTGGTGAGCCAGGGAAATGGTCTCAGGACGGAGATTATGCACCTGTACTGTCTGGTGCAAAATCTTTGCTCAACCTGTGAGTGTCTTGAGACACAAATGTCGCTGCCACTATAGGGCGTAAGGCAGACCCCAATAAGGTAAACATAGTTCTACTCACCACTTCTGACCTCCTGTCAGTGGGATCCTTAAATGCAGGAGTCCCTTCCATTGGGAGCGTGGTAGCCTTATTCAAACGGGCGACCGGGGGGGGGGGGGGTCGACCACTGGGGGGAGAGCCCACTTCTTAACCAGGTCCTCAAGGGGTACCTCATGGCTAGGCGCCGCGGGACCATCAAAGTCTTCTGCGGCTTATCCCAGACTTGGTCAATGAGCGTATCAAAAAAAAGGCACATATGGGAAAACCTTTATTTTTTTTGAATAAACGGCTTTAAAGAAACCAAAGGAGACAGCCTCCACCTGAGGTTCCTCAGCCTCAACATTCAGCTTGATAGTGTCCTCCACAGCATCAATGAGTTCACCTACAAGCACCCTGTCAGTTATTCAGAACTGGGGTCTTCCTCACATGGAATATCCTGTTCAAAAACATGAAAATCCTCAGAGCTAGGATCCTGAGCAGCAGTAGCTAGGCCTATATCTGAGACAGAGCACTCCCCTACAGAAGAATGTGTGGGGAGGGTGCGCTTTACAGCTCCCTTGCGCTCTCACACCGCTTTCATCTTGACAAGGATGATTCCAGGACTGCCGACAACTAGTCGCTAGGGACTGCAGGTGCAGGAGCACTGCCAGTTGTCTCAGACAGTGTGGAGAAGCAGGTGAACCAGACTCCATACTGCCACCCTCTGAGACCCTATACAGCTATTACAGTGAATAGTACAGTCCACCCACTGGCTGCGCTGAGGAGGGGATACCCAGAGGACTCCCCAACCCTTGTAAGGACCGCTCAGATCTGCTGTATGAAACCGCGCTGCAGCGCGAGGAGAGCGTGAGGAGAGCGTGAGGAGAGCGTGAGGAGAGCGTGATTCGCGCCGTCAGCAGCGCCGATAGAGGCCGAAAACGAAACTAAAAGCGCCGCAGCTTCAAGAAAATGGCCGCCGGCCGCATGCATTACTGTGCCAGTGATCCACGGCAAGATGGCCGCCGAGCGCGGTTTTCAAATTACCTCACAGCGCTAATGGCGCACACAGTAATCACACACGAACACACACACGAACACTGCTCCTCTCCCAGTTCCACTAAAAAATACATGAGCGCCCGCCAGCCAGGCCAGAGTGACCCCCAAGCACCCCCACACAGCACAGCACCAGTACAGGGTGCAGAGAGCAGCATAACAGGGGGGGGAGACAGGGATAAACCCCCCATATAAAGAAAGACCGCCAGCATGTACTCACCTGCAGCAGGAGAGACTACTTAGCCGTCCCAGAGGGACCCACTGGCTTGTTTCAGACAGACCTATCACAGAGTAATACTGCGTAGCTGTCGGCCCGGTACACCACAAAAGATACAGACAGGTACTGTTCAATCTTGAGAGGACCGCGGGAGCATAAAAGCAACCCGGCCACCCCTGGAGTCATGGGGCATGTCGTGAACTGAGTCTCATGCACACAAGGCGAGGATCAGCACGCTCGATGGTCAGACAGGGAAGACTACGAGGATACCAGTGTACCCAACCTGTTGCCCAGCCGACAGTTGATTGAAGGTCTCAAAAATAAAATAAAATTCTCAAAGGAATAAAAGTTAAAAGTAAAATCTTCCAGGAGACTGGCTCCTGAGAGAGCCACGTCTTCTTCTGCTAGGCAGAAAAAAACTGAGGCTGCTAGCTGCAAGTGGGAAGGTAATGTCCAGAGGGACCGCCCCCCTGGGCGGGGCTGTTCAGCTCTGGTTTTGTTCTAGAATGTTTCTAACATTTAACATTCTGCCTAGGTCTTCTCTTGCAAGCAGGGACATATACCCACACGTAAACAGTATGAGAGCTGTGTCTGTCCATGGACGATAAGAGAAAGTCCATCGGACTGTTTTCATCTGTAAAACCGATCGTGTGTACAGGGCTCTAGATAGATCAAATGAAGGTGCAGCATGAATAAGTGATAAAGCAAGATGAAGTTACCTAATAAACACTTCAATTGTAAGTGAGCAACAAGATGTGCAGATGAGAAGCTGGAATCACCATGTGAGTCAACCGCCCCAGAATGGCTTATAAGGGCTGGTCCGCCACACCCACCAACATCACGTGGGCATGCACTATGGAGAGTAGGCAACTGCAGCTGGGGGGAACCGCCCCCAGGCAATTACAGTGCCAAAATGTCCCTCCACCTGGCTGCTAGATGTAAAAGGCGATGGAAGGCGGTGGCGCCATAAGCATGGCATAACCATTCCATCGCATAATGCTTGACGTCGATGCGTAGTGGGGGCGGTTCATCCACCCTATGTTAAAGGGGGGAGGAGCACCCGCAGTACGCATCGCAGCTCCCCAAAGCGATGGAGCAACTGCTATCTATAAACACGACACGTGCAACTGCCAGGGGTATTAGACTACCTAGTATAAGGGTGGGGAGGAGAATCTACCCCATCCCATGGGGATAACCCGGTGGAAGAAGGGGCAATTCCTATATTATATAAATTAATTGTTGCAAAATAAAAATAGGATTTTTTGTACTCACCGTAAAATCCTTTTCTGTGAGTTCATGGACCGACACAGCTTCTCTATTGACAAAGTGGGTATTATCCGTTATTTAGGAGTGACTAGGCAGAAAAAAAAAAAAAAGAAAAAAAAAGTGTTGCATCACACCTTCTACAGTACTGCCCAGGGGGCGGACCCCCCGGGTATATACCCTCAGTCTGCATCTCGCAGATCAGATTGTCAAAAAGCATTACAAACTTAAAAAGGAGGGGTGGGTGCTGTGTCGGTCCATGAACTCAGGATTTTTTGTACTCACCGTAAAATTCTTTTCTCTATTTACTCTTTCGTTCATGGACCGACACAGCTTCTCTATTGACAAAGTGGGACGTCCCAAAGCAGTGTCAAAGAAAAAAATGAGGGGTGGTAACAGCATAAAGTAAAGTAAACTTCACGCCAAACACAAAACAGCACTCTTCCAACGGAGGAGTTGCAAGTCTAAACAGCCGCCTGCAAAACTTTGCGGCCGAAAGAGGCATCCGAAGATGCACCTACATCAACCTTGTAGAATTTAGTGAAAGTGTGAGCGGACAACCAAGTTGCCGCTTTACATAATTGAAAAACAGACGCTTGATGATGTCAGAAAGCCCAAGAGGCACCTATTGCCCTGGTCAAATGCGCCGTGACAGGAAAGGGGGGTACTTGACCCTTTAAGGCGTAGGCCTGGATTACTATCTGTCGGATCCATCTAGAGATGGTGGCCAATGAGACTGCTAGGCCCTTCTTGGGACCAGCCACCGAAACAAACAGTGAGTCTGACTTCCGGAACAGGGAAGTAGCAGATAGGTATACTCTCAAAGCTCGGACAACGTCCAAGGAATGCAACGCCGACTCTTTAGGATTCGACGGATGAGGACACAAGGATGGAAGTACAGTAGGTGCCGCCAACATTGTATATTCATCGCGATCCCATCGCGGAGATTCTCGGCGACAGGGTGGCGACATCTCGAGCTCGCTGCAATAGCGAGGAGACGCGGCACTGTATTGAACGGGATCCGACGTGGATTCCCGCCAATACTAGGCAGTGTTTGGTATGAATCCTGAGCGGGAACTCCACGCCAATTTTTAAATAAAAAAACCGACATGGGTTCCCCCTCCAGGAGCATACCAGGCCCTTGGGTCTGGTATGGATTTGAAGGGGAATCCCCTAAGCCGAAAAATCGGCGTGGGGGTCCCCCTCAAAACCCAAACCAGACCCTTATCCGAGCACGCAACCTGGCAGGCCGCAGGAAAAGAGGGGGGACGAGAGAGCGACCCCCCCTCCCTCCTGAATCGTACCAGGCCGCATGCCCTCAACATGGGGCGTTTAGTGCTCTGGGGCGACCTGCGGCCCCCCCCACCCCAAAGCACCCTGTCCCCATGTTGATGACAGGGCCCCCTCCTCGACAACCCTGGCCGTTGGTTGTCGAGGTCTGCGGGCGGGGACTGATCGGAATCCGGGAGCCCCCTTTAATAAGGGGGCCCCCAGATGCCGGCCCCCCCACCCTATGTGAATGAGTATGGGGTACATCGTACCCTACCCATTCACCTGGTGGAAAAAAAAGTCAATAAAAAAAACACACAGCTTTTTAAAGTAATTTATTACACAGCTCTGGGGGTCTCTTCCGACTCCGGGGGTTTCCGGTGTCGTCTCCTCGCTCTCCGGTTCTTTCTTCCTTCTGCCGGGCCTCCACTATCTTCTTCCAGCTCTTTTGCTAGCGGAGAGGCCCGGTCTTCCCCGTCATCTCGTCCGGCTCTCCGTTGTCCTTCTGCCGGCCCCTCCACTATCTTCTTCCAGCTCTTTTGCTAGTGGAGGGGCCGGTCTTCCCGTCGCCGCCGTCTTCCCTCTTCTCCTCGATGTTGACTCGTCGCTACCTCCCGCTGTAATGCTGGCTGTTCGGTCCGCAACGATTTATATAGGCATCTCATGACGTCACAGTCACATGCTCCAGGTGGCCCCGGAGCATGTGACTGACGTCATGAGACGCCTATATAAATCGTTGCAGACCAAACAGCCAGCATTACAGCGGGAGGAAGCGACGAGTCACCGAGGAGGTGAAGAGGAGGAGAAGAGGGAAGAAGACGGCAACGGGAATACCGGCCCCTCCACTAGCAAAAGAGCTGGAAGAAGATAGTGGAGCGGCCGGCAGAAGGACAACAGAGAGCCGGACGAGACGACGGGGAAGACCAGGCCTCTCCGCTAGCAAAAGAGCTGGATGAAGATAGCGGAGACCCGGCAAAAGGAAGAAAGAACCGGAGAGCGAGAGAAGAACCGGAGAGCGCGGAGACACCGGAGACCCCCGAAGTCGGAAGAAGACCCCCGGAGCTGTGTAATAAATTACTTTAAAAAGCTGTGTGTTTTGTATGTACCCCATACTCATTCACATAGGGTGGGGGGCCGGCATCTGGGGGCCCCCTTATTAAAGGGGGCTCCGGGATTCCGATCAGCCCCCGCCCGCAGACCCCGACAACCAACAGCCAGGGTTGTCGGGAAGAGGCCCTGTCCTCATCAACATGGGGACAGGGTGCTTTGGGGTGAGGGGGGGCCGCAGGTCACCCCCTGCCCCAGAGCACCAAACCCCCCATGTTGAGGGCATGCGGCCTGGTACGGTTCAGGAGGGAGGGGAGCGCTCTCTCGTCCCCCCTCTTTTCCTGCGGCCTGCCAGGTTGCGTGCTCGGATAAGGGTCTGGTTTGGGTTTTGAGGGGGACCCCCACGCCGATTTTTCGGCTTAGGGGATTCCCCTTCAAATCCGTACCAGACCCAAGGGCCTGGTATGCTCCTGGAGGGGGAACCCATGCCGGTTTATTTAAAAATTGGCGTGGAGTTACCGCTCAGGATTCATACCAAACAGTGCCTGGTATTGGCGGGAATCCACGTCGGATCTCCGTCTACCGGCAAGGTGTGTCCCGATGACTAGAAAGCTTGGCGCTGGCTCTCACGACGGGGCTCGTAGGGTGTCAATCTCGCCGCTAGAAGAGGCGAGATTGACACAAAATCGGCGGCACCTACTGTACAATGTCCTCGTTGAGATGAAAAGCCGAAACGACTTTAGGAAGGAAGGAAGGCTGCGGCCGCAGCACCACCTTATCCTTGTGGAAGATTAGATAGGGAGCCTTGCAGGACAAGGCTGCCAGCTCAGAAACTCTTCTAACTGATGTAAAAGCCACCAAAAATACCACTTTCTAAAAAAGTTTCAATAAGGGAATATGCCATATATTCTCAAACGGTGGTTTCTGAAGCACCCAGAGGACCAGGTTCAAGTCCCACAGAGGTAGCAGGGAACGGACCAGAGGGGCCACATGTTGAACCCCCTGCACGAAAGTACTCACGAGAGAGCCAGGGGACGCTGAAAAAAAAAAAACGACAGCCAGGGCAGATATCTGCCCCTTAATAGTACTTAAGGCAAGCCTTTGGTCCACCCCATGCTGTAAAAACAGCAGGATTCTGGAAACCAAATAAGTACGCGGATGCCACCATTTCCTCACACATGGAAATGTATGCCTTCCAAGTGCGATAATAAACCTTTCTAGAGGATGGCTTCCGAGAACTTCTCATAGTAGAGATTAATGAATCTGACAGGCCCCTGTTTTTTAGTACCTGGTTCTCAATAGCCCTGCCATTAAAGCCAGAGACTGTAAAGCAGGACCGAGCATGGGACCTTGCGATAGCAGGTCCTTGCGTAGAGGTAAACGCCAGGGAACGTCTGCTACCAGACGTACTAGGTCAGCTGAAGCGATCAGAATCCTTGGAATACTCGCTGCCTCTGTTCTGCGAAGCAGATGGGGAAGGAGCCTCATGGGAGGGAAGGCCTAGATTAGCCGATACTGACCCCACGATGTTACCAAACGCGTCCGTTGCGTCTGCCCCTGGGTCCCTTGACCGGGCCACAAACCTCAATACCTCCCGATTGAGTCGGGACGCCAAAGGATTTATGTGTGGCGTGTCCCTTCTTTAGGGGAGTAGCTGGAACCCATCCGGGTGTAAGTACCCTTCTCCCTGGTCCAGCATTTGGCGACTCAGGTAGTTCGCCTGCCAATCCTTCACACCCGGAATGTACACGGCCAGTACGCTCCTTTCTGCTCACCTCAGGCCGCAGCTGAGCTTCTTGTTCCTCCCTGATGATTGACCTCTGCCACCGCTGTGGCGTTGTCCGACTGGATGTCCTTGCAGCCTCTGAAACCATCTGAAGAGGCGCCGCCTGATCGTCTGGAGTTCCAGGACCTTGATCGGCAGGCGGGCTCGTATAAGGCTGGCGTCCATCGTGATCACAATCCAATAGACAGGAAGTAATGACCTTCCGGCCAAGAGAGCCGGTGAGGTCAACCACCCTATTAGGGATCTCCTGACTAGGTGGCTTACCCGGATTAGATAATCCAGAGATGGGCATCTGAGAATCAACCCCAGATACACTAGGCGTTGAGTCGGCACCAATAATGACCTTTGCGTGTTTTATACCCAACCACAGTCTCGGAGAGTCTGAAAGGTTAACGACACGCTTACCTCTAATCCTTAGCTTGAAGGGACTTTCAGAAGAAGGTCGCCCATGATGGCGATGCCCCTCTGCCTTAGAAGGGGCAGACACAGGTCGAGCTCTGGAACTGGCTTGTAGCTTGAGATCACTTCGCAAACCCACTAGGTCGGAGATCAGAGATGTCCACCGAGTCGCAATCTTGCGAAGACATCCCCCCCACCCGAGAACTGGGTGGGGGCGGACCTTCATGCAGACGCAGATTTGTCCGCAGGCTTGTTGGGCTTGCGGGACCAAGAACGCCTGTGTCCTTGCGCAGGCGCTTTGTCGGCCTGGGTTTTTTTTCTGTCGCCGTAGGCGGACGAAAAAACGCTTGCGTGCAGTAAAGGAGGGCCCTTGCCCTGGTCCCTTACGCTTTATGGTTTGAGGAAGCAACGTGCTTTTACCTCCTGTGGCATCCTTGATGATGTCATCAAGAGAGGCTCCAAAAAGTCTGTCGCCCTTAAAGGGCAGATCCAACAGGGCCTTCTTGGAAGCCTGGTCCACAGACCAGCCCTTTAGCCAGATCAGGCGGCGTATAGCTACCGCATAAACGGAAGCTTTGGACAGCAAGGGGATAGGTTCCATGTCTGACTCGCAGACAAACTTAAGGCCTTGTAACCAACTGGTCGGCCAAAGTTATATCATTAGAGGAGCATCTCGCTCTTTTAACCCCTGGAGCAGCAATTTTGCCCACTCTGCAAGTGTCTGAGGACACTAAGGCCCCAGCCAATGCCGGACGCACCGCTGAGCCTACCACTGTGTATAGGTAGCGAGTGAGTGCTTCAGCTTTCTTATCCACAGGGTCCTTGAAAACAGGCGCCCCTTCCACTGGAATTGTGGTAGCTTTATTAAGTCTGGACACAGAAGGGTCCACTATCGGGGGAGAGGTCCATTTCTTTAGAAAACTCTCCTAAAAAAGGGGTACCGTACCGCAAGATTCCTTGGGGGCGTAAAAACCCTTGATGGGTTCTCCCACTCCTTGTATAATAGCTTATCAAAATAAGACACACAAGGAAACACCTTAGTAGTGAGGGTAGGTTTACGGAACCCAAAGGCGATCGGAGTCTCTGGTGCTTCTGCAGCATTCTCCAACTTTAGCGTATCCTGCACTGCAGTGATAAGGTCAGATACCAAAGCCTTTTCCCGTACTGGACTTGGAGTTATTCTCACTGTCCGCTTGGTCACGGTCTGCAGTCTCTGATGCATCAGAATCCGGGTCATGAGCCAGAATTATCCCCGGAAGATTGCAGGGGACAGGGAGCGTTTACCACCCCCCCCCCCCCCCCAGTGTTCTGCTTCCACCCTGGCAGCAAAAGCCTCTAGGATTGCCGACATAGCGTTTCATAGGAACATCAGGCGCACCAGCCACAAATTTAGGTGTTTTTAGGGGAAGAAACCTCTGCTTTAGACGCCATGCTGACCCACGCGCTGACACCCAGAGATGCAGGGTCTCCCGGAGGACTCACCACCCTTGGAACGGTACTGCTATGCTGCTGTGTGCCGCGCCTGTGATGCTATCCCACCGCTCTGTCAGTTTGATTTTATCAGGGTGTTCTGTGAAAATTCGCACCAGAGAAATGCACCCAAGAGGCCGGAGATCCCCCGCAAAATGGCCACCAAGCGTCTGTATATAACAATGTGGGCTCTAACAAAATGGTCGCCGAGGCAAAAAGTGGTTGTGGACCACAACAAAATGGCCGCCGAGAGGCAGTATATACATACAGGCGAGAACTAAGCTATTGGCGCGAACTACAAGAAAATGGCCGCCGGACATTCACTAGAGGCCGAAACAGGCATGGACCATCGCAAAATGGCCGCCGACAGCATGGAGGGAGCAACACACACACACACAATGACATTTTTAAATGACAAACAGCGCAGCCTCGCTCCAGATGGGGGCCCCCCCAAGGGGACCAGCACCCAGAAACCTTAGCTCAGAGCCCAGGGAGGAGGGAAGGCAGGGAGAGAGGAAAGAAAGGGGTCATAACCACTTACTTGATCTCTCCGGGAATGTCCAGCCAATGTCACCCTGCCGAAGCGGGGAGCTACTTGCCCTTCCTGCGTGTCTCATGCTGGAAGACATTCCGGACAGATCATCCTCCGTGCACGGAGGTGACTGTCGGCCAGGCATGCTGTGATTGAACCCTGGGGAACGATCCTATGCATGCCCTGGAGCATTACCTCACCGGCCAGGCTGCTTGACTCGGCCGTAAGGTCAGCCGAAGCTGAGCGGTCCGATGGAAGCCTAGGAGCATAAGCTCACCGGACAGGCTACTGCGATTCGGCCGTAAGGTCAGCCGAAGCTGAGCGGTCCGATGCAGGCCCTGGTGTGTAGGCTCACCGGCCACCCGTAGAGCGACGGGTACGTTGTGGGAAAACCCAGCGCGTAGCTAGGATCGGCACACGCTCAATGGCCTAAAACTGAGGGGACTACAAGGATCGAGGACCCAGCCTGTCACCCAGTCGGCAGTTGATCGAAGATCGCAGGAACCAAAAAATAATAATAAAAATCCCTGGACCAATGGGCCCGAAGGGAGCCATGTCCCACTCCCTTGCTAGACAGACTTTTCTGCCTAGTCACTCCTAAATAACAGATAATACCCACTTTGTCAATAGAGAAGCTGTGTCGGTCCATGAACGAAAGAGTAATAGGGTATTAATCAGACCTAAAATGATCTAAAACAAGCGCGCTTCCATCCCTGTATTTTTGGAGAAAGGAGAAACTTTGGGACTTTAAATGAGGCAGTGACCAGGTAAGGTCAATTGCCTCCATCCCTATCTAATTAAGGATATTATCCCTAATTACCTATTTTAATTAATTTTCTTTCGTGACATGGTCAGACCTTACAGATATTTTTATTACCATTATACAACAGCATTCAGTTTTCCATGTGCATGCTCCTGAAGAGGGGATGAATACACAAAATGCATAGAGCCATTAGAAGCCATGTTTTTATGCCAACTATACATGTTTTACCTTTATGATCACCTGTATCATGCGATTTGTGAATTATACTATTGTGTGGCAAATTGTTATTGCTGTATGTATATCTACTGAATTATTGGTTTTCAGTGTTCTCATGACTACCCTCATGCAACCCATCATCGATTTCTAATAAATTTACTTACACCTGTCTGCTTCATTCAAAGTCCCAACCCTTAGCCCAGGTTCACACTGGGGCTGCGGGAGGTGAAGCCGTGCGAGTTCAGCTGAACTCGCACGATTTCACTCCTGCCTGTCAGTCCCGATTTCAGCTCGATTACAGAGACATCTGTTTCAGATGTCAATGTAAATCGTGGCTGAAATCGCAAAAAAGTAGTACAGAAACTACTTTTTGAAATCTGTGCAGCGCCGCAGATGCGGCGTCGCACCGATTAGGACGGTGCCATTGCCTGCAATTTGCGGCAAATTTCACAGATTTGACATATCAAATCGCACCAGTGTGAACCAGGCTTAGTTGTTCTTCCTTAATTAGATAGGGATGGAGGCAATTGACCTTACCTGGTCACCGCCTCATTTATAGTCCCAAAGTTTTCTCCTTTCTCCAAAAATACCTCACGTGTCATGCGATCCCCGTGTACATATGCATGCAGGAGTAAAGTATGCGTACGCATTAGCACGGTGGAACGGGGGCGCTTTAAATGTGTACATGAAGCCTTAGATGTCCATCAAAACACCCCATGTAAAAATTGTTGCAGGCAAAATAGTGTGTAGCAGGTTACACGGACACAGCCAAATTTGGCCTGAGTAGTGAGGTTTACACGACACTTGGTTATGAAAAGGTAAAAAAAGGTCTTACGATTATGGTAAACCTTACCATTCCGCCACATTAAATCCATTACTAAATATGCCTGGTTTCATATACAGGCGTTCCCCTAGTTACAAACATCTGACTAACAAACGACACCTAATTACAAAACGGAGGGAGACAAAAAGGAAGTGAGGAAATCTACCCCCAGGAAGGGAAATTCACTCCTATAAGGGTTATTATGGGGATAAAAGGTGACTCCACTGGAGTTTTATCACCAAGGCTTGTATCCACAACAACGCAACATGTTCAAAATCCAAAATTTTCATTGGAACAGAAAGTGAGGTGAAATCTTCTGAACAGGGGCATAGACCGCAAAACAAATCTTACAGGGGTGGCGATCCTTCCCTATGCTATCCAAAAAGCTTACAATTCTTTTTTTGGCTGGAGCTACACTTAAAAAATGTACCTGTTCCGACTTAGAGATTCAACTTAACAAACCCCATCTTGTTTGTAACCCGGGGACCACCTGTATGGTCAAAAGTTATTCTTACGATAGCAGGATAAGCAAATCTTGACAACCATGTTTCTGGAGTTAGCTGTATAACTTATTCTGGGATCTTCAACTGGCAATTTGTTCTAGGACTGCCAAAAGACTTTGTCCTTAAAAAACAACAGTAAAATAAATTGTTTGGGCACACAAAAAAATAAAAAACCTGTACCACAGCAAACATGAACTGCACAGGTTTTACTCTAACAATAGTAATGTAAAAAATATTAAAAATGATTAAAGAAGTTGTTAAAAGTTTTATTTAGAATTAAGTTACAAAAATAAAATATTAAGTGTCCAAGGGCGTGTTTGGGGGGGGGGGGGTTAGGGGTTGGGTGGGGCAACTGTTGGCAAGTAACTCTTAAGGCCTGGCTAGTAGCTCAGGGCTTGAAACTTTGACCCCCGATTTTTACCACTCGACAACCAGCCGCCGCAGTTATACTGCGGCAGGTTTGCTCGTCTGGGCAAATCACTGTAGGTATACGTCGGCGGCCGCTTTAAGACCACTAGGGGGGCGCGTGCGACGGAGCCGATGCGCGTGCTCACGATGTTTAGCACCCACAATCGCTCCTTAGACACAGAACGAAGATGTGTCAATGTAAACAGATGTGTCTCCTCAGCCCTGACAGAATGGAGATCTATCTGTTGTTCATGCCAAGTAGTCCCATCCCATCCCCCCCCCCCCCCCACCAGTTAGAATCATTCCCTGGAACACACATTTTACCCCTTGATCAACCTCTAAAGTTAATCCCTTCCCTGCCAGCGACATTTATACAGTTTTAAAAAAAATAATAATAAAAAAAATTGGCTATTTTTAGCTCTGATCGCTGTACAAATGTCAGTGGTCCCAAAAATTCGTCAAAAGTGTCCAATCTGTCCGCCGCAGTCCCAATTAAAAAAAAAAAAATCGCAGATCACCATTACTAGCATAAAAATGCCATAAATATATATTCCTTATTTTGTAGAAACTATAACATTTGCGCAAACCAATCAATATACGCTTATTGCGATGTAGAATACATATCAGCCTAAAACTGAGGAAGAAATTTGTTTTATATTTTGGGGATATTCAATATAGCAAAAATCGCCTTTTTTCAAAATTGTCGGTCCTTAACTGCTTACCGACCAGCGCACGACGACATACGGCGACAGCATGGCACGGACAGGCAGAAGGACGTATATATACACACGTCCCCTTTAAGAAGTTGGCATTGTGCCCGCACGCACCGCGACTCCGACCGCGGGTCCCGCGGACTCGATGTCCGCGGGCATACCCGCGATCGTGCCACGGTGAGGAAGAAGGGGGAAATGCTTATGTAAACAAGCATTTCCCCAGTCTTCCTAGTGACAGGACAGTGTACACAGCTTCCTGTAATCGGAAGCTGTGATCA
Source organism: Rana muscosa (assembly GCA_029206835.1). Taxonomy (NCBI): domain Eukaryota; kingdom Metazoa; phylum Chordata; class Amphibia; order Anura; family Ranidae; genus Rana; species Rana muscosa. The sequence continues at coordinate 626,098,199 of CM055117.1, read as the reverse complement.
CTGTCGTGTCACACATAGCTCAGCCCCCCTACAGTAAGAATCACTCCCTAGGGCACACTTAACCCCTACAACGCCACCTAGTGATTAACACCTTCACTGCCAGTGTCATTTTCACAGTAATCAGTGCATTTTTATAGCACTGATCGCTGTAAAAATGACAATGTTCCCAAAAATGTGTCAAAAGTGTCCGCCATAATGTCGCAGTCACAAAAAAATAAAAATAAAAAGCTAAACTCCGCCATTACTAGAAAAAAAAAATGCCATAAAAAGATCCCCTATTTTGTAGACGGTATAACTTTTGCGCAAACCGATCAATAAACGCTTATTGCGATTTTTTTTTCCCAAAAATATGTAGAAGAATACGAATCGGCCTGAACTGAGGAAAAAAAATGTTTTTTTTTTATATTTTTTGGGGATATTTATTATAGCAAAAAGTAAAAAATGCTCTGGAGGCAGATCTTTCAGCCCCTGTCTTATTTGTTCCTTTAGAACCTGACACATACCAACTGCTGCCACAGCCAAGAGAAAATGAGATTTCAGTAAAGATTCCAATTTCTTTTCAGAAGGATCTTTAAATACCTGAGCATTGTCCACAGGACAAGTTGGGTTCTTATTTACACAAGAAATAGCTGCATCTACAGGAGGGCAGACTCCACTTCTTAGTAAATTTCTCCTCCATAGGATAAACAACATCAAATTTCCTAGGAGAAAAACGCTCATCTGGATGTAACCAGTCTGCGTAAATCAGGTTCTCCAGTAAAGGATGAACCGGAAAAGAGCATGCAGCTTGCGGGGATTTTAATGAAGGGAGGAGACAGGTGATTCAGTTAACTCCGAAGGGGGTAACTTAAATGTGGCGCGTACTGATTTAGCATAACATTGCACCTGTGATTTTAGAATCTGGGAAGAAAAAAGGTTCCTCTGATATCCCTGATCCCTCCGACTCCTCATCCTTATCCCCTGATGGTGCTACATCATCCTCCTCAGACTTTTCTGAAAGGAGATCTAAAACAGAAGGAGATCTGCTTCGCATTTTGTCCTTTTGTGAGGATTTTGTGATTAACGCAGCAATTCTCCCTTTTAAGTTGTTCAGGGCTGTCGCCAAAGTGTCCTCAGTGACATATGCAGGCCCAGGCACCACAGGAGGCCACTACTCCTGATAGAGGCAATGGCTCATCCTGTATAGGTACTTCAGATCTTACAGGAGAGGAAGGTACCGAGCAGGTACGGCTAGAGCCTCCTGTCTCAGGAGGCGGTGCTTTTTTGTCCTTTAGTCCCCGAATTTCTTCTTTGGGAAGACATGTTACTAAGCAGAGGCGAGGTACCAAAGCGCATATACTACTGTGCTAGTTTAGCAATTTACATAAAGTATGCAACTAATAACACAGTTTCATGCTAGAGTAGGTGTCTCATTTGGGAGTGCTCAGCCCAAACCACATAGAGACCTTACGTGCCCTATACGCTGCGGTGTCCCATAAAGGAGAGAGATCCAGGCTTGTGAGGCGGTTTTGAAGCTTCCTGCCTGAGATTGCCGTCTGGAAAGCATGCCCGCGCTCTCGTACCCACGCACGCCTGCGATCCCCGCCCCTTTCAGCCATTCACCATAAAGCGTGCGCACGACCTAGGGGCTAATGGCGGCGGTCTGAGAAGGAGGAATATCCTCCCGACACTGAGCTGGGGAGGAGGGAAAGGCACCAGACCATAGCAGAGCTCTTGCAGCCGAGGAGTGTGCTTGTCCGAGGGAACTGACACTGTTATGGAGGAGCATGGTGAGTAGAACTCCGCTCTTTACTCCCTCTAGTGATGGCCGACAAAAAGAGACCTACTAAAAAAATAGGAAAGGTCCTCAAGCTTCATACTTGGGACTCTTTCCTGCTTACCTTATCTCCGCCGCAGGTTTCAGAACCAATCTTCCCCCATCACGGCGGGGTATGTGTGGCAACCTTCAGGGATATGGGTTCCTACTTAAAGGAGGCCTCTTACCTGGGCCTTGTAAAAGACTCTGCCAGGACTTTTAGCGTATAGTAGCGAAAGTGCTGGACCTTAGCGCCCAGTCCTCCGAAGAGAAACATTACAGGCGACACCTCGATCCGAGGCCCGGATACCATCCAGTTTTGGCGTAAAAAATTTAGGCGTCTTGGATGGACGCGAAAGCGTAGCTCTTTTACCCCCGGAGGGCTTTTTTGGCAGAGCTTCCTTCAGCACATCCTAATCGCGTCCAACACCTTAGACACTGGTGAAAAAAAAAAAGGCGGTACTTCCCTTATGGGAGGGGTTATATGGAGGGGAACTTGTCTTCATTGGTTGTGCCAGTGTCCAATCACCTCTGGTGACCCCTACAACCCACTATGTAATGATTAAGGCTCTGTGTCCCGTGGTGTACGATAAAGAAATTGCATTTTTTTTTTTAATTGTCGCTCTATTTTTGTTTATAGCGCAAAAAAAAAAAAAAAAACACGCAGATGTGATCAAATACCACCAAAAGAAAGCTCCATTTGTGGGAAAATAAGGTCAATTTTGTTTGGGAGCCACGTCGCACGACCGCGCAATTGTCAGTTAAAGGGACAATGCCGAATCGCAAAAAGTGGCCTGGTCTTTGACCAGCAAGATGGTCTGGGGCTTAAGTGTATAAAGCGTAAAGAAGAAAAAAACCGAGGTAATCAAATACCACCAAAAAAAAAAAAAAAGCTCTATTTGTGTGTGTGTGTGGGGGGTAATTTGTTTGGGTACAACGTCGCACGACTGCGCAAGTGTCAGTTAAAGCGACGCAGTGCCGTATCGCAAAAAATGGTCTGATCATTAAGGGGGCAATCCTTCCGGGGCTAAAGTGCAACTTGTTTTAGTTTTGGATAGATTGAGCTAGACAAATACAAACTTCACAGATGTTCGTGTCCCAATTAGGGAGAACTTCACAGATGTTCGTGTCCCAATTAGGGAGATTCACTACATTTGTCCAGTTTACCATAATTATGAAAGTGAAAGGAAAGTCCCTAATTTTGGGTTGTCCCCAGAACAGAAATCTTACAATGGTGACACTAGTTGGTACCCTGGTGCGAACCAGAGATCTCACGTTGGATGGATTTCCACTTGTGGCCACATAACAGGAAGGGAACAATAATTTTCATAAGGGACACAGATGTCAAAATAGAGAGAAAAATAAAATGAGGGATACCTTTAGTTCTACTTTAACTTTCAGGTTATACTGCTTCCTAGCACAAACTGTATGCCAGCCTTCCTATTACCAGAATGCCTCACTTTTCTACCAAAGCAGTATTGAGATCATAAATACACAAGGGTGGAACCTGTACTTCAATGAATTCTAAGAAAAGGATTTTTATGGAGAATATAAAAATCAAATTTTCTTTCTGCTTTTCCATTGAGGGACACAGGAAGCCTTTAACCTTTGGGGATGTCCAAAAGCAGTTCAGCTGAGGGGTAAGAAACACAGCAACTCTAGCAGGCCCAAGAAAACAGAACTGAACACTGCCTGCAGCCCAAAGAGGGACCTTGCCCCAGGATGGGGGTAGCCTTCACATTTTGGAAACTGCTGCTTGGTGCCTGAACCCAAAGAAAGGCTTACTGATCTAATAGATACAAGAACCACCACCTTGTTAATGAGAATAAAGAGTGTGATGTCCAATAGGTTCAAACTGCAGCTTTTGAAGATCAAGATTCAAATCCCAGAGTCCAAAGCGCCAACCACCTCTAAAACAAAAAAGGCAGAATTCAGATATATTTTAGCCAAACACTGGTGCAGACCCAGCTGCAGTCCATCTCAAGGAGAAACTTCAAAGTTGTAATGCTCAAGATTCACAGCAAGTAAACCTCCATAGCAATGACTCGGGTGTCCCCTGTCCCTCAGAACCTGGGCTTCAGCCATGCCATTAAAGCCAGCAACTTATAAGCAGGATGGAAAACCTGATCTGGCAGTGTTCACAAGAGTGTCTGCCAAGAGTCTTACAAGTTGGCATACCACATTAACCCAGTGTTGCCCTGCCACCCAGGTGTTAAGTTGCCAAGCCCCAATAGGAAATGTGCCGTATCGAGGCTGCGCTCTCAGGACGCGATTCCTTTAATGTCCATGAGAATGGGCAGCATATATGCGATTCACCATGGTTCTGGGATTTGGGTTTGGTCTTATGCATGTCCCTGGTTTTCTTTATGTCTGTCTGTCAATTGGGAGCTGCGATTCGCTGTCCCCCTTCCCCCCGCCCTTCGGGCGGTGGGTTGTGTAATGGTGGGGTCCGGGCACACAGCACATCAGCGTCATGCATCCCGCCCAACGTGGGACGTCACACGTTGGCGTCATGACGCTGGGCGAGAGTTTTCCCATCTCCGCCGGCGTAGCTTGGAGACACGAGCTCCTCCGTGAGCGTTCCCCCCCCCCCCCCCGCCCACGTTGGGGGTTCCTCCTGGCTTACGCTTTGCCTGCATGACGCTGGTGATCTTTAGCCTGCACCTGTGTGGAGTGTTCTCAATTGCCTGCACAATGTTGGTGATCATTAGCCTGCACCAGTGTAGAGTGTTCTTATATGAACCCACCCCAAACATAGCTTTACCACTACTATCCTGAGACGCCATACTGCACCATGGTTTATGGATCGGTCCCCGCATTTTTGGGACCCCTGGGATTTGAGCATCCGGTAATTTTACCTTTTATTTCCCCATTGTGGCCCTTCCCCCACCGGGCATGAACATGTTTTGACATTTTTATTTTGTGTTATTTTTTACTTTATGTTCATTATAAAAATGTTGAACCAAACACTGCATGTTCCGGTGTTTTTTGGGAGGGCTGTGCTAGTGCACCCCGCCTGAGTGCGGCTATACATGACCTCAGCTCCCATGACGGATCTATATCTTTGGTCAGGGCTCCATATGCACCATACCCATTGTACCAGACTCCATGTAAGTACTCCAGATGGGCTCTTGTGTTCCATCATTTATTTCCTTTGACCAGCAACCAGATTTAGTCATTTACACTTCACCATATATCTTTTAGATGTCCTGAGCACTAGCCCCTGAAGAGTGTAACATATAAAAAACGCGTCGGGCATCAGAAAACACATCAACTCAGTTGACAACACAATCATTTACTTGTGCTTTTACTGGTTTTGTATGCTAATTTTTTCATGTTTTTAGCGCTTGTTGCCATGTGATATCTGTACATATGTAATTCACTGAATGTATTCCATTATCCATACGGATCACTATGTGGCGCCTGGTCACACACTGATGTACCTTGTTGCTTATATTGTGCATACCCATACTTATGTGTGTGTAACTCTAGGGAATTGCATCAACCAGAATGTTTTTCCTTCCATGTGATTTCTGTTTGGAGATGGGTCATGCGTTTATTTTGAACAAACATGTATCTTTTTTACCTACACCATGTCTACAGTCTCATTTAAAGTCCCAAACCCCCATTAAACTTTTTTGAACCAGGGATGAGGTGCATCACATATGCGCCTCATTCAAAGTCTCAAAGTCCCAAAACCCCCCCCCCACGCCCCCTTTTTGTACCACATTAACCCAGGCCATTCCAGAGCAACGAGATCACCAGAATTCACAACATCTTCATTCTGCAGAGCAAGATGGCAGGAAGTTTCAAGAGAGGAAATACATAGATCCAGGTGTACCGATCTGACAGAACCACCAGAGCATCTACTGCTTCTGCTAAAGGGAAGCTCCTCCTGGATACAAACCTATTCAATTTGTGATTAGAAGTAATGTCCGGTGACTAGATACAGATGTGGAAGACTGCAGATTTTTGGGCATTGCGGTTTTATTTTTTTTGTCTTAAAAATAGTTTGAATGTTATTAGATCGATATAGGGGAAGTGTGTGGGCTTAAGACCGAGCGTTGAGCCAGCATCGGCGTTTGATCGTTCAGTTCCGTCTCAGAGGTGGCGGGGGACAGCTGCAGCCATCTAGGAGAGTATTGTGGGTTTTTATGTTTTGTTTTTTAAAAGCCATACTTTTAACAACTTGACCCCCAGGCCTTTTCTGGCACTTTGTTTAAATGTAACAATCAGTATTTTTTGCTAGAAAATTTTAGAATCCCCCAAACATTTCATTTAAAGCAGAGGCCCTAGAGAATAAATTGGTGGGTTTCGCAATTTTTTTTTATGTCACACGGTATTTGCGCAGATTTATTAAAAAAGAAAAACTGAAATATCACATGGTCCCAAGTATTCAGACTCTTTGCTGTGAAACTCATATTTAACTCAGGTGCTGTCCATTTCTTCTGATCATCCTTGAGATGGTTCTACACCTTTGAGTCCAGCTGTGTTTTGATTATACTGATTGGACTTGATTAGGAAAGCCACACACCTTGTCTAAGACCTTACAGCTGCACAGCGCATGTCAGAGCAAATGAAAATCATGAGGTCAAAGGAACTGCCTGAAGAGCTCAGACAATTGTTGCAAGGCACAGATCTTGCCAAGGTTACAAAAAAAAATTCTGCTGCACTTAAGGTTCCTAAGAGCACAGTGGCCTCCATAATCCTTAAATGGAAGACATTTGGGACGACCAGAACCCTTCCTAGAGCTTGACGTCCGGTCAAACTGAGCTATCGGTGAGAGAGGTAAAGAAGAACCCAAAGATCACTGTGGCTGAGCTCCAGAGATGCAGTCGGGAGTTGTAGAAAGTCAACCATCACTGCAGCCCTCCACCAGTCAGAGCATTTATGGCAGAGTGGCCCGACGGAAGCCTTTCCTCAGTGCAAGACACATGAAAGCCTGCATAGAGTTTGGTAAAAAAAAAAAAAACACCTGGATGACTCAAAGATGGTGAGAAATAAGATTCTCTGGTCCGATGAGACCAAGATAGAACTTTTTGGCCTCAATTCTAAGCGGTGTGTGTGGAGAAAACCAGGCACTGATCACCCCCTGTCCAATACAATCCCAACAGTGAAGCATGGTGGTGGCATTTGTCAGCTGCAGGGACAGGATGACTGGTTGCAATTGAGGGAAAGATGAATGCGGCCAAGTACAGGGATATCCTGGACGAAAACCTTCTCCAGAATGCTCAGGACCTCAGACTGGGCCGAAGGTTTACCTTCCAACAAGACAATGACCCCAAGCACACAACTAAAATACCAAAGGAGTCTCTTCACAACAACTCCGTGACTGTTCTTGAATGGCCCAGCCAGAGCCCTGACTTAAACCCAATTGAGCATCTCTGGAGAGACCTAAAAATGGCTGTCCACCAACGTTTACTATCCAACCTGACAGAACTGGAGAGGATCTGCAAGGAGGAATGGCAGAGTATCCCCAAACTCAGGTGTGAAAAACTTGTTGCATCTTTCCCAAAAAGACTCATGGCTGTATTAGATCAAAAGGGTGCTTCTACCAAATACTGAGCAAAGGGTCTGAATACTTAGGACCATGTGAGATTTCAGTTTTTCTTTTTTAATAATAAATCTGCAAAGATGTCAACAATTCTGTGTTTTTCTGTCAATATGGGGTGCTGTGTGTACATTGTTATATTGCAGCCATTTGCTAAAATCATTTTTTCTTCCTCAAAGAGTGAAAAATTTAAAAGGGGTCTGAATACTTTACTTACCGACTGTATATCAGGATTACTTATTTCTTCAAGTTTGGTATCCTACAGTGGTGTGTACATTGCATAACCCTCAAACTCCTAATTCTTAACTAAGTTTAACGAGTTAACACAAGGCCCACTTCCAACTGTGCAATAGAGTGTAATTTAGCTGTTTAAGACAGATCAGCCAAATGGGATCTTCCTCATTAACCCCTTCCCGACCAGCCGCCGTTATACTGCTGCAGGCTGGCTCCCCTGGGCGAAACAACGTTACCTTACTCCGCCTTTTGACCACTAGGGAGTGCGCGCGGCTCGCCGCCGGAGCGAGAACCCGGCGGGCGCGATGACCGCCGGACACAAGCGAACGCTCGTGACAGAACGAGAACCGGGATCTGTGTGTGTAAACACAGATCCCGTTCTCTCAGGGGAGAGGAGACTGATCGTGTGTTCATACTAAGTATGAACACCAATCTCTCTCCTCCTAGCAAGTCCCCTCCCCACACAGTTAGAACACACCTAGGGAACACAGTTAACCACTTGATCGCCCCCTGGTGTTAACCCCTTCCCTGCCAGTGACATTTATATAGTAATATAGTAATCAGTGCCATTTTATAGCACTGATCGCTGTAGAATTGTCAATGGTCCCAAAAATGTGTCCGATCTGTCCGCCAAAATATTGCATCTCTCGCTCTCTCAAAATGCCATAAATCCATCCCCATTTTGTAGACGCTAACCCTTTTGTGCAAACCAATCAATATACGCTTACTGTCTTTTTACCAAAATTATGTAGAAGCATATATAAATCGGCCTAAACTGAGGAAAAAAATTGGGATATTTATTATAGCAAAAAGTAAAAAAAAAAAAAAAAAAAAAGATAGTGGTGTTCTACAAAAACTGTTTTGTTTATAGCGCAAAAAATAAAAACCGCAGGTGATCGAATACCACCAAAAGGAAGCTCTATTTGTGGGGGGAAAAAGGACGTCAATTTTATTTTGGGTACAGCGTCGCATCGCAAAAAATGGCCTGGTCATTGAGCAGCCAAATCTTCCGGGGCTGAAGTAGTTAATAGTCCCCCAATCAACCAGCAAGGTGTTGAAGTTGTGCAGCTACAACCATAGTATTTTTGTACTCACCGTAAAATCCGTTTCTCTGACGTCCATGGACTGACACAGCTGGATACTGTAACCGTGTGGGTATATGTCTCTGCTCGCAGGAGAAGATCTAGGCAGAATGTTAGAAACATACATTCTAGAACAAACCAGAGCTGAACAGCCCTGCCCAGGGGGGCGGTCCCTCCGGACATTACCCTCCCACTTGCAGCCAGCAGCCTCAGTTCGTAACAAAGCAGTACAAACCTTAAAGGAAGGGTGGGTGCTGTGTCAGTCCATGGACGTCAGAAAAACGGATTTTACGGTGAGTACAAAAATCCTATTTTCTCTTATCGTCCATGGACTGACAGCTGGATACTGTAAACGTGTGGGACATCCCAAAGCAGTATCAGAAGGCTGGGAGCAGTAGTAAAAAGGAAAAACCAAAACTTCACTCCAAACAAGCAGAGCTCCTGCAACATTAAACAGCGGCCTGCAACACTTTGCGGCCGAAGGAAGCATCCGAAGATGCAGCCACATCAACCTTATAGAACTTGTGCAACCGACGCTTGATGTCAAAAAGCCCAGGAAACACCAATTGCCCTAGTGGAATGCGCCGTAACCAGAAAGGGAGGCGCCCGCCCCTTAATGGCATAGGCCTGTATAACGGTCTGTTTGATCCACCTATAAATGGTGGCAGACGAAACAGATTGACCCCGTTTTCGACCCGAGACGGACACAAACAAACAGCGAGTCAGACTTCTGAATGGAAGCAGTAGCAGACCGGTACACCCGCAAGGCTCGTAACCACATCCAAATTGTGAAGCGCAACCTCTCTAGGATGCGATGGATGAGGGCACAAGGACGGAAGGACAATGTCCTCATTAAGGTGAAAATCCGAAACCACCTCTGGAAGGAAAGCTGGTCGCAGGCGCAACACCGCTTTATCTTTATGGAGGACCAGGTAAGGCGACTTGCATGACAGAGCCGCCAATCTCAGACACCCGCCTAACAGAAGTGATGGCCACTAAGAAAGCCACCTTCTGAGACAAGGTTAAAAGAGGAATATCTCTGATATTTTCAAATGGAGGTTCCTGAAGAACCGAGAGCACCAAGTTCAGATCCCAAGGAGGGAGCGGGGGCTTGGCAGGGGAATCGCATGGCGAACCCCCTGCACCAAAGTGCCAACTAAAGAATGACCTGCTAGGGGTCGTTGAAAGAAAATGGCCAAGGCCGAAATCGGACCCTTAATAGTGCTCAAAGCCAGCCTTTGGGCTACACCACGCTGCAAGAACCGCAGGATTCTGAGGACAGAGTACATCCGTGGACGCCAGTCTAGCTCCTCGCACATAGCGATGTAAGCTCTCCAGGTACGGGGATAGATCTTTCTAGAAGAAGACTTCCGTGCCCTCAGCATGGTTGAAATCACAGAATCCGACAGGCCTCGGTCCTTCCGCACCTGGCTCTCAATAGCCATGCCGTTAAAACCAGAGACTGTAAAGCAGGATGAAAGATAGGACCTTGAGACAGAAGGTCCTCCCTCATGGGCAGTCGCCAAGGGACGTCCACGATGAGATGTACCAGATCAGCGTACCAATGACGCCGAGGCCAATCTGGGGCAATGAGGATCACCGAAATGCCCTCGGCCGCTACCCTGCGCAGCAGACGAGGAATCAACTGCAGAGGAGGGTTAATTGTATATCAAGTGATACTGACCCCACGGAGCCACCAACGCATCCGAGGCATCCGCCCAGGGGTCCCTGGACCTGGCCACAAACCGACACCTTGCGATTGAGGCGAGATGCCATCAGGTCCACATCCGGCGTGCCCCACCGCCGACAAAATAAGTTGAAAACACCTCCGGATGCAAGGACCACTCCCCCTCGCCCAAGGACTGGCGACTCAGATAGTCTGCCTGCCAATTTTCTACGCCCGGAATGTAGAAGGCCGACAGCGCCAGCACGCTTCTTTCCGCCCACCTTAGGATGTGGTCGACCTCGGATGCCGCAGCCGAGCTCCGAGTGCCCCCTGAAGGTTGACATACGCCAAGGCCGTGGCGTTGTTCGACTGAATCCTGATCGAGCGGCCCTGTAGTCTCTTCGACCACACGGAGAGACACAGTCTGATCGTACTTCCAATCAATGTTCTGGAATTGTGAGCGGAGTCCAGAGGCCTTGCGCTGACAGGACTCCCCAAACTCCTCCCCAGCCCATCAGGCTGGCGTCCGTCGTGACCACAGTCCACTGAATGGGGAGAAACGACTTTCCGGCCCGAAGAGCCGGGGATCTCAGCCACCACGTCAGGGATGCCTTGACAGTGACTCACTCGGATCTGAAGATCCAATGACAATGGGGACTTGGGCATTGCAGAAGGGAATTCTGTCTGCTTGGGACGAGTGTGTGATTGGGCATACGGGACTGCCACAAAGGAGGCCACCATTAGTCCCAGGACCCTCATGCAGAAACGGATAGATGACCATTTTCGGGCCGTCGGGACCCGCACTGCTGACTGAAGTGTCAGTAACTTCTGAGGGTAGAAACACCTTCGCTGCCGAAGTGTCCAGGATCAGACCCAGATACTCCAAGCATTGAGTCGGGACTAGAGCCGACTTCTGCGTGTTCAGAATCCATCCGAAGTCCCGGAGGGTCTGACTGACTATTGTCACATTTTCCTCCAATTCTGAGCCAGTGTCTGCTCTCAGAAGGAGGTCGTCCAGATAACGAGGAATTGTCGTGGGCTATCTCAGCAAAGCTAGAACCGGGGCAAGCACTTTGGTGAAAACCCGTGGTGCCGATACTAGGCCGAAGGGAAGAGCCACGAACTGATAGTGGACTTCGCCTATGGTAAAGCGCAGAAACCTCTGGTGACCTGCGCAGATTGGGATGTGCAAGTAAGCGTCCTTGATATCCAAGGACGCCAGGAAATCCCCTTGGTGGAGGGTCGCAATGACCATGCGAATGGCTTCCATCCGGAATTTTTGTACCCTCACGTAGGCATTCAAAGCCTTGAGGTCCAGGACTGGCCGTACCCCGTCCTTCTTCGGAACAAACAGGTTTGAGTAAAACCCCTGAAACCTCTCCTGTGACGAAACCAGCACAATCACTCCACACCCGAGCAAATCCTGTACGGCCCCCCAAGAGGGCCACCCGGTGGGCAGGAAGGAGAGGGAGGTTTGAGGGGGAAGAACCTGTTTGGGGGCCATGAGCAGAACTCTATCCTGTATCCGGAGGTGACCACCTCGCACACCCACCGGTCGGAGATCCGGGAGGTCCACCGAACCGTGAACCTGCGGAGACGTCCCCCCCACCCCAGAGTCGGGCAAGGGCAAGACTTCATGCGGTGACAGGCTTGGGAGCTTGCTTGGTGGGCTTACGCACCCAGGGACGCCTGTGTCCCCCCGCCGCACTTTTTCCAGTCTGGTCGGGCTTACCCGTGGATTCTGACTGACGAAAAAACTTCTTCGCCGAAAAGGAAGGGCCCGACCTGCGGAGGGGCTCCTTTCTCTTAACAGACTGAGGGAGGAAGGTGCTCTTACCCCCTGTGACATCCTTAATAATGTCATCCAGGGCGGTCCCAAACAGTCTACCGCCCTTAAAGGGCAAGTCAGCCAGGAGCTTTTTGGAAGCTAGGTCGGCCGACCAGCATTTTAGCCAGATAAGGCGACGCAGCACCACAGCAGAGCTAGAGGAACAAGATATTAAGGGAGCCGCATCCAAAGTGGCATCGCACAAATAGACCAGGCCCTGCACAAGTTGATGAGCCAGGGCAATGGTCTCAGGAGGGAGATTATGCTCATGTACCGTCTGGTGCAAAATCTTTGCCCATCCCGTGAGTGTCTGAGACACAAGCGTCGCCGCCACAATAGGGCGTAAGGCAGACCCCAATAAGGCAAACATAGTTCTACTCACCACCTCAGACCTCCTGTCAGTGGGATCCTTAAATGCAGGAGTCCCTTCCATTGGGAGCGTGGTAGCCTTATTCAAACAGGCGACCGGGGGGGGGGTCGACCACTGGGGGGTGAGCACACTTCTTAACCAGGTCCTCTTCAAAGGGGTACCTTATGGCTAAGCGCCGCGGGACCGTCAAAGTCTTCTGCGGCTTATCCCAGATTTGGTCAATGAATGTATTAAAAAAAGACACAAATATATATATATATTTTTTTTGGAAGGGAAGGGTCACTTGTACACTAAATAACTAGATATGAATTCATTCAAATAAAATAGTATGGAGAGCACAGTAATTAGACTGAGCTGTAAGAGCACATGAAATCGATGGGAGGGGGTTCCCACCCCCCCTCTTTTTTTTCCCATGGGTCTGGCGGAGGAGTGGGGATGGATGGTGGTGGGGAGGCACTTCCACCCTTGTAGGGTTTAGGTGAGAATATGAATTGTAACATATGTTTGTTTATTATATGTAAAGAAAATTTCTAATAAAATTTGAATTATAAAAAAAAAAAAAAGGACACATATGGAAAGACTTTTTGAAGAGACGGTTTTAAAGGAACCAAAAAGGAGACAGTTTCCACCTGGGGTTCCTCAGTCTTAACATTCAGCTTGAGAGTGTCCCTCACAGCATCAATGAGTTCACTTACAAGCACCCTGTCAGTTACTGGTTCAGGACTGGAGTCTTCCTCACAAGGAATGTCCTGTCCAAACACATCAAAATCCTCAGAGCTAGGGTCCTGAGCGGCAGTAGCTAGGCCCATATCTGAGACAGAGCACTCCCCTACAGGAGAATGTGTGGGGAGGGGGCGCTTTACAGCTCCCTTGCGCTCACACACCGCTTCCATTCTGACAAGGAATGATTCCAGGACTGCCGACAACTGGTCCATAGGGACCGCAGGTGCAGGAGCACTGCCAGTTGCCTCAGGCAAGTGTGGAGAAGCAGGTGTACCATACTCCATACCGCCACCCTCAGACCTTATACACTATACAGTGAATATACAGTCCACCCACTGGCTACGCTGAGGAGGGGATACCCGGAGGCCTCACCAACCCTTAAGGACCGCTCAGTTCTGCCCGAGCTGTGAGCCTGAGGAGAGTGAAGAATCTGTGAGGAGATTCGCGCCGCCGCTAGAGGCCGAAACCGAAAGTAAATGCGCCGCAGCTACAAGAAAATGTCCGCCGGCCGCAGCTATATCTGCGCCATTGAACCACAGCAAGATGGCCGCCGAGCGCGAAATTCGAAGGGCAAACAGCGCTAATGGCGCACGCAATAACCACATCACACACCACAAAAACTGCCCCTCTCCCCAGAGCCCACTACAGACATGAGCGCCCAGCCAGGCCAGAGTGACCCCCAAGCACCCCCACAGCACCAGTACAGGGGTGCAGAGAGCAGCATAACAGGGCGGAGACAGGGAGAAACCCCCCATATAAAGAGATACAGCCAGCATGTACCCACCTGCAGTAGGAGAGACTACTTACCCGTCCCTTTCAGGGACCCACTGGTTTGTTTCAGACATACCTATCACAGAGCAGTACTGCGTAGCTGTCTGCCCGGTCCACCGCGAGAGATACAGTCAGGTACTGTTCAATCTTGAGGACCGCGGGAGCTAAAAGCAACCCGGCCACCCCTGGAGTCATGGGGCATGTCGTGAACTGAGTCTCACGCACACAAGGCGAGGATCAGCACGCTCGATGGTCGGACAGGGAAGACTACGAGCATACCAGTGTACCCAACCTGTTGCCCAGCCGACAGTTGATTGAAGGTCTCAAAAAATAAAATAAAACACCCAAAAGGAATAAAATTTAAAAGTAAAATCTTCCAGGAGACTGGCTACTGAGAGAGCCATGTATTCTCCTTCTGCTAGGCAGAAAAAATAGGATTTTTTTAACAGCTTACCTGTAAAATCCTTTTCTTGGAGTACATCACGGGACACAGAGCGGCATAGTAATTACTATGTGGGTTATAGAGCTTACCTTCAGGTGATGGACACTGGCACACCCAAGACAGGAAGTCCCCTCCCCTATATAACCCCTCCCATACCAGGAGTACCTCAGTTTTGTAGCAAAGCAATAAGTGTCCCCAAAAGAGGGGTGGGAGCTCTGTGTCCCGTGATGTACTCCAAGAAAAGGATTTTACAGGTAAGCCGTTATAAAAATCCTATTTTCTTTCTCGTACATCACGGGACACAGAGCGGCATAGTAATTACTATGTGGGATGTCCCAAAGCAATGCCCAAAATGAGGGGAGGGAGACACCATACATAAGCTGGGCGCCAAACAGACATGAGGAACTAAAATTGCAGCCTGCAGCACACTGCGCCCAAAGGTGACATCCTCCTGACTTTTTACATCCAACTGGTAGAACCTAGTGAACGTGTGTACTGAAGACCGAGTCGCGGCCTTACAGATTTGAGCCATGGAGGCCTGGTGATGCACTGCCCAAGAAGTACCAACTGCTCTCGTAGAGTGTGCTTTAACCTTGAATGGAGGCAACTTCCTCTTCAAGCCATAGGCTTGAACAATGACCTGTCAAATCCACTTAGCCAGAGTAGATTTCGACGCTGCCTGACCCTTCTTTGGGCCTTCCGGCAGAATAAACAAAATATCCTTTTTTTTTCGAATCTGAGCGGTGGCTTGTAGATAAGCCTTAACCGCTCTTACTACATCCAAAGAATGCAACAATTTCTCTTCCCTCGAGCTAGGTTTGGGAAAGAAAGGAAGAACCACATCTTGGTTCAAATGAAAACTTGTCACCACCTTGGGAAGAAAGGCTGGATGAGGACGCAGAACCACTCTGTCCTTATGGATAACCAAATATGGCTCCCTTCAAGACATAGCTGCCAATTCCGACACCCTCCTGGCCGAGGATATGGCTACCAAGAAGATTAACTTCCTGGTGAGAAGAACCAAGGGAATGTGATGCAGGGGTTCAAACGGCTGTCTCTGTAGCACTGAGAGAAATAGGTTTAGGTCCCATGGGCATATGGGGGCCTTAACCAGCGGGTTGATAAGAGTCACACCCTGCAAAAAAGACTTAACTAGCGAATGTGAAGCTAGCGGTCTCTGAAAAAATATTGATAAGGCCGAAACCTGACCCTTAATAGTACTCAAGGATAATTTCTTGTCTACTGCCCACTGTAGGAAGTCAAGAATTCTGCCTATAACGTATTTACGTGGATGCCAGCTCCTGGCCTCACACCATGCCACATATGCCTTCCAAACTCTATAGTAAATATGCCTAGATACCGGCTTTCTGGCATTGATCATAGTGGATACCACAGAGTTAGAGAGACCTCTCTTTTTTAGGATGTGGGATTCAATAGCCAGACCGTTCAACTTAGAGTTTGTAAGGAAGGGTGGTATATCGGACCTTGAGAGAGCAGGTCTGGACAAAGTGGCAGGGTCCAAGGACTCCCTACAGACATTTTTACAATCTCCGCATACCAGGATCTCCGGGGCCATGCTGGAGTTACCAGAATCATCAGTTTTCTTTCCAATCTGATTCTGCGAAGGAGCCGCGGTAATAACTGTAGCGGCGGGAATGCGTATATTAGTGTGAACTGATCCCAAGGGAACACCAGCGAATCCGATCCGCAAGCGAGAGGATCCCTCGTCCGAGATACAAAGCTGTTCACCTTTGCGTTGAATCTGGATGCCAGCCAATCTACGTCCGGTGTCCCCCACCATAGACATATTGCCTGGAAAATGTCGGGTGAAGAGACCATTCCCCTGGGGCCAACTGCTGGCAACTCAGGAAGTCCGCCTTCCAATTCTCTATTCCTGGAATAAAGATAGCGGATATACATGGCACATGCTTTTCTGCCCATACCAGGATGTGATTCACCTCCTTCTGGGCTGCCCGACTTTTGGTGCCCCCCTGGTGATTGATGTATGCGACAGTCGTGGCATTGTCCGATTGAATCCTGACAGGGGACCCCCGGAGTTTGGATGTCCATGCTTCCAGGGCCAAACGAGCTGCCCGAATTTCCAGTAGGTTGATGGGCAGGGTCTTCTCGGAATCCGACCATCTCCCCTGGAGCGACCACTGCTCCAGAACTGCCCCCCAGCCTACAAGACTGGCATCTGTAGTTACCACTCTCCAAGAAATTGGACTGAAAGACTTCCCCTTTTGTAGATTTTGGGGGTACCAACCACCAACAGAGACTTTTCCGGACTGATGAAGTCAGGGGCATTGGGAAGTCTAGAGCCTGAACTTTTTTGTTCCATGCTGATAAGATGGCCCCTTGCAACCTCGAGTGGAACTGCTTCGACTGAGGCCACCATCTTCCCCAGCAACCACATGCACAAGCGTATGGATGTTTTTTTTTCCCCAAACCACCTGTATTAGCTCCCTTAAGGAAGCAATCTTTGCCTGGGGCAAAAAAAATTCCTCTGGTTTGAGTACGAGCAGCCCCAAATATTCTAGTCTCTTTACCGGCTGTAAAGCCGACTTGTCCAGGTTGAGGACCCAGCCGTGAGATTCCAGATACCTGATTGTGTCGTGTATCACTATTTTTAAATTGGAAACTGAGTGATCTATCATCAACAGATCGTCTAGGTATGCCATTATTAATACCCCTCGAGTCCTTAGATCGGCCAACAGAGGGGCCAAGATCGTCGTGAATACCCTCGGAGCCGCGGCCAGACCGAAGGGTAAGGCCACAAACTGAAAACGGCGCTGCTCCACCGCAAAGCGTAGAAACTTTTGATGACTGGGAAAAATGGGGACGTGCAGATAAGCGTCCTTGATGTCGATGGATGCCAGCCATTCTCCCCCTTGCAGGGTGGCGGCCACTGACCGAATCGACTCCATCCGAAATGACTGGATGTCTAGAAAATTGTTTAGACCCTTGAGATCTAATATGGGCCTTACATCCCCGTTTGGCTTTGGGATTGGAAAGAGGTTTGAGTAGAATCCCAACCCCTGTTCCTCCATAGGAACCTCCACAATTACCCCTTGGGGTAATAGTCTGTCCAAGGCCAAAAGGAGAGATCTTCTCTTTAGGGGATCTCTTGGAATGCTTGATAGAAAGCGCGGTGGAGGCGCATCCTTTAACTCCAATTTGTATCCCAGGGACACTGTGGAGAGAGCCCATCTGTCCCTGACAGACTCTCGCCAAGCTTCTGAGAACCACTGAAGTCTTCCCCCCACCCGATTGAGTGGGGGCAACCCTTCATAAGACCGACTTGGAGGCTGGTTTAGTACCTCTTCGGTTCCAGGGCTTTTTACTACCCTGTGATTGTCCTTGAGGTTTACCTCCAGAATTTGATCGGGGAGGCCGTCGGAACTGCTTAGAAGCAGAAGTCCCTGGGACTGGAGAGGTAGGCCGCTAGAAGGAAGGGCCGCTGAACCTCTTTTTGACCGGTAAGAGGGTACTTTTCCCACTGGAAATGGGAATCCAGCTAGGAGCTTTTTACAAGGCGTTTCAGCTGACCAGTTCTTTAGCCATAGCAGTCTACGCATGTGTACCAATAACAGCGTGAGGCCTGATGGATTGAATCCTTAATGGCATCCACCGCAAAACAATGCTCTAGGCAGATCAGCCAGATCGTGAACCTCCTGAGCTGGTAAGTCTTTTAAAACCAGTTTCACCTGGTCCTTTAGAGCTTGACATACACCAATAGCTGCTACTGCCGGCTGCGTTACAGCCCAGCTGTAGAGAAAGCAGACTTTAATAAGGACTCCAATTTTTTATCTATTGGATCCTTAAACATCTGTACGAGAGGGGGGAGGAGAGAGAGAGAGGGAGGGGAGGAGAGAGAGAGAGGGAGGGGAGGAGAGAGAGAGGGAGGGGAGGAGAGAGAGAGAGAGGGAGGGGAGGAGAGAGAGAGAGAGGGAGGGGAGGAGAGAGAGAGAGAGGGAGGGGAGGAGAGAGAGAGAGAGGGAGGGGAGGAGAGAGAGAGAGAGGGAGGGGAGGAGAGAGAGAGGGGGGAGGAGAGAGAGAGAGAGGGGGAGGAGAGAGAGAGAGGGGGGAGGAGAGAGAGAGAGGGGGGAGGAGAGAGAGAGAGGGGGAGGAGAGAGAGAGAGAGGGGGGGGAGAGAGAGAGAGAGGGGGAGGAGAGAGAGAGAGAGGGGGAGGAGAGAGAGAGAGGGGGAGGAGAGAGAGAGAGGGGGAGGAGAGAGAGAGAGGGGGAGGAGAGAGAGAGAGGGGGAGGAGAGAGAGAGAGGGGGAGGAGAGAGAGAGAGGGGGAGGAGAGAGAGAGGGGGAGGAGAGAGAGAGAGGGGGAGGAGAGAGAGAGAGGGGGAGGAGAGAGAGAGAGGGGGAGGAGAGAGAGAGAGGGGGAGGAGAGAGAGAGAGGGGGTGAGGAGGGAGAGAGAGGGGAGGGAGAGAGAGGGGAGGGAGAGAGAGGGGAGGGAGAGAGAGGGGAGGAGAGAGAGGGGAGGGAGAGAGAGAGAGGGGGGGAGAGAGGGGAGGGAGAGAGAGGGGGGGAGAGAGGGGGGGAGGAGAGGGGGGGAGAGAGAGAGGGGGGAGAGAGAGGGGGGGAGAGAGAGGGAGGGAGGAGAGGGAGGGAGGAGAGAGGGAGGAGAGAGAGAGGGGGGAGAGAGAGAGGGGGGAGAGAGAGAGAGGGGGAGAGAGAGGAGAGAGAGAGAGGGGGAGAGAGAGAGGGGGAGGGAGAGAGAGAGGGGGGGAGAGAGAGAGGGGGAGGAGAGGAGAGAGGGAGGGAGAGGGAGAGAGAGGAGGGAGGGAGAGAGGGAGGAGAGGGAGAGAGGGGAGGGAGGGAGAGAGAGAGGGAGGGAGGAGAGAGGGGGAGGGAGAGAGAGAGGAGAGAGGGGAGGAGAGAGAGAGGGAGGGAGAGAGGAGGGAGGGAGAGGAGAGAGGGGAGGGAGAGAGAGAGGGGAGGGAGGAGAGAGAGGGGGAGAGAGAGAGGGAGAGGAGAGAGAGGGGGAGAGAGAGAGGGAGGGAGGAGAGGGAGAGAGGAGAGGGAGAGAGAGGGGGAGAGGAGAGAGAGGGGGGAGGGAGAGAGAGAGGGGGGAGAGAGAGAGAGGGAGGGGGAGAGAGAGAGGAGGGAGAGAGAGGGGAGAGAGAGGGAGGGAGAGAGAGAGAGGGGAGAGAGAGGGGGAGGAGAGAGAGGGGGAGAGAGAGAGGGGAGGAGAGGAGAGAGGGAGAGAGAGAGAGAGAGGAGGAGAGAGAGAGGGGAGAGAGAGAGGGGGAGGAGAGGAGAGGGGAGAGAGAGAGGGGGGGAGAGAGAGAGGGGGGAGAGAGAGAGGGGGGGAGAGAGAGAGGGGGGGAGAGAGAGGAGAGAGGGGAGGGAGAGAGAGAGGGGGAGGGAGAGAGAGAGGGGGAGGGAGAGAGAGAGGGGAGGAGAGGGGAGGAGAGAGGGGGAGAGAGAGAGGGGGAGAGAGAGAGGGGAGAGAGAGGGGAGAGAGAGGGGGGAGAGGGGGAGAGAGGGAGAGGAGAGAGGAGGGGGAGAGAGTGTGAGGAGAGAGAGTGGGGGGGGAGTGAGAGGGGGGGGGGAGAGAGAGGGGGGGAGAGAGAGAGGGAGGAGAGAGAGAGGGAGGGAGAGAGAGGTGGAGAGAGAGAGGGGAGAGGAGAGAAGGGTGGAGAGGGGGAGGAGGT